>OX101731.1:0-1256867 GCA_944452665.1 Stenoptilia bipunctidactyla
AAACAAATTCTTAATTTCTATCTAATCTTCTAATTTCTTAATTATTACACATTGTACGGGCTCTTGTTAGCTAGTACTTTGATTGCTTCTTGATGATAAATAATAAACTTGATTCTTGATAGGATTTATTTGAAGATGTTATAAACTTGTGTACACAATGAGTTTGTTCGTAAAACTGATACAATTAAGTTAAATGCCTATTAAAAGGTTGCATTACGCTGATTCTACGAAATATTGTGTTTTGCAATTACATACAAATGTACATTGTACATATTCCCGGGCGGGAGATGAGGATGCTGTTGTTAAGATTATAAATTAAAATTGATTACAAAAATAGCAAAGGAAAGTAAAATTGTAAGAATTTAAAAGTGCAAAATTTTATAAAAGTAATAAAGATTAAAAAATGTGACTACAAATTAAAACTTAAGAAAAGATAGTTTTCTTGAATATCGGTGAAGTGGCCTTGTCTTGCATTTCGATGTCGACAACTTGGTCCGGGGCGTCGGTGACGTCGGCGCGTGTCACGCGCGACGCAGAGAGCGTGCGTGCCGCCGCTCGCGGGGCTGTCTCCGCGGGGGACGCGGGCTGCCGCCTCTCCTGCTCCGCTACTCGCCATCTGCCGCTGCACACACGACGCTGCCGTAGGTAGACTCCTCCAGCGATCGCAAGTAGAGCGAGAATGACGTATATCGCGGTGTATTGGTGAATGTCATGATTAGATAGCCTTTCTGTCTCGGCTAGCACTTGATTTTCATTATCTTTAAGAATCTTGATCTTTTCTTCAACTTGACTAGTATCCAACTTCACTTGATTTAACCTTGATGTGTTAAAATCGGGTACTGTGATATTGAGGATGAGGTTTATCGGCGACATCGTAGGTATGTATAAATTTGGAAAATATTTCACTTCACTTGAATGAAGTTTGTGCGGATATATAGTGAACTTGTTTGTCATTATCAAACACCCGTTATCTAAGTGTAGGAGTCCCGCGCCGGTCAGCTGGCGCACTGATATTTGATCCTCGCACATGACTCGAACCTTGCATTGTTCGCAGCAAAAATAAATATAAGTGTTTATTGTAAAACTATCCATCCATTTATTTTCACAATATGAGTTAATTGTTTTGCATTCTTTGTTTTCTATCTCACAAAAATGTTGATCTGCGTTTATATGGTACTCTGGCTTTGAGCTGCGACAGAAGTACATGTTAGATTGTGTAATGCATTTCCTCACGTCGTACTCCGTCATAGGTATAAAGGTATCTTTCCTTAGATTCACCGCCACGTGACTTGATAAGGGCACCAAAGAAATACTATGGCCGTCTTGCTGACGAGGTATGGGTATTATTTTCAGGATTTCATACGAGTCCCTGCTTATCAGTGGTATCCTTATTTCAAAGATTAGATAATCTTCTAGGATCCTTGCTCTCACTGATAAGAGATCGTATACATTTCTCAAATCTGAATGTATATTTTCAATCGGTAAACTTGTATCTTTAGGTAGTTGGCTTGATATCATACTTAATTGTTCAGTTAATTGTTCCGGAGTAATTAAATGTAAGTTGAGACGCCCGTGATAAACGTCGGTAACGGTGTCTAATACATTGTTTTGTAAGCTTTTTAAATTGTTCAACATATTGCTTGCTATTAAGGATGTTATTATGAAGTCATTAAGTATGAAATTCGACTGTATTGCATTTTTAGCTTGTTCTAATGCAATTTTTAATTCATTTATGTTTTGATTTAAAATCTTATGTTGTTGATTCATAATGACCTCCATACGTTTTAAAACATTATGTTCGGCTTCAATAATTGATGTTTGATTTTTAAAAAGCTTGACAACGTGTTCTTGATTCAATCTTAATAAATTTATTTCTTTTCTGTATTGTTCGGCAAATCTCTCATCCAATACGCCGAATAGCTCACTTGCGACGTATCCTATTACGTTGATAGCGCCTCGTCTCTTGCGTTGTTTTTGGTCTGAACTCGTAACGGGGCGCGCTTTTGTATGATGAGTCATTAGCAATTGATTGTAATACTCCAGGTCAGTCATACTGTGCTGTAATTGTTGTTGTACGGCGCGGCATTGTGTTTGTTGTTTTACTATTGCGCACGTGCTATCTAATGTTGATATGTAACTTTGTAGAGCTTTCATGCCTTGATAATAAGGTTTCATTTCGTAGAACACGACGAGTTTCCATTCATTTTTTATGAGTTGCATGTCGGAAACTTTATCAAAAAATAGGCCTTGATTTTCTCGAAAACTTGTTGTATTTACCATGCATTGTGAGCTTGACAGTAGAGTCATAAAAAATAGTATTGCAGTAAAGATCGAAGCAAAGTTGTAATTATTTTTCTTGTTTCTTGTTTTATTGTTATGACCTTGATTGTCTATGTCTTCATCTTGCTTTTTTCCAGTGTCTTGCTTATACTCGGATAGTATTGATATTTTAGTTATAGGACGCCTGAGATAGCCAGACTTAGTTTTTAGCGTCACTACTCGTACAAGCCCGTCTTGTCCTGGGTGTAGCTCGACAACTCGACCCATTGCCCACTTGCCTGGGGGAAGGTGTTCCTCGTGTATGAGTACTACGTCGTTCTTGTTAATATTTTCTTTGATTTGTTTCCATTTAGATCTAGACGTCAGTTGAGCTAAGTATTCTTGACGCCAGCGTTTCCATATATCTTGCAAAATTTTTTGAGTCAGTTGCCATCGAGTGCGTAGGTCTCTTTCTGTTTCTATTAAAGTTAGCACCGGTCCGCTTGAGAGGAAGTGAGATGGTGTAAGGAAGTTTAGGTCCTCAGGATCTTCACTAATAGGGCAGAGGGGTCGTGAATTTAGACATGCCTCTATTTGTGACAGTAGCGTGTAGAACTCTTCATAGGTGAGTGACTGTTCTCCTATTACTCTCTTGAAGTGAAACTTAAAGCTTTTCACTGCAGCTTCAAATAAGCCTCCTGCTGTCGGCCATGCTGGAGCATTAAAGTGCCATGTGATTTCCATTGCAGCGATTTCTTTTTCAAAATCTGTATTTAATACTTGTTGAATATCTTGATATTCTTCTTGAATAATTCTATTGGCACCCACGAAGTTACGTCCGTTGTCGCTGTAGAGATGCCTTGGTGTACCTCTGCGAGCGGACATCCGACGAAGAGCAGCAATGAAGGTTGATGTTGAGAGGTCAGAAGCCAGCTCCAAGTGGACAGCCTTCGTAACCATGCATACAAACACTGCAACGTAACCCTTGTTGGTTTTTATGCCACGACCCTTGTTGGCCTTGACCGACACGTGCCCGGTGAAGTCCACTCCGGTGTGAAGGAATGGACGTGATGGATTTACACGTGCATCTGGTAAGTCACCCATCAGTTGTTCTTGCTTTCGAGGATTATGTCTCTTACAGGTGACACACTTGCGGATTAATTTCTTAGTAGCTCTATTACCACTTGGGATCCAATATTTTTTTCTTAAAAATGCTAATGTAACTCGAGCTCCGCCGTGAAATGTAAGTTTATGCGCCTCATCAATAATTAATTCTGTTAATTTACTTTCATATGGTAATATTATTGGATTTTTCATTTCGTTACTTATATATGCGTTTTTTAATCTGCCACCAACCCTTAAGACTCCTTGATCGTCTAAGAATGGATTTAGGCATAGTAACTTGCTCTTAGAGGAGATATTCTTGCTTTTCTCTATATTTTCTATATCTTCTAAAAATTCATCTCGTTGTACTAATTTAATAATCAATATTTTTGCGTTTTTCAACTCTTGTAGCGTGATAAAAGGTTTTCGTTCTCTATCTTGTTTTCTTGTTATGAAGCGATGCACCCATGCTAATATGCGCACAGCTTTATTTATTGAGCTATACTTGTGTATTATGTTGCGTACAATATTTTCTTTTTGTACTATGACCGCGATTTGTTTATTTTCTGTAAGTTCCTCGCTTGTTTGGTAGGTAATTTTTTCTTGTATCAGGCTATTGTAGGTAGGAAGCCAACTAGGTCCTTGAAACCATAATTCGTGTAACTTAAGCTGAGTAACTGTTGTTCCTCGACTGGCACAATCTGCGGGGTTATCAGCTGATTTAACGTACTGCCAGTTGTCCGAGGGTATTATAGTAGTGATATATCGGACTCTATTTGCAATAAATGATGGCCACCGCTCTGGGCTTCCTTGAATCCAGCCAAGAACTGCAGTCGAGTCTACCCATCCATTAACCTTGATGTTGTTATTAGGTAAACATTGTGTAACTTTGCTCATCAATCTTGAAAGAAGATGCGCTCCACAGAGCTCCAGTCTTGGTAAAGAAACTTTTTTGTTGTGTGGTACTAGCTTTGATTTTCCAGCAACTAAAGTAATTTTCGGTTTTCCACTTTCAGTTAACTTGCAGTATATCACACAAGCATATGCTTTCTGAGATGCGTCACAGTAGCCATGTAATTCAATATCTTTGCCGGTACTTGTACCTAACCAGCGTGGTATTTTTATTTTAGTTAAATTTTTTAAGTCTTGTCTAATTTTCAACCATTCACTTTTAATATTTTCCGGTATCTCATCATCCCATTTAATATTGGTATCCCATGTTTTTTGAAATAAAATTTTCATCTTGGTAGACACAGGGGTGAGCCACCCTGCTGGGTCAAATAACTTGGAAATGTCAGAGAGTAGATGTCGTTTTGTAATTTTTGCTTTGTTTTCTTTAAGTGGCTCTATTTTCGTTTGAAAAATAAATTCATCTTGCTGTGGGTTCCAGCCAATACCAAGGGTTTTTGTTGATTCTGGCTGACAAAACGAAAAATTCTCTTGTTTCATGCTATCTTCGTTTTCTTTTAATAATTCTTGATAATTAGAGTTCCATTTTCTAAGATGAAATTTTCCCGATTGAAGTAATTTTTTCAGTGATTGTTTTAGAAACAGTGCTTTTTCAACGTCGTCTGCGCCATGGAGGAGATCATCAGTATATAGCCGGTTTTTTAAGATCTCTGCAGCCTCCGGGTGAGTATGTTTTTCGTCTTCGGCGAGCTGCAATAGCGTCATCATTGCAAGATAGGGGGCGGCCTTGGTGCCATAGGTTACTGTAGTTAGTTGATATTCTTTTAATAATTCTTGCGGTGAGTCACGCCAGACAATTTTTTGGAGGTTTTGATCTTCATCATGGACCCAAATTTGGCGGAACATCTTCTCTATGTCAGCTGTGAATGCTACTCTATATGACCTCCAGTGTAGAATTAATTCAAGTAGGTCCTTTTGAAGGTTAGGACCCTTATACATGCAATCGTTTAGGCTTGTTCCGTTACTTGATATTTCAGAGCCATTATAAACAACTCTTAATGCAGTAGTTAAGGACTCTTTTCGTATAACGCAATGATGTGGCATAAAATAGTCACGTATGTTATTTTCTCGCTCGGGTATCATATGTCCGAGCGCTATGTACTCGTCGATGAATGTTTTATATTCGGCAGCAATTAATTTATTTTTATGAAATTTTTTCTCAAGTTGATGAAATTGGGCAATGGCCTTGTATTTTGATTCACCCAAATATTTTATATTCGGTTTTAGTGGAAGTCTGACTTGATACCTTCCGTCGCTACACCTTGTTGTTGTTTTTTTATAAAATTCTATGCATTGAACATCTTCGAGAGAAAGTTGCTGATTTTCTTGTATATCTTCGATCTGCCAAAATTGATGTATGTTTTCAATGTTATTTAGGACGATGTTACAGTGTAAAGTTTGAGCCTTGCCGCACAAAAGCCATCCTAGGCGTGTTTGTTGCGCAATAGGGTTCATGTTACCCGCTCTGCGTATACCGCCTTGTATTATATTTGAGTATATTTCGGCTCCCAGGAGGATGTCAATGGGTCGGCTGATGTGAAAGTCAGGGTCAGCTAACTTGATGTTACGTAAGTATTCCCATGCAGGTTTTTCAAATGAATAATTTGGTAAGTTTCTTGTTAAACTTTTCATTATGTAAACTTCTGTATCAAAGCTATAATTTTCTGTTAAAGAATTACAGCTAATCTTGATTCTTCCTTTACAGGTGGTGTTTTTGGTGCCGACCCCGGTTACAACTCCGCTACATTTTTCTCTTGGAAGGCCTAATAGTTGAGCTGCGTTTTCTGTAATAATTGATACTTGGGAGCCTTGATCGATGAGGGCCCGCATTTTTCTGTAAACTCCATCCATGCCCTTGATTTCAATAATTGCAGTAGAAAGTAAAATTTCGTGAATATCTTGTTGTTGAGCAATATGTAAAGTTGTTTTTTCAGTTGAGCTGTCGTACGTGATTTTTGAGTTTACGTTTTCCGGTGTTGAGTTGCGATGTTTTGCAAATGCGTCATGTAAAATAGAATTATGATTTCCGTTGCATTGGCGGCATCGTTTGTTCGATGTACATGTTTTACCATAATGATTGTAAAGACAATTATTGCAAAAATTGAGTTTCGCAATTGTTTGTCGTTTAACCATCGGCGTCATTTCTAGGAATCTTGCGCAATAATAAATTCCATGTTCGTTGCTTTGACAAACAGGGCAACTTATTTTAGAATAATTTTTTGAATTTTGATTTTGAGTAATGGCCTTGTTGCTTGAATGATACTGTTTGTATGGATAAGATTTTTCTTGTTTCTGATGACTTGTCGGCGTGCTTGAGTAGTTCTTATGGCCTGCTTCTTGCTTGCGGCGAGATGATTCTAGAGCCGTGAACTTGTTCTCTAAGAACGCCAAAAAATCACACAATTTTGGTAATTCTCTAGGATGTTCTAATGAAGCCATATATTCATTATGAGTCTCTGTATCTAGTTTAGGGCTCAAAATATGTATAAGAATCGGATCCCACGTATCTATATTGATATCTAAATTTTTTATAGCATTTATACACTCTTTTGTGACGTCATGAAGTCGCTTAATTTGTGTGGATGATATTTGATGAATTGCTGGTAAGTTCATCAAAGTGTTCATGTGAGATGTGAATATGACTTTCTTGTTATGATACCGATGGTTCAGAATTTCCCAGCTGGCTTGATAGTTTTCGGAACTTATTTGTAGGTGTTGAATCATGCGTTCAGGTTCACCCCTCAGCTTGCTTTTCAGGAACTGCATTTTTTGAGCGTAGGACAGTGCTGGATTATTGTGTACAGCTTCACAGAAAAGATCCTTGAATGAAGTCCACTGTTGATAACTTCCGGTGAAAATTGGTATTTCTAATTTAGGGGTGGATTGTTCACGGTGAGAAACGGACCATAGCTTGTTATTTATGGCTCGTTTTGCTTCGTTGTATTTTTGTTCATGCGCACTATATGTGTTTTCATAGTCCTTGTTGGAGCCCTCTAATTCACTGTCGATTTCCCAGTGCAGTTTATCAATGGCTATCCAGCGTGAATAAAGGGTCTTGAGGGCGTCTTCAAACTCCCATTTCTCTTTGATATTTTCGACAGTTATACTTGAGACTGTGCGCTGGAATGCTTTAAAATTACTTGTTTGCTTCTTCATCATCTCATCCATCTTGCTGTTGGTACCTTGAGATGTGGTGGGTAAAGATTGTGCCCACGAAGCTGGTTCTTTTGATTTCAATGTCGGTGACGCGATTGGCGAACTCACTAAGTCGCTTGTTTTAGGTACCGACAAGGGCACAGCAGGTTTCAATAAACTATATTTTTGAAAAAAATCCCTTGTCTCAGTATAAAATTTTTTCGTGTCTTGAAAAAATAGGCTTGAAAAGTATTCGTGCTCAGGGTTGAGGTGCTGAGTTAAAATGTCGTGATTTCGTTGAAACTCCGTCCAGTTTAGATCTAGGGTCTCGATACGTCTTTTAATGTTTTCGCTAGTCTTGCGGTCAGGGCCATCCTTCTTGAAATTCGACAGCGCCTTCTTCATTGCATCTGCTAACTGCTGTTGGTTTTCCATAATGGATTCCATCTTGATCTTGATAATTTAGTACGTACGTTTGATAAAGAAAAGGTTTGTAGACTACACTAGACTTGATTGCAGAAATCTTGATAAACTTGCTTGTTTTGGTGAGTTTTACGATAGTCTTCACTTGATTGAAGAAATCTTGATAATCTTGATAAACTTGATAACTTGATGAACTTGATAATATGTGAAATCTTCTTAAAAACGGACTTGATTTTTAGGTCGTTGATTCTTGCAATGTTTCTGTATACCCTCAAGCAATATATGCGCCTTCTCAATTCAACCGGGGAGACCCGCTGGTGGGAGGCCGGCGAACCGATTCGCTATCACTTAAGAAATACACAAAAACACGAAAAATCCTTGTTGATTGAAGTCGAAGGACCACTATATACGGGCTCTTGTTAGCTAGTACTTTGATTGCTTCTTGATGATAAATAATAAACTTGATTCTTGATAGGATTTATTTGAAGATGTTATAAACTTGTGTACACAATGAGTTTGTTCGTAAAACTGATACAATTAAGTTAAATGCCTATTAAAAGGTTGCATTACGCTGATTCTACGAAATATTGTGTTTTGCAATTACATACAAATGTACATTGTACGGCACATACGTTTCAGATGTCCTTTTATATTACATTTTTTACATTTGTAATTTTTGAATCGGCACTGACTCGAATTGTGATTAGTATACCCGCACACACTGCACTTATTTCCACTAGAAACTACGAACACGCCTTCCGGACTAACCGCTGCCGGCGCGAGGGCCTGCCGCGGCGCTGCGCCGGCGCTGGCAGCCGCGCGCCGCGCACAGCGCACGCTCTCCGCCAGGTCGACCGCCTTCGCGAGTGTCAGCTCCCGCTGGTCCTGCGCAAACAGCTTGTCCTTCTCGTGTCCCGCTGCCATACCCATGATAAATTTATCTAGTAGGGCCTCTTCTAGGTTTTTAAACCCGCAGTTTGCCGCTAATCCACGTAGTCTAGCCGCCCATTGAGTGTGACTCTCTCCAGAATTCTGCGCCGCTGAGTAGAATACTGACTTGTCAGCAAATCCAACACGTTTTGGAATAAAATGATCATCCAATATCTTTAGAATAATCGAAAAATCCAACTCTTCTATTTTCTCAGGCAGCGCCAAATCACTCGCTAGCTTATGTGTCGTTTCACTAAGGGCGCTTAGCAGGATCGCCCTTCGCTTGACTCCCGCCTTGTCTGTTACCTCGGTAACGTCATTGGCTATAAACCACTGCAATAATCTTGATTTATAGCTGCTCCAGTTCGACGATAAATGATCGAAATTTGACAAAATTCCAAAGGTTATACCGGTGGCCATCTTTAAAATACGTTGAAGTTCGACAACAAGTCGCCAATGTTGGATAAGTATCGCAAGGGACGTCAATGAAACTCGATAGCTAGTAACACACTGGACTCTTTAATTCAAATCACCTTCTTATATGTACCTATCGTCACGCAGCGGGGACGCAGCCCGCGCTGACTTGTAGCTACCCACATATACAACAAACTATAATTCAGGAAAACTTAACCGTTTTATAAAACAATTGGTTTCATAATTAAATAATTAGATTACGACCGCCGCTGCGGGGATGGGGCACTATCAGTGTCAAGCGCCAGAACAGCGGGTTCGGTCCATGCTAGTTTGTCTTCCATACAATTGGAAAATTCTGATATAAACTAACGCCACCATACCCTTGGGCTCGGAACTATTACGAGTAGAAAAAATGCGTTCAAATAGCGTTCATAATAGAGCTGCCACTCAAAAAAAGTAACAATTAATAGGAGATTTAATAACACACTATTAAGCTATTCACTTTAATTCAAATAAACCTATTGTAGCTTGCCTAATGCAAAACACGTATTATTACTCACCTAATTATTGAGTAGGTAATATTTGTTTTACTAAAATCTTGAATAAGCGTATCTATGGCTACAATTTTACAGATCAACATGGTCTGAGTTGTCCCTTAGTGTTTTTTCATTTTTTTCATCAACTTTGGTGTTTTTTCATATGTTTCCTGTAACAACTTTTGGTGAGCAAATAAAAAAAAACTACTAAACTGAATGAGTATCAATAGCTGGGAGGAATATTTTTTTAAATCCTGGCAACACAAATTTTGTGTTTTACTTACTATGCGATTCAAAGACGTTGTATCACTGAGAATCCGTTGGTTTTCAGTGAAATACGTTTGAGTTTTCAACTTTTTACCAATTTAGACTTTTTGTTGTTCGAGGATAAATTTATTCTTAAGTTCGAGGATTATTTCCATTTAGGCTGAAGTTCTGCAAGTAGTTCTAAAACTTTCTTCAATATTTTAGATGAAGCATCTCCCGCCCGCACCCTTTCCCCGCTTTTTAGTTCCGGTCCCGGGGCCTAGTTGGCGCCCTAGTGCAAAATCGGCGAGACGGCCATCTATACTTTAGTACTTATTTTCATCTATGGTTCGGTCCCCGCACAAAGAAAAAAATGTGTGCATGAATATGAATTTTCATTTGTCTGCTTACGAAAAAAATAATTATCACGAAGAAAATAATAGTTTAAGTATGTATACCTCTCCATTGTCCAGCAGCCATTACACAAGCTATGTGCTTACTTTAGGGCTAGCTGGCGCAGTGTATGTTTAACAGTGTATTTCTGAATAAATTAAACAAGTGAATATGATTTTAAGGTGACGTTTCATGTTCTCGCGTGCGGGCGAAGTTCGCCTTCTCTTGGTCATTATTGTTGTCAAGAAATGGCTTTGTCGTAATAACTATAAAACGATTTTAAATTATCGATTACTTACCTAATACGCGTGTCGTGTTATGATCGTCATATTTAAATCTACTTTACGGTATAGAAGGGCCCAGGCGTTGATTCTTGGACAGTCTATTACAGACTACATTTTGGTGAGTGCGCGAGTGCACTTTTGGAACAAATTTAACACACAGAACTTCTATCCATATATAAATAGCGGATTTATCAAAAAGTAGAACAAAACGCTTCGACAGTTCCACTTTGGCACGGGTTGCCATTGCGTGGAACGAACTGCCTGTATCCCTTTTTCCTGACCACAACAGTCCCCTGCAAGTGTCGAGTGAATAGGTTTCTCATGGGTGGCTGTGTACCATCTTAGTTTTCATGTTCACTTTCTCTGTCCCATGCTACTAATGCAGAAAAACCCTCTGGATACTTGTCTGTGTGATTTTCTAACTAAGTGTTGAAGTGCAACGCTGTGAGACCGGGAGCCCAATAATATACGTGTAGATTGGATCGAAGTTGACAGTTATGCGTGTTAAAACATAATACATACTGAGGAGGTGCGTCGTCACACACTACAAAAGTATCGCCCGGTACCTATATGACAGCTGCATGCGAAATGCCGTCGACAAATTTCTTCGCTTTGTTGTTGATTTGGTTTGTTTCTATCATGGTATGTTAAGGTATGTGTTTTGAAAAGAGATGCCATGAAATTTCCAGCCGTATTGGAAACATTATTTTTGCATTTGATTGCACATATTTTGAGGACATTCTTACGGAAGAAATAGATACGCGAGTGTATCTGCTACTTAATACATGAAACAATAAAAATAGGTACGCAAGCGCAACGGTTTGCTGCCGTAATAAAGTTTGTTCGTTGCACAAACAGCCAACCCTACCTGCGATTTTATTAAATGTTTTATTAGGTACAGAAGGCAGCAGACCAAGCGTAAAAAACTGTCAGATTTCCGTAACCAATTTTTAACTCAATGTCAGATTCAATTAACAATTTTTTGACAAAATAATAACGCTTGATCTGCTGCCTCCTGTACATCTATGCTAAAAAATTGATGTTGCAATGTCTTTAACTTAATATAAATATATCGTGAAAACTTGAGACTAGTTGAATCGTGACTTGCAAAAAGGACACATCCAACATTTTTTTAATTTCAACTTTTTCTTTCGTTTTCGCGTCACTTAAACATGTTACACAGTATGATTTACAAAAGGGACACATATTCACTGGATTATACAGTGATCTCGAATAACCGATTTTGACGTGCTTTGCAAAAAGGCCTCATCTTTTGAACATGTGCCCTTTTTGCAAAGCTTTTTGGTGTTGTACGAGAATAAATGATGCACTTTTGAATGATACAGCTAAACGTGTCGCACAGGCTGAACTAGATATACACAAGCGTCGAAGCAATAAATTTTACAGCAGCCTTAAAACCAGTGCTAAATTAGCTAAGCAAAACCCAAAAGTTTTAGCAATATGCTTTGATTTTATGGCGGTTTTGGATTTGCCCAAGTTACCTGTGCAAGAAATTTTCTATTTCAGGCAGCTAAGCATAAACAATTTTGGAATTTATAATTTAGCAAATGATCGAATGGTCTGCTATATTTATCACGAAGGAACTGCCCGGAAAACCCCTGATGATGTGTGTTCTTTTATGTTGCATTATTTAAAAAAATTTGTTCCAAATGATACAGAAGAGTTGCACTTGTTCTGTGATAATTGTGCTGGTCAGAACAAAAATCATGCAATGATAAGGTTTCTTATGTGTTTGAGTGAACTAACAATGTTTAAAAAGATAAAGTTATTCTTTCCAATACGAGGACATTCATATTTGCCATGTGATCGTGGCTTTGGGCTAATAAAGCGAAAATTAAACAGCTTTGATAGGCTGTACACTATTGATGAATACATACACAAAGTTTTCATGACAGCTTCAGATATACCACAAAAATTTACTGTGTTCCATGTAGATACCTCACTTACTTTGGAGTTTCAAACTTGGTTTCCAAAATATTATTTTAAAACCAAGAAATCAGAGTCATCTATCCAGCAGAAAGAAACAGAGCAGTTCACAATATCAAAATATCACCAGTTTGAATTTCGAAGTGTGGAGCCAAATGTTGTAAAGGCAAGAGAGTTTATTGGAGGTTTATTAAAACTATACTTTCGCTTACGCAAAGGAAATGTAAATGGTTTAGAGCTGCCAACAGATAAACTGTCAGAAAGGGTTCCTATATTGGCAAGTAAAATGAAGGACTTGAAGAATCTCTCTATGTACATACCAGAAGAGCATATGAATTTCTAGAACGACATTTATATGTGGCCAACACGTGAACAATAATTTTTATTATTCCTAAAATTCCTATTAAACTTAGTTTTAATCTTAAATGTTGTTTTCATTTTTAAATCTGAGTGTATTTGTTGCAAAAAATTACAGATTTGCTGTGCATAAAGGACGCAAACCACAATATTTTGTAAAAAGGGCACATGTTCAAAATCTATTTTTGTCCATAAAATCTTAAATCAAAATAATAAAAACGAAATTAATTTATAATAAAATGCCTTTTATTGATAAAAAATCAGAAAAGTTATTAGTTTTATAGTACTTTAAATAGTTCAGTATTTAAACTGTTTTTTGTCTCTACTGTAAAACTTAATAATTTGCATATGAGTCCTTTTTGCAAGTCGCGATTCAGTTATAATATACAGCCTGTCTATACATACTGGAGGTATTATTGATGCACACACTTAAACAATAGCTGCACTAGATAATGAGCAGATAGGTTTAATATAAAAATAGTCCATTTCACATGCTGACGGCCAAGTGAATGACACTCAAGTACGCAAAACTACAGATTTTATAAAGATTGTGACTTGTATGAGGTATAAAGACTTCTGTTCTGAGGTGTAGGTATTTGTGCTGGAGGAACCCCAAAGCGAATTAGATGATTTCATTCGAGTTTTTCGTGAATAACTTAGATTCGCGGTTAATGCATAGACCTATAACAACGCGATATAGATACATCGTAGTTTAATCGCTTTTGCGACACTTGTACAGAAACTGAAAGACAGTTGCATTTTATGTCGACCATACCTACACGCAGTGATGCAAGCGGGACCGTGGCTAAAACTTAGTTAAGGAATAGGTACAAAAGTGAGACATTTTGCGTTTGCGCCGCGTGCACTGTTGTGACTTGTGATATAATTATATGTATAACCTAAGTATAAGTAAATACATATACCTACCTACTTATGTTTGTATAAGTACTCGGCACCCACTGGTTTACTAAACAGAGAATAATTAATTATGTTGTAACGAGAATTATAATAAACACAATCTATGCTTTATTATCTCAGTTTATGCGAACATGTTGTGTATTTAATTGGTTTCTAAATCGGGTTTGACAGTTAGCCTTTATGTGGGATTGCCTGGAAGATACGGGAAGGACGACAGGGTAGGTATTTTTTTATTTTAAATCTTAATATCTAAGTACCAACAGTAGCAGTTTCGCGCTCAGCAGAAGATACAGGAATTTATTAATGAAACACCCAATAAATGTTGAAACATTTTTTTTTTAAATTTAGTTGGCAGTTCCTGAAGCTAACGCGATCAAACAAAATCACAGGCGAGCTCTTGGGCTTTATAACATTAGTATAGATGATCCGGTGATTACACTGTTATAACAAGCTTGGTTTAAATCCGGACTGTGTCGAATAGAAATACCGAATACGAGCCGACAAATTGGAACCAACCTCGCATTTAACTACTAATTTCAAAGATCCGCCCGCCCGGCATGCATTTTAATTGCTATTTTTATATTTGAAATTATATTGAAGCATTATAAAATTAATTCAAACTTTTAAAATATCTGTTTGATTGCAATGTTTTGATCTCGGGTGTTTCTTACCACAAGATGGAGCTACGTTAGCATATCCAATATACCAAATAATTTGTATGATCGACGATCAGGCCCCGGTAGCTCAGTTGGTAAAGTTCCCGCCCGGAATGCGGGAGGTCTGGGTTCGTGTCCCAGCGGGGATCGATTTTATTTGGTAATTTTGTCGAAATAAGGTATATTTAAGCATTTTAAAATGCAAAATAAAGCTTTTAAAATATGTATGTGATGTATTCTTTGATACTTGAATTACAGAAATAGAAAAACAAATCAAGACTTGGTTTCGGAGGTGTGGTGTGTCAGAATCGGACGGATGTATGAGCAACGGATTTAAAAGCGGCGAATGTGTTACTACATAATTGCATAGGTTCTGTTTTGACAATCGCAAATGTGCGTCACGGAGAGTCCGTCGCCTGCGCTGCCTTGCGGGTGTCGAGCTCACCTTCGTAGTGGAAGAAGATATTATTGTAGTGATTGAACGCCCTTGTATTAAGAAATATTGATTAACAAACTAGAATTAATTTTTTACCTATTATTTGATGTTTCTTTTTTATGCCTATGGTAAAAGATACTTCAGTCAGAAATATTCAACTAAATGATGAATTAAAGAAATGAATAATTTATTTTCTTCCAAAAATTTTCCCATTGATTGGTCATATTAATTTTCCCTCTACGACCCATACTGTAGGAGCTGCAAGGCGCTGAATTTGCAATGAAGGTATTTCGTATTTCATATCTTCAGGTTTTTGCTCGTATCTCGAAAATCTATACAAAAAGTATAACTTTTGCTTGAGATAAAAGTTTTCACACATATTTATTTATTTATTTATTTACTCTTCATTGTACAAACACAAAATAGAAAATAAAGGACAATAAAAAAAGAAAACACAATATTTGCCACTGATTGACCAGTCATATTAATTTCATCTCTACGATGAATACTTTAGGAGCCTGTAGCTTCGTAGATTCATCGCATATTAAAAATTATGCTAAATTCTGATTTTAATCAATGCTGCAATAGATATTTATAATTTGACGACCACTTTGGCGATGGGGTAACACTGTCTGCCTCAGACGCCAGTGGTCGCGGGTTCGATTCCCGCACGGGCCAAGAAAAAAAAAAGTTCCTGTTCTGGGCGCTTATCTATTTATGTATTTATATTCTAGGTTCCTCCCTAGTTTTCTACATGTTATCTCCATAACACAAGCTATGCTTACTTTGGGGCCATGTAGTTATTATTTATTATTATTATATGTTTATTGGACCATACAAAAAAAAGGCGAATTCAAGATATTTAAAATACATAATTACGGACTGTGCCACCAATTGGTTATCACTCAGATTTATAGCCAAAGCATCGGAACAACACTATCGTATAACACTATGCTTATTAAGTAAACGATCTGAACTCTACGACACTAGAAGTTAAACTTTTAAAGTCGTTTATTGCAGTGTAAGGTCGTTCTCCTGGGAAGTTTCTATTAAAACATGTCATCGATACAGGCTATTCGTCAGCAGCAGAGATGACTGCCGTTTTATCACTCCTCCGTAACGCGCAAGTTCAAACTCAAACAATCCAATATTTGTTATTTCAATGGACATAGCGCGAGAATTCTCAGAACCCCCCACTTACCGCGTCTAACAGGAAAATGGCCAAAGAAAGAGTTGCTCAAAAAAACTGCAGCCAATGATAAGCTACCGAACATGGACTGTAGTGTGTTCCATTAGCGTTCGTAATCGTTTGTGTTGTTTATGGTTTTATTGATTGGGATGTAACTGCTGGTTGCGTACAAATAGTGTCACAGTTTATGGCAAACACCTCGAGCAGATGCTGACCTGACGGAACTGAACACGATTTGCGTAACATAACAATTGAGATATTTCGCAATCGTATTGGTAAAAAAAATGAATGCGCGTTGTAGCCATTGTATAAACAGCATGTTACAGATATAGACCAACGATTTGTTACAGATATCTGTGAAGTTTTGCCCACGTAACTGGTGAACCCCTTAGCAACGTAATACATTTATGAAAACTTAACCGGTAAGCGCTAATATGATATTTGCTCTCTTCGCTGCTTACCACAGCACAACACAGGTATGTGGAACAATGAGTGATATTTTCCAACAGCTAGTACACATTCGGAGGGTGCGCAAGTTTTAGAGGCCAATAAAACCTTCTGTCAGTTAACTCTCCTTTATGTCTTAGAGAAGCGGCTGATACGTTCTATGTTTTCTATCGCTCCCAGTCCAGCATGGAAGCAACCAGGATTAATATGCTTCAATTAGTGCTGAAATTAGACGTGTTTTTATGTTTTTTTTCTTATTACATAATTTTGTTTGTTCCCGTTCTATACGTACTATACTATAATGAGAACTATGTATGAACATCTGATTATTCCTGATATCACGGACTTATTTTATTAAGCAAGTCAAAGGTCAGAATAAACTGTTAAGATTATTTATTAGTTTATTAAGTGATTAGATATCTCATGTTAATAGCATACATTATTTTACAGAGCATATTGTGATGAGCCTATCGAGTTTTTAACGCCCTTAAAACATTTGTTTCAAAATAAAGCCCATATCACGAGACGCTATCTAAAGCAAAAACGGTTGTCATGAAAATTTGCGCGTTGGAAAAAAAGGAAAACAAATCCTCAGCATTATAATATGAGTATTCAAATACTCTCGTATTATAACTTATCTCAATAATCGATATAATTATTACGTAAAGATTTCCACTATAAACCGCTCGTCATATAATAAAATATCGGTTTCTCTGAATAAGCGGCCATTAACATTTGTGTGGAACAGTACCAGTTTTGGAATAATAGTAAATAATTAAATAATACATGCAGGTAAATAATACGGTTTTGACTGAAACCTGTACCTGTTTCTTCAAAAGATATTTATCGTTTCATCAAAACTAGCGTTTCTTTTAACCCCGTAGGAATTTCTTAATAAAATATATAAGTTCAAAGTTCTGTGGGATAAAAGTTCTAGATTATATTTCAGCAAAGTAGACCTTTACAACACCTATGAAAATAGCTTATTAGTTATCCGTAATATATTGTCTACGTTGTCTTTTCAATTGAAACAAGTACTTAGGTACTTAAGCTGATTCCTCAAAATATAAAGATTTTCACAATTATCTCCTTTTTAAGACCAAGTTTCTTTTGACGATCGTTATGTACCTAATAGTTTGATGGCATTAAGTGTGAAGCTGTGATATCAAGTGACATTTTATTGCTGCATATCTTGAAGAGCTTTAATTTACAACCAAATAAAATTAGTAACGCTTTCGGCAAACAAGATCTTCGATTAAACATCACCGTACTAAAATGTTTTATCTGCTTGGGAGCTAAGATACCACAATAGACATTTGCATCTGGGGCTAACTATTTATCCAGTAGATTAATGTGGAATGTCTTCATATCCATCAAAAGAGATGAAAAACAGATTATTTCCCATATGTTTCTCTATATATTATCATATTCAAATTGGGTAATAACACCTCCACCTCTGAGCAACTTTATAAAAAGTTCGCCCTACTGGACAACTAAGCAGTATGATTAAAACAATGTTCCGTCCGCAGGTTCAGATACCAATGCGAGGGCCGGTCGGCGGGGTCCATCCCCGGCGTGAGCAGCACGGCGGACAAGAAGACCTTCCCCACCATCGAGATCGTCGGCCACAAGGGCCGCGCTATCGTCGTCGTCTCCTGCGTTACCAAAGATCCGCCCTACAGGTAACACTCAGTAGTAAATATATAAATAACCTAAACTGCCACACCAGACACGCGGTCCCAGAGTAAGCCTATGTCATGGTCATGGGGTCCCGTGTCTACACGGCGGACCCAGTGTGCACCCAGACCCGAGCTAGTTTGGAAAAGTTAGTTTCCTGAATTAGCCCGGTTGGGGCTCGAATCTAGGACCTCTTACGAATCACGGCCTTTAATCTATGATGATTGCCTTCAATGCCAGGCTCCCTGGATTTGAATCCAGGCGGGGCGGATATTTGTGTGATGAACTATACGCCGTCAAGACTTTTACGACGGATGGATGTTTACGACGATATACGCAAAAAAATCTCTATGTTTTGAATAGTAGTCAACATGAATTTGAAAAATTCATGTATTAATTTGTGACAAGATAAGACTTTTATTTTTAGGCATTATAATAGGTTGGGGGAAAAGTCTTTTCGCATTATAGTATGTATGAACTTGTAATAAAATCTCTTTGGCTATAGTATTTGTATCTGGCTGGTTTTGATATCATTGAAAGTTAAAATTTTAAAGAACATAATTCCAAATTCAAATTAGGAAAATGTGTGATTTTCATTTGTTTTTCGTACTGTCAAGATGAGTGAATCTAATGAAGAAATTCGATACATTTTAAAATTTTACTACAAAAAAGGTAAAAATGCAACGCAAGCCGCGAAAAAAATTTGCGATGTTTATGGACCTAGTGCAGTGTCTGTGAGAGTAGCACAAATTTGGTTAAGCGTTTTCAATCCGGAAATTTTGATGTCAAAGATGCACCTCGCTCTGGTCGCCCTATTACGGATAAAATGGATGCCATTTTTGAAAAAGTGGAGGAAGATCGACATATTAGTAGTTACGACGTAGCTGAAGAACTGGGAATTGACTACAAAACACGAGCTCACTGAAAGAAACCTAATGAACCGTGTACTCATTTGTGATTCTTTATTACGACGTAACGAAACCGACTCATTTTTGAAGAAGCTGATAACTGGTGATGAAAAGTGGATCACGTACGACAAGAACGTGCGAAAAAGGTCGTGGTCAAAGGCCGGTCAGGCTTCACAGACTGTGGCGAAACCCGTGTTAACTCGCAATAAGGTGATGTTGTGTGTGTGGTGGGATTGGAAGGATATTATTCATTATGAACTGTTATCACCAGGCAGGATTATCGATTCTGAACTCTACTGCGAACAACTTATGAGATTAAAACAAGAAGTTGAGAGAAAGCGGCCGGAATTGATCAACAGAAGGGGTGTGGTTAGACCTCACACATCTATAGCCACCCAGCAAAAATTAAGAGAGTTTGGCTGGGAGGTGTTAATGCATCCGCCGTATAGTCCTGGCCTTGCACCTTCAGATTTCCACCTGTTTCGGTCTCTTCAGAATTCTTTAGGCAGTGTTAGGTTAACATCACGAGAGGACGGCCAAATCCACTTGTCGCGGTATTTTGATGAGAGGTCCCAAAATTTTTATAGCAATGGAATCATGTCCCTACCTACAAAATGGCAAAAAGTTATCGAACAAAATGGTACATACATACTTTAGTTAAATGTCAATAAACTATATTAAAAAATGTTTTGAATTTTCTTAAAAAATGCGAAGAAACTTTTTCCTTAACCCAATATTTCTGAGTAGGTACTTCTACAGTTTTTAAATTTTTTAAATATATTACTTTTAAATACATTAGATAAAATATAAGGCCATTCGCAGAATTATGACAGACAATGTACGTACTACGATTATCACAATGTGACATTAAAATAAGTGGAATGCGTTTTAATAGTAAAATAGTATAAAATTGATAGCCGTGTAGGGTCGGCTTCGAACAGGGGCGCTTGGTGCTGGGACCCGTTCCGTGTGCATTTGACGACCACTTTGGCGATGGGGTAAACCTGTCTGCCTCAGACGCAAGTGGTTGCGGGTTCGACGCCCACACGGAACAAGAAAAAAAAATGTTCCGTGTAAGGGTGTTTGTTTATCTATTTATGTATTTATATTCTAGGTTCCCCCCTAGTTCGCTACATGGTATCCCATAACACAAGCTATGCTTACTTTGGGGCCATGTAGTTGGTGTGATTGTCTGGGGATTTTATTTATCATCATCATCATCACAACTCCGTGTAATGCGCCCACCGCAGGGCTATGAGTCTCTCCTCTGGGTGACGAGGAGGTTTAGGCCGTAATCCACCAAGCTGGCCCGGTGCTGGTTGGTGGTTTTTTTATATATTATTTAAAATATGTCGCAAATATCAGTGATGCTTTTTGCAAGGTTTTTGAAAAGCCCGTTCCTTAGTAAACCCGTTTGTCATTAGCAACAACTGCTGGGTTTAGTCTCCGATACATAAATACGGTCAAATTAAGAAGCTCCTTTTTGAAGCTAGTTTAACTACACCGCTTGACAATCTCGACATTTTCCAATATCCCTTCTAGCACTCCCACAGATTCAAACGCTGAAATGCATGAAAAAGTTGGTATTAATATGTCGAAATCCAGTAGACTAAATAAAAGAGCACCAGTTAGCGTCAGATAAATGTGGAAGTTTACCTGATGGTAATGAACACGAGGCATAAGATGGAAGGTAATAGTTTAAGGAAGTGGCGAAGTATTTCATGACATATGTTTGAGTAACCCGGCGCCCTGCAGGCCTCACCCGCACAACCTGGTGGGGCGCGACCGCTGCAACAAGGGCGTGTGCACGGTGAAGCCGGACGTGGGCGAGAGCCCGCTGGTCAGCTTCTCCAACCTCGGCATCCAGTGCGTCAAGCGGAAGGACGTGGAGGAGGCGCTCGACACCAGGGAGGAACTCAACGTGGACCCCTTTAAGAGTGAGTGGCCTTTTTTTTGTCTAGTTTCGTACCTTTTGTACCTTTTGTAGCAACTATAATGATGAATATCCCGCGCGCTATCAACCTACATACTACCTAAACTCTCCGAAAAAAACCGTCTATGGACCAGAGCCGAGGCCTCAAAACCATTTTCTTGGGACTGTGAAGAACAATTTCTGAAGTTTTTACAATAGAAAAGAAGTGGAATACCTACTTGTAAGATCATTACGTTATCCGTCTTTCTGAACGTCTCACAGTGTCTCGTCTAGAACAAGCTAGGTGGACCACAGCCGGTTTAATTTTTTTTTGCATTTCTATCAACCTATTACGTCGTTTTATGACTATAATAATATTTATTTTAGGAATAAAACACAAAACCAGAAAAAAAATCCAACCGGCTTTTATTCATAGTCAAGAAACGTTCCTTTGATTTACTCGCAGATGTCCAGTTGGAAGTAAATTTTGAAGAAAAACCGGCACCATCATCTTCATTTGTGTTTTAGAATCCTCAGTGATATCAATAAAATCAAATTTTGATAAAGCGAAATCATAAAGTCGAGCGTTCCGGTCACATTTTTCGTGTTTTACTCAATCTTCGAAAAACTCGATTTTTCTAATCTAGTTGGACACACTCTGTAATAAAATAAATAGTTAGACTCAAGTGTGCTGTATGAGATGTGTATTTTTATAAAGTAGACTAAATGCAGCTAGGATATATAAAAAAATTAGCGTGTGTACACGTGAGTACATTTTTTTTTTTTATAAGTGACTAAACCCGCGTTTGACCTCAAACTCACCTGATGGTAAGTGACGATGTCACACGGGTTTAGGAAGGAACTGGCTCTTTATACAATATTGCCGGAACACATTACCGTCGGAGCGGTAACATTTGGCGGCAGACTTTATATAAAGGGTGGTCGCTAGCCAGGCGGACCCAGAAGGGATCCTACCACCAAGCAAATAATAAAGCATACTCTTTTAATTAAAATATTGAATCAAAATAATAATAGATTTTCGAGTACAATTGGAACATCCTATATTTTAAAATTAATGCTTATTCATCATCATCATCATCATCATCATAACTCTTTGTAATGAGCCCACTGCAGGGCTGTGAGTCTCTCCCCTGGGTGACGAGGAGGTATAGGCCATAATCCACCAAGCTGGCCCAGTGCTGGGTGGTGGATGCCAGAATTTTTCAGGGCGCCTAAATGGCTTCTGACAAACCCTAACGACCACTGTATACGAGTATACAGCACCCGGGACCGACTGCTTAACGTGCCTTCCGAAGCACCGAAGTCGTCGTGAGAAATGAATGGTCGGCGGTCACCCATCCAAGTACCGACCGCGCCGAACGTTGCTTAAGATGTGATATCGTATGATACACACATTAACCATGGCGCCACGACGACTTTCTTATTGTCTATATGCTTATTCAACTTGAAATTATTAAAAAGAAATTATTCAAGGTACATACCTTGAATATTTAGATTCATCAATAAAACTTTTCAAAAATTACGAACTGCCGCAATGAGATGCGTCGAAAGTGTCGCGTAAGTGCAACTGACTAAAAACCGCAATTAGGTACATTTAACTCATTAACTAACTCGGTATCCTTATCACTCATCACTGGGGAAAGACAGAGAAAAACATTTCTTGGAATTCGATAATTAGGGGTATTAGTGTATTATCAGTTAATTAACCTTTTCCGAAAATCCAACAATGAGTTTCCTACCACCTAGCTTTTTCTAGACGTGACACTGTGCGTCTGTGAAAACGCTTTTCTCGGCAATTGCTGGAGGTATGGAGGTATTGGCTGATATTAATTCTAAACGCACTAATCTGAAGTCCCTTGAGACAGAAAAAATAATCAAACTTCTCGAAAAATTAAAAAAATCGGCAGGTGGAAGAAATTTTTACGGTAGATATAAAACCTGCCTCTTGATCACTTGATTTATTTTATTTGAGTCTATGTATACCAGTTTCGCGTTAACATCGGTTCAGATGTAAACGAGTTTACGTGGGAAGTAAATGGCAACGATCGATGGTTTTAAATATTGTGCAACTTACTAGCCCTTCATATAAAATTGAATACCCCGGCAGTCACACCACCTACTTGGCCTTTAACTTAGCAAGCTTGTGATATGGGATATCATGTAGCTCACCAGGGGGACCTAGAATATAGATATGTGTATAGATAAGGCTCGTTTGATTGAGATTATTATACATTCCCCGAAATGCCCCGCACCGCGACCAGATCGTCGGTCCTTCCTAGCTACGCTGCGTCGCCCAGTACGTGGTCGCCACTCGAGCACTTTACTGCCCCAATGGAGTTATTCCTATAAAGAAATCTAAACCTCGATTATATTTCAGCGCAACTTATATTCGGACTCGTCAAATTACGATCGTATTATTGACGTCATGAAGATACGAAACCGATTTTCGCCATTAAACTGACATAAGATTTATTATTAAAAGTAATGTTGCGATTTAATTCAAATAAACATAGACCTGTTAAATTTATTCCGTAAGACCTTCGGTTTAAACTGCACTAAAAAACGGACACTAAGTCTTATACTGCGGCACCGAGAGTCGTTTTACGAGTTGAGCGGACGGCACGTGCGCGCGCGGCCGCGGAACCCGATAGCGGGAAATAAATTAAATGCAACTTATCTTGAAATATAATTATCAAGTGCTCAATATAAGCATGCGTTCGCATGTAGTCTCCGTTCTTTATATGACTCAAGAAATACTCTCAAAATATATCACGTTAATCCGTGTCATATGGATCGTAAGTTTTCTTAGATTGTCTCAAACTTGTTTTCAAATTTTAGTCCTACTGTCTGTCCTCTAGCTTAGTGGATCTTTAGACAAATTACTATTTAAATTATTAATTTTTTTATTGATATGAATAAAACCAGCAGTGACAACATCTAGTGTAGCAGGCGAGAAAATCTTTGCGTTTAAGTAATAAAGTGGTCATGAAAGGACAAACATTACTGCGTTTACAACGATCCGTATTTGTGTAGGTTGCTTATACTTCCCCAGACAATCACGCTTACTACATGACCCCACAGTAAGCAGAACTTGTGATGTGGGAAACCATGTAGCGAACTAGGGAGGAACCTAGAATATGACACATTAAATGGATAAACGCCCAGACCGTGCGGGAGTCGAACCCGCGACCACTGGCGTCTGAGGCAAAACGTGTTACCCCATCGTCAAAGTGGTCGTCAAATCTAGTAAAAGTACAATCGGTACAGTTGTCTTAAGTTTTCACGATTAACTATCGATACTATGTTAAATCTAATCTAAAGATATGCTGTCAAGTGTCGGCATAAAATAGTTGCATTCCCTAATACCTACAACAAGAGTGTTTTTGGTCATTAAGGCTATTATGAATACGCTTTTGTTAAAAAAAATTTAGGTACACGACCGATTTAAACTAATCATTTTCCTTAGGTATACAAGGATAGGTAAGACATGCTGGGGGAATATAATGTAAGCACTTGAATCAAATGTATCTTTCCCAATAACTGGGCTATCATAATAAAAAATATTGTTTTCAAACCCGACTGCCGCTGTCCGAGGTTAACGCGTTCAAACAAACAGGCAACCCTAAAGCTTTATTATACCAGTTACATATACCTAAATGCATCGTATCTACGTTCTTAAATCTCACCAATGAGGCAGGTGTTTGTGTTTCAATTCCCGTGACCTAACCGCGTTCGGCAAGCCACCGTTCCCATGACGTCATCACCATCAGTATCTCCAATAATAGCGTACACATTGCCGCTATCATCGACAATGCGGCAATGAGCTGCGCGCACGCAACGATCGATTGATTTTAAGCTCCGTGAGATCCGTATTAAATAGAAGTACTTAGGCCGATTTATAGGCACAGTAACCCAGTGCAGGATCATGAGTCTACCACAGGTGAAGAAGTGAAGAGGAATGCCGTAAACTAATGAGCTTCCAAGTGTCGGTTGATGCTAAACGAAATTTTTTTACGGTTCTAATTCCAGAAATGAACGTGTGAAAATTAATTACCTACACGTTTTTAACATGCATCGAGTTAAATAATTAAACTTAAACTGCAAATAAGGCTGCAAGATTACTGAGATCTTGAATAGAAAGTAACGCTGAGTTCACAATGATCAGTACTGCTGCTATTATTAGATCTACGCGATCCAAGGCAGGGTTGCGTGTGAAACACGCGGGAAGAACGTGTCATTCACTTATATTTTATGTGCCGACAATTTAGTTATTGCATCGTTAAACAAAAGATATTTTGAAAATCAACGTTGTCTTACATGATTAAGTTAAAACACGGCTGTAAAAAGCCCGCTAATTTCTATGTATTTAAAACTCCATCACAACTTTTAGGCACAACGTTACATTTTTGATAATTCCGCGACTTTGTAACCCTCGCGATGTGGCAATTTCGAGCGTCCTGTTATTGTACTCCCTCCACACAAGGTTCTTTATCTCACACATCGTGCTCCAACATACATGTAAGCATAGTTTAATTTAAATTACGAATGTTTTTTTCACAATTAGTAAAAACGATGCCAAATTGTAAGTTAATACGCCGGTTAATGGATTGCCATCTCGCATTCCAACAGGTGAGAGAAATAGGATTTTTTTTTTGAAAGAAATAAGAGAGCTGACTGTACAAACTCTATGGATAATAATCCCGATATATTGCGGCCTCTAGATTTCCCATGGCTATGTCAGAAATCGTTTTGGCAGACGTACAATTACGTTACGTTAGCCGAATTTATTATTAATAAGTCTACGGTAGTCTGCGTTCGTTTTTTTTCTGTTGTAATATATATTTACGGAATAGTTTCGTTTAAATGTCTGGCCGTTGCCCTTTGCCGTTAACTTCAAATGCGCGGAAAATTATTCAGTCTTCATTTTCACGTGAGTCTGAATTTCTATATGGTAGTGGTTTGATAACTAAAGTGACTGTTTTTTTTGCTTGTTGTTTAGTTACGTAACTTTTTAATTCAATAAACAAATTTCAATAAACATTCTTCAATTTCATTCTTAACTTTACGACATTCTTTGAACCTGTATCGCAGTGCGTTTCAGCTCGTCGACGGAAAACAGTAAATGTGTGGGAGCGACTTGAAACAATTAGATTCGGATCAACTGTGCGCTTGGAATGAACGTTCCGCCATGTGACTTACGTGGGCCGTGGGACACATTATATACTGTTTCTTTGAATTTCAGACGATGTAAGGCGAAGTGAAAATTGCGTTGTTCAATCAACCTTGCACGGCTAGGAGCGATGAACCTAAGAAAACCCTTCATTCGCAGATAACCGTGACGTGCTTATTGTTCACGGATGGTTCACCGAGTGACATAGTACCGACAGAATACTGACAAAATGTCACATGTTAACATAATGCACTATATTTTTTATGACATAATCTACGTGGACAGTATTTCGTCGGATAAATCGTATGTTCTTTTTACAAGATGTCTTCATAGAGTCGTTAAGGGTATTTTAAGCTATTTTAAAAGTCTAGGAAAGTCGAGAACTAATCATATAGAAGAAGTAGAAACGTGTTCCAAAAATGCCACTCGTTAACTTCTATTGATGTATTCCAAAAACCATGACATGATGTAAAACGCCATCGCGATTATCAAATTAACCCGATGACAAATATCTGTAATAATGTGAAAAAGGACATAAACTGAGCAGGTTTTCAATATAAAGAGCTTTTTGACTAAGATTTAATGTCTGATATAAATTTCAATCTTTGTTATAACATTGCACCATTGCAGCCGAACGTACGTAACGTTACCTAACTGTTACCTAAAAGTTAAAATATTTTTGAAGGACTATCTTAAGTTTTCACATTTCATCAAATAAAAGAGGTTGTTTTCGAGTCCAATTTTATTGTACATTTTTATTCAATATAAGTATGGTAGTCACTTACGACCCACAAGTTAAATCTGTCGACGATATGGCTTTTTTATCGACTCAGTTTATCTTAAGTCTATCCGTTAACCGTATGCCATAAACCGAGTTCTTTGAGAAAATTTATTTGGGCTTTTTAATGTTGTGCGAAGGTTACAAATATTTATTTATTAATCCTTTAGGTTCCGACCCAAGACTTAACACTTCATTATCTTTTAAATCTTTAAAATACGTAAACATACTCCACCTAATTTCTGAAGTATAATTTCACCTTGACCCGATTGTTCGGCAACGACGACGGTCTAAATACAGCCGTCCTTGGCTAGGTTTGCAATGCTAGGTAATTAGAAAAGCTCTATGGCTAGCCTGGAATAAGGTGGTTAGATAATCAAGCAATAATAATGTTAGCTTAATTTATAGCTTTCCCAAAAATTGTTGTTTTGGAAAAGTTAACGGTTTTGCGTAAATTTTGTCAAATTATACTTTATTTTCAGCCTTAACGGAAATGATAAATAAAACAATTATAACTCAAACTAAAATTCAAAAAGTAATTATACGCGATAAACAGTGAAAAAAAAAATGATTATTGAATAGTATGAATTGCGAAATTGAATTGCGAAATGATGGCATACCATGTCGCTTCTTAGCAAACAAAACCGTGACATCTCAAAAATCGCAATTTTACAGGACAGCATTTTATTTGTGAATATCTTCCAAAGGATAATATTTTTGACGATGGCAACCAAGTTTATTTTAAAAGTTATCTATTAATCTACATTTTCGAATTAATAAAAATCCAACATTCTTTTAGTTTCCAAGTAAAATTAGGATATGAAAAATTAAGTTTACTTAGCTGTTATAAATTGAGTGGTTACGTTTTAGATGATATTCTATTATATGATGTCCTGTGTTATGTAATAATACAACATTTTTGAAACTAAAAACTTTTATTTAAAATGTTTTGTTTTTCATCAAAATAGCTACAAAAAATATCAAGTTAAAAAACATTGTAAGTGTAAAGAAATACAAAAAAAAATATACCTATTCTTTAAAATTTTGATTAAACACCATATAAAATTTGTGAAAACATACATTCTCGTTAACGTTTTTAACATTCTTACCATCGTCCCTGCCGTGTGGTCAGTATCGTCTGGATTTACCTCTCCTATCCCGGTGGGATGAGGGAGAACCACGTAGTTGTGCAGATTCGTTAGATTTACGCCCGTGCGGTCAGTATCGTCTCGATTTACGACTCCTATCCCGGTGGGATGATGGAGAACCTTTTCGTACTTGTGCAGATTCGTTAGATTTACGACCGTGCGGTCAGTATCGTCTCGATTTACGACTCCTATCCCGGTGGGATGATGGAGAACCTTTTCGTACTTGTGCAGATTCGTTAGATTTACGACCGTGTGGTCAGTATCGTCTGGATTTACCTCTCCTATCCCGGTGGGATGAGGGAGAACCTTTACGTAGTTGTGCAGATTCGTTAGATTTACGACCGTGCGGTCAGTATCGTCTCGATTTACGACTCCTATCCCGGAGGGATGATGGAGAACTTATTTGAACTCGTGCAGATGCGTTAGATTTACGACCGTGTGGTCAGTATCGTCTGGATAGACTTCTCCTATCCCGGTGGGATGATGGAGAACCTTTTCGTACTTGTGCAGATTCGTTAGATAATCATTCATTATGAAATCATTTATTGGAATGTCAATACGTATATATAACAAAATTCCGAAGTCAATTCAATCCCTGCCATTCAATAAATTTAAATCAATCATTAAAAACACTCTATTTCGAAAAACTAATTATAAAACTAAAGATTACTTAGACGATAAAAAGGCATGGGATTAAGCACAACAGGATATTTCTAAAAGTTTCTAATTACTTATTAATTTTGTTTACGGCTTGGCTGTGCGGTATGACATATGGCATACTGGTGACTGTTCCACTCACTGTTTTCTTGTCATGCTCCCTCAGGCGGCATGGCTAGTGGTAGCGTCGGGTATCCGGTCACCCTCTTCCCTAAAATATGGTTGAGGAGGGTGATGGCTGGTGCTTGCGTCATACTCGTGAACGGGTGCTGCTAGCGGTGCCGGTGAAGTACAAAATTGTGACGTCATTAAGCGGCCATTCGATGGTCTTATGATGAATAAAACATTTTCATTTCATTTTCATTTCATTTTCGATTTACGACCGTGTGGTCAGTATCGTCTGGATTTACCTCTCCTATCCCGGTGGGATGAGGGAGAACCTATACGTAGTTGTGCAGATTCGTTAGATTTACGACCGTGCGGTCAGTATCGTCTGGATTTACCTCTCCTATCCCGGTGGGATGAGGGAGAACCTTTACGTAGTTGTGCAGATTCGTTAGATTTACGACCGTGCGGGGTCAGTATCGTCTGGATTTACCTCTCCTATCCCGGTGGGATGAGGGAGAACCTTTACGTAGTTGTGCAGATTCGTTAGATTTACGACCGTGCGGTCAGTATCGTCTGCATTTAAGACTTCTTTGCCGGAGGGATGATGGAGAACCTTTTTGTACTTGTGCGGATGCGTTAGATTTACGACCGTGCGGTCAGTATCGTCTGGATTATGACTCCTATCCCGGTGGGATGATGGAGAACCTTTTCGTACTTGTGCAGATTCGTTAGATTTACGACCATGTGGTCAGTATCGTCTGGATTTTCCTGTCCTATTCCGGTGAGATGAGGGAGAGCCTTTACGTCCTTGTGAAGATTCGTTAAATTTACGACCGTGTGCTTGCTTACTTCCAAAGGGCTTTCTCGACATCGAAAGAGCTTTCTAACATTATGATAAGTGATGGCATGAGGGAGGAGATTTTCTTAATATGACCTTATTTAAAGGATCCTTGACAGGAGCTAAAATAACCTAACATTTGTCCAATCAGGATTGTCTAATGGTGGCTTCTCACTGCGCGTGTTAGCCCGCGCCGCGCCGCGCCGCGCCCCGCGCAGTCTGAAAAGCGTAGTAGCACGCGCAGGGAGAAGCCACCTTAGCCCGCGTCGCGTGAATCCCGGTTATTATGTACGTCAATTATAGGATCATCATTATAAAGATGTCTAACCGAACAAGATTAAGATAAGATTCTTTAAAAAAGCTACATCTTAGATTAACTGTTCTATTATGCGTTCATTATGATTCCGCTTTCGATTCTTACGGTGACGGCGAGAACGCTTTTGATTAGAAGAATTACTCGAGCTTCTTGATCCAGAAATACTATATAATAATAATAATAATAATAATTGTTTATTTCAATAAAACAGAGACAATAAATACAGCAAAATTACAATTTCTTAAACTTATAGTATCTAGCTTATCACAAAATTTAGATTACTGTGTTCACTACTCCCTAATAAAGGGCAGAGCCCTGTAGTCTTAGGATGAGTAGTAATCATGCTCAACCCATATTAAATTCTACAAACCAGATTTAATAAATTAGTTTTTAAGTGCTTTGGATACAAACAATTGTTATTGAAAATTAACACATGTTATAAAAGACAGATAAAAAGAAAAACAAAACCAAGAGTTAAAAATGTGTGCGAGTGTGTGTTTGTATGTGTGTGTGTGTGTGTGTGAGAGAGAGAAAGTGTGTGTGTGTGTGAGTGAGTGTGTGTGTCAATTATTCTATAGGAGTAAGTATTGATTCTATTTGGTCATAATTTTGGGTGAAAAGCCAAGCTGTCAACTTACGATTGCATTCGAATTTCGCTAAGCTGTACAAATTTAAAAGTTTGTTTAAATGGTTATATAAGTATGGACCGAGAAAAGGATAAAATTTATTACTAAACTTAGTATTGTACTTTACTTTGATGCATACACGATCCACTCTTCGTATTTGAACAGTATTAGTCACAAAAGGTGTATTTTTATGTTGGTGCAGGATGACTGTTCGAATATAAAGCTGCCTTACCGTAAGGACTTCGCAAGATTTGTACAACATGGTGGTAGGAAAACGAAATGGTTTGAAAGTACAAACTTTAAGGAGAATCCGCTGAGAGATTTCCAGATTTAAAAGTGTAATTTTATGCACCCCACCCCAGGATGTTATACAGTAAGTAATGAGGCACTGGCAGAGCGCAAGGTATACACGTTTTAGTAAATCAGGATTCATAACATGCCTCAATACCTTAAATGTATAAATAAGCTTCCTTATCCGAGAGCTCAGTTGTAGAATGTGGGGTTTAAAATTCAGATTTTGGTCAATCACTACACCCAGATATTTTAGACTAGAGACTCGTTCGAGAGGTTGGCATAAACAATTTGATTTATAACATTGAGATTTGTGGGAAATTAGGGAGAAATGTGAACATGGTTGGCTAGAGTTCTGAATAGAAAAGGTCAAATATTTGGTTTTGGAGGTGTTTAATGTTAGGATATTACGCTGCAGCCACGAGGTCACTTTATTAAGCCCTTCTTGTGCAGAATAATAAGTCTCTTCCCATGTATCCCCTGCAAATAATAAAGCGGTATCATCAACGTACGAGAGCATCTCACCACCAGTATTCAAGGAGCACAGGTTGTTAATGTAAATTAGAAATAGAGTGGGACCAAGAATACTGCCCTGTGGCACGCCATTTGAGAGAGGTAAGTCTTCGCTAACGAATTCCTCTATTTTAAGGCATTGATATCTGTCAGATAAATAACTCCTGAAGAGATCAAGCTGAGTTCCCCTAACGCCTATCTGTTCTAATCGATTTAAGAGGAGGGGGGTAGAGACAGTGTCAAAGGCCTTGGCTAGATCAAGGAAAATAGCTATGACTTTTTTATGCGCATCAATACGTTTAGAGATAAACGATGTTAGTTTTAGTACTGCATCAGCAGTAGATTTACCTCTGCGAAAGCCAAACTGATTTTCTGCAAGTAAGTTATATTTATCGAGATAGTTTATGAGACGGATATTAATTATTTTTTCCAAGATTTTTGATAAAGCCGGTAATAATGAAATAGGCCTATAATTATTGACACTATGTCGACTTGTATACAGGAATGACGATAGCTTTTTTGAGACTCTGTGGAAAAACCCCTTGATCCAAGCATAAATTAAAAATGTACACCAATATAGGAGACAGTGTATATTTACAGATTTTTAATAATTTATTAGGTATATTATCCCATCCCATAGAACTATCACTTTTTAATTCCGTGATAATCCTCATGACTTCGGCTGTATCAGTGTGGCCAAGTGCAAAGGAGTTTTGGCAATAGGTATTACTTTCAAAACTATTTGGTAGATTGGAATCAGGAATCACAGTTTGTGCAATACTTTGCGCTAAGGATTTACCAACATTTGCAAAAAAGTTGTTTGCTTTACTTATGGATTCTTTTTCCATTCCATCCCTAAGAAGTAGTCGTGCCGAATTTTCATACTAGACGAAGAACTACTTAAATTCGTCGTCTTTGAGAGATAGTTTGTTCATATGAAGTACTAGTACTACATTGTTTTGATCACTTATTTTTAAACCACGATGCAAATAATAAATTTCGCTTACCAAAGGAAACTAAAAGGTGGATAAAAAACAGTTCTAAAACGAACGTTAACAACGTTAAACTTATGTTGGAGCAGGTATAAAATAACCCAACCACTATTTACCCTTTATGTAAATAAAATTGAAAAATAAAATTGAAAAATAAAATTGAAAAATAAAAACATTATTCTTAAATTCACGATAGTGGAAGAAAAAACAAAATGCTGGTCAATAAAAACTGTGTGACGCATTAGAAGCAGGTAGAATACTACACTAACCTCGATATTGTTTACACAATAAAAGGTAATAATAACTTTAGTTTTGAGAAAATCACTTTGAAATTAATATTCTAGAATGCTTCCACGGCACTATTCTATTGTATGAACCTCGTTTTATAAAACAAATTCAAAGGGATGGCTGTGATATAAAACGATTATTAAAATTGAATTATAAATTATAACACGTTGCATTATAAAATTTATAAATAACAATAGCCGTGCGAAATTTATCAAAGAAAACACATCGGAAAGTAAAATAATTACGATAAATGAACTCACCAATGTCAGCTTTAATCCGAAACAAGTTTTAGAAAAGATAAAAATATACCTTCAGTAAACACTGTGTCTTCTCTGATATAGACAGGTTGTCAGGACAAGAACAACGACGTCAATGAGTCAAAATTCTAACGCATTCAGCATAGCTGCTACCTGTGTGGTGGTGGAGAAATGAAAGAGAAGGCAATAGAGTAGGTATATGAAGGATAGAACGTGCGAAAAAAGGACAGAACGATGGTATCTCTCTCAAATATTATTAGGCGTCAAATTGACGGTCAAGTTATTTAATACATAAATTGTCTTAAAAAGCGTGATATTTGGTGATGTTACAAACTTTTAAATAAAAATTTCACTTGTTACAAAAAAAATATAGAATTAAAACATACCTTTTCATGTAAATCGCGGTATACTCGTCGTGATGTCACGTTTTTCTACTCTTCGGTCGATTGTCATAGGGCGACTGAGGTGAGGTATCACGTTTTTGAATCGAAACACTTGCGTGACATAAAAAAACGTTACATTTTAATATGACACATTTTTTTGACTCTTTCTCGTATAACTCTCTCATTCTTTGCTTAAAAAATACCTCGTTTTGTAGATAATAAAATAAAGCTCGACACGGCTGTTTTCAAATAACGAAAAAAAAGGGTTTACTGAGATGTCACGGTTTTGTCACAAGGAAGCGATGTATGTATGTTATATATTTTTTTAATTTAAATTTAACGCACCTTTGCGGGGCAATAAAGCTGTTTTATCCCGTTAAATTATTTGTCTTTGAAACACAAATTCTCTCTTCATGTAGGTATAACAAAGTTTTGTAATCTTATAAAATTACTCATAACTTTTCTTTTCTATTCTTGAATATGGAACAATTAACACATAACATGACGATAACGTGTCACAGAAAATATATTCTATCCGTTTCGTCACTTCAGGCAAGACGCGCAACGAAGTGTCATGCGACGGAGTGTGCCAAATGTCACAATGTGCTACGATCGGTAGTCTCAATCTCGTATGACGGATATCAACGTGGCGGTTCATTTGTGTGAGTGAGCACAGGAGCCTTTCTCGACAGTTGTATTCAAATAGGTATACTTAATATCTTTTGGCACGCGCGGCTTCGCGTATCGCGTAGAAAATAGACGATTAGACAATATGAATTAGGTATCGCATTAACTGTAACTGTTTTTGTTAAAGGAAATAACGATTTTCCTCTTTTTCCATATATTTATGACCCGTCTTTTTTATTTTCACAATTTAAACGAGATGTTTGCCAAGTTAGGGTAAATTTTCCTACCAATAGTTTTCGAATATGGCCGAGCTAGCTCGGTTTGGCGCATGTCCGGTTTTTGCTTCGTTCTATTTTAAATTATTTTAGAAATGTTGTTATCAAAACGACATCCGGGTCTCAGATGCACTGGTCGTGTTAGATTGTAACTAGGAGGAATATCTGAGACTTGGTACATTTGCATACTTGCTACGAGAATGTAAACGGTTGAAGGAGGTCTTTGCTGATTGGTGAATAGATCTGCAAATAAAAAAAAATAAAAAAACATGACTGTTTCACATTGGTAGGCAGATTAGGGAATGCCAATTGCCAGTTTAACCAATTACCTCTCTCGCTTCCTCCACAAATACATAGGTATAAGAAGAAGTTATTTCATTTTATTCCATGTCTGTTAAAAAGTATTAGTACTAGTGAAAGTCGATGTAATTTGTGGTCCTGTTCCAGCCGGGTACGAGCACAAGAAGCAGCCGCAGTCGATTGACCTGAACGCGGTGCGGCTGTGCTTCCAAGTGTTCCTGCCGGACGCGCGCTCGGGCAAGTACCGCCACAGCCTGCCGCCCGTGGTGTCGGACGTCATCTACGACAAGAAGGCCATGAGCGACCTGCAGATCATGCGCGTGTCGCGCTGCTCGGGCAGCGTGCGCGGCGACACCGAGATCATACTGCTCTGCGAGAAGGTACGAGTAGCGCGCGGGACCACAACATTGATGCACTATTCAACTATACCCCGGCAAATAATTCAATGCCGTATACTTAGTTTGAAATGTCAAATAGAAAAATAATGATACCAGCTGAAATCTTCGTACTGCTACTGAATGAGAATGATTAAAAATGAACGAGTCTTTGGCATTCGTTTTGCATAAAATTTTAAAGCAATTTATAAATAATTGCATTTGAAGTGTGTACTTTATCTTCAAAGTTATAGTTATTTAAATGAAAATACTCAATTACCGAACATACCTAGTGCTTTAAAAAGGTTAGAGTAAAAATAAAATCGACTTGATAACTTCTTAATTTTTAACTCCTTTTCTTGCCTTTTGCTTTTTGCACTATGAAAAAAGAAATGTCTTGTGAGCCAAAAATTTTTTTTTCCATGCAGTACAATATTATTAAAATATATTTACATTCATATTTTTTGGCCGAAATTGTAAAAGTTGGATTTAACGCTGTCTTGAATTTTACAGGTCTCTTAAGGATCTACATACACTGGTCATCACAAAAGTCGCCCTCATTGTTTTTTGCACTATTGCTTTTATGATTTGAAAGATAAGTGTTTAGAAGTACGTTTTATTTATCCTAGGGTCGGAGAAGATGTTTGACATTTGATTCTCATAAATCTAAACGCATACAAATGTACTTGATGAAATTTTAAAATTCACGCTGCTCAGTGCCGTTTTGATAAATCTTTAAGTGTTCATTTTGGCCCTGTTTAATTCGCAACCAAGTGTTCGCAGCAGTGTAATTGTAAATCGGATAAAAGTAGCCTGAAATTACGGATACTACTGAAACTGAATTAGCCTGAGTTGTGTCGCTCGAAAATTACGTCTCAGCCAATCTGCGGCTCGGAGAGTCTTCCAGAGGTTTCAAGAAACTAGGCAGCATAGGGTCGGGATGACAAAGGGTCATCGCTCAAAGAGGTGACCGCTTTATTGTGACATCAGCTGTCAGAAACCGGCACTTTTTTTTAAAATTAAGTATGGGTGGGACGTTTGTCTTCCATGACACCTGATGTTAAGTGATCATGAAGACTAAGGTGGTACACGTCCATCCACGAGAAACCTATTCACTCGACGCTTAAAAGTACTAGTACTATACTGGTCAGGGAAAATAGACGCAGGCAGTTCATTCCAAACCTTGGCGACCCGTATCAAAAAGGAACTGTCAACGCGCTTAGTTCGACTTTTCGGAATATCTACCACGTACGGATGGAAGTTCTGTCTGCGTCTGGTAGTCCGATGGTAAAAGGGTGAGGGTTCAATTTGTTCAAACAGAGCACTCGCGCACTCACCAAAATGTATCCTGTAGTACACGGTTAAACAAGCAACCTTACGAAGATGCTCTAAGGTCTGCAGTTTTTTTGTTGTAAGGTCGACATCGTTAATTAATTTACGGGCTCTTCGGTCAACGGAGTCCAGCGCTTCTAGTTGATATTTGGTTGAACCATCCCAAAGATGACTGCAGTACTCCATGCATGATCGCACTTGAGCTGTGTATAAGTTAAGAAGCTGTGCAGCGCCGTACCTTCGAGATGATTCCCAACTTTTTCGAAGCTACTTGAGCCATGGACACAATTTGTTGACCGAAGTTTAAACTGGATGTTACAGTTACGCCTAAAAGCCCTAGATGGTCAGTGATGGGGACAGATACATTTTTGAAAGTGGGCGTTAATGTGAAGGTGCTCTTTTTTGCGGAGAATAGACACGCCTGAGTTTTGGACGCATTTCTCGAGTAGATCTCCAGCGACGGCTGCGTGAAGTGCGGGATGGGGCTATAAGTGCCAGCAACAGGACCGCAACTGACCGCAGCTTATCGCCAAGCTAGACTTCAATTTGCGAGGGAACATATTGAATGGACTATAGACAAATGGTCATCAGTTCTATTCTGCGCTAAGAGTTGAATGACTTTACATAATTGAATCTATAGATTATAGATTCAATTTTATCAGAAGAATAATAGTAATAACAATTAACTAAACTACAAACTACATACAGAACTTGAACCTTTATAATAAAGTCACACCACACTAACGCACTTACACCCACACATCTACACTTACACACACACACACAACCTTTCACATATAGACAAAAATAATTTTTGTTTTAAATTCCTAATTTCTGTAATTATAATCTTTTAATTCTAATAATTATAATTATTAAAAAAGCATATATAATTATATATGCTTTTTTTAAACTCTTTTTGATTTTAATATAAACATTAAACGTAATTTTATTATACAGCTTTCTCGTTTATAGGTGAAATTTATAATTAATAATTTATATTCAAGTTTTATTTATTTCAAGTTAATCCTATTAAAGTTCTTAATGTAAAAATTATAAAATGTAAATCCGTGATTAGACATAAGTTGCACAAGATATGTTTTTTTTTTTAAGTTAGTTAATGCATGATAATGTGCGACCACACGTAGCACGCATTGTTACACAGTACTTAGAAGAGGTCGTCATTCAAGCTGTGCCGTGGCCAACAGGAAGTTTGGATTTCAAGTCCATATAACACATGTGGGACACGTAAAACGAAAGTTTAGGGCCCGAGAACTAGCCCCTACAACCTTAGAATCTTTGGAAACCGCTATAAGAAAAGAATGGGACCGAATCCCTCTATGAAGCTTCACCATCTTAATAAAATTAATGAACCGGCATATACAGGCAGTAATAAGAGTAAGAGGAGGGAACACAGAATATTGAATAAAAGTTTCGTACCAATAACGATTAAGAATAAAAAGTTACAGAGTGCTCAACATGAAGGGTTCAACTAAAATAGGGTTCAAACGGCGATTTCTGCTTTTTTCTCACAATATAAAAAAATAACATTAAAATTGATAATTTTTTGACTCATTTGTATAAATAATGACGTAAACAGTAAGATTTTAATACAATTTCGTTTATTTAAAATATTAAAACATGAGTTTTCGTATAAAAAGTAGGTGGGCCGGTTTTTGTGATGACCAGTGTATTTGTTAGTATCCCTTTTTACACTTATTTCAATGACTAAGGCTGCGTGCGTGAAAACAGTATTTTCAAATCCATTTGTAATATCGGTTTCGTTGACATAGCCTTTTTCCGCGTCTTCAAGAGAAGGTCGAAATATACAAAGGGGTTTGAAAATTTTTGGTGCACCTTATGTCCGCCATATTGATTTTTTTTCGATCTTGCGTCGCACTATAAAACTTGTATATTTCGATTGCTGACATACAGACGAGCAAAAAATGTTATATAACATATGGGTCTAAAACGTCACGTTTTAGAGATAATATGGAAAACAATTTTGCTAAATAATTCCAATTTTTCATATATTTAATCGTTGAAATACCTCTCAGAATGTATCAAATTAGCATGAATGTTTGTAGTATTATCTTGCACATTAGTTAAGAGTAAAAATAACTGGTTGTTACACCTACCTACCTAAAACTTGACAATGCAATATTAACTCGGTAAAGCCGGCGCTGTAGGTACGTACCTAACTATATTATTCTAGTAACTTACAAGAAGTAATGACACAGATTACTAAAGAGTTACTACGTGTAATGATATGATTAAGAATTTCTTTTTTTAGAATTCTTTTACATTTGCTTGTATCTACTCGGAAATGCTTTCATTTTGGTTTTGGTTTTATGACTTTTTTATTTATTTTTTTTACTGACATGTTTCAGGAGAATATTGTAATATTCCCAAGAAATAAATTATTTTTCTTGTCTATTCTAGTCCTCGCGCCATAGCCTCAATAATTAATACTTACTGGGAATTAAAACTCCCGAACTCCAACTTAAGAGTAGGTAGTTAAGTATGTTCTAATTTTTTTTGCTAAAGTACCTATATCTGCATTCAATAACAATTAGTTATAGATACAATCTGAATTGCCACAGAGGCGTTTTGCGCTCTATGAGCACAATCCATTTTAACGCGTCTAGCCGGCTGGGAGCGCGGTGCGGCGCGGCGGCGTTGCCGGGTTGATATGGCATTGTCAGGTTTCAGATAGGTAGGTGTAGAAACAAGTTATTTTTACTCTTAACTAATGTGCAAGATAATACTACAAACATTCATGCTAATTTGATACATTCTGAGAGGTATTTCAACGATTAAATATATGAAAAATTGGAATTATTTAGCAAAATTGTTTTCCATTTTATCTCTAAAACGTGACGTTTTAGACCCATATGTTATATAACATTTTTTGCTCGTCTGTATGTCAGCAATTGAAATATACAAGTTTTATAGTGCGACGCAAAATCGAAAAAAAATCAAAAGGGCGGACAGTAGGTGTGCCAGGCTCCATACAAAAATTTTCAAACCCCTTTACTCTAATTTGAACTCTAAAATTTTGTAGTTTGAGTTTGAATTATGTAAAGATTTTTTAACAGCTCTCTATGGTTGAAAGCGAGACTATTCCTGAGTCACATACGGTCCTTTATACTGTGCTGCAACGACTGAAGGTCCACCAATATAGAGTATTGAGTTGACACGGGCCTCAGTCTTAGGGCCAACGCTGCGTTATGCGCGGGAACATGCGACGGGGTTGGCTTTTGAACTACCGTACGCGGAGAATTACCCGTTGTCGTAAGTGAACGACAAACTCGTTGTATTCAGGGCGTCCCAGAAATAACAATTAACATGACCTTTGTGAAAGTTTTTTAGTTTTCGAGATAATGCCACTTTTACGTTTTTCGAAAAATCCCTACCTAGCGCTCCTTTTTTGCCTATTACTGCAATAAAAAACTTCTTACTCATTTCTTTTCCTAGGCTGCCAACAATAATTGGTTGACATAACCTAATATTCATTTAATTAAAATCTAGCAAGGTTTGCTAAAAAAAAGTTCAAAATTTTACATTTTGTTTCAATGCGAAAACCTTTACTAAAGTTTGACTGACTACAGTGAAAAAAAATGTACGGGGCTGATTTGGCCAATAAACTTAAAAGTTTGCCTATTTAATGCTCTTATAAAAATGGTATAACACTTGCAACATTTTTTACAGAATATTTAATCATTAAAAAATTTCTTACGAAAGTCGTAATATTGGCTGTATATAGATTTGCATTTATTTGGACTCAGTTTTGCTCGTGATTGGACTGCGTTTATTGGATACGGTTTCTTAACGACGATTCGGCGAATTCATTGGTTTCTCGATTACTTTGTGATGTGGACTGTTTTGAAGATGGCAAATCAACGGTTCCCGCATTTTACATTTAGTGAGTACACAGACATGATGTTAATTTATGGAGAAACAAGAAGCGTTTCTGCACGCGGCAATGTTAGTTATAATGCAAGATTCGCAGCGAGATCATACTCGGAAAGATATCCGAACCGCAACCCAACGACAAGATAATTCTTCGCGCTGTCAATTCCTTCCGAGAAGGCAGAAACCCTGGCCAAAGGGGTTCTTAATGGGTATCTTAATCTGCACAATATAGTTGGCAGTTAGAAAATCCCCACGAAGTGAGAGAGAACCGTGCGCAGCATCAGTTCAAAGTAAATCTTTGGGAATGCTTAACGGGAGGAGAATTGGTCCGTACGAACTCCCTGCGACCTTTAATGCAAAAATTTATCTAGATTTTTTACAACATTGTCTACCCATTCTTTTGTAAGATGTGCCTCTTGAGACAAGAAGAAGAATGTGGCTACATAATGATGGGTGCCCGGCACATTATGCTACTGCAGTTAGGGAATATCTTCATGAAACATACCCTAGAAGATGGATTGGCCGGCTAGGGCCAATTTTATGGCCCCCACGCTCCCCAGATCTGAACCCTCTAGATTTTTTTACTGGGAATGTTTAAAAGATAAGGTCTGCGGGAAACCAGTTCGATCGGCTGATGAACTGCGTCATCGAATCCGTGAAGCAGTACGCGAAATATTGAGATATAGTATGTAGATACTCCTACCTAGGTTTATATATTTATGTTATTATATGAATAAATTCAGTATTTAATCAGAATTCATTCGTTTCACTACTGCTCACCAACACCCGACCTTATATAGCGACCCTGCCTAAAGGTATCGCTTGTCGCGAGTGCAATTAATACCACCGTGCCCGATATAGACTCATTTTATTTGCATTTTGCATTTTTTTTTACTCATAAAAGTTAACATCATTGTTCGTCAGTATAAACTCTAATAAAATGTTCCATGATGTTCAACAAATACATTTTAGATTTTTATAACGCCACTTGTGTATTGTGCGTAAACCAATTTGTGGAAAAATGGGAAAAAGTCAGTCCAAAGAAGAGGTTATAATCGCGCAAAATGCGGCCAGCGCGGTGCCAATGATACCCACATTCAGCAGCTGCAGAACAATTTAAATACCAGCAACATATTTATGATATTGATAGTGCTTTGTGTAGCATTAATTGCATTATACATAATTTTTCGCATTTATCAAAAATGCCACTTGCGATGGATTCGCCAGGAATTCCAGCAGAGCGTCTTTTTTTGGGGCGGCGGTATATTCGCCCGGAAAACATCGAGGAAAATAAAGTGTGAGTGATGAGTGTTGGCAAATCAGTGTTTTATATTTTAATAAAAATGACAATAGTGTAGTGAAAACAAAGGTGCGCGATCGATGTCAAAATTATGTATTATGGACTTTAAGCTTCCAATGACTCGTAGTTAAACGAAGGTTATAGCATTTATGATAATTCAGAGATAATTTTCATTTTTATTAATAAATCTATTTTAGAAATATTTTATTGCAGAATTTTTAGAAGAATTATATTAATTATAATTATCAAGCAATTATTTTCTAAATTAAATTTAAATCACTTGAATATAGAGTAAAAACTTAGTAGAGACTTTATGTGCTAAATACTCGGATATGTTTTATTTAGATGGAGATAAATTGTCAACTACCAATATTTAGAATCATACAATCGAATTAAAGTCAAACACGCAGCCAATTTATTTAAAACCCTACCGTTTACCGCACGCATTAAAAACTGAAATTAGTAAACAAATAAATAATTTATTGCCAGAGGGGGTGATAGAACCATGTCAAAGTGAGTGGTCGAGCCCTATATTATTAGTACCTAAGAAACAAGATAGTAATGGAAACAAAAAATGGCGTTTAGTGATAGATTATCGGAAACTAAACAATGTTATAAATAATGACAAGTTTCCGTTACCAAATATAACGGAAGTTTTAGACTCTTTACCTGGCTGTATGTACTTTTCACATTTAGATTTGCATTAAGGGTATTATAATCAATTTAGACCCAGACAGTCGCAAGTACACGGCTTTTTGCTCGGGACAATTCCAAATGACCAGAATGCCGATGGGACTCCAGAATGGCCCAAGTTCGTGGTCCCGCATGATGACTATGGCCATGACAGGGTTAACCTATGAGAAATGTTTAGTGTACCAGGACGATTTAGTATGTTTTAGTAGAGATTTGCAAAGTCATATTAAAAACCTTCAAGTTATTTTTGAGAGATTACGAAAAATTCAATTAAAATTAAATCCACAAAAATGAATTTTTTTTGCAGAAAGAACTTCTTTATTTAGGACATGTAGTTTCCTCGGGCGGTGTTATACCCGATCCAAACAAAATAGAAATTGTTAAAAAATACCCCGTCCCAACAAAAACAGACGAAGTAATTAAAGTTAGTTAATAAACCGCTTCGTTGCATTCGCAAATTACTATCGAAAATTTATACCAAATTTGCTACAAAAGCCTATCCACTTAATAGTTTATGTAGAAAAAATGTGGTATTTAAATGGGACGAGGAGTGCCAAAAATCATTTGAAACGTTAAAAGAAAATGTTATATCACATCCTGTATTGCAATAGCCCGATTTTTCAAAAACGAATTTATTTTGCAAACAGACGCCCTAGGTTATGTCATCGGAGCTGTCTTATGTAATGACGATGGGAGACCCGTGGCTTTGCTAGTCGCAGTTTGAACAAAGCTGAAACAAGGTATCCGACTATTGAGAAATAATTACTTGCGATTGTCTGGGCCGTGAAACATTTCCGCCCATATTTATTTGGCAGAAAATTTAAAATTATAACAGACCACAAACCACTTGTATTTTATTCGGAATGAAGGACCCTTCTAGCAGTTTATTAAAGTTTAGGTTAACTATTGAAGAATACCACTTTGTCTTAGAATAAAATAAAGGCAAAGATCACGCATATTAATAACATTGGACGAATTAAAAGAAATGAATCAATGTGTTATCAATCTAATGACGTGACGAGAAAAAGTCGGGATGCTTTCTAAAAACGATTGGCTTGATCACCCAAAAGTTGTGGAAATTAATAGCAAACCGAAGTACTTTACAGAATTACGTTTCATTAGCGCTAATGATTTAAATAAATACCGAAATTTGAATGAAACTAAACACGAAAGTAACATTTACATGTTTATGTTATGTACCGTTATGTAATACTATTTTAATTTTATTTAGCGTCTCGATCGCAGTTATCGCTAAGCGAATTTGCGAAAAAACTAAGTATTTTTTGTGCTGAAGTTGATATAAAAGAGGTATATTTTATAAAAACCTGTAATAATAATATTTTTGTTAAAAAATTAGGGAAAGATGCGAAAAGTAAAGGCCCAAAATACAGAAAAATTCAGAAAGTCAATAAAATAAATAAGTACACATCCTTGCTACGATATATTATTGAGCAATTTGCTTCGTGTTCCTATAGCCGTCTTCTGAAGGAGATTAAGTAAAATGTGGTGCGGACCGAGGTTGTGCATGTTAAACGATATTAGAAGAATAGAAAATAAGGATGACCAAAGAGTAATTTTAAACGACTTTCACCTTCTGCCCACAAGTGGCCACGCGCGCATAAGGCGAATGATAAAGAACATCAAAAATACTAGTTTTGGTCAGGCCTTGAAGTAGATGCTACGAAGTTCGTTAAAAAATGTGATAAATGTCAGAGGCAAAAACATTCATCACATTACAATAAAGAGCCGATGAGTTTTACCACTACAGCTAACACAGCATTCGAGAAAATATTTTAAGATGTTGATGGTTCATTAGACAGAGATATTAATAACTCCGTGTATATTTTAACCATACAATGCGAATTAAGTAAGTATATAGAGGCTAACCCAATGTAGACGAAAACTTCAGAAGAGTTCATAATTTTATACTTGTACGAGATACCCAAAGAGATAGCGACGGACAGGGGGACCGAGCTTTTGACTTCTACAGTTAAAGAGGTATGTAAACTTTTACACAGTAATCAATTACTGGAAATCATTGGAAAACTCACATAAACATCTCGGTGATTACTTACGAATACAACACGATAGCCATTCGGATGCCTGGAGTACCTGGCTTCCTTACTGGTGTTTCTCATACAATACTTCAGTGCATATAGAAACTAGGTTTACCCCTTACGAATTAATTTTTGGGAAAAAATGTGTTTAACCGTCAAACTTAAGCTCGGGTCAAGTAGATCCACTGTACGTACAATTATGACAGCTATCCTTTAGAGTTAAAATATCGAATTCAATTATCACAAAAAGAAGCGAGAAATAATTTAATTGCAAGTAAGATGAACAGAAAAACAAAGTATGATCGAAATATGAACCCCGAGTTGTATAAGCCTAACGACTTAATATTACTTAAGAATGAAACTGGGAATCAATTTTAGAGCATCTTTTCAGGTCCTTATAAGGTAGTCGAAGATAAATCTCCTAATGTTGAGATAATGAGATAATAAACCAAATGTAGTACATAAGAATAGAACAAAATTGTATGTGTCAGTAATGTGTAACTGTTCGTTATTAAAATATAAAATACTGAAGGATGAGTTGTTATATGTTGTCAATATGTTAATGAAACTTTTTATTCAATGTCTGTATTATAATACTTTCTTTTATTTTGTGTAAAATGGTAGGTTACTTACTTTTGTTTAATCAAATGATATAATATGCTTATTGGGAAAAAAATGTTTTCAATCCTTACTTATTAAGTTAAAAACATGATTAAAAAATTTATGTAAACTGTGTTATTAATTAAGTCTTGAATTATATAAATGTAATAAATATAGGTATACTTAACTAGGACTTATAATTAGTCTTACGAAATTTAATATAAATTATATACGAAAATAAAATAAATATACATTGTATTTTTTTATTTTTTGATGTGGGAAGGAGATGAGATATAGTATGTAGATACTCCTATCTAGGTTTATATATTTAATTTATGATATGAATAAACTTAGTGTTTAATCAGAATTCATTCGTTTCACTACTCCTCACCAACACCCGACCTTATAATATCCGATTTAAATTTGAGACATCTAAAAAGACAATTTTTAAGGAGATGTAGATTATGTATTAGGGCTGGTGGCCGACATTTGAAAATGTGATGTAAATATTAATTATGATAAGCGATTATTGCTTATTTTAGGCAATCATTTAGGTCACAATGGTTAATTTTTTAATCTTTATTATATTTTGGGGTTTTTTTTCTATTAATGGTTAATTTAAGATGTTAATGATTCATAAATCATAATTTGATTTATGGGAAGTCGTCGTGGTGCCGTGGTTACTGTGTGTATCTTACGATATCACAGGTTAAGCAACGTTCGGCGCGGGCGGTACTTGGATGGGTGACCGCCGACCATTCGTTTCTCACGGCGACTTCCGTGCTTCGGAGGGCACGTTAAGCTGTCGGTCCCGGGTGCTGTATACTTGTATACAGTAGTCGTTAGGGTTTGTCAGAAGCCATATCGGCACCCTGAAAACTCTGACATCCACCACCCAGCACTGGGCCAGCTCGGTGTATTATGGCCTAAACCTCCTTGTCACCCAGAGGAGAGACTCATGCCCTGCAGTGGGCCCATTACACGGAGTTGTGATGATGATGATGAATTTGATTTAAATGTTGTAAAATCAATGGAAATAAAAAAATGCTCAATCTTAAGGTTTGTTCGTTATTTTAATGCCTGCAGAGAAAAGTAATGAGTAGGTAAGTGTTTTAGACATTTACTAAAATAAAAAGCGATTGGAGCCACTACAAAGTTGTAATTTGGACACAAAAGACGGCTGCACCATTATTTTTTATTTGTAGTACTTCGCAAGTATTACGACTTTCATTAGAAAATTTTTAACTATTAAATGTTTTGTAAAAAAACACTAGCAAATTTTATACCATTTTAGAAAGAACATTAAATACTTAGGCTAATTTTTAAGTTTATTGGCCTGTTCAGCCCCGTACATTTTTTTTTCACGGTAGTCAGTCAAACTTTGGTAAAGGTTTTCGCATTGAAACAAAAGGTAAAAATTAGGACTTTTTTTTAGCAAACCTTGCTAGTTTTTAATTAAATTAATACTAGGTTATGTCAACTAACTATTGTTGGCAGTCTAGAAAAAAAAAACATAATTTAGAAGTTTTTTACAGCACTAAGAGGTAAGAAAGGAGCGCTAGATAGGGATTTTACGAAAAATAATAAAAAATAAAAGTGGCATTATCTCGAAAACTAAGAAACTTTCACAAAGGTCATGTTGATTTTATCTGATCAGTCTTAAACCCAACTACCTCCCGTGTCAGCTTGACGTGTTATTTCTGGGACACCCTGTATATTTATTACACAGGTGTTCTACATTTTGGCGTTGATACAAGTTCCTTCCTAAACCCGTGTGCATCTTTGTCTTTTACATATTTTTCTTTTTAGGTGAGATTGAGTTTAAACGCGGGTTAAGTCAAAACAAAAGTCGCCAGCGGGGCTAGCATGCCACCATCGATAAAGGTTTTTACGATGTTGTATCTATCGACCTGTGCTAACACGCGCGCAAAGGAGTTCCGCGTTGTGTCGAAAATAATCATGTAGTCGAGGAAGCATAGCGCATACAACAATCTAATAATAAACCTTAACTACTTGGACTTACGGGCATTTCGCGTCTTGTAGGTTCATTGATGGAAGATTCATATTTAATTGTTTAATTTGCGCTATGCTATGGTGCGTTATCGTCGGATGCATGTTAGGGAACACATTATAGTTTCGTTCGAAAGAAAACCTTACTGTGTCGATCCTATAACACTATCGATGTGGCGCATGTTAGGCCCGCTGAAGTATTGAGTATTACGTGTTGAAGTATTTGGTGGTATCGCGTCGTATCAGTTCGCTCACCTCGGACAATGTGTAAGCTACCTTCCAGCGGCAGGTGTCTGACGGGCGTGTGCCGGCAGGTGACGCGCGAGGACATCGCGGTGGTGTTCCTGCAGAAGGACGCGAGCGGCGCCGTCGTGTGGGAGGCCGCGGCCACCGTGCTGCTCGTGCACAAGCAGTTCGCCATCGACTTCAAGACGCCGCCCTACCGCGACCCGGCCGCCACCGAGCACGTGCACGTGAGTACATGTGTCTACAGCAGCCATCGACTTCAAGACGCCGCCCTACCGCGACCCGGCCGCCACCGAGCACGTGCACGTGAGTACATGTGTCTACAGCAGCCATCGACTTCAAGACGCCGCCCTACCGCGACCCGGCCGCCACCGAGCACGTGCACGTGAGTACATGTGTCTACAGCAGCCATCGACTTCAAGACGCCGCCCTACCGCGACCCGGCCGCCACCGAGCACGTGCACGTGAGTACATGTGTCTACAGCAGCCATCGACTTCAAGACGCCGCCCTACCGCGACCCGGCCGCCACCGAGCACGTGCACGTGAGTACATGTGTCTACAGCAGCCATCGACTTCAAGACGCCGCCCTACCGCGACCCGGCCGCCACCGAGCACGTGCACGTGAGTACATGTGTCTACAGCAGCCATCGACTTCAAGACGCCGCCCTACCGCGACCCGGCCGCCACCGAGCACGTGCACGTGAGTACATGTGTCTACAGCAGCCATCGACTTCAAGACGCCGCCCTACCGCGACCCGGCCGCCACCGAGCACGTGCACGTGAGTACATGTGTCTACAGCAGCCATCGACTTCAAGACGCCGCCCTACCGCGACCCGGCCGCCACCGAGCACGTGCACGTGAGTACATGTGTCTACAGCAGCCATCGACTTCAAGACGCCGCCCTACCGCGACCCGGCCGCCACCGAGCACGTGCACGTGAGTACATGTGTCTACAGCAGCCATCGACTTCAAGACGCCGCCCTACCGCGACCCGGCCGCCACCGAGCACGTGCACGTGAGTACATGTGTCTACAGCAGCCATCGACTTCAAGACGCCGCCCTACCGCGACCCGGCCGCCACCGAGCACGTGCACGTGAGTACATGTGTCTACAGCAGCCATCGACTTCAAGACGCCGCCCTACCGCGACCCGGCCGCCACCGAGCACGTGCACGTGAGTACATGTGTCTACAGCAGCCATCGACTTCAAGACGCCGCCCTACCGCGACCCGGCCGCCACCGAGCACGTGCACGTGAGTACATGTGTCTACAGCAGCCATCGACTTCAAGACGCCGCCCTACCGCGACCCGGCCGCCACCGAGCACGTGCACGTGAGTACATGTGTCTACAGCAGCCATCGACTTCAAGACGCCGCCCTACCGCGACCCGGCCGCCACCGAGCACGTGCACGTGAGTACATGTGTCTACAGCAGCCATCGACTTCAAGACGCCGCCCTACCGCGACCCGGCCGCCACCGAGCACGTGCACGTGAGTACATGTGTCTACAGCAGCCATCGACTTCAAGACGCCGCCCTACCGCGACCCGGCCGCCACCGAGCACGTGCACGTGAGTACATGTGTCTACAGCAGCCATCGACTTCAAGACGCCGCCCTACCGCGACCCGGCCGCCACCGAGCACGTGCACGTGAGTACATGTGTCTACAGCAGCCATCGACTTCAAGACGCCGCCCTACCGCGACCCGGCCGCCACCGAGCACGTGCACGTGAGTACATGTGTCTACAGCAGCCATCGACTTCAAGACGCCGCCCTACCGCGACCCGGCCGCCACCGAGCACGTGCACGTGAGTACATGTGTCTACAGCAGCCATCGACTTCAAGACGCCGCCCTACCGCGACCCGGCCGCCACCGAGCACGTGCACGTGAGTACATGTGTCTACAGCAGCCATCGACTTCAAGACGCCGCCCTACCGCGACCCGGCCGCCACCGAGCACGTGCACGTGAGTACATGTGTCTACAGCAGCCATCGACTTCAAGACGCCGCCCTACCGCGACCCGGCCGCCACCGAGCACGTGCACGTGAGTACATGTGTCTACAGCAGCCATCGACTTCAAGACGCCGCCCTACCGCGACCCGGCCGCCACCGAGCACGTGCACGTGAGTACATGTGTCTACAGCAGCCATCGACTTCAAGACGCCGCCCTACCGCGACCCGGCCGCCACCGAGCACGTGCACGTGAGTACATGTGTCTACAGCAGCCATCGACTTCAAGACGCCGCCCTACCGCGACCCGGCCGCCACCGAGCACGTGCACGTGAGTACATGTGTCTACAGCAGCCATCGACTTCAAGACGCCGCCCTACCGCGACCCGGCCGCCACCGAGCACGTGCACGTGAGTACATGTAACTCTGTGTTTCTCTGTGTCGTCGCTATGTTAAAGTCTATTCACGCTAAGTATCGACGATGCTGACGACGATGTCAATTGTCATATCCCTCATAGCTATATCGATACCTCTGGGGTCAAAGGGTGTAAAGCGCAGTTTGGGGCTTATTGATTCAATAATACCACCGTATTCAGTTTTTAATTCTCTATCCATTGGTATATACGAAGTTGTGAAATTCGAACAAAAATTGTTATTTACGCCCCATGTATTTTGAGCAGCTAAACCAAAATGAAACTAATATTCGGGCAGTAAAAGACCTTACAGTGCAAATTAAAAATTTCTTAGGTTCTATACGAATCCAATGGTGATTATCAAGGCATTATAACGCATTCATTTTTGAAAGTGTTCTTTACTATCATTCAACAAAACGGCACCTGTACAATACTACCTAAATATAATTATAAATATACAGGGTGTGGCGTAATGAGTGGATAATCCTTTACCGACGGTTGGGGGGCATTGCGGCTGTTCGGAAAATGACAATTTGTGTTTAGTAAAAGTGTCACGGTTTTCGAGTTTTTTGGCATTTTTTAAAATTTGAAAAAAGTTAGGCCTTTATCCACTCTTTTAAGTGCCAAATTTACAATACAAAGAATTTTCTCAATCTGTTTTCTCAACAGCATTCAGTGATAGTGGTGCTATCAAACGTAAACTACCAATTTTGAACGATAGCCAAAGATTTTTTTTTTTTATTTTTAAACGTACAGTTTGTGCTAAGTTCAATTTTTTTCCCTGACTTTGGTACCTCGTGGTGTAAAAAAAATGTACGGTGACATGAGTGCCCAATTGATTAAATAATAGCCTATTTCATTACGATTCCAAAATGGTATAATTTACGATATTTCTAGCTCTCAATTTAAAAATATTGCATTTAAGGTGAGTCAAGGTCAATTTTCTTAGGAGATTCTCTTACGCAAAATAATTACTATTTGTAATAGTTTTAGTTTATCTGCCTTTGTGTTCACAAAACCGACTCCTCCGTCAAGTTGAATAATAATTCTAGGAATCATAGCGCACCTGCGTTTCCTACTAAAGCTAATGTTTTGGTTTCTTCTTTCATTTAACGAGTAAGAAAGATAAAAAGATATCGAATCTATTGTTTGTCCTGGGGTACCTACTCTACCTGATTTTAGGTTTCGTTATGGTATGGGTGTAAGTTCTCCTGTCTTAAAATCCTGTGCACCGTCCTCGTTGATATTCCTGTACGTCTGGAAATCGCTCGTACTGACGTGGTCGGGTCGGCTTCTATCTCTTGAAGTACACTTTCATCGTCACGTATAGTAGTTGGCCTCCCGAGCTAGTACCGCCAATGCCACTTCCCAGAATTCGACCTCCCATGTTTGCATTATGCACTCTTATAAAAACTCTGTAATCGGGATGGCGTGCATGGGGAAACCTTTCCCGATACAGTGCTGCAGCTTGACTGGCATTACCGCAACATTCACCGTAAATAAAATGCATTTTAGCATACTCCATCGGAGTGTACGGTATGTTGCGAGACATTGCAGTCGGTATCCAACACCAAATCACCAAGTCCAAATCACTAGGCAAATCAAGTCCAAGGTCACAGAAGTAAATCGATGAAGTTAATGTCCAAATCACAAAGAAAATCAAGTCCGAGGTCACAGGCCAAATCGTAAATTAAATCTAATCCAAAGCAGAGTGAAAACGCGGGCGCACGAAATTAGTATGATAGCACACTGGGGTGACGCAGGCAAGGAGTTAGGCAACGAACCCTAAAATCAGGTAGAGTACCCCAGGACAAACAATAGAGTCGCTATCTTTTTATCTTTTTTACTCGTTAAATGATAGAAGAAACCAAAACATTAGCTTTAGTAGGAAACGCAGGTGCGCTATGATTCCTAGAATTATTTTATTATTCAACTTGACGGAGGAGTCGGTTTCGTGAACACAAAGGAAGATGAACTAAAACTATTACAAATAGTAATAATTTTGCGTAAGAGAACCTCCTAAGAAAATTGACCTTGACTCACATTAAATGCAATATTTTTAAATTGAGAGCTAAAAATATCGTAAATTATACCATTTTGGAATCGTAATGAAACAGGCTATTATTTAATCAATTGGGCACTCATGTCACCGTACATTTTTTTTACACCACGAGGTACCAAAGTCAGGGAAAAAAATTGAACTTAGCACAAACTGTACGTTTAAAAATAAAAATAAAAAAAACTTTGGCTATCGTACAAAATTGGTAGTTTACGTTTGATAGCACCACTATCACTGAATGCTGTTGAGAAAACAGATTGAGAAAATTCTTTGTATTGTAAATTTGGCACTTAAAAGAGTGGATAAAGGCATAACTTTTTTCAAATTTTAAAAAATGCCCAAAAACTCGAAAACCGTAACACTTTTACTAAACACAAATTGTCATTTTCCGAACAGCCGCAATGCCCCCCAACCGTCGGTAAAGGATTATCCACTCATTACGCCACACCCTGTATATTAGTATTTCCTAAGTTTATGGTGTAAAGCACATTACATTTGAAAACTATTATACACATTAAGTATTAAATAGACAAAAATTAAATGTTCCATACTACCGAAAACAACATTAAATGAAACTGATAACGATTATAACAAAAATGAAAATTGAATAACTTTAATATTTCTTCATCATTCAGCCAGGAGACGTCCACTATTGCACAAGTTCTCCACACAGATTGGTCCAGCGCTGCCCTCATCCAGTGTTTACCGGCGGTTTTGATCAGATCGTAGGTCAACCTTGCGGGGGGCCTACCTACACTACGTTTCCCAGTACAAGATCGCCACTCGAGAACCTACTGTCCCAAAGGCCACCCGCTTAACGAGCTATGTGCCCTGCCCATTGCTACTTCAGCTTTGCAACTCTTCTAGCTATTTCGGTAACTTTGGCTCTCCTGGGATTCTCCTCATTTTTCTTTCAAATAGTTGGACCTACCTACCTAGATGTTTTGTGCAAGGTAACATAACCGTCGATAACCTTGAGCGTAGAGCCTCCTACTACCACAGGTGCAACGTAGACTTTCGACATGATTTTCGTCTTGGCCATGTTCATTGTAAGACCCACTGAGATCATTGAACATTTTACTAAGTATCAGCCATGACAACGATGTCGTCCGCGAATCGAAGGTGAGAGACAAATGCGCCATTGTTGTTAATGCCGAGTCTATCTCAGCCCAGAAGCTTGAAAACATCTTCCAACGCGGCGGTAAACAGCGTAGGTGAAATAATATCACCTTGTCTGACGCGCCACTGTAGTTGTATAGTCTTCGAGATCTGGTCCTGGAGACATAATAATAATAATAATAATTTATTTTTATGACAGTACGTCATAAAAATAAAAAAAAATAAAAATCCCCAGACAATCACACCAACTACATGGCCCCAAACTAAGCATAGCTTGTGTTATGGGATACCATATAGCGAACTAGGGGGGAACCTAGAATATAAATACATAAATAAATAAACACCCAGACACGGAACATTTTTTTTTCCTTGTTCCGTGCGGGGATCGAACCCGCAACCACTGGCTTCTGAGGCAGATAGGTTTACCCATACGCCAAAGTGGTCGTCAGTCATGGTGGCGTTTTCGTATAAACACTTAAGTTCTTCGATGTATCGATAGTCATTTCGGCACCGCTGCAAAGACTGAAGTATAACCCAGGTCTCGATCAAAGTAAAGGCTTTCTGATTGTTCACGAACGCCAAGCATATTGGCTCTTTGGTCTTCTGTATAACCTGCCGCAGCGTATGAATGTGGTCTTCAAGTCCATTTGCGATGTTCTAGTTTCTTAAAAAAAGAGTTCATCGAGAAGATTTCTTCTTTTTCTAAGAAATCAGCCAGCATCTGTCCTCGATAATTCCAAACGCCAAATTTTTTGCTCATCAGTGCTTCGATTGCCTATTTTCGCTTTAGAGTCTCCCATGACAACGTTGAAATGATTATTGAAGCTACACGTATGGATTTGGAGATTTCTTCATACATATCTTCACCGCGTCATTGGAGTGTGTCGATGTCAGAGATGGACCTATTATTCTGATTATCAGATATGCTACCCTATTTGGGGCTTCACGAGGGCTTTGTGGGCGAGAAACCCGACACCACCTTGGGACAGTTGGTCGCCCTATTAAATAAAACACATTTTAACAGGATTTATCGCGTATATTTACATTTTAAATTTTGAGTCGACGTTTCGGTGTCTTTGCAGACCCTGTGGTCACGAGCGACTGAGGTGTCAAGCGTCGGATTGATAGATTGAAAAAGTTATACATCATCATCTCCATCTGTTTCGCAGTCTCAGAGCGTAGCGTTCTGGATTGACACAAAACGATCTGACAGTATCTTGAGTTTCAGGTCTTGCAGCTTGCTGGATGTTGGATTTAATGTTTTTCAGGATAGGGTCCCATGTAAACAAATTGACAAAAACATCAATAAAAACAATATTTAAACCTAATTCTAAAATAAGTCAACATCTTCGCTCAGTTCAATTCAATTCTTCAATTCAATTCTTTATTGCATTCCACAATGGTAAATTCAGGTAACAATTTAAGGTAGTAGTACATACATCATGGACCCTGTTGGGCACAACAACTTGAAAGAGGATAGAGGGGCTGATTTTACATTTACATTTTGATATCAAGTTTCATTATCTATTATGTAAATACTATTCTTAATGTTATTATTTGAGGAATTACAAAATTATTATTATCATGTATATTATTATTAAGTAACATAGGTATATTCAATATTACTGATATTATAAGATACAATACAATTTTATCACTATTAATTTATTTTTATTCATCTGTTACAATACAGTTTAATGTAGCATCCCTTTACAAGGCTCGATATTAGGGCCATTGCTATTAATTCTCTTCATAAATGACATTTCATCTTGCTTCACACACTGCAACTTTCTTTTATATGCTGATGACTTAAAATTGTACTCAAGTGTTCGTGATAGAAATTATATTACATTAATACAAAATATCTAAATAGATTTAAAGAGTATTGCAGAACTAATAATCTTTTTTTAGCCCATAATAAATGTATTCACGTGACATTTACAAAAAACATTAACTTCCTTTCTACTAGTTTCCAACGAGGTGGTCACACTCTGAATACAATCAGGGATCTTGGTACATATCTTGATACTAAACTCACACTCGACACGCATGTAGAAAATATTATGCTAAAATCATACCGCATTCTAGGTTTTATAACAAGAGTTACGAAATCCTTTAAGCACAAAGAAACATTTACATGCCTTTTTCAGAGTCTAGTTAGATCGCATCTTGAGTACGTATCTCCGATCTGGAACCCACTATACGCCATCTACATAGATAAAAGTGAAATGGTGCAAAAGAAGTTCCTAAGACCGCTTAATTATCGAATGCGCATCCCTCGCTGCTCATACAAGGAACTCTTAGCTAAACACAATACATTATCCCTGACTGACAGACGACGCGCGACGTCTAATTGACGCTCTAACGCTAAAAGAATTTGGAGACATAAAATGTTCCCAGTTGTTATCAAACATAGATTTTCTTTATACCCTCTAAAGCAACAAGACCAAATAATTTATTTCACATGCCATTAACAAGGACTAATGCTGGTAAGCGTGCGCCACTTCACAGACTATGTGCTTTCCAAAATCACTATTTAAATAATATAGATATGTTTTCGTGCTCCCTTTCTAAGTATAAAGCTGAACTCACGAAATTATTTAGTTCAGGATATACCTCTGTACCTTAATATTATAACAGCAGTACTTCGTTTATGCAATTCTCAACTGTTCTTTGTTTTCATTTTTTAAAGAAGACACTGCTGCGCCTAATTGTTACATGTTTTTTATATCTGTGTATGTCCTCAGTGAGACGTTCTAAGGAAGTAATTGTAAAATTTGCTTATATCTGTTGTATCTTTTATTTCTGTTTTGTCTCCAATGATATTTGTCCGATGATATTTACTACCTAAATTAAAGATCCTAGCTGTTTTTTGAGTGGGCTTATGGGACATTTTGTAGTTTTTTTTAGGTTGTAAAGCAAAACTATTTTGGAAACTATTATACCGAGACTGAACATTTACTGAAAATATCGGCAATTGTAAGTATTTTTCTCATAGACTGCTTTTAAATAAAAATTTAAAATAAAAAACATACAGCTAATTTTATTTTATTTTTTACGTTTTTTGGCTCCCCTGAATAGTTACTTTTACGTGCTGTACGCCCTTTGAGCCCAGATGTATCAATATGTAACTCTGTTCAACAATTATTGTAAGGATAATGTGTAAGTACGCCTTCATTTATTCCTTAATTTCAAAGCAAAATTTTTCTTTCCTACATCACGACATCAAATATATAGTTATCGAGTTGTCATAAATAGATATTAATAAGTAGATAATACTACATGATAAAAAAAAAATGTAAAGCCTGTCATATTTATTTTAATGAGAATGGAGACGAGCATCTTGAAACGTCATTTACGTCAATAAAATAGATTCGTTACTTTCATCAGAGATGAGTGCAGTGGCAGTTTCGTCTTTAGCATTGCTCCTTACCACCTAGCGCCCAGGAACGCAATAAACAATGAGTATAAAAACCGTTCGATCGAGCTATTTTAGTATTTCACATCTAGGTCATGAGTTTCTGTTCCAAATAATTTTCTATATTTACTTGTTCATAATGTATCTCTGTCTCGTCCGCAGGTGTTCTTTCAACTGAAGCGACCGTCGGACAACGCCCGCAGCGAGGCGCTGCCCTTCGAGTACCTCCCCGCCGCCGCAGGTACCGCGCGCAAGCCGCTGCCCGACCTCCGCGGCCTGGCCCCCGCCGCCCCCCACGCCGCCTCCCCCGCCCCCTCCCCCTCCCCCGACAGCTCCGCGCCCGCCACGCCCTCCCCCGACGCCGCCTCCGCCGACATCTCCGTCGACCTCAACGGCAACCTCGAAAACGAAACTAAAGAAAAATCCATCTCCGAATTTCTAGATCAAGTCGCGGAGCTCGACGAAATTTACTCGGAGAGTCGCGCGAGGTTGCATAATGCCAAGTCGAACAACGACAACGACTCGGAACCGGACGACTTTAACGACGCCGGCACCTACACCAGCTTGCAGCTCGCGTTCAGAAATCCCATTCAGATCGCCGACCCCGAGCCCTACGAGGACGTCGAGGTGCAAACCTGCCGCGGGCCCATCATAGAGTTCACGCCTCTCAAATCTGACGACGACGACCGCGCGCCGCCTTTGCCCCCGAAACGCGGCCGCAAAACCTCCGAATCCTTCAAAACCAGTCAGACTTCCGTCGACAGCATCCTCAAACCGGGCCGGCAGCTGCCGGTCACCAGAAACCCTGACTTCACGAAACGGGACCGCGCGATAACGGTCGCCAGAAGCGAGCCCGCGCTGCCTCCCGTCAAGAAACGCTCTTTCTTCGCGCGGCTCTTCCGGCGCAAGGAGAAATCACCGGCTCCTAGCGTCAAATCCGAGGGCAAAGCGGACAGGAAGAAGGCGAGACACGTCGGGCGGTCGGTCAGCTCCGCGTCGGGCCAGCGCCCCGCCAAGTACTTGGGCGGCCTGAGCCAGGCGCAGTCCACGGGCGCGCTGTCGTACGCCGACAGCATCACGCACATATCGCTGCACGCGGACGCGGAGGGCTCGCCGCCGCGCGCCGGCAGCCGCACCATCCTGGTGGCGGAGAGCGTGCTGGCGCTGGACGCGGCGGGGCTGCGGCGCCTGCAGCGGGAGCTGGCGCTGGCGGACGCGGAGCACTACGCGCTGTGCATGGCGGAGGCGCCGCGCGCGTCCGCGGAGCTGGACGACGGCAGCGCGCTGTACGCGGCGCTCGACGCCACCGCCCTGCGCCGGTAGAGGCGACGCTATGTCTCATGTTGAGCGACCAAAACGAAGCGATTCTTTACAGTACCTATAAAAATGATTAGTCAGAGGCGTTAATGAAGATCTACAGGCGCTTCATGCATTCGAATTGAAGTATTTGACGATGTTAGATGTGAGCTACGAATGCAGGAGCTGAGCTGTCGGATTAAGTCTAGCTTACATTTTAAGTTTCATCCTTCGTTTGCTAGTGCCCTGTTCCGAGCCGAAGTTTTCTTTTGTTTACACCCCTAGTCCGTCGCAATGATTCTAGTCTTCCGGATGTGATTTATTTTACATGTTCCTATTATTTTGATCGACATGATCCAATTTTACGAGGCAGAAAAACGGTCGGTCTCTTCCGGTCCCGGGTCGGAGCTGTCCCTCTTACATAAAATCACACACACAATACTACTGCGTGAATTACAATCCTTTGTAAAACCTGATATAAAATCTTGAGAGCTTCCGATGATTTCATAAAATACATCTTTAATCAGATTGTATAGCATTAATGATCTAACAACATTATTACATAACATTTAGGAACGACATATCCGGTTATAAATGTATTTTATTTGATTAATTATACCGAATGTGTATAGTTCGGGTATTTTTATTATTCAACAATGTTTGATGTAAAAATAACATACCTACTCTTCCTTTATTGTAATCTTTTACTAATAAATTGTCATATGTTTTAGATCAAGAATATTTAAAAACTAAACGGCGGAAGACCATGTCTCCATACATGAACAATTACGAGCACGACAGTAAGTTCCATCTTATGTTACAGTTCAAACAATGCATATGTTACAGAACATCGGTGCTGGTGGTGGTGGCTGTGGGTATTATAACTGAACTCAATAGCGGTTGATTCAGCATCCAGCCAATATATTCAGTTTTATATTTCTTGATAATATACTATGTATGTGGCTTTGGTCGTTTTCAATTTCCTACCTGATGTAAGTGATGGATTCTTGGGGCAGGTCTGCTCTTTTCCTATGTGCCTTCGCTAGAATATATTATTTATCGAATATATTATTATTTAAGGAAAACGGTGACATCTAGTATCCATTGAGTGTCCACTTAGTATTGTTCTTAAAAACGACAATAATCAAAAATTTGATGTGTTACGTTTCCAGTTAAACTATAGATTATTTTAATGAGTGTGAGACACTTTGAATGTTAAATTCTTAATTTTTAAGAAAAGTATTTGTCGTATATATCTTCACGTGCATCAGCTGAGATAGATGTCAAGCACGGGCTTGGTTACCGTCAAAAAGCTCCGGAATGTTTGTTTTTTTTTTTAAGTTTTCAAATTATACGGCCTGGGTGTTCTAGATAAGTGGTCTTATTGTTAAGTAATGAAAAGTCAAAACCTCACCTGGAGGCGTTTAATTCATAAATGATATCTTAGACTTATCTCCTTGCTTTCATCTATGTGATTCATTGTGACACATATTGTCCCGTTGCGATGAATTGTATGTAGTTGTGCCAAATATCTAAACATTGCTAAAATCCGATTTTGTAACAATAAACACATGTCTTCAGATATGAGATGAATTCAGTGAGAACTAATGTAATGATGTGTTTTATTGACATCCTTTAGCTTCGTATATTTTATATGAGCTGTAATGTTTAAGTACTTATTTAATTAAAATTCAATTAAGAAAACAACTTTTTACAAACTTTATGAAAGAGGGCTATAAATTAAACAATTATTTTAAAAAAATAGTTAAATTTATTGACCAAGTAAATAAGCCCCAACAGTGTTTCATATACTCAACAAAACATATAAATAAATGGTGTATCAAGTAAATTTTTATAAAACAGTTGAATTATTCCGCCAGTAAGAAGGGCTTGGTAAGTAAGGTTGGTTATGAATAATCGTTACGAAATCTCCTCTACACACCGGTCACGGCTATGAACTAATAATAGATGTTATTCTCGTAGTAGTAATCTACTTACGCCATAAATTTATGCATTTTGACTTAGTATTTATTAACAAATAATTTATTGAAACTGTTATAATGTTACTTGTGTAGTTTATTTACTGTCTCTTTATTCTTATTGTTCCGTTGATACTTTGATATTATGTTAGCACAAAGGAGAGGCACTATGATAAACATACTGCTTAAACTCTGGCGTTGAAGATAATTGAATCTATTGTTTGTTACATATTAATTATTGAATTTAGTAAGCAGTTGTTAATGTATTTGAGCTAATATGGATATGTGTGCTTATCTTTAACAAAACTAACAATTTATTTAAGAAAAGTGTTCGTATTACAGGATTCATTAAAACTTCAAATGATCTGTTTGTATGAGTAGGAGAATTATAAAATTTTGAATAAGCTACAAAGTCTATAACTAGAAAGTTTAACTGCAAGTAGATATTTGCAGTGCCTTATTTAAGAGATATATTTGTTACTAATATACAATTATTTAATATATGTCTTACTTCTACATGATTGTGAAAAATGCTTTACGTTTTTTATATTGTATTGTCTCATGGACTGTCATGATATATTTTTGGAGTGAAATTTCATACTTGTCAGGTTGGTACTTGACTCGTTAATTTAAATCATGTGAAATCTACCGCGTCCGATTGTATTAAGAACCCGATGTTGATTATAACCTGATTTTAATCGATATTTCTAGAACGTATGTGTAAACTGTATTTCAAAAAAGTATAAATTTCCTAATTGAAAGTTGATGAAAGTGAAAACAATAGGTACATTGACCATTTTCCATCCGATAGGATTTTTTCATTTTCTGGAGCTCAGGAAATAGTTTTTCGTATGCTGATTTAGAAACAATTGAAAAATGCTTTGTTTTCTTATATCGTGTCATGTACCTGAGCCGACTGTTTGTTTTGCATTGGCATATAAAAAGCTTTATTGAAATACAATTTTCTATTGTATACGAATTTTACGATAGTTTTCAAATGCAAGATTTTTGACGATAGAGATTTTATTGTTTGTATACTTTTACATTTTTTATATGAAAATAAACGAAGAGCCATCCTGAGTGATTCGATTTGTATTAATTATATTGAAAAGAAAATAAAAATTGTGTTGGTTTTAATTATTGAGCTTTCATGCGAGTGATTTCCCTCACATTTGGGACAAGGTACGGACTATTTTGCGGCATGGATGTGTTTTTATTTTGTTTGTTCATTGTCATGAATATAATTAGTTTCATTTTTTTTTTGAACACACATATACATATTAGCGTATTTTTTTGTTTTTATTTTGCATGGTTTTTTAAACAATCTATTAGGCAATACGAGTTTTTGTTGGTTGTATTACCTTTGTGACTGGTCACGAAAGAGAAGATAATATTAAATAACGTAAACTCAGAATACAAATAAACCGGAATCCGGCAACACGCTAGAAACTGAAGCAACAAAACATACCCATGTGTAAAGAATGTTGACGTTTCGACAATTAGTCACTCTTTGGCAACCGTCGTGTACTGTTTACGAGTATTTTAATTTAAAAATGCCGTCTTGTGTTATTTCTACCAGTTAAAATACTGCTGAAAATACAAAGAAAGATCATGAGATCACATTCCACCTGTATTTTGCACATTCCAAAATATATTTCTTTCATAACGGAGTTTATTTGACAAAATTATGATTTTCTTATAAGTCAGCGCATCCATTTTTTAGTGTTGCCATTTTGAAAAGTGAAAAAATTTACCCGTGATATTTCGGCAAACTCTAAGAGACCATTTTGTAAAAAGATCGCATTTAAAAATTTAAGATTCTCAATGTCTAATGTCCGGCACGGTATATAATGACCGTGTAGGGTCGGCTGTACGTTATCTGTCAGTCACTCAGTGACTCAGTACCTACCTCAATCAGTAACGGAACAGTTTTATATATATATTGATATCTGAAAATAAATAAAATAGGATTACAACATAAGTTTACTACTTAACAAATATATTCCCTTCATATTTTTTATAATAAATACCTCTATTTATCTTCAAAAATTGAAATTGCCCGAAAATTTGGGAGACGTTCCCGAGCGTGTAACATTACGCAGAAGGGAAGTGACGTAGCTGTGGAGATGCGCGGATTGCTTTTGGACACAGTACTAGGCATGTGATTATTACTGAACGCGGAATCTGGATGTTTTGTAATCTGAGAACGTAAAATAGTGCAATGATGTCAAAGGCTGTATGAACATCAGTATAAGCTGTCAAGATTTGAAATATTGCACTATTCAACCAAAGATTGTTTTCGTTTTTAGAATTATTTATTTTATCCTTTTGTATATTTTTCATAGTCATATTTCCGAATTCATCACCAAATACACTAATAGTGCCTAACTCTATTAAAAACATTTATTTTAGCTTTTTAAGATTAAGCAGTTGACAAGTCTCATTATCAGACTAAACACTCGAGCTAGATTTGCTATGTGATGTTTTTATAATATCTATAACAGCACGGTTGTTCCTTTGAGTTGCAGTTTTAAATTTATTATATTAATTTTTCTCTAGCGACAAATGTCACCAACTTTTTGTGCTTTCAGGGGGATTCGTCGAGCAGAAACCACCGATCAAGGCGGAACCCCGGGGTAAGCATCGCCAGTACGTACTACTCGCTGTTTCGCGCAATTCCGAATCCCGCGGGAATATCGGGACGCAAAGTGGGTAATGTGCTATTCCAGACTGTACCTACACTGGCACAGCCAAATTACATTCAAATCCATCGAGCCTGTCTGCCGTGATGGAGGGACAACCATCCATCCAAACTTTCACATTTATAATGTCAGCAGGACCTAGGCGCGGGCAGCTGGTGAGACACTCGACATGATTGTTGGTAGCGGGCCAATTGTAGTCTACTACATCTGCGTATCAATGTTTATCATGCCTACTTCAAATGCAAAATGAATTATGTGCAGTAAAATGCGACGACTTAATAATGGTTTATTTGCTGTGCTACATCAGATATAAAAAAACTAATAATAAAAAATAATCTAAAGTTGGGATCCATTAGTCCGTCCATGCTCCTACATTGTCAATTAAAATGCGTTGTTCGCGTTATTCCGCCTAAAGAGCCCCTATATCTAAATTATTTAAACTAAATTTGTTCGTTTGCAGAGCGCAGCCCGCCGCTGGGCGGCGCCTACGCCGGCGACCCCGCGCCCAGCCACTACCAGGTACGTCCGCCGCCGCAATCAAGATGAGGTTTTTCAACGACTAACTCGTGACTGCAGCGTCAGTAAAGACAGTAAACTGTCGAAGCAAATTTGCAAAATATGTTAAAAATCACTTTTATGTGAATAATAATAATATAATAATAAAATATTTATTTCTGATAAAAACTTATATCTAAGAATAACATCAATTGTGAAATTAATGCTAGTTTAAACAAAATAATTCATATTAACTAAATTACAAAAATAAGCAAAAAAAAAGAAAATATAATACAATGAAACGTCATTTCATATGTTTATCATGACCTAGAGTAACACAGGCATGATACCTTAACTAAGTTATTAACTTATTATCATAACTTGTTTCTTAGGTACAAAATATTCAATACGAGCGTTTGCCCGCGACTTCGTACGCGCATAAACTCAAAAGTCTTATATTTTCCGTTCCCGCGGGAATTTCGGGAATTCCTTCCATAATACAAACATAGACTTATGAAGGAACCTTTATACCAAGTATCACATCCGTGCACTCAAGGAATAAGGCTTTTTCATACAAACTAAAACATCATATATTTCCCGTTCCCGAGGGAATTTCGGGAATTCCTTTCATGAAACAACCAGTCACGTTTTGAAAAACCATTATGCCAAGTATCGTATCCGTACACTCAAGGAATAAGATTTTTCATACAAACTAAAATGTGCAATAATCCCCGTTCCCGTGGGAATTTCGGGAATTCCTTCCTTAGTGCACCCCTACATCCCCTAAAGAATGTATGTTCCAAATTTCAGCTCTCTACGCCCAGCAGTTACGGCTGTACATTGTCTGTCAGTCACTCAGTCACTCAGTAACTCAGTCAGTAACGGAACAGTTTTATATATATTCAATATAATGGAATGTGTTAAGTCAAAATTAATTCTAAAGATATAATCATTTGATGTGCAAAAGTGCGAAAGTGCGAAACTACTATATAAGCTAACATTTATAAAGGAAGTAAGGAAATTAAACTTATAATAATGTTCAAAATAAAAAATACTATACTAAATACATAACTGGTTACACAACATACAACAGTCATAAATCTATATTTACAACTAAAAACTTTTTAAAACGAAGTTAGATTTAATTTTATTTTAAGACTATTAACAGTTTCTCTGTTTCATCATAAGGCATGTTTAAAAGTGACGCTCGTATTATCCGTTTTGTTTTTCTGTAGGTCAGGGGGTATATGTTTAATTGTTTTAAACTATCATTATTTTCACTATGATTTAATTTAATTTAATGTATTTACGGGATTCTTACCACGATTTTCGATTTTATTTTCGCACGTCCGATATTTCGATGCTTTTACAAGCACCATGATCGCGGACTGGCAGATGTAGGTAGGTGGCGATGACAGTTAGAGGCAGATAAATCGATCTACCCCCTTTCTTATTCGTTTTGATCTGCTACTACTGGAACTCACATGAATGTCACTTTTGCAAAACACGCTCACAGTATCACTGGGTTTTTGACCAGACACACCACTTTCGCTGTTTTTTGGTTTAGTAAAAGTCCTAACCACTGGGTTCCACGTACTAGACAATTTAAAACCGTCTTCTCGATTAAAGTTATTTTTGCACTTTTTTATTTCTAACGCTTCTTTAACGATTCGCGGTATATAGTGTCGTTCCGTAGATAAGATCCGAGTATTATGGAACTCAATCCAATGATTAGGGCCCGATTCTAACAGATTTTCGGCGATGGCTGACTTGTTTGTGTCTGAGTTTTTTATGGCTTTGATGTGTTCCTTAAGAAAGCATGAAATAGTTCTCTTCGTTTGGCCAATGTAGGAGCTGCCACAACTGCAGTCAATTTTATAAACACCCGGTGTCTCAAGCGGTATGTGATCTTTTGGTGAGCGCAGACACTGATTGATTTTCTTGTAGGGAGTGAAAATCGTGTCGATAGAGTACTTATTTAATATCCTTCCTATTTTATCTGTGACTCCTTTTAAGTATGGCATGAAGGAAGCCTGGCGCTTCACCTTGGGTGTATTTGGTTTGGTTCTCGTTCTTCTCTTTATATTTGACACCTTCACGGTGTAGCCATTGTTTATTAAGACTTGTTGCACATGCTGTAGTTCGCTTTGAATATGGTCCTTATCGCAAAGATCATAAGCGCGATTAGTGAGTGACGAGACTACTGCATTGAGATGATGGGGGTGGTGGTGAGAGGATGCGTGAAGGTATCGGTCAGTGTGTGTTGGTTTCCTGTATACTGAGTAGTTTAAATAGCCATCACTCTTGATCGTTAGTTTTACATCCAAGAACGCCAAAGATCTTTTATTTTCAAGTTCTACTGTAAAGCGCATTTTAGGGTGTACACAATTTATATGGTTCAAGAACAAATCAACTTCCGGTGGCCCACCTTTCATAATGCAAAAAATGTCATCAACATATCTCTTCCACAAGGTAGCACAAACTGGAGATGTACTCAAGGCTAAGTTCTCGATATGTTCCATTCACAGATCATGGTGCTTGTAACAGCATCGAAATATCGGACGTGCGAAAATAAAATCGAAAATCGTGGTATATGTTTAGTTTAGCTAAAAAAAGGTAAAATCTAGAAGAAAATGCAGTTTTTGTGTTTAGTGGGCGTGCAATGTCAAGCCTTCTTTTGTTAGTTGCTTGTGATTTGGAAATAAGAGTGCAATGGTAGTTTAAAGTTGTGTTCATTATAAATAACTGCCTAACTGTCAGTACTTGGCAGTCTTTATAGAGAAGCTCAGTGGAGTAAAGGAAAGGTCGGAAATGCGAAACTTTTAAAATTGCTCTAGAAGCGTTTTAGCGGCCCCTCCCCATGATGTAATACAATAATTTAGTATCGACTGACACAATGCAAAGTATACTTGCCTGATAAGTATCGGGTCTCCTACGGTGCGCAATTTTTTAAAAACAAATATAAGCTTGCGTATTCTGTCACTTGCCGTATCTATGTGTAGTTTAAAGGACAGAGTGTCATCGATTATATATAATACCTAGGTATTTCATTGTTTTAGTAGGAGAAATATACGGACACGAGCACGATTGATTATTTTGATCACAACAACAGTGCGCGTGTAGGTTAGGAATAACAGTTGTAGACTTTCGTATGGAAAATTGAATCATATGAGTTTTGTCTGAATTTAGGGTCAGTAAATGCTGCTGTAGCTACACTAAAGCTACATTAAAGCCCCGCTGAGCGTTCTCGTATAGTTAATTGTCTGAGTTTGCAGAAAACAATAGAGCGGTGTCATCGGCGAATGATATGATTTTACCACCATTCGTTTTAAGGTTACACAAGTCATTAATATAAATGAGGAACAGGGTGGGACCTAGAATGCTTCCTTGAGGGATTCCAAATTCCGTGTCCAAAACTAGGTCAGAACTTAGTACATGTCCTATTTTCACACATTGAGAACGATTGTGTAAATAATCTGCAAGTAATTTGAGTTGGGTTCCTCTTATACCTAAGTTTTCAAGCTTGTGCAAAAGGATAGGAATATAAATTGTGTCGTAGGCTTTGGATAGGTCTAAAAAGAGTCCTAAGGTCCGATTTCCCTTGTCAAGCTCCTGGGCTACGAAATTAGTAAGCTCTAGTACCGCATCAGCTGTTGAAAGCTTGTGCCTAAAGCCGAATTGTGCATTTGACAAGATGGTCTGTTTTTCAAGGTATTGAACAAGTCTTTTATTTATAATTTTTTCTAGTACCTTAGAAATGGCTGTCAAAAGTGATATTGGCCTATAATTAGTAATTTGATCTTTCTTCCCATTTTTGTGAATAGGAATAATGACAGCTTTTTTCAAACGATTCGGAAACACGCCTCCCCTAAGGCATTTTTGAAAAATATAGGTTAGTGGAGTACATAGAATATGATGAAACCGTTTTAGTATTTTGTTGGATATATTATCCCAGCCCATCGCTGAATCATCCTTCAGGCCTTTGATGATTCTAGTTACCTCTACTTCATCGATTTCCAATATAACGAACGAATTTAAAAGGGTGCAATTAGATAATTTATTTTGGGGCGTGAGAGACAGCGTATGCGATTGATTAAGATTTTTTTCAGCCAATGATTTCCCAATGTTAGTAAAATATTTATTAGCTAAGTTAGTACATTCAAGTTGCGATTCATAGGACTTGCCCTCTAATAGCTCAGTAGCAAATTTATGCTGTTTTGATACAACAGTTACATTTTTAATAAATTTCCAAACCATTTTACTGTTTGTTCCCGCCTTTTTTAATTCAGTTTTATTGTAGGTATTTTTTAATTTCTTAAGAAGGGCGTTACAAAAATTCCGATATCTTTTGTACGACGTTTGCAATATTAAGTTATCTGGTTGTGCTTTGGCCTTCATATGTAACTTATCCCTATGTTTCATACAGCGAATGAGTCCCGGGGTAATCCAAGGCTTAATGCTTGTATATTTTTTACTAAGAAGTGTGTGAGTCGTATTTTGCTGTATTGCATTTTGTATCTGTGATATAAAATATGTCATACAAAAGTTCGCGTCATCAGAATTATAAACTGTAGAAAAGTCAATTTTGCTTAAATCCGCTTCAAGGCTATGTAAATTAATTTAAGTTATTTGTTAGTTTAGGCATTTTACGAATTAAGGTTAGTAAGACGGCCTTGTGATCCGTAATTGTCGAGTTTGTTGTAAACGTTAGTGACGGAAAATTTGTTTTTAGCATAATATGATCTAAACAAGAACCACTCTGATGTGTAGGTAAGCAATGGGCGGGAAGTAGACCATGAAATGAGCATAGGTTAAGATATTCCTGTCCACAGGAATCCAAACTCTCTGGCATAATATTGATGTTAATGTCGCCAATTAATATTATGTTTTGATACGATTTTAGATTTTGTAGTACGTCTTGTAGAGAATTAGTAAAAATACTAGTATTTTTAAAAGAAGGAGACCTATAGATGGCTAGAATTACGGTGTCTGTACCTATTTTAATAAGTAATCGATTGCATTCCAACATGTATGGTTCCTCGACTGATATTTTTAGGCTTTCTCTTTCATAAACTACTATCCCATCGTTTTGGTTGTAATTTTCCTTACTGTTGTATATTTCGTAGCTCGGTATGGATGGTAAAGTACTATTTTTAGCGATAATTACATCGTTGGTAATATTCAGTCTATGTTGAAAAGTACTAAAATTATTAATGTTTTTACAAATGCTACGTATGTTTTGGGTAATGATTGAAAAATTATTTTTGTACGAAGAAAGGTATTGACTACAACTTTCAATCGTGAAGACTTTTGAAAATTTATAGTTTGACGTGCTTCTTTTTTAATTTATTCTATTGCACTTCTACAAAATTTACTGAAATCGAATCAAGACATACTTTTGTGTAAGAATTGTGAGCGCTGAAGCTTATTAAACACGATAGATGTTTTATTATTATCCTAGGCAATTACTTAGTGCTGAGAGTGTGGGCTTGGTTATAATACCAGCTTATTCACAACACAATCTTAATTCGTGATTGCGTTCCGTCCATTACTTTATAAGAACAACGCTAAATCCAATTGATACCGAGCTAATATTAACCGTCAGTTTGAGATGCGTCCGCACGCCTAGCGCATAGAGAAATATTATACTTAGGAATAGAGAGCCCTCTTGCAGATTTTTCGGGATTCCATTTGCTACTAACGCTAACTATAAATCGGCCCCAAACTAATGTACCTATATGTAGATCTCCGTATAGATACGTACATATATGTAGGCAATGGGCCGTATTCGACATTGCATTCTCTTATTTTAAGTCCTTCTAAAGTCTAATTCGAAGACCTCCAACTCCAAATTTTCTAAGAAATATTGATTTTGAATATAAAAAAATCTTCGACTTTATGGAATATAAAAATCACTGTGAAACTCAGGAATAAACACAAAACAGCAACAGAAACTACAGATACGCGCGTACGCAGATAGCAGTCGCCATATTGTGTTGTGGTGGTGTTTTGAAATTAAACAAATACACCTGACGTTGACAAGGCTTCTTTCATAGCTTGAAATTCATTCAAATTTTGTTTTGAAAATAAAAATATACGAATTTACACCAGCACACTAAAATATACAAAAAAACACATTTGAAAAACCAAAAAAACATTTATTTACAAAATAAAGTAATTAATTTTTTTCATAATATAATGAAGGTGAGAAGTACCGTCATCTAGCGTCAAGTAGTATTACTATAAAAGTTCAGGGCCTACCGTTAGATAGAGTCACTGTGTTCGAAGAAACTGAGCTAATAAGCTTTTGTCCCCCCCTTTACCTAGCCTAACCAACCGTCTATCTGTCACTTTTCATCAACCACTTCTAGATATAGCCGCGACGCCGCAATCTAATGTCAAACAGCCATTCATTGCATTCAGCGCCCTCCATGGCATACTACCAACATACTTCCGCTACCATGAAGTCATACTAACATCTTAATATTGCTAACACGGCCGTCCTGCGAATAAACACGTCCCCCTGTGATACTCTGAAACAATCATACCAAAGGGGCGGCTCGTCCACTCCTGACAAAACAAAAGTTTCAAGCACCATTGAGTGACAATTATCTCCAAATCAAACCAACATTGAAATACATTAATGTATATGTGGGCGGCCTTATCGCTTAAAGCGATTTCTACCAGGCAACCCGCTCTACATTTGCAACACAATCTTTTCCCCACGGGAAATCCGAGTCAACCAATGACTCCTTTAACACACTACCCAGAATCACTCTGGCGCATTCACCAAAACCAACTAACGAGAACCTGTATCCACAAGACATTAAATCTCTTTACTGACCGATAACTTTCTTAACAATTTCAATGGATACTTGTACTTTCGGCAACCTCGAAACTTTAACCGCCACAGGTTTTAAATTTTACTTTATTTTAATATTTCCATCACATGTTGGTGGTAGGATCCCTTCTGGGTCCGCCTGGCTAGCGACCACCCTTTATATAAAGTCTGCCGCCAAATGTTACCGCTCCGGCGGTAATGTGTTCCGGCAATATTGTATAAAGAGCCAGTTCCTTCCTAAGCCCGTGTGCTTTCATCTTCGACCTCATCGTCACTTACCATCAGGTGAGATTGAGGTCAAACGCGGGTTTAGTCACTTATAAAAAAAAACAATTCCAAATCTATAATTTCGAAATTTTATAATTTACGCAAAGCTACCACTGGATCGGAAAATCCATCTACTGAGAAGAACCAGCAAGAAACTCACTAGGAATCGGCTAACGTCAACGCATTGTACGAATCGCAATACTTTCGATAAAAAAGACGCACAGTAGTCTCAGAATCCTACATTATTACACTTCAACCAGTTGTGCACCATACTGCAGCAATAAACACAGAAAAGGTATTATTCAAGTTATCTCATCACCGGCCAACTTGGGTTAACCAACAGCAACTTTGGTCACCGAAGGCTGCATATCACCAAGCTATGCCTGTAGAACCACAGCATTGTTGCAGCTTTATGCACCAAAGTCGACCCGAGTAATCCTTTGTATGCAACACCGTATTATGATACTTATTTCCAAACAGTTAAAGTTTACATCACAAAGCAATTCAAAACTAAACGCAAGATAAATGGATTATATTTTATCGATATATTTCAAGAACTCACCCTCAATAAAGTAGTATACAAAGTAAAAAGACGTGATGCGAATAATAGAACCAACGTATTGTCTCTCATTCAATCTCACTTCATTTCATTTCACAATAACTTTTTACAAATTAAATTTATCACACGTGGAGAATATTTCGAATCTAATCTAACAAAGATGAACATTTTCGACGGAATAATCAATATAAAACGTAAAGAAGACAATTGTTGTGCAATGTACCGTATCCCAATCATTGGTACTTTTTCATAACGATTTTACTAAATGACTTATTTTTACAAAATATCCAAGAAATATTTAATTTGAAGCCCGCGCCTCGGCCAATTCTAGGAAACTTCTACTATTCAACAACGCATGATTACAAATCCGTTTTATTTTACACAACAAATCGAAACATTATTTAACTTTAAGAAGACTATTCGCAAAAATAAATCCAAACACTAATTAAGCATGGGCCTATCCCGCTTCTGATGTGAGCGATGAAGCTTATGAAACACGATAGAAATAATCACTAGGCAGTTACTTAGTACTGAGAGTACCGGCTTATTCACAACACAATATTTATTCGCTGGTACGTTGTGTCCATTACTTTATAATTACAAAGCTAAATCCAATTAATACAGAGCTAATATTAACCGTCTCTTAAATTAAATATTAGCCTTCCAAATCATCTATCAGTCACTTTTCATCAACCCCTTCTAGATATAGCCGCGACGTCGCAATCGAATGTCAAACTGCCATTCATTGCATTCAGCGCCCTCCATGGCATACTACCAACATACTTCCGCTACCATGAAGTCATACTAACATCTTAATGTCGCTAACAGAATTCGATTTTATACTTCCATATTATTTTTCATTAATAGCATTTTTGTTTTTGTCGTATTTGGTATGTTATCCATTTTTAAATACCTACAGTCTATAAGGTATTTTTCATTTTACAGCAATGGTTGATGCAGCAAGCGCAGTCGAACCAAGCCATGAGCTGGCAGCCGTACAACGTGCCTCTCCCCGGCATGGCCACCCTGCAGCCCTCCCCCGGCATGCAGGTGCCCGGCCTGCAGAGCCTGCCGCCGCTGTCGCCCGGCCTGCACGGCCTGGCCCCCGGCCTGCCCGCCCTGTCCCCCATGCAGCCGGCCATGTCGCCAAACATGCAGCAAATGTCTCCTAATGTCCACCAAATGGGACACGGTGGAATGTCTCCTAACGTTCATCAAATGGGGCACGGGGGGCTTTCTCCGAATGTGCATCAGATGGGACACGGGGGAATGTCTCCGAATATGCACCAAATGGGCCCCGGCGGGGTGTCGCCGCAGCTGCACGCGATGTCGCCGGCGCACGGGGCCGTGTCGCCGCCCTACGGCGCCGTGTCGCCGCCCTACGGCGCGCCACACCTGTCCCCCGCCATGGACCCGATGGCTCAGAACTTGGGACATATATCGCCGAATCTTGTGCAGCCTAATATGAATCAGGTGAGCATTACATTTAGGTAGACATTTATTAGATATACTTGTTGTACTGCTGATAAGTATAAGATGGGTGTAGGCTTATAATAACGCCGCTCCTGATTTAGCATGTCGTTATAGTGACCAATTGTGTGAAGAGGTTTAATTGGTCTATGTCAGAGAAAAATAATAAAGCATTTTTCATAGGTCTCTTTATATTAGGGCTAAAGATAAAAATCATCACTTATGTTTCTTATGTTTGCTTCATCCTTTTTAGTACAATCAACAAAATATCTACATGATAATCAACTACTGCAGAGCATTAAAAAAACGAGTTTACATCAAAACTTTGGCTGAGTTGAGAATGTCTTCAACGTAAACATTCTCCGAAATGATACTTTTTTCAAAAGTTTGAAATTTTTAATGGAGTACTCAACCGATTTTGATGAATTTATATGGGACCAGTATCCTCTATCATATGAAACAAGAGTTTTCAAAATCGATCCATAAAATTGTCCGAAATATCGTGCAACAAAAATAGCGTTCAGAATGAAGTATCTGTGAAATTACAAGAAATCTATAGGCTTTTCCTGTTTCTTGGGCCGGCGGTGACCTATCATTGATCCTACCGTCCCTAAGCTTAGTGATGTCTATAAGACCTGGCACTTACAATCAGGTGGATGCACTGCTCGATTGAGAAACGTAAGAAATAATGTGTTCAGACGATGTTTTATCTATTTTAGTCAGTAAAAAAAATTACACAACTGATACACCTAGGATCTGGGGTCTTAAAGTCGATCTCCGGAGTGCAGTGCTACTGCGCCAATCGTGAGGCCGCGGGTTCGATTACCGCACTGAACAAAAAGAAATGTTCCGAGTCTGGGTGTTTATTTATTTATGTATTTATATTCTAGGTTCCCCCTAGTTCGCTACATAGTACGAGGGCGCGTTTTTAAGTACGCGGAATGGGGGTGACGGGGGGAAGTATAGGTTGAACATTAATTTTCCTTTTTAATATATTCTCCTGCAATATGAACGCATTTTTCGAATCTGTCAATAAGTTTACTTATGCCCTCTTAAAAAAATCTCTTGCCTTGTCTTCAAAATACCGCGTAGCTGCGTCCTTCACTTCTTCGTCAGTTGATTTTTTTTTCCTCGAAGCTCTTTTTTCAACTTTGGAAACAAATAATAATCACTCCAAGCCAGGTCTGGACTGTAGGCTTGGTGATTTAAAATATCGAAGCCAGCCTTATGTAGAGCAGCCAGTGCAACATGACTCTTGTGAACGGGTGCATTGTCGTGCACGAGCAGACCGCCTCTGGTCACTTTTGCCCTTCTCTGTTTTTTATTGCTTCTCGTAACCATTTCAGATTGGAAGCGTAATATTCTCCAGATGTAAAAACCCCTTTACCCTTATTTATTTATTTTATTTATTTAATCTTCATTGTACAAACACAAAATAGAAAATAAAGGACAATAAAAACCCTTGTAGTCGATCAACAGGATGCCCTTTGAGTCCAAAATTACAGTTGCCATGAGTTTTCTTAAACTTCTTAGGAGGTGCTGCACCCATTTTATTCCACTGAATCGAGTCTTGTTTCAACTCAGGTTCATAATGATGAACCCCAATTTCATATTTAGTAATATTTCGATTCAATAAACTATCCATGTTTTCGCTACAGAGATCCAAAAACGCAAGTGACCATTCGACACGCTGTTCCGACCACAACACAGCTCAATTTCTTACGTTTGAGCGTTGAAAGAGAAACTAAAACATGGTACCAATATAAGCGTGACTATAGCAAGGAAAACAAAATTAAATTCCAAGAATGTTTGCGTGCCTTGTCTTGGTCGGAAATTTTACTGGATTCAGATATCGACGCGGCTTTTAACTATTTCCATACTGAATTTAAGTTATATTACGATCTGTGCTTTCCTATTATTAAAATTAATTATAAAACTATGGGTACAAAACTAACATGGCTTACGTAAGTGGCTTATTTAAGACAATTGATATTAAAAAGACAACTGATCTGTGGGGCATATCTGTTGAAATATTTAATTATATTATAGATGTAATAGCTCCTTGCCTTGTTGAAATATTTAATAACTGTATTATTAGTGGGGAGTTTCCTGATTTAATCATAGATGAATATAAGTACTAAAGTATAGATGACCGTCTCGCGGTTTTTGCACTTTAGCGCCATACAGTATCCACTCTAGGAACCTTTTTGACCAAAACAACCCTAGAATGCAGCCCGCCCGTACCGCCACTTTCAAATTTTCAGAAATTCGTAGTACCAGTTATTACTATTGCGCAATTATAATTCGATTCGAGTAACGAACGAGTCAAATTTAAACTGTGCAATACTAATAAGTTGAATAAACTGCACAAAGCATGATGCTATGCGAGTTGGAAGTATTAAAAAAATATGCATCTCAGAAAATTATTTATTTTTTCTTAATTATTTGTGTTTTGATATAATAATTATAGGACATAGATGTTTTCGGGTTGTTTTCTTCAAACTCAATGCTTTTGCCACACAAATTGTTCACCTTCTTGCACCAGTCATTCAAAATCAATGCTATTCCTTTTCTTAACTCACTATCTCACTAGAAAGTCAGCATCCTATGTAAAAATATCACTTCACAAAAGTAAAATCTTCGATTTGAGATCGTAAAAACGCGAGGAGTGAACACTCTACTCAACGTAATTTGTAGAAAACACTAACAAAAGAATTCAGCGACAAAAAATACACAAAAAAATAAGCAAATGCAACGAGCGCAAAAAGATTGGTTGAATACTATACTATAGATACGCTACCTGGTACTATAGTTATATCGATATCGAACGCAGCAAAAAATACGAAAAGTTCCAGTAGTGCCCGGCGCGTAGCGCTAGTAGTAATAGAATTTTGGTATTTGTATGGAAGATAATCGATGACAAACATAATTAACATACAGGTTTTTTTAAATCAAATTCATAATTTGCTGAAATTCCTGCTATAAATATAGTTATTCCAGATAAAAATAGTAAGTTGGCTACTTTTAATCAGAAGTTGTGCAGGTAAATCTGCGGGAAACTGCTAGTATTCGGTAATTATTCGGCAAATCAATCAAACATTCGGCTGAATACAAATGTTTTACGAAATACGAATGTTTGGCCGAACATTCGGCTCATCTCTGATACAAAATAAACAGATAAATTGGGAACCTTGTTTTTTAAAGTTGGTCATTATACTAAAACCTTCTCCTAAACATGACAAATCTTTTCTGAAAACCGCATCCAAATCGGTTCAGCCAAACGTGAGAAAATCGCGGACAAACATACATACATACTTACAGGTCAAACTGAATTCGGTTAAAAATTAAAGCCACATAGGAAGTTATTAATTATGAAAACTGACAAACGAATGACAATCAATCAATATATATATAACTGTTCCGTTACTGACTGAGTGACTGAGGTACTGAGGTACCGAGTGACTGAGTGACTGACAGACAACGTACAGCCGTAACTACTGGGCGTAGAGAGCTGAAATTTGGAACATACATTCTTTAGGGGATGTAGGGGTGCACTAAGGAAGGAATTCCCGAAATTCCCACGGGAACGGGAAATATAGGACTTTTTAGTTTGTATGAAAAATCTTATTTCTTGAGTGCACCGATGTGAAACTTGGCGTAAAGGTTTTTCAATGTGTGTCTGGTTGTGTTATGAAAGGAATTCCTGAAATTCCCACGGGAACGGGAAATATATGATGTTTTAGTTTGTATGAAAAAATCCCATCCCTTGAGTGCACGGATGTGATACTTGATAAAGAGGTTCCTCAATAAGTGTCTGTTTGTATTATGGAAGGAATTCCCGAAATTCCCACGGGAAGGGGTTGGACTTTTAAGTTTGTATGAAAAATCTTATTCCTTGAGTGTACGGATGTGATACTTGGCATGAAGGTTCTTCAAAGAGTGACTGGTTGTGCTACGAAAAAAAATCCCTAAATTCCCACGGCCACGGGAAATATTTGATTTTTAGTTTGAATGAAAAAAACTTATTCCTTGAGTGCATGGGTGTGATACTTGGTATAAAGGTTCTTTCAGTGGGTGTCTGGTTGTATAGTTTCTGAAATTTCCACGAGAAGGGTAGTTAAGCGCATACGAAGTTGCGGGATAAAGCTAGTCATGTAATAAAAAAACTAAACACTATGACGGGACAAATTTCAAACACTAATGACATTGCAAATCATTTTAATAATTATTATATAAATCTGATTTGTAAAAATAATTTTAATTTTAAATCTGGCCAATCTTTATTTAATAAAATAGAATCTAACATTTCAAGTATATTCTTAAATCCAAGTGACATTTATGAAACGAGAAAGATTATCAATTCCTTAAATTCTACAAATTCCACAAGCTAAGATGGAATATCTACAAATATCAATAAGTTTGTCAAAGATGAGATACTTTGTTGTTTAGATACTGAGCAGCAGTACTTTGTTATCTAATAAATCTTTCATTTGACTCTGGCCGATTTCCGAAAATTTTAAAAACTTCAGTTGTTAAGCCTATATTTGAAAAAGGAGTGAAGGATGAAGCTAGCAACTACAGACCAATATCGTTGATTTCTATATGGTAATTTTTTTTGAAAATCCACCACGTTAGCTGCCTTTTCTTTAGTATCCAAAATAATAGAACATGTTGATAAGCGTATCCCTGTAGCAACCATCTTTTTTGACATGAGAAAAGCTTTTGACTACGTCTCTCAGGAGCTACTCCTTTTTAAATGTGAGCGTTACGGCATTAGAGGCTTGGCCTATGATTGGATTAAAACATATTTAAAAAGAAGCCAATATGTTGAAATGTCAAGCTTAAATAAACATAAAATACTTAAGTCTCACAGATCTGACATTAAAGTAAATAGCTTTGGTGTGCCTCAGGGTAGTATTCTCGGGCCTCTACTCTTTCTTATTTATATAAACGATCTTCCTGATAATATAAATTACCCTTGTGTCCTTTTTGCTGATGACATATCTGTAGTGATACCATGCCTCAATCAAAATGACTATAATACAGAACTTAATGAAACATTGCAATCAGTCATTGACTGGCTTAAACTAAACAACTTAAAGGTAAACTTAAGTAAAACAAAATATGTTCAGTTTACTAATAAAAATGGGAACAAAAAAGACCTTAATATATGTTATGACAACGAATTTTTAAAACACGCATATGACATTACTTTTCTCGGTATGGTACTAGACGACAAATGCACATGGGAACAACATATTGTGAAATTGAGCAATAAAATAAATTTTTATGCGTGGAAAAACTGCCAGCAAAGAAACAGCCCTTCAGGCATATTACGGAAACGTCTCCTTCATTTTAAGGTATGGCATAGTTCTATGGGGAAACTCATGTCATGTACCTAAAGTTTTTTTAGCACAAAAAGCATGCATTCGGGCCATACATGACATTGAAAACTGGGTTTCATGTAGACCTATAAACAAAATCCTCAAAATCTTAACAGTTCCTAGTTTATACATATATTTATGAAATTTGTATTTTTGTTAAGAACCATTTAAACTTATTCAAATGTTTATATGATGATCCACGAACTTACAGCTGTAGGCGCCCAAATAGGCTATTGTTACCAACTATGCGGACAGCCATTAAATCTAAAAACTGTACATCAATGGCCGTACAAATCTATAATAAATTACCTAGTGACATAAAAAATCTTGTATGCAATAAATTTAAATAGGTATAGACTTAAGATATGGCTAGTCCAAAATTGTTTTTACGACTTAAATGAGTATTTTAATCACAACAGTTGACATTCAATCCTAAATTGACATGAAATAGTATGTTATATGTACCTATATCTGACCTTAGAATATTTAAGCAATTAATTAGATAATAATATTATAATAAACTTACTTAACTTTGTAAGAGTTAAATTTTTGTATGCCCTAAACGGGTGAATGTGTGCACTGAAATTAATTATAAGAACTGTATTTACCACATTCTAACAAAACAATATTTTCTTTCTTTTTCTCCCTTTCTTCTTTTTGGTTTTCAGCGATACGTGACACTGTATGATCTACTAAATCTTGTAATGGAACTTCTGATGATATGTCTGTAATCTGTATGTTCAATGGCCTTCTCTTCTAAATATCAAACTATAGACTTCCAAACATCTACTGGTGTAAAAATGTCTATGTTCTAATATGTTCTTCGTAAGATACATGATTTGAAAAAAAAAAATTAAGTAAAGATTCGAATATTATTTCCTAAATTAATAAAACAATGAACAGTACACAAAATAAAGCACACACCTTTATTAATGTATACCATATTTATTAATACGCTATGATGCACCGATAAGTCACAACAAATAGATAACAGGAAGTAAATTGAACAAATCAATACAATTAGCGAGAACACTATATTCACTAGCTGATATCTCAGTAATTACTTACCCTCAACCATTCATATTAAACAAGAATATGAGGTAAGAACCCGAAATTGCATAGAGATAATTTGTTTTAACTTCCCACACAATGTCAAATTTAAATATTATCTACCTAATATCTTATAGTTGATCAAAGTGCGGCGTGAGCATTCTCGACGCCCACCGTGCGCTGACCTTATTCAGGTCAAGACGGTGATGAATAATTTTAAAAAAATGTGTATCAGGTACCATTTCTACAAACAAGATCTTTAACCAAGCATCTTCCTATATATTTTTTTCGTCTTTTTCCACAAATTCCAGAGTGGTCACTTCAACAGACCGGCCTGGTCGTGAGTCGTCTTCGAGCGATTCTCTGCATCTCTTCCAATATGATTTGTACTTGCTTGGTATTAGATTTTTTCCATTTTACAAAATTCCTTCCCGATTGTGTTGCTTAGTTGACGATGGTACGAAAACGAAAGGCCCGATTTTGATAAAACCCTTTATCTATACTAATTATGAACTCCCGAACACGTCACTACCTGAATAATTCTGCTATCCCTCCCCCCTCCCGATTCCGCGAACTTAAAAACCTCCTATCTCATAACACAAGCTTAACTTGCTGTGAGGCCATGTAGTGGTGTGATTGTCTGGAGATTTTGTATATTTATTAAAAGTAAGCCTATTAGTATCCTAATATAAAACCCAGGCTATAGGTAGTTTAAGAAAGACATTGAAAAACTGGCTTTTGCTCGAACAAAAAATATTGCCTATTTTTTGTTTTAGAAGTCTTTTAAAATATTTGTAGGTTAAGCCTGTGTTTTGCTAATAAAAAATAAATGTGATTTCCCAGGTGGAGCAGGCGCAGGCGCAGCTCATGGACACGGGCGCGAGCGACCCGCCGTCCATCACGGGGCTGCTGCTGGACCGCGGCGACGGCCTGCAGCTCAACTCCGCCGACCTCAGCTCGCTGCTGGGCGACCGGGGCAACGACCTCAGCGACTCCCTGCGGGGCCTCTCCACCAGTGACCTGCTCAAGTGATTCCATTGCGACCGTGAACACAGATTACGAGTGTCCAATCACATTGAAAAACTCTAAACGGATACTGCTACTTATTTTTATATTAAGATGTAAAGCAGGAATATTTGCTAATTATTTGTTCATTTTTCAATAGTGTAAAAAGCTAAGATTAAGTGTTTTGAATTAAGAAGAATGGACTCAAGAATGAACAATAAAGCTAGTTGGATCATTCCGCGAGTGATGGGTTAAAATCAATTTGGAAACAACAGCATGAAGAATAAATTGAAATAGAACTGTACTGTTTACTGTGAATTCTTCTGTATTTCAGCTCCGGTTTTAGACTTTCATCTCGTTTTAATTTTTCCAGTGAGATAAGGATTATGATGTCTCACATCAATATGATCGATATTTTAAAGCAATGATGGTTTACCATAAAATACAATTTAGGAATACCTTTTATTTTATTTTAAACAATGTCTAATTTTGCATGATTGTGTTTCATTAATGTCTATAAAAATACTTTTATACTTTGTTTTTTGGCCATCCCCTTAGATGTAGGCTAGTAAAAGTTATTTCTTTTATTAAATTATCGTAATAAGCATTGAATGCCAAAAGAGAATCTTTCGGGCGCCGGACTTCGTTTTTGTATCGCAAATGGTTTTTTTACATGACAATATCATCAAACTTCCTTTTTAAATACAGGGTGACTGGTGGGTCATTTTCGAAATTCCAGGACGTGATAGTTGGAGATCATATATGAAGAGAAAAAGGAAATTAAAAAATAAATATTATTTATTTACTGAGTAAACTTAACTGAAAGTTAAAGAATTCATTACGCAACGCACGGTTACATAAGCGTTCATGCAATAGATACTAATAAATACCTACTTTTATTACATAATTATGATCGGAATCGAGTTTAAAGTGCTCTCCTTCAGTATCTCAAATTTGTCAGCAGTCACCCTGTATAAACAAATACAACCATTCTAAACTAGTGTAGGAGGTTCATTTCTGTAATACATACCTCCATTGCTGTAAAGTAACAAGCAGTGTGGCGCCCGAATTAATAGCTGTGATGCGGGTTCAAATCTCGCTTGCATAATCCACTCACTTGATCATTTATTTTAATTCGAAATTTGAAATTTATTGTAAACTTTTACCGTTTAGAACACTTAAACGTTATCGGGTGCTGAAAAATCATCGTTTTGTTTAATTTGTCGAGATGACATTTGTAGAATTTATTATGTGATATATTTTTGTATTCTTTGAGATTATGAATTAAAATGGTAGATAATGTTTATGAACCAGGGCTACCCGTAATGTTGAATGATCTCCGAAAAAGTTACGAAACTTAATAATTTGCATGAAAAAAATACTGTTGAAAACAGAACATTCATGAAATAGTGATGAAGGAAGCGGCCTTTTTGAAATTTGATTTTGATATTATTAGCGATAAGCACTAAGAATAGGAAAGAGTCAAATTCAATAGTATTTCTGTATTCTAGAAACTGCTTTTTGGGTGGTTCTTTCAAGTTGTAATATCTTTTTAAGTGTATTATAAACTGTTCATGACGTTTTGTTGATCAATTACAATAAGTTTGAGTAGTTAAATCACTGAATGAGCTTACGATATTTCTTAACTGTTCTTTGATTATTTCTTGTATGAATGTGAAGGAAGGCTATGTGTGATGTAGTTATGGTATGTGCAATAATGGTTGTTGAAATTGTGTTAAAATAAATGAAATCTGTTGTTTTTGTAAAGTTTATATTATCTTGTAATTTTAGACAATAAAAAAGAAGATGGCGGCATTTTTTGTTTTAATGTGAATAGAACCTGCGACACTCAACAACACAATTCGACGACGTCTCTTCCGCCGCGAGTTCGTCAGCAGACACCGAACTAACTTCACTAATTCCAGTTACGGATTTTTATCTATGACTTTATTGGTTCGATACAAACAAAGTAGTACTATCGACTTATAATAAAAGACAGAAAAATAAAACAAATACTTATAATAGAACATTCACATAACAACTTTGTTTTAGCTTTACAGTGTTTATATTTTCCAGTAAAATAGTCACTATTTCCTCACGTATACGTTCACGTTCCTCACGGTTCACAGTTTGAGGTCCTTCATGCTGTCGTTGTTTCTTTCCGCGAGGAGAGACATGAGGTCTCCTGAGTTGAGGTCAGCCCGCTCCAGCAACAGGCCGGACATGGAACACTGCTCCTCGAACATCGTGGCTTGAAGCTGACGGGAAAAATATTGAAAAATTACTTCTTGAAGAATGCTGGTTTAAAAATGTACCTAAACGGGAAATATTCATTCAAGTTTGTTTACTTTTTTATTTGTTACTTTACGGTCTGAAATATTTGCGTTATAGATTCGTAAAATTATATTTTTCGCACCTACCTACCTAAAGGTAAGTAAGCAAATGCTTTTCAAATAATTCTTTAAAACGTGATATATATTTAAGGACATTTAAAGATCAAGGTATTACTTAGATAACGGCAGATGACTATCAACATTGAAGTTATTATTTAATATCTATTAAGTAATGCTGGGTTTTTCCCACAGAAAACCCATGCGTCAGATAATAAATGATTTTTTTAATTCAATAAATTTAATCAATTTTAATATTGATATGTTCAAATTGGGATACCAGGTAAAACCTCGTTGCGAACTTGCTAGTTAATAAATTATTTATACCATATGTGATAAAGGTAACAAGGATGAAACTTTGATCATAGACTACAAATATAAGTTGGTTTGGTTTGATATTATTGCTGGGTTTTTACCGCGTAAAAACCCAAAGATTCATTGATGAATAAATTAAGAGGTAGAGCCGAGGAAAAGATAGTGCCTCGGCAGTGAAAGAAAACCAAGTGACGCGTGCGCACGTCACCGTTGTACGAACAGAACATCGATCAAACGATCGCGCGTTGAAAATACTATGAAATGAGCATTACGTCATGTAATACTCAAGATAACAATAGTAACAGTTACACCTAAACTGAAAGTTAGATGTCTACAATGATATTCTTTTGGTTGTAAGTTAAAAACGTTTCATTCATAATGCGACATCCTAGTCGATTGTGTAGATAAAATATTTTAAATAATTTTTGCGTGGTATAGGTACACCCAAATTAACTGGCGGCTTCAACACATTGCTCTTGTGTGTTGTCTGTGAATAAGCGCGTGGCGTGACGTCGTACTGTATGCGCATCATGAAAAGTCTGCCCGTCTCTCTTGCACGCGGTTTACCTTATGAATGTGAAGGGGACAGTTATTGTTTTACTTTTTCTTCTGTTTATAAATACAGAGTGATCGCGTGTGATTATTTATTTGCAGTGAACGCAAAAATCATAGAAGTGTGTTTATTGTATTTGTCTATAATAAAAATATAAACAATGCCTAAATGCGCTCTAAAATAGTTTGTAAATCGATCGCACCTGCATAATATAAATTCAAGATTAAAGCAATAATGTAATCTATACATATAATAAAATGGTAGGAAAGTCAAAACTGTACATTGAATATTTTTTTAAAAGAATACTTGGGGTATGATCTACAATCGAAACAGAAACAAAAAATATAGTTTTTAGAATTTTTGTCTGTTTGTCTTTCCGGGATAAACTCAAAAAGTACTGCATGGATTTACTTCAAATTTGGCATGAAGATAGTTAAGAAGTCGGGTCAACATATAGGCTACATATTATCACGCTAGCAGTGTTATAATCGTAGGTGCGTTTGGTGCTGCATAGCGTTCACGCAGACGACGTCGCGGGCAGCAGCTAGTAATCATAATAAATTATAACTAGTAACACATCTTAATTGTATTTATTTATCTACAACGCGCCCATATTACTAAAACCTAAATCTAGTCAACACTTGAATTAAAGTCGCATGTTGAATCAAAATCATTTATTTTTGAACATTCTGTATAGCGAAATTGCATATGTTGAGTACTGTGAAGGCGCCAGCTTTAGTTAACCAACAAGTATGTCTAATGCAAAATAAGCACGAATAAATCGCAAATTAAAATATTTGAATCGAATCCTGGTCCCAGGTTTGTATCCTGGTCGGGACATTTTTATTTATCACATTTTTCATTTATTTAAGAATAATTGAGCATTTTAAATGCAAAAACTTAAAAACATTATTAAAACATTGCTTCACTTTAACTGGGATTCACAATTTCTGTAAAGAAATTGGTCTCGGGTGGTCTTAGCTGCAAAGCAATACCATAAGATGGAGCTACGTTAGCAATATAACGTAAAAACAAAAATGTGGTAAGTAATTTCGAGGCGTACCGCCAGGCCCCGGTTGCTCAGTGGAAGAGCACTCGTCCGGCAAACGAGAGGTCCCAGGTGCGAATCCTGGTCGGCTAATTTTTATTTATCACATTTTTCATTTATTGAAAATTGATAATTATTATCATCTGTTCAGTCAGTCAAAATTAAAACATTGAATTTAGCAACTATGGACAAGTGTTCAACGTAAGAGTTCTAAGGGTGTTCCACACCTATCGATCTACGGCGTCGTTCAATTGTAGCATGGATTAGTCGAAGGCGATCGATAGTGTTTACTATATAGGCAAAATAACCGGTGGACGTCGACATTACCTTTATCACATACCTTAGAGGGGTGATAAGTTCATTGTACGAAAATATGCTTCATACTTGGTGCCGAGGTAGGTATACCTTCGAGAACATCAGTGAGCCACCGTTTTGTTACACCCTTTATATGATTTATAAGAACATAAATACATACATAACTTCACGCCTGCATCCCTTACTGGGTAGGCAGAGCACCAGAGGTTATACAACCATTCATTTAACCATCTGATGTCAATTTGGAGGCATTATAATGATGGGGAGAGATCATTGCAGTGACAGGAAGTCAGCCTATCGCCCACGAAAAAAAACCTCTGTCCCTTAACTTACTCTTACAGTATGCCCGGGAAGAGAAGCAGCTGGCACATTCTGTTTTTCCTTTTCTCCCAGTCCAGAATGAAAGATAAGAACTTAAGTAAAAAAAATCTGTGTCCAATCTCAATAAGTAATAGTCAAATAAAGAAGTAAATAAACTCACATCTTCCAGGTTCGGCAGATCATTTGAGTAGTGCGTCTGCGTCGGTAACGCTTGTGTGTTCGAACCAGCACACTGTGCGTTCGTCATGTTCAATAAACTATTCAGCTGGTAATTGGCCATGTCCACCATGGAGGGGAAGTTCAAAGGCGTGCCGGTGACGTTCGCCGACACCGTTGTGACGCTCGGCATCATTTCCGGCATGTTAGGGGACCTTCCCGGCGTCGCAGGAGACACTCCGGGCATGGTTGGTGAAGGGTCTACCATGTTCGTTGGTACGCCTGTAACATTCTGCAGTCCTCTGCTTAAGTGAGGTAGGCCCATGTTTGCTGAAGGTCCGGACACGGCCTTGCTTTGGGAACCTAAGGATGTGTATTGAAGGCTGGCGTCCATTTTGTACGGCATGTTCTGGTAATTGGAGGTTCCGGGTAGAGATGACAGCGCTGTGGCTTCCATGTCTCCGTGGAGTATGCTGTTGATTTCCTTGTCGTACTGAGCAAGCCAGGGCTAGAAAATATTTTTTAAGGACTTTAAAAAAACATTGCGATTTCATTCAAGAAAATTGATAGAATTAAAATGGGATTGGACATAGATTTGTATCTGATTGGAAACATTAATAAGCAGGTATATCAATATACTTTAATAAACTACTTCCTTAGGTACAGAAGGCAGCAGATCAAGCGTTATATTACCTGTCACATTTCCCCAACCAATTGTTAATTTAAATCGAGGGAATAGAGTTCAGATTCAAGTAAATTTTTTTGACAGATTTGTAACGCTTGATGTGCTGCCTTCTGTACAATTTGTTATTTTTTACAATTTGTCTTTTTTTTTTATATAAGTGACTAAACCCGCGTTTGACCTCAATCTCACCTGATGGTAAGTGATGATGAGGTCGAAGATGAAAGCACACGGGTTTAGGAAGGAACTGGCTCTCTATACAATATTGCCGGAACACATTGCCGCCGGAGCGGTAACATTTGGCGGCAGACTTTATATAAAGGGTGGTCGCTAGCCAGGCGGACCCAGAAGGGATCCTACCACCAAGCAGAAAATAGCTACCCAAAGGAATAGAATATGCATGAAATTTCTCACGGAAATAAGTTATATTTCAAAATATAGACAGGTTAAACAAGTTGTCCGACAAGGTAGCATATTAGGTCCTTTGTTGTTTAAAATATTAGTATTTAATGACTTTCTAAATGTCTCATCACAACCAATGGTGCTTTTTGCAGATGACAGCACATTGATATGCAGCAATAGTGACATAAATTCATCAAAACTTGATTTTAACAATAATTTGGAAAATAGAATGCAATGGTAAGGGAGGGACTAATAATGCGATGATCAATCTTAATAAGACTAATATTTTAAAATTTTATAACAAAAACATAACTTGACTATATTTGATCTCGACTACTATGGTAACGAAATAAAAGAGGTTAAATTAACAAGATTTTTAGGTATAATCGTGGATGCAAAATTGAACTGAAAAAATCATTTAGAAAGTGACTGCAATAGACTCAGTACTTTTTCCTACGCTTTACGAAAACTAGTGGCAATTGTTAATGAAACGGCAGTTTTACCAGCATACTATGCATAATGTCAAATCTCCTACGATATGGGATAATTTTCTGGAGAAATTCCACAGATATGGGAAACGTTTTTGAACCTCAGAAGCGTTGTATCAGGGCTATCTATAACCTTAAAGCCACAGATTCTTGCAAACCTTATTTTAGGAAGTTTAATATTTTGACTTTTCCTTGTCTCTATATACTCGAAACTGCTTTGTTCATTAAAAAAAAACTACGAAATGTTTGATAAATCAAAAACTAATCGGAATGTTATTCTTCGAGCCCAACCACGCTTGTATTCGGAGAGCTTTTTTGGGATGGCCTTAATATACTTATCTTTATCTTTAAAAATATCAACAATTACGACACATTTAAAATTAGCGTAAGGAAATTTTTATGTAATAAAGCCTATTGTGACATGCAAGAAAATTAGAATAAAAAAGTTATTAAAAAAACAAAAAACCCGCACATAAGACTATAAGAGCTTTTAAATTGTATTTGTAATAAAAAATAGTAGTAAAATAAATACATACATACAATAACGGATATTAAAAATCCCGTTTCCGTTTATCTACGTTATAACAGAGTTATGCCTACAAAAATAGTGCACAAAATGTAAGCGAATCGACTAAAACTGCGTATAATGAGAATTAAATGTCATAAAACTAAAGCCTTACAGACCGATGACAAATAAAAATGAACAGTCGTATAGTACCTTCGACGAAATGAAAACCATTAATGTTAAAAATACTTTTTTTTTTTTTTTGTTTCTGTGAATTGGTTAATTTAAAGCAGTATAATGTATATATATTTAGAATAGGCTGACCATTAGCTTTCATTTGATACCTATATTGTTGAAATCAGAAATCATTTGTTTTTATGCCCCCCAAATGTTTATTTTAAGACGCCATCTTGAAATTTTATGAATCCAATATTGTTCGCGCAGTTATTACGAATCTTATGATACCTCATTTGTTTAAATCCGTCCGGCACTTCAGTAGAAATCAGGGAACAAGAAACAGACATACATACATCCGCGCTGAAAACATAACCTTCCTTTGCGTGCGGCAGTCGGGTAAATATAATTGTAATGTAACTTCCCTATTATAATCTAATACTGTATACGCCGCATAGTGGCTTGTATTTGGGGCTCCATACTCATAGAAACTAAATGTCACAAATTAGAAAAATAAAAATATAGGTACATGTCTTCAGTACCTACACCTCGTTTGGTATACCTACATTTTTAATATGGAACGTATGCACCGCTCCTCGAAGGAAAAAAAATTTAGATATTTTTTTATATGGGAGAAAACACATAAAGTGTTATTTTTTAAACTGACCCTTTTAAAAAAATAACACTTTATATTGTTCAAGGGCTGTTGCTTACGCTGACATTGTACCTGGCACACCGATCAAGTTAATATATCTAATATTTTTGTACCTTTGGGTGCCGCTTTGCACGTAGTTATTTTTTCAAATTTTGAATTTTGTACTGCAGTTTTTGCAAATAATTAGTACAATTATATGAAGCAAGTAATTGCTTTGAATGCAAAAAACACTATTTTAAGTAGGTTTGTGTATAATAACGATAATATAGATACATACTTAATATAGAGGATACTTGCAATAACTTTAATTTTGAATCTATGTTTAAAACTAAGGAAGTATTAAAGACACGTAGTTATTTTGATAGATTAGTATATTATTTAATGTAAATAAATGTTACAAATCTTAACTTTTCGAATAAAAATGATACAAAAACAAAAAAATACATAAAAAAGCAGTAAAAATTTGTGCATTACGTAATTTAGAATATAATAAACATTAATTATCACGCATATAAAATACACATACATAGACATATAAAATAGTTACACATTGATAATAATAATAAAAAGATAAAACTAAATAACAATAACTATTGAGTACCTACCTACTATTATAAGAGACAAAAAATGTGATAAAAAGTAAAAGGCTCAGCTTGAGCTGCTGAGATTGTTGGTTTGCTTAACATGACGGTCGCTTAACATGAGACTGAGACTTCGCTTTGCCCTTAGAGAAACAAAATACATAAAATCATATGGAGTTAAACAACATAAGTAGGTACCTACTTAGATGAATAAATAAAATATAAAAATTAAGTACCAAGGACAATTAGAACTATTCACAACTCTTATAACTATGAAAATTATACTATGTACTACAAAAATAAAAATCAAATTATGCTTGTGGAATCAACATTATTTTTATGTTGTTTCCACAAGCATGGTTGTCTGTAAGAAATCGCTCGTCAGCGATAAGACCGCCTAGTAGTACTTACACAACACACTGTTTTTTTTCTCTCATTTACTATCTGTACTTTATACTGAAGTGAAAATAAATAAATAATTTACAACTCTTATAACTATTTAAAATATAAACATGTAAATTAAATACTAACAGAGGCTACCTTCACCATCATCGTCTTCTAAATCCGAGTCCAACATAGACGCATTAATATCGACAAATTCAATATTCTCCTTGTCGTTGCTTGCATCGTTAAATTCGTCAGTAACAAGAAGAGGTCTCATATCATAAGTGACAACTGTTTTATATTGTTTTCTTAGCACAGGTCTTATGCTAGACAGGTAGGGATCTGACGATACAAGGAGACCATTGAAAATATCTTAGTTTTTCGCATTTCGCCAAAATTTGCGTGAATGCTGTTCCCGGATTTTCTTGAAGTCTTTATTTCTGGCTTCTGATGCCTGTTCAGATAATTTGCCAATCGGCATAACATTTCAAGCCAATCGGATTGAAATGTGTCGGCGCTAACGATAAGTTGGCGATATTAAGATGTTAGTATGACTTCATGGTAACGGAAGTATGTTGGTAGCACTGATAAAGAGGGCGCTAAATGCAATGAATGACTGACATTCGATTGCAGCGCCATAGGTTATATCTTGAAGTAGGATGATGGCAAGTGACACAGATACGGTTAGGACGGATAGGTGCGCGGACGTATTTCGGACTGACGGTCGATAGTAGCTCGGTATTAATTGCGTTGGCATTGTAACTGTAAAGTAACTGACGGAACGGACTCGCGAATTAAGATTTTGTTGTAACTAAGCCCAAGCCCACAGACTCGGTACTAAGTAACTGTCCAGTGATTAATTCTATCGTGTTTTGAGAGTAACGCTTCTTTTCGTTTTGTTTGTTTTCCTACATCAGAAGTGGGATCGTTCTGCCCAAGCTTAACTTTTGTTTGTGATTAGAGTGAGTTGTGGTAACCTCCGACATACAATCATAGATCTGTTGAAATAAGGCAGTATATTTCCTAAGAATAAAGGTGTATAACTGAAACTTATCGGATGCTGCCTAAGTCTAAAGGAGCTATCTGACGGAAGGATCTATGGTTGTGTGATTATGGAGAGAACTATAATTAATCCCTGTCTAAGTCTAAAGAAGTGATTCAATTATGGAAACCGTTTTAGAGTGAGAGAGTCAGTGATTAGAGTAAATTTACGTGCCTAAGATAGTTCATCATTTTTGTTAGTTTTGTATAGCTTGCACAGATGTGACAAGGTAAAATTGTTTTGAAATAACGTACGGTTTGTCGAGACGTATCAAATGGTTTTTCGTAATTTTAGTTGATATAGATGAAGTTCAATTTAAGGCGAAAGATAATATTCAAAAGATTTGATATTGCGTTTTAAGTACTTAATGATGATGAAAGTAAATTTAACGTTGAAGTTGTAGATTTTCTTTCTGATTATCGTGTATCCGTGACTCGGTAGAAATCGCTTTGTATCTTGCCAATCTTAGATTATTTTGCTGCGATTTTTAGGAGACACGTTTTCTTATGTTTTAGTAACAGTAAACTTGTTATTATTTTGGCAATTGAAACGTAATATTAAGATAGTGTGTGTTTAATGAATCACGGAGATAGGTAATAACGTCGAGATTGAAAAGATTGAAAATTGAAAATGCGTTGAACTTGTTGCGATTGACAAAACAGCTGGATTTTATTGTCGAACTGTTTGCAGTTGTCGAACAATTTTAGTACTTTGTTGTTGTGAATTATGAAGTACAATGCAATGCTCTTATTGGTTTGATATACGCCATAACCGGATGGAGGTTATGAGTGTGAGTTGATATAACCGGATAGAGGTTATGAGTGTGAGGTGATGTAACCTAGTGGAGGTTACATTACGTTTTGTGACGGGATGGACGTCACTGCAGAAGAGCTTTGCATTGTTTGCTAATTAATTGGGTTATTCTAGCAGCTTATGCTTGCTTTGTTTATTGTTCGACCGCTGTCAAATTGTTTGATGTAACATTCAAAGTAAATTTCATTGTTTAATGTGCGGTTTTCTTATCGAAAGTATTGTGATTCGTACAATGCGTTGACGTTAGCCGATTCCTACTGAGTTTCTTGCTGGTTCTTCTCAGTAGATGGATCTTCCGAACCAGTGGTAGCTTTACGTAAATTGTTAAATCGTGGATTTAGAATTTTGATGGAAATATTAAATTGAAGTAAAATTAAATTAAATCTGTAGCGGTTAAAGTTTTGAAGTTGCCAAAAGTACAAGTATCCATTGCAGTTGTAAAGAAAGATGTAATTTTTGGTGTTTGGAAGAGATTTAATGTATTGTGGATACAGGTTCTCGTTCGTTGGTTTTGTGACTACGCCAGAATGATTCTGGGTAGTGTGTTGAAGGAGTCATTGGTTGACTCAGGTTTCCCGTGGGGAAATGATGTAATTGTTGTTAACCACGAACGATTTACCTTGTTGTTAATAATGGAATTAATGGATTTCAATGTTTGTGTTGGAGATAATTGTTACTCAATGGTGTATGAAACTTGGTTAACTAAAACGATATTTTTGTTGTTGAGTATTTTAAAAGATTCATAATGTAAAGAATTCAAACTTGTGTTTTTTCTTTTAAGGATTTGCCTGACTTCATTGTCAGGAGTGGCCGAGCCGCCACTTTGGTATGATTGTTTCAGAATATCACACGAGGACGTGTTCCATCGCAGGATGGCCGTGTCGGCGCTAACGATAAGTTGGCGATATTAAGATGTTAGTATGACTTCATGGTAACGGAAGTATGTTGGTAGCCCTGATAAAGAGGGCGCTAAATGCAATGAATGACTGACATTCGATTGCAGCGCCATAGGTTATATCTTGAAGTAGGATGATGGCAAGTGACACAGATACGGTTAGGACGGATAGGTGCGCGGACGTATTTCGGACTGACGGTCGATAGTAGCTCGGTATTAATTGCGTTGGCATTGTAACTGTAAAGTAACTGACGGAACGGACTCGCGAATTAAGATTTTGTTGTAACTAAGCCCAAGCCCACAGACTCGGTACTAAGTAACTGTCCAGTGATTAATTCTATCGTGTTTTGAGAGTAACGCTTCTTTTCGTTTTGTTTGTTTTCCTACAAATGGTAAATTACTTCAGCACCGTGCATTAAAATTTTGTGAACACTCGAAGGCACGTTATTCCAGCCATAGAGATCCACAAGCTTTTCTGCAGTAAGGCACGCAAAGTTTTTGAACGCCTCAACATTAATGGGCTCTCCACACACCATCACACGCAAATCTTAGGACCAAACATGGATCCAAGCCCGTGATAGCGGCAGTTTTTTCAGGATCATCAAAGAATTTCCTTGCCGTGTTCCCATCGTTACTTCTTCTCTTTTTATTGCATGTGCCCGGTTTGAGGATGTTGATGCGCCCTCATTCACACCAAAGTCTGAACCTAAACAAGTTTGCAGCTTTTCAGACTCTAAAAATAGTTTCTTCTCCTTCATAAAACAAGGCCATTTTATGTCTTCTTGTAGCCATGACTCATACTTTCTTATGAATGTACCTACGTCTCGTGCGATTACAAGAAATCTATTTCGTTCTCAATGAACACTGAACACACATAAATTTGACAGAATTGTTTCAATTCCGTCATGTTATTTTCTGTCAAACCATCAACGAACTTTAAAGCTTCAAACACTAGGCTGTGAGAAACGGTTATTTTCCACAAACATTAAAAGGTCCAAATTGGTACCAAAACTCTCCATTTTAACAAGATATAAAACACACGTAATTGGTAAAGTATTTACGCACAAGTGCTAAGATGGAAGTTACTGATGGAATGTAGCTCAAATGACTTGTGTTTTTGGTATTAATATCTAATCAACACTTGGTGACGTTGACTACGTAATGAGTTACTTCTTGGAATGCAAACTTGAAGAGAACAATAAACCTAGATATCATTTTCTATTATAGTGATTACAAAAATTATAGGACGCTTTACCAAATTACAAAATAGGTAATAAGGTCGGCAACCTCTCTCTTTGATTACTTCGATGTATTGAAAAATATTAAATATAGTTAAGTCATTCTTGGAATACGAATTGAAGAAAAACAATAAATATTAGATACCATTTCATATCATTTTTGTTACAAAAGTTAAAAGGATGCTGTTATCTAATTACTAAATACGTAATTATAACAAAATACGATCGGTTACTTCATTTAATTACTTCGAAGAAAAGAAAAATAGATTTGAAAAAATTCAAAATTTGAAAAAATTGCTACGCGCAAAGTGGCACCCAAAGGTAAATAAATAGTATATCATCCTGATCGGTGTGCCAGGTACAATAACTGATGTAAGCAACAGCCCTTCAGTTTCGGTCAGTTTAAAAAATAACACTTTATGTGTTTTCTCCCATACAAAAAATATCAAACATTTTTTTTTCTCCTTCGGGGAGCTGTCCATACCTTCCATATTAAACATATAAGTATACCAATGGAGGCGTACTGAAGACGTGTATAGTTTTATTTTACTGATTTGTGACATTAACTTTCTATGAGTATGGAGCCCCAAATACGAGCCACCGTGCGCCGTCAAGGCAGAATATAGCTTAGTTCAATATTTCGCTGTAACAAATCCTTTTTATCTGTATACGTATCTACAACATAAATAAATGATTAGATTTGATATAAATACCGAAAAAAATAACTTAGTAAACAAGCACAAGTAACTACTTATATGAGATCGCATATAACTTTGAATTATTTATTTCATCATCATCATCACAACTCTTTGTAATGAGCCCACTGCAGGGCATGAGTCTCTCCCCTGGGTGTCGTCACCTGCGATATCGTATGATACACACAGTAACCAGGACGAGGCGCCGCGCCACGACGATTTAATACTTACCGGGTACGGATCTGTCTTGACAGGCTGCATCGGAGGACTCGTCATGCCTTGACTTGGAGACATCAGATCTGCAACAATGTGATAAGTGGTTAGTAGTAGGATAAACTGCTTCATGATAAACAATAATAAGATTAACCTAGTAATATCGGGTAGTTCCCAGTAGTTCAACTGCTCAGTTCAACTAGTTGAACTAGTGGGAAATTTATTCCCAATAGTTCACCTTTGTACAATCCTCTCGAAAGTTGAACTACTGGGACATAAAAGTTGTACTGGCATCTAGTTCCCACTAGTTAAACTGGTCAGTTCAATCGTTGACAAGAAAAATATTAATTTTTTTGAGTCTTTAACGGAAAATTAATACATATTTTTCAAGGGTTGATCAAATACCTACTTATAGTATATTTCTGTTTTGAATTGCAATCCAAAATCCTTGTTTGTAAACACATAAATGCATGAGTGTTGCCATGACAACCGAAAAACGGGTTAATTTTATTATGAAAAATCTTGGATTTGAATTAAGACTATATAGAAATTTTATTTTCCAATATCCAATGTATTTCTGGTGATCCACTTTGTTCTTTCTTTACGGAAAAAGAAGGTGATCAATAAAAATATTCAACTTTTTATTTTTTATAAAGAAATACCAAATTGAATCTGGATTTTGGTTGTCATGGCAACGCCTGAGCGTTTAAAGAGTTTACAGCCAAAGATTTTGGATTGAAATTAAATATAAAAGTCCACTATTAGTAGGTATCTGACTAACACTTGAAAATATGTGTTCAGTTTCTATTAAACACATACATACATATATACATACATAACTTCACGCCTGTATTCCTAATGGAGTAGGCAGAACACCAGAGGCTATAAAATCATCTGATGTCACGTTTGACAAATTTGGAGGTATTATTATGATGGAGTGAGACTATTGCAGTGACAGGGGTCAGCCTATCGCCCGCAACCCTTAACTGACTTTTACAGTATGCCCGGGAAGAGAAAGAGCTGGCACATTCTATGTTTTTCTTTCGTTTACAGTCCAGCGTGGAAGAATTAAAACATATTAATTACATAAATTAAACACATTAATAACAAATAATTTCTCACGGGATCCATTTCTCTTTCAAAACATACTAAAATAAAAATAATATAAACAGTACAACTTTGATGTCCCAGTAGTTCAACTTTCGGGAGGGTTGTACAAAGTTGAACTACTGGGAACTAAAAAGTTGTACTGTTCAGCCAGTTGAACTGAGCAGTTGAACTACTGGGAACTACCCTAAAAACGCTGCATCCTCGCCTTAAGAAGAGCACTCTGTACTCGATTCTGGTCATAATTATGTAATAAAAATAGGTTCTTAATTTTTCACTAGAATTGTCTGAATAAATAGTTTTATTACTATTTACTTTACATAAGGTGGGTGTAGCATGTACGGCCACCTTAACGAATAAAATTTTAATTTGTTTATTTACGGGATAAATGAAAGAAACGAATTGTTAAGTATTAAGTAGGTACTTTGTTTAATAGTCTAACATAGAATTAAATATTTTTTATATAATCTCATTCGGTAATGTTCTAATTATGAAATGAAATACAGACTTTTATTGGCATATTTTATTTACATAGGTACTTCTATAAGAAAATTAAAAATAGTATATTATGTAACAAGTGAGCGAAGTTACTAATTACAGTCGAGGCTGTGATTAGCAACGCTCACGAGTTACATACGACGTTTTTCAACACACTTGTGAGTAAAAGACAGACATAGGGTGAATGCACTATTAGCTGACCAGTCACCTAAAGCTGACCAAAATCTACGTTTTTAAAGATTTTTAAAAAACTTGCTAACACAAGATGGTATTTTTTTATTTTTGTACCGCGGCAAGAGCCCACCTATCAAATGACGTATGGTAGCACCTCCACCAGTTCGGAAAAATTAAGGTTTTTTTGCTGTGAAGATGGTGCCTCGTAAGTAGTGTTATAACTTACTAAGACTTTTAAATTGTCACTGCGTTAATAATCTGAATGCATCTTAGCTATTTTTAAAGTAATTTTTATTTTTTCGCGTTGGGGTATACAGTGATATGTGTTTTTATTATTTTGTGGTGATATTTATTACTGATCTATTTAGTACACGGTGTTAACATGGCGGTTACGTTTAGGAACATCAGAAAGATAATATTGCCTATTGTTGACCAGTGTGGTCAGATTTACCATTTTTTACTTTTTTTATAAAAATCGATGTTTTTTTCTTGATTTTGATTTGACAAAGCATTGTCAAAAAATACTGAACACCCCCGCACTGGATTTATAGTACTTCCAAAAGCTGACCGGGGTATATGTTTTTGCTTAACCAGAGTGGTTAGGCTTACACGATGACTAGCTGGATGAGCCTTAAGTTGTCCAACTGTAATGGAATTGTGTGTAGTCTTGCTAGGATACTAAATATATAAGTGACTCATGTCGTTTTGTTTATTTAAATAGTGTAAATAAAAATGCATATTTAATAGATTTTCAAATTTTGATTTCTTTCTCTAACTGTATGCTTAATTACCTACCTACTTTACGTTTGAAGCTTTAGGATGCTTAGGCAATTGCACGTTGTTTGGTTAAGTGGCTTTTTGTTTCTCAGGAAAGAAAAAGGTTGAAGGGCTGAAAATTTTCCGATATGCTGATTTATCAATGCAGTTAGCAATGGCTGCAGTGCGAGAGGGTAGATTCAAAATAAGGGAAGCAAGTTGACATTTTGGGGTTCCTCATAGTACGATTATTAATAAGCTGAAAGGTAGAATTCCGGAGATCAGAAAAATGGAGCGTAGTACCTACACATTTTACTGCTGTATGCAAGTATATTCTTGCCAACGCGAAGAAAGAAATACTACTGAAGAAAATAACTTTGATAGAGATAGACAAAAAAAATTGGACGATGAAGAGAGAGTGTTTTTAAAAACTGATCTCCAATTTCAAATCTTATTTATTTCATTTTATTAGAATAGGTACATAGGTATTAAGAATTAATTAAATTCAGTATGGTTATAAATATAAGATTTAATTTAAAAAAAATAAAATGCACAGTTTTTTATTAATTATGCTTTAAGCAAAATTAATGTTTTAAGAAAGAAAGAGAGAGTGTTTTTAAGAACTGATGTCCAATTTTAAGTCTTATTTATTTTATTTTATTGGATATTTTAATTCAGTATGGTTATAATCATAAGATTTAATTTTAAAAAATATATTAAAATGGTTTTTTCTTTATGTTTTGAGCAAAACTAATGATTTAAGAAGGAGTAGTCAACTACTAGGACCAAAATGGTCAGTTATTGGTAATCAATGGTCAGGTAATGGTGTATTCGCTAAAATTAACTTTCAGGGTGATTTTCAAAAAACCTTTTAAGTTTATCAAATTGAGACCAAGTTTATTAGTTTAAGTGATTAATCAGTGATCTGTGTCCCGAACAGTGACATTGTTCGTAAACAAATAACCATTTTTTTATAGGTGGCTAACCATAAAACCGCTTAAATGGTCAACTAATGGTGTATCCACCCTACATGGTCATAAAATAACAAACACACTTCATAACAAAGCTGTGAATTGTGATTGAAAAATGGCGCCGAACCTCGCGCATGCGCGTAGGTTTTTTTTTCTGCCAAATGTGTCAATGTCTGTATAGCATATACAGCCTATTTTACGTGAAAATGTTTAATTTGGAGTGGTAAATGCAAATATTTTAATATTTTATAACAAATTATTGTAAATTGTGAACAATTTGTTTGATATACATATTTGTTTTACTAATATAAGGCGCAAACATTTCAAAAATGTATATGGATTTGAAGTGGTATAAAACCTCTTTGTTGTTTCTGAAAATATTTAATGTAAGTATAACCCGGATCAATAAAATATGCTCTGTTTACTCGCATGTAATTTGCACAAAGGTACAATTCAACTTTGTAGGATTCATTTTATTATGCACTAGGGTATAATAGGTATATTATGCACGCGTGACTTATAGCCCAGTTTATAGTTCTAAATTCAATAGAATAAGGCTCACTTTACGAGCAAGTGTGTTGAAAAGTAAATTAAAGCATTATTCTCTTACCAAAACAATGCTTTAAAACATTTTTTTAATTAGGTATTTATTATTTATTTATTTATTTACACTTCAGTTTTTACAGGTAAAGTAAAAGAAAAAAGAACACTTACACTAAACATAAAAAACTTGGCCGTCTTATCGCTGAGGAGCGATTTCTACCAGACAACCATGGTAGAAATCTTTTAACCATATTATTAAAATACAATGTGTCCCGAGCCGACCAAGGAGGTTTCAATTAAATTTAAGTACACATTATCTGTGGTGAGCGCGCTGCGCGCGCAACGCTAATGCGTGCTGGTTCCGAGCCATAAACCAATAACAGGCGTTTTCCATTTTGACGCTATTTCGTACATACGAATTTGAGTAATATTTTGTTGAATAAAATTTTGTAGCAAAAATGTCTAGCAATACCGATGATACTGATGAAAATTTAACTCCACCTGACATTCTAGAAACAGCTACATGCGAGTAAACAGAGCATATTTTATTGATCCGGGTTATACATTAAATATATGAGCGCGCGCGTCCAGGCGGCGCGCCTGCAGCAGCAGCGGCACGTACAGCGCCTCCAAGCAACAACAGCGTGTGTACGTGTAATGGGACAGGGCTACTGACCGGCGCGGCGCTCGGGGATCCGCTGAGCGCGCGCGTCCAGGCGGTATTAACTTAGAGCCGAAGCAGAAGAAGTTTTGTCCTGGTCTTGAACCACAACCGTCGACATCTAGCATTAATTATTTAATTCCAAATCATTCCAGTGATTTGTCTATGTCACTGACATACACTCAGGACGAGCTGGCACTTTAAATAATAATGTAGAATATAAGTTTGTTAACTGTACCTTCAACAGCTGCTTCAAATAAATTTAATGATGTATGTATGTCTTTTACTCACAAGTGTGTTGAAAAACGTCGTATGTAACTCGTGAGCGTTGCTAATTACAGTCTCGGCTCATTATTAAGCCTGCGGCTTGGGCTCAAATCACAACCTCGACTGTAATTAGCAACTTAGCTCACTTGTTACATAATATACTATTAATTTATGTATAGCCATGAGATTAAATAAAGTAGTGTATGCAACTGCATATAAATAGGTATATAAAAATATAAAATATAAACTACACTCATGTTTTAATACCTTCTATTATATGACAGTTGCATAAACTACTATTAGTCAAGATATAATCGCTAGAGTTGCCGCGACTAGTTGTTGTAGAGAATAGTCGAATACCGATCAATCGCCATTCACTCTGGCGAATAGTCGAATTACTCGACATTATTATTCGACATAAATAAGGCACAATAAAAATATTTCTAAGTTCTTCTAAGGCTGTGTGTTAAAAAAAAATAAGTTAAGGAAATCTGTTTCATGTTATACCTACATATAATATGTTATGTGTTTTCCTATTTTAAGTAAGCTTGCTAAACGATACTTAAACATACCAGCAAGATCTGTTTATTCAGAAAGACTATTTTTCGAATCAGGTTTAATTTTTGAGGTAAAGTGAAACCGACTTGATCCCGAACGTGCAGGAAAAAAAAGTTTTTCTGCACCACAATCTGCCTCTGTTGGACTTTAAATATTAATTAAAAAGACTAACTAATTTAATCTCATTAATTCGATAGGCACAAGCACATATTACACATAATAATTAATACTGTATATTGTTTTATACCGCTGTATACTGCTTCCATGCTGGACTGGAAGCGAAAGAAAAACATATAGAATGTGCCAGCTGCTCATCTTCCCTGGCAAACCGTAAATGTCAGTTAAGGGACAGAGGTTTTATTGGAGATTTGTTTCGTGAGCAATAGGCTGACCCCCTGTCACTGCAAGAGTCTCTCTTCATCATTATAATGCCTCCAAATTTGTCAAACGTGATAACAGATGGTTTTATAACCTCTGGTGTTCTGCCTACCCCGTGAGAGATACAGGAGTGAAGTTATGTAATAATTATAACTGTGTACCTACTTATTGTTTTATCAAGAAAAATAGTAATAAAATATTATTTTTAAATCATTCGCATTTTTGTTCGTTAAAAATTTATTTTAGCCGACTATTCGCCGAATGCTCAATAATATTATTATTTGGTATTCGACGAATATCAAAAAATGTCGAGTTATGCCGAATACCGAATAATAGCGAGTATTCGCGGCAACTCTAGTAATCACTGCCTACTGAATAAACATATGTTTTATAAAGGTCTTCCCTTTTGCCCTACTAGGAACAGAGCTCCTGAGAAGGCCATTATTATAAATCGGTAGTTTAATTTAAAATAGAGCTGTAACAATAAAAATACCTGCTTTTCCTAATACTATAGAACAAGCTCTTTCATGTAAACGAAACATTAAATACCTTCAATCTTGTAATTATCTAGAAAACTCATGGAACTAACCTGGGACACCGTCGTATAACTAAGAATTTAATTATGAAATTGATTTAAAAGTAATAATAATCAGTACATATTATATTGATATCAAATAAGTGGCCAATAGGTTTTAAAATTGAATTATAATTTTATTTTGTCACCCGTAATGGCCTTCTTAAGGGTCTGTTCTTTGTAAGGCCAAGATAATCCTTAGAAAGCTAATATTTAATAAAACACACTGCCTCACATCTTCTATACTTGTATACTTGTTACCTGCGTAATAGTAGCAGTTCTTTTCTGTGCCGTTTAATTTTATACAGTTATATTTTCATGATTTATAGATGGTTCTATTAAGGCCCATGTAGGTACCCTTTGCAAGGCCAACCGTAAAATTTTTGAGTGGGCTTCTAAGGAACCACTTAGAAGGCCTTCCTGGGAAAACTTCTGATATTTCAACTGAAATCGAAGTTAATTCAATCTTTTTTACTTTAAAACCAAAACAAATTCTTTGGTAACAAACCACAGTTAAAAAAAAAGGAAATGTTTGATTTATTGGCCTAAAAACTAACGTTTTGCTATGCTTGAAAATTACAATTTCAACGTCTACGACAGAACTCGACGAAACGAGGGACCACACAAACAAAATAGTTACACCAGTGACTTGCTGCTGCTCCTGTGTTCTAAGTTAAGTGGGTCTAAGTGTGAGGAGAAGGAATTTGACATCAAATGACTATAACACCGACTCTTTAATAGTTGGCCTTCCAATGAGCATGGCTTTCCATGGTCCACCCACCTTACGCCGGAGTCAATTGCGGCACGTGACCTGGCACGTGGATCGCTGCCAACGCTAGTGTAGGTATCATTGCGTTGCGTTGTCAATTCCTTGACTTTCGGTTAATTTTACTCAGTAAATAATTGATAAAAAAAATATTTTTTTTTCCTTTCATGTATGATCTCAAACTATCACGTCCTCGAATTTCAAAAGTGACCCACCGGTCGCCCTGTATATTAGCAAATAAGTAGATTTTAACTCACCTCGGGGTTCCAGCTTGATCATTTTCGAGTTATAAAGACCTGAAAATTAAGACATCGTTAATACGATTAATGTTCGTATGGATAACACTGTTCACAATAAACCAAAAAGCATGCGTGCTCAAATCATGTAAAATAAAACTTTACCTCAAAAAAATAAATAATAACCAATGAATGACCGGGATCATTTAAACTATATCATTACACCATATGGCTAACCACAAGGTGACCACTAGTTTAGTTAAAGTACTTTTGTCAAAGCGGAATTATTTAATCATAGGTAAAAGCATAACACTAAAGAAAAAAACAAAAACACAACAGCACCTACCTAAGCAAAACATCGAAATGAAATGTTAGTTACCTCGCCAAGTTCGAAAAAGGTTCTAGACTAAAGGAGTTGTTATCTTATTAATATGAAAATGAAACATATTAACTAAAGAACATCATTTCATATTTTAATCAATGTAATCTTTGTGGACACAAGCTGAGCATTAATGTCGTTACAGAATACTATGTAAGTAGTTAGCTGCCTTATTCTAATCGATATGTTAAAAAACAGTTCAATTAATATCTACAGTATTGACTAGAAATTGCATATTAAACTTAGGTACCAATTTACTGAAAACTAAAAAACATTGCTATGCAATTGATATGGTAGTGCTTGTAGCATTTAAAGACTATTTCACTAACAACTACACAAAACAAAGATATCTCTTAGGGTGTTGCCACACTAGTCGATCGGCGGACGAGCCGACCAGTCGACGTCGATAGTTTTTACTTTGCCAATAGATCCGCTCGACGTCAAACGACGCTGCGGTCGACCGTCGATCGTCGTCGCTTGGTGTGGTAACACCCGGACACATGACCTAACTACCTACATCGGAGATTGCCATGGCGTCACTAATTACCTACATTTACATTTCATACAAATTCTTTGTCTTATAAAATATTCTAGAAAAGCGTACATTAGAAATTACATGTTACATCTTGAGCAAATTAATGTTAGACACAAATAAGAATTTAGTATTTGTATATGCGAGTACGTGCGTTACATGAGATGATGTTGATGACAACATGCAGTTATGGATCACATATTAATACTTATATGCTTTCAATATTATTAACATTAGGATGGATGGATGTTTGTCGTTTTTCCACGCTGGGTGGATAAGGCTAGAATTTAACACACATGTAGAGCAAAGCCAAACTCTTGAAAAACTCTCTTGACTTGTTTAAATCATCCTATCCGTTATTCAGTCCTGTCTTTTTAGCGTAAAAGAACAAAAATCATCTTAAATCCTCATAAATTTTTAAGCATACAGAATCAGTAATAGCTACCAGAACATTGAAAGATCTCAGTTTATAATAAGAGTATCTTAAGTAGGCAATCAATACTTTCATCTTGACGAATAGGTAATACGTGGTAATACAATCATTTTATCTGTCTCACAATCGCATTTAATGTACCTATAAACGTCGAAAATAGGCAGGGTTGGTTGCGCAAAAGTTTAAAGTAAGAATAAATGAATAATCTTATAACGGCCCCGTAGAACACTATCTGGGCCCTATTTCATAAAGCTACAATTCGTGGTACACTGAATTATTACCGATTTTCACATGACTTTCGTTTCATAAAACTACAATTCTACAGGTGACATACAAGTGTCAGTAAAAAGCGTTACATAAAAGTTGTCATGACAATTGTCAAGGTTTAAAATATTACTAGGTGTAAAAAAATTAAAATCCATTTATAGGTACCTACCTCATTTCACTTACTTTTGTTGATAACGAAACGTAACTAGAAAAGGGTTTTTACAATTTCGAAACGCATGTCAATTTAAAGCGACATCTCCAATGCATGTAGGTACCTACTCATCGTCATCCTTCCCATCCATCACAATTTGTGAATCATTAAGTTCTATAACTCTGTTTCACATACTGCCTTAATACTTATTTTAATCCAAATCAAAGGGTCACCAATCGAAATTACAGTTCTTCGCAACAAAATTCATAAATGTTTCTGCTACGAGTACTTACTGTAGTTTTTATTTATATGAATACTTTGAAAAATGACAAAGTTTGCCAAAAGCCTATTCAATTCAATTTCGTGTACAATGGCCACCCTTATTATTATTTTGCATTCATTATTATTAATTTTCTTCGTTTTTTGCAATTGTAAGTCGTCGACAGGTCTTCGCTTGCCAGTCGGATTGCCTGACATTTCTACAGTTCTTGGTAATTTTACATATGACAGGCGTTTCATAAACGACAATTCATAGCGATTTATGTGACAATTATCGGTAGACCGCCTGTCGCTACAATTGTTTTATGAAACGCATTACCTACGTGACAATTTTGGATCTATTGTCAGGGTTTTTTAAGACGACAATGAGTTGCCGACATACAATTGTCAGTCGATCTGAGTTTTATGAAATGGAGCCCTGACTCCGCCTGCAGTGTAAGGCTGTTACCACGCCTGTCGATCAATCGGTCGATCGGCGTCGAGCGGATGTGTTGGCACAGTAAAAACTATCGATCGACGCCGACTGTTTGGTTCGCCCGCCGATCGATTGGTGTGGGAACACCGCAAGACTGCTTAGGTTTGAACCCCAGTCGGGTAACATTGGGAAACCAACTTTCTGGGTTTATATTTGAAGACCCGATAGTTCCGTTGCGTCGTCTCCATAGCACAATCTATAACACTATTTCAGTCTTTTATAGTTTTAAATAGTTGTTGTAGTTTGTGGCTCTATAGCTGTTAGAGTACTAATTTGGATAATTTATAATTTTCGTTTTATTCACAGATTTCAACCGTAAAATTAAAGTTTGGACATGGTTTTTAAATCTTATTGCGTACAAAATTTTAGGGCAGTTTCATGATAATTAGTTCTATAAACCTATAATACAATTAATTTGTCAATAAAGTCTTATGACTAAATGTTTCAGTCTGTAGGCACATCTTAAAATATATTCATTAATTAATAGGTGCAAAACCAAGTTGCAAAACTTACATTACTTACACACTAGTTTTGAATATTTTATAATATCAAATGAGATTGCATTAGCATAAGTGCATTACATAGAGGTAGGTAATCCATGGCATTTGATATTACATTACCTTATTTTAATTCGTATTTCCTGTTAGGTACCTACTGGATTATAAATGTTGTATTATTCATTTTATCTTTATGTTACACAATCGTTGCCTATGTTACACACGTCATTTTTACTTAATTTTTCTACATAAAAAATCTTTGAAATTTTCTTGACCTCAATGTGCTGGAAAAAAAACTGTCTTATATTGGCAGAGTTAGCTATGTTTATTCCTATCAAAATTTCCTACAGTATTGAATTTTTTATTGATACTTTTAGTTGTTGTTTAAGTAGTCATAATGTTTTTCCAACTCTTTTTTTGCCTAATCTTTGTAAAAAATAGCAGTGCGCTTTGCGATGCCGTTCTCTATAATATCTTTATTTCATATAAAATAAGGATTGCTACACAGGGTTCATTTTAATTAGTGCATCACCTCTTGCAGGCAGCGTCTTCACATCAATCCCAACAACATTTGTTCTACGACTTTTTACAAATCTTGATACATTACACAAAAATAAAAAAAAGAAAAGCCTTTTTTCCTAACTCAACATTTTGTAACAAGTGCCTCTTATTATTTTGAAGCGATATTTTACTACGCAAGCTTCGTGGCATACCTGCGCTCAGAGTTGATAGAGCTACGCCACTAAATCGAGGCGATAAGTATTTATTGTATGAGAAAACATTTTTTTTTTAAACCATTAATTTTAATATGTCGTAGAACAACTGTTGTTGGGATTGATGCGGAGAGGATGCCTGCAAGAGGTGATGCGCTAATTAAAATTAACCCTGTATAGTTTTGCGAAGACTACTTCAAATATAATGGTTAGAATATCATTATTTTTTATAGAATTCGGTTGCTATATGATTTGACAAACAATATAAATGTTAGTATTTTGTACATGCTAATATTAGATCCAACCCAACATGCGCTTCCCATGACTTACTTGTAGGGTCTGCCTGACCGGGACCGGGAATGAACGGGGATAGTCGCTTCTTTTTCTTATCTTGGAGATAAGAATGAACTAGAACATAATTTTTAGAGGTCAGTATCAAAAAGGCTTTAACGGACATCAACAATAGGCGTGTTTAGTTATGTACCTAATTTTATTTAACAGTTGTTTTCATAGAGCTACCTTATTAAGCCATCTCTTAAAAATATTGTATATACTAGTAGTACCTAAGTCATATCACTTAAATTATTCTGTAGTTATAAACGATATTGAAATCCTAGTGACGTAAAATATACTTAGGTACCTACTTAGCTTTCATGTTGTTCCAAGAATGTAATGTAAATGTAAGTACCTAATGTAAGAGGAATGTATTCCTTTCAAAACATACCAATGAATTTACAGACTAATTAGTTAGGTACTAAATTGTTTCTAAAACATCAATTATTGCACCAGATTGTAATAAGCTTTTAGTTAAAGGACAAAACTTCTCTAAAACACCAAAACGTCGTTATTTAATCTAGCGTATAGAATTAAAAATTTAATTAAAATTTAATTAATATAAAGGATAACAAAGTAGAGATTTACTAAATTAATTTAGTAAACATTATCAAATTAATTTTTAAAAGTTACTTCGCAAATGGCAGTGATACAATTACCACCTTGATAAGATGCCATAGACAAATTAACAATAACTTTACAAAAAGATGTTCTAAAGTTCAGGTTTTTTAACGAAACTATAAGTATTTAGTACCTATTATACCTAAGTTAGTTTGTACTGAGTTCTCACAACAGATATTGTGATGGAACAAGGTGCATTATGTGAGTAGGTAGAGTCTTTATTCTTCCAAACCAATATTAATGTATCAAAAAGTAAGCCTTTGTTCAATAATAGTATCTTAAAATTTTATAAAGTAGGTAACTTATACAAACTTTTTGGCTATAAGTACTATTTTTATGTTTGTAATCATTAATTACTAAGAGCTGTGGACTTCATAATAAATAAATAAATAAATTAGGTGTATTAAGATTACCTAAGTACATGTTTTTTTATAGAAACAGCTTATCTCCTGTTATTCTGTTTCAAGACTTTTGTGATTATTATACTTAATTCATTATCGAATTAAAAACTTCGAGCAGTCTCACGCTCAAAACCTGAACAAATACGTACGCATCATGTGTGGATAATGTATGTCGCGATAAAGAGTAGCTGACCTTTAGATCTGCGGCGAGGCGCAGGCGCAGCGCAGGTCGGTAAGCAAGGCCTACGCTACCCGAATAAATATAGATCGATTGCTTTATAAGATTATCATATTCTTTTACTGATGTGATGATCATAAATATTGTAGAGCAACAAATAGCAGTTCGTTATTATTTGATGAAGGTGACTGCCACTTTTGATGAGTCTGAGCCGGTTGTCATTGTCACCACGTCGCCAGTCGGTTATAGTGTCTTTCAAAGGCGAGGAGTCCTGTGATGTTTCAAGTTTGACAATTTTAGAGCCTATTATGTTCTTTCCCTCCTTTAACCTGTTCCGTTTCATACATTGCGTAATTTAAAAATTAAATTATTTTTTATCGGATTCAGATAAAATGTAATCAGTAGACACAGATTTTGTTAAATATTTCAATAAATATTTTTTATATTTTTTATTACATCGCGACAAATAATTAATGACATTTTAAAAATCCTTTACAAAAATGATATGCGTAAATCGAAAAATTTCATGTGCTACCGGACTCCTCGCATTTGAAAAACAGTATAAGTTAGATTTGAGAAAAGAGAGCGCGTAAAACTTTGAAAGATAACTTGTTTAAAAATAACAGAATGCATAATTACACAGCGCTGAGAACTCTAAGATGTATATTTAAGATGTAGATATATTTTGAACATAATAGATAAGTGATTATAAACTAGGTGTAGGCTACAATCATGACTAGACATTGACTACATTGGGTACATACATGTACTTATGTCCTCATATTCAGTTTTTGTAGCTTTACCTATGCTATTTTTTAAGTTTGTCCATAAACAGTCGTTCTTATTTACCTACGGAATAAAATCCGGTTAAAAATTATTCTATTTAACATTATGGATTTTAAAACGGCAATATCTCTGATGTTTATGTTTATTCTTATCGTATCGTTCCGCTTCTAAACTTCTACTTCCGAGATATGTTGACTTTACATTGAATATTATTTATTATGATCCGTTCAGTTTCTATAACTCACATCCTTTGATTATGTAAAGCTCACATCCCGAGATATTTTCTCAATGTCACATCCTCATTTCATTTTTCGCTAAATCTGACTTATCAATTTTGTTTTCAAGGTGAACTAACGTCGATCGGTTTGTTTGGCCTAGGAAACACTATCGACCGACGTCGACTGTTCCGTTCTGCCATCGATCGGCGGTTGATCGATTGCTGTGGTAACACGCTTATCTTGTTAGTTATTTAAGTGCAACTAAAGTCAAAACCGCTTGATACTGCTGATGTATCGATAAATTTCATGACATTTCTACCTAATATTTCATTCTGACATCGAGCTGTTCGAATCAAAAACATTGTGAAATATTCTTAATATGCGCAGGATCAGTGAAATATCTCAGTGGGATCTACTGCGGCATAAATTTCACTAGAGTCCTCTAAGTCTCCGTCTCGTGGTACTAACCGGTAGAGGGCGTAGTGCTCGTCTTCCCCCACAGAAAACACGCTCTCGGTCACTATGATCGCTTCAGAGGAATCTATATCGTAGAAAGAGGTATACGCCTCATTATCTGTGGAACTGTGCGAATCTTGCTCCACATTAAGAAAAGTTATTGACTTATCAAATTTAGAGTTGGCTTTTAAACCAGTCGTGTTTGAGTCACTTGTAGAATTTAAATTAATTGCCAGACTGGCATTTGAATTTTTTTCAAGTTTTTTGCCTTTTGTTGACTTTTGTAATGATGATAATAAAGACCGTTTTTTAAACGCGGGATTAAAGGTTTCTGTACTGTTGCGGTTTCGTTTTTTAACGCGATGAGTCGGTACATCACTTACTTTGTTTGTGTCTCCGGAAAGTTTCCTATTTTTATTTGTTTGATCAAAATCCTTTACATTTATTTTATTTTGTGGTAACAATCTATCATTTCCAATAACGAGTACTTTATCGTTGTTAAGTTTATCCATTTCACACACGAACTCAACATCTTCGTCACAAACCTGAACGTCGGATATTTTCATGGGGTTCTTAAATGCTTGTTCTAATATCTTATTACTAGAGCCTAAATCGTTAACAGTCATAGGTTTCTCTGAAAAAATGTCATCTAGTTCTACAACATCATCAAGTATTCGTCCAAGATCATTTGTATTTTCCTTGACTTCGAGAGCGTTAGGATCATCATCATCTATGTGGACAACATTAGTGACGGCGTCGGTAGTGGAGCTGACTGTGACGTCAGTGTTGTCCTTATTGCTATCGGCCTGCAGTAGCTTGGCGAGGACGCTGAAGTCCGCAGGTCGGTGGGTACCTGTGTTCTGCGGGATGTACTCGAAGGGCACCGGTTTGCTTCTCTCGTTATCAGATTTCCTTCGCAGCTCGACGAACACCTAGAAAGAAAATGCTATTGGAAAGTTTTATCAAATAATAATGATTACGTACGGTTTTCACTTACATTTTATGTAATGACGTGGATCGGATAATTAAATTTAAATATGATGTCTACAAATATGTAGCTTTTTGTAGCTTCGACAATTTAGCTGTTAATACTATACAGGATGATTGGTGGCAAATTTTAGATATTGAATTGAAGGAGAGTGCTCTGTACTCGATTTTGATCATAGTTATGTAATAAAAGCAGGTAGGTACTTAATTTTTTACCAGAATTCCCTATAAATAAATAAAAAGACATTACTACACTTATCCCTAATACTTAGGCGTTTTTTTAGATGAAAAAATGACATGGTCCGCTCATATCAATAAATTAACAGACCGGACTAGAAGACTGATATTCATTTTAAAAAAACTGAGACATGTTGCTGATTATCCCTTACTTAAAACTGTTTATTTTGCACTGGCTCAATCTGTTTTATCATACTGTATCACATCTTGGGGTGGCGCTGGGAAGACTCAATTGATCAAAATGGAACGAGCTCAGCGCGCCCTGCTTAAAGTTATAACATTCAAACCATTTAGGTATCCCACAACTAACCTTTACGCTGACTGTAATGTTCTAACTATTAGACAATTATTTGTTGCTGAATCTGTTCTACTTCATCACAAAAAAGTATTTTATAACCATAATTCAAATAACAGACGGTTGAACAAAATTTGCCCTACCATAAAATATAATACATTTTTTATCAATAAATTTCAATGTTATCTTGGTCCAATGTTATACAACAAATTGAATAAAATCTTACAAATTTATAGCCTAAATAATAACCAATGCAAGAAAAAGATAGTTTGTTGGTTAAAAACTAAAAATTATGAAGACACTGAAAATTTATTTAAAATCCTAAAATGAAGTTTTATACTAAATTATAATAAGCAGTACCTAAATTAAATTATGTAAAAGTTTATTTTATTTTCTTAAAAATTTTTATTTCCCTTATTTATTTTATATTTTTATCTTAATATTTATGTTTTAAATATTAACATGAAATCAAATCACCACTAAAATATAACTCCGATATAAAAACTAGTCTATATTAAAATCAAATCTATTTACACAAAAAAGTGGCAAAGTTCTTAGTATTAGTGGTCGTAGTGGCTAAACCTTGCTTCGTCATAACTCCGCTGTCTGCCGAAACCACCCGAATGATGACACGCTAACTTGCTCCCGTACATTTCGCTGTTCGCAAAAAAATATAATTGTAAATCTACCCACGATAGCACTGTTTTATGTTTAACATTTTAAATACTTGAACATAGTCTTTATTATAAAATCTTTATTATTCAATGTTTGATTTACTGATTATTGACGACCTAAATTCAAAATTGTAATAAAATTAAATATGGATATGGATGTAATGTACGAATACTAACTGGTGTTCAATATGCGATCGATTCGGAGTAATGTAATTTATGTAAGTGTATTATTTACTATTTGTTTTAATGTTGTCTTGGGAGTTTATTTTATGATTTATTTTAATGTTAATAGTTTGTAGTATAACAACTTAATGATAATACCCTCACAGTCCTATATCACTTAGGAAGGACTAGCAACTAAGATATAGGCTATGCCTAGTTTAGTTGCTAGCACACATAGTTTTAAATGTATACCTACCTACCTATTTTTTAACTGACTATAACCTATTGTAAAATGTCCTATGTATGTGTATATGTGTAATTGAAATAAATAAATTTTATTATTATTATTATCCCGACGCGCCACCTTAGTCAACACGCAAATAATAGTGTTCCCATCACACACACACCACCACCCGCTAAGAATCCATTGTATTCCGCGTATGTAACTATGCGTTGCGTAATGAATTCTTTAACATTCGGTTAAGTTCACTCGGTAGATAATAAATATTTATTTTTCTTCTCTCTTCATGTACGATTTCTCTTCATACCAAACTAGCAATAATGATCGAATTATAGCATTAACATGTCTTTATTTTATCGGTGACTAAACCTGCGTTTGTTCTTAATCTCTAGGGATGTAAAGGAACTAGGGATGTAAAGGAACGTAAGTGAAGATGACGTCGCAGATATAAGAGCACAGCGGTTTTAGGAAAACTATGTCTTTTATACAGTCATAAGTACCTATATCTTTTTTACACCTCAAGTCGCCACTGTTAGCTATATTCAACTGTTAGCTATATTAGTTGTATGACAATTAATATAGCTAACAGTTGAAGCAACTTTTGACTAAGTGAATTGTCATACGTAGAGGCGTTCGGTACCATTTCTGAGAACCAAAAATTCTCCAGTCCACCAACCAGCACTGAGCCAGCTTATGTTTATGGCCTAAACCTCCTCAGCACCCACAGCACAGAGTCCTGGCGCTGCATGAGCCCTTTAACGAGGGTGATAGTGCGTACCTGGCGGCGCGGCGCCGTGAGCGCGCGCGGGTAGCGCGGCACCAGCAGCACCACGGCCACCTGCTTGTGCACCAGCAGCACGTCCGCCGCCGCCTGCCAGCCGCGCTCCCCGCCGCCCTCCCCGCCCCCCGCGCCCCCCGCGCCCTCCCCGCCCGCCGCGCCCTCAGCCTCGTAGAAGTACACCTCCACGTCGTCGCGGGAGACCTGACCAGAGAACAGCTACAATCGGTTACTTGTTCTTTGATAATATTGCGGTAAGTTTTCATGATTCAGTGTTCATATTGACGCTCGTCAAACAACATGTAGTGTCATGAAGTGAAGAGTCTTACTTGGAGGAACATTACAATTGGTGAAATAAAGAACATTAATTCTGGATAAATAGATATCGATATCGACAAAAGTTACATGAAAATCAGGAAGAAGATCATGATCCAACCGTCACGACATTACAGGTGTGAGTCTAAAGAAAATATGAAAGGGAAAAAAAGTAAATCCTTAAGGAGATCAAAGAAGCCATTACAACAATCTATTAGATATGCTTTGAGTACAACTCGTTCCACGTGTCAATCAAAAATAAAATACTTAGTTACTGTGTTGAAGTGTTGGTAGATTGGGACAAATAAACGATGTGGACTACCTTAAGTTATTAATATTTTAAAGCTTTTGCATTTAAAATGCTCAATTATTCTTGAATAGCTATGTGATAAATAAAAATCGTATAGGTATAGCTTTGCAGCTAAGTTTTCGCATAATAATGTCTGAGTTAAATAAATACATAAATAAAATACCCAGACAATCATACCATCTACATGGCCCCAAAGTAAGCATAGTTTGTGTTGTAGCAAACTAGGAGGGAACCTAGATTAAAAATACATAAATAGATGAACACCCAGACACGGAACATTTTTTTTTCTTGTTCCGTGCGGAAATCGAACCCGAGACCACTGGTGTCGGAGGCAGACAGGTTTACCCCATCGTCAAAGTGGTCCTCTAAAAGTTATTTAAGAATAATTAGCCAAAAATATTAAAATAGTGCATAAACTTTAAAAAGATATTATTAAACATTGCAATGCTTCACTTTAACTGGTATTCACAATTTTCTGAAAAGAAATTGATTTCGGGTGGTATTAGCTGCAAAGCTATACCATTAGATGGAGCTACGTTAGCAATATAACTTAAAAACAAAAATGTGGTAAGTAATTTCTAGGCGCACTGTCAGGCCCCGGTAGCTCAGTGGAAGAGCATTCGTCCAGCAAACAAGAGGTACCAGGTTCGAGTCCTTTTTTCAGTTATACCTGATGTTTAGTTACACTACTGTTCAAGGACGATCCTAAGACATTATTTGGTAATTTTTACACCAGTAATATCACTACTTATTCCGCCATTTCATCCGAAACACACCAAAGCTGTTAAACGATGGAATTATGCACGATAGCGTCGTCAGCCACGCAGATGGAAAAGCTTCTCTTTCACTGATGCCAAGAATATCTCCTGGCTTACCTTCTCACACAGCAGGATGACCTCCTCGCCGCCCCACGCGCTGGCGGAGCAGCGGCTGAGGCGCGTGATGGCGAGCTCGCTCAGCGCCTTCTTGTCGTACACGCGCTGCGTCACCGCCGCCTGCAGCAGCGTGTTACCTTCTCACACAGCAGGATGACCTCCTCGCCGCCCCACGCGCTGGCGGAGCAGCGGCTGAGGCGCGTGATGGCGAGCTCGCTCAGCGCCTTCTTGTCGTACACGCGCTGCGTCACCGCCGCCTGCAGCAGCGTGTTACCTTCTCACACAGCAGGATGACCTCCTCGCCGCCCCACGCGCTGGCGGAGCAGCGGCTGAGGCGCGTGATGGCGAGCTCGCTCAGCGCCTTCTTGTCGTACACGCGCTGCGTCACCGCCGCCTGCAGCAGCGTGTTACCTTCTCACACAGCAGGATGACCTCCTCGCCGCCCCACGCGCTGGCGGAGCAGCGGCTGAGGCGCGTGATGGCGAGCTCGCTCAGCGCCTTCTTGTCGTACACGCGCTGCGTCACCGCCGCCTCCAGCAGCGTCTTGCGGCCGTTCTCCTCCAGCAGGATCACTTGGAAGCACAGCCGCACCACGTTCAGGTCGATGGACTGAGGCTCGTTCATGTGATCGAAGCCGGCTGGAACATTTCATATTTTTAGAAATTGCTGATTACTATTTAGTTTTGGTAGCACAGTACCTAGTCGATTATCAATCAATCAATATACAATAAAACTGTTCCGTTACTGACTGAGTTACTGAGTGACTGACAGACAACGTACAGCCGTAACTACTGGGCGTAGAGAGCTGAAATTTGGAACATACATTCTTTAAGGGATGTAGGGGTGCACTAAGGAAGGAATTCCCGAAATTCTCACGGGAACGGGAATTATTGGATATTTTAGGTTGTATGAAAAATCTTATTCCTTGAGTGCACGGATATGATACTTGGCATAAAAGTTCTTCAAAAAGAGACTGGTTGTGTTATGAAAGGAATCCCCGAAATTACCACGGGAACGGGAAATATATGATGTTTTAGTTTGTATGATAAAATCTTATTCTTTCAGTGCACGGATGTGACACTTGGTATAAAGGTTCCTCAATAAGTGTCTGTTTGTATAATGGAAGGAATTCCCGGAATTCCCACGGGAACGGAATATAGGACTTTTTAGTTTATGCGTGTACGAAGTCGCGGGCAAACGCTCGTGAAAAAATAAAATTTAAATAAAGTATTTATCAAACGGACATTTATTGTGTAAGAAAATGATATATATGAATAGACCCCGGGATCTAAAAAAAGAGATCGATACAACAAGTAAAATTGACACGCGATCAAATCCGGTAAAAAAGAATTTTATTTGAAAACTTAAGACAATATCTTCGATGTTATTATTGTCTTGATTATGAACCTACATGTATATTTAGCTCTCACAGCCGATATAATTGTGTTGTTCCATCTTTTTCATTTCACTAGAATCGCCCTGAGTGTTTCCAGTTTATCAGAATTAAAATGTGGAACAAATTTATGGAATGACTGATGTAATGAAAACTGGACAAGTCAAATCTAACCTACTTTAAGATTAAACATTTTTATAGGCTTTAGATAATTAAACACACGTAGTTTTATGTGTTTACGTTAAAGAATTTTTTGGTTATAGAAGGGTCAAAAGTGGCACCAAGTGGTTCGTGTAATATTACACTCGGCGCTGGCTAGCCAGTTCCTTTGCTTGAACTTGGCTTGACACGCTGCTGCGTGTCTAGATATTGTACATGGTTAAGGAATTTACATTTAGTTTAGTTATAAGAAAATGATATTTGAGAATTTGATAGTAAAAGAAATGATCAAAATCATTCCGAATTGTTTACTTTTTTTCCTAATACTTTTTTACTACATTTTTCCAGGCTATCTTTACATATAATCATCGCATCCCTTGTGGAGCAGGCAGAACATCAAAGGCTATAAGTTCATCTGCTGTCACGATTGACAAATTGTGAGCCTATTGCCCAAAAAACACCAATAAAACCTACTTCCCTTAATTGACTCTTACAGTATGCCCCGGAATTATCTTCAGCTGGCACATTCTATGTTTTTTTTGCTCCCAGTCTAGCTCTTTATCTCTTTGTTTTATTACAGACTACAATAAAATTATGTATACCACCTTGGGCGATCGCTCGTATGCATACTGGGTGTGTAAACATTATTCTGTTGCAGTCTGTACATCGCCCCATAATCATCGGTTTAAATTGAGTTCATACAAAAGTTCGGTTACTTCAGGATAAATTATATGATGTGCATCTAAACTACACTAACATCTTCAGAGTGACGCTGCTACAAACAATGCTCATAAAATCGTAACTATACTTTCAGAAAAAGTAATCCTTGAACAACAAGACTCGTGGATGTAAGTTTCCGTCACTTCCTAGAGCAAGGAAATATTCTTTTTTCTGATGCACAGATTGTCAACAATCGCCCCATTATATGCCCTGAGCATAATGTGTCACGCTAGGCAGCCATTGTCCGGTGTTTAACGCTAATGAATGAATGGAACGTAATGAGTGACGTTCTCAAGGCTGGATGGCGGTTTCACGTTATCTATCGCTGGTGAGAAATGCTCGGGATTTAAGAGGAAACATGGGATGTAGTTGAGTGCTATGACTATGATAGTTTTTATTTTTGTATGAACGAAAAGACTTTTCTTAATTATGAACTAATGGTAAACTGAGATTTGCCGCAACATACAAACAAACATAAAACCTATTGCGAGTAAAACTAAATATATTGGAAGGTCATAATTGATGTCTTCGAGAAATGCATGGAGAAGATTGTCTTTACAATATTTTATTGGTTATCCGTGCTTATCATCCATGCCACCTATCTGGTGGGCACAAGATGGAGCACACGGGCTTCGGAAAGGACTATCTTTTTTCATTACACTTTGCTAGATTAGCCTTAATATGAAGATGGGAAAAATTGTTTTACGCTCACTTGCGTTACACTGCAAATATTGTGATAAGTGTTTATTTACATATTTATTTATTGATGTACCAATATATGAAACACCTAAATAAAACCAAGATTTGACAAATACGCATTGTAATATAAAAACAACAATGTTTGTACTATCATGATGTGCAAACATGAGGAGAAATACTCTAAGGCCGGCGCCAGACTTAGCTTCAAATGTTTGAACAAATGTTTGAACAAATGTTTGCACAAATGTGTGGCGCTGGACTTTGCATATTTATTCAACGTTTGCACAAAGCTTTGCATTTTGCCATCCGGTGTCGGTCTTTTTCCACACATCAAAGCGTTCAAAGTTGAATGTGTGCAAATGTTTGCGTGGCTTGCCACACTTGTTCAGTATCCAGTTGCTCGAGCGTTGTCGAGCGGGACGGTTGTGTGCATGTTACACTGCATGCGGCGATATGATGGACTGGGGCAGCGACTGCGTTCTGGAATTTGTAGAGTTGTTACAGGGGCAACTATGTACAAGGAACCCGAAAAATAACAAATAAAAAAAATATAATTACATGCACACAAATAATACAGGCTAACTGAGTCTACAAAATCGTTGTCCATCTTGTTTGTTGTCTGTGGAGAAAAGTGTTTGCGAAGCAAGTCTGGCAGGTTACGTCAATATGTGTTCAAATGACTTTGCAAAGTCGTCAAAGATTTGTGCAAATCTTTGAAGCTAAGTGTAGCGCCCGGGTAACAATGTTCGAAACCCCGACCCACTGTGTATTAACATTATCAATAAAGCTAAGGTATATTTATTGATTTATTAACATATGTACTTATTATGTAATTTATCAAGATGATTATTTAATGCGCATATAAATGTCAAATGAATAAACGAGTGTCGTACAATTACAAACTTAGGAATGTGTACATATGTGTAGGATATCCCGTCATGGAGGAAAATACTTGCGGCAGGTACCTACGGCTGCACAACATCATAATTTAGACCTAAGCGTTATGAATCAATATATTTATACGTTCGTTTGTGTGTTACTGTTAGACATTTAACTACTTACTATATTATAATAGACTTTTTATTAAGTTTATTGTATGATAATATATTGTTTAATATATTGTAAAAGGGTCAACTCACTATTAAAAGGATCCACATTGAGGTCCCGGCGCAGCTTGAGCGCGGGCTCGACGTCTCTGCGCTTGACGCACTGCACGCCGAGGTTGGTGAAGGCGACGCGCGGGCTGTGCGCCAGGTCCACGCGCAGCTTGCACACGCCCTGCGCGCAGCGGTCGTCGCGCCCCACCAGCTTGTGCGGGTGCGGCCTGCGAACCGCCAGCCGACATGTTGCAAGGGAATTCATCAAAACATTGGGAATTAGTTATGTGACGTATGTTTAAGTATTAATATAAAAAACTGTGGCAAACACTAAGCTTTTGCACGAGAATGGAATATTCCAACCGGTCACAAGCTTTGCTGATCCATAAAAGCAGCATCTACTTGGCCACCCGCATCTTTTATATAAGCTCAGATATACTGAGAAAGTCAAAAAATTTGTTGTATGTGGTTTTTGAACCGACCAAGTGGTTTTTGAAAATTCCGAGTGAATGCAGTTCCAAAATAAATATTTTATTTCAAAGAGCTATAAAGATGTTCATAGATGTGAAAACACTTTTTAACCGGATTTATCGCGTATATTTACATTTTAAATTTTGACTCGACGTTTCGGTGCCTTTGCAGACCCCGTGGTCACGAGTGATTGAGTCGCGATAAATCCGGATAAAAATTGTTTTATTTTATAGTATGAATCGCGAAAACTTAAGACAATATCACCTTCATCTAATCTAATGATCTCCGAAACAGTATTGTTAACGGTGTAGAAAGACGTGGTTGCAATTGTACGATAAATATAGGGACATATTTAGAGATAAAATAAAAATCCTGAGTATATACCTGCATAAGTAAAATATTTTTATCAATTAAAATTATATTTTGATTACCCTATTCATCTGATTTTTATTTCTTATTTATTAAAAATATGACAGGTTTCCATTCCGACACAAAATCATTTTATAGAAGGTTCATAGTTTCTAGATTATGAAGACCATGAGTCATGACTCATTGTCATACTTTTCTCTTGGTCTAGTCTGAGTTTACAAACGAATCACCTACATACAGCTCTGTGTTCATTTGTCTATATGTTTAGAATTAAGATCAAAACGCCGCCTGCGCTCTCTAAGTATAAAAACAACCTTTTAACATACTAGGCACATTCATCGTTACATTTTAGGATCATAACAATTATCTCATATCTTTCAAGTTAGTTGAAGGAATGTAGGTAGATACGGTATATGCGAATTGCAGAAAACAATGTGTGATAATAACTTTTAAAGTTGATTTTTTTTTTTAGTTGACTTTTAAGCTGATTTTTTTTAATGAACAGCTGAACCAAGAGGACGGTGGAACGACCGAGCGAGGGTTTCTCGTATAAGTGGCCTTTTCTACGATGTCGATTTTTGATCCCTATAGTCATCATCATCATCAGCCTGGTGTCGCCCACTGCTGGACTAATTAAGTCAAAAAAGTATCGCCTTAATCTAAACTAAAACAAAGACTTTATTACAAATAAATGATCTACTATCACTAATGAGAACTATCTCAAACTATATAGTAAGAAAAAAATTACAGTCCAGAATTGTTGGCACTATTCAACTTCCGTGTCCCTTATCGGATTCCGCGTAACCCCATTGCTCCACTCTGCCCTCCGCATAGATAGACGAACCGTATTAGGTGCTAACTCTCCTTATGCCAGACTTTGCAATGTAGTAAATAGCTGCAGCTCTCATACAGACTTAAACTGTGAAACAATACCAATCCTCAAATCTAAAATTTATGAATTTCTTTGTGGTCCACAAAAATAAAAATAATTTCTTTGTATTTAGTAATTATGTCATTTTCATGAAATCTATCACTTCCTTATTTGTATTTCAGTTTTTTATCGTTTTCTGTCCTTTAAACTTTGTATACGCTGTTTGTTTGCTTTTATTTGCTCATGTGGTGTTTACCCTTAAGTGATTGTTTCACTGAACAAGTGTAGCTTAATCTGTTTCTGAATATTTTTTGCGTTAACAATTGTGTGTGAACCAAATTAAATAAATAAAGGAGTGGTCTCACCTGTACGGCTCATCCGCCGTGACGCAGGAGACGACGACGAGCGCGGGCCCGCGGTAGCCGGTCACCTCGATGGTGGGGAAGGTGCGGTTCTCCGGCGTGCTGCTCGCGCCCGGGATCGACCCCGCGGACCGCCCCTCGCATTTGTAGCGGAACCTGGGGATGGACTTGTTATTTACTCAGTATTCGCTTAGGAAGCTCTTTCGATTCTTAAGTTTAGTGATAGAGTCATAGATGTGAGATTTTGTCTGGAGACAGAATGTTGGTGGTTGTTTTTATACATGTCTCTACTGCTTGAAGTGTATATTTGTAAACAAATATAATGTTACCAAACATTTAATCTTAGTTAATAAAATAAGATCAATATACCTAGTTACACCTACTACCTACACTCCGTTTCACGATTAAAATTTTGTAAAAAAATGGGTGATACCGGGTGAAAAAACTACGAAATACGTGGTAGCTCACTTTATTTCATCAACCACACTAGCAGTAAAGTTTATGATATAAGGGATCGATATAATTAATATAGAAAATAATTCTCTCAGTCTCTCTCCATCATAATAATACCTCCAAATTTGTCAAACGTGACATCAGATGGTTCTATAGCCTCTGGTGTTCTGCCTACCCCATTAGGGATACCGGCGTGAAGTTATGTATGTATATTATTTAAACATTGATATAAAAATAATGTTTTTTTACTTCAAATATTTTCTTGGCGGAATAGGTTTTATTCATTTGGTATCTCGAATGAGGTCCTGGACATTTGGTTAATTTTTGAAAATATAATAGTTTTATTTTACGTTTTTGTATTGAACTTTTTTTCGTTCGAATCGACAGCGCCAATCCCTACTGGCATCGGCTCATTACCAGGAGTCAGGGACAACTCTTGGTGGACATAACTATCCCACATGACGAGAACCATGTGAAGGCCGAGACCGAAATATGGGAAGTTGTGTCCACTAAAATTTTTCCAGTTGTAATATCCGCAAATGGTTTGACCCCAGTCACATTGGTAAAACTCCTTGAAAGGCTGGAATGGACCGGTGGTGGTCGAGTGACAAAAGTGCCGCGAGTAGTCTTAGATACACCTACCAAATAGTAATAATAATATTTCGTGTATCTTAGACTCTACAAATCTTGCCTTATTTTGTGGAACTGAGGTTTAAGCATGTTTTATATTTCTGCCATTCAATTATTTGCTGTTTTTTTTAGAACTAAGATTCGATGCATGATATTGAATGGACTATAGAAAGGGTGCATTATCGACATCAACAAAATTAGGTTGCGTTTTTGCGTTTGGATGCACTTCTAATAATAATCATAATTCATACTATTGCGGTAATCAACACTTCTATGGTTGACTTTAAACATGAACAAGGCACTCGGCACAAGACCATTGTTTGCCCGCCTTGGGTCGGCTCAGGATAGCCCTGCCGCCCTTGGATGAGCGGGATATGAAAGTCAACTAATCCGCGTGGCCCTGCTCGGTGGAGGAGCCAGCGTCTGTCGGGCGAGCTACCACTCCTCATATAACGCCAAATGCCAGAAATCAACGATATTACGATTTATAATAGCGAATAATTGATCTGGAGTCAACAAGTTGCTTGGATAACTATAGCATTCATTTTTACAATATTCATACAAATTTTACAAAACGTTTTTGGTTTGGGAAATCAAAAGCTTGCCTAGACCATGTTTTCGGAACCCTTTAAATTTTTATTATAATAAACGACAGATAAAATCAATTTATTCATTTATAATCTAAATCCAAATAGTCGAACCTCACAACAACAAGCAAAGTTTTTTCTGACTTTACAAGAAAAGTTGAAGCTTAGAATTCCTGTAAATGTACGCGGGGTATTAGTGCCGTTTACTATACGTAGGACCCATGGACTTAATAATGTTTTTTGTGACACTCTGCAGGTATATATTTAAATCATTATTTATTTAATTTCTTGTCTGTATTATTGAATATTTACAATATTTTCGAATAAAAAATTATATTTTATTTAAATGAATGCATCCAAAAATGTTGAATACTTCTGACATGTTAATTTGACCATGACCTTTGTTTGTTTACAAAAAACCTCTTTAATCGTGAAATAGAGTATCTATACCTACCTGTCAAAATCATTATTTCTGCAAGAAATTTCCATAAGTTGACAGACATAAATTTTATAAATAAATATTTTGTATAAAATAGGTACAACGAACTAGTTCGATGAAATAAAATATTGTCTTAAATCATCGCTATAATCTTGCACATTAATATATGCGGATAATTTATAACTATCATTAAATAATAATAAGAATTGTTGGGTCTTTCTGAGTGAATAAAGGTATAATAACTAGTAAATAAATATAATTAAATAATAAATCACATCAACCCCATCATCCCCAACAACAAACATTTGTTCTACGACTTTTTACAAATCTTGATAAATAGCACAAAAAATAAAAACAAAATTTTTTTGCTCATAACTCTTCATTTTGTAAGAAGTACCTATTATTATTATGTAGCGATATTTTACTACGCAAGATGCGTGGCATACCTACGCTCAGAGTAAATAGAGCTACGCCTCTAAACAGAGGCTACAAATATTTATGTATGGGAAAATAAATTAAAAAAAAATATTAATTAAAAAAAATTGTAGAACAAATGTTGTTGGGATTGATGGTGAGAAGCTGCCGGCAAGAGGTGATGCGCTAATTAAAATGAATCCTGTATAAAACGTGGCCAGCCAGCGGCGGCCGGCCGGCGAGCAGCAAGCACTGGCCGTGTCGAGAAAACAGGGGTGAATTATTAATTTTAGGTTTATTTAGAATATAAATGACGAAAACCATTTTTATTTTTTATTTATTTACAAATTTTCGGAAAACTTACAGCTAGACACATAATAAACAGGAAAGATAAGAAGACGACAGCCAATTAAAAGTTTTCACATATGGGTGGCATTACAGATAAATCAAAAACAATCACAAAACTAAAATCACAAAATTAAAATTGCCCAAGGTAAACATAATGGTAACTTGAAATTAAAATATACAGATTTACAAATTAAAAAGATAATATGAAGAGAAAAAAAATTACAAAATGTTATTGGTAAGTAACGATTAATTTTTCATCACTTTTGGGCATAGAGCCACATGGCCGTCAGAAATCATAATTCAACGTACATATCTACTAAATCTCAGTAAGTATATAAACAAAAATGTTGTCCAAACAGGTCTAATTCCGCAAACAAATCCCTGTCCTCTTATATATGGTAATGCTGCAGGGCGTGTGCGCGCACGCACCTGCCACGTTTTCCTCATTGCCTACTTTCAGCGCACAACGCCGCGCCGCGCCGCTCCACCATGTGCTTGTTGAATTTTAACAAGTATAACGCGCAATTTTACTTAAGCAGCTATTTTCCTACTCTACCTACTAATAAATGTTTTTGAGGCTAGACGGATGTATGTCAAATTTCCCAGACATCACACGCATACCACGGGATCGATATTGACGTGGGTATAGCCGCGGTTTGTCCGAGGAGCGAATGCAGAAGGTCTCCCTGCTTTTTGGATCTTCTCTGCCTCTGCGGGGCCGGATCCTGTTGATATTCTGAACGATATCACCAGATGATGGTGGGGCCAGAGTGGCCGAATGCTGATGGTGTAACGGGACGTGATTCCATCAGCGTGTCCGGGGGTTATATTCTGGTAATCTAACTGATCTTTGGGCGCTGGAAATTCGGGTTTCAGCCGCCCGTGCTCAAAGGAGTTCGCTGAGGTGCGGCGTGCCTGGTGGGCGCTGCATGCCACTCGTGTGGAGAGTTCCGCATGGAGGAACTCTCAGTGGATTTAGTCAGCACGATTACGACATAACCTGGCCGCTCCCCCGAGCGAACGGGTATCTTTTAACAGGATTTCCCGGGCATAAAAAAGGTTTATTTTATATAACTTATAATTATATTATTTTGTCAATGATACAAAATGATGATATAGTCGAAAGACGTCTTGTGCAATACTAATAATCTAAAAGAAGCGAGGCTTCATTCATTATTTTGACTCTTTCCATTTTTTGGAACATCGACAATATGAAGTTGTCTGGAGGGAAATAGCGATGGTGCAACTAGTTAAAAAGAGTAAGTGCTTTACTTTACTGTGAGTCGTCCCGGCTCGGTAGGTCCTTGTCATATGATATAGGGCTCAGCAACGTTAGTCTCGATCGGTACGAGGATGGGTGACCACCAAACATTTATTTGATGACTTTCGTGCTTCGAAGAGCATATGCGTAGAGTGTAGTTAGTTTCGGTTGTTGGAATTGTCAGAATTATTTCATCATCTTGAAAAATCTGACATCCACCAACCAGTGCTGGGTCGGCTGTTTATGTCCTTAATGTTGATGACAATTCTGCTAAGCAAGCAATTTTCTATTCATAAAATTAATACACCTGATGATGATGATGAATAGTTTTACGAACTTTTCGGTCAGCTTATTATTATTATTATTACGTATGCTTACAGCTACACGCCTTTCGGCGTTATTATTATATTATTAATACTAGTATTATTAATATTAGCTAAGTTCAATGCTTCAAGTTCATACATTGCAGTCCATTGCCATCAGTGGCTAGTGCGAGGACCTATCCACCAATAACGCAATAAAGGTGGCAATTTTCTGGGCGGGCAAAATATAACTTCCTTTTTCTTTTGGCTATTCATCGCGCACGATAAGAAGAAAAATACATTGCAGTATCATCTCAGAGGTGTATTATGTTGTGTATGAAGGCCGCAGTATTGCCCTACCTTCGAGATGCTTGTCAAAGTTTTTTTATTAAACATTGAAGCTGTGGTCTCATGTTCTACAATGTTATTTAGTCAACATAATAATGTTGTAGTACTTATAGTTGGGTTAGAAACAGTATTAAGAAGAGTGCCAGTGCGCTTTTCTTTCTGGCGGAAAACCGTGAATCTTCAAATTAAAGTTTAAGTTTATAACTATTTATATTCTTGATTCCTCCCTACTTCGGGGTATTCTATATCACAAGCTCTGCTTAGTTTGAGGCCACGCAGTTAGTGTGATTGTCTGTGGATTTTATTATTTAATAATTGACATAATAGGCATTATTTAAGTTTAAAAAAGCAACATGGTAATTTGGTTTTCAACACACTTGCTCGTAAAGTAAGCCTTATTCTATTGAATTTAGAACTATAAACTGGGCTATAAGTCACGCGTGCATAATATATTATGCCCTAGTGAATAATATAATGAATCCTACAAAGTTGAATTGTGCCTTTGTGCAAATTAAATGCGAGTAAACAGAGCATATTTTATTGATCCGGGTTATACATTAATTTTTTTCAGAAACAACAAAGAGGTTTTATACCACTTCAAATCCATATACATTTTTAAATGTTTACGCCTTATATTAGTTAAACAAAATTGTATATCAAACAAATTATTCACAATTTACAATAATTTGTTACAAAATATTTAAATATTTGGATTTACCACTCCAAATTAAATATTTTCATGTAAAATAGGCTGTATATGCTATACAGCCATTGACACATTTGGCGGGAAAAAAAACCTACGCGCATGCGCGAAGTTCGGCGCCATTTTTCAATCACAATTCACAGCTTTGTTATCAAGTGTGTTTGTTATTTTATGACCACGTGTGTCTGTCTTTTACTCACAAGTGTGTTGAAAAACGTCGTATATAACTCGTGAGCGTTGCTAATTACAGTCGAGGCTGTGATTTGAGCCCGAGCCGCAGGCGAGGGCTTAATAATGAGCCGAGACACAACTTCGCTCACTTGTTACATAATATACTATTACCAAATAATTCTTAATGTCTTACTATTCATTGCCAGAAATATGAACGGAGAACGCTCACGTCACGGGTTATGCACAAAGAGAAGACCCCAAATACTTTTTAAGAGGAACTAATACTCGATGAGATAAATTTAGCTATCAAAATCTATTGTTATATTTTTATCATTTCAATCAAAATGTCTGCTATTGAATTCCTTAAGAGGTTTAAAGAGTGTCGAGTGTGCTTGGATAAGATATAGGATTGCGATAATACAGGGGAAAATTTTACAGGCAGAGTATTTATTTTCGTGAAAAATTTCAATATTTATTGCTATTAAACTATTGAAGTTTGTCTGATAGAGATGGAACATGGTGTTATTGCGTAAAGTTAGCTCAAATAGAATTGTTCCCTGGAGTCGTCACAGCAGAATTGACGTATACTCGTATATAAAGCAGGCCCTGGTCAGTTTAACGTGTATAGGGTGACTGCTGACAAATTTTAGATATTGAAGGAGAGCACTTATGTATTAAAAGTAGGTACCCAATTTTTCACTAGAATTCCGTATAAATAAATAAAGTTGCTTAAACCATGCGTTGCTTACACTAGCAAATTCTGTAAATATCGGTTAAGGTTACTCACTAAATTATTAATATATATTTCTTATAATTTTTTTTTTTTCATATTAGATCTCAAATTATCACCTCCTCCTCAGTACTCGAATTTCAAAAGTGACCCACCAGTCACCCTGTATAATGTCATAAAAACTGATTTGGTTGGTAATCGAACCCTAGACATCTATCTATCGCAGTCGATTTTTTATAAATATCGAAATAAAACACATAGAACATGAAAATTTTACAGGTTCAAGTATTACTATCTTTGTATAAATACCTGTTGATTACTTATCAAAGCAGATTTTCGTACGGACGTACATTTGTCATAGTTCCTTAGAACTTATTTCAAACTACGTCATAATTTGAGGTTTCCCTATACGCTAACATGAATCACTTAGGCATAAGGCAAAACCTTATTGTCAATTGTTTTTTTCTAACAATTGATGCTCCTTACATATTCTAAGTAATTAATCTTCAAACTCGTTAAAATCCAAAGCTACATACATAACATAACAATTATCTGTGACGAGAGAGACAGCGCGAGACTTTTGTTTCTTAACAACACATATTTCAAATTCACTATTTATAGAACTAGTATCATGCTTATAATGAACAAAGTATTACTTTGTAATTCGTGTTCAAGCACCGCATTTTGCTGCTTTACAAATTGGTCGCGACGCACGCGCCGCGCCGCGTCGTTACCTAAGTAGCAGTTAAGGAAACTGCGTGGGAAAATGCTCATTGGCATGGTATTGTGTTGATAGTAACGTCTCTGTACGATCGACTGGATGCGTCTGCGCCACCTAAGTAGCGTTATTCCGCTCGTCTTGTTCGAGTAAAGGTGTTACGTGCCAGCCACTTCATAAAGGGGACATGAGACATTCTAATCAAGTACATTAACTGAATAGATGTATAATCGGTTTCGTAATAATATTTGCCTCTACACGTGTACTCGTTTACTTGTCTAATGATAGTTTGATTTATCATTGTTTTATTTTATTATATTTGTACGACATTGAGGGCCAGGTGGCACGCACAGATATCTTGTTAACGGGAACTAGCTGTTTTATATCCTAAATCCGTGGCTGGGGACTTACATTGAGATAAAAAGTATTGTATTTGTTATTTCAAATAACATAAAAATCGTTTCAAGTTTAAGCTAACAGAGTTACTTTCCATTTTATAATGTAAGTGTGAAGAAGTATTATCTAAGCTACGTTTGCCAGGTATCACAGCAAGTAGGAACTCGTCATGAGTTGGATAATGAAATGCGCAAGTTTAGGTTGAAGGAAGGGGTCTCCATAAACTATTTCTGCAACGAATCGTCGCCGAATTAACACGAAAGATTTTGAAATGTACTACTTAATATGCAGGCAGACCCCAAGTTATGTGATTGATACCAAAAAGTAAAGTAGGAAAATAATACAAATGTAACACTGATTCCTTAGACTATGACTAGGGAGAGAAAAAGACGTGATAATAAGTAAATAAAATATACACTCAAAATAACACATCAATTACATTGTTATGGAGGTGTTATAATAGATCTAAGGGGTTAAGTATTTCATTTATTTATTTGCTCAGAAGTAAAACAATTTTAATAAACGTATACCTATAGTCGGTTTTACAATAATGTGTTTTAATTTGATAATACTGACGATATGTACATAAGTGCCCTTGATATGAAACATTGCGCTTATCAATATTTTTGTACATAATTGGCGTTCATTTGGTTGTGTTTTTAAAGATTATGCTCTGTTATTTCATAGGTCAAATGCCAAGATAATTTAAGTTTTTTCTTGGTTACATGAATTTGTAGAAACTACGAATAATTATTTAAACTACCTTTTTAGTTTTGTGAAAATTTTATCCAAATGTAATATATTAATTGATATATTTTTTTAAACTATTTCCATAATATAAAATTGTGGCTCATCTTTGTTTTTCTGAAGCCAAAATAACTTTTCAAACATTTAATTGACAAGCGGTCGAAACATCTACTAGGAACAGTTCAGTTGCAGTTTTTGAGAGAATGGAAAATTGAATGTAGGTATGGAAATAAGAATAGTTAATAAAGTATCAGAAATTGCAAGACCCCATATTTTGAAAGTGACAAAATGCAGGAAGTTATTGTGTCTCATAGTTTTCACACCAACTTTAACTTAAATTTAATTAATTAAGTTTAAACAAAATATAAGGAAAACTATGACTCCTCAAATAATTAGTTTAAAAACATAGCGCGATCAAATATGATAACGATCAAATAACGATAAAAAAGTGTGATCAATGATCACACGATCATTGATCCGCACACAATCCGCGTGTGTGTTTTTTTCTGCTTTGAGTAAATTAACGTAACTGCGAAACCAACGGTTTGCTAAGCAAATACAGAGAGTACCAGCCAGGAGTGACCGTGATGTGTAGTAAGTGGGCAGTCGAATTAGAAAACCTTTGATATTCGCTTTTGTAACTGTTACTCGACCCGAGTTTGACCTTGATCTCAACTGATGTTTGGATGAGGTCTAAGATACAAGCACTCGAGTTCAGAAAGATATGGCTCTTCATTAAAATGCATAAGACGTGAGGAGTATTTAACAGCGCGGCGGACCCAGAAGGAATGTAACTCCCAAGCAGGTGCTAGTCAAACAAGTGGCCTTGTGAGACAGGCTTACGCAGGGGCCATAGGGCTATTCTTAGAAGAAGCTTCGCGTTCAAATCAACGACATAGCTATGATGTTGGAAAGCCTTGGTGCACGATGGTATTGACCCTAGTGGTATCATAATAACATCAACGGTGGGCCAGTAGAAGTGTGCTGTCAGTAGAGGCATACCTGAGTGCGCGGCTGGCCGGCTGCTCCACGATGTGGACGGTCGGCTTCTCCACTCGCTGGATGGCGTCCACTACAACAGATACAAATATTTTAATAGATGCTCATTTAGGTTAGCACAAAAAAATCATAGGAGGAGAAAATCACGAGACATTGCGGATTTCATGACCCTACATGATATATTTTGTAAGTTGTGGGATATTTGTAATTATAGGATTTTTTAAATTAATTACCAGCAGTAGATAGTATTCGGCTCTGTGCAGGTGCAGTTTAAATAAATAAATATTTCTGACACTCACACAACATTATCTAGCCCAAATTAAGTTTCTTAAAGAACTTGTGTTATGGATACTAGATAACTGATATGCTTAAGAAATATATAAACATAGATATTGAATAAATACATATTTTTATTAGAAAATAAACTTAAATAAATATATAAACATCCATGACTTGACGGCTAATATCTGTGTTCATCACACCGATATCCACCGCCGCCGGGATTCGAACCCAGGACCTCTGGCATAGAAGGCAATGTAAGTTACCACTACACTACCCAGTCGTCAAAAAAAAAAGTTTGGCTTTAATATGTTTAAGTTGCAAGTCGTTGATGTCTTTTTAGTTAGTATTTTCGGCATTTTTTTAACGAAAATCCGCAATAGCCGGCTCGTAGGTAAGAACTCATGAGCTCTTAACAGAGCCAGCAGTAGTGAGTATTAGGAATTTATTAGGTAGTTAGGTATTTGACGACCACTTTGGCGTTGGGGTAAACCTATCTGCCTCAGACGCCAGTGGTTGCGGGTTCGATCCCCGCACGGAACCAGAAAAAAATGAAATTCCGTGTCTGGGTGTTTATCTATTTATGTATTTATATTCTAGGTACCCCCATTATTAGCTTTTATTTTATATTTTATTTTGATAGACTTAAGATGGTCCACATATATTTTTTGTTGGTTGATTTATTTATTACCCTTTATGAATAATGTTATGAGAAGACTGTGATTTTATTTTGATATTTTATTTTAAAAGTGTTAAAGTGTTTAAAATGCATATATTTTCATTAATTATTTTCGGGCCTTCTTTGGCGACCAGGTTCAGCTTCTTAGACGACCCAATACCAAGTTTCTAAAAATTATTTACATTTGTGTGAAAATGCCAAAAAGAGAACTACTTTTTTTATTTTTTGTTTCTCAAATAAATATATTACAACTTTCATTATGTATTTTCTTTACTTTACTCAACGGTTGGATATTACAAGGTTTTGAAATTAAGAGGTACTTCCTTGGCGCCCATATATTACTTACCTACTTGCTTATTGTTATTTTTTTGAAATAGTCATCCATCCATGTAGTATGTTCCATATTAATCGTAAAAGTTTGTGAGGATCAATAGGTTTTTGTGTCTCTTTTGCCTGGGTCAAAACAGCAAATTTTTTTTTGGGTTGAAATCTTGCATAGGTACATTGAAAGTTTGGCATAGCATAGAATAAGAATAAGAAGGACTTTTTATCCTGATTTTTCCACGGGATCAGAATCTACACAATGAATACTTATATTTTATAGAGTATAAACAGTACTTTCATACATACATTAAATACAATGTAATTCTGTTTGTGCCGGACGTGCAGCGAGTTATTTATTAACAACAAAACATTATGTTTTATAAACGCTAAATTTATCCAACCTACTATACTTGAAGAACTACGGCGCCACTGCAGTGTTGCGGTTTTATAAACTGCGCACTGATTCCGGTTGTACAAAGGGGTTCACTTCGCCCCTGTTGATAAGGCGTTCCCTGTTATGTTCCCCTCAATATGTTCAAAAATATAGGGACTGTTAGCGGAAGTAGCTGCTATTACAAACTTATATTATTACTTATGTATTTTATATTGGTAGCAAAAAATCGCGTGCGACCTCAATGTCACTTGACAGTTCGTGAAAATCAGATGGGATGAAGTAATTGCCTCTATATAAAACCCACCGTGATAGATCCATGCTGGTGTAATGTATGGAGGCAGAATTCATGTAATGAGTGGTTCTTCAGTGCATGTAAGGTATATCCTGAAGCAGAGCTGCAGCTAAACGAGGAATACTCATCACGTGCAAGCATGCAGAGTCGTAGCCTTGTACGCACCAGATATCCCGTGCAATAAAGCTATTCTGATTCTAATTGTTTTAAACTATCGCAGTTATTTCCACTATGATTTAATGAAAAGAATCAGAATAATTTAATGAATAATTAATTTATTTTCGCACTTCCGATATTTCGATGCTTGTAACAGCATCGAAATATCGGAAGTGCGAAAATAAAATCAAAAATCGTGGTAAGAATCCCGTAAATTTAATAAATTATTCTGATTCTTTTCATCAACTCACAATTATTAATATCTATTTTACTAATTAATACTACATACATTTAAAAGCCTATTTTAAATTATATGACCATAGAGCTTTTTTAGTTTGAGCAAGCAGCTCGTAGGCTCTGCGCAGGCGACGCGACGCTCTCGACCGGTACTGAGATGACTCCAGCAGACAGGTTCTCATACTGAAAGTCATTCTACTGAGGAGCACTCATTTCGACCTTGAGTGACAAAAGAAGTTTGTAATGAGCAGCGCCTTTTCGTCATTTTTATCATTTTGCAACAAAACCAAAAGTATTGAACGGTTATCGAAACGCATTCTTTAAATCAAATCAAGTTCTTAATTAAGCTCTACATAAAGTGTGCAAATAATAATATGAAGTTAACTAAATTATTTACTATCCAAAACTCATTCCTAATTAATAATATCAAAAAAGTATTTACAAAGATTAAACTATATTATAATTAATTATAAAGTTAAATAAATGAAAAAATGTGTTAAATAAAAATCATCCGACCAGGACTCGAACCTGTGACCTCTCGTTTACCGGACGAGTGTTCTTCCACTGAGCTACCGGGGCCAGGCGATCCGCTTCGAAATTATTTACACATTTTTATTTGTGATTTTTATTTAACACATTTTTTCATTTATTTAAGCATTTTAAATGCAAAAACTTTATAATATAATTATTAAAATATGTTAAGTGTGATTTCAGTGCATTTCTTTAGTTTAACCCCTTTTTTAATTTTATTGTTATAGGTAGCGTTTGCAGTCCTTCGTTCGATCACAATTGGAGCTTGCGCTGCGCACAGCGTAAGGCTGAGGGTGGAACAGGCTCTTTATGGAACATACTAAATAATGTAAATAACTAATTTTGTCCATGAAGTACTAAATATTGTTTCCTGGTGCCTGCGAGCGGAAATATTTTATATTTTATCATTTAAATTTTACATCTTATCAGCAATAGGATATTTGCATGCGTGCTCATGCGGGTGGGTGTTGATCCGAAGCAATATTTTGTGCTTAAAATTATGTGTTTTTTTGGGTAATTACATAATTACTTACGAACTTCATTGATGTTGTAGTTGTGGTCGAGTGGTCTGATCTGAAGAGGTTCTGAAAAACAAATTATTGTTTTTGTCAAACGAGCAATAACTATATTATAAATATGGGAAACACCTTTCCTTAGGTACCCCCAATGTCGGGATCAAGTTAATTACCTATATAATATTGTCTGAAGTTTTCCCGTTTCATAATGTAAAAATATTAAATACCGGTTCTATAGAGCGTGTCATTAAAGTATTTTCTTGTGTTTAGAAACCGTGGTCACGCGGAACTCGTCATGATCTTCTACTGAAGTGATTTAACATCGCTAAGATATTAATCGAACTAACATTTAAAAATTACGATGCCAAAGCGTCGTCATGGGAGTCGTATTAGAAGCCGATCAAGGAGTTGAGGCAAAACTAGAGGCTGTGCAGCGGCATCTTTGTGCGTTTAACAATTCTGTCTTTCATGAGCAACTGTTATATTTAGATAGGAATCGGCTTCTGTGTTGTGTCTCTTACAAAAATCAAACAAATATAATCTTGGTGTAAACTTTGATTTCCCTCTTTTATAATGTTCATCATCTTAAAATGTGAACGCGTTTACCCACACACTCTAAGGAGACGCGTGTTTTTCCGTTGTAGGTATAAAACACTTTTTTTACATTAGCGCGTAATTTATTTAGGTAGGTACCTAGGTATGTAGAGTCGTTGCTGTTGCAAATAAAATGTCCTCCAGCTGTAGGTCATCATTATGTATGGTATTTTATGGCTTGCCCATTTTATCATTTAGGAATTCAAAAAGTAATAAAATTTCGTACACATTCAGCTTAACGGGCATATTTTGAATTATTCGTGTGAAATGCGATAAGGTTGCCATGAACGCCATTAAATACGGATGATAGAGTTTATAATTTTTTGTCAATCTAAGACTTAAGCTGGAAATGTACCTATTATATTCTGTAAATTTACTATTTAATACTTTATTATTTACTACATATTTGATACACAACTATACTACACGTGCATATTAAACCATTTAAGAAGAATGATAACACTGTTGGCATCTGAGAACAAAAGAGGCTGCTCAATCTTGACTGTTGGTAGAGTTCGAATACCGCGGAAGGCAGGAAACAAAAAGTAAAGAGGACAAACCATTTCCCTCTTCATCTTTACTCAGACAATTGATACAATCCAGCTCCCATTCGAGATTTCGGTAAACTACGCATATGTAGAGTTAGTAATAAGAGCAACTTGGGTCACCTTGTTAGGTACCTTAAGTTTTTACCATAAGTACGTTATTAGAGATAAAATGTAAACTATACTTAAATGCGACGCAATCCGGTTAAAAATGTATTTTACTTAATGAATCGTGGAAACTTAAGAAACTTAAGACAGTTTTTCTTAACTTTGGTATTAATATAAACAAGGTTGTATAGGTCTTCTGTTTTTTTTTTAAATCCGCATTCCTACGTGCAATCGACAATGCTGTGATGCTAGTCGGCACAGAACTGTTATTGTGTAAGTGAAAGTTTAAAAGTATGTAATTTACAAAAACTTGTATGTGGATGTATTGAGCAATAACTGCATTACGTATAAACTATCATTTCTTTGGATCCGTCAAAAGTCAAAACTGTATTTAGTGTTGACTTTACAACCACAGTTAATTCTCATAAAAGTAAGTAAGACAATAGGTTTTAAAAGTGTGTAAACACTATACTAGCATGCTTTTAACTTCAACAAGCCACTTCAGATCATAAATAGTCAATCTAGCTGGCAATAATTAAATATCGAAGTTTGTTTACCTCCTATATCCATTATTAATTCAGTTTATAACTATTTGTTACATCAACAACTATTAGGTATAACCACTATAAAATCAAATCACAATCACTGGTTGATAATTCGAATTTCCATAATGATAGCAACACTGAACACAACACAGGTAATCCAAAGCTATGCGAAATTGCGAAGAAAGTTGTCACTCGCGAGGCAGAAGCGGTGAGCACGCCCGTCGCGGCTTGGTGTCGCGTGGCTACTGAGCGGGCTCTGACTGACCGGCTGGCGGCTGCGCTGCGGCGGGCTGAGGCAGGCCGCTCGAGCGAGTGCGTGACATCAAATCAAGTATCAAGCTAACAAGGTCTCACATTCACACAGACAGAGGCAAGACAACTGCGTTTCCAAGAATCAGTCGCATCGTAATATAAATACGCTCTTAATAATTAGTGGTCAGTCAAATGGCTGTGATAACTTTATTTTGTTCTTTTGGCCTACTTTTATATCATGTGATCAGTATTTTGAACTCTTCTCAAAGAGTGGTCACAATCGAATCACGTACTTACTCTATTTCGAAGCACGTTTTCTATTCAACTCAATTTAGTTCAAGTTAACTATTCCTTATGTTAGTTAGGTACACATTACACTTGAAATAAGTCATATTAGGTATGTATTGAAGTACCTATTATAATATTAATAAAAGTTTGTTTTCCAGAAGTGTAAAAGATATGCTCCAATTTAGGATTAATGACTGTTAGATATTATTTCATTTGATTTCGATCTTGACATATTGTATTAATCCGATATTACCTACTTATAAAATTTTTACTCTTCGATCTCAATACATAATCTTATTACTTTAATTTACATAATATATTTTTTCTGACACTAAAATTAATTATGTTGTCCATTATAGCTCTTTAGTTTATTTTATTGTGAAATTTTCTTTGATTATTTTTTGACATGTAATAGATGATTAAACGAACTTCTAAGTGAAGTTCTATCGCTATTATATGAGTCGCTTCATTCGAAGATATTATATAACAGGTAGTCCTTTTTAGGTACTAGGTAACTTCGCATAATTTAAAGTATCATAAAAAAAACACTGTGGTGGGGCGCCGCGTGGCATGATCCACCCGGTTCGCGCCAAGCCCTCATTCTTTAGAGACCCTAAACGAAACTTTTAAATGGGTTCTGGGGTGGGTGGGTACGTCATATCTTCGAATGAAGCGACTCATATAATAGCGATAGAACTTCACTTAGAAGTTCGTTTAATCATCTATTATATTTCGTCGCTTCATTCTTCAGATATTATATAACAGGTAGATTTTCAGAGATAGAAAGTTTTGTTTAGGTATATACTTGGAATTGAAATAAGTAAAGATATAAGTATGTAATTACATATTTTATTATCATAGTACTTAATAATTAGTATTATTACATAATGAGCTTCAAATAATCTTACTTTATTTGAGTCGCTAGAAAGTATAATCAGCTTAAATTAATGAAACTTAGTGATAGTCTATTTATAGACACATAATTTTTAATGTAGTAATTTACTTAATATCAAAATACGTAATATTCAATAACTATTTTTAATATTAGGTTAAGTATTGTTAATGTCTCGATTAAGTATCGACAAAGCAAAGTTATTTTGTTGATCATCTAAAGGCCGATGGTAAAACTTTGCGAACACCTGTGAGTTTTGTGTCCACCCGGCCGTTTTTCGAATGACATCGACACTGATACCGGCCGCGCGCGCGGCTGAGGTCGACGCGTGTCGTGTGCTGTGCGCACTAAAACGCTCATGTCAATGCCGCTCGTGGCGAGCGTTTGCTTAATCCATCGACTTAGCGTCTGACTTGATGCAGTTCTGTGGGGAGCTTTGAATGTTACGAAGAGATTCCCGGAGTTTGAACCTCAGATATTTTTTGTAATAAAAATATATTCTTTTAAAGTTGATACTGGGCATATGTTGATATTGCTTTGAAAGTTTGGGAGAGATAATAAGGGCTGTTCACGATTTGGAGCGGAAGTCTTGATTATATCTGTTATAATAATATTTACTTTATCAGATTGAAAAACAATATTTTCTAATTTAAGTAAAGACAATGTCTGTACTCTTTGACTGGTACATAAAGCTAATAATGTAACGAGTTTTTTTTGTAATATTTTCTAATGATAAATTAATATTTGGATACCAAGAAGACAGTTGATTTAGTACTAAATTTGGATCCCAAGTAAATGAATATTTAGGCTTAATATGTTTAGTTTTATAGGCTCCTATTAAGAGGCGTTTAACACAACTATTATCACTTATCTCTTCTCCTAATAAAAGAGATAATGCAGATCGATGTGTATTTAATGAACCGTAAGAACATCCCTTTTTAAATTGCTCGTTTAAGAATCAAAGAAATAATGGAATGGATTTTTCGAAACTATTAATTCATAACCACACTTCTTGAAACCATAACTTCAATGAGACGTTGTACTGGCGAACAGTAGTGTCTGCGAGCGAGGCGAGCATCAACGTGAGAGCCTCTGGTGGGCAGCTGCGCCAGCTGAACGACGCCCGGAGAGCCTCGCGGCACCCAGGGTAAGGCTGGAGTGCAGTGGGTGCTGACTCCATGGCTGGGAAGGCCAGAAGGGGAATACAAGTACCCCTTCGGCTTTATCATCAATGATTTTTCGTATACATTTTAATACAAGAGAAAAGGGAGGAAATGCATAAAAATCCGAGTCAGCCCAGCTTATTGTAAATGCATCAACTGCGACTGCATCAGGTTCAGGCTTCCAGGTGACAAATAATTAACATTTGGCATTGGCTCGACTTGAGAACAAGTCGATCTTAATGGGCCCTGCTCGATTTTCTTTGGTGTTAACATAAGAAGCAAATATCCATAAATTGCGTTTTTCACACCATTGCCAAATTTCTCTACTTAAAATATTCAAATGTGGGAACTGAATACCTCCCATCCTATTAATGTAGCTAATGGCGGTAGTATTGTCAATACGTAATAATATTGCACAATCTTTTCCTTCACTAGCTATACTTTTGAGACCTAACAAAACCGCGAGTAATTCTAAAAAGTTCATGTGATTTTCTTTTTCACTGTTCGTCCATGAACCACTATATTTATTATTTTTGCATACTGCTCCCCAGCCTGTCCTAGATGCGTCGGTGTAAATTTCTGACTTATAATTTTGAGTAATGATTGGACAAGAAATAATATTAATATTATTTTTCCACTACCATAAATCTTTTAGTAATATCTTATTAAGATTCATTTTCACCTCATAGTTTCCTCCGAACTTATTTAAGGCTAAAAACTTTTGTCTCTCTAATATTTTTGTATATAAGAATCTATATTTTGTGGCTGGACAGGCTGCGATCAATACACCTATAAGTTTAGCGAAATTTCGTAATGAACAAGTTTTAAGATTAATGTACCTATTTATTAACTGTGCAATGTTATGCCGCTTATCGCCAGGTAACGTAATAGACATCTGTTCTGTGTTGAACATAAAACCTAAGAATTTGATTGACTTTTTTGGTACAATGTGACTTTTATCGAAATTTACAATAAAACCTAGACAATGTAATAACTTCAAAGTTTCTCTTACATTAATCATGCATTCTTCATATGTATCTCCAATAAGAAGATCGTCTTAATAGGTAGTAGACTTAAAACCTTGTTTTCTCAAATGACTCATTACTTCACGCATAATTTTTGTAAATACCCACGGAGCTACCGATAATCCATACGGCATTGCTGTGAACTCGTAAGTGATCGGCTCAGACGAATCATTTTCTTGGAATTCGAATCGTAGGTACTTTCTGTCACTAACAAAAAACGGCATAAGTAGATATGATTCTTTCATATCTATGTTGGCTAAGTATCCATTACGAGGAATTAATTTCGAGGCTGTTTTATAAGATTCCATTTTAAAATGTACTTTTGTTACGAACTTGTTTAAAGATTTTAAATTTAGTATAAACCTTTCTTCTCCGTTAGGTTTCGGAGCTAAAAATATATTTGAAATAAATTGATCATTTGAAGGAGAACAAGGTTTTATAGCCCCTAAGTCTAATAATTTATTTATAGCTATTTTCATGTCTCTTTTTCACATGATGACAAATTATTTTTAGGAATAGAATACTGACAAATTTGAGTATCAAATGGTATTCTAAATCCATAATTTATCCACTTCAATATAACTTCGTTTTTAGTTACTTTTGTCCAACAATCATAAAATAAATTACTTCGACCTGCATGTACCTTGATTAATGTTGGGTCGGAGCACGCGTCCTGGACTAAGTCTGCGGCTGGAACTTGGCGTTGAACGCAGAGTTCGATTGAGGGCGCCGCTGTGTTTGAGCTGCTATCGGTTTCCTCTGACCTCCCCGCCCCCCCTGAACGACGGGTAACGAGGAGGTCCTGTCCAGTTTCCCTGCTGAGACGACCGGTTGACCGTTGATATTTGAGAGGAGACTGTTTTGGCTGGGCCTTTTTTAATAAGGGCTCCCTACTTTTCAATGGCTTTACTTGCCTTTATTTTTTCCGGCAACGAACTTCCGAATAAAGTTTCGTCTCTTTCGGAGTCTTGTATAACATGTTTAAAGTTTGTATCCAAATTAGGTAAAATCAGTTTTACCCTATCTTTGGTGAACATAAAGTGGAGGTCTGATAATAGGCAGCATCCATCACTTACGTGACGGAAGGCCTTCATTTTGTTTTCTTCCTTCTCAGGGAGGACGTCCATCTCTCGATTTATGGTGGTAATACCGTACCCCAGCTGTTGCTGAAAGTTTTGGTTTTTTTTTTTTTTTTGTCACGTGCTCGTGCTATGTCAGTTATGGCTGCTGAGATTTCAGCATTTATTTCAGCTGTAATCGTATTGAAAACAAAAGGTGATCGATAAGATCAAATAAAATTTATTAAATTTTACATCATTACGATATTGAGCGGATAACGTGATATATCTATTATAGATTACACGCATTTTCTGCTCTGATTTTTTAAATAACCTTGGAGGCGACATGTTTATGTCTAATTCATATTAATATAACGCCCATAACGTATTACAGACAACGAGATAAATCTCCTTGAGATTACCCGCATTTTCTGTAATCGTATTGAAAACAAAAGGTGATCGATAAGATCAAATAAAATTTATTAAATTTTACATCATTACGATATTGAGCGGATAACGTGATATATCTATTATAGATTACACGCATTTTCTGCTCTGATTTTTTAAATAACCTTGGAGGTGACATGTTTATGTCTAATTCATATTAATATAACGCCCATAATGTATTACAGACAACGAGATAAATCTCCTTGAGATTACCCGCATTTTCTGTAATCGTATTGAAAACAAAAGGTGATCGATAAGATCAGATAAAATTTATTAAAGTTTACATCATTACGATATTGAGCGGATAACGTGATATATCTATTATAGATTACACGCATTTTCTGCTCTGATGTTTTAAATAACATTTTTAAACCGAATAAGTAGGTCTTACCTTGTAAGATTTTTTCTTCATCGGAAGAAATTCAAATTCAAATTCAAATTCAAATCATTTATTTCAGCTAATATGCCATATTTTTACACAAAGTTTACATTTTTAAATATTATACAAATAAATTATAAATAAATTAAATTAACTAAAAAAAAAATATATATATGATTTTACATTTTCTTTAAATTTTCAATTTAGGAAAGATCATTTTTAAAATTTAAATTAAATTCCAAATATTACATTCAAATTTAATTACATGTATCTGTCAATTATTAATAATATTATACAAATAAAGAAATGTCAATATTGAAGTGAATGTCAAATTAAAATCAATTACAACTTGTCTGAAAGAAAAATTATTATAAATGTCAGGTCAAATCATATCCAAAATTTATGGAAAACAACAAAAAATAATTAATTAATGAAAGCGCCTGGTTGACAACTAGAGGCATGCAAACTTACAATTTTTTGGAGTAGGGGAGAGTTCCATCTATTCACCAGCGCATCCATGATGGTGTTAGGGGTGCCGCGCATGCGACGCAAAAACGAAGCACTTCGTTTGCGAATGATGGCATAAAAACAATCAACCTGGGCCTCTGCAAACATAGCCGACGCGCTGCAATATCGCGGCAGCCCGAACAACAGCCTGAATGCGTTGTTGTACTGCACCCGCAGGACTCTGTAAGCGCGCTGCGTATAGTTGGCCCACAGACTGCACGTGTAAAACGACTGACAGTACGCTTTGAAAAGTGTTCGTTTAACATTGATACTACAACGAGCAAATCTACGAGCCAACATATTACAACGCACGCACAAAGCCCTGCGCTCCCTCTCTATATCAATGTCATCGCTTAAGGTATCTGTGATCCAATGACCTAGGTATTTAAATTGGTGAACTAGCTTTAGGGATTTTCCATTTAATGTGACGTTTTGATGCTTATAACATTTTTTACCAGCTTTAAAGATCATAATTTCACTTTTATCTGAGTTAAATACTTTAGTCCATGTACCACAGCATACCGTTCACAGATTCTCAATAATCTTCTTAGGGCACCTATCGATGGGCTCAGCAGCACCATGTCATCAGCGTAGCTAAAGTTGTTAACACATACTCCATCCACATGACAGCCAATGTTAGTGCTGCTAAGCTCATCGATCAGCCCATTTATATACAAGTTAAAGAGAGTAGGGGAAGTTACACCCCCCTGCCTTACCCCGCACTCCAACCTGTACACTTCCGACCTGGCCCCACCCCAACTTACACAATTCCTCTGGTTAGTGTACCAATAATTAAGAACAGCAGTTATTTCAGACGGTAAATCAGTTTCAGTACGAATCTTATGCCAAAGTTTATCATAAGAGACGAGATCGAATGCCCTCGATAGATCCAGGTAACAAGCGTACACAGGTGTTTTACGTGACGTATAGTATTGAACAGTCTGCTTGAGACACATAATAGCCGACTCAGTTGACAAATTCGGCCTAAAGCCAAATTGTGCCTCGTTTAGTTTTATATGCTTACTTAAGTGTTGATCAAGCAGCCTGAAATAATTCGCTGTTTCCGTTTTTTATTTATTTTTTGTTCCAACTTTTTTATCTTTATATTATAATGTTGAAGCTGTTCTTCTGCTGTACGTTTAGGCATTTTGTAAAAACTTAAGTAAATGATTAAAGTAAATGACGTATGCTTGTTACCACGCACGAAAAAAGAATGAGGGCTTGGCGCGAACCGGGTGGATCATGCCACGCGGCGCCCCACCACAGTGTTTTTTTTATGATACTTTAAATTATGCGAAGTTACCTAGTACCTAAAAAGGACTACCTGTTATATAATATCTGAAGAATGAAGCGACGAAATATAATTAATTTATTTATCCTATTTTTAAGAGTTCTTTACTACTTATGTATTTCTGTAGACACAAATATTTTGAGTTCAAAAAAAACTTAATAAAACATTTAATTTTAATTTTGGTTGTATTTTGTTTTTGTGTTTTATCAATAAATAAATAAATAAATGAATATTGTAATGAAGCTGCACCATTTCAGAAGTGGCATGAAACTCTACATCAACTTATTTTTTTATTCTTCGTCCACTTATTCAGATATTTAATAGTAACATATTTACATACAGACAGACATACATAACCTCACGCCTGTCTCCTTTTGGGGTAGGCAGAAACAAGGGAACACCAATTGCTACGATCCAAACATACCTCTTTCGCTTCCTCCACGTTCATTAATCTTTTCATACATGATCGCCGGTTACGGGTACTTTTCACTAGGCCCTTTTTCAAAATGTCGCCAATTTGGTCGGCATACGTTCGCCTAGGGCGGCCCCTTCTGACTGCACCATCCATTCTCGCTCAGTACACCTCTTTCGTAAATCTACTTTCACTCATCCTTTCCAAATGTCCAAACCACCGTAGCATACCCTTTTCAATCTTAGTCACTACATCTTCTTTCAATCCGCATTTCTTTCTTATTTCACTATTGCGCACCCTATCACAAAATTTTTGTCCACACATACTCCACAAGGCTCTCATCTCCTCAGCAATAATCTTGCTTTCATGTCTCTTCTGCCACACCCAAGATTCACTACACAAGATTCGTTGGCATACATAAGCGTTGGCGCCAAAACTCCCTCAAGTACTGCAAGACGAGCCTTATTTGGTATAGTTTTGCTTGCCATTACCGAATATAAGGCGCCATTAACACAATTTCCAGCTTTTACCCTCTTTTCAATATCATCGTCATACTTCCCATCTCTTGTAAACAAGGACCCCAAGTAAACAAACTCTTTCACGTGTTCCACTTTTTCGTGGAACATAACATATTTTATTTTATATGTATACAACCCGTCGCGGCGCCGTGGTTACTGTGTGTATCAAAAGGATATCACAGGTCAAGCAACGTTCGGCGCGGCCGGTACTTGGACGGGTGACCGCCGACCATTAATTTCTCACGGCGACTTCCGTGTTTCGGAAGGCACGTTAAGCAGTCGATCCCGGGTGCTGTATACTTGTATACAGTAGTCGTTAGGGTTTGACAGAAGCCATTTTCGGCGGCCTGAAAATTCTGACATCCACCTCCCAGCACTGGGCCAGCTTGGAGGATTATGGCCTATACCTCTTCGTCACCCAGGGGAGAGACTCATAGCCCTTCAGTGGGCTCTTTACAAAGAGTCTTGATGATGATGATAACCTAATGATAACCCGCGCCGTTTACGCCCTACGGCGCCGTACCGTAGATATGGATCCACTCCCTAAGAGGTCCTGTTCGAGTCGATCGAAATCTAAAACTTTCGAAACCGGCTTAGGTTATAGTTGCCCTGTGTTCCCCATAACACAAGCTCACTTTAGACTCACTTCGTAGTTCGTATATCATTTTGGGTAATTAATTATTACTGCAGAGATTAAAAACCCTTCAAATTATTAAAATGTTTAATGCATCTCTCATTTCTGCGAGCAGTGATAAGTTGCACTTTAAGGCTTACAAAGGTTTCCTGTAAGGAATGTAATGTTCGAAGGGACATTCCTCACTGTGAGCTTGCACAACTTTGCTTATTCTTATTCTAACAATTGTGAATTTCTACGTTGCAGTTCAGTCAGTAACGCTGCCGGCTAAGAATTCCTTGACTATAGAAGCTGCGGTAAAATGACACAAAGCTGAAAGCTGGTTTGATTCCTCAACTGAACTCTATCTACACAATAATGAATTGTCTCCTAGTGCCAGTATAATTCACTATGATTAGAAGTATAACTTCGTCGAGTCATTTTCCGTTTTAAAACATTTGTTGAGGCCATCGAACATTCTGTCCTTGACTTTAAGGTTAGCGGCTATTAAAATGGCATATCGAAAAAATTGAAGACACGTTATATATTTTCTGTTAAGAAGATTATTTTTAAGACTTTTTTACTGTGACTTCAAGCTTGTTTATTAAAATTTGTTTATGTGAGCAGTATTTATTCGGATATACTTAATCAAGTAAACTAGATTTCAACAAATAAATGATTGGAACTAAATTAACTTATTCCATTTGATATGTCTGCAATTAATTATGCTTTCCTGAAACAAAAGATAAATGTGAGTTACGTGACAGTTATGTGGGCTTGAAAATATTTACGTATAACAATAATAAAAGACCATATTTTATAAAGTTCAATTTCTTAACCAATTACTATTAGCCATGTATGTATTCGGCGTGATGGTGATGGTCAGTTACCATGAGGTGTCATCCGGGTAAAACGAGAGGAAAAAGGGCCAACATGAATGTACGATCCCTATGAGTCACAGCGCGTCAGGCTGCGTACAAACGCGGGATGCGTAATAAGTGAATAAGTAATACAAGTTGGGAGGCGTGGGCCGGAGTGGTTTTCGGCACATTTCTCTGGGGTGGGGGTGTCAGGGGTGACTGAGATGACTCATTTTATTTTCGGTAGTACGCATTTGCTCTTTATTTAACTAGTTATATAAAATATTGTCTTTTATTTTATATTGTTAACTGTTGAAGATGTTTTAAAGTTTAAACCATAAGCGAGATTTTCATTTCATTGTTTGTTAAGGAAAAAGAGCTATTCAATGAAAACAAGAATTGACAACGACAAAAGGGGTGGCTCACAAACATCCTTGCTGTAGCGCTGGCTCGAGAATCTCGGATGTACCTGCTTGCTGAGTGTATGCTTGGACATAGGGACCTACACACACACACACTAGACAATACAAAAGCTTACATATTTATTATATCTAGGTATACTTGGAATAACTATTCGATTTTTTACAAACCAGACATGACTGTACCTATTTGTTCTATTCTAGGTCCTATTTTCATACAAGCTTAATTGGTAAGTATGTCAGTCACTGTTGAGTTTACATATCATTTTCAGATTCATTGGGATATGATGGATATTATCATAGTAGCCCAAAATGTTGTTGAAATGTTGCTAAATATATGAAACCAGGTAATTAGCACCATAGCAAATTGAAATGAAGAAATAAATTGAAATAAATAATTAAATTTTAAATCAAATAAGAAATAAAATCAAAATCAAATAAATAACAAAATAAAAGTCAAACTCAATACAATTTTTATAAAAAATAAAATTAATTAAAAACTAAATATTACTTCTTTCTCACTCACAGCAATGTGGAAACAACACACAATATGTATGCAATCTATACTGAAGTACCTACTGTACTTTTTTCCTTTTGACTGTTATTATTTATTTATTTACACTTCAGTTTTTACAGGTAAAGTAACAGAAAAAAGAACACTTACACTAAACATAAAAACTTGGCGGTCTTATCGCTGAGGAGCGATTTCTACCAGACAACCATTAGGTTAGTCGTGCTTTACCTCTATGAAGTAGCGATAATCGTTTATGAGTCGACTGAGGGCTAACGTCATGGAGTAAAGGCTGAGGTCCAGCAACGGCAGCAAATGTCTGAGCACTTTTCAACAATGCTGCGCACTGGTGCTGTCGCTGCAATATCGCAGCAACTGGTGCTGTTGCTCTTAACGTTGAAAAGTTAATTTGAAATAATGCTCTTTAAAATTGATGAAATTATATCTAACATTAACTGATCTAGAATTCAACTACGCTCACATTGCGATCAAAATAGGAAGCCGGGAATTCCTATCCAGAAAACACTTACTTAACAGAAAAAGCTCCTACTAGCAAAATAAAAAATCCAAGATTCGTATTCTTGATTTTAATAGTCATAATGGAAACGATTAATTTATTGCTCTACGTAGAGCCGTAACAAATGTTTCTTTCGAGGTACAAGCGAAAATATCTGAAACACAGAAGAAAATAATACATGCTATTAGTATTACTACTCGAAACAATAAACGAAAAAAAGTACTATAAATGTGTGGAGCACTGTATTATAAATTAGTAAATGTTTGCAATGCAGTAAACACCTGTATGCTACTGATAGGTATAGCTACTGGTAGGTATGCCGGATTTTTACCTTTCCTTAGCAGGAAATTCTTTTATTTATTCTGGAAAGTAAAAAAACACTGACAACTGCGATTACCCTGGTATCTACACCCGCACACATCTCTTCAATTAATCAGGGAAGATACTGCCTGTTGTAGAGTAATTTTAGATGATAATATTGGTTTTTCATTGACGGCCGCGAACGATCTCCCATTTATACTACGACTTCCATCTCTCCTTACAATGCCAGACTAGAATCAAGCTCAACAGAGTCTACATTCCCCGCCGATTCTCCCAAGCCCGTTCCCTTGGCTGTTTTCACTGTACAGGGTGACTGGAGGGTCACTTTTGAAATTCGAGGACTTGATAGTTTGAGATCATACACGAAGAACAAAAAGAAAATAAAAATTATTAATTAGTAAACTTAACCGAGAGTTAAAGAATCTATCACGCAACGTTTGGTTGAATTCTTTAACTTTAAAAAATACTTTTGCGGCGGCGCACAGTGGTGACGACAGTGGTCAAAATTATGGTAGTATTTTTAAATATATACTGTCATATAATTACCAAGGAATCTACATTTATTCACAAACAGGCACACGATACGGAATTGCGTTCATTGTTTATCAAACCTAAAAAGTTAAGTTTCCTCCCATTGCGGTTCCAATCTACATGCAGTGTCTGATCTTTGATGGCTTGGCATTAAAAACCTAGTGTATTTCTTCAATATTTTGTTTTAGAGTTTCAATTATCAGGTAATTATGATTTAATTTATTTATACATTTTGACATTTTTAAGTAATGTGTAGAAATAACTATGAGGGCAAGCAAAGATTATTATAAAATCCGCAATTTGTTTTTAACTTCTAACTTTCTTCTTAATCGTACTTAATGATAATTTACTATTATATTTGTAGTGAAATGTGTCTAGACTAACGGCCATAAACCGTTTTTTGCGGAAGTTTGCGGATTGTCTAGTTATAAGTTTGCTACTACCACGCGTCTGCCAAGGCTTAATCGAAAGATGCGCAACCCTCTTGGAGTGCATGTCATCTGACTACAAGATAAATAATAATACATCATTCTTTATTCATGCCAATAGTACATGAATACATGATAAATACAGCCAAGTTTGAAGAATATGCGATAGAAACGGCTAAGGAACTCGTGACAGCATATCCTTGGTTTTACCTACCTTCATTCGTGCATAAAGTGCGTAGATACGGCTTCATAGTAATTATTAATACATAATTTCCTATCAGTAAGCTATCCGAAGAGGATGCATAAGCTACAAATAAAAATATGAAGGCTCAACACGAAAAATGACTCGCGTCTTCACAAACCAAGACTTATGAACAGACTTCTACTGAACTCAGAACCATTCGTCACTTTAAGAAGAACACTAATACGTAAAAAAATATTGCATTATCCCCTAACGGCATAAGTTTGCTTGATTGTCCACAAAATCCAGAGTACAAGTGCCTATTAGATCAAAAGTCCTCTACCAAAAATATGAGCGGTTTTAATGCTGTAAGATCGCTTACAGCATTAAAACCGCTCATATTGTACATTTGATATTAAGATGTGTGAAGTCCGCATAAAATGTTTATATGTATGCAAAAAAGAATATCTACATTTAGTGAAATTATGATTTAATGTTTTTTTTATGTACAGAACATTTGTGTTATTCTTAATGTTCAATGATCTTTGCTTTATAATAATTTCTAGGTAGGACATGCAAATTCATGGAATTTCAACCTTATCACAACCGAATAAGTTGCGAAGTGTTTACATCTTATTACACGTGTCTGTACAGAGTTGTGAATGCCTCGAAATAATACTTTATTTATGTACGAGCGTTTGCCCGCGACTTCGTACACGCATAAACTCAAAAGTCCTATTTTCCGTTCCCGTGGGAATTCCGGGAATTCCTTCCATTAAACAAACAGACACTTAATGAGGAACCTTTATACCAAGTATCACATCCGTGCACTCAAAGAATAAGATTTTATAATACAAATTATAACATCATATATTTCCCGTTCCCGTGGGAATTTCGGGAATTCCTTTCATAACAAAACCAGTCTCTTTTCGAAGAACTTTTATGCCAAGTATTATATCCGTGCATTCAAGGAATAAGATTTTTCATACAAACTAAAAAGTCCAATAATTCCCGTTCCCGTGGGAATTTCGGGAATTCCTTCCTTAGTGCACCCCTACATCTCCTAAAAAATTTATGTTCCAAATTTCAGCTCTCTACGCCCAGTAGTTAAGGCTGTACGTTGTCTGTCAGTCACTCAGTCACTCAGTACCTCAGTCACTCAGTCACTCAGTCAGTAACGGAACAGTTTTATATATATTGATGATAGGGAATTATAGTGAAAAATTAAGTACCTACTTTTAATACATAATTATGTTCATAATCGAGTGCAGCGTGTTCTCCTCCAATATCTAAAATGTGTCACCAGTCGCCCTGTGTAGTAAGTACAGTGGGGACATTGGGAATCTTGTTGATCCATTCATGCGCATCACTAATTAGATGACGAGGCACAGGACTACCAACTTTTACAACAGATGTGTTTAGTGTGATTACACAGTCTATCTGTAGATATTATTCAATTTGGTCCAAATCCGTTCAACAGATATTGCGTGATAATAATCCTCACAAACTTTACTTTTCCCAAAATTTTTGATTTAAAATGTTATGGTCCTTCAACGTATTCTAAATTGACCCAAAATATAATTTTGAATCCTGTGGAATGGTTTCTGAATTTCATGGATAACAGTTTCACTTTACAATTAAGTAGTTAAACTTTAATCACTTATCCAGACATCTGTCCCGCACGGTATGTATATTTGCCTTATTGATGTCAGGCGCAATGCATAGGTAGGTACTCAAATTAAGTCTTCACCCAAAACAAGCTAAAGAACAGCCTATTGACAAAAAACCACTACTTGAGCTCTAGTACACGATAAATAAATAAATAAAATAAATAAATATTTCTGACAGACACAAATTAAGTTTCTTAAAGAACTTGTGCCATGGATACTAGATAACGGATAATTTAAGAAATATATAAACATACAAATATTGAATAAATACATATTTTTTATAAGAATAAACTTAAATAAACATATAAACATCCATGACTTGACGGCTAATATCTGTGTTCATCACACCGATATTTGCCGCCGCCGGGATTCAACCCCAGGACCTTTGGCATAGAAGGCAATGTATGTTACCACTACACCAGCCGGTAGTCAAATATGATAAAATTAAAGAGTACGTTTGTATCTTACTTTTGGACGCTAATTACTTTACTAAAAATAAACACCAATTACGCATAAAGGTATTGAATTTAAATTACTCTATCATTACAGTGAAATGGCTCTTTCAGTAAATGCGTGAGTCATAGACGCACGGTCGCCGCCGCCGCGCCGGCTCCCACAGGCTGCACAGTCGCGGGCGGCGCCGCTGCGGGCTGTATGGCGGCGCGCCTTGCCTGCTCGCGTGAGGCGCCTTCCTATTTCCCGCCCACGATCATCAACTAGAGGAAGCCTTTAGTTGTTCATACAAAAAGACTAGTGTTTTGGTAGAATATACTCTCTCTATAAAACATTCCGAGTATGTAGCCAATAACTAGTTTCTTAAAACAATCAGTTTTGAGGTACCAGCAATACGTAATCTCTACTACGTAAGGGCCCACCAAAGTTTTAAGCCTTTTCAAAAAAATTAGACCAAAAAATTATTTCAAAAAATCAAGTTCATTGTTTTTTTTTTGAAATAATATAAAATCTTCAACTTCTGCTGTATTACATTTTGTAGTAATAAATTGGGAAATGATACAATAGATTCCCTTACTGACTACAATAGCACCTACAATAGTAATCAGAATGGGAAAGTCTGAAACTAAAAAAGACACGAAGGTTTGTTCCCAGCTACCAAGTCATCCAAGTCATCGATTAAATAAAAGGTGAATTCACTTATTTTCAAAAATCTTATACCCAGCTGCGGAAACGAACCCGAGAAGTTTGAAAAATTAAACAAACTCTATTTCTATTTGGATATCGATTGTGTAGGCTTTAAGCTATTAGTACTAAAACATGGTATATAAATGAAGAAACATTAGTTTTAGTACACGAAAACATGCCACAAACATTTTACAAAAATATCATCTGCGCGGGAGCTGACGTGTATAGTCGGACTTCTTCACCCACGCTCTCACCCGCGGAATCTTTATAATTATGCCTGCTTTACCGATTGAAGAGTAAGTTTACAAAAAAATAAAAAAAAGCTATGAATCATTAAATTAGTATGATCGCTTGCAAGGATTACATAAAACACATCCCCTTTTTACCCGACTACGGCGACGCAAAAAGGAGGGTTATGATTATGATTATGTTTGAGGGTATGGATGTTCATCTGTTTCCTCAGAAGTCAGAACTTCTAAACAAGTAATCATAATTGGACATTATTAGTCGGGTTTTAGTTTTTGAACTTTATTTTTTTGCAATAAAAAGTAGTCTGGACTCTTTTCAAGATTAAGTCTACAATTTCATTAAAATCGGTTCTGTTGATTTCCAAACAAATCATCCCCTATTTCTACCCCTCAACTCCTTTTTCAGGTCTATCTCTGTACCAAATGTTCAAATCGGATCAGTACTTTAAGCGTCAAAGCGTTACCTGCAGACACACTTTCCCAATTATAATATTAGCACCTATGGATTTTACGTAGCAGGTACACTTCGAACTGCATGTTGGCATAGTTAAACATATTTTACGAGTGTGTAACAAACAGCACTCGCCGCACTGGCGTATTAATCAGTGATGACATAATTAGTAAAATCCTTAATTACACCACATTACATCATTAGAGGACTATACGAATAAAATCGACGCCTTTAAAGCAAACCAGTATACTCGCTGTTACATTCAATTATACGACGAAAGCACGTCATTTTCATTTTTCAAAGGGTGAAGGCATTTTGATGAAGGGTTGATAAGTAAGGATGCGTCACCGCACGAGCCGGGCGGCGGCGCGGCGGCGCGGCGGCCAGGCGACGCCCCGGCGCGCTCACCGCCGCGCCGCTCGCAGCGCCGGCCTGGCTGCCGCTGAATTATTCACTACCTGGCCACCTGCGTGTGTAAACCCTACAAGTACCCTACGTACTCATTTAGCCAACCCTTCGCGAACTCACTGGCGACTACATTGCATCGATTTTTGCAACATTATGCGTTTTGTGTAAGTTGTGTAATTATGTCATTATATAAAAATATAAATATAAAGGGTTGAAATAATAATGGAACTCCATTCCGTGCTAATCAACTAGTTTTATTAAGTTCAGGAAGGTGCGATTAGAAACCGGTGTTAATGAACACACAAAGTGTAATGCTCACGGTCTATACAGTATTTTACCTGAGCTGAATTTTAATATACACTTTTATTACGGCGTTATAATGAAGATGTGAAAAATCGACATTATTATCATGCCGGCTAAATTATCAACGAATGCAGAGCATTAAAAAACCAACTTCACGTCAAAACTTTGGCTGAATATACTTCAGGTCGTCAAGGTAAACCACAAAGCAGATATATTAAACGACCTCCGAATTTTTCATGAAGTACTCTATTGATTTCGCTTATAATTTATATGGGAACAACTCTGATATGGGAATCCTCTATCATATGAAACAAGAATCATCAAAATCGGTTCACGCAGTCAAAAGTTATGAGGTAACAAACATTTAAAAAAAACATACAGTCGAATTGAGAACCTCCTCCCTTTTCTTGCAGTCGGTTGAAAAGTTACAGAGGTTAAAAGATTGCAAAAATTAGTTTTGCGCAAATATCTCGCGATCTATTGATCAAAAGCCCATAAAGGTCAACCAAAAATTATTTATCGTGCAATTTCCTACAAAAAAAATCTCTTTCATTTTTCGGTGGAATTGACGGTTTTCGAAGTGGAGCGCTGAAAGCGAATATTTTATGAGGATGCAGTAATAAGAGGTTGAAGTTTAAAATAACCTTAAATACATTTCTTTTTATCATTCATTGTCGATTTTTTCAGTTTCATCAAAAATTGCTGACGAAACGTCGAGTGTACTTATTCCTGTATCTATTGACATCTGCATCATCTTCATTTCTTCTTTTGATCTTTGTAACTTTTAGCCGGCATGATATCAATGTCGATATTTCACATCTTCATTGTACTACCGTAATAAAGGTGTTGTAAACCAAAAAAAAAAACAGCCCACTAGGATTTTTTCTGCAGATTGGAGTTAAAAAAGCCTGATATGACTGGGCTAGTTTGGAATTGTAAGGTAGAGTCAAGTTTGTGTCTTTTTTATCGAGCCAATTTTCATAAATCATGTGTCTATATCTACACATCGGTTAGTTATGTTAATTTTTGTGACTGTTTTTTTCAGGCACAACATATAATAATAATAAGCTCGCATAGATGTTCCATCTTTAACCCTTAGTCGTCAAAGCCCGAACTGTCAAAGCACTTAGGTAGTTCGACTTTTCGAAATATCTACCACATACGGATGGAAGCTCTGTCTGCGTCTAGTAGTCCGATGGTAAAAGGGTGAGGGTTCAGTTTGTTCAAACAGAGCACTCGCGCACTCACCAATATGTATCCTGTAGTACACGGTAAAACAAGCAACTTTACGACGATGCTCTAAGGTCTGCAGTGTTTTAGTCGTAAGGTCCACGTTGTTAATTAGTTTACGGGCTCTTCGGTCAACGGAGTCCAGCGCTTCTAGTTGATATTTGTGTGAACCATCCCAAAGATACTCCATGCATGATCGCACTTGAGCTGTGTATAAGTTAAGAAGCTGTGCAGGGCCGAAGTACCGCCGTACCTTCGAGATGATTCCCAACTTTTTCGAAGCTACTTAGGCCATGGACACAATTTGTTGACCGAAGTTTAAACTGGATGTTATAGTTACGCCTAAAAGCCCTAGATGGTCAGTGATTGGGACAGATACATTCTGGAAAGTGGGCGTTAATGTGAAGGTGCTCTTTTTTGCGGAGAAAAGACACGCCTGAGTTTTGGACGCGTTGAATTTGACCAAATACGACTCACCCCAATCGGATACTTTCCGTAAGGTCAAATCAACGCGCTCAATCATAGACTTTCTTAAAGTCTGGATTTCATGGGGGCTCGCTCGCGCATTGGATACCTAACTCTCTACAAAAGTGCTGTCATCAGCATAATCAATAATGCCTGGTGTTAAAAGGTCATTAATGTGCAGCAAGAATAATGTTGCAGAGAGAACAGATCCCTGAGGTACCCCGGCATTAATTGCCATTTGGTTGGAGGAGTAGCCATCTAAGACAACTCGAATTGACCGTTCCCTCAGAAAATCAGATATCCAGTCGCAGAGCCTAATCGGTATGCCATAAGCTGGTAGCTTACTTAAGAGACCATCATGCCAGACCCTGTCAAAGGCCTTGGAAATGTCTAATGATACAGGCCTCGCTTCATAAGTGAGTGGCATACACGAGAAGATCGCCGGTCGAGCGCCCGTTGCGGAAACCATATTGGCTATCGCTTAGGAGCTCGTTGGTCTCGAGGTATGCCAGGAGTCGATTGTTCAATACACGTTCCATGACTTTGCAAAGTATGGAGGTGATTGAAATTGGTCGATAGTTGACAGGATCGGCACGGCTTCCCTTCTTCGGTACTTGCTGTACGTTAGCAAGCTTCCAGGACTTGGGAACCTTACCGGATTCCAATGAAAGTCGATAGAGACGCGTCAAAACGGGAGACAACTCAGCTGCGCAGCGTTTTAGGACCACTGCAGGAATACCGTCTGGACCACTAGCTTTGTTCTCGTCTAGGTGCAGCAAGCATTTAAGAACCTCCTTTTGGAGCATGTGAACGGTACCCATTGTAGGTCCGAACTGAGGTAATTGGGGTGGGATTTTTCCTTGGCAATCTAGACGAGAATTTTTCGCGAAGATACTAGCAAATAAATCTGCCTTCTCCTTAGCAGTGTGGGCCAGAGAACCATCGGGTTTCCTCAGTGGTGGCAGCGACGGGCGACAAAAGTTCGTTTCGACCGACTTGGCAAGGGACCAGAAAGCTTTACTTCCCGAAGGGTATGCTGCTATTCTGTCTCCGATACGGCCTATGTGGGCAAAACGAGCTCTTTTGATTACCTTTTTGCAGGACTTGGCGGCAGCATTGTATCTTTTCTTAAGTTCATGCGAATCCAGGGCTTTGCTTCTGCGAGCATTTGCCCAGGCTTTGTATGCTTCCCGCTTTCGCTTTTCAGTGGCAAGGCAAGCAGTATTAAACCATGGGCGAGCTTTGGTTTCAAGAGATAGATCAGCGTGGCGAATGAAGTACACCATTGCTTGAACTATCACACTTGAGACAGCATCAGCGCAGCACGATGGATCGGTTGAAGTAAAACAGGTTTGTCGCCAGGGATAAGATGCGAAGAAATGTCGCATTTCATCCCAATCTGCTGACTTGTAACGCCATACTCGCCTGGAGCCTTTAGAGCGGGTGTCAGGTGGCGAGTACAGCGATACAGATTTCACCATACAGTGATCAGAAGTCCCTAAAGGTGCAGTGACGGACACCGAGTATCTGTCAGGATCGGTTGTCAGCAGAAGGTCCAAGCAATACGCAGTGTGGCCAGCAACGTCGGGGATGCGCGTAGGCTCGTTGACAAGCTGTGAGAGACCATAAGTCAGCGAAAACTTAAAAGCCTCTCTTCCAGCATGGTCAGTGTCCTGATACGGGTATAACCACTGCCCGTGGTGAGCATTAAAGCCCCCAGGAACACCAACTTCGCTGTGGGAAAACGTTGCTAAATCTTATCTGCTGTATTGCCAAGGTATTCCATGAGCCTCGTTGTCTCCCGATCTCCGCTATGTAAACGATAGATACCGGCGTAAACCACTTGATCTAGGCCGGTATCTATGTGAACCCACATAACTGAAAAGTCCGGCACTTCCAAGTAACGTAGACGCTGACAACAGATCGCGTCACTGGCATACATGCACACCCCGGCGTGCGGGCGGAAAAGTGACTCCAGGATATAGCCTGGGTAACAAATCGCAGATCTGTGTCTCCGTTAGAAAGAGTAGGTGGGGTCTCTCCGTCTCAAGATGGTGGTGGACATGGTTCAGATTGGAGTGCACTCCTCGGATGTTACAGAAGTGCACTTTGAGGGAGAGGAAGTGCAGCCGCTGTTGAACCGTACTCTTTTTAGAAACTTTCATTGTGAATTGTGGAGTGAATAGGGAGGAGAATGGAAGTTGAGTGAAACGCTGCAAATGGAACCAAGCGACTCGTAGAGAACAACGCACCATTGGGGAACACGCCTGGAGACTGCGGGGACGCCCGAACCCCCCCGAGGTCGCCATCGGGTCCTCTCCAACCGGTCGCCATCGGGTCCTCTCCAACCGGTCGCCAACCGGCACAATGGTGCCTCCCGGGATTTTTCGCGAGGTGGTGGGGCAGCCTTTCGCATGTGGCTGGCATGCTTCTTGGGCTTTACTACCTGCGGTCGGCCAGCGGTGCACCGTGCTTCGGATCCCGCTACCCTCCAAAACGAGTTACCCGGTGCGTCACTATCCTACGAGTCGAAAACAGTTCTCCAATGCAGCACGATTATTCAGACCTATCCTCCTAATGTCACGGAAAAAGCTCAAAATCCCGTGTTATTTGTAGATGGTGCTGGCAGATAGCCTGTAAACTCTCCTACAGGCCATCGAAACAATAGAATCATTATCAAATTCTCTTAAAAATCTAGAAATATGATGAGGTATTTTTTAAAATATTAAATATTCGTCAGAAAATAAGATTCAAAGATTTTATTTTACATGGAATTTCCACATAAATGGAACACTTTCATAATGTTTTAGCAGATGGTGTTTAAAAATGTTATTCAAAAGAAACATCTTTCTTTTGGTACATGGCGTTGAACAAGGCATGACATTACGTAATAAAAATAAAAATAAAAAATAAATAAAATAATATTTATTTACCAGATATAGATACAAAACAGACAAAAATACATAACAGAAAAGATTAATCAAGGTTTTCGGACTTATTCTAGAAGGGCTTTAATAATAATAATATGTTCTCTTATAAATCTACTACAGTAAAGTTTATCTATACATCGAAATAAACAGAAGAGACAACAACATTACTATGCCATCAATTTTTTTTTTTTCTTTTATTAAGAGGGTAGTTTTCTGCTTATTATTACTGGCGGTCCCCGCACTAGGCAAACCTGTATCGCGGGGTCCCAGGGCCGATTTCCATTGATAGCTATACGGAAGCGAAGCGATAACATCTTTAAAGCTATTGCTAAACGGGATTTGTGATTACATTTTTCAATATTTTATTGCTTACAATAGGTATATATTATGTTATATTGCCATTAAGTTGGTTGATATTAATATTATTATGGATAAAACGACTTTAATAAACAAAAGAAAAATAAATTAAAACAAATTAATAAGTTAGACAAATTATAAGTAACTACTGAAATTACTTTTACAGTTAAGTTTAATATTTATTGTTTGTCTTTTTGGAATGTGTATTTTTTTAATATAACGTAATGAAAAGTTTTTTTTTTTTTTATTGCTTTTGTTTGCACACCTGCGTTTGTGAACTTAATTAATTAATTGTTTAATGTAAAGTAAAATAGAAATAAATATACAAAGATAATAAATAGATAAATAAATAAGATAGCGTAAACATATAATAAATAAATAAGGAAGTAAAAACAAGTATATACCAAATATGACGTATGATGACTATGAAGTCACATATTATTTATTTTAGTATGTATAGGTTTATTTTGAAAATTAATCATTTCCTTCTTTAACTAAACGACCACTGATAACAGGGCTTCAGTGTCTAGGTAGCCAAGGTTAGTAAGCCATTCAAAGACTAATATTTTAACTTTGTTTGTTGGAAGCCCACGAATATTGCATTTCTCTGCCACTTTGTTGTACAGCCGTGGATGCAAAAACTCACTGTGCCTTCGTGCAAAAGAGGATTTTATGATCGGAACCGGCGCTCTGTATACTCTTTTATTTAAAACTGAAGGAAAGTCGGAAGAATGAATAAAGTAGTTGTGGAATTTTATAATACTGCGCAAGATAAAAAGTCTACGGACACTTAGTATACAGCATTCTCTATAAAGAAGGTCGGTAGGATATCTATAGTTCTTGCCAAACATCGTTTTTAGGATTGCGCGTTGGCTTCTCTCGACTTTTAGCATTTCTGTTTTAGCGACTCCTCCCCAAATGGTCAAACAGTAGAGAAGAATATTCTGACATAGAGCCACGTATATTTTAATTAGCAGGGTTCTTTCAACGCAGTGTCTCAACAATTTCATTATGTGTGATAATTTGCGAAGTCGTGCAATAAATAAAGTGTTAATAAGAAGTAATATTTATTAACACTTTATTTATTGCACGAAGATCCTACAATTGCAAGATTACATGCACAGGGTTTGTAGACGCAGAAATTGTTACTTTCCTACCTATTTATATAAATTAAAATAGTAACTACACGCATTCTTTTAATTTTAATTTTAATAATGCCACGAGACCTTTTTAGGGCTCTAAGCTTATTAATTCAGATTTCTTAATGTTCAAATTATAAATTAAACAAATGTGTGATAAATAATGGTTTTATCATTATGGTTTTCACAAAGCATATTAATTGGTTCCGGAGCTTCATATCGTAAAAGTCCATTCTTGTATTGATTTAAGTGACTTTTCAATTTGATTATATGGGGCAATATTTTTGTAATGCATTCAATGGCCTTATTATTGAAAGGAAAACCTCAGATTGAAAAACATCCAGAAACCGTCAATGCGCTAGAAACTGAAGCAACGTAGTCCGACAAGGCTCTTTCGGCGCTTCCATGACGTTGTCAGGTTAAATAAGGGTTAACATTCCGTAAAATCTCATTTTCAGGGGAAATATATTTCATTAAGAGTGCGGAAAGCCTGTCATTGCAAAGAGTTCCGACAAATGTCTACACGAGCCGAGGCGCAGCCGAAGGCGAGGGTTGACAGTCGGAACGAGTTGCAATGACGGTTCCGCACGTGTACTGAACGACTATTTTTAATACAGTTGCGAAAAAATTAAGGAATTTTATAAAATATACAAAATGGCACCAGCCGTGAAAGATTATAAACAGAGTTTTTTTTTGTTTACCCATTCTGGGTAGGCAAAGGGAACTATGCCCATACAGCCAAGTCTTTAGTAGATTTTTTGTATTGACATGAAATGAAAATGAATTTAATGAGTTAAAATGAAATGAAACCTAACCTAACTCATTGCATCTAATCATTATATCTGATATTGAAACAAATTAGTAGCTTCTTTTCAGAAATATTTGCATGAATCGTAAAAACTTCTATGAATTTTTTTTTAGTAAAAACTTCGTGGTTGATTTTTTCTTTTTAATAGACATTATTTTGACATTTGGGAAAGAGAACGCACGAGTGCGGAAAAGGTAAAGAAAAAGCACAAGTGTGTAATAGCCCACATCCCGAACGCTAAACATCCCTGCAATACGCCACTTTTTGAGCAACTGTATTAAAAAGATATATAATTTAAACATGCTTGATGTTCAAATGTACGAAATATTGACATGCACTCTCTATATTTTATTAATACATCACGATCCTAACCTACATTAGCTAAATAGTTAAATTACCCGAACTGAAATACCGACTATGCCACCCATAGGCAACTTGTGATATACCCAGTACTGAGCCACTATAGAAAAGATCTAAAAAAGTTAGAAAAAGCTAACTGAAATCCTCTGAAACTCGAACACTGAAAACTTGAAAGCGAAAGTTATCAATTTTTACAATTTTGGTGGATGACAATGTAGTTTAATGTAGCATAGTGTTTTTTAATTCTATAGCAAATTAATCTTTACTCTGAGAGGAAAACATGACATTGTAACTTTTAAAATAATCTCTTTAAAAAGTGGCATATTTTTTTCTTCATATCTAGTTGGAATATCAGAAAATCTTATGCGATTGGCTCTATTGCCCACGCTCGTCCGTCACTCATTGGTTAAGTGACGCAATCTAAATCATCCATGGCCCTTGAAATTATATTCCGACAAGGATCTTTTGGCGCGTGGCGAAAATTAGAACTAACCACCGTCTTGGGAAATGTCACAGTAAAATTCAATATTAAGATATGAAATACGCCAAAATTTACAAAATGCGGGCTTACTTATTTTAGTTATAAGATTGAAGAAATTGTTTTCAGAAAGAAAACCAATTTAATGTCTCAATAAAGAAGTAAGTAAAGAAGCAAGTTGACTCTGCAATGTTTAACCATTGCCATACTTTGAAAAATATACTTTAGAACATAATTTGTTTCATTTTTTAAATCTCAATAAAAATTACGATTTCAGGAGAATTGTCTCTTTAGAAAGACTGCATGAAAAGTGAAGAAAGATAAGCAGATTTTTTACAAACCTTTAAAATTACGAGTATTTCTAGATACGAGTAGTTTTTAAAGTAAGAAGTGGTGACGAGCATGACGAGGGAAACAATTTACCATAAAAACATGATGTTATTTTCATGTCACTTTATGTTTTAATATATTTTCTTGCTGAGTCATATATTTATATCTTCGACCCTGTGTTTTTGTGCCACTAACATTTTTACGTTTCGTCTTAAAGCTCACGCGGAAAACCTTTTATATTACATAAAATGAAATAACTTCTGTTTCCAAACTTGAAAAAATCTAACCATTTATGCATTCATATTTTTTACCTGAGAATAGGGAAATAGATACTTAGCGGTAACACTTATTTCACCCTCACGTCCCTCTGACGTCATCATCCAAGCGCCAAAAAGCCTTGTCGCACTGTAAAGCCCGGGTGACACGAGGCTAGTAAATCAAGCTAGTGAGCCAAGCTAGTGCTGCCAAGCTAGTAAGCTAGTGACACTAGCTTCGTGTAGACGGAACTAGCTTCGTTTACAAGCTAGTAAGCTAGTGTGGAAGCTAGCAAGCTAGTGCCTCAAGCCAGGATAGTTTTATAGCTTGGGGTTCTATTTTTCAAGCTAGTAGGCGCCCCCCACCACCCGTTTTACTATCCTGGCTTCGTTACTAGCTTCGTGTCAACCGCGAAGCTAGCGAACCTAAGCTAGTGTGCAGTCGGAGAGCGTGGTGAGAGTGCGTGCAATTTGTTAAAATGCCGAAATTAGCGGACGAAATTAATTTAAAATTCGTTCAATTGTACAGAGAAGAGGAATGTTTGTGGAATGCTAGTATTCCATCTTACAAGGACAAGCAAATGCGAGACTCGTCACTAGAAAAAATACGCGACATACTAAATAAAGATGGAATAGAAATGTCGATAAAAGAGATTAAAAATAAAATTAAAAATCTAAGAGCTACATATTGTCAAGAATTAACAAAGATAGAAAAATCTGAGAGGTCTGGAGCAGGAACTGCAGAAGTCTATAAGCCAAAAATTATTTGGTTTGAGGAAATGCATAATTTCATAAAAAAGGTGCCAATGAAGAGAAAAACTTAGGTAAGTTATTTTAATATTATTTACTCTTTACAATTATTTACCTTAAAAGTACTTATTGAAATATTAATAATCGTCGGCATTTTTAATTTTTCTTGTAGTTTTGTCTGAATTAACGAATCATTCTTGCTTGCCATGGTACTGCTCCATCATTGTTGAAATATCTCTTAAATTTCTCCCTTTTTTCGATAGCTGACAGAGAAGAGTGGTTACTTCCCTGTCGACTGATACTGGGTAAACATAAATTTTCCATTCTCCATGAACCGGGAATAATGTTTCCCGCTTCAATGTCTTCTTGGTCGACATCACTACTAATGCAATAAGTGCTTTTTTGCTCTTTTCGTAACCAATTATGCAGAGCACATGATGCTAGTACAATTTTGTCTACTGTTTTTACGTCAACTGCGATTGGTCTTTGATAAACACGAAATCGGCTTGCCAATATGCCAAAGGCATTTTCTACAGTTCTTCTGGCTCTACTTAGCCGGTAGTTGTATACTTTTTCTTCATGTGTTAAATTGTCACCTGGGTACGGTTTCATAATATACGATTTTAATGGGAATGCAGCATCCGCCAAAATTACTCCGCCTTGTGGTATAAGGTTATTTTCTAGTTGATTATATATGGAGCAATTCCTAAAAACACTTCCATCAGATGCCATTCCACAGGCGCCGACGTCAATATAAATGAAATTATAATCGTAATCAACAATAGCCATAAGAACAATACTGAATGTTTTTTTGTAATTAAAAAACAAACTTCCACTGTTGCCAGGAGCTATGATTTGAACATGCTTCCCGTCGACGGCGCCATAACACGCTGGAAAGTTCCATTTCACTCTGAAACCATTTTCTATAGCTGCCCATTCTTCAGTTGTAGTTGGAATCTGTAACAATATTTTTAACAAATTTTTTATTTTCAGAACAATCAAGATTCTCCAAACAATAATAAAGATGACAACAGTGCAAGCAACAGTCAGTCATTAGAACCACCCGTAGCAGAAAATCTGTCAGAAAAGACAGTTGAAATGTCTCAACCTGCAAGCGAAATGTCGTCTATTCAAGATAAAACTTCTAAATTTATTTCCCCCGGAAGTAACATTCCGCAATTTAAGAAACGGAAGGTTTCGCAAGTGAGTTCATTGATAAATGAAATTAAGGTGATTAAGGAGGATTTAAACAGTTCACGAGAATTTCAGGAACCAGAGCTGGATGAACATGAGATATTTGCAAAATATGTAGCAAGTCAGTTGAAAAAGCTTTCACCCGGACAGGCCATTTTAGCTAGGGATCAGATCAACGCAACACTATCCCGCTGTCGGATGTATGATTTAAACTTCGGAAATACTACATTTTCGTACCAGTCACCTATCAATTCTTCAGACTCCAATATGTCAACCACATTTTCTTACAATAGTTCTGCAGCAAGTCCACTCTACACTAATCCACCATCACAACTACAACAGACTGAGCAACGTGATGAAACCATCATCCATCCGCCACCACAGCAAGAGTTGGAGCAAGATGAAGATCCCATCTATCAAGCATTTCAAAATGCTTGATACATTTCTCGCCATTTATGTAGCGTAAACGTACATTTTGTCGTCATTTATGATTTCTCATTTTGTAATTTAGAATTTAATCTCGCCATTTATGTAAGCGTAAAAGTACCTACTTTAATTTGAAATAAATAAAATTCTACATACCTGTATATCTTTCTTTAATGCCTTATAAATTTCACTGCAAACTTCTGGTATGAATCTAGATATAGTAGATCTTGAAACACGATACATGTGACTTAACTTCCTGTAATTGACACCAGATGATAGAAAATCTAGAGTTATTTCCAATTTTATTTTAGCCGGTATGGCTTCTCTCATATTAGTATTTAATTTTTGTATTTGTGGTCCCACTAGATTCAGTAAATTGTCAAAAATATTAGGTGTCATTCGCAAAATACTCTTGAATTCGCCGGAATCCTCAGATCGCAGTTCTTTTAAAAGTAATGCAGATGCTCCATGACTATGTCTTCTTAAGATCCAGGGTCTTGTCCAAGTACGCTTTTCTTCTAGCAGAGCTAATATTTCATCTAGCGCATGTTGACACAACTTCCGAATTAACTTTCTTAGTAGAATTGCTTTTCTCTTACGCACACTGTTCATTTTAAACGTATACGTGTTATCAGGTTAAGCACAACTCACTACTGACTTGACTAGCTTGAAATTTCCAAGCTTCGTGTAGACAGCACTAGCTTGGTTACAATCCAGGCTAGTAGGTAAGCTAGAAACCAAGCTAGTGACCCCTTACTAGCTTACTATCCTAGCTTCAAAATACTAGCCTCGTGTCACCCGGGCTTAACATTTGCGATGTTTGACGCCATGATGTTAACTATTGTCAAAGTGGGCATTTCTATCAGTGAAAAATAATTATCAAAACACAGGGAGCGGGTAGCTCTTTTAATAGCCAAGTTTCCTGCAAACACTAAAGTTCAAGTTCAAAAAAGTTAACTAAAAATCAAAAACCCACTGATGATTTGATACCAAGAGAACGCTCACTCTCCCAAGAACCGGCATTATCTTCCGTTAGAATGATGTCACAAAGGTCTCGAAAAACTATTCGAAGACCTAGATGCAAATAATACTATTCATACATTTTCAACACCGCCTTGGTGCGTCTAAAACTGTCAGATACTTTATGGACAAACAGAAAACCATGCTTAACTTTGCATTGTCGTCCAGTTTAGAACTTATAAGACAGAAATGATAAGGCAACTATAGGTACTCCCCGTAAAGCAGTATCTTATCATTGACAAATGGACGATAAAATTGAATTATGCTGTAAAATTAATTGTGCTTATAGTTTTGTTTTAATTTGCAATCACAAAGATCACCTATTTAATATATTTTTAGCGTTTCATATTCCTTAATATTTGAACAATCGAAATATTTTTTTGTAAAAATAAATGAAATTTTTTTGAATAATCAAATAATGCAGAAACGTTAACGGTAATTTGATGTTCGACTAAAAATATTTATTCGTACATCGTATGATTGTAATAATATGGAATATAATATTATGTTTCTTTTCTAAGTTTTTTATCGTTCTTTGGTGTCAGTTAATTAATGGATGGTTTCAGAAATACATCCTAGACATACATACCTACATAGATAACTTCACGCCTGTATCCCTTATGAGGCAGGCAGAACACCAGCGGGTATAAAAGCATCTCAACTTTTGTTAAATTCGGAGGTATTATAATTGGAGCGGCGCGAGATTTTAATTTGGGATATTAATAAAGTAGTGGACTGTAAATGCGGCGCGGGACCCTATTCCCTAAGGGAAAGAGTCGTTACGATTTAGAGGATCTCCGAAAAGTGGACTAATCACAGGATAGCTGGTAAATCAATTAAGTATAGCGGTAATTATATATTTTATAGGTTATAAACTAACACGCACCTTTTTGATCTTCCTCGCGGTAATTGGCTTTCACTGCACTTTGTAAAATAGTTTTTTAGTTGGATATAAGCACTGGCCAGGCTGAACACACAGTAAAACTTCTTTTCCAACAAGGCACGTGGAAGTTTTAAGGACGAGTTTTGCGAGCGTCCTTGCGCGAGCGTATGTATAGACAGACTCTCCATCTTGAATCTTCTTTCTTCATGATTGGCCGAAGGTGCATGTAGAAATTCCTATTGAAGGTAGTCCCTACACCGAGCGTTGTGATTAGCTAATACGCGTGGATGACGATATCCGATTTACAAATTAATTAATTTAAAAGTGGCGGTAACAATAATGATGGAGAGAAATTATTGCAGGGACAGGCGGTCGGCACCCGAAGAAACACCAATTTTACTCTTCTCTTCTCTTACTCTTATACTCCCAGCACAGCATGGCAAAAGTTATATTTTAAGACATTATTTAATCAGATTTTTCATACAAGTTTCATAAAAAATAATTTATAATTTCTACGTTTTTAAGCAAAATCAGCTCTACATATAGCTATAGAAGAAAATAAATAATGCTATAAAGCTCAATTTCAGCCCACTGTGCGGCGCGTCCAACTAGGTTTTCTTTCCCTCATTGAAAAACATAGCGCCCCCTATAGTTTTATATTGTACCACTTAGCGGTAGTATTTTAATTTTAAATTTTATTTCATGATATGACACCTAGCGCCATCTTATATCTTAGCGGGTACCAAATAGCGAGGCACGAATTTTTTTTCGGTATTTATTTATTTATTTATGTTTTTGGAGAACCAACAGCTTTGTTACAAAATTATAAGCTGTTTAATATAAACTATGGAGAGCCAATTAAAGGTTCCCGCGATTATACAACAGGATAAAAAATTAGGTAGCGTAAAAGAGAAGCTTTTACAATCTGACATACAATATTGATATAGTTACACAAAATTCACAGACAAAAGTATTATATACCTAAAACATAAAAGAGAAACTTCCACAAAGTCTATAATTCTACAAACAATATGATTTAATGATTGTAAGTAAGTATATTGTATTGTAAGTCTATTGACTTTACTATAGTGCGGCCGCTCAGAGAATGCGTTCCTGACACCTATCAGTTGGTCATGACTAGTGATGGGCACAACATAACACTGAGTTCGTTACCGTTCCTCCAAAATGAAACGCCGGGTTATTTTTAAGATTATTTTCGTTTTAAATTGGCGGAATCATTTAAAATTTGTATTTTAGTAATTTAAGTGCAAACCAAGAAAAGGTAATATTAATATAATAAAATTGTTTTATTTATTTTTTGTTACAAAGTTACAATCTGTATTTCTATGCAATAAAGTATATTGAATTGAATGTGCGTACAGAATATTAATCAGACTCCGATTCGCTTGAGGAGGTAGTTTCTTCATCATCATCTTCGCCTACATGTATAATTATTTTATTATCAATAACAGTTTCAATCCTAATATCTCGGTCAAAATGTTCCATAATCAGGTTTTTATTCTTTCAACAACCTTTGTCCAGTCATCTCTAGTGACTTCCCCGCAGGCTTCTTTTAATTAGGTCAAAATCTTTTTCGTGCTGAATGGCGGGGAAGTATTTTGGCGGGCGGCGTAACCTTTTATTTGAGCCCAGATTAGCTCAATCGCGTTATATTGGCAATGATACGATGGAATTCTTAGAACGCGATGACCGTACTCCAGAGCCAGTTCATCGATTTCGTATCGCACATTTGCCGCTTTATTTTCTTTAACTAATTTAATTAGCTCTGCTTTTAGCATCTGCATATACGCCTTTTGCTTGTAACCAACTTTTTTTCGCGCATTCAGTTTGGTTTTAGTTTTATTTTTTAATTTAATAAAGTCCATTATTTTCAAATTCTTAAAAAGAAAAACGAAACGTATTATTTCATAAAGTATACCTGTTTAAGAACAGATTACGATACTGTTATTATTAGCACAGCACTACAAATATAAAGCTTTGACATAACCTTGTAATAGCGCAGTATAGATTTTGAAAAATATTGTTTACCAAGTTATTGGACACTCAGTTTGGCACAAAATTATAAAATTCATTAATTATTGATATAATAATGTTGTTTTAATGCTCATCAATTTTTAAAACGGTAAACAACCAGCAAAAATATTTTTTATCGTAACTGCAACGCCCTTACAAAGTTACGTCGTCAGTTCAATCGCGATGTGTCAGGAACGCATTCTCTGAACGGCCGAAGTATAGTCTCTGCTATTACTGAATGATTGATCTAAGGGCCAACGCTGCGTCACGCGTGTGCGTGTGTTCATATTAAACTGCCACGTCCGTGCCGTACGAGCGTAGGTACAAGATGGACGTTCGGCACGCACGTACTGCACGGACATACGGCACGCGCATGACTCGTTCCCGCTTGTACTACATCGTTTTTCAATTTGAATCGAATTTACTCAAATAGTAAAAGATTAAGAATTCCATTGACACGACTGTAAAAGCACACTAATGAAATTTTACTATTATAACGAAATTGCGCCACGCGCGCCTCGCGCTTCGCCACGCCGCGGCGCCTGGTCGCGGACGTACGGTACGCGCGTGGAAACGCTTGACGCAGCGGTGGCTCTAAGTCCAGTTGTTGTTAAACCCTGTTAGCACATTGTTTTATGTTCATACATCACATAAGCATTTGTTTAATTATGTAAGATGCAAAAAGCTCCGAATATAAATTAACAATGCTAGGTGCAAAAGTATATAATCTACTAATCTACTCAAAACTTAAACCTCTTTCCAATAAAATACAAACGTCAAACGTATACGTCACGATAACAATCAATATTTCAAATCATTTCAAACCAAATTCCACAACACGTCAACATCTTTATTAAAATCAACATTATAATACAATTTTTAAATATACATAGTTTTGAAGTAAAATGACGGAGCACACTCAAAAGTTGCGGCAGAGCACGTCTCCGCCGGTGGCGCGCTCCGGCGCCGGCGACATCTCCGAGCGCGAGCTGTCCCGGGAGCGCTACACGCTGCAAACCACTCCGCAGCCGTAAGTCACATAATAATTATGAAGCAAGGTCTTTTATTATCCACTTGGCTAGCAGCTACTTGGTGTCATCAACAGTTCAATGAAGAGCTAGGGCCTTGTTGAACCGTCCCCGACCGAAATGTGACATTAAATTTATACTTACAGGGGGTAACAAGTAGTTTGCACTTCAAACGCAAGTTGCAAGAAATTTTAGTTCAATCGGAATAGTGCTGCAAATCTGAGTAACACAAATATCACAACTGCATTCGCTCAGTGTACACACGTTGCTTTTAAATTAAAAACTATATTTCGATATCAAAAACCTATCAATTATGAGACTGCAAGTGTCGACAATGGGTAAATGGCGCAGTTTTTGAATGACGAAAGACCCACTCTATGCAGTGAGGACTTCAGTACCATTAAATGCATGATATAAACTTGTGACAAGTATTGTTATCATCTCATCTCTTTAAGCGTGTCAAAGTAGGTACTTGACTATGTGACTAGAATACAGAGATGGGCAGCAGCATCATTTTGCGGTAATGAACATACCAACCCCGACTTTAAGATTATCTCAACCCTCTCTGTGCAAGAGACTTGCTGTAGTTAATGCTTGCCACTAAAGTAAAAATAACATTTCGTTCTATTAGACGAGTACGAGTGCATCCAAAGAAGCAGCTATTCTCAGTCCCCATCAACAAGTTCACAGCAAAGAGCAGCGCCCCGAGCCCCAACCTGAAGAGGATCAAGAGCTGCCTAGAGGAGCTGCACAACACCACGCCCGCCAGGCCCACCAAGATAGTGCCCAAAGCTGTCTCCATGGAGGACCTCACGCCCACTAAGCGGCTGAAGACTGATAAGTAAGTCCTGAGATATAAACTAATTAATGCAGGACGTAAATAACGAGCGTTCGTTTGATATACCTCCTTAGGGGGAAAATACCCAACATCCTACAAACAGATGATTTAAAACAAAGGAGGTCGAAGTTTTGGCCTTGCTCAAAATCCTACTCAATTGAAATAAGGTTTTTTAATTATAATTAAAGCTGATTCAATATATTGCATGCTGTCAGAGATGAAAAGTTGCCACTGCGGCGCTGGTCTGGTCTGCACGGCGCGGCCGAGCAGCACGCGGCCACCGTCATCACGCACTTCATGGTGGTGAGCGCGTGGCGCCGCCGCCGGGACGAGGTCAAGTGCTTGAGGAGGACCCTGGAGAGCCAGGTGAGTGGGCTCTTCAGGCCAAGTCATGGTCTAGTTGTACTGTGTATTCGCAGTCTAATTAGCGGCTGAGATTTATACATTGCCAGCCGTTTCGCGCGGTTATACCGAAAAACTCAAAACCACGACTACACACACATAAAGTAACCTTTGGTTACATTGATTGTTTGTTTTGTCTCATCGTTTTTTTGCTGCCCAAAAAGGCTTAAAATTCAAAATTCTAAAAGTTTTATTCATCTTAGGAATTTCAAAAAATACTTGATAAGTTGTCTCACATACTTCGGCTTTAAATAGTTGTTGATAATTGTTGAATAAGATATTACAGTAGACCTAGACACAAAAAAGCCGACAGAAAAAACTCTTGGCACTCTTTTTCAGTCAGAATTATCAAATTAATACAAATAGGTACAGTACAAATTGACCGTGACATGAAAAAAACAAACACGAGACAGCTAATTTGTAAGGGCCAATGTCACGCCACAACCAAATTGCTTACATAGTAGCTGCAATGAGGTATGGACGCACAACACGAACATGAAAAACTGGGACCAGAGTATTTAAATAAGAATGGAATAAAATAGTCATCATCAGCAAAACGACCTAGCACCGCTAGTAGCACCCGTTCACGAGTATAAAACAAGCAATAACCATCACCCTCCTCAACCATATTTTAGGGAAGAGGGTGACCCGATACCCGACGCTACCACTAGCCATGCCGCCTGAGGGAGCATGACGTTCTTACTGTTGTCTCGACACAAAAATAAGTGAGTGGAACAGTCACCAGTATGCCATATGTCATACTACACGGCCATGCCATAAATAAAAATATTAAGTAATTAGAAACTTTTAGATATATCCTGTTGTGTGCTTAATCCCATGCCATTTTATCGTCTTATAGAATCTTTAGTTTTCGAGATAGTGTTTTTAATTATTGATTTAAATTTATTGAATGGCAGGGTTTGAAACGACTTCGGAATTTTATTATATATACGTATTGACATTCCAATAAATGATTTGCTGCTTTTAGCCGGCCTTAATTTGGGAAACGCTAACTTATGGTTGTTCCTAGTCCTTAAAGAGTAATTTTTATCATGATCTTTCCTAGTTTTAAATTTATTACTATTCTTATAAATCTAAGTACATAATGTTTTCATAAATATATTGTGATGCAAGATACCAATTTCTTTAAACTTAGTTCATATTTACATTCAACGAATAGCCCTTTTCTGCAGTGTAGATATCGTGCCAATATCTGCGGCAGTAGGATTATACTATGAAAATAACTAAATATTTTCGCCATATTAACATCAGTCAATGAGCGAATTTTCTTTACCGTGAACGCTGCAGAACTAAGTCTACTCGCTAGTTGTGAGATATGGGCGCCCCATTGCAATTTAGAATCTAAGGTAATTTTCCAAGAAAAACAGAGTTAATGAAAATGAAAATGAAAATGAAAATGAAAACTTTTTATTCGTAGTAGGTAATTTTATACACTTTACGAACGTCAAATGCTGGATGAGGGCGGCGCGGGTCCAGACGACATGAAGAATCCAGGGGAAGGCCTCCGTCGAGAAGTGTGCGTCTCTCAGCTTATAAAGATAATGATCGCCCATTATCCACCAATGTCTTGGTGATGTCTACTACTACTTCTTCTTCGGCTTTAAAAAACGAAATGAAAGTAGAACCCTAGGTAGACCGAGAGGAAAAAAGCCGGCGGAAAAAAAACTCTCGGCACTCTTTTGTAAAAAGTGCTTATTATAGGTACAATTTAGCAGAAATACAGCTCTGCTATGACATGAACAAACAAACAGAAGACAGCTATTCGTGCTTGCCAATATCATGTCGCAGCCAAGCTGCTTACATAGTGATTAATGTTTAATATTTGGAAATAACCTGTGGAGACATCAATCCCACGCTCTTTTGTCATCTAAATAATCTTTGAGTTTATAGTAGCCTTTTTTGCATAATGTTTCTTTGATAGTTCTTTTAAATTTATTAAACGTTAGAGATTGAATTGACTGTGGTATTTTATTATAAATACGTATTGACATTCCCATAAATGATTTGGTGCTTTTAGCCAGCCTTAATTTGGGAAACGCTAATTTATGGTCGTTCCTTGTCATTACAGAATAATTTTTATCATGCTTATCTTTCATGGTTTTAAATTTACTACTATTCTTATAAATATACATAATGTTTTCATATATATATTGTGATGCAAAGGTCAAGATACCAATCTCTTTAAACTTTTCTCTTAGAGATTCTCTACTTCCAAGTTTATACATTCCACGAATAGCCCTTTTCTGCAGTGTAAATATCGTTTCAATGTCTGCGGCATTGCCCCAAAGTAGGATGCCGTAGGACATTATACTATGAAAATAACTAAAATAAACCAGCTTCGCCGTATTAACATCAGTCAATGAGCGAATTTTCTTTACCGCGAACGCTGCAGAACTAAGTCTACTCGCTAGCTGTGAGATATGGGCGCCCCATTGCAATTTAGAATCTAAGGTAATTCCAAGAAAAACAGTGTTATCTACTAGATTCAACCTGTTCCCATTAAGCCGCAGATCAGACTCAACTTGTTTTACATTTGGTGCGGAGAATTTTATACATTTAGTTTTTTTATCGTCGTCAACCCGTCGTCGGCATTAACCCGTCGTCGGCATTAACCCGTCGTCGGCATTGAGTTTGCAAGTATTCATTCCTTATCTCTCTAATTGTTATCATCTATTCTTTACTTGCTCGTCTTATAGTTATTATTATAGTATCTTTTCATCATTTCTCCCGATCGGCGGTATTTGTATTTTTATTTAGTTTAACGGTGGCGGTATGTAAGCAAACTATTTTCTGTTTTTTTATTTTTGACATTGACTGACATTTTAACATTTGTTTCACGACAATGTCACTGTCATTAATTAGTCTAAATTACACTAAGCTGTTAAACCTAAACACAGATTATATATTTTTTTTTTTTGGAACTATTATTATCGGAAGTTAAAATTGTATAGTCGCTTCTCTTTTGTTCCCTTGTCCTTTTTTTATTTTCTTATTTGTGTGTGTTAAATTATTGTTCTTGTGATTCCAGTGCACTTGTGAGTGGTGAGTTTGCCATGTTAATTATTATCATAATTATTTTATTGCATGTATATTTTGGCATAGGTATTTATATATTGTATTTTTATTTTTTATATTTACATTTATATATTATTTAAACTACTTTAAATGGCTAACATTATTGTTGATTTTGATGACAATTATTTCTCTTGCTCTTCCTCTTCATGTAGTTTTACTAGTGCAGATAACTCTTTCGCGCCTACACTGACTCTGCAAGACCAACTCTCTGTTATATCTGACGCAAACCCCTCCAACTTAAATATTGTTCATATAAACGCTCAAAGTATCCCAGCCCACTACTCCGACCTCCTTGCTTCCTTTAACGTTGCCACGGTAGATGCATTGTTAATATCCGAATCATTCCTGAAACCTTCCCTCCCTTCCACTCATTACGCCTTACCCGGCTACATCCTCATTCGTAACGATAGGATTGGTAAGGGTGGTGGAGGAGTTGCTATTTATCTACGTGCTGATATACCATATAAGGTTGTCAGCACTTCCCCTTCTCTTCACTCCGAAAAAGCAGAACATCTGATCATTGAAATAACCACTCGTCACACAAAGCTATTACTAGGAGTAATTTATAGCCCTAACCAGAACATAGATTATTTCAATGATCTCGATGGACTCCTCCATGACCTTTGCCCATCCTATGATCACGTTATATTGATGGGTGACCTAAACACATGCCTGACCAAAACCAACACCCGCTCCCGAAAACTCGAATCTCTCCTAAACTCCCATACCTTACATATCTTACCTCTTTCTGCGACCCATCATTTCCCGAATTGTGTCCCTTCCTTAATCGATATTATGATTGTTTCTAACCCTCGTAGTGTTGCGGCCCATGGACAGCTCACTGCATCCTTTTCATATCATGACCTTGTTTTCCTGTCCTACCGTATCCGTGTCCCCAGACGCAAACCACGGGTGATGTTTTTGCGAAACTATAAAGTCATCGATTCGACGGCTCTACAACAGGACGCTGAGAACATCGACTGGAACGCTGTTACATCTAGCACATCTATAGATGCCAAAGTTAGTATTTTCAATCGTACCATCTTGGAATTATTTGATCGCCACGCTCCCTTAAAAAAGGTTACACTAAAGTACAATCCTGCACCCTGGCTTTCTGATAGTATAAAGGATGAAATGGCCCGTAGAGACAAGGCCAAAAGACTGTATAAACGTAATCCCACCGAAAGCAACCTTGTCAAATTTAAACACCTCAGAAATCGATGTAATCGTCTTTGTCGGGATGCGAAAAGGAAATTCTTTTTCGATTCTCTCATCAACCGTGGTTCTGCTCAAGTCTGGCGATTCCTTAAATCCGTCGGTATCGGCAAATCTCCTAACACTTCCCTTAAGGACTTTGATTTAAGCGCTATGAACAATCATTTCTCTAATCCTCCAGTTACCTTACCTCCTCACATCAAATCCAACACTTTGAATCATCTGTCGAGATTGCAAGCAACACACTCTCCTTTTTCTTTTGCGACTGTGTCTCCAGATGATGTCAAGAAATCTATCCTTTCCATTACTTCAGCTGCAGTTGGTGAAGACAATTTATGCTCGAGAATGATCGTCATGATATTACCTGTCCTTTTGCCTATCCTGACACACATATTTAACCACTCCCTTTTTTCCGGTACCTTCCCTTCGATTTGGAAACGTGCGCGCGTTATCCCTATACCTAAAACTTATAATCCTACTGACGTCACCCATGTTCGCCCTATATCAATCCTACCTTTTCTTTCGAAAGTTCTCGAACACATTGCGCATAAACAACTGTCAGCATTCCTCTCCAGTAATAATTTAATAACCCAATTCCAGTCCGGCTTCCGTCCTGGCCACAGCACTGTTTCAGCATTAATTCACGTAACTGATGACATTCGCTGGGCTATGGAAAACAAATTCCTTACCTTACTTATCCTTCTCGACTTCAGCAATGCCTTTAACGCTGTTGATTTCGATATCCTCCTTGGTATCCTTAAATCCGTAAATGTCTCCCCTTCAACATTGGCTTGGTTTGAGTCCTACCTTCGTGGCCGCTCACAGCAGGTCCGCCTTGATGACAGTCACTCACATTGGTGTGACCTAGTTGCGGGGGTGCCACAGGGTGGTGTCCTATCTCCTCTACTTTTTTCCATCTTCATTAACTCAGTTACCAAAGACATTTCCTCCAAATTCCATCTATATGCAGATGATCTGCAATTATACCTTCATTTTCCCGCATCTAATGTTGAGTCTGCTGTTACGACAATTAATTCCGATCTGAGTCGAATAAGCGATTGGGCAAAGTCATTTGGTTTTCTTGTTAACCCCAAAAAGTCGCAAGCAATGGTTATTGGTAGCCGCTATATTCGTGGCTGCCTTGACTTTGCTAAAGTACCTCCCGTCACCTTGGACAATGTTGTGATTGATTTCACTGACACAGCTAAAAACTTGGGAGTCATTATTGATTCCAACCTCACATGGAACGCAAATGTCAGTGAAATCAGTCGCAAGGTCCACTTCACTTTGCACTCACTTAAAAAATTACAAAGTTTCTTGCCTTTTCAGACTAAAATTTCTCTTGCCCAGTCGCTGGTCCTGCCCATCCTGGACTATGCCGACTCATGTTATTTGGATGCCACGGAGGAGCTATTGAACAAATTGGAAAGATTGCAAAATCAATGCATTCGCTTCGTATTTGGACTTAAAAAGTTTGATCACGTCTCCGAATTTCGAAAGCAACTTCGATGGCTCCCAATACGGTACCGACGAAACATTAGAATCCTTTGTCTACTTTTCAATATCCTGTTTAACCCACTTACTCCTCCCTATTTGCGCAACAGGTTTAATTTCACTCACTCTCAGGACATGCCATGCAGAGCACATGTGCGTAGTCTTTTACTTATGCCCACTCATAAAACTGATTATTTTTCCTACTCTTTTTCAGTTCATGCAGTCAGATTATGGAATTCACTACCTCACATTATACGTGAATCAAAATCAATATCTGTTTTCAAGAAAAAAGTTAGAGAGCACTACTTTTCTCAATGTTGAAAGTAGTTTATATATTAGTATATATATTAGTAAGTATTAGTTATTGTATGTATGTATTATTAGTATGTATTAGTATATTTAAGTAACTTTATTTAGGTATATATGTATTGTTTACATAATATGTAATTAAATATAATTATTCTGCGTACACACTACTTTTGCATTTTTATCAAACTCTCCAGTCTCAGGTCTGCTGGAAGAAATTTCTTTAGGAATAAGCAGTACCTTTGTACTAAATCTATTGTAATTTTCTTATGAACTATATCGTTACTTGTGTACATGAATTGTTAAATAAATAAATAAATAAATCATTGAAAGCTAGATTATTTACATTAAACCACTGTACTACATTAGAGAGAGCATTGTTTACATCGTCGTAGTTGGTTTTCTGCCTTATCATTTTAAAAATTAATGATGTGTCATCAGCAAACAATACAATATCGTGATTATTGCCTACCATATAGGGTAGATCATTTATATAGACTAAAAATAAAAATGGGCCCAGAATTGAACCTTGAGGCACTCCCATTCTCACAACCGACCCAGCTGACCTTTTCCGGTTAACCTCAACCTTCTGGATTCTATCACTCAGGTAAGAATTCAAAAGTTTGAGGTCAGTGCCTTTGATGCCGTAGTGGTGGAGTTTCCTGATGAGAGTGTCATGCTGAACACAGTCAAATGCCTTGGATAGGTCACAAAATACACCTAGAGCATCCTGTGACCCCTCCCAGGCACCAGCTATTACTTCAAACAGTTCAACACCAGCATCAGTTGTCGAACGACCCCTTGTGAATCCAAATTGTTTGTTATGAAGTAAATTGTTTTTTGTGAAGTGAGCTAATAGCTGGTTGAGAATAATTTTTTCATAAATTTTGCTACACGTTGGTAAAATCGAAATTGGTCTAAAATTAGTAGGGTCCGTAGAGCTACCCGATTTAAATAAAGGAATAACCTTACTATGCTTCATTAAATCAGGAAACTCCCCACTTATAATACAGTTGTTAAATATTTCAACAAGGCAAGGAGCTATTACATCTATGATAGAACTTAAGATTTCAACAGATATGCCCCACAAATCAGTTGTCTTTTTAACATCAATTGTCTTAAATGTTTTAAAAATGTCCCCGGTGTCTATGGGTTGGAACTTGAAAGACTCCTTGCACTCACTTACATGATTTTTCAGCAATGATTCAGCCACCACAGGTGAAGAATTTAACAATTTAGTAGTTGAAACTGGAATGTCAGCAAAACAATTTTCGAATGCTGTCGCAACATTTTCATCTACATTAATGGTTTTATTGTCAATTACAAGTTTAAACTCAGTATTGCGATCCTTAACTTTTCCAGTTTCCTTATTTATTATGTTCCATGTTGTTTTAGTCTTATTAGAACTATTTTTTATCTTATTACTTAGATATATAGATTTGGCTGCGGCACATACTCTTTTAAATAATTTTGAGTAAATTCTAACGTAGTTGCAAAAGCTAGATAATTACTAGATTGAACTAATCTAAGCTTCACTAATCTCGTTACAAAGGCCATTAGTATCTTGACAAGATGTTGTCGGCAGGTGAGCTGCTCGGAGCGGCTGCGCGTGCAGGTGTACGCGCTCAAGTCGCTGCTGGACTCGGACAACGCGAAGGTGCGCCTCGCCATGCGCGAGCTGGAGCGCCTCAAGCAGCTGCTCAAGGAGAAGGAGGCGGAGAAGGCGGTGCTGGAGCGGGTCGGTGCTCGCTTTGCAGCTTTCTTCTATTGTCTGTTCCAAGTTGTGACTAAATTATCGATTGACCTCAATTTCGAACAATAAGTGTTTAGACAGAACAGGAGCAAGTCCCACAAGAAACTGGATTTTAAAATCATTATATACAGAGTTAATTTTAATTAATGCATAACCTTTTGCGGACAGCCCCTCCACATCATCGGTCCCAACAACATTTGTTTTACGACTTGTTACGAATCTTGATAAATAACACAAAAAATAAAAACAAAAAAAATTTTGCTCCTTACTCTAAATTTTGTAAGAAGTACCTATTATTATTATGAAGCGATATTTTACTGCGCAGGGTGCGTGGCATACCTACGCTCAGGGTAAATAGAATTACGCCTCTAAACAGAGGCTATAAATATTTTTTGTATGGGAAAACTAAAATTTTAAAGCTATGAATTTTAAAAAGTTGTAGAACAAATGTTGTTGGGATTGATATGGAGAGGGTGCCTGCAAGAGGTGATGCGCTAATTTAAATTAACCCTGTACTTTTCACAAAGTGCAAGCAGGCAGGAGCAAATTTAAGGAATTGTACCACAAAGCAAAGCTTCCATACATGAGGCTCTAATGAAGTTCGGATTGTAGGGATATCCTAGTAGGCAACTAAAAAAAAATTGTAATGTGACCTTTGAATAGTGATATTTGAAAAACAATTTTCCCAGGAGAAAACTGCGCTCGAAGGAGATGTCAGTGCGGCAGAAGATAAAGCTTCGGAAATGAGCATTGGTAATTTAGAAACTAATTACTTACTATTAAAACTTTGTATTGGATCTGCTTTGGTGTTATCCGTCAACGATAAAATATTTGATTATTGGTAGCTAGGTAGGACATTCAGTCGTTTTGTTCAAATATAAATTATTTAATGTAACACCAAAGTAGCTTTATCTAATGTAGTAGTTACATCAGTTTGTTAGATAAGTTATAAGTCCTTATTGAGTCCAATTTCAAATAATTTCCAATAAAATAAATATAGCTCCGTCTACTTTTCCCGCGTTTGCTGTCTTGTGGATGCCAATTCCAAAATTCCTGCTTATTGGTGTCCTAATTCTGCATAAGAATTTAAAGGTAAAGCTTAGTCGTTGTTCATAACTAATAATAATAACCAGCAAGGTATACTGGTAATGTTGTACCCCCGGTCCTCGCAGGTTGGCGCAACTGCCGCAACGAGCTGGAGGGCGTCAAGGCGGCCACGGCGGCGCTCGAGGCGGCCGTGCGCCAGCAGCGCGCCGCCGCCGCCGAGGCGCGCGCGCAGCGGGACCGCGCCCTCCAACAGGTCGGTGCTTGATAGGTTCACAATGACGTAGGTACTTTAAGATGGTGTTAAAACGAAAAGTAATGATGTAGGTACACTTGACAAACGTCAGAATTTTCCACCTCAGTTTTAAAAACAAATGGCCGATGAAAACTTCAGTGGGCGGCTGGTTTATTACAAACTGATTTCCTGGGTTTGAAAAGTCGCCGTTTCTTTTCTGAATAAGTGTGTATTTTATTGCCCTATGCTTTTATAGATGATAGCGATGTGAGGTGCAAAATACTATGCATAACACTTGAATGCGGAAGGCTTGAATGCAGAAGGCAAGTTATAGTTCTATAGGCTGAGGTAGGTAACGCTTACGATGCAGTTGAGTTTGTTGCCACTTCTTCTCAACAGATCGACTTTCCGAAGTGGCGGTAGATTCAGTTGTAAAATGTTTGACTTATTTCAAATATATTTAAATACTTACGAAATAAAGAATATTTTGAGTTTGACTTTGCAGTCACGATAAGCGTGCTTGTAAGAATTATAATGAAAAATTGAGTGTGATAGATATATTTTCAAATACATTAAGTAAATTCAAAAAGCAATTTTTAAATCATATTTCACATGTAACTAACTCATAGCAGATACAAATTCACTTATAATGGTATAATTGAACAAAAATTTAAACAAAAATTTATTTAATTTAAAAAAGGCAAATCACAGGGATTTTTTTTTCTTTTTAAAATTTTTAACATTTATTTTTAAATCTTTTCTTTTTTTTTGTAACGACGCCACATGATAAGGTTCAAGTAATTAATTAAATCCCCACTTCAGGGCCTTCTGTTTATATATAATGTACACAGATATGTTTTTCTTGGTTTTGTTTTTTTTTTCTCCAATAATAGGTAGGTACTTATATATTTATAAAAAATATTTGTCAAGCTATAAAAGAAAAAAAATCTGTTCAACGCATTATAGGTAAATTACTAAATTGTACTTTCTGTTTAACCTTACTTCTTTAAGGTAACTATTGGTTTATATAGTATTTATTTATAGTGATTATTTTAATTTATAAGAAACTGTTTGTTCCTATTATGAATAAATAAAAAAAAAACGTGTCACATTTTCTACTTTATCCATGTACTAAGCGTATAAAAAAATCATTGGTTTATTCTCCGGGTAACATGGTGGTTTGAAATTGTGACTAAGAAGTAAACGTTTCATCAGGCCCGTAAGTCGTAGAAAATTACTTTTAGAGAGCGGCATTTGTGCTCTCGTTTAACTCACATTTTATAGTCACTCATGATTGTTACAAAACGTTTTCTCTTTCCTTCTTTTATGGCTGGTTTCAATATTCAACTGACTGTTATGAGTAACCGGTACATGTACAAAACTGGTAGAATAACTTTTTCACAATAGCTATTAGCTACGAGCTGTAAGTTCTCAAATTTAGCATGGGCCCTTTTTACATGACGTTCTTCCAAGAAACTAGGCGATACGTTATTTATAGAATATCATGCATCCGCAAATTATTTGTAAGTATGATATTTGAACTTAATAAATGTATAAACTTATTCAATTTATTCTTGATATGTTTTGGTATTTGATAAATATCTTATAGTATATTTTAAGAGCTTTTTGTTAATAATTGCGTTTAATTCCTTTGTCTTATTTTGCAATTTGTTGTAAGGTTCAATCGCATTTTTATGACGTCGAAGTAAATATTTAAAAGATCAATTATGCCATCCAATAATACTTGCCCTTTTTAAGCTATTGCATAGCTTCTATCGCGGGCCTTGAGCGTGGGGACCGAATCCAGAAATTCCGTAACAAAAAAAACCTAACACCCCCCACTCCGACCGGCACAGCGGTGATACTTTGATTTCATAACTTTATATGCGGGCTTTAATAAACAATCAACGCCATCTACTAGGACGTTGTGGAACTTCATATTAGATCAAACATTACTGAATTAATAAAATAAATAAATAATTATAATTGCATAAGTTGATAAAAAATGCTATGCAATAGCTTTACCGCGGTAGTCTCCGAGTGCCACACGTCTTTTTTTTCAAAAGCTGTAATAGATAAGTTAGAAAGAGAAAACTGGATTATTGATATGTAGTCAGATATTTGTACGGTTTACGAAACCGCACAATATTTCACAACATGCATCCGCGACTCAGCACTTATTATATTATATTTAATTTTGTCGCATACATGTTAGTTCACCTAACGCATTCGAGCTAGCAACATTTGACTGATACTTAACTAATAATTGTGAACCAATAAACAAACTGATTTAAACAGTGTTCTTACTACGCACCTACTCTATCAACTATCCAACAATTAAAGTGTGTAGAGTGACCTACAGACACCCTGCACATCTTTTTGGTCCTTCGAGCGTCTTTAGTGCTTTTGGTGAGTTTTGAGTGTGTTAGCAATCGGTTCGCTGGCCTTCCACAAGCGGACCTCCCCAGCGAATTGAGAAGGTGCTTATATCACACTTGAGAGCTTGCCTGGAGCGCTATTAGACAGAACCAGCACATTGAAAAACTAAGAAGAAATCTACAACTATGAGTTCAATGGAAGATTTAATTGCCAACCAACAGCAAATAACAGAGGCGATGCAACAGCATCTGCGTAACTTCAAGAAAGATTCAGCTGAACGGAAAACTGAATCTTATATTAAGAAACGTCTTGAAATTTTAGATGCTTACTGGAGCGAATTTCAAGCAAACCACAGCTCTTTACGAACATGTGAAGATCAAAACTATACCTACTTTGCGGAAAACCAGTATCAAAAAACAAAAACTTTTTACAACGAAGCTCGAACAATTATTCAACAAGCCAACATCGCCGAAACTACGCGTAACCCTACCCGAAGGGATTTTTCACCAAACCCGAACATACATGTTAGTGATACTCAGCCTTCAGAACATTCTATAGCTAGATCTATCAAATTGACATCCCAAGGAAACCCAAGTAAATTTGAAGAAATGCTGCGTAAACAAAAAACTAATTTTAAAGCTTTTTCCCGAACTATTTCTTGTGTAAACCTGGAAGAAATTAATGAAAAGTGGGAATTCCAAGATGTTTTGTCGAACATTGAATCGAGGTGGAAAACCATCGACTCACTTCATTGGGAGATCGACAGCGAAGCTATAGCCCTAGACGAAGAATATGAAGAAACCTTTGAAAGGTACGAACAGAAATACAACTCTATGAAAAAGGCTATAAATAGTAAAATGTGGTCAGTCTCTCATAAAGAAAAATCAACACCCCAAATGGAATTGCCTACCTTCAGCGGCACTTATCAACACTGGATTAGCTTCAAGGACTTATTTACAGAAACAATACATACAAACCCTTCTCTATCCAACGCTCAGCGGATGCAGTTTTTGAAGTCCAGGGTTAAGGGAGAAGCTGAAAAACTGATTCAACACTTATCAATCAGTTCCGATAATTACCAAGCATGTTGGGAGATCTTGTGCGGTTTCGTAAACCGTACATGCTCCCGAGGGCAAGATGAAATAACATTATAGGTAAAAAATATTAACTTAAAGTCTCTAGTTTAAAATAATTAATTTCACACAACACTTCACTAATCACTATCAGTTAAACTAAATACACGGTTGATATTCGGCGACGTGGCCGAATAGCAAATGAATCTATTAACGCCATAACAAACCTAGGAGTCGAAATATCTACTTGGGATCCAATCCTTGTACATCTACTGGCGCAGAAATTAGACAACGATACTTATAATGACTACGTGGAATCTCTCAGAGAACCAAGGGAGCTGCCGACTTTATCAGAATTTTTAAAATACCTAGAAACCAAATTTACATCTTTAGAAACCGGACGTCGCAAACAAGAACGACCTTCGACTGACTCTCAGCATCAACAACAACGTGGAACACCGAATACCAGATTTTTATCAACATATAAAACATTCAGTGCCAAACAACAATTTAACTCGAACCCTAAAACGAGTGACCTAAATAATTACTCAATAATCAACAACAAGACTAACAAAAGCGTACCAAGTCACGTAAGGTGCCCACTTTGCAATAATGAACACGGGTTATTCCATTGCAACGAGTTTATTAAATTACAATTAAATGATCGGCGGAAATTGATTGCGAGATATAATGTGTGCAAAAACTGTTTATTCGATCACAAAGGCCACCTATGCAATTCTGAAAAAAGGTGTCGCACGTGTAATGGTCGCCATCATACTTTACTTCACTACGACACAAATATTAATTCAACAACTAGCGGCAAAACCGATAATAACATAAACCCGATTGCTTCGACGTCAAGTTCAAACGCTTCTATCGAAGATATCTCTGAAACTTTATTAGCAACTGCCATGGTCAAGGTCAGAGCTCATGATGGCTCAGAAATAATTCTTCGAGGCCTGATCGATCAGGGATCACAGGTATCTCTTATAACTGAGAACGCCGCCCAGATGCTCAAACTACCCCGTCAAAAATGTAAGGGTGTAATTTTTGGAGTAGGAGCGCGAGAAAACAACTGCAAAGGTGCGATAGCTATAACATGTTCATCTTTAAACGATAACTATACATTTGAAACCGCTATCTACGTAATGCGAAACTTAATAAATAACCTACCAAACAGATCTTTTTCAAAACCAAACTGGAAATACCTGGAAGGTGTTCAATTGGCTGACCCTGACTTTCATATTAGCCGACCAGTCGATATACTATTTGGAGCTGACGTATACTCAAAAATTATACTCGGCGGTATAATAAAAGGAGATGAAATGCAGCCGATCGCACAACAATCACTACTTGGTTGGATTTTGTGTGGTAATATGAAATCCTTCCAATGCAACGTCGTACTGAACAACCTTGAAGATATAAGTAGATTTTGGACTATAGAAGACATAACAGAGAGCTCTGAACTAACTTCGAATGACCTTCACTGCTTACAACAATACCGAACCGAGACCAAACGCCAACAGGACGGCCGCTACATCGTCAGACTGCCCCTGCATCCTGATATCGATGAGAAACTGGGAGAATCGAAACGAAGAGCGACTGCACAACTTTTTCAATTGGAAAAGAGATTTGAAAGATTAGAAAAACTATCTAATGACTATAAACTATTTATGTTAGAATACGAACAATTAAATCAAATGAAGTTATGCAAAAGTAATACGATACCTAACTATTATTTTACACATCACGCCGTCGAACGTGCCGACTCTCTCACGACAGCTTTACGTGTTGTTTTTAATGGAGCCGCAAAAACAACCTCTGGATTAAGTTTAAATGATTTGATGTACAGAGGCCCAAACTTACAAGCAGATTTACAATCACTAATTTTGAGATTCAGACAATACAATACTGCATTTACTGCTGACATAGAAAGATTTTTTAGGCAGATCCTATGTCATGAAGATGATCAAAAGTATCAAAAACTTTTATGGAGAGAAACACCTAACCTACCAATTCGGGAGTATGTTCTAACCACAGTAACGTACGGCACTAAGGCCGCACCATTTCTAGCCATGATGACTTTGAAGCAATTGGCAAAGGACGAACGGCACAACTACCCCGAGGCTGCTGCTATCCTGGAGACTTCATTTTACACTGATGATCTCCTGTACTCTACAGATGACCTTCAAACAGCGATCAAAATTAAAAATGACTTGATAAAGTTACTCAAGTCTGGCGGCTTTAATTTACGCAAATGGTCGTCAAACAAGTGTGAACTATTGAATGAAAACCCTACAAACAAACAAGAAACGTTCGATTTTCGTCACCAAGAGTCAACAAAAACCTTAGGCCTGAAATGGGACCCTAAAGAAGATATTTTTACATTTAAATTAACTATCAACTTAAACTCAACTAAACCTGTAACAAAACGATTACTGCTCTCTGAAATATCGAAAATTTTCGATCCTGAAGGATGGTTAAGCCCAGTGACCACGAAACTAAAACTTATTTTTCAACATGTATGGCTGGAAAACCTACGATGGGACGATAAAGTACCGGATTCTATTAATAAAGAATGGTCAAAAATAAAAACTCAACTTGCCACAATTAACGACATAAAAATACCAAGATGGTTACACATCAAACGAAACGATCCAATCCAGCTGCACGGGTTCTGCGACTCATCTGAAAAGGCCTATGCTTGCGTTATTTATTGCAAGGTAAACCAAGACGCAGTTACCTTAGTAGCTGCCAAATCTAGGCTGGTACCTTCCAAGAAAATTATGTCCTTACCTAGACTGGAACTATGCGCAGCACTCCTGCTATCAACTTTAATGAAAAAAGTACTAAAGACCCTTAGCGGCGATCATGAAATAACTGTATATGGATGGTCCGACTCCACTGCTGTACTCGGCTGGTTATACGGCGACTGCAATCGTTGGAAACCATTCGTCTCAAACAGAGTACAAAAAATTACAACTATAATGTCTCCAAACTGCTGGAGCTACGTTAATACTTCTGAAAACCCAGCTGACTGTGCCAGCCGCGGAATAACTCCTACTCAGCTAAAAGAACATGTCCTATGGTGGCAAGGACCTCACTGGCTTCGCACTTTCCACCCTGAAACAGAAAGAACACAATCATTTCATACAAAAGAAGAAATTAAAACTAAAAAACAATTACAAACAAACGTCGCATTACGTCATAGATCGGACTTCATCAATGAAATACTTACGCGAAACAGCTGTTTGACTCGAGTTACACATGTTATCGCATGGGTATTACGCGCGATCTCACGTAACAAACAACAGAGCCCAAACTATCTTACTTCAGCTGAAATAAAAAGGGCTAGAAATCTAATTATAAAACACATTCAACTTACCTCGTTCGAAGATGAGATTTTGAGCCTGAAACAAAACAGAGAATTAAACCGAAAAAGCCAAATTTTACCTCTCAACCCCTACCTGGATCAAGATGAACTTCTGCGAGTAGGAGGACGTATTAAAAATGCATATATTGATGAGGATCAGAAGCATCCCATCATCATACCACACTCAAGTCATTTCACGGACATGTTGATCGATCAAGCTCATAAACTAGTATTCCATGGTGGCGCGCGACTTACATCAGCAAACTTAAGAAAACAATACTGGATAATTGGTGGCAATAGAGCTGTCAAAAAACGACTTTATAAATGTGTAAAATGCCGAAAACAAAACCCATTACCACAACATCAACTAATGGGAGACCTACCGGCCGCAAGATGTAATCCGACACGCCCGTTCTTTCATACATCTGTTGATTACACAGGATACATTGACATAAAAACTAATAAAGGCAGAGGTGTAAAAACAACGAAGGGCTATGTTGCAGTTTTTGTTTGTATGGTGACGAAAGCCGTCCACCTGGAACTAGTCTCGGACTTAAGCTCAACAGCGTTTTTATCAGCCCTAAAAAGGTTAGCTGCCCGGCGTGGAGCTCCGTGTCACATGTATAGTGACAATGGCACTAACTTCGTCGGAGCCAACAAAATTCTAAAACAAGAATTCATAAACCTGAAACAAACACTAGACCGTGACTTCTATTCAATCATAGCTGATATGAACATTGAGTGGCACTTCAATGCCCCGTCGTGGCCAAGTGCTGGAGGGCTCTGGGAGGCAGCAGTGAAGAGCCTAAAGTACCATCTACGACGCGTCATTGGGGAGCAAAAACTAACTTTTGAGGAGATGTCGACAGTTCTGGCACAGCTGGAAGCCTGTCTTAACTCGAGACCATTAGCAGCGCTTACCGAGGATCCTGAAGATGTTGATTTTTTAACTCCATCTCATTTCTTGTCAAGCGGACCCTCATTAACAATCAATGAAACAGAAACAGACAGTCGAACACGATGGCATCTCGTACAGAAAATATTTAAGGATACCTGGAACCGATGGCAGTCAGAGTATCTAACTACGCTGTCTACCCCAAGCAAATGGCAACAAAAACATGAAAATATGAAAACTGGTGACATCGTAGTTATTCGGGAAGCGAACTTACCTCCTGGAAAATGGGCCCTAGGTCGTATAATCGACCTTCATCCAGGAAAAGACGGCCATGTTCGCGTGGTCACATTGAAAACTAAAAATGGAGTTATGAAACGCCCGATCATAAAACTATCGAAACTACCTACAGAAGAAAAAACTGAAAATACAGAAACAAACCAACAAAACACTAACGAACAACCTAAAATGACAACCAAAACAACAAAACGGACCAGTAACCGAAAATGGAAATGCAACCTCATTCTTGCACTAACATCTCTTTTTACATTATTTGCACCCGCCCAGTGTACCTACAGCCTAACGAACATAAATTCTAGTCAAAGTATTTATTTTGACAAGGTTACAGACATGCATTTGATCCGTGATGACTGGAACTTAATTGTTTATTTCGATATGAGTCCATACTGGAACGGAATAAACATCTTCAATACCTACTTAACAAACTTAGAAAAAATATGTTATGAGTCACCACAACGTCACCAGTGTGACATCATACTTTTACAACTACGTCATGGAAGCACGGAATTAAATCACTACAACAACTTACTATTGAATCAGCAGTTCACACGCTCGAGGCAACGCCGAGGCCTTATCAACGGCGTGGGCTACTTAGCTAATTTTATGTTTGGAGTACTCGACGAACAGTTTGCTGAAAAATATGAAAATGATATCAGCTTGACCAGGAAAAACGAAAAATATCTAATGTCACTGTGGAAAAATCAAACTTCATTATTGGAAGCTGAAAATAATATATTAAAACGAGTAGAACAGACAATTGAAAAACAACATAAAATGTTTAATCAGCACATCATCGCCTTGGATAAAGCTGCGAACACAATGGCTTCAAAAATAAATGACATGGAAAATACTAACAACTTTATTTTAACATCGATAATCGCAAACAGTATTTTATTTGATTTGAAAAATCTTCAAGAAACTCTCTTAGATACTGTGACAGAGATTCATTACGGAAATTTGAACATTCATCTTTTGAGCCCTGATCAACTTACTGAAGAATTAAACATCATTTCTGGAAAACTTTCTAACGATCTCGCACTTCCGATAGAAAACATACACTCAGACTTAAGAAAACTTTACCATCTTCTGAAAATCAAGGCCAGGATGACCAAAAATTACTTCATTTTTGAAATAAAATTACCTTTAGTGACCCGAGATAACTATGAGATATACAAATTGATCGCAGTACCTCAAAGATTTAATGATTCCATGGCAAAAATTCAACCCATCGATGACTACTTAGCAATAAATCTACAGAAAGACGCCTACATGCCCCTGTCAGAAAATGAACTACGAACATGCATACCATACAACACCGATTCTTACATATGTCCTCTGAAACAGCCGATATATCACATGAATGCAAATGAAAATTTTTGTATCAAAATCAAAGGAGAAAATACCTGTCAAACAAAACTCTCAACTTGTACGGACATGTGGACACCGCTTTATAAATTTAATTCTTATTTATTCTTCGCTTGCCGACAGCGTACAATACGAATCATATGTGAGACTCAAGTTACAGCCGAGCGACTCAACAATGCCGGTGTTATCGCGCTCGCGCCAGGCTGCGTCATCAAGGGCGATGCCTTCACTGTATTTTCGCATCGTCAGCAATCAAATACTATAACATTACAACCAGCTGTTCTTAAGGTCGACGTACCTTCAATTAACAACATTTTTAATATAACTGTTCCCACATTTAAATCGTTTGATGAATCGGAAAACACGTTTCTGACCAAACAAATTGAGTCCATGGACAAACAAATTAAAGAAATGAAAGACAGCGGCGTCGAATTAGCAACCGATAATATATCCATCCATGATATGCACCAGTACGTTGTACTATATGTACTGGCAGTCGTGATCATACTCGCCACTTGTATTTACTTCCGGCGGCGGGTACGTTGCTCTGCAACACTTCCGAGCTCCTGCCGAGGACACTCTACTCCTAGCGAACCTGCGATAGAGCTGAGACGATTACCACCAGTCCCCAGAAGACAACTTGCGAACATGACGTCATCGAAAGCTCGCGTGGACAAGGCCACGTCGCCGAATATCAACCGTGTATTTAGTTTAACTGATAGTGATTAGTGAAGTGTTGTGTGAAATTAATTATTTTAAACTAGAGACTTTAAGTTAATATTTTTTACCTATAATTTTATTTCATCTTGCCCTCGGGAGCATGTACGGTTTACGAAACCGCACAATATTTCACAACATGCATCCGCGACTCAGCACTTATTATATTATATTTAATTTTGTCGCATACATGTTAGTTCACCTAACGCATTCGAGCTAGCAACATTTGACTGATACTTAACTAATAATTGTGAACCAATAAACAAACTGATTTAAACAGTGTTCTTACTACGCACCTACTCTATCAACTATCCAACAATTAAAGTGTGTAGAGTGACCTACAGACACCCTGCACAATATTTGATATGATATTTAGTTAAACTAATAAATTGTTACGACGTTGGCTAGACAAAATTACTTATTCTGTAACTGGTTATATGTAATAAAAACTTAACTCGCTATTGGCCGCAGCAGACTGCCATGCCACCTTTACCTCATAGGTTTAAATTAACAACTAGTTACGTCGGCGTTGGCTAGATAAAATTACTTATTTTGAAAATAGTCAAATGTAACGTAGCAACCCGTTACAGTCAACCAGTTCGTAAGCAGTGGTTCAGATGTCAAGATTTTGAATATAGAAGGGCATTTTGGTAGTGATTTCTATTGTTCGTAGGCAAAACGAACAGTTTTCATGATATTGAAACCCGTCATTAGTCTTTTTACTTTTACGTAAGCTCAAGACATGTGAGAACATAATATGATGGCGTAACAATAGGCTCGCGAGCTGGAGCAGTGCTTGTCGGAGCGCGGCGCGCGGCTGGCGGCGACGGCGGAGCGCGCGGCGGCGCTGACGGCGGACGGCGAGCGCGCGCGCGCACAGCTGCGAGACGCGCGCGCGCAGCTGCAGGACGAGCGCGCGTGAGTGCCCTTGTATCATTATATTATTATCAATAACAGAATCAATCCTGATATCTCGGTCAAAATGTTCCATAATCACGTAAAATAGTCTTCTCAACAACCTGTGCCCAGTCATCTCTAGTGACTTCCCCGCAGGCTTCTTTTAATAGGGTCATCATCTTTTTCATGCTGAATGGCGAGGAATTATTGTGGCGGGCGGCGTAACCTTTTATTTGAGCCCAGATTAGCTCAATCGCGTTATATTGGCAATGATACGGTGGAATTCTTAGAACGCAATGACCGTACTCCAGAGCCAGTTCATCGATTTCGTATCGCACATTTGCCGCTTTATTTTCTTTAACTAATTTAATTAGCTTTGCTTTTAGCATCTGCATATTTGCGTCAATGCCTTTTGCTTGTAACCAAGCGACCATTTCTTCTTTTTTATTAGCTTGGGTAGGTGGTTTCTGTATTTGAACCGAGTGATAGGAGGCATTATCCATGAATATTACAGAAGGCTCTGGTAGGCTGGGCAAAAACACGTTCTGGAACCACTCTTTAAATGTAGAGGCATTCATTTCCTTGTGGTAATCATTTGTGCCGTACTTTGGAGAACCTGCGTGGCATATTATCAGACGGGCCCCCTTACCCATTGGTACTTTCGATGTCGACGCTTGTGTATCATCCGTCCAAGAACGGGAAACCATGTGATTGGCGTTTAGCCATGTCTCGTCAATGAACACGACATTATCCCAGTTGTCAATATTTTTTGCTTCTCTCAAAAAACTAAATAAAATTTTTCTTTTGTCTGTTTTTTATACGAAAAACCAATATCTTTTAAGATTTTGGTTAAAGCAGTTTTACCCCCGCTAAACAGTCCAGCTTCTCTTAACGATGCCAAAAGCTTCTTCTTGTTGAGATATTCATTTCTGGAATAGTAACCATATATATGATTTCTGATTGCATCGGCGTCAAAGGAGTCAATATCTGTCACGGGTTTAGTTCTACGTTTCTTCTTCGGAGTACGTAAAATATTATCTTCTGTGCCAGTAGAGCCGAACTTTTCTTTATTAATATTTGTTATCGTTCGTTTGCTAACTCCAAGTGCCTGAGAGACGGGTTCTTGTACTTGTTCGACAGGTAACAGGTAACCATTTCACCGCTCCCGCTTAACTAACTCCATTCACGATTAACTCCAATTTTCAATGTTTGTCCACGTTTAGGCTACTTTCTTTCGCGCGTTCGGTTTGGTCATAGTTTTATTTTTATATTTAACGAGCGTTTGCCCGCGACTTCGTTCACGCATAAACTCAAAAGTCCTATTTTCCTTTCCCGTGGGAATTCCGGGAATTCCTTCCATTATACAAACAGACACTTAGTGAGGAACCTTTATACCAAGTACACATCCGTGCTCTCAAAGAATAAGATTTCATCATACAAGCTAAAACATCATATATTTCCCGTTCCCGTGGGAATTTCAGGAATTCCTTTCATAACACAAGCAGCTCATTTTTAAAAACTTTTCTGCCAAGTATCATATCCGTGCACTCGAGGAATCAGATTTTTCATACAAACTAAAAAGTCCAATAATTCCCGTTCCCGAGGGAATTTCGAGAATTTCTTCCTTATTGCACCCCTACATCCCCTAAAGAATGTATGTTCCCAATTTCAGCTTGCTACGCCCAGTAGTTACGGCTGTACGTTGTCTGTCAGTCACTCAGTCAGTAACGGAACAGTTTTATATACATATATTGATAAAAGTTATCTTATAGTCCATTATTTTCAACTTCTTTAAAAGAAAAACAAATCGTATCAATATATATAAAACTGTTCCGTTACTGACTGAGTGACTGAGGTACTGAGTGACTGAGTGACTGACAGACAACGTACAGCCGTAACTACTGGGCGTAGAGAGCTGAAATTTGGAACAAACATTCTTTAGGAGATGTAGGGGTGCACTAAGGAAGGAATTCCCGAAATTCCCACGGGAACGGGAAATATAGGACTTTTTAGTTTGTATGAAAAATCTTATTCCTTGAGTGCACCGATGTGAAACTTGGTGTAAAGGTTTTTCAATGTGTGTCTGGTTGTGCTATGAAAGGAATTCCCGAAATTCCCACGGGAACGGGAAATATATGTTGTTTTAGTTTGTATGAAAAAATCCCATCCCTTGAGTGCACGGATGTGATACTTGATATAAAGGTTCCTCAATAAGTGTCTGTTTGTATTATGGAAGGAATTCCCGAAATTCCCACGGGAAGAAGTTGGACTTTTTAGTTTGTATGAAAAATCTTATTCCTTGAGTTTTCGGATGTGATACTTGACATGAAGGTTCTTCAAAGAGTGACTGGTTGTGATACGAAAAAAAATCCCAAAATTCCCACGGGCACGGGAAATATATGATTTTTAGTTTGTATGAAAAAAACTTATTCCTTGAGTGCATGGGTGTGATACTTGGTATAAAGGTTCTTTCAGTGGGTGTCTGGTTATATTGTTTCTGAAATTTCCACGAGAAGGGTAGTTAAGCGCATACGAAGTTGCGGGATAAAGCTAGTTATTTTATAAAGTAGGTACACCTGTATAAGAACAGATTACGATACTGTTATTGCCTGTTATTTAGCACAGCACTACAAATATAAAGCGCTGAAATAACCTTGTAATAGCGCAGTATAGATTTAGAAAAATATTGTTTACCAAGTTATTTGACCTCAGTTTGGCACAAAATTATAAAATTCCTTAATTATTGTAAAATTCATAATAATGTTGTTTTAATGCTCACCAATTGTTAAAACGGTAAACAACCAGCAAAAATATTTTTATCGTAACTGCAACGCCATTACAAAGTTACGTCAGTTCAATCGCGACGTATCAGGAACGCATTCTCTGAACGGCCGAACTATATTAACTCGTATCTACCGAGTTCTGGGTACTTTTCCAAAATTCTAAAAAAAACACATGAAAAATAGCAAGTTTCGTCAAAGACATATATGGCTAGAAATGTTCAAAAATGCCTCGTTTATCCTCCACCAACCTTTGCACGTAGCCATCAAACACCCTGTATATTGAATCCTGATAGCTAAAGTAAATACTAGTAGATGAGCTTCTTAGTAATAGTTGTGTGTGTATTCAGAGCGCGGGCGCGGCTGTCTGCCGAGGGCGCCGCCCTGTCCGCGCGCGTGGCGGAGGGCGCGGCGGCCGCGGCGGCGCTGCGCGGCGCGCTGGCGCGGCTGCAGGCCGAGGTGGCGCGCCTCGACGCGCAGCTCGCCGACACGCGCCGCCAGCTCGCCTGGTGGCCCGCGCCGCTCACCAGGCCAGTCGCACTTCTCTCACTCACATCACAGGCGGCGGCTGGCGCGGCTGCAGGCCGAGGTGGCGCGCCTCGACGCGCAGCTCGCCGACACGCGCCGCCAGCTCGCCTGGTGGCCCGCGCCGCTCACCAGGCCAGTCGCACTTCTCTCACTCACATCACAGGCGGCGGCTGGCGCGGCTGCAGGCCGAGGTGGCGCGCCTCGACGCGCAGCTCGCCGACACGCGCCGCCAGCTCGCCTGGTGGCCCGCGCCGCTCACCAGGCCAGTCGCACTTCTCTCACTCACATCACAGGCGGCGGCTGGCGCGGCTGCAGGCCGAGGTGGCGCGCCTCGACGCGCAGCTCGCCGACACGCGCCGCCAGCTCGCCTGGTGGCCCGCGCCGCTCACCAGGCCAGTCGCACTTCTCTCACTCACATCACAGGCGGCGGCTGGCGCGGCTGCAGGCCGAGGTGGCGCGCCTCGACGCGCAGCTCGCCGACACGCGCCGCCAGCTCGCCTGGTGGCCCGCGCCGCTCACCAGGCCAGTCGCACTTCTCTCACTCACATCACAGGCGGCGGCTGGCGCGGCTGCAGGCCGAGGTGGCGCGCCTCGACGCGCAGCTCGCCGACACGCGCCGCCAGCTCGCCTGGTGGCCCGCGCCGCTCACCAGGCCAGTCGCACTTCTCTCACTCACATCACAGGCGGCGGCTGGCGCGGCTGCAGGCCGAGGTGGCGCGCCTCGACGCGCAGCTCGCCGACACGCGCCGCCAGCTCGCCTGGTGGCCCGCGCCGCTCACCAGGCCAGTCGCACTTCTCTCACTCACATCACAGGCGGCGGCTGGCGCGGCTGCAGGCCGAGGTGGCGCGCCTCGACGCGCAGCTCGCCGACACGCGCCGCCAGCTCGCCTGGTGGCCCGCGCCGCTCACCAGGCCAGTCGCACTTCTCTCACTCACATCACAGGCGGCGGCTGGCGCGGCTGCAGGCCGAGGTGGCGCGCCTCGACGCGCAGCTCGCCGACACGCGCCGCCAGCTCGCCTGGTGGCCCGCGCCGCTCACCAGGCCAGTCGCACTTCTCTCACTCACATCACAGGCGGCGGCTGGCGCGGCTGCAGGCCGAGGTGGCGCGCCTCGACGCGCAGCTCGCCGACACGCGCCGCCAGCTCGCCTGGTGGCCCGCGCCGCTCACCAGGCCAGTCGCACTTCTCTCACTCACATCACAGGCGGCGGCTGGCGCGGCTGCAGGCCGAGGTGGCGCGCCTCGACGCGCAGCTCGCCGACACGCGCCGCCAGCTCGCCTGGTGGCCCGCGCCGCTCACCAGGCCAGTCGCACTTCTCTCACTCACATCACAGGCGGCGGCTGGCGCGGCTGCAGGCCGAGGTGGCGCGCCTCGACGCGCAGCTCGCCGACACGCGCCGCCAGCTCGCCTGGTGGCCCGCGCCGCTCACCAGGCCAGTCGCACTTCTCTCACTCACATCACAGGCGGCGGCTGGCGCGGCTGCAGGCCGAGGTGGCGCGCCTCGACGCGCAGCTCGCCGACACGCGCCGCCAGCTCGCCTGGTGGCCCGCGCCGCTCACCAGGCCAGTCGCACTTCTCTCACTCACATCACAGGCGGCGGCTGGCGCGGCTGCAGGCCGAGGTGGCGCGCCTCGACGCGCAGCTCGCCGACACGCGCCGCCAGCTCGCCTGGTGGCCCGCGCCGCTCACCAGGCCAGTCGCACTTCTCTCACTCATATCACAGGCGGCGGCTATGAAATCCGGAATACATCACCGCCGGAGCGGTAATATTTGGTGGCAGATTTTATATTTAGGGTGGACGCTAGGAGTGGTATGTAAATTATTTTTGTAATACCTGCCTGGACTGATCATAAACCTACTTTCCTGATTACTAAACAGCTCCCACGCCAATTTTCATAATATGTTAGTTGAGGTAATTTCGCCCTTTTCGGGGGCGTTTTCCAGTCTCAATGTTCCAAAACATTTAACCAAATGTTTGTGAAAATGTAAAACAAAAGCAGGAGTTAACGGTTATCTGGTAGAGATCGCTCTAGAGCGATAGGGCCGCCTTTTGTAGGTTCCTCCTGTTCCATGTTGTTTGTTTAACATTTGTGTTAATGTACAATAAAGAGTAGGTAAATAAATAAATGTGATATGTCCCCGGGCAGGCTGGTGGGCGCGGCGCGCGCGTGGTGCGGGCGCGCGTCGCTGGCTGACGCGCTGCTGTGGTCGGCGCTGCCGCCGCGGCAGGGCTGCTGACTGCCGCCGCGGCAGGGCTGCTGACCTTCAGACTGCTGACCGCCGCCTTCCGCAGCCGTGGTGCTCGCCACGCAGCCACATCACCACGCAGCTACCAGCTTGGGTATGCACGCTGTAGAGTGCTGTCAGATAAACCTACATCTCGGAACTTTAAACTAAACAGGGCTTACTTTGTATAGTAATTGATGTCTTAATAGACTAGATATGTAGATAATAGCTGTTCGTTAATTATAGCTGACGCGTTAAGTCTAGATAAGTCTAGAGTGTATTGAAAATGAGTTTTTAGGTGGTAACTTCACACTACGGTAAGTATTTAGAGGATTTACACGTATTTTTTAAGAATGTTATACTTAATGTTAATTACCGATTGTTAATTAAGTATTGTGAAGATATTTTATATTTTTGTAAGTTATTAGTTCTAAATAAATATAAATTATTGACGTTTGTCTTTTATTTACTCAGCAGTTCTTTACTATTAGATTATGTGTATCTGTTACCGGAAAATAACAAGTAACCGTAAGTTTATTTTACGAGGAGTTTTATAAACTTCCGTAAGATTCTAAATGAGTGATAAATTGTATTATTTTACGCTCATATTTTCGTAAATTCATCAATTTGCGACGTCTCGTGGTAAATTTATAAACTTACGGATTTCCATTCGTAAGACTCTAAACGGTTCGACCAATCACAGCAGAGCTTTTAATTTTACGCTTTTTTTAAATACCTACGGAAAATAATACACGGCTCCCTGATTGGTCAGACAGGACGATTACAAAATTTTACTTATGGTTTATGGCGCTCGCTCGACTTGCGCACGCAGGTCTTGCACGCATGGTCCTGCAAGCAGGTCCTGCTGGCATGAAAAAAGTTTTCACAAGCGATTCCTCATAAAATAATAATAATTAGAAAAAAGTATAACAGAGTTTTTAAGGTACCTACTAATATGCCTCAAATCGAGGCCGTATACCATTGGTCTGAACCTTTTCTGGCAACGACACTACCAGCCGCACTACCAGTAGTGTCGTTGCCAATTGAACGACACTACTGGATGAAATTGTACAGTCAACACAACCCCGTAGTATCATCTGCACCATTGGCCAGCACCATTAATTGGGCAAACGACACTACCATGTACCGTTTGCACCATTCTGCTTAACGAGCTAGGAGGAACAAGACATCATTCGAGTCACCTGATTTTTTAAAATATAAGCAATAATTTTTTTTTATATAATACTTTTTTAATATAAAATCAAGTGAACGTCGGAAAAACAAGTGAACGTCGGAAAAACAATTGAACGTCGGAAAAAACAAGTGAACATCGGAAAAACAAATGAACATCGCAAAAACAAATGAAAATTGGAAAAACAAGTGAACATCGGAAAAAACAAATGAACATCGCAAAAACAAGTGAGTATCGGAAAAAAAACAAGTGAACATTTTAAAAACAAAAACAAGTTCAGCAAACAAGCAAAGACCTTAATGACATGTCTCGGAAAATTTGTTCATTTGTTTTTGCGATGTTCATTTGTTTTTCCAACGTACAATTGTTTTTCAGATGTTCACTTTCTTTTTGTAATTTATAACCTGTAGGTAACTGTATCTCCTTATCTGAGTTTATCAAGTGCATGGCCTAAGGTTATCTCATTGTTTATGAGTTGCATTTGCACATGTAAGATGAAATCGTCACTAGAGATAACTCGTTTAGTTCTTTTAGTTTTACTATTTTGAAGTTTTATGTCTGTAGTTTTAGAAAAAATTTGTAAAATGTTAAGTAAACGTAACAGATTTACAGTATTTTTGTTTAGACATTTATTCAATTTAGAATTCCAGCCTTCGGAGATATTGTTAGTACGATGATGTTCTCCATATACACATAGCATGGTACTGAAATATGGTGTCATCCAAAACCTCTCAATATAATTTATGAATTTTGACATATCCATGTCGATACTTTCCGACTTAATGTACTCCCATCCTTCTTTAATAAGTGGCTGTGGAATCAATGGCAGTGCAGCCGTAAGCGAAATAATTCTTTTTTCTGCCTTACATTTAGTGTAGCCCAAGAGTTTTGCCCTCTTCCAGACACTTTTCGACCAGTGATAAAAACAACCCTTAACAATAATGTCTTTGTGAATTTCCGTCAAAGCATTTATTGGTGCTATTTCATAATCGCAATGAACTTTTGCGGGGGAGAACTTCAGTAGCTGCGATTTGATTAGACTAAATAAAATATAATAACTTGTTGTCTTTTTATCCGTCATTAAAGCAAAAAATAAAGGTCTCACTTTGTTTGAATTGATAGAACTACCAACATCGCCGTGAATTATGTAAATCTGAACAAACGGATGCGGGCAGCTGCTAAAAGTTCCATCAATAAAGATCTCTTTTATATTTTCAATTTTCTCACGTGCATCCGCATCCAACCAGCAAAACGCTATGATTCGATTACCGTTATCATAGTAGTCAGCTAAGATTGACTCACGAAATTTCAATGGTACAACAACGCTTTCTACATCTGTGAATGTGCTTCTAGGGACATCATTTGCTTTATGTCGAGCATCATAAAGGATACGGGAAACACTAGGAAACGGAGGTAGTTTCATTACAAACGGATGATTGCCGCTATTTTGAACTTGTGACAGTTTGTCATCATATATTTGAGTAACTGGTATGTCCGTATTTCGTGTTCTCTCCTTTAAGTCAACAATTTCCCTCAATAATAAGTTTTTCGAAATATCTGGATTGCAGGAATGGTCTTTTCTTTTTTGGATACTGTTGCCCTGAAGACGAGAAAAAATTGAAATGGTAGTTTGCTGCATGGTAGTTTCATACATGATAATAACATACTTAAAACATTGTTGTACATACCTTGACCGTAACCGTTCCTAAACATTTTCCTTTTTTGTAATTCGAGCACCTCCAAATAGATGCACCATTTTTGTATTTTTTCAGTATATGATACTTGTACTTGCCCAAAAGCAACGCAGTTCCACCATTTGTTGGTATGTATTGTAAATCTGATTCGTTTTCTAACGGATCAACTTGCGACATTTTACAAACGCTACGTAGGTATATTATGAAGATAGAATGTAGATAATGTGAGTAAATAGTCAGGCAATTAATTACATTTCTACCATTGAAAGTCAAAACAAATTATTGTGAATGTCATTTGATAATTGCGTCATTTTTTATTTCGTAATAATAAAAAGAAATTCTGAAAAGAGGTTGATCTTAAGTTACGACTTACAGTTAATCTCTTTGGTCTCAGTACTATCGAAGGAGATGATTACAGTCGGTTACTTATAATTAATATTTCTTTTTTATCTAAGTATGACTTAATTTTTAAGATAGAGTAAAAAACAATGAGTTACACCCTCTGTCCACTAGGATCCACCATCTCGATCCACCAGTGGATCCAATAGGACTCCGAAGTCCACTAGGATCCACCATTGATCTTGGTGGATCCTGTGACACTTTCGTCAATAAATTTGATCCACCATGGGATTAATCGAAGTAAATACAATTCTTATATTTATTTGTGTTATAAGAATTACTTAAAATAGCGTTGTGTTGACTGTACAATTTCATCCAGTAGTGTCGTTCAATTGGCAACGACACTACTGGTAGTGCGGCTGGTAGTGTCGTTGCCAGAAAAGGGGTCTGAAGACCTTCAAGCGGCTGAGGGTCCTGCTGGAAAATAGCTTATGATGTATTTGCAGCAATTATACGGACATTAAACTGTAAGCCGTAGATCTAATTAAAGACAGGATCTTGCTGCGTTTACGGGCATAATGCTCACGCCACACAGAAGATTGAAAAGGCCCAGTTTCAATCGATCAAGTTTAATATAGAGTTGCGCCAGTACAATTTGGATGAAATTTTTATCTATATTGTCACGGTGGACAAAGTCAAAGTTTATCAATCTAACTTTGGTGAATAGCAGCCCGCTGTCTCGGGCTAGGATAGAAAAGATTATATTGCCTTATTTAAAGTGGAACACATTCTGTTTTCAGATTAATACAGTAGAACATATTCCCCATGCATCGCCTTTCCTGGCCACTACCCAACTTTTAAGCAGGGACCGGAACCGCTTATCCTTAAAGAGGTTTTTGATTGGGTTTTTCATAGACTTGTTTTAAAAAACCCTATCAATTTGGTAACCGTATCGAAGACTTACCCTAATTTAAGGCTTACCATATCAATAGAGTTAGCTTCATGTAAGCAGTAAGCCTATCGAAAACCCTATTGAAGGTTACCGATTCAATAGGGTTTTAAAACCTGCAGGCAAATTTAATCTAAGAATATCAAATTATCAAAAATATCACCATCTATTCAATCTCGCACTTCGAATTATACTTCCGAATTCAACAGCATGCGCGGAAAAGAGATAGAAATAGGCAACCCTATCACAGGGTAAGCGCATCCGAAAGTAGTTAACTTTATTCAAAGTGTTACCACGTCGATAGGCTTACCATATCAATAGGGTTACACTTCCATATGGTAAGATTTTGATAGGGTTACCCTATCAATAGGCTTAATCAAATAAAGGGGTTTTCCGGTCCCTGCTTTTAAGCGTCAAGTGGGTAATAGTCCATTGAAATGTTACATTTTTTAGGCCTAACCTTGCGATGTGTAGGGGGGATCAGTGTTAAGCTAAAACCAAGTTTGTGGGGTCGCCACCCTTGTCCTACGGCCGCCATCTTGAAAATAGGGGTTGAAATGGTTTTTACGATATATCTCTTAAGCTATTTATCTGATCAAAAAAGTGTATAACGTGTTTTGTTGCAAATTAAATCTTTTACAACTTTAGTCATGTAACTTTTTGTCGTAGAACTATAAATAAAAAAGTTATAAGCGAAAACGTTTAGAAATTCGAGAAAATAATTTGTATTTTTTGATATACCTTTTTTTTATCATTTTACGAAAAATATATAACAGACCATTTTTGTATATCGTTTTTTGAGGAACAACTTTTATAAGCAACATTGTTCATTAAGTTAATAGTTAAGGTTTTACAGCGCTTTACAATTTTTACGAACTGTTTCGGAAGTTAGGTACTGTACATATTGCGTGGTATTGTTATTATGTGGGCAATCGAAAAAAAAAACCATTTCAACCCCTATTTTCGAGATGGCGGCCGTAGGACAAGGCTGGCGAGATCCCACAAACTTGGTTTTAGCTTTACACTGACCCCCCCTACACATCAAAAAAATAAAATTGCGTCCTCTGATAAATGCAACCCCAAATGTATCTTTTCAATGGACTATAATTTTTTCGAAGATGGATGTGTCCCTGCCACGTGCGTCTGTGTCAGTAACGTTGATATCGAACTATCTACATCGACATTTACCCTGAAAATCCTGCCTATTTAGTGAAATATAGGCAAAACTCTTCTTTAGTTGAGGAAATAATAGGTAGGTACCTACCTAACTATTTTCACTTTGTAAGCCATGGTCATGATCTCTTTCCACCATGTGACATAGAAATTAAATGTTGTCGTAAGTATTCTCATTATAAAAATTACCACACTTTTATCTTAGGTACCGATATATGATATGGCGCAGGGATAGGAACTATTCTCAGAGACAAGACATGACTCAAAAATATGGCGGAGGCGTTTTGTTAGCGGTGAACCGCGAACTATCAGTGTTGGATCGCCCAGAATGGAACTCTTCTGCAGAGTACATTTGGGTCACTGTATCTTACCGTGAAAATAACGGCACTTTCAATAAACTTCACATTTGTACAATCTACTTGTGTAATGAGAAGCAAGGTAACTCTCTCAATACACAATTACAAAAAATTTCGAATAATTTGAGCATCTTAATAAATTCGTGTCCTAATGATACTTTTATAATAATGGGTGACTTCAACCTAAGCAACGTTGATTGGTTAGCCAATAACGATTCATTTCAACCATCAGGTATTGCAGGTGAATCCCAAGTACATTTCTTTGACACTCTTTCTGAATGTGATTTGAATCAGTTTAACATTTTTAAAAACGCTAACAATAAAATCTTGGACTTGATACTTAGCAATGGCGATCTGTCAGTACAGGTGTGTTTGGATCCTTTGGTCCCAGAAGATGCCCATCACAAATCCCTTGAAATAGTATTAAGTCTTTCAAAAACCAAATCTCTAAACGAAAACAACAGAATTAGTTACCTCTACCGTAACGGTGATTATAGCAAAATTGAAACCCAACTTGATTACATTGATTGGACCAAAGCCTTTCAGGGCCTTTCGTTGGATGATGCTGTTGACTATTTTTATCAACTCCTGTATGATCTCAGAAATAGCTACATTCCATCTAAAGTCAGCAAACCATCTCATTATCCCCCTTGGTATAACTCGTGCTTGCGTAAAATGTTGAAAGAAAAACATAAATACTGGTTAAAATATCACAACTATGGTAATGCCGCAGACCACGCCAGTTTTTCTTTGCTTCGTAAAAGAGCTAAGACCTTAGAAAGAGAATGCTATCACTCTTACATTCAAAACGTGGAACAGTCTATCATTAAAAATCCAAAACTATTTTGGACTTTTATAAAATCGAATAGGAAAGGTTCTAACTGTTTTCCAGTAAGCTTATCTTACGAAGACAAACAAGCTGACTCGGGTGATCGCATTTGTGAACTATTTGCAGACTATTTTCACACTACCTTTCTCTCAATTTCACCAACTTATCAACGAGTCAATAGCCGATCCGAAAGCTACTTAATAGCCAACAACTGTAACCAAACCATATGTGATATATTTATTGAGTCAAGAGATGTGTATACTTTGCTTAAATCGCTTGACTCAAATAAAGGAGCTGGCCCCGATGATATACCACCTATATTCATTGTAGTTGACAAATCTTTAACAAAGCCCCTCGTAATTTTGTTTCGCAGATCTTTAAAAGAAGGAATAGTACCAAAGATTTGGAAATCCGCCTTCATTACTCCTATTTACAAAAACGGGAATAAAGGCGATGTAATAAATTATAGACCAATATCCAAATTATGTCAGTTTTCTAAAATATTTGAGAAACTTATTTATAATCAAGTTTACAATACAATTTCTAATACATTATTACCCGAACAACATGGCTTCTTAAAAAACAAATCAACCACAACTAATGTTCTTTCATTCGTTGATTTCGTAACGTCAGCGATGGATTCAGGTGCACAAATAGATACAATTTATACAGACTTCAGTAAGGCATTTGATCGCATTGAACACCAAATCCTTCTAAAAAAGCTGTTACTTGCGGGCATTCACGGAAATTTATTCAGATGGTTTTCGTCATATATTGAAAATCGCTCTCAGTTTGTAGCGTTGAATGGCTATTGTTCCTCTTGGCGTTTGGTACCGTCCGGAGTCCCACAGGGATCGTTGCTCGGACCGTTGTTATTTATTATCTTCATCAACGACGTTGGCAACTGTTTCGCTAACTCAAAATTTCTCCTTTATGCCGACGATGTGAAAATATATAGGGACATTGTATCTCCAGTAGATTGTGAGTTATTACAGGAAGACCTAAAACGTTTTGAGGAATATTGCACCAAAAATTGCCTAGATCTGAATGTACTTAAATGTCACCAAATTACTTTTACTCGGAAATCGCAGCCCTCAATGTTTTCATATCGTCTCAAAAATCAACTGTTGCAGCGTGTTGATAAGATAACGGACCTAGGAATAATATTAGATTCCAAACTTACGTTCGAGGAACATATAAATTATGTAGCTAAAAAAACTAACAAGGCTATGGGATTCGTATTGCGATCTAGTTCCCAATTCAGTGGTGTAAAAATTGCGAAGATTCTTTACTGTAGTCTAGTACGCAGCATCCTTGAGTATGGTTCACAGGTATGGAACCCGCAGTACGAAGTCCATATAAATAGACTTGAGACTGTGCAGCGCAAATTCATGAGATATCTGCAATTTAAATGTAAGCAATATGACGAAAATTACGAACTAAGATGTAAAAGACATCATTTCTTACCTTTGAAAGAAAGACGTAAAATTGCGGATATATCACTTATGATAAAAGTAGCACAGTCAAAGATCGATTCTCCATATCTGCTTTCAAAAGTCAGCTTACGGGTACCAACAAAAACGGTCAGGCATCCTGTATATTTACATTCTCCACTTAGTAGCACTAATTATCGTAAAAATTCATGTTTTATTAGAACTGCGCAGTTTGTGAACCAATTAGACATACAAGAGTTTGACTTATTCTTAACGAACCCCGGTAGTATTAAGCGGTCTCTGTCAAGGATGTGGTTAGAGAATGCCAAAGGAACACCTTAATCGTTGCTTTTATTGTTTATGCTTTCCTTGCCTCGGACTGCCGTGAATGCATGACTTTTGGGTTTGATTCCTGGATAGCTGGTATTTCCTTTCAGCTTAATCAGCACTGTTTTTGTGTTTCTTTGTTTTTATTCAGTTTTGTAATTTAACCTAACTTACCTTTATTAATAATTGCTGCATGATTTTAAAACCTAAAAAGGTTGATATAACTGTATGAATAGATTTGAAAAAAAAAAAAAAAATTGTATGAGAACATGTAAGTAATACAGTTAGTAATTTGTGACAACAATTAAATGGTGTCAAATTATTTATAATGTAATTTTATAGCAATTACACACTGTATGTTGTCCTATGAAAATAAAATAAAATAAAAATCATTCATCTTTTTTTCCTTTCTCAAAAGATTTCTAGGAATGGCACTTTCCTATTATACCCTTCCCTGTGAAAAGTAGGAACGAGGTGTTCCTACTTCTCAAGAAAAGGGATGGCAGACCGCGACCCACGGCCCGACGGTTGCTCTCGGGAAGCTGTATATATTGTCGGTGCTATTAAAGTTGATAGCGCGATCTAGGGGACAAACATCATATCGTCATTGTCGGTGCTATGTAGCGTAGCTAGAGGTCGTTACCCAAGTGACTCTTGTAGCGAAGCGGAGCATTGTCCCTCTTCCCCCGCTTCTTCCCCTTATTTCGGTGCCAAAGATTTGTTTCACTCCGTTCTGTCCAACACGGGCCGCGTCTTCATATATTTTATCACAATTTTATTAATAAAGTAATAAAATATATGAACCTGGGCAGAGTTGAACAGACAGGAGTGAAGTTTCAAACACTTGCTGGACAATCCCGGGCCACTTGTCTCTTCTTTGCATGATTGTATTAAGGAAATAACAAAAAATAAATAAAAGAAAGTTGTTCAATAGAGTTTTATTTCAGTCTTAAACTTGTAAACAACAACTACGAGTATTAACATTGGAAAGCCTCACTTGGCGCGGCGGCTGCTCGTCGCAACCGCTTTGTTTACAACAACGTTAGGTACATTGAAGTAGGAACAGGGACACATTTACAAAGTTAATAAGCCAGACCCGGACTAGACAGTGACTTAAACAATAAATCAACGGATTGTCCTATTTAAAAGCCATTTGCATGCCGTATTAATTTTTGTTTTACTTTTATTTCTATGAAACAACCACTGAATAAGATCACCTATGAAATGATCATAGCTCTGTGAGTCAAGATGAGATTTAGATTGTCTATTAAAAGACTTCAGAATCGTTATGCCGTTTGTGTCAAATATGCAGCTAAGTCTTGAGAAATGTCGTAATTCTGTATGATAAAGGTTTTTATCTCACATGAGGTTTTTATATTATAAGTATTTTTTTAGAAGTCAAAATAGAAATAAGTAGGCACTTGTAACACTTCAATCCATTATCACGTGATAGTAGTATTTAATTACAGAATATTTTCAATCACAACTTTCTACGATAGGGAAAACTTTCTTATTAATTATTAAGTATTTATTAATACTTTACGGGAGTAACAGTTTGCATCTTACCTCTGCATAGAATAGAAAACATTAGAAAACGTTAAAAGTTAAATCCTCTTTTTTCCAATTTCTTGGATTATTCAAAATAATTATAAGTTGCAAAACAGTGGTTTAAAAAGTGCTAAGGAAATAACAGTGTTTTGATGTCCGGGGCTCCGGGCCTGGCCTCACAATTTTACAGGAGTATGTAGACTGATTCCGCAAACAGTTACACGAGTCAAAATGTATAGTTTACAACATTTATATATTAATTAATATTTTTTATTAACGGGTAAGTGCACAAATATTTACATAAGTATCTTAAATGACTAGAGTGTACGGTGCGGTTGGAGACGAGGACGGTCTTTACGCTAAATCTAAGGTCAAACATTTGTTAACTAATGAGATTCTCTAAGTAAACGGTTGAGTCAGCGAACATGCATCTTCATCTCGTTCTCAGTCTCACCTCATGGTTGGTGCGACCATTAGAGGGCCGCCAGACTGTTGAAAACACGTTGAAAACCAATGCTTCCAACCAAGGTTAAGGAAGGTTAACTTGTTGACAACCAATTCCGAGTCATCCACACTGTTACAAACGGTGGTTTCCAACAAGGAGACAAACAAGAACACAAGCCAAGGTCACGCCAGGCCACGCCCCTTAATCGTCAGTGTGCTCTGATCTCTCGCGTTGATAAAATCTTCGCGATGGCAGTTTTGTATGCAATGAAGATGATGAAGAAGATGGTGAAGATGGCTGTTGTCAACAGCCATCTTCACTGTTGGAAACACGTTGTAAACTAGCAAGGTCACCTTGGTTTGATGTTTTGTTTCCAACAGTCTATTTGGGCCTTTAGTGAAGATTAAGCTTAAAATAGAGTTTATTGCACAAAGACGATTTCACACTTACAACTTTGACTCGAAATCTCAAGCTGTCGAAATCTCATACGTTACAAGAGAACATGTTTTTTTTTATATGATTTTTTGTTTTCTATACCTAAAAAAATATTTTTGGAAAACGCTAAAAAACGATTCAAGCACTAAAAAGAACTGGATCTAGAAAGTTATAGAAATACGGTGCCTTTATGCCTCATCTAATCATCTTAAATATAATAAATAAATAATAAAATCCCCAGACAATCACACCAACAGAACTACATGGCCTCAAAGTAAGCGGAGCTTTCGTCAAGAGATACCATGTAGCGAATAGAGGGGAACCTAGAATATAAATATGCCAAGACACGGAACAATTTTTTTTCTTGTTCCTTGCGGTAATCGAGCCCGCGGTCACTGGCGTCTAAGAAAGATAGGTTCACGCCATAGGCAAACTGGTCGTCACATATCACCAAAGTGATAATTAATAATTAAGTAGAGTCGTATTGCAAATTTTAACATTTTCTTAGCTTAGGCTCTTTGTAGCGTTTTACGAAAACTTAAAGTAATGATATAATTAGGTACGTATTTATTTTACTAAAAACTATTACGGAGTTTTAGAGTTCTTTTAGGCCTGAATATTGTACTCAGATGAATAACTCATTAAAGCCATTTTTTAAACAAAGTTTTTTTTAACAAAAACAGAGCCATAGTCCTAATGCCAATGTGAGGCGCATGCGTAAAGAGGTTAGTAAAGTCTAGCTCATGTCATTAACACTGGCCAAAATATCTTGCAACTTATATCAAATATATCTTGTTTGAAGCAATATCGGTTTCTGAGCATAAACGATGGATAAGAACGACACCAAATTGTCTTCGTTTACTTCCTTTAGGCTGATTCATGGCTCGTCATTGTCAACTAGCTATTTATTGCAAGCTGATATTTTAAGGCTACGTTTACGTATAAAAGATTATTTTTTGTAAATTTACAATATTAACAACACTATTACTCTTTTCAGGGGGTTTTCAAAATTTCAAACATGTGACAACTCTAACAATGCAATGCTAGCGTATACAAAAATATTCATTTATAGCTTGAGTTTGTGGCATTACTGACGAACGAATGGTAACAATGAATACCTGGCAAACTTCAGCTCGTAGTGCACACAATCACCACAATATAGTCCACAGGCAAGTGCCATTTGCCCACACTTTAAACGCTAATGCATTATTTAAGAATTTTTATCTTTTCATAGTTCTAATTACCTCACGGTTGCCTGCCATTGCAGTTAACAGTTAGCTTGTTGGTCGATGAAGGGTTTCCATGCTTCATTGATTTAAATATAGGCTATTCTTGTTCCAATTTGTATGTATAAACCTACACTATAGAGAACATAATAGTCAATATATGAGTTGGTTATTGTCGTAAATTACAATTCCAAGCCACGACGGACTCTGGCAGGATCGCTTTACTTATCTGTGCCCAATTTGTAGTTAAATGACTAGATTCAGCTAAGCCGTGCATAAAGTATCTCAAAAGCATTCTAGGAGGTAGTGAAAACCTTCGGACAGATTCATATGATTTGGTATCTTTCCCAAGTAATTGCTAATTAATTAGTGACTAGAAATATAATATATAGAGCCAAAACATCTTATAAATATTGCAACAACATCTCGAAATATATTTCTTATATAAATAAGATAATTTAAATTAAATAGAACATAAAACAGACACTATTAAACTTAATTAGTTGGGATGTGTTTTTCTTTAGAATACTTAAATAAAAACCTATAAGCGGAATTCTCAATTTCCATTTCAGTGCCTTTGTAACACATTTCATACGAGTAGCAAAACCTAAATATTCTGCCAAACGCGAACAAAGAATAAGATTTGACTGAATTTATTAATGAAATATATTTCCAATCAGAAGTCTGACTAGCCGGAGAAGACAAGTCTTCAAGGTAAGCAATAGTAACTAAAAGAACTGAACTATTTGAATTGGAATGCAATGATGTCTATTTACAGTCGTCGCAGGCCGCGCGGCGCACATCGAGCGGACCTATCAAAAATACGTTCAAGTCGTTTCATTTCAAATATTATTCTCGATAGTCAAGAATATTTGTGAAATTTTTAGTCACAGTATATGTATAAGCCGATGCGGTTCAGATAAAATTTGAAGAAAATGCGAAATTTGTTATCTGCAGGCAAAGTCGAACGTCTATCTTTTGCGGAGCGCTGATTGGTTGCCGCAGGAGCGACGTGTTGAGCTGTCTCAGGTCATGGCGAAGCCCTCCCCGCCCTCGTTGATGGCCCAGGCGAGCGCGCGCGCGAGCTGCGCGTGGCTGTCGTAGTCGGGCAGGCACAGCTGGTTGAAGCACGTGTGCGCCGTGGGCAGCGCGCCGAACGCGGGCGCCGCCGTGATCTGGAAGCGCGGGTTCAGCTCCTGCAATGCCAGTACAGATGTGTTGGTGGTCTTGCATTATGACGTTTTGAGCATTCGCAATGGATATAATATGTACGACTTTTTAACCAGAATGTTTTAGCTGCGTGGATTCGGCTTAAGCAATCATCAAATGAACCTGGAAGCGCGCGCTCGGGCGGCGCCATGGCGGCCACGCTCTGCCAGCACCAGCCCCGCCCCCCGCCCCGGCCCCGCCCCGGCCCCCCGCCCGCGTACCTGGAAGCCGCCGGGCGGCAGCTGCGCGGCGCCGGTGGTGAACTGCAGCAGGCGCGCGCGCTCGGGCGGCGCCATGGCGGCCACGCTCTGCCAGCACCAGCCCCGCCCCCCGCCCCGGCCCCGCCCCGGCCCCCCGCCCGCGTACCTGGAAGCCGCCGGGCGGCAGCTGCGCGGCGCCGGTGGTGAACTGCAGCAGGCGCGCGCGCTCGGGCGGCGCCATGGCGGCCACGCTCTGCCAGCACCAGCCCCGCCCCCCGCCCCGGCCCCGCCCCGGCCCCCCGCCCGCGTACCTGGAAGCCGCCGGGCGGCAGCTGCGCGGCGCCGGTGGTGAACTGCAGCAGGCGCGCGCGCTCGGGCGGCGCCATGGCGGCCACGCTCTGCCAGCACCAGCCCCGCCCCCCGCCCCGGCCCCGCCCCGGCCCCCCGCCCGCGTACCTGGAAGCCGCCGGGCGGCAGCTGCGCGGCGCCGGTGGTGAACTGCAGCAGGCGCGCGCGCTCGGGCGGCGCCATGGCGGCCACGCTCTGCCAGAACCAGCGCAGCGTGCGCTCGCGCACCGCCCCCCCGCCCCCCGCCACCAGCGCCCAGCGCCGCCAGTCCGCCACCGACAGCTCGCACGTGCCGCACACCAGCAGCTGCAGCACCCGCCATACCCAACATGCAAATATTACATTTCAATGATGAACTAAATGATACCAACAGAACCTTGATAGTGCACGTCCCTCTGATTATTACTTTCGTGTCTCAGTTATAATGGAATCATTTTAAGATTGTGTGCAGGACAATGATAGACAGTAATAATAAAACAAAATGACAGTGATAGAAATCGTAAAAGACAATTAAAAAAGTGTATATAACGTTATAGTGTATAGTGTATTGTATAGTGCGTTTTACGTACAGCGCTAAATAAAAGAAATAGTGTTTTATAAGGTTTGCTTAAAACAGTGTTTCCTTATGTGTGAAATTTAATATCATTATAATTTGATTCATGATTTATTAATAGTCGCTATGAAAATGAATTGCATATGTGAGAGCTATGCTAAGCTAACAATGAAATACCTACTTATGTGATTTATAGCCTGAAACAGCTTAATTTATATTAGGATTTGATTTTTGAAATAAAGAGATGATCACGAAAGTCTTGTCATTTCCGCACATAGAGAGAGAGGTATAAATAGAATATAGAATTTGTAATTGTGCTTTTCCAATTAGAGAACAGTTAAAGTCTAATTAAACAATATAATCTAACAAAATTCTTAAAAGAAAGTCTAGAACGTTCTTATTACGTCCGTGCGAGACAGACATATGTGTGTCCCGCTCGCACGCTTGAATTTGTCTCTCTTGTGCAGTATCCTCGCGCGCCCGCACAAAATCGTATAAGAAAGCACCACACTCCGCTAGCGCCGGACTCGCAGAAAAGACCTCGAAAAGAGAAGACCTCCGAAGAAAGAAGCCCAATGAAGCCTCAAGCTTTGAACAGTGTACAGTGAACAGTGAAAATCTCTTGAAGCCCGAAGACATAGAGAAGCCTGAAGTCACCGAATACAGAAACAGAAGACGGGAGGCAGAAAATACAGTAGCAGAAGAGCGCGGGAAAGAGAATATAGTGTGCGTGGCGTTTTTCTTCGTGAAGTGCAACAGGGCCGCGTGGCTTGGCTTTCACGAACGTGTTAAGTGGTGAATTTGCATTTCCCTCTTGCCCCTCGCATCGACTCCAGCTTACAGAGTGGGTGGATAGCGCATTCATAGAATACAATCGTTGACATTCATAGACTATACAGTCGACTCGAGCTATCCCCTACAGATTGTATGCGAGCCGGTTCAAAATAAACAATCACATTGGTAATCAATCACACGTAATCCTGAGATCCGGCTGATTCCGGCAGAACTGTCCCAAGGTGGTATCGGGTTTCTTGTCCACAAAATCATCGTGAATAATGTTACAGTAATGAACGAATGCAGAGCATTAAACAAACCGATTTCACGTCAACACTTTGGCCGACTAATAGTGTCATCCACGTTAACATTCTCCAAAATCATATAGGTACATATTGTTCGATTTTACACCGACAAATGCTTATGGTTTGATTTGTGTTTGATAGAAACTACTTTAAATTTCTGTTGATTGCAATATTTATTGGACGGAAATACTTAATTAAAATATAACTGGTAAAATGATGATTGATGAGTACGCGCGACTGTCTTGTTAGCCGAAGACGAACTGACTTTAAGTAATTGATTTGGAAATGACGTGAATTGTGTAAATGCTGATCTTAGCATATGTGCGGTGCATTGCCCGTACATGCTCCTGGGCCAAATATTAGAAATGGGCTTAACCTAAACAAGGTGCAAAAAACAATCTTGATTAAATTTAATGTTAGTAAATGATAATGATAACTACAAAAACATGATAACTGTTTCATGGTAAGTCCGGAATGCTACACACTGATCGTAGCACGGGCGACGTGCTACGATTTGTATTCACTCGCGCACTACACTGCTCACTACACTGTACACTTGGTCTGGTTGCGGGCGACGGTACTGCGGCCGCCGCACGCGCAGCTGCTGCGTAGTGGGCGGCGGCGGGAGCGCGCGGCTCCGTGGCCACCGCCGCCACCGCTGCACCCGGCTCCACTCTCCCGGCAGCGACATCCTCTCCTCGATGACGTTTTTTAAGTTTTTGCTACACGTATATTATCGCTATTAAAGCAACAATAGCGAAGAGTACGTAGATTGCTGCATAGTGGTGGATGTCATGTTGATTGATCCGACCCACTAAGGGAGGACTTTCCTTTATGATATCCAGTTGCTCTTGGATAGTAGAGAGTGCTTTTCGTCTTTCCCCAACTTCCACGCTGTCATTTTGTATGGTAGTACTCGGTAAGGTTAAGTTAATTAAACTATTGACGGGAGAAATGTCAGGCGCGATAATTTCTGGACTTGTATTAATTCTGCTCGTCTCTTGAGTATGAGTATAAACAATAAAATCAGCTGTTTTGATGACGCATGCTTGACCGACCGACAATAAACCAGCGCGAGTCAAAGGTACGGCGGTTATTTGATCCTTGCACATTAATTTAAGGCGACATGTATCACAACAAGAATAAAAGTAATTATTAATTTTATTCAATTCAGACCATTCGTCTTCACAGTATTCTTCAGTAGTTTTGCATGACCTTGATCCCGGTTTTGTTTCACAGAAGCTTTGATCATCTTTTATTTGAAAGATTGGTTTTTTAAGATGACATAAAATTAATTCTGGTTTCTGACGTATGCACTGTTTTAAATCGTTTTCTGTTAATAAAATCAATGAGTCTCGCCTTAAGTTGACGGCTACATACTCGGATACGGGCACTATTTTTGTTGAACTTCCGTTTATTGATTTAGGAATAGGAATTATTCTTGATATTTCATAAGCTTCGCGACCTATGAGTGGGATCTTGAGTTCAATGATGAGGTATTTTTGTGACATCTTGGCGCGAACTTGTATTAGATTGTATATATTAGATAACTCGTAGGAATTAATTGGCGATAACAGTTCTTTAGGTAATTGTGCTGAAATCGTATTTAATTCACGTTTAAGCTGTTCCGGTGTTAATAAATGAAGGTTGAATTTACCATTGTAAATATTGGTTAGAGTACCTATAAAGTAATAACTCTTGTACATTTTTTAAACTGTATAAAATGTTATTTGCTATAAGTGCTGATGAAAGGAAATTTGTAGATAGCGCTATTTCTGAGTTTATTGTTTCTAGGTAATATTGAAGGTCATTTAATCTTCTGTTAACTGATTTATGGTGTTTTTCCATTACGTTCTCCATGTTTTTCATGAAGCTGAATTCAGCTTCCACTATTGACGTTTGATTTCTCCACAGCGACGCCAGGTGGTTCTGATTAGTCCTGATAACATCTATATCCTGTTCATATTTTTCAGCAAATCGTTCATCCAGTACACCGAATAGGGAGTTCGCTATGTAACCGACACCGTTTATTAAGCCGCGGCGGCGCCTAACATGCTGATAATGATTAAATAATAAATTGTTATAAGTTTGCAGCTCGTCGGCTCCATGCTTAAGTTGTAATATGATCCCACTGCAATGTGATTGTTCTTTAATTGTAATGCAAAGATCTTCTAGGTACTTAATGTATTTATTAAGTACGGTAGTGCCTGTTTGATATGGTCGCGTGTCATAATAAACGACGAGGCGCCAGTCGTCTCGTATTACGTTCATGTCAGTAATACTTTTTTATTTTATTTTTTATTTTATTTTATTTTATTTTATTTTATTTGGGAAACAAACAGTTATACATAATACTTATTTCTATTTACATTTGATTATACGTAAACCAGTGAAGTTTCCACAGTTTGATTATACATTTTGAGCGGTATATAATTTAACATTAAAAAAAAAAACAAAGTCTGTAAATAATGTAAGGACAAAATATTCTAAATAAAAATCTCAATATTGGAAAAATAGAAATAGCGTTGTTATATGAACTTAATTCAAAACTAAAACTATGTTATGTTATTAACAAGTATCATTTTCTCACAAGTATTTTATACTAGCTGCTGCCCGCGACGTCGTCTGCGTGAACGCTATGCAGCACCAAACGCACCTACGATTATAACACTGCTAGCGTGATAATATGTAGCCTATATGTTGACCCGACTTCTTAACTATCTTCATGCCAAATTTGAAGTAAATCCATGCAGTACTTTTTGAGTTTATCCCGGAAAGACAAACAGACAAACAGACAAACAGACAAAAATTCTAAAAACTATATTTTTTGTTTCTGTTTCGATTGTAGATCATACCCCAAGTATTCTTTTAAAAAAATATTCAATGTACAGTTTTGACTTTCCTACCATTTTATTATATGTATAGATAATTCTTTTTTAAACTTTGACAAATCAAGGGTGTAATCTAATTCTAACAAATTTTTATTATAATAATCACAGGATCTCTTCAAGAAAACATTTTTAGCATAGTTTGTGTTACTCAATGGGACATGAAACAATAACTTGCGTCTACTATTTGTTTTAGGACAGTTAAAATATATTTTATTCAATAAATATTCTGAGTCTATGAAATTATTTATTATTTTATAAAGAAACAATTGATCTCTTACGATTCGTCTTAGGCTTAGGGAACAAATTTCATATTTCAATTCAAAATTTGGGAATCTATATTTTAAACATTTCAAAAATTTGTTTTGAATTCGTTGCAGTTGATTAATATATATGTCGCCGCGATGGCTTCGCCGAGCCTCATCGAAATGATTATCGTAAATTATTGAATCGTTTTGCTGTAAGCTCAAATTAAGAAATCTAAATTAATTGATTCTGAATATTTGTAATCCAATATTAGGTCTATCGATCGAACTATTGCTATCAATCAACATATTGAATCCTTTATTATCTGTGATGTTTGGATAGCAAAACAATCCAACGTTTATTATTGATTATTTTGGTTTCTCATGGTAATGTTTTGAGAATGCTTTAAAGTAAAATTATTAAATCTAATCATAAAAGATAAGTATTCAAATCAACAAATACCGTTTGTAATAAGTGTTTTGTTTTAATAAGTAATTGTGTTTACTAAAGATAAAGATTAGTACAGGTCAAGCACCATGTTAAAGTAAGTTCAATATTTGTTATTGTGACAATTACTTATGTGATTTGTTTTTAATTAAGCTTAAATAATTAAGATGTTTCCTATTGCTTTGTTAATTGCTTTGTTAATAGAAGATGTTGATAAAAAGAATTATTCAGTATGTGTCATGACCACCGGCTTTCTGTTGGCTGGTCTCTGATTGGCTAGAATCCGGCCGATAGGAGACCAGACAGTAGAAGGTTTTGGCGGTACGAAAACCAAGATGGAGAAGGCGTCACTTTTGTGGCGGCCTTTGCCTTGCATTGGAGAGTTGGGGGGGATTTTGACTTTCCGGATAGGTTGGGTTAAAAATGGCGGAGTGGAGAACGAGCCGCTTTGTGATAAAGGTCAGTGTCGTTAAGATTGTGATATTTACTTATTTATTGTTCTCTGGCTGTAAACTGTTACTTTGTATTTTACAAGATGATTGCTGTTGAGTTTCTTGCCACTTCTTCTCAACAGATCGACTTTCCGAAGTGGTGGTAGATTATAATAAATAGAAAACTTAAACTGATAAGTTGTTTGATTGAGTGACACCCTTCTGAGACGTTTTCTAACATAACTAGCTTTAATATGAGTCAATCGCCTAGCAGGACTGACAACCCTGATGGGGTTGCCGGTTCTGCCCATTTTAAAAACCCAAGCGATCTCCCATTTCCGATATCAGAAGTGGGATCGCCTGAGCGATCCGATACTGCCGGTCATGTTACTGTTTCAGATAATGGCAGGCCGAATATACTGCCTTCATCCGCCTCGCTGCTGCAATCACAATCAAGCCATGTTTCCGACGAGTTCTTCATGCAAATGATGAAGATGATGCAGAACATGAGTGATCGATTTCTGCAGCAGCCCAACCATAAAATTAAATAAGAACACAGGATGGGCGAGCGGATGCAACATACGGACTTTCTTAGGAACCTCCTTACTCGAAGTTAACAGTTCTTGAAAACGACCGCTACCTCGTGATAAAGGTCGTTGCCCATCACGGACGGTCGCGAAAGGTTGCTCACGACAACTTCGCCGAGCTCCTCGACCTGGCATGGACGCGCAGCTGGCCGTGTCGCCCCATGAAGAATCGCAGCCTGGGCCATCGGGCATTGTAGCCGTAGCTCAACTCCAGTTGGGTGATATTGCTGATCCAAATACGGTGAGCTCCTTTCATGCTATAACTCTTATTATTAATTTTATTTATTATAAAAAAAAAGAGAAAACAAACAAAAAAAAAACAAAAAAAAAATATGAAAAAAAAGAACAAAATAATAATAAAAAAAAATGCTGTATACGGGTGGAGACGTATAATGGCATATAACAAGAAGTCTTACAAAAAGACAAATCCCCTCCCAAAAAAAAAAAAAAAAAAAGTAAAAAAAAAAAGAAAAGAAAAGAAAAAGAAAATGAATAACTAAAATCCCCTGTGTACCACGGCCAACAGGACAGCCCAGAGCACAGCATCGACCTCTCCCAATATTCCTTAGGACCCCTGTTTAATTACAGCATCGACCTTTTCTACGCCTATCCTTCCCTTGATTAAAATATTACATCTAAACTGTTGTCACGTGGAGTGAGCAGTTTCAGTATACAAAATATCAAAATATTTCTATAAACTGTTGTCACGTGGAGTGAGCAGTTTCACTATACAAAATATGAAAATATTTCTACAAACTGTTGTCATGTAAAATGAGCAGTGGAAATTATATTGAGTAAAAGAGTTTAAAAAAAAAATATTCAAAATATTTCTGAGCTGTTGTCATGTGGAATGAACAGCAGCAATTGCATTCAATAACATTATGCATTGGCTTATCTTACTTTAGGGTTACTGTGGAAGTAGCACCTATACTCTCATATGAATTTTTCTTACAGAACAACTCTGAAGAGATAAAGCGTGACGGAAGTTGCGCTGCAGAGCACGCAGCGTCCATCAGTATGGCCGTGTCGCCGCGATGGCTTCGCCGAGCCTCATCGAAATGATTATCGTAAATTATTGAATCGTTTTGCTGTAAGCTCAAATTAAGAAATCTAAATTAATTGATTCTGAATATTTGTAATCCAATATTAGGTCTATCGATCGAACTATTGCTATCAATCAACATATTGAATCCTTTATTATCTGTGATGTTTGGATAGCAAAACAATCCAACGTTTATTATTGATTATTTTGGTTTCTCATGGTAATGTTTTGAGAATGCTTTAAAGTAAAATTATTAAATCTAATCATAAAAGATAAGTATTCAAATCAACAAATACCGTTTGTAATAAGTGTTTTGTTTTAATAAGTAATTGTGTTTACTAAAGATAAAGATTAGTACAGGTCAAGCACCATGTTAAAGTAAGTTCAATATTTGTTATTGTGACAATTACTTATGTGATTTGTTTTTAATTAAGCTTAAATAATTAAGATGTTTCCTATTGCTTTGTTAATTGCTTTGTTAATAGAAGATGTTGATAAAAAGAATTATTCAGTATGTGTCATGACCACCGGCTTTCTGTTGGCTGGTCTCTGATTGGCTAGAATCCGGCCGATAGGAGACCAGACAGTAGAAGGTTTTGGCGGTACGAAAACCAAGATGGAGAAGGCGTCACTTTTGTGGCGGCCTTTGCCTTGCATTGGAGAGTTGGGGGGGATTTTGACTTTCCGGATAGGTTGGGTTAAAAATGGCGGAGTGGAGAACGAGCCGCTTTGTGATAAAGGTCAGTGTCGTTAAGATTGTGATATTTACTTATTTATTGTTCTCTGGCTGTAAACTGTTACTTTGTATTTTACAAGATGATTGCTGTTGAGTTTCTTGCCACTTCTTCTCAACAGATCGACTTTCCGAAGTGGTGGTAGATTATAATAAATAGAAAACTTAAACTGATAAGTTGTTTGATTGAGTGACACCCTTCTGAGACGTTTTCTAACATAACTAGCTTTAATATGAGTCAATCGCCTAGCAGGACTGACAACCCTGATGGGGTTGCCGGTTCTGCCCATTTTAAAAACCCAAGCGATCTCCCATTTCCGATATATATATCATACTGAGGGCACCAAACCGTTGAAGCATATTCTAAAACGGGTTTCACCAGCGAATTGAAAAGTATGAAGTATGAAGTAATACTTTTAAAATACGATCGAAATAAAGTCCATTATTGTTGTTTAGTGATATAATGTTATAAGTATTTAATGATTGAGATGTAGGGATAAATACTGTTAAAAATAGTAATAAAGACATGACAACTGATGAGAAACTACATGTCCTTTTTACAGGCTTTCGCTGTCTTTTATTTTGAGGATTTGATGAGTTACATGATAAATCTTGTTTGTTATCGAGTTTTTCATCGGATTCTTTGCTGACAGGCAGAACTGATAATTTAACAATCGGACGCTTGATTAATCCGTTTTTCGTCTTCAGGGATACGACTCTGACGTAACCATCAGAACCTTGATGTAATTGAATTACCCTACCTAAAGCCCACTTGCCTGGTGGTAGGTTATCGTCTTTAATGATGACAATATCGTCAATCTTTAAATTAGGCTGTGGTCGTCTCCATTTACTCCGTGAAGATAACTGGGTTAAATATTCACTACGCCAACGATTCCAGATATCGGTAAACAGTTTTTGTGTTAGTTGCCATCTCGTACGAAGATCTTTTTCAGTTTCATATAATGTTAAATAGGGACCGCTCGATAGGAAATGCGAAGGTGTGAGAAAGTTTAAATCCTCCGGGTCCTCTGTAAGTGTACAGAGCGGTCTAGAATTTAAACATGCTTCTAGCTGTGATAGTAAGGTGCTATACTCTTCGTAAGTGAGACGCTGCTCGCCAACAACTCGTTTGAGATGATGTTTCAAACTTTTGACGGCAGCCTCCCAGAGTCCGCCGGCTGAGGGCGCGTTGAAGTGCCAACTGATCTTCATTTCCGCTACTTCCGCCATGAATTCTTGATTAAACGTTTGTTGTATTTCATGGTATTCTTGTTGTAATATTTTATTTGCACCAATAAAATTAGTGCCTTGGTCACTGTAAATGTGAGCTGGAAGCCCTCTTCTCGCAGACATACGGCGGAGTGCAGCTAAGAAAGATGATGATGTGAGGTCCGACACGAGTTCAAGGTGCACGGCCTTGGTTGCCATGCTCACAAATACGGCGACGTAACCTTTTGTGGTTTTGATACCACGCCCCTTGTTAGCTTTAATAAAAACGTGGCTAGTGTAGTCGATCCCCGTGTGGTAAAACGGACGCGACGGGTTCGTCCTTGATGTTGGTAAATCTCCCATGATCTGATGCTGTTGTAAAGGATTTTGTTTCTTACACTTGACACAGAATCGCAATCTACTTTTTATCGCCCTATTGCCACCAATCAGCCAGTATCTTTGTCTTATGAATGACGTAGTAAGCCTCGCTCCTCCATGAAAAACGAGCTCATGAGACTGATCGATGATAAGGTCGGCTAACCTGCTCTTGTTTGGGATGATTATAGGATGTTTCATGTCATGATCTATGTTTGCGTGCTTCAACCTTCCTCCGACTCGTAATATTCCAGCTTGGTCTAGTATCGGATTTAAACATAGAATTTTGCTATTATTGCTTATTTTTAAATGTTGTTGTAAACTACTTACCTCCTCCGCGAATGCTCTAAACTGTGTATCTTTAATGATCATTTCTCTTGATTGGTTTAATTCTTTTAATGTTAAAAATGCTTCTTTATTTTCTCTTTTTATAAATCTAAGTATCCATGCTAATACCCTAACCGCTTTGTTTAATGAGCTAAATTTGCTTAGTAAGTATACTATTATATCGCTGTTTTTATATGAATTAAATTGCGTAACGATAACTTGTTTGTTTTTCTTGGTTTCTTGATCTGTAATATACTCATGAGATTCTTGATTTTCTAAAATATTATAAGTAGATAGCCACGAAGGCCCTTGCCACCATATAGTTTGATCAATTAACTGTGTAACTGATAAACCGCGACTTGCACAGTCAGCTGGGTTCTCTTTTGTATTCATATAATACCAACTATTGGGTGGTATTTCTGTTATTATTTTTCTTACACGATTTGCGACGAATGGCTTCCATTTGTCACAGTCTCCCTTTATCCAGCTCAAAGCAACTAACGAGTCGATCCAGCCGAAAGTTTTTATATGATAATTGCTGAGACAGCTCCTGATTTTAGCTATCAAGTTTGATAAAAGAAGGGCGCCGCATAATTCTAACCTAGGTATGGTATGTGTTTTATTTAAAGGGACCAACTTTGATTTTCCAGCTATTAACACAATAGAGGAAACGCCTTGTTTGTTTGTTGTTTTGCAATATACGACACATGCATAGGCCTTGGTGCTCGCGTCGCAAAAGCCATGAAGCTCAATCTCTCCACTTTCTTCTGTTTTTAACCATCTTGGTATTTGACATTGATTGATGTTATTATTATCTGATTTTATTTTACACCATTCGTCCTGTAGGGACACATGTACTATATACTTATGTTTAGTTGCATTTAAGCCTAATCAGCATTTATTACCATTGTATGCGTGAGACGTTAAGTCGGGAGTCTGCTACCGCCACCCGAGCTATGTACTTGTACTGATGTGAGTGAAATAAAACAAAGTGAAGTTATTATATTTTTTATTGACTTTCCTTCTGAGATGGACATGATTATGTATAACCCTCTGTTATATATAACCAAGTAAATATATACCCCACAGTGGTGACTCTCCGAAAAAAGTGCTTATTAGTGTAATATAACAAAAATTTTAATAAATAGTGAAAAATGGTGGACTCTAAAGAAACAGCCGCCGGGATGGTAGGAGCAGTCTCAGTTTCGTCACGTATCCCTGAATTTTGGATAGACCAGCCAAGAGTTTGGTTTGCAAGAGCCGAAGCCATATTAGCTCCGCAAAAACTGGGTGACACCGTAAATTTTGACCTGATGCTATCCAAGCTGAATAAAGAGACCATCAGAGAAATTACAGACCTCATTCTAGAACCACCGGAGACAAACAAATGTAGTTCTCTAAAGGCAAGATTACTTACACTCTATGAAGATACTGCTAATCTGAAAATTAAGAAACTCTTAAGAGACATGGACTTGGGAGACCAGAAGCCCTCCCAGCTCCTTAGACGAATGAAGGAGTTGGCTAAGCAGAATTTCCCTGATGATACCGTCCGGATACTCTGGGAAGACCATCTTCCATCGCAAGTCCGTGCAGTATTGGCCGTTAGCAAGTCAAAGGACCTGGAGGAGCTGGCCGCTGTAGCAGATAACGTTATGGATGCTGTCAGACCCAGCCAAGTGGCAGCCATAACCAACAATGAGAACATATCTTCGCCGATCAGAAACAGTGATATAAATATGATTATGGGCGAGATTGCTAAGCTTAATACCAAGTTTTCTGAGCTACAACGTTCGAGACCTCGATCACGCAAGTTTCAAAGGAACCGCTCGTACTCTCGTCAACGCAGCACTTCGGGAAGACGTACAAGGCCTCGCGACTGGCTTTGCTTCTATCATTATCGCTACAAGGAGCAAGCCCACAAATGTGTTCAGCCGTGTGCCTGGAAGCAGAGTGCAGCACATGCTTCTTCCAGCCCAGCGGAAAACTAGGAGACGGCGCGCAGAACTCAGGGGACGTCTGCGAAATCCGCCCATGTTCCCGCCTTTGTGTGATGGACAAGAATAGTGGTTATAAATTTTTAATAGATACAGGTGCCAATGTATCGATAATTCCAGTGTTAAATAAATACAGTGCTAAAGTGGACACTAGGTACAAACTTTACGCCGCGAACGGCACCGAAATAAAGACTTATGGAACTAAAAGTTTAGTGTTAGATTTAAGGCTACGTCGTCCCTATCGTTGGGAATTTATAATTGCAGACATTAAACAACCGATTTTAGGCATAGATTTTCTTAGTTATCATAAGTTACTAGTTGACGTTAATGCTCGTAAACTAATTGATAAGGTAACGAACCTTAATATTTTTGCTTGTATTGGTCATACTGTACAGCCTTCGTTAAAGTCCATAGGTGACAACCAATCGTATCACCAATTATTAGGTAAGTACCAGGAAATAACAAAACCTGCCTTATATAACAATATTAAACCTCAACATTCCGTTATGCACTATATAGAGACCACAGGTCCGCCTGTTTATGCTCGAGCACGTCCTTTACCTCCCGATAGATATCGGAAGGTAAAGGAAGAGTTTCGAATTATGCAAGAATTAGGTATTTGTCGGCCTTCTAAAAGTCCTTGGGCAAACCCCTTACATGTTGTCCCGAAGAAAGATGGCGAAATTAGGCCATGCGGTGATTATCGTCGGTTAAATTCGATCACTAAGCCCGACAGATACCCAATTCCTAGACTTCATGAATTTACTTATATTTTAGCGAATAAAACCATTTTTTCTACACTAGATATTAAACGCGCGTATAATTGTATTTTAGTAGCCCCTGAGGATATTGAAAAAACCGCTATTATTACTCCATTCGGTCTTTACGAATTCCTTAGGATGCCTTTTGGGTTGCGTAATGCAGCCCAAACTTTTCAACGTTTTATGAATAATTCGGTCTTATTTGGTTTAGATTTTCTTTTCTGTTTCTTAGATGATGTAATAATAGCTAGTGAAAACGAACAGCAACATGCGGAACACTTAGAAATTGTTTTTAAAAGATTTAGCCAATTCGGAATAACTATTAATTTAGCAAAGTGTGTTTTTGGTCAGACTAAAGTAAATTTTTTAGGTCACGAAGTTTCCACGGAAGGTTTAAAACCTTTAAACGAGAAAGTACAGGCGATAGTTAATTTTCCTAAACCGGAAACAGTTGAACAGTTACGCCGATTCCTTGGCATGGTTAATTTTTACCGTTTACATCTTCCTAACGCCGTCAAATATCAAGGTGAACTTAATAAGTATCTTATCAATAGTAAAAAACGTGATAAGACTTTAATAAGCTGGACGGATAAAGCGAACGAAGCTTTTATTCAGTGTAAGTTAGCGTTGCAAAATGCAGCCACCTTATCATATCCGTTGATAGATTGTATTGTACCTACCGCGTTGATGACGGACGCGTCTAATACGGCGGTCGGTGCAGTATTACAACACAAGATAGGTAAGGATTGGAAACCTTTAGGATATTTTTCTAAGAAACTCACTACGGTACAACAAAAATATTCTACGTATGACAGGGAATTACTTGCTATTTATTTAGGTATAAAATTCTTTAGGAAAATGTTTGAAGGTCGTCAGCTAATAATTTTTACGGACCATAAACCATTAACTCATGCTTTTAGTAAACTTAATAAGGACAATTCAGAAACGCCTCGACGTACTCGACAGTTGTTATTTATCAGTGAATTCACTTCGGACATTCGCCACGTTAGCGGTAATAATAACATAGCCGCCGACGCGTTATCACGTGTAGACACAATATTATGTCCCACAAGTATCGACTTCGAACAACTTGCTGACGCACAGTTGACAGACGAATACTTAAAGTCTCGACTATGCAATAACAACGACCAAGTTATGAGAAAATTATACATACCTACGTGTGATAAACAAATTTATTGTATTGTAGAAAAAGATATCATTAGACCTTATTTAACCCCAGAATTTCGGAAATTAGCTTTCGATTCTATACATTCTCTTAGTCATCCAGGTATAAAAGTTTCACGTAAATTAATTACGCAAAAATATTTTTGGCCCGGCATGAATCGCGATATTAATAATTGGGCACGTACTTGTTTGAAATGTCAACGTGCAAAAGTAACCAGACATACGCTATCGAACTTCGAACATCTACCATCGGCCGATAGATTCGAACACATCCACGTGGACATAGTTGGACCTCTACCGACTTCTCCACACGGATACAGATTTTTAGTAACGATTATTGATAGGCGCACTAGATGGCCGGAAGCCATTCCCGTCCAAGACATTACAGCCAAAACGGTAGCCAGCGTCGTGTATAATGAATGGATCACACGTTACGGATGTCCAATTAAGTTAACTACAGATCAAGGCCGTCAGTTTGAAAGTAGCTTATTCTGCGAACTTATGAAATTTTTAGGAATAAGTAGGATTAGAACTACCGCGTATCACCCGCAGAGTAATGGGGTGGTAGAAAGATGGCACCGCTCTTTAAAAGCAGCCCTTTCATCACGCATTACGGACAAGTCATGGCCGGACGAGCTACCTACTGTCATGTTAGGTTTACGCATCGCATGTCGTACTGATAACGAAGTAAGCCCTTCGGAATTAACATTTGGTAAGCCAATGCGGTTACCGGGCGATTTTTACGACAAATCTTTCAGTAAAGACCCTTACGACTCTAATAGCCTTGTAAATAAAATTAGAAACACTATAAAAAGTTTTAGGCCTATAAACAACGATAACCGAAATAATCGTTCATTCTTTGTACATCCTGATTTACATACATGTGAATACGTTTTTCTACGAGACGATACCGTGAGAAAACCTTTAACTCCACCGTATAATGGACCTTACCGTGTTCTAAAACGAACTAGTAAGTTTTTTGTGATTCAACTGCCAAATAGGGAAGCTACTATTTCTATTGACAGATTAAAACCAGCCTATATACTTAAAGAACCTGAGGTAAGTGACAATTCAAATCAGCAACAATCCGATTATTCCTATGACGTCACACCGTTACCTAATTCTATAACTACGAGTGCAGAATCTCAAAATAAAACGCAAAACGAATCCTTAGTGCGTAAAACTCGTAGCGGTCGTATTATTAATCGTCCTGTTAGATTTTTGTACTAGATTAAGTTAATGTAAGTTTGAGACTCTGATTCGATTCCTGGCATAGGTATAGTTTGACCTACATAAGTTAAAAGTATAATTCAAGTTAGCAATATGACTACTTAATGTAATTAATGATTATAATGATTACTTAAGTAAGTCTTGCATAAAGTTAGATGTCTACCTATTCAAAAGAAATGCTTATATAGCATTAAAGTAAGGTTAAAGTACTTTTAATTATTTGGTTCAAATAATTGATTAGTTATCGATTTTATGAATTTTAAAATATAAATGTACAATTTTATTTTCACTTACTCATTAGATACTTTAGTTTGTTAACTGAAGCAAGTCGTTTAATTTGTATTTTTTTTAATTTTTTTAATAACTGTACTTAAAATGGGCTGGGGACAGAGCAAACCAGTTAACGAAGAGCATAATACCATAGCGATTGCTCAAGTACATGCTGTATCTTCTCAAGTCGAAAATAAGCTCAATATGGTTGGAATATGTTTGATTGTCGTCGGAGTAATCCTATTGATACTTATGTGTTACATAATTCGAGCAAGATGTAAGAGTTATACTAATAAATGGTTGAGAAAAGCTATTTTGGATTTACCGCCCCCAGCTGCAATAAAAGTGATGAGTAGCCCAGCTACGCAACAGCAAACTACTGTTTTTTAAAGTGTTTAGTGTATTTTTATAATTGTTTTTTGCATTATACTTTGTTAAATATTTTAAATCTTAACGTTATTATATTACTTATTTTAGCAAGTTACAGTGATAATGCAGGTATTAACTTTTGCAAATGTAATATGAAACTCTTGTTTATACCGATGTTGTTTTTGAAACATGTTAAACTTATTTCATTGTTATATGTGTCTAATTTTATGTATTTCCTTTTGAAATGTAAATTTATTTTTTGTTAAGGGGGGACTACTGTAGGGACACATGTACTATATACTTATGTTTAGTTGCATTTAAGCCTAATCAGCATTTATTACCATTGTATGCGTGAGACGTTAAGTCGGGAGTCTGCTACCGCCACCCGAGCTATGTACTTGTACTGATGTGAGTGAAATAAAACAAAGTGAAGTTATTATATTTTTTATTGACTTTCCTTCTGAGATGGACATGATTATGTATAACCCTCTGTTATATATAACCAAGTAAATATATACCCCACAGTCCCATATCTTTGTAGGTACTTGTTCATCCCACTGTAAGTTTTCTTGCCAAATATCTTGAAATAAAATTTTTACTTTTGTTGTGACTGGCAGGAGCCATCCTAAAGGATCATATAACTGCGACATTTCTGAGAGTAGCGCTCGCTTGGTTGATTTTGAGGACGATTGTGAAAAGGGTGTTGATTGAAAGGTGAATGTATCTTCTCCAGGATTCCATCGAAGACCTAGGGTTTTAGATGATTCTAGTTGTTTAAAATCAAAGCTGTCTTGATTATTGTTGTTTTCTACAAGGGAAGGTAAGTTTGATTTCCACTTTCTTAAATTAAAACCGCCTGCTTTCAATAAATTGATGAGATCTGTTTTCAGGTCTAGTGCAGCTTTTGGCGAATGAGCTCCGTGGACTGCGTCATCAGAAAGACTTCTCCAGGACTTCCGGTGCCAAGCTGCCTTGATAGTTTGACCTTTCATCCTGAGCCAAACGTTTTAAAGTCATCATAGCGAGGAAAGGCGCGGCTTTTGTACCGTATGTGAATGTAGCTAGTTGATATTCTTTCAAACATTCTGTTTCTTTTGACCTCCAGACGATTTTTTGTAAATTTTGATCTTGTGAATTCAGCCAAATTTCGCGAAACATCTTCTCTATATCAGCAGTGAAAGCGTATTTAAATTGGCGCCATGAAATAATAAGACTTTGAAGGTCCTGTTGTAAATTTGGACCCCTAAACCTGACGTCATTTAAACTGCACCCGCTCGAAGTATGTGCTGAGGCATTAAAAACAACTCGTAATTTAGTTGTCGTCGATTCGTCGCGAGTTACTGCAAAATGAGGCAAATAACAATCACGTTTCGGTTTACGGTCGTTCACCGCTGGAATCATGTGGCCTAACGTCATATATTCATTAATAAACGATTTATAATTTTGTGCAAATAGGTGTTTTCTAGTAAATTATTTTTCTGTTTGATAAAATTGAGCAATTGCTTTATTTTTTGAGTGTCCTAATTTTTCCGAATAATTTGGTTTTAACGGCAATCTTACTATGTATTTACCATCATCCCGTCTTGTAGTGGTTGACTGGTAAAAGTTCACGCATTCTTGGTCTTCGGAAGACATATCCGACTGTTCTGATAAGTCTTCAATCTCCCAAAATCTGCTTATTTGGTCTATGTTATTAAGTACCACGTTGCATTGAAAGGTTTTTGTATGGCCGCTAAGAATCCAACCCAATTGAGTCTGCTGAGCTATAGGGAGTGTTGGACTTGATCTGCAAATGCCATCCATTAAGATATTTGAATAGACATCGGCTCCTAGTAAAATATCAATTGATCGACTTATATAAAACTTGGGATCTGCTAATTTAATATTTTGTATATAAGGCCAATCTGGGTATGAAAATGAGTAGCTGGGCAAGTTTTTCATTAAACTTCTCATGATAAAAGCTTCCGTTTCAAAGGAAAATTCGCTGACTGTTGATAAAATATTCAAATTGATTATTCCCTTACAACTATTTTCTTTATCCCCTATCCCTGATATGACTCCGTTACATCTTTGTCGCGGTATCTTAAGAAGCTGAGCCGCGTTCTCAGTAATTAACGACGTTTGCGAGCCTTGATCGAGAAGGGCACGCATCTCGTGGTATGTGCCATCTGCTGCTTGGACCTTGACGACTGCAGTCGCTAGCAGTATTTCAGAAGGCTGCTGTTCCTGCTGTAGAGTTACGTTGGCGCTGCCCTGCACGTGCCGCGAGGTTGTTGGCTCGGTAAAAGTAGAGCGCTCGTCCGGTGTCGAGTTACGTGAAAACGCATCATGCAATAATGTATTATGGTCTTTTTTGCAATCTCGGCATCTATTATTAGAAATACACGGCTTTCCATAATGATAATGCAAACAATTTATACAAATATTTAATTTTGTTATAACTTTTCTTCTCGCAAAGGAAGGCATCTCTAAAAACTTTTTACAATAATATATGCCGTGGTCATTACTATTGCAAACTGTACACTTATATTTCATATTTGAAAGTGTCTTATCTTGGTTTTGCGAATGATTTTGTGTACTGGAGAACGTATTCTTATAAAAAATTGGTTTTTGATAGTTTTGATTACTCTGATGTTTTGGAGGCTGGTTAATATTAAAATTTGTATTGGGCTTAGGATGGAAATTTTCTTGTTTTCTACGCCCTGATTCTAACGTAGTAAATTTAGTTTCAAGGAAATCTAAAAACTCTTGTAGGATAGGAAGATCACGTGGATTTGTTACTAATTCCACGTAATCATTGTATGACTCACTATCCAATTTCTGTGATAGTAAGTGGACTAATAAGGGGTCCCAGGTCTTGATATCGATCCCCAAGTTTTTAATCGCATTTAAGCATTCCATCGACGTGTCATGAATACGCTTGATATGATTCAGTGACTGCTGCTGCATTATAGGAATGTTAAGTAACATGTTGATATGAGATGTAAATATTAGTTTTTTATTATTGTACCTATGATTAAGGATATCCCAGCACACAGTGTAGTTGTCGGAGCTGATCTGAAGATGTTGAATCAGTCTCTCAGCCTCCCCCTTCACTTTACCTTTCAGATGTTGCATGCGTTGTGCGTTAGAGAGAGACGGATTATTGTGGATGGCTTCACTGAAGAGATCCTTAAAGGATAACCACTGGTTGTAAGTGCCCGTGAATATAGGAATATCAAGTTTAGGCGTTGAATGTTCTCTATGCGCTGTGGACCACATTTTTGTGTTGATTTCCTTTTTCAGTTTACTGAATGTTTTTTCGTGCCTGGTGAATGATATCTCATAATCAGAATTTTCTTCTTGTAATATGCTATCGAGTTCCCAATGTAGAGAATCGATAGCCGTCCATCTTGATTGTAATGATTTTAAAGTGTCGTCAAGCTCCCATTTTTCTGTGATGGTTTCTAAATGAATATTCTGAACTGTCCTGACGAACGCTTTAAAATTGGCGGCCTGTTTTCTTAACATCTCATCTAATTTACTATTATTGCCTTGATCAATACGAATCCTGCTATCGTTACCGAATTCCACCTCGGTTGTTGTGCTACCTTGTTGTAGCTGGTCTGCAGACCCTGACGCCTCGGGCTCCCCTAAACCCTGAGGCTGGTTGCGTTGTGACACCAAAGCGTAATATTGTTGCTCAAGAGCACCTTTTACTGACTTGTAGTAGTTTTTTGTTTTTTCGTAGCAGTTTTCTACGAAGTAGGGATGATTTTTGCTTTGCTCCGTACTGATACGATCGTTGTTATACTCATACTCCGTCCAGTAATTTTGTAAAGTTTCTAGACGTCTTTTATAATAGTCTACTGTTTTTCTATCTGCGCTATTTTTGTTTAAATTAGTATATAACTTAACCATACTATCGTAAATGACAGATTGAGTTTCAAATAAATTTTCCATGGTGATCAAAAAATTCTTAAGTATTAAGAAAAGGAAAGATCTTACTTGTAAGGAAAGGTACTGCCTCTCGTGTACTCTGCTATGATAGCGGCCTCAAAGGGTTTTTGCTGAACCCCCTGTATGTGACCTATTTCTTGCTCGTTGAATGCTGCTGGAGGGCCTGTGCGTCTTGATTACACAGGAATTTTGAAGGGCCTTTCGTGTGATCTTGTTTCACACAAAAGATCCAAAAAGTCCAGATTTTAGTGGATTACCAACGTGGTATTTTATAACAGTCGAAATCACTAACACGTGTCACTTCACTTGATGATGAAATCGCGATAGTGTCCCGCCTGTACGTTTGCTCGAAGGACCAATGTTCGATTTTACACCGACAAATGCTTATGGTTTGATTTGTGTTTGATAGAAACTACTTTAAATTTCTGTTGATTGTAATATTTATTGGACGGAAATACTTAATTAAAATATAACTGGTAAAATGATTAAATGGTGATTGATGAGTACGCGCGACTGTCTTGTTAGCCGAAGACGAACTGACTTTAAGTAATTGATTTGGAAATGACGTGAATTGTGTAAATGCTGATCTTAGCATATGTGCGGTGCATTGCATTGCCCGTTGTTTGAAAAATTTGAAACTTTCCATGAAGTACCCAACCGCTTCATAACTGTCCTGAAATATCGTGTGACAAAGACACAAAAAAAACATATAGACGAACTGAGAACCGCCTCCTTTTTCGGTTGAAAATCGAGAGCGTGTCAAATAGGGTAGCGTACCTGATAATCAAAATTACCAAACGGTATGCGTTAAAGGTCAAACAGGTCTATGCTCCGACCTGTTGATGTTTGAGGACATCTCCAAAACCATTCATAGTTCCAAGATTCATTTCAATATGGGGGATTTAAACGCGAAATTAGGCAAACGAAGCAGCGATGAGCAGAAATTGGGACAATTTGGAGTTTCAGTCCGAAACGTCCGTAACCAGCTCTCGCCGAGTTCTTGGAAAAAGAGGTTCTCTTTATGATAAAACTTTTCTTTAAGGAACTGGTACATCGCAAATGCACTCGGATAAGCCCCGATGGTCTCTCTAAAAACGAGATAGACTTAATTCTGTCGACAAAAAAACAGATTTTTAATGATGTCCCTGTGATCAATGTAGAAAAAATTGGTAGCCATCATCGCATGGTGAGAGGCACATTGAGTCTGAATCCAAAAGTGGAGCGATCTCTATATATATAAATAGTCTATACTTCGTGTTACACCCATTCAAACACAAAACTTCGAAAGCTTTCAGAAATGAAGGACCGCATTGAATGCCTCAATTTTTTTTATTGCGTCAATATGAACGATCTTAATAAAAAGTTTGTAGAAAATGGTTCTAGTTTTTTAAAACCCGGTGTGCAAAAGGAACTGGAAAATTTTCAAACATTTAAACAGTAAAAAAACTACCAAATTTTTTTACACTTTTTTACGTCCCAAATATTTTTTACAGGTGATCATTTGATATTTTTTTTAGGTCCTTCTTATTGCCACCTTTTTAGCAGGAGGAATTTAAACAGCAGGGGCAAAATGCTTTTTTACTGTGGTTTTGTCGATAAAATTTCTCATATTACTTCGCCCTGACGGGTCGGACACCGGCGACCAGACACACTGTATAAGTAGAACAATTTTTATGTTTTTGATTTGAAACATATAAAATGTTCAGCTTTGTTATGGCAGTAGAGCTGCGTGCTGCCGCGGCCTCACCTCCAGCTCGTTCTCGTCGAAGGCGGCGAGCGCGTCGGGCGGCACCAGCAGCGCCAGCCCGCGCAGGAAGGCGGCCAGCTCGCGCCGCGCGCGCCGCGCCAGCCGCCAGCCCGCCAGCTGCTCCAGGTAGCACAGCTTCGTGGCGTTCGTCACCTAAAGTGGACCATCGCTGTTCAAGCAATTCAATATATAGCTACACTTCCAACACTTCACTTCATTTCACTCCACACATGCTCCTCAAAGCTCTCATCTCCACGGCATTAATCCTCCTTTCATGTCTCTTCTGCCGCACCCAAGATTCACTACCATACATAAGTGTTGGCGCCAAAACTCCTTAAGTACGGCAAGACGAGCCTTATTCGGTATAATTTTGCTTGCCATAATCGAGTGCAAGGCGCCATTAACACAATTTCTTGCTGTTACCCTCTTTTCAATATCACCGTCATACTTGCCATCTCTTGTAAACAAGGACCGGAAGTACACAAACTCTCACTTGTTCCACTTTTTCATCTCCTATCATAATATTGCATTCCGACACATCTTCATTTCTCTCCATAACCATGACTTTCATCTTACCAACATTCACCCTCAAACCTTTCCTTTTAAATGACTCATACATCACCGTGAACATTTGCTGCAAACGCCGACGATGCAAGTAAAACCTAGTCGTCGACGTAAAGCAGAGTTTTGATCACTGTCTCATTAATTTTTAAACCCATTCAAATTCTTTGAGATCTGTCAAACAACTATCCATGAATAGGTTGAACAGCCATGGACTCGCTACACAGCCTTGCGTAACACCGCGTTCGATGCTAAACCAATACTAGTATCCTTTCACTTTATCATCCCACCTTTCGTATCCATCCTTTCTCACTGTCTTCTTCACACTAACCCCACATTTTTTGTGGTCGTTTCTACCATACCATTATTAAATCTACGCCCAATATCTCGCAGTCTTCGTCATGCACAAGCGGTTCCAACCTTTCTTTCAGTTCCAGTTTATACCTCTCACGGACAGTCTCGGCTTGCAAATTTTCAAATTTAAGTATTTTTTTCAGATACTCGTACACGTGGGCAATGTCACCATTTTTCAAGCAGACCTACTATTCGTGACACCGCAAGAAAATGGTCACTGCCGCGATTTACTCCACGGTGCACTCTCGTATCCTTCAGTTTCGTTCTCAATCGTTCATCCATGATTACAAAGTCAATCTTACATCTTACAATCTTACACCTAAGTCAATCTTAATGTATGTAATCAATCGTATGACGCACCTACTCACTATGTATAATTTATATATAAATAGAAGTTCTAGCAAACATAAGTATATCTATTAAAAGAAACAGTCCTTAATATAATAAATATGGAACTATGTATGTATGTAAGTAATATTATTTCTAGTTTTTAATGTACCTACCTTTTTAAGAATTCTATAATTAATTAGATAAGATAATCAATATATATATAAATTAGAAAAGTAAGTTTTTATTTGTGTAAATTAGGTTAAGTATTTGTTTTGTTCTGGGACTGACTGAAAACCAGCGCTGGTTATTAAGTGACTACATACTTATGCCAGCAACATGCTGAGTCTGTTCCTTTTTCCCCACTGTACATAATATTAAATATGTTTAAATGTAAAAATAGAAGTTATATGTCTGTGTTGTCTTTGTGGGAAATAAATGTTTTCTTTCTTTCTTTCTTTCTACTTTCAACGTAACAAGACGTGTATTATTTGGCTCCCTCGTCCATCCGTACAATCATTTGCCCTTTCATTACCAAAATTACCTATCATCCTTTCATTCCAATCGCGCTTTACACCCATTCAGCGATTAAAATCGCCTAACATAATAATCCTTTCATTTTCTTCACACCTCTCAAGTAGATCTCGGACATTATCCCAAAACATTTCCCTGACTGACTGTGGCTTCATCGTCGCAAAAAGGCATTTCCTTATTCTCTTTTTGCCAAGACGTGACGTGACGTGGCACAATACTTTGCTGTCATGAATTCCCCCAGGGAGAGATTGGGGTAATCTCTTTTTGAATCCCCTTTGCATGATCGTTTCTTCATCTTCGTCGTCGGATAGGAAAGGATTGGGCCAGTTTAGGAGGAATTATGAATAAATAGAAGGAAAAAGGTATAAGAAGGATATTGCGTCCACGGAGGTGACGTTTGTAGTGAATGTAGTAGCTAGATAAGCCGGGTCGCTTACCCGAGTGCCTTTAGCCCATGATCGGACAGGCCAATGGGGAGAACACCCATGACTCGTTTGAAGTTTTTTAATATAATGCGGTACCCAGCCAGACTGTCAATCGCCTTTATTAAGCTTCCGGAGTTTTGGAGTTTACAGTATGGAATAGCACATGCCGCCTCTCACCCGCACACACACACACGCACACACACACACACGTACACACACACACACACACGCGCGCCACTCACGCGCAGGTCGCGGCCGCCGGGCACGAGGTCCACAGTTTGCAGCAGGCGGCCGGCGGCGTCGTACTCGTCGTCACATACACACGCACACACACACACGCGCGCGCCACTCACGCGCAGGTCGCGGCCGCCGGGCACGAGGTCCACAGTTCGCAGCAGGCGGCCGGCGGCGTCGTACTCTTCGTCACACACACACGCACACACACACACACGCACACACACACACGCGCGCCACTCACGCGCAGGTCGCGGCCGCCGGGCACGAGGTCCACAGTTCGCAGCAGGCGGCCGGCGGCGTCGTACTCGTCGTCACACACACACGCACACACACACACACGCACACACACACACGCGCGCCACTCACGCGCAGGTCGCGGCCGCCGGGCACGAGGTCCACAGTTCGCAGCAGGCGGCCGGCGGCGTCGTACTCGTCGTCACACACACACGCACACACACACACACGCACACACACACACGCGCGCCACTCACGCGCAGGTCGCGGCCGCCGGGCACGAGGTCCACGGTGCGCAGCAGGCGGCCGGCGGCGTCGTACTCGTCGTCACACACACACGCACACACACACACACACACGCGCGCGCCACTCACGCGCAGGTCGCGGCCGCCGGGCACGAGGTCCACGGTGCGCAGCAGGCGGCCGGCGGCGTCGTACTCGTCGTCACACACACACGCACACACACACACACACACGCGCGCGCCACTCACGCGCAGGTCGCGGCCGCCGGGCACGAGGTCCACGGTGCGCAGCAGGCGGCCGGCGGCGTCGTACTCGTCGTCACACACACACGTACACACACACACACGCACACACACACACACGCGCGCCACTCACGCGCAGGTCGCGGCCGCCGGGCACGAGGTCCACGGTGCGCAGCAGGCGGCCGGCGGCGTCGTACTCGTCGTCACACACCCACGCACACACACACACACACGTACACACACACACACACACGCGCGCCACTCACGCGCAGCTCGCGGCCGCCGGGCACGAGGTCCACGGTGCGCAGCAGGCGGCCGGCGGCGTCGTACTCGTCGTCCGCGAAGTGGATCTCCACCGCGTCGCGCGCCTCCAGGTCCGTCTCCAGCACGTACTTCACCTTCGACAGGTACAGCTCGGGGTCGTCTTGCTCGAAGTGCTGCGCCACCAAACATGCGACATGCTTTAAGCTCCGTTAGCGCACTCACAGGGTGCTAGTTATTGTGTAATATGCAATAAATACATTTCAAAAAGCGTTTTATTTAGGACTTTGAATCTCTCCCCTGGGTAACGAAGTTGCAGGCCGTAAACCACCAAACCCAGTACAGTTCGGTGGCTTGCAGAAGTATTTCTAATTATAAAGCAAAGAGTTCCAAAATCGCTGCAACATGTTACCTATATAAAATTTGGTAGTAGAGTTTAGGTAGGTAAACGATGGTAGCTGGCCAGGCCCTACCACCAAATGAGATCAAAAAAAAAATTGTATTTCACAACAAGCTTATGCACAAACTTAGCCGACAAGCCAATCCTACGCAACCAATAACACGCGGCTAACAAATGCCCATTCGCCAGTAAATTAAAACGACTTAACAAATAGCTTTACACCGTAGCCACTCTTTTCTGGGTGAGTACTTCCATCCTATTTCAAGCATCAACAACGTGAAAGGCCTAGTTCTTTTCAAAGTACAAAAACAGAAGGCTCAATATGTATAATTACAGGAGTATGATTTCAGGTTATGGTTGGCAACACTACCAACAAATGGAACCCGTCTACATTTTCTAATGAATCATAAATGTAGCACATCGCATGATAAACACTATATAATAAACAGTGCGTCAAATGGAAGTAGTCTAGAGCGCTCCGCTAGCGGCTATCGACTTGGTCGCTACATATCCTATGGACCCGTGAATGCAGGGTCGCTTCATACCCGGTAGGTGACGGGCAGACCGATGAGCTGCGCGAGGAAGGACCTGGTGAGCCGCGCGCGCACGAGCTGCCGGTAGGCGCCGCCCAGCGCGCTCTCGTACAGACACTTGCCCACTAGCTTGCCGGCTAGCTCGAAGTACTTCAGCTGAAACATACGAGAAATTCAGTTGTAGACATTGTACGTCATAGATGATATGATACATCACCTGCGTTTTTTTATACGGGACGAGAGCGATCTTCTGAAAATAATGTAACTATCTATCCTAATGTAACTTTCTATTCTAATGTACATTTTTTCACAAACCCAAACATTCAAGGACATGTTTGTTACAAACCTTCTACTAATCTACCGATACTTAGATGTTTATTATAATAATAATAATCATTTATTTCAGATAACAGTAATCCATAATATGTTAGTAACAATTTTAACTTAAATAACTAGAGTTAGTAAAGCATACAGTAATAAATTATATAAAAAGAATATATCATCACATTTAAATGTCAGTAGAATTAATTAAATTATTACAGTAGCAGCATGTCAAATTTGGAAAAAATATAAAAGTGTAAGTAACAAAGTCTTAATATCGAAGTTATAAAATTTTTGAATGTCATAATTTACAATGTCAGAACATTATCAATATTAAATGTCACTTTTAAACATAGAAATCAAATTTAAATTACAGTGTCATGTCAATTTTGAAAATAATTTGGTAGATTTTAGTGTGTCAGGTAAAATACTTAATAAATGCAATAAAATAATATGGAAAATAAATTTATATAATTAAGTACTGTCATTTAGCACTAGACCAGCACGCTCCATGTAAATCTAGCCAGTGTTCCATTATAGGGCCTTCAAAATGATCTTTGAAAACGAGTAGCAGTCTGTTGGTGCTGCCTCGCACGCGCGACATCATGGAGGTCGCCCTCTTACGCATTATCGCGTGGAAGTCGTCCACCCGCGCCGCTGCGAACATTCCTGATGCGCTGCAGTAGCGCGGCAGCCCCAACAGGCCCCTAAACCCGTTATTATATTGAACCCTCAAATCATTTAGCGCCCGCTTCGTATAATTTGCCCATAGACTGCACGTATAGAAGGTTTGACTGTAAGCTCTGAACAGGGATAATTTAACTTCACTTGCGCAACGTGAAAATCTACGGGCCAACATATTGCATCTGACTGACAGAGCTCTACGTCCTTTGAATGTCTAAGTCATCGAGCATAGACTCCGTGACCCAGTGCCCCAAGTATTTAAATTCACTTACTCTAACTAGTGGCGTGCCATTTAGAAAGACAGGTGGAATATTTTCATAAGTCTTATTTTGTGATTTAAATACTAATAGTTCACTTTTATTTTCGTTATACTTGAGGCCATGAGCCTCGGCGTATCGCTCACATATCGCAACCAATTTACGCAGACCGCCAATTGATGGGCTCAGCAAGACCATGTCATCTGCATAGCTCATATTGTTCATAATTACCCCGTCAATAGAGCAACCAACCATAGTCCTACTGAGCTCAGCAATCAGCCCATCCACATAAAGGTTGAATAACTTAGGAGACGACAAACCCCCCTGTCTCACCCCGCACTGCAACTTATATTCCGCAGACATTGACTCCGCCCATTTTACACAATTTATTTGATTTTTATACCAATACTTAAATATATTAATTACGTCTATTGGTATAGTTGTGTCATTTTCCATTTTCCTCCACAATAAGTCATAAGAAACGAGGTCGAAGGCCTTAGAGAGATCAAGAAAGCAGGCAAAGACAGGAGTATTTCTAGCTGTATAACATTGAACAGTCTGCTTAAGGCAATATATTGCACTTTCAGTAGATAAGCCCTCGGTAAAGCCAAACTGGGCATCATTCAATATTAAATTTTTACTTAACTGTTTTTCAAGCAGACTGTCCAATACCTTAGCCAGAATAGTCGCTAAAGAAATGGGTCTGTAATTATTCACATTAGAAGCGTCGCCAGTTTTATTTTTAATTACAGGTACTACCAGTGTCCTCATCAGATCTTCAGGTAAATAAGCATGCCCGACACACAGAGTGTAGAACATAGACAGCACACGAGGCAGATGTACGCCTGCATGCCTCAAATGCTCCACACTCAATGAGTCATGACCTGGAGACTTACCCTTCTTCATAGCCCGTATCGCGGTAGCCACGTCGTTAGCAGAGAAGCGCACCGTTAACTTTCGTAAACTCTCCTCGCCCTCCGACCCCGCCGTCTGCATATTCACGCTCAAAGGCGACGTAACACTAAAATTGTTCGCAAATAATTGCGCAATTTTAGCACTATTGCTTTCACCCCCTACACTGGACGGATTAGAAACCCTCGGATTAGTTTTTCGAGTTTGCTTCCAGAAGCCCTTAAAATCTTTATAAGAGTGAAGACTAGCAATGACATCCATTTTAATTTGGTCACAGTTATTTTGGCAATACTTTAATTGTTTTTTAAAATATTTTCGGCTACCATACATTTCCTCAAATAATGGACCTTCTGTTGGTTTTCCGCCTAAAAGCCATTTGTGAAAACTAACTCTCGCCTTTATATGGGCTTCTCTAACATACTTATTCCATCCTATGACATGTCTCTTACAAGATTTGATATTATTATAACTACATTCGGATGCCCGACACAATATATCAACTATACTATAGTACATATTGTCTATAGCAACTCGATGTGCACTATTATTACACAAACTATCACTGCATTTATGAAATTCTGGTGGAAAATGGAAATCCCTAAAGCTATTATTACATAAATTAGAATAAATTTTAATTTGTTCGGAATTTCTTTCGCCCCAATTGATCTTATTAATAATATTACGTCTACATAAACTTGACTTGGGTTTTAATTTGTTTAAATTACATTGAATTAAGAGAGGAAAATGATCTGACCATGACACATCATACAAAATCCTAGCAGCTGTCACCGAGCTCCAGGAGGCCTCAGACACCAGGCAGTGGTCTAACCAACTAGTGCTTCCATGGACATCACTTAAATAAGTATAAGAACCAGAATTAATGCCTAGTAGTTCAATATCTGCACATCTCCATTTTTGTTCTATACAATAGTTTAACATTTCTATGCCAAATAATTGAGTTGGGTGCGCATTAAAGTCTCCTAAAATGTAAACCGATTCAACGCTACTTTCTTCAATTATAGCACTAATCTCACCCATACACTGACACATTTCCGATAAATTATTAGAACTATCTGTAGGCATATACACTGAGAATATTAGTATTGTACGATCACTACTGGTTATTCTCACTGCAGCCAACCGTACACTCCTGCATTCCACGACCGAAACATCACTGAATGCACTTTTACGCCACAGTATCGCCACTCCGCCATAGGGACGTCCACGTAGCATTCCCGCCAACGTGTCCACCGCCGACTTTCCCGTGTAAGCGAAGTCGTCGTCAATGGTGCCCAAGTATGGAAGATCGTGATGCAAGAGCCATGTCTCCTGAAGTGCCACTATGTCTGCCATTTTACACAAGGACGCGATGTAGTCAGCTGACCTTGTCATGGATTTACAATTAAAACTAATCATGTTAGTTGAACTAAGCATTATGGTTGGTAGTGGCCGTTCTAACATTTCTTACACCCTTAATATCATTAAACGTGTCTTTCTTTACATAAACAAATTTCCGAAAGGATATACCTTCTGGCCATAACGTATCATTCATAAATACTGATAGTTTTTTTTGAGGTACCAATATTTTAAATGCATTATACGGCTTCTGTTTCGACATTTTTTTCTTTTTCAATGTTATTGATTCGCCTGTTTTCATTTTAATATAATCGATTATATCACTCTCCAATGTCTGTTGATTAACATTGGTAATAAAAAGCGGAATTTTAATATCCGCTGCCTTAAAATTACCATTCTGTTCATTTATTGCTTTACCACTGCATGGGATGCAACGATATTTACTTTTTTTCCTATTTACTACGGTCCATTCATCCTTATAATTATTTTCATGCGAAAGTCGCGCGCTTTGTTTCACAGTTTCGCTCTGAGATATCGGTGTTGAAATATTGCGTCTAGTTTGCATGCACTCAACAGTGGTGAGGCCCGCCTCATTTAAATCAATAGCTCGGTTTCGACGTTCCCTCTCCGCAAAACCGGTCTGTTTCGGAACCGCAGTAGTAGTAGTGGCCTCCGTCCCGATTAACTCCTGCGCAAGTGAGACAGCGCACGTAGTCGTCTTGTTGATGGGTGACAAGGATCGCTGCCTCTCGCTCGTGCCCGTCTTCTCGTCGTTATTTGTCGGGCTTAAGTTTTCTGCATACCCAACTAGGCCTAACGGTCCACTATCCATACAGAAGCTATTTACCAATCCACCTCCTCTTTTCATATTTATATTCAAACAGGTGTTTTTGTAGGATAATTGGTCATTTTTAATTTCTAATAATTGATCTTTTGTCGCGTATGTGTCCTTTATACTGTGTATTTCCTTTCTCATTACTAGTAATTCCTTAAGTAATCTAGTTGCATCGATATGGTCAAACGTAACCGGCGGGAGTTTATGTAATTCCCTTGCGACGAAAATAGGGACTTTTTCTGGATCTGTCTCTTTAAATAATGTAATGATGTCGTATAGACCACGGTATATTTTACCATCTCCCCTCCTCAATATTTTTCGGCGATCTGGAACCGAGTCAAACAGAAGTTTTTTGGCATCTTCTATTTCCTTTTCAGAAAATCCTGAACTACACAGGCGCACTAAACTTTCCTCGTCCATCACGTCCAATTTATTTTGGACAAAAGCGAGCAGTTCACTTATCACTATATTACAATTATTACACTTGATTACTTTCGAAGACATTATTGTCGAAATTCAACGACACATCCACTAGCGACAAGGTGATGCGGAAAAATTAAAAAACCTCTTCAGCATTGCAATTCATGCCTTGTGTGGAGCTCGCCTATTCAGTTTATATTTATGTGTATATTCTACTTTAGTTATAGCTTAAAAGGTTTCCATGGCTTCCAGTGATAAGATTACCAAAATACTCGAGGGCTACGCACGAAAACTCACTTATTTAAAAGAAACTTACTATTACACTCGTATGATATAGTACCGTTAACGGAAACGTGGCTTCCTAATGGTATTAATAGCAGCGAACTTTTCGAGGATGGGTATGTGGCTTGGAGAAGGGACCGACATTATCAAAGTACGCATGAGAAGTTCGGAGGTGGTGTGTAAGTCAAGGGCTGTCGTCGATTCATCGTCCGGAATGGTCATCATCCGCTGAAGATATCTGGGTAACAGTCACTTTCAAAAACCGCGTTAAACCTAGCTCTACTAAAATGCACTTTTGTACTATTTACCTCTGCAAGGAAAAACTTGTTAACTCCTATAATAATCAATTAAATAACTTTGTAACCAACTTTCCTCTATAGTTAACTCATGTCCTAGTGAACTTTTCGTTGTTATGGGAGATTTTAATTTGAGCGACGTTTAATGGACATCTGCTTACACTTACCTTAGTTACTCAGGAGTAACAGGAGAAACACAAACATGTCTATTTGATTCTTTATCAGAATGTAACCTAAATAAATTTATTTTCTGCCACCCTAGATTATATAAGAGGTGATAAAGCATTGAAGTACTGTTAAATAATCAAAACTTTGTTTCCTGGAAAGATAACAGAATCTAAAGTAGCTGTCTAAAAAAAGCTCAAAAAATATAAAAATGATACAGATTACGTATACTGGGACGAACCTAATGAATTGATTGAAAGATTGAAATTGTTAGTTCCAAAAATGCTGGGAATAGTCACCATGATAATGAAATTTTATCGATTATTGAAGAATTAACAGAAGCTGGTATCAATAATGAATAAATAGAAGTGTAATGCAGTGTTCTACAGTAGTGTTGGGTAGCGCGTTGTATATAAATAATATTTTATAATAAAATTAAATAATATAAAATATAAAGTCGCGATCTGGGTTCGAAACGATCGGTCGTGTGTTAGTATACCCTACACAACTCTTTTACTCAATATCGTGGCTACCGCGAAATTGAACCTTATTGTTAATAACCGTAGATCTGTTGTCCTTATTAATCAGTTATAATGCCGTTGTATATATAATATATATATAATATATAATATAATATCTTTATTTCAAACATTGAAGGGTTTACAGATAATGGTGCATATAAATTTAAATTGTAATCAACATATTAAAAACAAAATTACTGTAAACAAGTCTGAGAGGAATACTCTGGACCTCTGAAATAGGTAAAACCTGTGACACAGAGGCCAGTGCTCTTCCGCCAAATGATATAGTATGCGAAATAGAAATTTAAATATATAATAATTATACACTAATATGGTTTTCATACTCAAAGTTATTAATAATCAAAACAACTCGAAAAATACTCAAATCAAAACAATATAAACAAAAATAATGGGAAAATTAAATTAAACAAAATAATAACAATTAAACATTAAGAATGGAATTTTTTATATGTCTTAGTTTGTGGATAGGTGGATGTCTGTATGAGTGTGTGTGTGTATTAGAGTATGTGTGCGTGAGTGTGTGTAAGTGTGTAACACTATAGCCCTGGAACATGTAACAGTTTTTCAGTTTCACAGTAGCTCAAAGACAGTAAAAACGTTGTAATTTTCTTTTTCAACTCATAACTATTAAGAATTTGGAGGTTACGTAGTGTATTGTTAAGGTTATTGTATATTATAGACCCTAAGACAAAGTAGTGACGCTCTCTGTTGTGTTTTAAGTGCAATGATTCGGTTAGCGATCCTGTTTTGTGCAGCCAGTGTCAAGGTTATTTCCATTATGGATGCTGTGGTGTAACGGACGTTAATTACAGAAAATTAAATGCTGAGAAGAAGGCTTCATGGCGTTGTTCCACATGTAAACATTCTCCTAAACAAACTGAAACCGCAGAAAAGACTATGGCTGAATTGCTGGCAGAGATAAAAGGCTTCAGAGCTGATTTTAACACCATGAAATTGGATTTTGAGCTCGTGAAAACTGGCATACATAGTATTAATAAATCCATAGAAAATCTGAATTCTAAATGGAACGAATTCGAAAATCGTTTTGAGTCTATGGAGGGTAGATTGAACGACGTTGAAGAAAAAGCTGCTTGTATATGCGAATTAAAAAATAACTTAAGCCAAGCTACGGATACCATCTTGGAATTAAAACATCATAATAATTTAAACGACCAATTCTCCCGCATGAATAATATAGAAATATCTGGATTACCGGTCAGAAATGGTGAAAATCTATATTCCATTCTGAATGACATAGCTCTCAAGGTGAACTTTACGCTCTCTGAAAGTGATGTAGACGCAATACACCGTGTTCGATCCTTTAACTCTTATGACGAAAAAAGAAACCAAACATTACGTCATCCTTCTATAATAGTGCGGTTTACACAGCGCCGGCGCAAGGACCAGCTCATCGCCGCAGTCCGAGCTCGTAGAGGATTGACTACTACAGATATAGGAATGACAGGTCCCGCTTCCAATTTGTATCTTAACGATCACCTAACCCCTATCAATAAACAGTTATTGAAACGGGCTCGAGAACTTAAAGTGCAGTGCAATTATTCTTATCTTTGGGTTAGAGACTCTAAAATCTTAATGAGAAAAAATGACAAAACAGGTATTATTCGAATAGCTAAAGATTCTGATCTTAGTAAAATAAAGTGACTTTGGTATTTATATAAAATTAAATGTTATACTTGTATAATGCCTACAGTTAAATACTGCTCACTATATCAGTTTTTTTGTTTTTCTTTTAATTTAAACTATACTAACATAATAATATATAGTAACTCAGCAATTTTAGTCTCACATATTGTGTCTTACATACTTGCAAAGTTTATTCTGAACTACTTGTCAACTTACTCAAAGTGCTCAAGCTACTGTTGTTTAACTTTACAGAATTATATATTGTTTTATTTAAATATTCATAAAACATTATCAGGTCATGAAGTTTGTGTACTAACAATAAAGGGTTATATTTATGTTGTTTTGATCATTTTTTAAGATCATTTTTTTACTTACACTTTAATTATAATTCTTGTTAATCCTGAAGAAACTTATGAAATTAAACTCATTTTTAAATGCATTATAATCACCAAACAGAGTATAAATTACCTTTATTGTTTAATTATTAATACCATACCTTTAATTTACCTACTTCATACAATAAAAAAGAAATTTCAACAATTATTCATGCATAGCTATAATGTAAATCTGAATTTATTTCACTATTTCTTTATGTCAATATTAGTCATTGTTATTTTTAAAGTCGCAATTTATTTATATTTTACGTTATATTTGTATCTCCCAAAAACCGTGTTAACAACGCCGTATTATGGTTATTTTTATTATATGAATAGTTATATACTTTTGTTTAAACATACACTTAACTCACAATGACTCCTGCCAACTCAACTACATATAGTATTTATTATCAGAACGCAAGAGGCCTCCGCACAAAAGCCAATACTTTTCTACGTAATATATTACAAACTGATTATGATTTAATATGTTTATCATAAACATGGCTAACTCCAGATTTCTTTGATGCAGAATATTTTCTTTGTCATTATGATGTTTATCGACGGGATAGACCATCAGCAGAGGAGGGGGGTGCGTCGCGGGGGGGTGGTGTCCTGGTGGCGGCGCGGCGCGGCATGAGCGTGCGGCGCCGGGACGAGTGGTGCTCCGCGCCGAGTGCCGAGGAGCTGTGGCTGAGCGTGCAGCTCGCGCCGCCGCCGGCATCGAGCGCCGCCCGCTCCCGTCCCGCCCGCGCCGAGCGCACTACGCCACCGGCTCAGCTTCACATAGCATGCTGCTATTTCGCACATAACAATAACCATCTCGCATCACTGAAAACTTTTTTCGACAACGCTTCAGACTTAATACTGAGAAACCCTAATGATAAGTTTATTATTTTGGGTGATTTTAATGTAACTTATGCTGATTGGTACCTTGATACCTATGGGAATCTTCAACTTAGCACTAATAATGACAATAAAGCTATCTGTCTTGCAAACTTTATATCTTTTACCATCTTGTCGCAGTTTAATAACTGTGCTAATGTGAACGGCCGTATGTTGGATTTAGTTATGAGTAATGTCTTTTGTGAGGTTATTTATTTATTTATTTATTTATTTATTGATAAAACACAAAAACAAATTACAACCAAAATTAAAATTAAATGTTAAACAAAAAGTATATATTTTTTGAACTGGGTTGAAACTCAAAATATTTGTGTCTACAGAAATACATAGTAAAGAACTCTTAAAAAATAGGATAAATTAATTAATTACAAGTCTAGAAATAATTGAAGTTAATTTTACAATAAAATAATCTAAAGAGCTATAATAAATGGAGAACTTAGTTAATATAAGTGTCAGAAAAAATATAAGTAAACTAAATTAATAAGATTAAGTACTTATTGAGATCAAAAGTAAAAATTGATTAATGTCGAATTAATACTTAATTGCCTGTGAACATCCGCTGATACCTGAGGACATACATCATAAATCTCTTTGTATCGCATTTAATTTAACTCAACCTTTATCATTAAAGGAAAAACGAATAAAATATATTTTCCATGCAGGTAACTTTGATAAAATAAAGGATGAGTTTAATAAAATTAATTGGAGTGGTGTTTTTTCTGAAACAAGCACGAATGAGTCAGTGAAGTATTTTTATGATGTTTTACACAACTTAATAGAAACTAATATACCTAAAAAGCTAGTTAACCCTCAAACAAACCATCCATGTTGGTATTCGCGTGCTCTTATTAAATTAATCCGAGAAAAGTCGAAGAAACACACTATGTGGAAAAAGTACCATAACCCTCGCGACTATCAAGAATTTAAGCTTTTGCGTGCTAGAGTAAAGAAACTAGAAACTGATTGTTACAGAAATTATATTAGATTTGCAGAAGATAAAATTAACCTATGTCCTCGATACTTTTGGAGTTACGTAAAATCCAAATCAAAGGTTAACGAAATGCCATCTTCTATGACTTATGAAAACGTTACCACTACCGACTGTGAAAAGATTACTGACATGTTCAACAACTACTTTTATTCGGTATTTGTTTCGGAAAACACAACTAGCTCCATTAGTGACTCATCACACATCTCGAGTAAACAAAATAATAATAATAGTATCCCGTTGCCAACTTTAACTATTTCCCATAATGAAGTTTTCAATGCCCTCAAAAGCGTTGATGTTAACAAAAGCGCGGGTATAGATGAAGTTCATCCTCTAGTAATATCGAAATTAGCAGGGGAACTTTCTCTGCCACTTACCATAATTTTTAATAAATCACTTGCTGAAGGATGTGTCCCGGATATTTGGAAGCAAGCGTTAGTGACACCTGTGTTTAAGGGAGGTGATAAACATGACGTGCGACAATACCGACCCATATCTAAACTTTGTGTACTAGGTAAAGTTTTTGAAAAAATCGTTACAAACTTCCTGTCTTCCCAGACTAAAAGGCTTATTTCTCCTTACCAACACGGATTTTTCAGTGGTCGAAGTGTGGATAGCAACCTGATAACCTTCACAGATGCTATCTTGAATGCCCTTGACTCTGGTCATCAGGTGGATGTCGTGTATACTGATTTTTCTAAAGCATTCGACAAAATAAATCATCACATTCTTTTACAAAAAATTGCTGAAGTCGGTATACACGGCGATCTCCTACGATGGATAAAATCCTATATTTCCAACCGCAGCCAAGCGGTTGCACTTAAGGGTTACAGAGCCAAATTGCTTAAAATCCCTTCAGGAATCCCCCAGGGCTCTCATCTGGGCCCTTATCTCTTTACTCTGTATATAAACGATGTCCAGCACTGTTTCGAAAATTCACAACATTTATTATATGCCGATGACACAAAAATTTATAAAATTATAACTTCTGTTGATGACTGCCATTCATTGCAAGTAGATCTTAATAAATTTGAGGATTATTGTCAGCATAATCAATTATTTTTAAATACAGATAAATGCAACATTATGACATTCACACGTAAACATAAATCTATAACTTATAATTATAAATTCTCAGGCAATATGATAAAGCGAGTATTGATCATTCGTGACTTAGGTGTAATCATGGATTCTAAACTTAATTTTAATAATCATATAGATGGCATTGTTGCACGTGCATTTAAGCAGCTTGGCTTCATTAATCGCATAGGAAAATCTTTTAAACACACGTTTACATTAAAAACCTTATTTAATGCCTATGTTCGAAGCATCTTAGAATTTGGTTGTTTGGTTTGGAGTCCACAATATGCTGTCCACATTGACCGAATCGAGAAAGTCCAGAAGAGATTTCTTAAATCCTTGGGCTACCGAGCTGGTATACATTTTCATGATTATAACACAAGTGCCTCTAGACACCAAATTTGCTCATTACAGAATCGGCGTACGTTCTTGGATTCTATGTTTTTGTATAAAATGCTTAATAATAAAATTGATTGTGTTCCACTTTTGAACAGAATTTGCTTTAATGTTCCCCGTCTTTCGTCGCGTTCTAAACATACATATTCCTCACTATCATACAAATTACACAAAATATTCATACCTTAGGCGTTCTCTTGATTTTTATAACAAACGATTGACTAATATTGACATATTTTGCTGTAGTTTAAGTAGATACAGGAGACTAGTGACTGAGGCATTAAATTCTTAAATAAAGTTCCTAAAGATAGTTGTAAAAAGTTATGTAACTTTCGATTAAGCGTTATATTATAAATATGTATATGGACATAAAAATTTTGTATATATAAATAGTGGCTTTTTGAAAAGTGTTCTGTGGGATAATAAACTATATTCTTAGTGAACTCAATACTTTTTAAATATGTTGTATTAATATAATGGTACTATAGGTCTATTTGTGCATTAAATTGTGTAATATTAATTGTAAAAGACTGTTTGTTACCTGAAGAAATAAATAAATAAAAAAAAAAAAAAAAGCAATTTTTATTTTTTTGAAATTAAGAGAGAATCAGAATTAACGGACGTGATTCTGTAAATATTATTGAAGAATCTAAACTAGTTGATAACGTTTTGAAAGAATGTGAAATTATGACAGTTGAAAATGTAATAAGATAAAATTTGCTGCAGTCTTTGCAAGATAGAATAATAAATATTTAAAAAAATGAAGTTTTTGAAGTAACCTTGAGGTGCGGCGGGCGCGCGGGGTTGGGGTGCACGAGCGACGCGCGCTCGCTGAGCGGCGCGAACAGGCCGCCGCGCGCGTCGAACAGCTGCCCGCACAGCAGCGAGAACCACTCGCGCCGCGGCCCGCCCCAGTCCACGCCTGCCGCACACATATCAAATATTAATGTTATTTTTGTATACGAAACCTGAAAAAAATTAGCATCGTTTAGCAATCGATAGCAATATTTACCATTTTTTAACTCATCTATCTCTACATATCCTTAAATAATGTAACACTCACTTGCAGCCGTATAGTACGCAAACCCAGGACGTGATCGTGTAGATCGCACGCGCAGGCACACTCACCCTGCTCGCCGCGGAAGGTGACGTCGAAGTGGCGCGCCCAGTGCGCGGCGGTGTAGTGGCGCGTGGCGCGCAGCGAGGAGCGCAGCAGCTCGGCGCGGCGCACGCGCAGGCACACTCACCCTGCTCGCCGCGGAAGGTGACGTCGAAGTGGCGCGCCCAGTGCGCGGCGGTGTAGTGGCGCGTGGCGCGCAGCGAGGAGCGCAGCAGCTCGGCGCGGCGCACGCGCAGGCACACTCACCCTGCTCGCCGCGGAAGGTGACGTCGAAGTGGCGCGCCCAGTGCGCGGCGGTGTAGTGGCGCGTGGCGCGCAGCGAGGAGCGCAGCAGCTCGGCGCGGCGCACGCGCAGGCACAGGCGCGTGTGCGGGTGCCGCGCGTGTAGCGCCCGCAGCTGAGCGTAGAACTGCTCCTGCTTCGTCTGACAAGAAGATGCTTTGTTTTATCAAATATGACAGAACTCACTTTTTGTTACAATGTTTAAAAAATATATAACGACCGTATTAATTATAATAAATAAACAAATTATTAATAAATAAGTACACATCGAATGCCAAATTTTCCATAGTCATTTAAACTTTCTATTATTGTTTCATTTTACTCGTCGAAACTGCAATGAAATCAATATACATTATACATCAAATACAGAAAAACTTACAGTCTATCTACATTACAGCTCAACAACAATAATATTATACGGGGTGCCTGGTGGGTCACTTTTGAAATTCGAGGACGTCATAATTTGAGATCATCAGTCGCGTGTTTGAAACGTACGCTGCGTCTTTTGTGTTCTATTGAATTCTAAGAAGATGCCGTAAACCTTTGTTATCAAAATGAAGTGTAATGCATATGAAATGGAATTTAATGATGGCGTGCAATGTGCTAAGTGTAAAAAGTATCTTGACTTTGGCTGTGCTCAAATCACTGAAAGTGGATGGAGGAAACTGGGTGCTGACAGACGATCGGCATGGAGATGTTCCGCGTGTAAAATCTCGCCTTTACCGTTACCAGTGACGGAATATACACCGATGGATACCATTCTCAAGGAAATACGTGAAATGAAATCCAAATTAATTCATTTGTTTGCTTTGGTTGAAGATGTTAGAGCTGTTAAAGATGAACTGACAGAACTCAAGCGAAATAGTGAGTACCTGAGTGGTAGGATTGATGACTTTGCAACTTTTTTTTTCTTATAAAATATGGATGGGACCATTGTCTTCCATTACACCTGATGTTAAGTGACCATGAAGACTAAGGTGGTACACGTCCATCCACGAGAAACCTATTCACTCGACGCTTAAAAGTACTAGGACCATACTGGTCAGGGAAAATAGACGCAGGCAGTTCATTCCAAACCTTGGCGACCCGTATCAAAAAGGAACTGTCAAAGCGCTTAGTTCGACTTTTCGGAATATCAACCACATACGGATGGAAGTTCTGTCTAAGAACTCAGCTATCCCTGACACATGGCAGAATTGCCAAGATTGAAAGTATGAGGAGCAATATTCATACAATGGGGTTAGATATACGCAACTCTCCACAATGGACCAGAGATCTCGCTTAAACAACATCGAAATTAAAGGAGTGCCCGTGAAAAAAGATGAAAATATTTTCGCTATTGTAGAATCCTTAAGTCGAAAGGTTAATTTTGAGTACTCGAAAGCGCACATCAACTTTCTGCATAGAGCACCACTACATGGAACCAAGGAAAAGTCCATTATAGTAAGTTTTTTCAATAGATATACGAAAGAGAATTTTATATCTGCAGCGAGGGCTTGTAAAACTATAACAGCTACAGAGTTAGGTTACGCTAGCTCAAATCAACGTATCTACGTGAATTACCACCTCAATGCAAATTCAAAAACCTTGCTAAATTCTTCCACTTTATTTCATGATAAATTATACAAGTGACACTGTCAAAAAATATATTATCAAGTTAAAAACGTTAATCACACAAAATTCCAGACAATTTATATTTAAACGTATTAATATATATTTAAATAAAAAATTTACAAAATACTTATATCTACTTAAAGGTAACATACCAAATTAAATTAAAAATCAAATAAAGAATAAACAAAATGAAAACTTTAAACTAAGTACATAAATGACCTTTCTTAGTGCCTAAATATATACAAAAATAAATCTAACTATTTTTCTAATTGAAGAGGCCTCCCCGAGTCATACCGGGCGCAAAGGTACCCATCACACTAGCCGCATTGCCTCTCTGTACGGCAATGGGCAACCTCTGCGCCAAGTAAGACCCAGAGCGGGCATCTAAGCCTCTCTCCCTCAGTCGGCAACCAATCTGCTTTATGAAGGCTAATGCCTCCGACCCCCAACACCCTGAGGTCTCAAAAGCGAGGGGCACAAAGTAATAATTAGGCTCTAAATTACGATACTTTTCCCGCTTTTTAATGGCGGCCGCTTCAGCGGCGGCTGCACCTGACCGCATTGTGCGCTGGAGTTGTGATGCAGCAAACGTACTGACACAAGTGACGTCCCACAGCAAGCACTTTCCGCGCTCCCATGGCACTAAAGTAAGGCCGTCTGGCCTTTTTCCGTCCGAGCGACTAAGTCCCGGTGGCTCCAAGACACACGGAATACACGCCGAAATCAACGCTCTCCGGACGATGTCATTTAGAGCGTGGTGACGGGGGAATCTACCTGCACAACGACAGCAACTCAATGCGTGATGACCATTCGCCTCCACCCTGGACCCGCAGATGCATTGATGAGGTTCACAGACATCACAGCCCAGGCGAAGTGCTACTGCCACACGCATTGAGTCGCTGTCAAGCAGAGTTCCCATGTAGGGCGAAGGCAACGCCTGCAGCCACGCTCCAGATTCAGTTCTTGAAACCGCCCTGAGTCTGGCTAAATCAACGTTTGCAGCCGCATCCATAAGCCGTGAGAGCATCATCCTTGTGCCAGGCTGAAAACTAACGGCCCAAGTGGATCTCCTTGCTGGGCGCCCACCTGGGAAAGGATTAGGGAATCACCGTAGTAAAGGTTAGAGGGAGACTGATAAATTTGAAAAAGAAAAGGATATAAAGAAGGAACATGTTCGCTTACCTCACTTAGAATTACTTCCCTTTCCACTGTATTAAATGCGTTTTTGACATCTAATTTGATGACAACACAGTTTTCGTTCTCTGGTTCTGCTAAGAATTTGCGCACGGCATGAATAGTCGCTTCACATCCCCTTGGTATGCCAAATCCTAACTGATGTGGCTGAAGACGCCCAGCCATCGCGTTTCTGACCGCACTGCAACCTAACTTTGCCACTAAACGACGAAATGTACTCCCCACAGCAATAGGTCTAATACCACCCTCTTTCTTGTTCAAAGCAAACAGAGATGCTCCATATAAATATGGATAAATGCCTGGGTTTACCTGCCCACTTAATAAAACATTACACAGGTTCACAAGGGACTCAAACAAACGTTGACCATTGTCACCAGCTGCAATCGAAGTGAGCTCCTTTAGGTGGGCAGGTCTGATTCCATCCAAACCAGCTGATGACCCGTTATTAAATGTGCTCAGAGCGTAAACCACCTCTTCAACATTTACCAATAAAGCGGGAGTGGACCCACTTGGCGGGTCGGGTTCCGACAGTGAACGGGAGGGAGCTGGGTGCTTTGGTTGAAGAGAAGTGAGCGTTTCTGAACTTGGGACTGCCATAACGTCATCAGACATCAATAAGCGGACAGCACCGCTCAGATCACCCTCGAAGACCTTTGATTGTATGGTCTTAATTATCGAAGGTAACGGGCGAGACGCTTTAATGGGGTCAATATTGTTAAAATCACAAGGCACGGCAAGTTGTATGTTAGATTTAACTTTAGTAGTCAGATTACCCGGGCTCTGTGGGTTTGGTGCCCTTAACGCCGTATAAGCAAATGTAAGCAGCCTACACCAGTCAATCAATTCGTTGGATTTAATGCACTTGCAAATAATTTCGCAAAGTTTCCCGGCGGCCAAACACCGAGCCCCCTTCGGGATGTGTTGTAACACCCTCACTGATCTCCTGAGAGTGGCGAGACCTTTGAGATCACTCTCTGCTGGCTGAGTCTGACCAGTAGTAGAAGAGATATTTGCGGGACCAGAGTGCGAAGGCAAGCGAGCCACATCTTCGTGAATGCGTCCAATGTGGATTCTGAGACCATGACGAGAGAAGGCCCGCGAGGAATTTGGGCAGTGTGGGCAAGTCGACTCGAGGGAGGGAGAGATGATGACAAAATATAATTTTAACAAACAAGTAAATAAATTAATTTCATATTACAATCGTAATTCAAGACCAAAACCTAAATTAATAGGTATATCAATGCTTTGAAACAGTAATTAATACTTAACTAATTATAAAATAAGAAAAAAGACACTAAACTATCATCGTACAGACAATATTTTACATAGATAGCTACTAAATAAAACTGTTTATATTTTATTTCCTAAAATAAAATGTCATATAGTCCAATTTAACCAATAAAATAATAAAAAAAAGAAAACCCTGCAACTGAGACCTGTAAATACAATTATTTAGGTTTCGGTACAACCCCTTCATTGACGATTTTATACAGTTTTAATTTTAGGGGTCAAAGTGGTAAAAAAATATAACATGACCATATACTTAATTAAAAAAAAAAACAGAACAAAAGTTAAACAAATCCATGTAAGTATTACAAATCTAAGAAAAAAAAATTGTTGAGGAAACATTAATATGTGTTAATAAAGCAAAAAAAAATCACCCTTGAATATTAATATACCTACTTACTAAGTGACTCGATGATTATAATAATCATCAACAATATCGGACCATGTTGCGTATGCCCATATAAAATAAATAAAAATCTAAAAGTAAATAAGTCTAATTGAAATTCTTCAGCAAAATGACACAATAGGTAATTATTATTTTAAACTTAAAAAAAAAAAACAAACAAAAACATTACATATTATCTAGAATTTAAAGAAAACTTGCATAAATAAAAACAGAGAACATAATTATATTATTAAAAAAAAACAAAAGAAAAAAAAATTAAAGCGACAATGGGTTCCACGTGTGTAACAATTAATTCTCCAGACACTTCAACCATTAGACCAGAGCAACCACACAATTCACTTTGAAATAAGCTTTTAGATCATGCACTTTACAAAGCGGGTGGAAACTCGGGGGCCCAAGCAGGGTGGAGCGTCGCGGACTGCTGCAATCGGCCGCTCTGTTGCATGCATTATCAAAGCGCGTATTTGGTATTTAATATTTGAATATGCTTTCGATAAATATTCAGGAACTATTGTGACTTTTAAAAAACTGCTTATATCACTGCAATCCTTGTTACTAGCACTTCACTATGGTATAATTGACTTTGTAAAATTTTTGAAGTTTAAGTATCACTTTTATAATTTAAAATTTTAAGAAATCTTTAGTGCTAAAATAATTAAAAAAAAGCTTTCTGTGATTACTCACGAACTGTACGGTGTATTAAAAAACTGCTTATATCACTGCAATCCTTGTTAGAAGTACATCACTTTGGTATATATGTATTTGTGAAACTGTTGAATTGGCACTCTTTTATAATTTAAAATGTGCAGAGCGAATGCAAAAGCCTAATATCCGCCATTTTGACAAGTTCAAAATAAAGTTGCTAAATAAAGTAAAAAGTAAGGCTAAGGACTCCAAATTCGACTATGTATGGAATAAGCATGGCAAGATCCACGTTCGCAGAAATGACTCATCACCAGTTTTCATTATACAAAAAGAAGAAGATTTAAACAAGATTGCTTAAGTTACTTCTATAATTTAATATTGCCAAATTTAAACGCTAATCTAAACCCTTACCCGGGCGCCACACTTAGTTTCAAAGATTTGCACAAATGTTTGACGACTTTGCAAAGTCATTTGAACACATATTGACGTAACCTGCCAGACTTGCTTCGCAAACACTTTTCTCCACAGTATGCTAGTAGACAACAAACAAGATGGACAACGATTTTGTAGACTCAGTTAGCCTGTATTATTTGTATATATGTAATTATATTTTTTTTATTTGTTATTTTTCGGGTTCCATGTACATAGTTGCCCCTGTAACAACTCTACAAATTCCAGAACGCACTCGCTGCCCCAGTCCATTATATGGCCGCATAAATACATAACATGCACACAACCGTCCCGCTCAACAACGCTCGAGCAACTGGACACTGAACAAGTGTGGCAGGCCACGCAAACATTTGCACACATTCAACTTTGAACGCTTTGATGTATAGAAAAAGACCGACACCGGATGGCAAAGTGCAAAGCTTTGTGCAAACGTTGAATACATATGCAAAGTCCAGCGCCACACATTTGTGCAAACATTTGTTCAAACATTTGTTCAAACATTTGAAGCTAAGTGTAGCGCCGGCTTTACAGTATTTATCGCATATTTCCTAAATGTTTCATCCACGTTCTACTATTCTTTATTTTATTAATCATTTCACACAAAATGTTTCGATTCCCTACATTCACCATCGTCCTGCCACTAGTCTTTTGTTCTCGTTCATATTTCATATTTGCTTGCAAAGTTGACATTCCACCACTCGAACACATTGCGCAGCTGCAAACCTAGACCCTCGCGGCCTCCACCGAGTATGCAACACCACAGAACAGAAGCATTCGCTGGTAGTTTTCGTTATAGTGCGGCAAAGTGTTGGAACAACATACCTACCACCACCGATAAGAATGTTACAATATTAATTTAACTTCAAAACCAAATTTAAGGCATTGCTATTGGACATCCAAAAACAAAATATTCCATATATTATTTTACATTATTAAGCTATTGCATAGCTATTAGCTTCTATCGCGGGCCTTGAGCGTGGGGACCGAATCCAGAAATTTCGTAACAAAAACAACCTAACACCCCACACTCCGACCGGCACAGGTGTGATACTTTGATTTCATAATTTTACATGCGGGCTTTAATAAACAATCAGCGCCATCTACTAGGAACTTGTGGAACTTCATATTAGATCAAACATTACTGCAATAATAAAATAAATAAATAATTATAATTGCATAAGTTGATAAAAAATGCTATGCAATAGCTTTACCGCGGCAGTCTCCGAGTGGCACACGAAGACCTCTAACTTGTTTCATTTGTCCTGGTTGGTGATTTCTTGGGTTAGGGACTTCGTCTCTTCGCTGGTCTTTAACTTGTCAGTTGGGTAAATTGCGACTATGTTGGGCTTCTGCGGCTGCACCCTTTTTTACCATTTCGGCGAAGGAAACAAAACTGAAATATATTCGCTGTGAAATATTCATCAGTTTTTCAGTCTCCAGCAATTTGGAGTTGTTGAGATCAAACTCCGTCCAGAGATTATCTAGAGAATCAAGTTTTTTGTTGATATAGTCGGGAGTAGATTTCTTGTAGTAGAATATTTCTTAAAGTTGGTGCTGAGCTTATTCATTAACTCAGTGAGTTCTAACTGTCTTTGAAGAATTGCGTCTATGGTGTCAAGTGTCAATGTCTAAAAGGAACTTAATTGTTTCTCGAAGATACGTAGAAAATCTAGGGAACCTCCAGGCGTCAAGGATTACCGCCAAAAGCGATAATGTCAATTATGTTACTTAAAATAACTGCACAAGAAAATTCCTTTAATTGCACTAGGAATATTATTTTGTCAAACTGCACAAATTTTCCTTTGCACTGCAATCCAAAATGTCACTGGTGTCAAAACCGAAACCCACACGCACGAAATACTACGAACGCGAGGTGCCGTGGATCGAAGGACTAAATGTTCAGGACGCGGTGTCCTATAAGTACTCTCAAGAAGGTCAAGAAAGGGCGCGAGTGATCGTAACGGCGTTTATTGTCAGACTGATTGTACTTATCCAATATGAAACTGTAAACAAAATATGCTGAGTGCAACAAAATTATTATTATGCATGTGTGGATACAAAGATGTATGAGTGTAGCTCATACACAATGTTTACATTAAAATGACTAACAAATGATAAGATTGTCGCAGTCGCCAGCAGGTCGCGGCGGTCGCTCCACAGCCGTCGCTCCCCCCACTAGAGACTGCGGCACACAAGGCTACCTTGAAGCTGTCGTCGGGCCCGCAGTCGCCAGCAGGTCGCTCCACAGCCGTCGCTCCCCCCACTAGAGACTGCGGCACACAAGGCTACCTTGAAGCTGTCGTCGGGCCCGCAGTGGCCAGCAGGTCGCTCCACAGCCGTCGCTCCCCCCACTAGAGACTGCGGCACACAAGGCTACCTTGAAGCTGTCGTCGGGCCCGCAGTCGGGCAGCAGGCGCGCGGCGTAGCTGGCCGCCAGCAGGTCGCGGCGGTCGCTCCACAGCCGCACGCGCGTCGCGCCGTCGCACACCGTGAACTCGCCCGCGCCCGGCGCCTCGCCCGGCCCCGCGGGCTCCAGCTCGATCTGAACCAACGGCACACAATACACTACATCGGAAGTCTGTCTATACGTTTTTATACGTTGAAACCAAAGATTTAAATCCATAGATGTGCCCTTTCAGTACAAAGAACTAACGAAATATTGTCATTACTGAAAGAGGTGCATGCACAAGTCTTGTGACAGTCTCTAATGAGCGCTTGTCGTGCACGTTCACACAGATTATTTTGTTTAAAATATTTACATAAAGACTTAATTATGCTGTCTTGCTAATTTCGGGGGTGTAAAAACACAAGTTGCAATACAAACAAGGATAAAGGTGTTACTTTTCATGCGTTAGTAATTATTATATAATTTAATGCATTTCTCGATTTAGTCGGGCATGGAAGCGCCCGGCTACCAAAGAATAAGTAATCAGATAGTAAATAAAAGATCAACTCAATACTTAATGTAACCTATTAAAATCATATTTGAAAATCTTTGAAGTTTTTATTTTACTTTACAAAGCCGTCGTATTTTCTGGCTATTTTATGAAAATAGAAAAATATATTGGTTTATTTTATCCACATATTTTTTATCATAACAGGTTTTAAGTTATAATTTTCTTATTGTTAATTGTTGTAGACCATTAAAAAATATCAATGAAAGTAGTAATATTCGCGGGGAAGATATTTCCAGCACTATACCAATATTAACCCAATACGATGTAAACTGCAAAATTACATCGAACATTTTAGATACAAATAAGTAATACACTGAAATTTCCAAGCAATTCGTAGGATACACAGGGTGACTGGTGGGTAAACTTTCGGAATTCGAGGACGTGATAGTTTGAGGTCATACTCAAAGCGAAATAAATTAATTTTAATTAATGAATGAGTAAACTGAACCGAAAGTTATAGAATTCATTACGCAACGCATGGTTACACTGGTACGGACGTATGCACGGTGTTATCAACACAGTATAGGTAGTTAGGTATAGACGGCTTTACGAACGACCCTCGACCTAGGAAAACTTTTTATTTATTTATAGGGAATGCTGCTGAAAAATTAAGTAGTAGGTTTTTTTTTATATTGTAAGGATAGGACGTTTGTCTTCCATGCCTTAATTTTAAATTAAGTACTTAATTTCCATAATTATTATGATCAGAATCAAGCACAGAGTGTTCTCCTTCAATTTCTAAAATATGTCACCAGTCGTCATGTATACTGGGCACTTAATTTTTCACTAACATTGCCTATAAATGAATAAAGTTTTGTTACTATGTACTTTACTTACGTCTGAGTCAATCGCGGCACGTGACCTGGCACGCGGATCGCTGCGAATGCTAGTTTAATCATGCGTTGCGTAATGAATTCTTTAATTTTCGATTAAGTTTACTCAGTAAATAATTAATATTTATTTATTTATTATATTTTTTCTCTTCATGGATCTCAAACTATCACTTCCTTGAATTTCAAAAGTGATCCCGTATATCAGGTGGGGAGCAAGAAAAATAATAAAAAAACTAAAATGCGTTAAGTACATGTATTTTCGCACTCATGTCTAAACAAAGGCTTCTAGGCTTCTCTTTCATAAATTAATCTCTATAAAAATATGGGTGGGTTAGTCTTTCCTGCTTGCGATTTGTTTGATGTTTGTCTAAAATCTGAAAAATTCATTCGATCCCATATAAAATAAAAATCAACTCCCTACTTTCATAGCGAATACAAATTAAATTCTATGAAATTACATAATGTAAGAGTCTTTTTTTACACAGTAATATATTTGAAACATTACATACACATTCCCAAAAACAGCCCGCGACTTTTAATCATAGAGTTTAAATAATTAATGAAAGTAATAATTGATCATTATATAAATGTAAGACTTCATTATTTACATAAACAAACACAAACAACAGAACGCCAAAAATTAATAAGTATGTTGCTTTTTGCTGATACTTAAGTTAGCAATACTGTAGGTATGTTTTAATAAAAAAAAACGATTTATAAATATTTATCTTTATTTTTATTACTCTGTAATCCTTTATAACTGTTTAGGCATGTTTCTAGCGTAAGTTACATCTGATCTTATTCTATGACGTTTGTTGACGTGGACGCGCCGTGCTTGTGTGAGTAAAAATGACAACCTTAAGACACGTACGGGCAAATCTATGGATTTAAATCTTTGGTTGAAACTATACGTTTTTAGTGAATTTATTTAATCTACTGTATTAATGTATTGTTCATGATTATTTAATGACAATACCGTTGCATACTATAGAACAATTCCTTAAAAGATACCGGTCTAATAACCAATGACCTTGTATAACAAATCATTTTGTTTCATTAGCACGAAAGATGTAAATAAAATGTGGATATATTTCTTCGTAAGCCGACATTAATATCATTCGCACTTACCATCAGTTAAGTATGAGGTCGAATGCAGGTTAAGTCACCGCAAAAAACACATGTAGGTACGTAACTTTGCGATGTTATTTTATCTATTGAATAGCTCAATACACGGGCCGATGTCGAATACCTTGACGAGGGAGAAAGAAAATGAATAGAGTCGAGAGGAAAAAAAAGTAAAATATAAAAATAAAAATAAATAGGGAAAGTAAAAATATTTATGACTAATAACTTAAACAACAATGATTAATAGAGTTAAATAACTAAATTATCAAATCGTTATCATTATAAGTAACAACAGAAATTCAGAAATTATGCCATTACAATATCATAGGAACAAATTATATCATTTTATTAAATTAAATTAATTTACTAAAAAATTAAATTAGAAAAACAAAAATTAAAAAAAAGAATTAAAATTAAACTGTATAATTAGACAAAAATGATCATAAATTTATAAGAATACTGTATGCTCAATATTTAATGATTAATGTGGTTCTAATGTTTATTGTATGGGTGTGAAAAATTAGGTGCATGCATGTAAAATAGGTGTTATTGAGTGATTTAATCACTTGATAGCAGAGACTCCACATCTTCATATTTGAGTGTCTCCAGCCAACTTTTTAGCTTCGTTTTGCAGTCATGGACGGCAAGCGAGTGTAGGTATATTTTTTTATTAATTTTATTGTATAAAGAAGCAGAACGCATGCTGTACTGGGTTCTTGCGAATTCTGTTTTGAGTTTTGGTAACTGACAAATCTTATCTCTCCTTCTTTTACCTTCTATACAAGGCCTATACGATTGTGTTTTGTGTGTTTTTAAAAATATGTGAAGCATATATAATTTACGAATAGACAACAGTTTACATATGGTATAGAGAGCCTCAGTTGAGAAACGACGTTTTTTAAAGTACATCACCTCTGTCGGCTCTTTCGACTTCAATAAAACGGGATTTTAGGGAACCTCCCCAGACTGGAATACAGTAGGAAATTACGGGCTGCACCAAGGCAACATAAATTTTATTTAGTAGTATATTCGGCGATGTGGAGCAATCATTTACTTTAGGCACTACATGTCGCAGTGTCTTGAACATCCACATAAATTTCCGTATTCTCGCTGATATCACTTCAACCTGAGGGTACCACGAAAGTCTTTGATCTACCAACACTCCCAAGTACCTGATATTGGTAACCCTATTCAAGATTATACATTGACATGCAACAGAGGGAGCCGGACACGTATGGATTTTAATATTAAGATTGTCGCTCGGTTGAGACCTTTGAGTTTTACTCAAGCATATACATTTTGTTTTTTCTGTGGTTAGTGTAAGTAGGTTATTTTTTAGCCAATTTGCAACCCGGGCAATACCTGTCTCCACGTCAGATTTCACGATGTCCCAAGTTGGACCAGTGAAGACAATAGCAGTGTCATCGGCATAAGTGTAGACTTTGGCATTGTTAAGGGACGTGTTGCGCAAGTCATTTACATAAATTAAGAATAGGGTTGGACCCAGAACGCTGCCTTGAGGAACGCCATATGTAATGCTACAATCGTCACTGATACTCTGGTCGAGTCTTACTTTTTGGGTTCTATTGGACAAATAATCTCTGAATATTGTCAATTGGGTACCGCGGATACCTATTTTTTCCAGTTTTTGTAAAATAATAGGTACAGAGACTGTGTCAAAGGCCTTTTTGAGATAATGAACACTGAGATACATTTGTTACCCTTATCAAGTTGGTCAGTTATTAGCGAAGTCAGGGAGCTTACGGCATCTTCAGTACTTATATTTTTCCTAATACCGAACTGAGATGAAGATAACAAATTATAGCTGTTCAGATAATTCACTAACCTAGTGTTCAGCAAATTTTCCAAAATTTTCGACAAGACAGGTAATATAGAAATAGGCCTATAATTGTTTATGTCATCTCGATTTCCACCTTTATAAATGGGTACTATTACAGATTTTTTTAATGCATCAGGGAAGATACCCGTGTCAAAACAGAGATTGGCCAGATAAATTAAGATAGGTATCACTTCATGTTTAATATATAGGGTCGCCACATAATAGTCAATTATATTTTTATAGCAGATTCAGAATGAGGAGTGGGTCTGAATTTCGAAAAAAAAAAATTTTTTTTTCAACATTTTTCATAAATTAAAATTTCATAATACTTCTAAGTGCATAAAATTTTAGTTTAATCTCTAATTTACGACTACATAGCAAGATGAGAAAACGTTTTCATCTATTTCTATTAAACAATAAAATATTAGTTACATTACCAAACAATACCTATACGTTCTTGCGCGGCACAAGAAAACGAGCCGAAAGTCAAATTCGAGCCGCCGCCGCGCCCGCGCCTACTATGTTTGATTGAAAGCACGCCACGTCCCCCGCTCGTCAGTCTGTCCAGAGATTCGCGCGCGCGAACACTAAATCGATAACTAACAAAAATGTCGAATTACGCGATTATGGCACGTTTAATCCACAGTCACAGACGCCGGCAGACCTCGATTTCTGGTTCACTCGAAGAAGACGTGCTGGAATGTTTTGAACAGCATCCGATAGCCAGCACAAACGATGCGGCTCAGGTTTTCGAAGTCAGCAGCTCGTGGGTGCGGCGCTTGCTGCGACGAGAGGGCTCAAGTCTTACCACTTTACGAAAGTGCAAGAACTGAAGCAACTACCTATGCTCCGCGTGTGTAGTCTATGGTTGGTTGCTGAAGCACATTCTATGGACTGACGAGTCCACCTATCGCTGTTATCAAAAGTGATAAGGATACTTTATGGATAGTCAAAATTAATAAGGCAATACATGACAGGTTTTGTGTTCAGTATATGGGTTAATGGGACTCCATGTACAGCAGTTATAATTGTGAATGTGATAAGTTATCAGTGACTAATACCTAGCACGGCATTTAACATCAGCGACAGGACGCAAGGTAAAAATGTAAGTTATTTTTGTATGTTATACCTACACTGTACATAGTTATAAATAAGGTTATTCCAGTTACTAAACACGTCATTCTAACATTAAATTAATTGTAAAATCTATTTATTTGTTTTAACAAAGACTTCAAGCACGAATGCTTTATTTTAAGTTCATTTTTAATTTAATGAAGATCAAAACTAAAACAGTATTTAGATACAATTAGTTTAACGTGAAATTTATAGTCAAAAACCTGTAACAGTAGTGTGATGGGACATTAGAATCACCTTTTATCCTGATGTATGACGTAATTACAGCTGATTCCGCGCTAAGTAGGTAACTAGGTCACGCAAACACACGGGCGCGCGTCAACGACCTTCGCTCGGATGCGTAGGTATCTACTATTCGCCTAAGATTATTGTTTTGGTGAAGTGATTTTCTTAAAAGAAATAGACGGAAATATTTTTATTTTTTGCTATGTACCTAGTCATTAAGTGTAGATTAAACTTAAATTTTATTCATTAAAAATAATTTTGAATTTTGAATTTATGAAAAATATAAAAAAGAAATTTACTTCATAATTTAAACCAACACATCATTGTTAACCCAATTTTAAAATATCACAGACTATTATAAATTGACCCTGTATTGTAAGTAGCGAGTTGATATATTATCCCAACCTGGAGCACTATTTGGTTTTAGATTTGAGATGATAGAGTCAATTTCGTTATAATCTGTATCCAAGAGTACCATAGATTGGGGTTGAGTAGGGATGTTGTCAAGGTATTGCTTCAGATCATCTTGGGTGGTAGTTGAACTAATAGACATGGCTAGTTGTTTGCCTATGTTCGCAAAGTAATTGTTTATAAAGTTAGCCGATTGATAGGGCAGGATTCAAGTTGGGTAGCCTGTTTCGAGTTTTGATGCATCTCAATAGGCCCACCGTGATCCAAGGTTTGATAATTCGTTTACTTTTGGGTATTAATGTTACTTTCGTGCTATTTTTTAAGGAATCCGTAAGTTTTTCGATCAGGGAGTTTGTTAAAATATTTGCATCATCGCAGGTGAGCAACTGTTGCAGGTTTGACTCTTGCAGGTATTTAAGGGCCTTATCGAAATCAATATTGTTTCGAGTCCTAGGTGCGCCGTTATGATTGTTTACTTTTGAAATCGAGAGAAGTGTGGTGAAATGATCGGTGGTTGTAGTAGGCATAACTGCAATGAACGCGGAGACATTTTTTTGATCAATCTTTAACATAAAATGGTCAAGACAGCTATTTTTTCTGGTAGCTAAAGTATGCCCAGGAAGGATACCATGATGAAGGATACTTGATATAGCTAGCATATCAAGGTACTGTGTTCGATTAGTTTGATCGCAAGACTGTTCCGTAGGTTTTGGTATTAAATTAATGTTTATGTCTCCAACGATTACTACATTTTTGTTTGTGCTTATCGAGGTGTGTACTAAGTGAACTTATGAAGTTTTCTGCCTGACGATTTGATGGGGAACGATAAATACAGACAATGATATTATTTAGTACTTCTAGTTGTAGACAGGAAGCTTCGGATAGATGTATTTCTCTTACATTCGAGATCAGTGTGTCCTTAATGTAAACTACTACACCATCATTTTTATTCAGGTGATCAGTAGTGTGATATGAATTGTAATGATCAAGAGTAGGTATGGGCTTGTCGGAATTTATACAACATTCAGTAAGAATTATTACATCCGTTACAAATTCAAAGTTAGAAAGAGACGCAACAAAATCATCAAAATTGCGATAAATACTGCAGATGTTTTGAGATAAAATTGTCATATCATGATTTTTTACAATAAACGGAATTGAAAGTTCCGAAATGTCGCATTCAATAGCTCTTGCTACTGAAAGGTTATCAATATCGAGTAAATTATTTAGCGTAATGTCCATAAATTAAGATTGACGACGGTCTGAGTGTGTAGGTTGCAGTACGTATAACTGGCCATATTCAGGATAAATAAAAAGTTTAATTGATTATGAATTTGTAGTAGAGAATGTAAAAATAGTAAAAATAATGAAGTAAAAATGGGTGTATTTGGTAGCATGCGAGATATACAGAGTAGAGATGTATGTAGACGTGTGCATTTTTTTAAGATGTACAGGTATATGTGCTGATTAATTATTCTTAATGACCATAAGGATGTGTGGTGATGTTGTAGGTTTGTGTATAAAAATAGTATAATAAAGAAGTTGAGAATATCTAAAAAAGTTGGTGTGGTATGTTGTGAAGGGAACCAATGGAAAAACTTGATATTTACATATTTTTCAAACAAGGTAGATAGGTCCACAAAGCGAACTAAAAACATACTTAGTCAGATTTGCATTAGTTTATGTACTTGTGCCTCTGATTTAATTATAATAACTGGAGACGTTTCCGATTATCTTACATATACTGTGCCGTAGGCTGTCCAGCAGAATCTGTAGGATTTACTTTTAGCCAAGTCTCTAGCCAAGAAGTATAACCGTGAACTTTTAGCAGTCAGATGTTCGGTAATATATATGGGAGTGTCCTTTGAAGTAAGCAAGTCCAGATGCTTAGCACATAACTTTGTCTGATGTTTCAGGTTATATGTTTTACTCATTCGGAGTATATCTGCCTTTAATATGGTAGAAGATGTTTCGACTACAATAGGCGCTGAGTGTGACTTCTCTCGTTTTCCTCGTACTCTGTATATATCCCTAATGTCCATCTTATCCATTTTGCATTCAAGGTTTCTGGAAAGGGAGAGAACCATGTTGATAAGGTCTTCTTTAGTTTCAGATTTCTGTGTTGGTACGTTCTTAGTTTCAAAATTAGTTTTGCGGCTTGCCTTCTGTAGATCCTCTATTTTTTCTTCAAGTAAGGTTAAAGCTTTCCTATCCTCCTTTGCTTCATTTTCCATTTGCTCCATCTTTTTATTCAATTCGTCATATCTAGACGCCAGAAAAGCTACCGATTTCTCAATATTGCTGCTAGTTTGCTGAATTTCCACTTGTGTTTCAGTAATTTTATTTAATTTTTCTTCCTGCTTCTCAAATAAATCCGCAATCATCTTTTTGATCTTTGTTTTAAATTTATCCAGGTCAGTACTGCCATCATCCTCCCTTGGTCTTTTAAATCTACTGGAAGCTAAATTTGGTGGGTTTTTTTCTTTTTTATTCGTTGTATTGAGTTCTGTGTCGGGGGATGGCTTATTCATAGGAACTTCCATAATCTATCAGTTCCAAAGAATTTTAATTATTAAAAACAAAATAACCGTAATTCTAATCCTGTTTCTATATAATCTGTAACTTACTCTGAAGAATTTAGCACCCAGCAACAATTTTCTCAGTCAGTTATTACGTTGACGGCTATTGACTGACGTCTGTCAATCTGTCAAAGTCAATTTACGCCGGTAAACAAATAGTAAAAATATAATTATTGTTTGTTATTGTGACGACATAAACCAAGTTTGATGTGGTTGGCCACTGATAATAACGGTTAATAAGCAAAAATGGACACTGACCGACTTAATGAAGGATTGCCTTGTGAGATCTTCCCAAATTGGATGTGTTTGTATGCTTGTTGAATGCTGGGTCACGTGTTGAAGTTCCACTGCAGAAAACCTTCGTATGTACACTTCTATTTTATTTCTTAATTCGATATAACCGGGAGCTCTTGCAAAAACTATGTTTACGGTACGGGGTCGCGGGAGGGAGGGGAGCTTGATTATTGTGCACTGTTTAAATACGCTGGTGAAATAATTAAAACCTACGGTGTGACGAAAACGCAGCCGCGTTACTTATATTAAACGTAATTGTCCCACTCACCTTAGTCTGCGGGCAGAGGCGGAAGGCCGTGACGCGCTTGGGGATGAACTTGAGGAAGTAGTCGCTGAGCGTGAGCTGCTTGGGCGTGAGCGTGAGCGTGGCGGCGCGCGGAGCGGGGGCGGGGGCGGGGGCGGCGTGCGGCGCGGGCGGCAGCGGCGGCGCGGGGCCCGCCAACAGCCGCGCGGGGAACACGGCGCGCGCGCGCCGCCCCGCGCCCGACAGCTGCAGGCTGGCGGCGTCGCGCGCTGCGGACAGGCGGCGGCGTCAGTGCGAGACTTGCTTATCAAAGGTTTCGACGTGGCTCAATTATAGATATAGACGATGAAGGTTCGTGGTGTATAGTCATAATTTAACATGACGGCAGCAGCAGCGCCACAGTGACGTCACACTCCGCACACGGTAGATGACGTCACACTCACCACACAGCACGATGAGCTGCAGCGGCGCGGGCGGCAGCGCGGCGCGGCGCAGGCGCAGCTCGCCACAGTGACGTCACACTCCGCACACAGTAGATGACGTCACACTCACCACACAGCACGATGAGCTGCAGCGGCGCGGGCGGCAGCGCGGCGCGGCGCAGGCGCAGCTCGCCACAGTGACGTCACACTCCGCACACAGTAGATGACGTCACACTCACCACACAGCACGATGAGCTGCAGCGGCGCGGGCGGCAGCGCGGCGCGGCGCAGGCGCAGCTCGCCACAGTGACGTCACACTCCGCACACAGTAGATGACGTCACACTCACCACACAGCACGATGAGCTGCAGCGGCGCGGGCGGCAGCGCGGCGCGGCGCAGGCGCAGCTCGCCACAGTGACGTCACACTCCGCACACAGTAGATGACGTCACACTCACCACACAGCACGATGAGCTGCAGCGGCGCGGGCGGCAGCGCGGCGCGGCGCAGGCGCAGCTCGCCACAGTGACGTCACACTCCGCACACAGTAGATGACGTCACACTCACCACACAGCACGATGAGCTGCAGCGGCGCGGGCGGCAGCGCGGCGCGGCGCAGGCGCAGCTCGCCACAGTGACGTCACACTCCGCACACAGTAGATGACGTCACACTCACCACACAGCACGATGAGCTGCAGCGGCGCGGGCGGCAGCGCGGCGCGGCGCAGGCGCAGCTCGCCACAGTGACGTCACACTCCGCACACAGTAGATGACGTCACACTCACCACACAGCACGATGAGCTGCAGCGGCGCGGGCGGCAGCGCGGCGCGGCGCAGGCGCAGCTCGCCACAGTGACGTCACACTCCGCACACAGTAGATGACGTCACACTCACCACACAGCACGATGAGCTGCAGCGGCGCGGGCGGCAGCGCGGCGCGGCGCAGGCGCAGCTCGCCACAGTGACGTCACACTCCGCACACAGTAGATGACGTCACACTCACCACACAGCACGATGAGCTGCAGCGGCGCGGGCGGCAGCGCGGCGCGGCGCAGGCGCAGCTCGCCACAGTGACGTCACACTCCGCACACAGTAGATGACGTCACACTCACCACACAGCACGATGAGCTGCAGCGGCGCGGGCGGCAGCGCGGCGCGGCGCAGGCGCAGCTCGGCGCGGAACACGCCGGCGCGCGGCAGCTGCAGCGCCAGCGCCACGCGCTCGTTCACCGCGTCGTGCGAGAACACGCACTGCGCCGACAGCGCCGCGTCCACCGCACCACCCAGCTCCGCAATCTCGATCGAGAAGTCCTGCAAACATATAAGTTATATTACTTATTGAGAAAATAAAAGCAATTTTCGATTATGTCACCTGTGTACAGTGGCACGCACCTGCGGCGGCGGCGCGCGCGCGGGGTTGTCGTGCGCGTCGCGCGGCAGCACGAGCAGCGCGCGCGGCGTGCCGGCGCTCAGCACGAGCGCGGGCGCGCGCGGCGCCACTCGGCAGCGCGCCGCCAGCGCGGGGCCCGCCACGAACGCCTTGCGGAACGGCCCGCCGCACGCCGACACGCCGCCTGCCAATATATCACTATGTATTTATTTATTTATTTATTAATCATAAGAGACAAACATTCACACAGATACTTAATATTACAGAAAATTTACAAGTTTAGACCTTTACTTTGCTAAATATTACAAATTTATCACCCTTACATCACCATGCATACAAAAACAAAAAATATCATATCAAATCCCATACGAAACACATTACAAAATTTCACAAGTTCAATGTTCTAACTAGGGAAACTTTAAACGAGGCCAGCGAGTGGCCTAAAAACAAATCAATATCCTTCAAATAATTATTACAAAAGGTACATGTTCTTTTGACAAAGCTGCTTTGCGCATAACTAGTTCTGTTTTTTCTACAAATAAGTCTTTCTCAACACGTAGTCGCTCAGATCTACGAGGCACTCGAAATAAGAATAATTTCGTCTTGCCTCCAATGACATTAAGTTGTATCGCTTAGAAGAGGTTTCATAGTCTATGTAAGAATAACCTGTTCTGTAGGCAAGAGATTTAATAAACTTTTTTGGATGATTTCAATTCTATCAATATAATCTCGTTCGTTATATGGTAACAAAGACCAAATAACGAACTATAGACCTATTTCCATACTACCCTCAATATCTAAAATATTGGAGAAAATATTAAACAACCAGCTAGTATGTACAATATTTGGAAAATAAGTCTATCATCTCTAAGTCACAATTTGGCTTTAGACCAAACCTATCGACTTCTGATGCTATGCACGACTTAGTAGATTATATTGAACAGGAACTAGATAAGGGAAACCAGACTATAGGGGTGTTCCTTGATCTAGCCAAGGCTTTTGACTCCGTCTCTATTCCTGTAAGGTACTGTTTGTACACTCAGTTAAATTGGGAAGAATAAGGTGGTGAAATACCAAACTCCTCCGATGCTGTTTGCATACTGATTTATTATAAGTATAAACGATATTGGGTAAATTGATTACAAAGCAATTAGTCGATATTGCTTAATAAATGTGCATCACACATACATAAATTAAATATACTTAGGTTTTGCCTATATTTTGACATTGTACTTCGTACATCCTGCCCACTACGAAGAGAAATGTGACCAAAAAACGTAAACAGTTCAAGCCTTTAAAATATCGAATAAAATTAATGTAGTTACTATTTGACAATTATTATATAGGTATTTATCTTTATTATTATTAGCAAATTAAAGGTAATAAAGTATTTAACCAAGTTTCCACTATCAATTAAACATAAAGGAAACGAAAATAAAGTTACTATAAAATCTTATTCTACACAAAAAAGTAATAAAAGTGTATAATAGGTATGTATAAAAGTTTAAAATGTATAATGAACTTAAACCACATATTACAATGAGTAAGTAAACACTGCTATCACTCACTTTCACTCGCGGACGGAATATTGAGTCTTACACTACGCGAGGTCATTCGGGACATCTCCAGCTGTTCCGCTCGCGGCGCTGCGCGGGGGCACGCCGCCGCCGCCTGCACCGGGGCGAGCGCGGCCGCGCGCGCTATCTGCCACTCTCGCCTCACCGCCCGCCAACGCAGTACAAAATACGTGCAAGCCATGATTATCAGGATCGCTATAATGCTATACATGACCGAGTACTGGTGGATGTCATGTACGGTCATACTGATGTCCGATTGCGACTTTATGTCCTCGATACGCCCTTGTAGCTCACGCCACGAATCCCCGTGTGTTTCTGTTGCGGGAAAATCCGGTCGTGATGAGTTCAGTATTTTGTTCAGAATTGATGTTCTCGGATCGACGGGTAGTTGTAAATCATTGCCAGTCTCCATCTGACTAAAGAAATTCCTGTGAGCGTAGAGTGAGAAGAATTCTCCCTTAATTTCACAACCTTGACCTATGTCGATGAGACCATTGCCGGTCAAAGTAATCAGCTGTACGCTTTCAAAACAAAACAAACGTATCGAGCATTTGTCGCAACAAGAGAATAGCCACCTGTTATCAGTATTATGTAATTTGATCCACCGCTCCGCACACCGTGTTCGCTTCCTATTGCATATTGTTTCATTACTAATACGAATGTCACATATATGTTGTGTTATTTTAACATTGTAAATTTGTTCATCATGAGAACACAATATTTTTTCTAAAGAAGTATGGATGCAAGATTCCATCTCCTTTTCTGTTAATAAGATTAATAAATCTTTCTGCAAATTAAATGCGATATATGGAGTCAGGGGTTCCATTACATAATTATTAATCGGTATACTGTACATAAAATCAACCTCATATTGTTCTTTCCTAACTAATGGTATTTTTACCTCTATAATTAAAAATCTAGTCCCTACCTTAGCATTAATTTTTAATAACTTATAAAAATTTGCAATATCGCTCTTATCTACAGGTAAAGACAAGTCGCTCGGAATGTTAGCTGATATCATATTTATCTGTTGTTCTAATTGCTTAGGGGACAACATGTGTGGGTCCATGTGACCCTGCCAAATATCGGTTACAGTGTTAATCAAAGTTTGTTGTATAGTCTTAATATTGGATATAACAATTTGAGCTGATAACAACGAGGACAAAACATACAATTCATCGCTATTTTGTAACTGAGCGCGATTTATAGTTAAAGACATATTTCTAATATGATTTTGTATAACACCGAACTGTTTGTTCATTATATCCTCATTTCTGCGTAAAATATTATATTCCGACTCTATAACACTAGTCTGGTTTTTAAGCAAGGTTCGCAAGTGATTTTCGTTCATGCTTATTTTTTCGACGTCCTTCTCGTACTGTTTTAAAAATCTGTCATCGAGCACACCAAATAAGTTGTTAGCTAAGTAACCAATTCCGTTTATCAGACCTCTCTTTAACCTACGATTTGTATAGGGACTCATAAGAATGTTATTGTAGTGATTTAATTCGGATAACTCATGTTCAAGTTGAAATTGGATACCTTTGTATTGCGGCGGTAAGTCTAGGTCCCGTGTATTCTTGCTTAAATGACTAACGTATTTATTTATACCTTGTAAACCTAATCTATATGTCGACATATTATAAAATACAACTAACTTCCACTCGTCACGAATGAGACTCATGTCTTTTATTTTATGAAAATATATGCTGTCATTATTATTAAAATAGGAAATGTTGTAAGAGCCTTGTATAGGAGGTATTGTAAAAAGAAATAAAGTAAACAATGTTAATATAAAATTGCCAAGGCTGTTTAGGGGCTTTCGTGAGGCTGTACGCTGCCGACGTTGTGTCGGTTTAGACGCAATGTCGTCACAAGCTTTGACGGTGACGTCAGCGGGTGACGTCACTGTAGCTTCCTCTTTCACCGGTAGAGGGACGAGTTTGATGATAGGTCGTTTTATGATATTATTTTTTGTTTTTAATGAAACGACTCTAACTCGACCATCCTTGCCGAAATGCGTCTGTACAACCTTCCCTAGAGCCCATTTACCAGGCGGCAGATTCTCGTCCTTAATGACAACTATATCATCAACTTCGAGGTTTCTAGTTGATTTTCGCCATTTTGAACGAGACTGCAGCTCCTGTAAGTACTCGGCGGACCATCTTCTCCAGAACTGTTTGTTCATGGATTGGATCATCTTCCATCGAGTGTTCAAATTAATATTAGCCTCAGGCTCTGTCTGTGGTCGAGAAATTAACGGCCCTCCCACTAGAAAATGGCCAGGAGTGAGACATTCATCCTCTGGGTTTTCCGTTAAACTAACTAGTGGGCGAGAGTTAAGACAGGCTTCCACCTGGTGGAGGATTGTGATGAATTCCTCGTATGTGAGTTTTTGCTCACCAACGACCCTTTTCATATGGAATTTCATGCGCTTGACGGCTCCTTCCCACAAGCCTCCAGCTTCTGGGTTTCCTGGCGCATTAAATACCCACTCAATGTTGTAAGTGTTTATATCTTAATATTTCTTTTACATTACAAATAGTAAAAACCGTGATAATTGTAGTCGTATACACAAGTTTAAGTGCTAATGGTTCAGTGTAATTGTTATCAAAAGTGAAACCTGGTGATACTAATAAGAAAAGACAATTACAAGGAAGTGTTGTTCGTCCCTTTGTTTGTTTTGACTGTATATTTTAAATCAGTTAATAACTCGCTATTATACCTACAATAAACGCAAAATATATAATTCAGAAGTCACAAGTGCTTGGATGTTTTCGTTGTTGTGTTACTATAAATCATATTTATTTAATCGCAAAAGTGAATTAATAATAGAACCCATAATTACAACAGCGCCATCTACAGTTTGAGCTGAACTTATTGAACTGTTGGTCGATCGCCGATACTGCCTACCTGTGTCCTACTTAATACAACTGGAAATTCATAGGTGGCGCTGTCATAAACAACAACTCTAAAATAAATCCAAGTGAACTAGTACTTCAATACAAACTGAATCCTGAGTATAAGTGAATGAAATAGAATTTAAGTGAACTTCACAAGGATACTCTTCTCATTTCACTTTGGAGTTTTTAGCATAACAACCAGTGTCATAATATTATTAAACTTACTTACACTAAATAATGGCTGGCCCTAATGAATGTGCTGGATGTCTTCTTAATTTAAATAAAGCTGCATTTCTACAATGTTCCCGTTGTCAGGCTAAATACCACATAACTTGCCTAAACTTAAGTCAAAAAGATTATGACTCTATGTCAAATGAACACAAAAACATTTGGATATGTGTTCTTTGTCGCAGCAAGGAGCCTAAAGTTGGTGATAACTCAAACACTCCAGTTCGAGCTACACTCTCACCGCAGCGTGATTACGTCACTCAGCGCTCGAAGTCTCGCAATACGTCTACCCCGACTTGCCCTTGCTTAACAGCAGCAAGTATTCGAGATATCATCCGTGAAGAAATAAACAAAAGTTTCATGAACCATGTGAACCCTGAGCTCCTAGAAGTACGCAAGGCTGTATCTTCCCTCGAAACATCACTGACATTTTTCAACGCGGAATTGGAAAAAATTAAATCGGATCACGCTGCACAGTCAACTATACTGCGTGAGATTCGTAAGGAAAGTGATCTGCTGCGCATGGAAAACCAGTCACTTTTAACACGCGTAGCTCAATTAGATCAGCTCTCAAGATCTTCAAATGTTGAGATTCAGTGTGTTCCAGAATTTAAGCAAGAAAATATAATGAACATAGTTCAGCAACTTGGAAAAGCGGTAAAATACCCGGTGGTTGAAGGTAATATTCACTACTGCTCTAGATTAGCAAAGATAAACAATGCCAGCCGTCGTCCGCGCTCTATTTTAGTGAAGTTTAGCAGCCCACGAGTACGAGACGAGTTCCTATCAGCTACTAGTAAGTTTAACAAAAATAACCGCGATGACAAACTCAATTCGAGCCACCTAGGCTTCAGTTCCGATAGCAAGACGCCAATTTATGTAGTTGAACATCTCACTGCGGAGAATAAACTGCTGCACTCTGCAACTCGCAGTAAAGCAAAAGAGCTTGGCTTCAAATATGTTTGGGTACGTGATGGAAAAATATTTATGCGTAAAAGTGACGAATCACACTATATTTTTGTTAAAAATAGAGACACTTTAGAACACTTGTCATAATAGCGCTAAGATTTTTATTGTTACTTAAAGGCATGTCTACTAATTTAAGTTTTTATTACCAAAATGTTAGAGGGTTAAGAACCAAAACTGATCATATATTCAAGAGTGTTATCTGCAGTAATTTTGATGTTATCGTTTTGACGGAAACCTGGCTAAACAGTAGTGTTTCAGACAATGAGCTGTTCGACAGTCGTTACCTTTTATATAGACGTGATCGTGAAAGTAGCGGGTTCCACTGTAGAAAGGATGGCGGTGGTGTGCTAATAGCTGTCTCAAAACGCTATAGGTCGTTCCGATTATTTGATTGCGAATCGGACTGCGAGGACCTATGGATCGGATTGGAATTGCTGGACACCAAAGGTATGACTAAAATTTTTTACATTTGTTGTGTTTACATACCTTCTCCCGTACAAGAGCATATTCTTAAGAAATTTATTGATAATACGAATCGTGTGTTAGAAAACATGACTAATGCCGAAGTCAATATTTTCGGTGATTTCAATCTATCCAGTTTAACGTGGATGAAAACTCATAATGATACACTTATTCCGGAAAAGTCCGGTGGCTTATTTCATAATTTATTGGTCGACTTTATGTCATTGAATAATCTTTCGCAATTCAATTCCAGCTTAAATATTAACAGTAGAACATTGGATCTTATACTGAGTACCACGACTATCTCACAATTTGGCACTTGTTCTAACCCATTAGTTTCGATTGACTCTCACCATCCACCGCTACAATTTTGTATCATTATTGACTGTCCGGAGAATTTATCTCCTAAACAAAGTTACAAATTCAATTTCTACAAGGCTGACTATGAAAATATATTAATTGATCTTAACAGTATTAATTGGCATAATGAATTGAATACATGCGTGACCGTCGACGAAATGGTAACAATTTTTTATAGTTTGCTGAGATCAGTTATAAAACGACATGTCCCCAAAAAAAGACCATGTAATAAAAATAAATATCCTATTTGGTTCTCAGCTTCATTAATTCGTTCGCTAAAAGAGAAACAAAAATACAGAAAGAAATATCGGAATTATGGAAATCCTCGCGACAAAATTACTTTTGACATGTTGAGAATACGGTGTGCCCGCTTGGTTGACGTCAGTTATTCTAGATACTTGGAAAGCTTAGAATCATCCTTAAAGTCTAACCCTAAGTTACTATGGACTCATATTAAACACAAAAGGAAAGGCAGCACTACTTATCCATCTCGAATGTCTTCTGCTGATAGAGTTGCTACTGATGGGCCCGATATTTGTGAACTCTTTGCTACTCAGTTCTCTGCTGTTTACAATACTGAATATGTTCCTATTCCAGTTGAATCCTGCGATCCAACTATTGCAAGCTTAACATCCTTATTTGTCACCAAAAATCAGGTCTACAGGGTGTTAAAGAGACTTGATGCGTCGAAGGGAGCTGGCTCTGATGGAATACCTGCGTTGTTTGCTGTCAAGTGTGCGAGTGCTTTGGCCTTGCCTCTAAGCATTATAATGAATAAGTCCTTAAGTTCAGGTATTTTTCCGACAGTCTGGAAAGAAGCTCTAGTCCTACCTTTGTTCAAGAGTGGCGACAATGGCATGGTTGAGAACTACAGGCCTATTTCGCTCTTATCAGTTTTTGCAAAAGTTTTTGAAGTATTGTTGTGTCCTATACTGTCTTGGCATTTTAAACAGATTATCGCACTTGAACAGCATGGATTTGTGAGGGCTAGATCTACAGCTACCAATCTGACATCCTTTGTCGGAGACCTTGCTGAAGCTTTGGACCATGGACACTCTATAGATGCAATTTACACTGACTTTAGCAAGGCCTTTGACAAAGTTAACCACGAACTGCTTTTGTACAAATTGCACCAGTGTGGAATTGGCGGCAGCTTCTTAAACTGGTGTCGATCTTACTTGTCCAACAGAAAATCTAGGGTTGTGATAGGGGGACACTCATCTGGGTCGTTCGTTGCTCTTTCGGGAGTTCCTCAAGGTTCCCATTTAGGCCCGCTATTCTTCAATCTGTTTATAAATGACATAGCAAAGTGCTTCAAAAACTCTAAATTTTACATGTTCGCAGACGATCTCAAGTTTTTTGGCCCGGTTGACTCACTTGCAGATGGTTTACTACTGCAACGGGATCTAGATGATCTCGTGTCTTGGTGTCGCTTGAATGGTATGTTCCTAAACACTGAAAAATGTCATGTGGTCCACTTCTCCAGAAAAAAAACTACAAGTTTTAGAACTTATTGCATTGACCATGAAACATTGTCGACAGTCGATCATATTCGCGACCTTGGAGTCACTCTTGACAGCAAACTACGTTTCAATGTACATATCGATTATATAGTAAAAAAGAGTTTTAAATTGTTAGGATTTGTTTTACGTAATTGCAAAGAATTTAAAAAAGCCAGTACAGTGATAACGCTCTATAATAGCCTAGTCCGAAGTTCCCTCGAATATTGCAGTGTCGTATGGAACCCGCATTATGATATTTATAAAAAACGCTTGGAAAGTGTGCAAAAACGATTTCTTTGGCACTTATCCTACAGGGAGAACAAAGCAAAAGTATTACCTAGTTATGATGAACGGCTTAAATACTTTGATATAAATTCACTTTCAAAGCGAAGGACACTCTTGGATAGCATGTTTCTATTTAAGCTGGTGAACGGACTGACAGACACCCCTTACCTAACGTCCCAAGTAGCCATTACAGTTCCCAGACGATTACCTAGGAGGAACAAATATACTCCTTTTGTGATAAGGTCTGCTCGATCGAATCTTGGTCAAAATTCCCCCTTAAATAGAATGTTTAAAAATTATAATAATGTGCACAACAAATTAATTATCACACATGATCTGGCAAACTATGAAATTGATATATTTTCCAATTCGATGCAGAAATTTAGGACTGGCATTGTTCTGGCACTCTGTTCACCTGCTTAATATTCTTTGTCTAAAGTTCAAACATAACATACCTAGTAAAAAATAGTAAGTTTGATTTCATTTTTTTTTTCTCTCTTTGCATATGATTGAAAAAATTTTTTGGGGAAATTATGTTCTTTGTTATGTTAAATCTTAATTGTGATGTACTTAATTTAAATTAATTTATTTATCAATATCATTTTAATTTTATTGGGACATAGATAGTACGGTTTTAAAATTCTAATGGATTTTATAATAGATTAGGGTAATATAATTCAATTAATTTATTGGTATGATTTTAATTTGATTTATTTTAATTTCTACTCTATACATAGAATTTTTAAATATTTATCAGCATCTACAATTTTATATTGATTCATTTTTAGTTTTATTTTTGCTCTGTTCTTAAAATTTTTATATGGTATGATTATACTACGTATACTGATTACGGAAAAGTAGTTTTTTTTCAAATCTGAGACCTTTTTTTTGGACATTTTTTAATTATTTTTTTTACATTTTTCATGCTTGGACACGTATAAATAAACGTATTATCGAAGAATTTTAATGAAATTCGCAATTTTATTTTTTCAAAACTTCCGGCAATGTATCGCGTACAAGTATTTTTGTCGAACCACGCGCGCTCCGAAACCATTGAATCGTGCGGGCAGGCTGAGCGCCCCTCCACAACCGTAGTATGCATGGCACCCCGCGCCCTTCCCGCGCCCCAGCTGGCCAGAGCGCGCGAAAAAAGTTCAAACAACGTACGAAGCGAACATCATCACGGTCGTTCATTGCACTAGTCAGGGTTTCTCGTATGTTACAAAATAATCATTTGGTCATGCCTCATCATGTGTCAAAGCCGTGGTTTACATTAATTTCATCAACGTATGAGTATTGAACTCGTTCCCATTGAAAACCGTGATTAGAAAACTACGGACAACAGCAGCTGGTCAAAGTAGCTACAAACGAAATCATTTTAGATACCTAGGTAGGTAGATAGATTATTGTTAAAATAAGATCTCATTCGAATTATCGAAATGTTACTCATAGTGTAGTAACGTAAATACCGAATCCAGTGTGGAGATCAAATTCACACTTTTTTTATCAAAAAAAATGGCCACGCGCACGTTATTATAACTATCTTCACACCATCATCGGAAACAAGGTATAAAAGGTTCCAAAATTAGGTACCTTCTTATGTTGCGAAAAAAGTCAAGTTAGGTAGGTAGGTATAATTTAAAAAGTATCTTGAAAAAAATAATGTTATCCATATCTCAATGTCCAATCTTTACCAAAAACTTATCTGTTAAAACATAACTACAAAGTAGGTACGTAGGTTGTTTGTGTACAGGAATTCGGTGAAAATACGTAAAAAGAACTCTTTAATTTTTTAGCACAATTAATAAAAAATGTTTTTGCTATACGGGCCATGAACCCATTTGTCAAACAGACGCTCTTCCATTTAAGTTGCCAAGTCACCTAACGTAGTAGCAGTAAGTAGGTACTTATCCATTGTCTGGGTCGGAGTCAAGCATTTTACCCGCGTTTATTTCGATCCCGTAGGAATACCAGGATAAAACTATACATCTAATTGTTGTTCACGCTTTATCCTAGATTTGTGTTAAATTTCTTCCTTCTTCAAAAGAAGTTACAACTACATTTAATCCCGGGTATTATCGAGCCGGTTAAAATGAGAAAAAGTCGAAGCACTTGATTTTGCATATTCTACCTAGGTAGTTAATAACGTGTAAAACCTTTAAAGTTTATTGAGTTTGAAAATAGTCGTCATGCAACCCCACTTCTCGGCTTAACGCCCAAGATGGTGGGTATCTTCTACCTACCTAATTACCTATCTTTACCAAAAAAACGTATCTACTCTATTCAAGTAACTATGAAGTTCTTTGTGTGCGCGAATATTTCGGTAATAGGTACCTACCTATGCAACACAAACTTTTTCAATTCATATTAAATAAAATATCCAGTAACACGATATTAATTTAAATATTCATTTTATCAAAATATGACGATAATTCCTATTGAAAACCTTGAATAGAAGACTAGCATAAATAACGACTATTAAATTAGTTTTAAAAGTACATAAGTACTTTCTTCGTTGTGTTATACGCACAAACCAAATGAGTAGGTATTGAAAGTCATCCAACTCAACAACAACGTTTTATTACGCACTTCACGATATACTTATACCTACCTTTTTTTAGAAATAAGTTTTAAATTACTTTGTAAAAGACCCATTTTCTCTAAATCCGTCTAAGCAAAGGTTCTAAAGGTACCTAAGTTGTAAAATAATTTTAACGCATTCAAAACTACGATTTAATGACGTAAACAAAATGTCATGTAGGTACCTCTTGCCTTTTTGCCCAATTATGTAACCTAACCAAAAAGCCATAAGTACCTACTCTTTCCACGTAACTACAAAGTGCCTACTTGATGTACGGGAATGCGACGGAAATTTGCAACATAAACACTTACAACTTCATAACAAAAGTAATAAAAAACAAGTGCCCATTTGCCTGTGTGGCAGGTCCCATGCAGGGATCTCCTGTCTAGCAGCCAACCTTCATAATGAATATGCCACCAAATGTCACCGCACCAGTGGTCATGTGTTCTGGCATGATTATTAAGGAGGCCTCATTGCTAAGCCCGTGTAGCTAAACCGTGTCATCTTCACAAGGTCAGCATGAGGTCAAACGTGGGTTTAGTTTATCTAAATCCTGTAGGAGTATCGGGATATAAAAAAAAATGCTTCATTGGTGCTAAATAAAGCACCCTTCGGGTTATTCTAGGCTTTTTCCTACCTTAGATCAAAATTTCAACTGAATCCGTTTAGTCACTTCAGCATGGAAGAGTAACAAAAAAACCACCATCCAAACAAACTTTTACGTTTATAATTTTAATTTCCTACCTTAGATCAAATTTTACATGTATTAATCAAGTAGAATATGTAATAGCTATTATGGCCTTGAAATAGTCAGGTAGGCAGGTACGTAAATAAAATGAAATATCTCACGTTTCAAACTAACACAAATCGCAAAACATGCAAATACAACTAAATATGTGTAAGCTTATAATTAGCTTTTAAGATACAACTATTGCTAAATAAGTTTTGTAAGAACAGCTGACAGCTTTCCAAATAAATACATCATTTTGTTAATCATACAACTTAGTTTTAATACATGAGAATGAATTTAGGCACCTAGGTAGGTAAGCATGATGTTGTGATTTTTTTCTGAAAACCATAGTAAAGATCCAGCGAAACAAAGGTAGGTACTTTCTAATTTCTTTTCAGGACTCAGTCACTTAGCGCCGTTTTAATAAGCGATTGCGTTAAGATAAAAGTTTAATTTACTTCAAGCACTTTACTTTGGAACATCTACTACCTAATTATTTGAAAAAAATTATACAGTGGCTATGGTGGTAAGGTATCTCGTAAACCCCTTATGTAACGAAAAACCTTAACCTTACCTACCGTTAATAAAGCGTTTAACAATTAAAAATGTGTTGTGTCTAGTCTACCTTTAAAGTTTTACAGCAATTATTTCGGGAAAGACTAACAAATATCCCAAGTTCCATCCAAATTAATTTAAGTCATTTAATCAAATAATAAAATCGAAATCAATAAATACCTACATTTTATTCACTGTGGCATACTTATACTAAATGAACGTCAGAAATTACCACATTCACAACCTCAGTAGGCCACTAAAAATGAATATTCTGAAATAAGAGCTAGGTTAGCCTCGGATGTGCCACAGTCTTATTATGACTAAGATGTGCTTTGAACTTGCGAACTCTCGTTCACTCGACTAGTGCTCCTCCAACTCCAACGAATGTTACCTATGCTACTTGGGCTACAACGATACTTCAACTTCGAACCAACCTAAACTGTTAAAAAATACTTTTTATTTTTAATTCTTTAAATGTACTTGTTAACCTACCTTATTTTCGTAGTCAATTCATCGCACAAAACATTCTCTCACACTAGTAGAACACAACACACACTAAAACAATTTATCACTACACGATAACACTCACTTCGAACGCATGCACTACCCCGCCGCGCCACCACCTCCATTAAAAATCAGCAGTAAACTAAAATCTATTTTCAATATTTAAAACAATAATATACCTAATGCCTATCATTTCGTTCGCTCGCCGTCGCCGCGTCGTCGTCGTCGTCGACGCGAAAGTCCACAATTCGGCGGATGCCTTGTCGGCGTGTTTAGCGGAGTTGTTTGATGTTAACGTACTAATACTACTTTGCTCGACTTTCGGCTCTTTAACCCTTAATTTGACGTTGTACGGTGGAGCGGACACAATCTTCAAAAAACCTGTGTGTGCTATAAATGTTTTTATTTTTTATTTTTCACGATTACTTTTTATGAAAATCTCTCAAAATATGGGTAGGAAATAAAATTTTATGTTGACAACACTTACCCTCTTACTCATAATCGCACGATAAACCTATTTTAGTTTAAACATTGTTTAAATATGCTAGCTCTAAACTAAACACTTTATGTTTCTAACCTTTAACTTTACATTTCATTATGCATAAGGGGGTATATCTACAAATAATTATCTGCAATTGTTTCGATTCCATCTTCACCCACCCATCTTACTGCTAGTTCTAACTAGATCCATACCAAATAATTTTTTATGTTACTTTTTGGTAAATATTAATTTTATACTAACTTTATTTTTTTACCAAAAGAAAACAATTTGTCGGCCAATTTGTTCTGAATTTTGTGATTTTTAATATTAAAATAAATCTCAAATTAAGTTTGATGTATTATCAGGACACGACTTTTCCCAACTATGGAAAAAGATTAAATTTTTTAGGAGTTTTTAGCATACCCTTGATGATTAAAAGGTATCAAAATAATGCTTGCTTGAAAAAATGTCGTTGTCAAATTAAGGGTTAAAGTAAATTTTTAAAAATCTGCAAAATGTAGGCCTCGGTCAGTCAGTCAGTTCCTTGTTTGCCGCGCTGTCATACAAGTGACGCTATCGCCGCGCCGTGTAATTCGTGTTAATTCTTTTGTTTCTTGTTTAATTTCTATTATTTAAGTGTTTGTAAATTAGTGTTAATTTTTGTTAATAATCTAGTGTAAGTTTTTACTTTTATAATTGTTTATACCTGTTTTGTGTTTAATCAAAAATGCCTTCTTCATATGTGTACAGCCCACGGGAATATGGCATGATGTTGATGTGCTTAGGAGAAGCATGTGGGAATGCCGCTAATGCTTTAAGGTATCTACCTATTCTAATAATTTAATGTGAAAACATAAATGTCATGTATTACACACCTCTCGTCTCAATGCCCAAGTAGGTAGGTATAAGTAGCAAAAAAGATATTTCTTCTATTTACTCAACAACAAACTACATACCTACTTAATAAACGGAAAACGATAGAAAAACGCAGTACATAGGTACACTTTACTTTAATCACAGCGGCCAACAAGGGACTGGCTGACCAGGCTGACTGACTGATCAAGCAGATTCGCGCGCGGTTATGGATGCATAGTTCACACAGACAGAACCTTCGAATAAGTATGAAGTTATCGATGATTTGATTATGCTTTGATTCACGTCATCATCATCAGCTGAAAGCAGCCCACTACTGGACAACCACTTCCACTAAAGAAAATCTTCACGTTGTCACTCGTTCTAGCATTTGTAAATATCTAAAACGCATGTAAAGATAATAGTTTAAAGTTCTAAGTTGTATGAACGCATTTCGTTGACTATTGCACGAAAACAAACCTCGGCAAGACATCCGCCGAGCGGCTGAGCGGCTCCGGACTTTTGAGTCGACGATTCTTGTTGAGAATTGATAGGTACCTACTAGATAATCGATAGAATAGTTGTTTTGTTATATTGAAATTATTTTTGAAAATAGATTTTAGCTTTCCGCTGTTTTAAAAGGAGGTGGCGAAGCGGCTAAGTGTTTTGCGTTCAGATTGAGAGTGTTATCGTTAGAATGAAAATGTAGGTCCTTTTGGATTATTGTGTGGTTTTGTGACTATGTTTTGTGTTCAACTAGTGTGAGTGAGCGCCATTGAGTTACTATGTACTAACGTAAGTTTTTTGCGAGGCACGGGCTACCAAAATAAGATTAACAAGTAAATTTAATATTCTGAGAAAGGATTAAGTTCTCCGTTTCCTATTCTTTTTAAAGACGGTTAGAGCTATTTTAACAGTATTTTATTTTGTGGAGCAGTGATGATCACGGTGATTGGAGGTTAATGTGTGATTAATAGAATGTTATACCTGTATGAGTGCATTATTGCGATAAACAAACTACGATAGCCAGGTAGGTATCTAATACGAGACACATGTTATGTTATGTACAACTAATTGATACTAGTTTGGTGTAGGTAGCTAGTTTACCCTTTGAACTATGTTGCAATTAAGTTTTATGTATTCAACCGCCGCCGACTATTCGCGAGGTGATAGGTAGGTACCTAAGTAGGTATGTCATGGAACGTACTTTTTAAGGACGTAAAGACAGTCATGCTGGATCTTTAGTTAGATAACTGATTCAGTTCTTTCACAACATAGGTAAGTTCCTTACTTCATTCATACGTAATTCTTTAAAAAATAATGCAAAGCGTTAAAAAACCGACTTTGTATTAAATTATTTTATAACTTACACACTATGATTTGAGCCGTGTGATTAAGAAACACTTTAATCTCAATTTAAAAACTGCTGTACATAATAAGATGAATTTAAACCAAAACTAATCAACTAAAAATATGTTAGGTATACACTCAAACTTATAATTTTCGAGATATGCATGGACAAACATACCTACATAGGTACACTTATGTTTGGCATAAGTATCTATGTGTTTGGAAGCTGTTCGAGGCTAAGAAATTTTAATACAAAAACTGATAAAACAACTCACTTACGGGATAGATTTCTTTTTTGAAGTCGGTTAATAAAGATGTGTTTTCATTGGCTCATTCATTTGCCGTTTTAGTGTCAAGTGAGTGTTTTTTTTAAATAATGTACAAACTACGGATGTTAGTTATCAGGTTATACTTACGGGGTTTTTGAACTATACATGTACTATAATACCTAACTAATACCGTTTTGTACTTTAAAATACCATCTTATTTCACTATAAAAAACGATAAACTTTGTGACGATGGATTTTTATTATTCTTTTACGTTGAAGTGGCTAAAAGGATGCAGCTTAAATTTTAAGGATTACACATATGAATATGATATGTACCTAGGTAGATACTTTTAATCTGATCTTATCTCGGCATTGGGATCGGCTTTAGAACCCGTACGGGGGAAACGGCTATAGTTAAATGTTTGTGTTTTTGAAAGTTTAAGTGTTTGGGTTGCGTACAGAAAGTAGGAAGGTACTTTGAGGTTACGTGGATAGAATACGCATGGCTTTTTGGCTAAGTTACCTTACTGGGCGAAAAAGCAAGAGGTTAATGTCATTATTTTCTCAGATAGGTAGGTACCTACTTCACAGTCGTCGTTTTGAATGAGTTAAAATTCTTTTACAACATTACCTATGTTTACCTAACTTTGGGACGACAATTTCGAGATAAAAAGTAGCCTATGTCCATCCTTAGGGTCAGGTCTATCTCTGTATCAAATTTTATTCAAACCGGATCAGTACTTTAAGCGTGTCAGTACTTAAGGTAGATAATAAATAATAATAAATAAATAAATCCCCAGACAATCACACCGACTGCACGGTCCCAAAGTAAGCTAAAAATAATCTATCTAAAAATAACTTCTTTTTAAGCTGCTTTGATCAGCTGCTGTTGTCCGTAGCTTTTCCGTAGTCATACGTTGATGAAATTAATGTAAACTACGGCTTTGACACATGATGAGGCATAACAAAATGCTAATTTTGAAAACATACGAGCTACCCTGCTGAGTGCCATGGATGATCGTGGTTGATGCTCAGTGTTCACTACGTTTCGTTCGTTGAACTTTGAGACGGCGGCGCGGCGGCACAGGGCTGGCGCGCGCGCTGGCCGGGCGGGGCGCGGGAAGGGCGCGGGGTGCCATGCATACTACGGTTGTGGAGGGGCGCTCAGCCCGCAGGATTCAATGGTATGCGGAGCGCGCGTGGTTCGACAAAAATACTTGTACGCGATACATTGCCGGTAGTTTTGAAAAAATAAAATTGCGAATTTCATTAAAATTCTTCGATAATACCTTTATTTATTCGTGTCCAAGCATGAAAAATGTAAAAAAAATATTTAGAAAATGTCCAAAAAAAAGGTCTCAGATTTGAAAAAAAACTACTTTTCCGTAATCAGTATACGTAGTATAATCATACCCTAAAGTTAAAGGTCGTGGTCTTTTTACACCCTGTATATTTGTCAGTATACCTATGATTTTAATTTGCTTCCAGTTAACTTTTATTAGTTTGGTGTAAAATGTAAATTATGAATTGAAAGTCCATAATATTGATTTTTGTTTTTAAAGAGATTAATCTAATGTAATTTTGAAAAATGTTATTGTGATTATTTTGCATGTTGTTTGCGCCTGTAAGTGAGACAACACTTAGTCTTATTGTACTTAATATATAAAACTAAATGTAAGTGTCAGTGTTGATTTCGTTGGTGCAACTTTTATAAATAAATAAATAAATAAATAATCTCGAAAGAAATCTTGATTAATGGTTTCTGTAATCTGCTGATACTCCCTTTTGAGCAGCCTGTTAGCGCCCACGAAGTTGGTTCCATTGTCGCTATAAACACGACGTGGATATCCGCGTCGGGAACAGAACCTTCGGAATGCAGCTAAGAACCCCTGAGTACTTATATCAGAGACTAGCTCTAAATGTACTGCCTTGGTAGACAGGCAGATAAAAACTGCAACATAACCCTTACAGGTTTTAACCCCGCGACCTTTGTTTAATTTTAGGTCAAAATGTCCTGTAAAATCTACCCCTGTGTGGGTGAATGGACGAGATGGGGTTACCCTGGGTTGTGGAAGATCAGCCATCAGTTGCTGGGACCTTTGTTCACTAAAGCGTCGGCATTTAACACATTTCCGCAACTCTCTTTTAACAGTACGCAATCCACTGATGATCCAATACTTATCTCTGATGTAAGATAAAGTAAGGCGAGGACCCCCGTGTAGCGTTAAGTTATGAGCTTCAGAAATTATAAGATCGGTAAGTCGGCTGTGGCTAGGAAGTATAATTGGATGTTTTGCTGACGCACTTAAAAATGAATTGTTAAGCCTTCCCAGAACTCTCATAAGTCCGTCCCTTTTGTCGATATAAGGACAAAGGCTGGCTAGTTTACTATGTTGCGTTACATTTTTGTTATTAATTAAACGCTGATAATCCTCAAAAAACTCGCATTTTTGTACAGATTTTATAATTAAATTATAAATATGTTGTATTTCAACGGAAGTTAGGTAGTTAAGCCGTGGTGCACTTTGTTTATTACGTTATCCTGTTAAATAAATTTGAAAATGTAGGTATAAGAGGTAATCAGCTAAATATTTTAACTAGTTACCTTAGTAATCGAAGTCAATGCGTTAAACTAGGCTATACAGTTAGTTCTGAACAAAAAACCACCCCCTTCGGTATCCCCCAAGGTAGTATTTTAGGCCCCACATTATTTTTAATATACGTAAATGACCTTTGTAATCTTCAACTAGTACAAGGTAAAATAATTTCATACGCCGATGACACTGTTTTACTTTTTTCAGCTGACTCCGAACAAGACATTTTTAAACTTACTCAGAATGGCCTCAATATTGTGAATAACTGGCTTAAACTTCACCTGCTTACATTAAACGCAGACAAAACAAAATACATTATGTTCACAATGCGGAAATCACACGTAGCACTAACTAATAGACCACTGTATGCACATTGCTGCAATAACCTTGCTGACATTGCATGTGCTTGTCCTACTATTACAGTTACAGATAAAATAAAATATCTCGGTGTGATTATTGATGAAACTCTTTCCTTCAGATATCACATTGAAGCTCTTAGTAATAGAATCCGTAAACTGATTTTCGTTTTTAAGAAAATCAGGTCAATTGCGGATTCAAAACTTATCATGCTATTATACAGCACCCTGTGTCAATCTATGATAACATATTGTATTACGATCTGAGGCGGAGCTCCTAAAACCTCTCTGCTTATTATAGAAAGAGCTCAAAGAGCAATTCTTAAGGTTGCTTCTTTTAGGCCATACCTCTACCCTACTAACCTTTTATATAAATCATGCAATGTACTAACAGTCCGACAATTATTTATAACTAACACAGTACTTAAACAGCACACCGCACTTCAATACAGCACCAGTTCTACTAACAAAAGACGCAAGGATATTGTATGCACAAATCGCACGCGGGTAAAATACACTTTGACTGCACGATTTTATAAATTCCTAGGGCCATTATTGTATAACAAAATAAACGCTAAAGTGTATATATATCCCTTAAACGTAAGAAATTGTAAAAAGAGCAATTCTTATATAATAGTCAAATAGATTCTACTATGTTTGTATTTAAGATCCATATTTTATTTTATAGAAGTTATATTTTATTTGAATGAATTTTAAATGTTATTTTAGCACCCTACAGCCTGAAAAACAGGATTACCCTAGTTCAGGCACCAATGTTCTATCCTTCCTTGTATATTTAAGCCAATATTTGTAATTTATGCTTTCTGAAATTAAAAATCATTTTTATTATTTTATTTATTATTATTATTAATATGAGACCTAAAAAAGGGATTTAAATAAAACTACTTTTTAACCAGATTAATCGCGTATAATTTATATTTTACATTTTAACTCGACGTTTCGGTGTCTTTGCAGACCCCGTGGTCACGAGCGACTGAGGTGTCAGGCGTCAGATTGATAGTGGAAAAAGTTATACATCATCTCCATCTATTTCTCAGTCTTCGAGCGTAGCGTTCAGGGTTAACACAAAATGAGCTGACAGTGTCTCGAGTTTCAGGTCGTGCTGCTTGCTGGACGTTTGACTTAATATCTTTGAGAATAGGGTCCCATGCTGGTGATAGTTTCCAACCATCTTCTCTGTTGAAATTAGGGTGTTTTTTAATTTCAATGGCTTCTCTGATCATTCTAGGTATATAATGTTTCTCCCTAGATAGAACTTTCACAGAGTCAAACCTTAAGTAGTGGTTGGGCTTGTCTATGGAATGCTCACAAACTTCAGACTTGGTTACTCTTCGGTTTTTAATGTCAGCTATGTGTTCTTTAACGCGGGTTGATACACTTCTTTTAGTTTGACCAATGTAGGAAAGCCCACAGCCGCAGTCAATCTTGTATACACCTGGGTCTGTAGGTAAATTAAGCTGTGTAAATTAAGCTGTAGGGCTTTCCTACATTGGTCAAAACTGAACAAAATTATTAATGTCGTAAATGTATAAGTTAAACAATAAGGGTCCCAAGTGTGAACCTTGAGGAACTCCAGAACTTATGGTTTTATATTGTGATAAATAACCGCTAAGAACAACCGCCTGGCTTCCATTATTTATGTAGGATTTAATCCATCGGAACAAATCACCGTGTAAAGTTCCAAAGCTTAATCAGTAAGGTATAGTGACAAATTTTATCGAAACATTTAGCAAAATCAGTGTAAATCGCGTCTAATTGGTAATTATTGTTCATTGCATTTAATATTAGTTCAGTGAAGATAAGGAGATTACTCTCCACACTGCGACCTGGAAAGAAATCATGTTGGTAAGGATTTATTACAGTTCTAACACATTGAAAAACTTGATTTGTAACAATTTTTTCCATACTGTTACCGAATTGGCATAATTTAGATATGCCACGATACTTCTCAATGTCTGGGCTAGCTGTACCTTTAGGAATAGGGGTAATCCATGCTGTTTTCCAAATAGTTGGGACTATTCCTTCCTTTAATGATTTATTATATAAAATTGTTAGAGGTAAAGCCAACGCGGAAGAACACTTACTTATTGTACGATGCTTGCATCATACAGTCACGTTGTGCGTTGTCAGCCGTTTCCGCCGACGAGCGATTTATTAACTGTTAATTTAGTTAGTACGTGTTCTGTCACCATTCGGCGTGTACTCATAACCATTTTAACCATTTTACCATTTTAGACTAGTTTTATGTAATAAACCGTACCGGTGTGCTTAAAACTAGTTGTCTTATTTACGAACCAGAAGTAAATACTCTGTACGGTCAGACCAGACTGTACATCGTGGTCCTTTTTTTTTTTTTTTTTATATAAAATATGGATGGGACGTTTGTCTTCCATGACACCTGATGTTAAGTGAACATGAAGACTAAGGTGGAACACGTCCATCCACGAGAAACCTATTCACTCGACGCTTAAAAGTACTAGGACTATACTGGTCAGGGAAAAATAGACGCAGGCAGTTCATTCCAAACCTTGGCGACCCGTATCAAAAAGGAACTGTCAAAGCGCTTAGTTCGACTTTTCGGAATATCAACCACATACGGATGGAAGTTCTGTCTGCGTCTAGTAGTCCGATGGTAAAAGGGTGAGGGTTCAATTTGCTCAAACAGAGCACTCGCGCACTCACCAAAATGTATCCTGTAGTACACGGTTAAACAAGCAACCTTACGACGATGCTCTAGGGTCTGTAGTTTTTTGGTCGTAAGGTCGACGTTGTTAATTAATTTACGGGCTCTTCGGTCAACGGAGTCCAGCGCTTCTAGTTGATATTTGGCTGAACCATCCCAAAGATGACTGCAGTACTCCATGCATGATCGCACTTGAGCTGTATATAAGTTAAGAAGCTGTGCAGGGCTGAAGTACCGCCGTACCTTCGAGATGATTCCCAACTTTTTCGAAGCTACTTGAGCCATGGACACAATTTGTTGACCGAAGTTTAAACTGGATGTTATAGTTACGCCTAAAAGCCCTAGATGGTCAGTGATGGGGATAGATACATTTTGGAAAGTGGGCGTTAATGTGAAGGTGCTCTTTTTTGCGGAGAATAGACACGCCTGAGTTTTGGACGCGTTGAATTTGACCAAATTCGACTCACCCCAATCGGATACTTTCCGTAAGGTCAAATCAACGCGCTCAATCATTGACTTTCTTAAACTCTGGATTTCACGGGGGCTCGCTCGCGCATTGGATACGTATCTCTCTACAACAGTGCTGTCATCAGCATAACTAATAATGCCCGGTGTTAAAAGGTCATTAATGTGCAGCAAGAATAATGTTGCAGAGAGAACAGATCCCTGAGGTACCCCGGCATTAATTGCCATTTGGTCGGAGGAGAAGCCATCTAAGACTACTCGAATTGACCGTTCCCTCAGAAAATCAGATATCCAGTCGCAGAGCCCAATCGGTATGCCATAAGCTGGAAGCTTACTTAAGAGACCATCATGCCAGACCCTGTCAAAGGCCTTGGAAATGTCTAAGGATACAGCTATTGCTTCACCATGACCCTCCAAGGCCTCGCTCCATAAGTGAGTGGCATACACGAGAAGATCGCCGGTCGAGCGCCCGTTGCGGAAACCATATTGGCTATCGCTTAGGAGCTCGTTGGTCTCGAGGTATGCCAGGAGTCGATTGTTCAATACACGTTCCATGACTTTGCAAAGTATGGAGGTGATTGAAATTGGTCGATAGTTGACAGGATCGGCACGGCTTCCCTTCTTTGGTACTGGCTGTACGTTAGCAAGCTTCCAGGACTTGGGAACCTTACCGGATTCCAACGAAAGTCGATAAAGACGTGTCAAAACAGGAGACAACTCAGCTGCGCAGCGTTTTAAGACCACTGCAGGAATACCGTCTGGACCACTAGCTTTGTTCTCGTCTAGGTGCAGCAAGCATTTAAGAACCTCCTTTTGGCGAATGTGAACGGTACCCATTGTAGGTCCGAACTGAGGTAATTGGGGTGGGATTTTTCCTTGGCAATCTAGACGAGAATTTTCTGCGAGAATTTTCTGCTTTCTCCTTAGCAGTGTGGGCCAGAGAACCATCGGGTTTCCTCAGTGGTGGCAGCGACGGGCGACAAAAGTTCGTTTCGACCGACTTGGCAAGGGACCAGAAAGCTTTACTTCCCGAAGGGTATGCTGCTATTCTGTCTCCGATACGGCCTATGTGGGCAAAACGAGCTCTTTTGATTGCCTTTTTGCAGGACTTGGCGGCAGCATTGTATCTTTTCTTAAGTTCATGCGAATCCAGGGCTTTGCTTCTGCGAGCATTTGCCCAGGCTTTGTATGCTTCCCGCTTTCGCTTTTCAGCGGCAAGGCAAGCAGTATTAAACCATGGGCGAGCTTTGGTTTCAAGGGATAGATCAGCGTGGGGAATGAAGTACTCCATTGCTTGAACTATCACACTTGAGACAGCATCAGCGCAGCACGATGGATCGGTTGATGTAAAACAAGTTTGCCGCCATGGATAAGATGCGAAGAAATGTCGCATTTCATCCCAATCTGCTGACTTGTAACGCCATACTCGCCTGGAGCCTTTTGGGCGGGTGTCAGGTGGCGAGTACTGCGATACAGATTTCACCATACAGTGATCGGATGTCCCTAAAGGTGCAGTGACGGACACCGAGTATCTGTCAGGATCGGTTGTCAGCAGAAGGTCCAAGCAATACGCAGTGTGGCCAGCAACGTCGGGGATGCGCGTAGGCTCGTTAACAAGCTGTGAGAGACCATAAGTCAGCGAAAACTTAAAGGCCTCTCTGCCAGCATGGTCAGTGTCCTGATACGGGTATAACCACTGCCCGTGGTGAGCATTAAAATCCCCCAGAAACACCAACTGCGCCGTGGGAAAACGTTGATGAATCTTATCTGCTGTATTGCCAAGGTATTCCATAAGCCTCGTTGTCTCCTGATCTCCGCTATGTGAACGATAGATACAGGCGTAAACCACTTGGTCTAGGCCAGTATCTATGTGAACCCACATGACTGAAAGGTCCGGCACTTCCAAGTAACGGAGACGCTGACAACAGATCGCGTCACTGGCATACATGCACACCCCGGCGTGCGGGCGGAAAAGAGACTCAAGGATATAGCCTGGGTAACCAAGGTATGCCGAGTCTGACGGATCGCAGATCTGCGTCTCCGTTAAAAAGAGTAGGTGTGGTCTCTCCGTCTCAAGATGGTGGTGGACATCATTCAGATTGGAGTGCACTCCTCGGATGTTACAGAAGTGCACTTTAAGGGAGAGGAAGTGCAACCGCTGTTGAACCGTACTCTTTTTAGGACCTTTCATTGTGAATTGGTAGTGGAGTGAATAGGAAGGAGAATAGAAGTTGAGTGAAGTGCTGCAAATGGAACCAAGCAACTCGTAGGAAACAACGCACCATTGGGGAACTCGCCTGGAGACTGCGGGGACGCCCGAACCCCCCCGAGGTCGCCATCGGGTCCTCTCTAACCGGTCGCCAACCGGCACGATGGAGCCTCCCGGGATTTTTCGCGAGGTGGCGGGGCAGCCTTTCGCATGTGGCTGGCATGTTACTTGGGCCCCCTACTACCTGCGGTCGGCCAGCGGTGCACCGTGCTTCGGATCCCGCTACCCTCCAAAACGAGTTACCCGGTGAGTCATTATCCTACGAGTTGAAAACTGTTCTCCGATGCAGCACGATTACTCAGACCTATCCTCCTCAATGGCTACACTAGACATCATGCCGGAACGCGACTAAGTCACTTGGCGGCATGGTTTTGTCTAGTGGGTGGTGACAAGCCACGGCCGAAGCCTACCACCAGATTTTGCTGCTCGTTTAGCACCACCCAGGGACCACGTACAAGGCATCGAGGGTTAAACCTTGCGGACGCGAGCAGTTTTCAGTCCTTCGAGCTTTTAGTCGTTAAGCGGGACCTGCGCGAGTGAAGTGTATTCGTGGCAGTGAATTCAGCTTAAGTAGGTCATATAACCAGTGATCGCAAAAGTGAATTCGGCTTTACGGCTTAGTAACCAGTACAACAACCAATAACCATTGTCAAGTGGTTCACCAATCATACCACTGACAAATAACCATAATCAGTTCCTCGTGATCACCATTTCCACGTGGGAGCTACCATTACCATTTCCGCTGCGAGCACCAATTCCACGGCGGAGCTACCATTAACCATTTCCCTGTGGTCACCATATCCACGGAGGAGCCACCATTAACCATTTCCCTGTGGTTACCATATCCACGGAGGAGCCACCACTAACCATTTCCCTGTGGTTACCAAATCCACGGAAGAGCAACCAGCAACCACTGTCAAGTGGGTAACCAATTCCACTGACATCCAGCTGACCGGGATCGACCTTCGAGACCACCAGGCTACCACGTGCCAGTCTTTCAAGTAAGATCTTTCCTTTTTTTACCAAGTTTTTACCAATAACTTTAACCATGGAGGCGGTCTTAGCGACTCAAGACCAAATTATGTCTGCGATGGATACCCTCCGCATTAATTTTAAGAAAGATGGCAATACGTCCGCCTACATTGAAAAACGCCTTACCACTTTGGATGCCTATTGGAACGAATTCAAGCTCAATCATACCAGATTATGTGCTGAATTCGAGGATCCTAGCCATAAATATTTTAGCGAAAATTACTACCAAAGCGCTCTTAATTTTTATAGTGAGGTTAGAAATATTATTAAACCAAACGTGACCACTGAACCTAGCAAACCACTACTTAGACCAGCTACACCGTTATCACTTAAGTCAGATCGACAGGAAACTACCCCTCCAGTCGAATCAAGTGCTTCTCATGCTACATACACCAGTCGAGGTTTCTCTAGTCGGGTAGATGAAATGCTTCGTAGACAAAAAACCAACTGCAAAGCTCTTACGCGTACTATAGATGCTGTCAACTTGGAGAGCTTATCTGAGCGCTGGGAGTTTGATGACGTTTTACGAACCCTCCAGTCTAGATGGTCAGCTATAGACTCTTTACACTGGGATATCGACAGTGAAGGTCTCGTAGATAACGAAGAGTATGACCAAGCCTTCAACGAGTATGAGAGGAAATATAGCGACACCAAGAGAGCTGTAAATAGTAAGATGTGGTCTCTCTCGTACAGGGAGAAGTCTACGCCGCAAATGGACATACCAACGTTCAGCGGTAATTACCAGCAATGGATCTCTTTCAAAGATTTATTTGAAGAAACCATCCATAGCAATAAATCTATGCCAAATGCACAAAAGATGCAGTTTTTAAAGAGTAAATTGAGAGGAGAAGCTGAGAAAATAACTCAGCACCTGTGCATTAGTTTCGATAATTATCAAGTTTGTTGGGACATACTGAACCACCGTTACCAAAATATGCGACTAATTTTTAACTCTCATATCCACATACTCTTATCTATCCCAAATATTCAGAACCAAACTGCTGCTCTCATCAAAAAACTACACGACACCACCAATGAGTGTCTAAATGCTATTAAAGCCATGGGAGTAAATATCACTAATTGGGACTCTCTCATAGTTTATATTTTAACCCAAAAATTAGACTCCGAAACCCACCACGACTATATTGAGTCATTACGAAACCCTAGGGAGTTGCCGACCATTGCCGAGTTTTTAGAGTTTCTCGAGACCAAGTTTACGTCTTTAGAGTCCTCACGACGTAAACAAGACACAGTTAAACCACCCTCATACCAATCTCAAAATATCGACAGCCAATAACGCAATTTTAATAAAATACCTACCAATCATTTTATGCATAAAAGCTTTCAACATAGACCAGTTATTAAAGATACTTCGACAATACCGAATAATATTGCTCAACAACGGATATGCCTACTTGGCAATAACCACCATGCTCTATTTAAATGCAAAGAATTTTTAGCTGCAACACCAGAAAATCGACGTAAATTAATTGAAAATAATAATTTATGTAAAAACTGTTTGGTCAATCATAACGCAAAGGATTGCAATTCTGAAAAAACTTGAAGGTTTTGCAACGGTGCTCACAATACAATGTTGCACAATGCTTATGTGACATACGCGCCATCGACCTCTCGATCTGAAAAAACACCCAAGTCAAACGTGTGTATTTCAACAGCGCCCACAGATACCATACCTAAATTATTAGCAACCGCGATAATTAACATCAAGGCCGCCGACGGTTGCAATCACACCATGCGCGCCTTTATTGACCCATGCGCAGAATCGTCGTTAATCACAGAGAATGCAGCACAAATTCTAGGTCTTCCACGTGTAAAACGCAACTTTGTTGTCGTAGGGGTATGATTTAAGTGTAACAACAGTAGAGGGGTTATAAAGATCTCAATTTCATCCCTTCACAATAACTTTACCATAAATACCGAAGCCTACGTCATGAAACACGTTTTAGGCAACTTACCAAACCAGTCGTTTTCAAAACCAATATGGCCGCATTTAAATAACTTACCACTAGCGGACCCTGAATTTTATAAAAGTCGAACAGTAGATTTGATATTAAGTGTAGAAATGTATGAAATAATTTTACTACCAGGTCTAATCCGTAAAACTGCAGCAGAACCAATTGCGCAACAACCTGAGTTCGGTTGGATTTTGAGCGGAACCATCTCACCACCATCCTACTGTAATGTTGTTATCGTAGATTTAGAAGACATACAGAGATTCTGGAAGATCAAGATAACTTTTGTTTGCAACAATATTCATCACAAACAAAACGCAAACCAGATGGCAGTTACGTAGTTAGAATACCATTTAAACCAGATTTATTTGAAAAATGGGGTGAATCAAAAACCAAAGCCGTGGCCCAATTTCGTCAATTAGAAAAGCGGTTCAGTAAAAATAACGTAATCGCAAAAGATTATAAGTTATTTATGAATGAATATTTACAATTAAATCACATGAAGAAGTGCGCCGGTAACCAAACACCGGAATCATATTATTTACCGCACCATTGTGTAGTACGGGCCGAGTCATTGACCACTAAGACTCGTGTTGTTTTTAACGCGTCGGCAAAAACATCGACTGGCTATTCGTTAAATGATCTTATGTATAGCGGCCCTAATCTCAAAAGGATTTGTTTTCTCTCATCATTAGTTGGAGGCAATACCAAATAGCTTTCACAGCTGACATTGAGAAGATGTTCTGGTTTCTTGCAGTCCATGGAGATGACCAGCCCTTGCAAAAAATTGTTTGGCGTGACCATCCTAAACAGCCTCTTCAGGAATACCAATTAACCACTGTCACTTACGGCACTAAAGCTGCACCATTTTTAGCAATGAGGACGCTGAAACAGCTTGCCGAAGATGAAGCTTAACGATTTCCTGAAGCTGCAGCAGTAGTGGACTCCAGCTTTTACATGGATGACCTTTTAAACGGACACCATGACCTGGAATCTGCCATGAAGTTGAAGTCAGATTTAATAGCACTTCTTCGGCTTTAACCTGCGTAAATGGTCGTCTAATTATTCAGAGCTAGTTGACAAAAACCAAATAAAAGATGATGATCAGGCTTTCGTATTCAGACACCAAGAGTCGACCAAGGCATTAGGTTTACAATGGCGACCCCGTAAAGACTATTTCACATTTAATTTAACCTTCGACCATCCAACCAAGCTAACTAAAAGAACCTTGCTATCCAGCGTATCCAAGGTTTTCGATCCCCTTGGGTGGCTATCGCCAGTTGTAACAAAACTGTTGTTATTCCAGGAGGTATGGCTACTTAATTTACAATGGTATGATTTATTACCAGAATCCATAGCATCTAAGTGGAATACCATCAAAGAAGATATCCACAATGTTAATAAAGTTAAGGTTCAGCGATGGCTTCAGTGTCACAAAGACATACCAGCAAATAAAGAATTTATTATTTACTACAGACAAAGTGAAACGTTTTATTGTGTTATTGTGATCCCTCGTCCCACATTACACCGGTAAATCCACATCAACATGTTCGTCCATTAATGTCTCTCTTGCCGGCCGCTGCCGTAATGTATTAGGTATATTAGACCTCTAGTAGTTTCATTTATCGTTGCAAAGAACTGGTAACTAAACAAAACAGGTCATAAATTGAGTTTTGGGCTTTTATTATGGATACCCACAAATTTCTATGGAACATTGGCAATAAATCGATTTTTAGTTAAAGCTAATAACACTTTCATAAAGTGGGGCTCCCAGGCCGCTGGCGCTCACCGATGAGCACGGTGACGATGTAGGCGCCGGCGACGCGCGCCACGAAGCTCACGCGCGCCTCGTGCGCCGCCGCCGCCGCCAGCTGCAGCGCCGCCTGCACCTGCGCACATAAAGTGGGGCTCCCAGGCCGCTGGCGCTCACCGATGAGCACGGTGACGATGTAGGCGCCGGCGACGCGCGCCACGAAGCTCACGCGCGCCTCGTGCGCCGCCGCCGCCGCCAGCTGCAGCGCCGCCTCCACCTGCCACACGCCACCACGTCAGTACCGCGCGCTCACTTACACATCACACTCACTCAGACTAAAGGTATTTCAAAATTAATGAACACAAGAAAACTAATTCTATCATATTTCTCACAAATAGAAACTTTATTTATTTTTTGTAATGATAGTTTCGTCAGCCTGACCTTCTGGCTCCCGTGCGAGATGACGACGGCGAGCTGGTCCTCGTCGCAGATGGGGTAGGGCTGTCCGTTGCGCTGGAAGCAGCGGACCGTGAAGTGCAGCGTGGCGCCCACCGCCTGCGGCTCCTGCCAGCCCCACTCCACCTGCCGGCCGCGCGACACATGCTTCAATACGTGCTCAAGTTAACACTGGCTAATCAAATTATTTCTTACTTTTATCCTTTAGAAAATGAAAACTCGTTTTGCATTATTTTTACTTCATCACAAATCTTTGTTTATTACAAAGCAGTGCTCACTTGTAGTAGGTAACGAATTACCAATACCATAATTAATCAAGCTAACCCAGTGCAAGTTTCAAGGATCTTAGAATTTTCAGGGCGCCTAAATGGCTTCCGACAAACCTTAAGGCTGCAAACTGGTGAAAAAAATGAAAAAAGTATTGTTCTTTAGGAAAGCCTGTTTGATTCCTTGCTTAACAAAGATACATAGGGTAAACTACTAGTGATTTGACACTACGAGTCATTGGACAGTAAACAATAATTAACGTATAATTAAGGTTGTTTTAAAAACGAGAACCTCACAGTCGATATTCAATTAAACTCTGTATTATAACGGTACCAAAATATTTGAAAAAATCCAATAAATCGAAGCATAAGTTTTAATAATATATTTTTGCGGGGCGTCCTTGAAGTTCAGTCGTCTTTCAAGTGAAAAATTAAGAAATAAGTAAGTTCAACAATTAAGGATCAAACGAACTTACCAAGTGAAGTTCGATCACAATTATGTGAACGGCTTAATTCGAAGCGATTTAATGTTAACATGTTGTAGTAGTACTTCCAAGCGTCAGCCTTGCACGGTTTTCAGAGACACGTTTTTTTTTTTTTTTTTATTTGGCTACCCTGATCCCCGCTCTTGAACTCCTCTTTACTTACTTCCTCTCATCATCCCTCCTCAATAATCATTTTGTTTAGAGCTAAAGTTCCTAGGTAGTACCCATAAAAATAATTCACATTAATTATGGGTGGGTGATATTACTTTAAAGGAATACTGTTTGGGCGGGTTTATATCAATCGCTTCGAATTAAGCCGTTCACATAATTGTGATCGAACTTCACTTGGTAAGTTCGTTTGATCCTTAATTATGTTTCACGGCTTAATTCTTTGCGATTTAATGTTAACATGTTGTAGGATGTTCAGAGTATTTTAATGTGAATTATTTTTGCAGTATAGGTATAAGTAAAACTGTATTGTTAGAGTATAACAGTAATAAATCACAAATATAAATCTATTTATTCTAAGGAGTTACATAAAATACTAGTTGCAAATTGATTGGCATCCGATACAATTTCTTTGTTGTAGAATTTGGCAAATACTGAGGATGTATTACTCCATCCTGCGGTTTTCCGTATGACATCAATATTGACACCGACTCTGCTAGCAGTGGAAGTGGCCGCATGGCGCGTGCTGTGCGCGCTAAACACTGATGTGTCCACGCCACTGCGTTGTAAAGTATATTTGATACAGTGACTCAAAGTTTGAGACAAACTTTTAAGTGAGGTCTTTTGTGGCTAATAAATAAAGTGTCACAACTACGTAAACCACTCGTTTTATTTATATAATCTAAAATGCATCTGGCAGGGCATATTGCAGGATTTTGTATGAAAAAATGGTAGCCTTAGAAGGGGTTGAAAGGAGTTTGGTTTTGAAGTTTTTACTAAGTCAGGTATTTTAACTAAGATTTCTGTTCTGTTTTGAGTTATATTATTTATTTTAATGAGACAAAATGTTTGTACTCTTTGCGCTGTCACCAAACCTAGCAGAGTCAGCGTTTCTTAGAGAAATCTTCTAAACTAAGGCTTTCATTTGGCTATTGAGTGGCCAAATAATTTAACACTATGTTTGGGTCCCAAGAAGTATTATATTTTGGATTGGTGGGCCTCAACTTGTAAACACCCTTCATGAAACGTTTGACTCGATCATCATTTAAGCTATTACCTAACAAAAGAGATAAGGCAGAGCGGTAAGAATTGATGGTCCCGTATTTAGCGCCTTTATCAAAAATATCAGTTAAAAAATGTATTACAATTGGAATAGAAGCATTAAAATAATCATAATTATGTAATCTACAGTAAATTATCCAAGATTTTATGCAAACATCGTACTGTTTGTAAGTATTATTTGCAAGCGAAGCTAGCAGCATATCTACTGACCTATTCGATAAATATTTCCTTAGTAATGCTTGCCTGATAATTTCGCGGCAACAAGGCGTAGATTCTTGTGTACACAATCTACAATCTACTGAAAGGAGATGTTAGAAGGTCAATATCTGGTCCAAAATACAAAAAAATTGAAACAGACAACTTTTTAAACATAGGAAACCAAGGTTGACTTGGCCAATATGGCACCACAACAATACCCTCTGCCTTATGACAAATGATTTTCTGCATTAATTTTACTATAAGCGAGAATGGTGGAAAGGCGGCAAATAACATATTGGTCCATGGCAGTGTAAAGGCATCAACAGCACATGCTTCGGGATCATTTCTCCACGAAACATATTGTTTACACTTAGTATTGCATCTTTTTGCAAACAAATCAATACTGGCATACCAAAGTTGCGAACTATTTCATTAAATGCAATTTGATTTAATTCCCACTCTGTATCCTCGAACTGTTTTCGAGATAGTGAATCTGCCTCACAATTATCTTTAGTATTGATGTAAGAAGCGAATAAGATTATTCTACGTTCTTCGCACCATTTCCACATACTTCTAGATATATAATCTAGGTGATCATATTGAATACTGCCCATTCTGTTAATAAGATGTCACAATTAGATAATTCTTTGGTGAAACATTTCAGAGCTAGAAAGGCTGCTTTCAGTTCCAACTCGTTTATATGACAAGAAGTTTTGTTGTCTTTCCTATATCGACAACATCTAACTGTATCACAATACGCTCCCCATCCCGTAGAGGAGGCATCAGAAAAAAAATCTAAAACAAAGTTGTTCGGTTTGAGTGATGAATGGCCTATATCTATGTTTCCTAACCACCAATATAATTCTTCATGTAGGGTAATTAAGATATCAATTGTCTGATCGTAGTTTGGATTTTTTTTAATAAACAATTATATTTATATTGTTCAAGCTTTTTTGTATATAACCACGAATAAGTTATTGTTGGACATGCGGAAATTAAATAACTAATGAGTTTAGCGAATTCGCGTAACTTGCATCGTTTTATACAAAGAAGAAGACATGAATGAATGAAGGTGTTATGTCGCAAAATTATGATTCTGTGGAAATTTACTTTAAAGTTTTGAATAAACATTTGAAGGTTGTACTAATCGTGATCAATGTAGTAATTTAAAATTGGTGCCTGCTTATGGAAAATTACACAATCGATTAGTAAAAGGAAGAAATAAAATAAAAAATATAGTTTGAAGTATTTTATATTAAAAGAAGTGTACTTAACTCCTTCTTCCAAGAATAACAAATCACTTTCATTTATGGTTGTGATGTATGAAGGAGGTAAGTGCATAAAAACATATAAAAAAATTATATTACTCATTAATAATCGTCTCATAGTAGTACCGGTATCCTTCTTTTACAAATTAAAGTTGTTCCCTGATGTTATTTTTTTTCTTAATCGTTACCGATCCATATTTGCCTTCTACACGTAGCTCCTCCAAATTCATATCATCATATAAACATGGCCTCTTCCCTTCATATTAGGTCCTTACATATGAAATTGGTGTTTCGTCGTACTGGCCATTTAATCTCAAATATCTCCTCTTTGGTTTAGAATTCCAAATTCAAATTTATACAGCTATTTACTCATGGAAACTTTAAGATTTCGCGTTATTTACGAATATGAGTTCCGCCGTGGCACCAGTGCTGCAGAAACGGCTCGAAGCATTAATCATGTGTACGGCAGTGGTGTCGCTAGAGAAAGCACAGTGCGTTTTTGGTTCCTACGTTTTCGTTCTGGAAATTTCAACCTACAGAACAATCCCCGTTGACGGCCGGAGACCAAAGTCGACAATGAAGAATTGACGGCTATTATTGTGGAAGCGGATCCATCGCAAACTACGTCCGAGTTAGCTGCAGGCTGCGGTGTTAGTGATAAAACAGTTTTAATCCACTTGAAACAAATTGGGAAGATAAGAAAGCTTGAAAGATGTTTACTCATGAACTGAGTGAAGCAAACCGACAAACACGCGTCGACTGCTGCGTTACATTACTGAAGCGGCACAAAAATGAATGGATTTTAAAACAAATCATTACCTGTGATGAAAAGTGGATACTCTACAACAATAGGAAGCGCAGATTGCAATGGCTGAACCCCGGAGACAAAAGAGCAATCATGTTGAAATTTTTGTTCTGTCCAGCACATGAATCTGACCAAACAATGACATGTTCTTTACCTTGACAAATTGGATCTACCTCAATAAACCTCAAAAGAGCACTAGCTACTTCAGAACTTCCACGGTCAGCTATGTCTTCGGTCCATGTGAAACAAACAGCTTTTTCTTGTGATTTACGTTTATAACGTGAATACTTAAGTTATAAAACCAAAGCCGTCATAGATAGAACGCCTTAGATGTGCTTAACTTAGGCAAAGTCATGGTCGGCCGACGACACGGCGGAGCACACCTTAGTGGTGTGTCCGGCGTGGGGTCGGCTGCGGCACGAGTTGACGTCTGTCGTCGGAGAGGACCTCTCGCTCCCTGTCGAGAGGCTTGGGCGGCCATGACCTCCTTCTGCGAGGACGTAATGTCGCAGGAGGAGCGGTGCCGGGAGGATGAAGCTTCTTCAGCACCGATCCGCCGTAGGCGGAGGGGGGACGGAGAAGGAGATACGCTCAACTTCTCCCTCCCGATAGCCAGCCGTGGCGGCTGGCTGCTGCGGCTGCTTTAGGGCTATGTGTCGGGAAATGGTCTCGTGTGCTGGACCATGTCCCACGTGGGGGGCGCTCGGCTAAGGCTGAGCGCAATCTGCCGGGGCTCGCGGGTAATGCCAATGGCGGAACCGTGAGCTCTATGAGTAGATGAGGTACACCTTGAGGTTTTTAGTGTGTAGGTCTGGCCTTCTGCCGGATCATCCCCACATACCCCGTCGCTCCGCCTTGGGCGGTCGGGTATGTGATGGCACGTTATCCTCAAATAAAAAAAAAGGCAAAGTCATGGTTTTGTTGTTTGCCTCTTCGGTCTGGACTTGGATCCGAGCCACCTTTCTTTATCTTCTTAAGCCTTAATGACATCTCGATTCAATTTTTTTCCGACTAATTTGATACAGTGCATACATTGTACCTTAAAACTTAATGGAATTTGTGTATGATACCATCTTAGGTCTTCTTACATTATTACGGGGTCTTGCCACAGGCATGCTAGTAATGCTGCTGTAGAGGAGAGCATTGTGGCCATTTACGTCTAATGTATAAAAGCCACCTAATATTTCCTCCCTGCTAGCTGTCGAAAACTTATTGGAACACTTAAGTCTACATTTTTCCTTCAATCTAGTATTTTAAGTTAAAATGAGAAGTTGAAGACACAGGCGTTTGATTATGCTCAATCCATTTATGTACATGCTGCAAGTTGCACACAAAAAGATAAGCGTAAAATAAAACATAAATAGTTATATCCATTAATAAAAAATCTGAAATTTTCCAAAATAAAAGTTAGGTCGGTTCGATTAAAGCAGCCATTTTTATTAATATCAAAACAAAACAAAGTAGAAGCTGGAGACTAATGTAATGTAATGAGCTTTATTGGTAGGTACAAAAGGGATGACCACTCTCGTATTTACTCCCAAAGAAAACTTACAAGTCTTAGATCAAAACTTAAAACCTATCATAAATGAATCTAGTTAGTATCTAAGCACGAACTGCAAAAGGTTAAAATAAAATAAAAAGCAATACCGATTTTGAATGTTTTGTAACATGCAACAAGATTTAGGAAGCGAATGCAAAACAAAACAAATTAGGGTTTACATTCGGCAACATTTTCGAGATTAGAATTTGCGTAAGCATTGTTTTCTAGAGTAGATTTCTCCAAATCAGTATTAACTGCAGCTTCCACTAATTGTTTAGTGCTCAATCTAGCTGCTGCCATTGATTTTAATCCCCTAAAATCACTTATCAAATTTGTGAATTAATTTGCAACAAAAATAAACTATGTTGAAAAAAAGAAGAGAAAAAAAATTATGTACGCAACGAAACTTTGAAGTAATTTTTGAATGTAGGGTTTATGTTCCGAACATAACCCCTTCATTCATTGAAGTGCGAGAAGTTTTGGTACATGCTCCCTTCATCCACCGAGAAAACGAGACTATTTTCGTTTGTTGTTTTTTATAAAAGAGTTATGTGCCCATAACACCTTCATTCAAATTGCTTTTGAAAATAATGTGTACTTAACTCCTTCATCAAAAATTTATTTTGGAAAATATACGTTAACTTGATTGATTTAAAGGTTCTAGATGTTTGTACGTACATAACACCCTTATCCATGCAAAAAAATGCAAAAATCAAAAAATGCGACATAACACCTTCATCCATTCACGTCTTTAAATCTATTTATAAAATCTTTCAATTTTATTTTCTTTTCCTCGGGTAGTTTTAAAATCATCTGCTTTGAGTCGAAAGTGAAGCCCAAGAACTTACATTCACGTTTAGGTATTAAACAACTTTTTGAAAGGTTAATCAAAAAACCCAAGCTCTGTAATAGATCTATAGTTGTAGATACATTAGTGACACACTCCGAGTAAGTCTTTCCGATAAAAAATGTTATCTAAATAAATAACTGAAATCATACCCCGACTACGCAGGTATTCTATAACTGGTTTCACTAATTTAGTAAACACGAGAGGTGCGGTACAAAGGCCGAACGGTAAACAATTGAATTCATATAATATATTGTTGTATTTGAATCGAAGATATTTTTTGTGAGCTTCATTTGTCGCAACAAAGAAGTATGCATGTTTTAAGTCTATTGTCTACAGCAGTTTTCATTTAATAATTTTGACGCTGTTCTGTAATCTTCCATTTTAAAATGACTAGCAAGTACAAATTTATTTAACTTTCTTAAATTCAATATAAACCTTTTATCACCATTAGGCTTAGGTACAAGAAATATACTGGATAAAAATTGTCCTTCAATATAAGTACATTTCGAGATGGCACCATTGCTTATTTGTTGCTTCTGTGGTATTAATGAAGATGATCCTACGAGTGTTTCGGTAGCTCTTCCCAGAGCTGCTATAGCCACACCAGTTTGTCTTTGCCTAAACATGAGGGAGGAATTCCGTTAAGAGACCGCTTCGATAACTGCCACTTTTGCTTCCGGATTCAGAGCAGGGGCAAGGAGTAGTTGACAATTACTAGGAATAAGATAATCCTCTAGGATTTTATCTCTTGTCTCTTTGGGTAGTCCCTTTAAAAGGATTTCAGACCACCGCACCGGGTTGAAATTTCCTTATGTAAAGGTTTTCCTAGTTCTTCAGCAATCTTAGGAGCATCTCCCAACATCTCTAAGATATCGCTATCCAATTCTATATCCTCAACATCATCTACTGGTGGATGTTTTGAGGTAGATGGCACTGAAAAGACGAAAGTAGTCAGCGTCTCGAATAATAATTCGAAAGAAGTGTTTTTAGCACCTACGAGCATAAAATGCAAAAGTAGGGTAGTCATTTTAGCGATAATGATCACTAAACAAAGAAATTTTCCATAGTCTCGAATAAAGATTCGAATTAGGTAAAGGGGATGGGCGGCCACGGTATCACTTAATTTTAGAGTTTTCAAGCGTATCAAAACTGGGCTATATGTAGTTAATAGGTCAATATGAGACACGTTTTTTCCAACATTTGTTGTTGTGATAGTTGTCGGGAATATTTAGAAATACAATAAAATCAAATTAAAGTTGCCGAAAGCACATTTTTTAATTGCCCGGCAATAAAAAATAATAGTTGTAAAGTCCTACTGTCAAACTTGAATTAAGCCGCCCGCGCCGCCACCCCGTTTCAAACCTCTGGATTGGTTAATACCTGCTTATGTAATGTAATGGTTTCAAAATACGACGCCATGTTAGAAAAGACGGACTATAAATTCCTGTAATTTTTAGGTTAGATTATTGTTTTGACTTTTTATTCCCAACTTCTGTATAAATCTAATAATTATATTCTGATTACTCGTTATCTAAGCAATAAAACGCACATATTAAGTTTGAGGTACGTAAATGCTATGTGAAATAAAAGCGGTACTGACAATGTATGGGACCTTGCCATTCTTCTTTTTGAGTTTTAAACTCGGCTCATTGAAATTCAGTGATAAAGATCATTGAACTTTGTTTTCGAATAAGGATTCGAAAAGTCATTTTAGCGATAATGATCACTAAACAATGACATTTACCATCGTCTCGAATAAAGATTCTTACTAGGTAAATTTGTGAGTTTTAAACTCGGCTCATTCAAATTCAGTGATAAAGATCATTGAACTTTGTTTTCGAATAAGGATTCGAAAAGTCATTTTAGCGATAATTATCACTAAACAATGACATTTACCATCGTCTCGAATAAAGATTCTTACTAGGTAAATTTGTGAGTTTTAAACTTGGCTCATTCAAATTCAGTGATAAAGATCATTGAACTTTGTTTTCGAATAAGGATTCGTAACGCAATTATGCGATGTAAAGAGCCATGGATAGTGATAAGGTACAAATTTCACTTGGCATTTGCTTCTTTTGAAGCTTTTTTTCCAGTTTTCTGATCTTCTTGCGTATGGTCTCGATGTCTTCATATTTCCTTTTCACCATTTTTACGAACGACAAATAATAAGTTGAGATTAAAATTTTTAAACTATAACACAAACTATTTAACGTTTAATTTAAGTAATAAATTTTAGACGCACGTGCGAAGGCTTGAGCACGGAAATACAGAATGATTATTGAGGAGGGATGATGAGAGGAAGTAAGTGGAGAGGAGTTCAAGAGCGGGGATCAGGGTAGCCAAATAAAAAAAAAAAAAAAAAAAAACGTGTCTCTGAAAACCGTGCAAGGCTGACGCTTGGAAGTACTACTACAACATGTTAACATTAAATCGCAAAGAATTAAGCCGTGAAACATAATAATAGTTAATAGCAATTATTTTTTTTTACGTTCATCATTTATATTTTGTTGTAAACACCATAAAGTGTTGTAGTATTTTGCATAGAATTTAATAGGAATTGGAACCCTATAATATAATTTATATGTTTTAACGGACTGTCCAATAACTAGTTTTTATTTTTAGTGAAATCTAATTAATGGACAGGTGTTCAGTAACTGTATTTTCGAAGAAAGAAGAACAAGGATGTTAAAGGGTTATTCAGAAGACACCTAGTTTTTGTATAATAATAATAATAATAAAACTCTTTATTGTACACCAACATAGTTACACAGATTAAATTAAAATAACAATCACAATTAACATACAAAGGGCGGCCTTATCGCCGAAGCGCGATTTCTGCCAGGCAACCCAGGCATTGATGGAAAAGGATGTGGGCGAGGTGTACAGCTCGTAAACATAAACTACATACGAATAATTACATACACATACATAAACGTGTACATAAATACTTATGTACTTTATAAATAAATACTATATCAATACACATATAAATATAAGTTAAGATGGACAGTGTTTCACCTGGTAATGCCGTTTAAGCATTCGTTTAAAGATGCGCGGTGTGCGCGCCAAACGGATCTCAATCGGGAGCTCGTTCCATAACGACACCGCTCGAATAAAAAAGGACTTGCCTAAAAATGTGGACGTATGCGATGGTGTCGCCAGGAGTAAATTCGATGAGGAACGCAAGTTACGGTCGTTGTTGGTATAACGGTACTTTAAACGGTCTTTCAGATACGTAGGTATCGCTTTATCGTACAGAATACGGTAGACTAGAGAAAGAATGTGAGTATTCCGGCGAAGGCGAATAGGAAGCCACTTGAGATTTGTCCGGAAGTCAGATATGTGATCGTATTTGCGTAATCCAAATACAAACCTTATGCATAGATTTTGTAGGCGCTCAAGTTTATTCAGAAGTTCTTCAGTTAAATCTAGATAGCTGGCGTCGGCATAGTCGAGAATGGGTAATAGGAGAGATTGTGCAAGCGTAATTTTAGTGGCAATAGGGAGGAAATTACGAAGACGCTTGAGCGAATTCGCCGCGGCAAACATCTTCCTGCTCAACTCAGTTACTTGTGGTTTCCAAGACAACGTGCGGTCAAAAATAATACCCAAGTTTTTAACAGTCTCGCTGTATGGAATAGAGATCCCGTTAAACACTATTAAAGGAACTGAGCTCCAGTCAACTCGTGAAATCATTTTAGGACTTCCAATGATAATAGTTTGTGTCTTATGTGGGTTGACTGTTAGTCCATGATTATAACTCCAGTCCGATATCCGTTTTAAATCAGCGTTGTGTAACTGGATAGTGTTTGGTAGGTTCTCGAGGCTACTTTGTGTATAAATTTGAAGATCGTCCGCATACAGATGGTAAGAAGAAGATATATTGAGAGAAATCGAATTGATGAATAGAGCAAACAGGAGAGGAGACAACACGCCACCTTGCGGCACACCGGTTTTAATATCACACCAATCAGAGAATTCCGTCTCAGTAGATATTCGTTGCCGGCGCCCATGCAAGTAAGAATGAAACCAGCCAATAGTCGATGGAGATATGTTAAAAGAACGCAGCATTTGCAAAAGGATGTCAAAATCAACTGAATTGAAAGCGTTACTAAAATCTAACAGGGTTAGTACAGTAAGCTTTTTCTGCTCCATACCTATACGAATATCTTCTGTGATATTAAGCAATGCAGTAGTCGTACTATGCCCAGGACGGAAGCCAGATTGGAGGGGATTCAGTAATTTGTGTTCTTGCAAAAAAGTGCTGAGTTGTTGGTGAACGAGTCCCTCAAGTACTTTGGAAAGGAAAGGTAAGATGGCAATAGGACGATAATCAGAAAACGAAGAAGGATTGGTTTTTTTGGGGAGAGGTATGATGTTTGCGTCCTTCCATGTATCAGGAAAGACACCATTAAGAACACAGTTATTGAGGATACAGGTTATTACAGGAAGGATGATGTCGAGGATAGGAATGAGCATTTTACGACTAATGCAGTCTGACCCAATGGCATTGGAGGCAATAGAGAGCCAGTGACCATATCAGTGAAGATGTAAATGCACTGGAGTACGTTTGTTTCGCATTAAAAGGCGATCGTTTTCTAAAATTCAAGACTACTGATCACAAAACAACTTGTTACATATTTTCAATGAACCACTTAGAAGTTAAAGTGGTGATGAAAGTGGAATTAAATTATGCCTGAAAATTGGTAAAGTTGCAGCTAATAATGATCACGAAATTCATCAAGGTAGCAAAGACTCCAAAACAGTTATGTTCAATTTTTCCCCTGATGGTAACGCGTGTCCACCTATGGCTGCCTCCAACTAAAACTGAATACCACTGAAAATTGCAGACGAAATTCCTAGAGAATCAACAATCGGTAGCAGTAAAAATAGATGGATGGCGTCTTTTTCGGGTACATAACAAACATACTTCACTCTTATTTATCAAAGGCGCATAATATCCCGTCGTACATTATTAGATAGTCATATAACCCATCTATCTTACTTATATTGTAAGTATTGCAAAGAGCTGGGCATCGAAATAATAGCTTTCTACCAGAATGCTACCAGAATCCAACAACTAGTGTAGCAGTCACCTAGAATGACGCTGTAAGGTTGTGATATTTAATAAAAGCAATGGCGAGCTTATTACAAATATTGGATCAGCCCTCAAAGTAACACAGGGAAAGCCTATAAAACCAGGTACTTTAACTTATAAAAAGCCTCGCAGCGAGTAGGTTTTAAAATGAATATTAACAATCTAAATTTGGTTTATTTTATATGCAATATATGCTATAAAGTAGGTACGACGACCATCTTTATCTAATCTTTGAAAAGAATAATAGTTTGTATTGCGGTGGTCAAGAAAAAACACAATTATTATGGTGGTAATCTTGAAAGAACGAAAAACTTGAAGGGTCTGAAAATATTTTAAAATAAATCATCATCAGCCTGTAGACGTCCACAACTGGATATAGTCCTCCCCAAGGTTATCCAAGTCGCTCGGTCACGCGCCGCCTTCATTCAGCGTTTGCTGGCGACTTTGACCAGGTCGTCGAACTTCATCGTCAGAACTTTTCTGCCCCAACGGCCATCTGTTCTACGAGCTATGTGCCCTGCCCATTGCCACTTCAGTATTGCGATCCCTCTGGCTATATCGGTGACTTTGGTTCGCTTGCGAATCTCCTCATTCCTGATTGGATCCCTCAGGGAAACTCCGAGCATAGCCATTTCCAAAATAAATAAATAACATCCAAAGACAATCACACCAACTACATGGCCACAGAGTGAGCGTAGAAAGAGTTTGTGTTTGTGTTATGACCATGTAGCAAACTAGGGGAAACCTAGGATATAATAATAATAATAAGAATAATAATAAAATGTTTATTGGCCAAAAAAAGATCATACATGGATTTTTTGAAAAATAGAAAGTAATTTACAATACAAATATAAATCTTATAAGTAAACATGTAATGGTTTATAATTGTCTAATATTAGTATTGCACAAGTTCATCTTAATTAATTAGTCAGCGAATGCTTAAAAAGGTCGAAACCTGTGCTTAAGCATTAGCTTCCTTACTATTGACTTGAAGGTTTTAAGTACACTAATTCACTTCACAATCCAGTGCTATAGTTTTCAAACAAAATTAAAAGTAAAGTTTATGTGGGCTCAAAGTACAATATAAATGGAAAACAAAAACAAACTATAGAGTAAAGGAGTTGAATTACAAAAATTACAAAAATATGAAGTATAAACGGAAAACAAAACAAATTATAAAGGAAAAGAATTTAAAAACGTAAGGCAGACCTACTGTAAGGGATGGAGCATACTTTCGGTTTCTTGATAATTTAAAGAAAGTAACCTACAAATAACACAAAGTTTACATTCGTAATATGTTTTAATACTTAGTTCCTGGATTTTGCTAAGTTTTTTATACAGGAAAGGGCCGAGGAACAGGAAAAATTTTTGGGCAAACGATGTTTTGATATTCTGAGGATATTTTATCCGGGGTTCTCTACGTGATGAGTAACAAAACAGGGAAGGCATGTCTTTGATGAGGGTATGTTGTTTAAGAATAATTTGCAAAATAAAGAGCTGTCTGACTGATAACAACTGTAGCTCTCTGTACAGAATCTCAGTAGGAAATCTGAAGGGTTTAAAAGTTGCAACTTTTAACACTGCTCGTTGTGCCCGCTCAAGCCGCAACATATTAGTTTTAGAGGAGCCACCCCATGTCCCAATGCAATAGGACAGCAAAGACTGGCCCAAAGCAAAGTAGACCATCTTTACTATTTCCCATTCGGCTACATGGCGCAAGTGTTTGAAAATAAAAACAAGTTTGCGAATACGTCCGGTAAGTAATGAAATATGAGATTCAAAATTTAGTCTGGTGTCTATGATAACCCCTAGGTACTTTATTTTATCAACCCTTTCAAGTTCTGGACATGTGCAATTTGTGTGGTCACTCGAGGATATTGTGTGGGCTTTTATGTTAAGAGGTATGTTATTTGCAATATTTCTTATAGAGTATGCCATAAACTTTGTTTTATTAACATTTAATGTAAGCTTATTATGTTTCAACCAATTGACGACTGTATCGAATCCGGATTGGGCTGCTTTCCATGTTTCCTCCCAAGTTTGCGCTGTAAAAACTAATGCCGTGTCGTCCGCAAATGCAAACAATTCTCCGTAACTTATTTTCAACTCGCACATTTCATTCACATAGGCCAGAAATAATGTAGGTCCTAGGACGCTTCTTTGTGGGACACCGTATTCAATATTTAGCTCATTGCTAACATCGTTATTAATTTTTACGCATTGTACACGACCCGACAGATAAGATTTAAATAATTGTAATTCTCTAACGCCTAATTTTTCCAACCTGTTAACAAGTATCGGAATTGAGACGGTATCAAATGCTTTTTGCAAATCAAGATATATAGCGATACATTTTTTTCCAGAATCTAAGGTACTAACTATCTTATTTGTCAAGTCATGTACCGCGTCAGAGGTCGATCTTCCCGTACGAAACCCGTATTGTCTATCCGATATTAGGTCATTTCGATCCAAATATTGTTTGAGTCGATTATTTAGTATTCGCTCCAATATCTTGGAAATAACAGGTAGGACAGAAATTGGTCGATAGTTACTGATTAGTAATCTATCACCTGCTTTAAATATGGGATGTACAATAGCTTTTTTTAATTGATCAGGAAAAATACCTGTTGACAGACACAAGTTAAATATATATGTTAAGGGAGGTACCAAAATATTCTTGTAGGTCTTGATAAAAGATGTAGAAATACCATCAACTCCAACAGCACAGTTCATACGAAGGGAATTTATAATATGCAGAACCTCAGCTTCATCTGTATCGAGAAGCACTAGTGACTGAGGATGTTGAGCTCCAGTATCTTTATTGCTAGAATAATTTTCTGCATTAAGTTGTGGTGCATGAGTTTGACTTGCGAGATCTTTACCAATACTAACAAAATATTGGTTTATTTTATTCAAGGAGTCTTTAGGAGTATCCGCGACTGTAAGTAATTCGTGAGCTGTGTTTTTGTTTGTATTTGTGTGTGTAACATCCTTGATAACCTCCCATAACTTTTTTGAATTGTTACCAGCCTTTGTGATTCTGTCTCGCTCGTGTTGTCTTTTAATCTTTTTTAATAGGTTGTTGCAAAAACTACGATATCTAACAAATGTTGCTTTAAGTATTTTATTTTCTGGATTACATTTAGTTTGTTTGTACATTTTATCTCTATGTCGGATACATCTTAGTAACCTTTTAAGTGATCCAGGGTTTGAAAGTCTTTAGTTTATGAGGTAACTGTTTAGTAGTGCTGCAGTCAGAAAGTACATTACTAATGTTTTTGTAGAACACTTCAAGCGCCCGATTAGGATCAACACAGTCGTAAATGGGATCGAAGTCGATATTTTGTAGTTGTGTTTCTAATTTATCGTGATCAATTTTAGTGATAGTCTTTTTGTGGTAAGAAGTGGTAAATTTCTCTAGATGAAGTAATACTGCGCTATGGTCAGTTACCACCGGCTCAATTATCAACGCTGTTACTTTCAGGTGTGCTCTTATCATCATATGATCAAGACAAGTCTTATCATGTGTTGGTGATGTACTACTTGGTAATAAACCATGACTAGCCAGTAAGTTGAGGTAGTCTACACTGTTTAAGTCAGTATTATTGTCAGTGATATCAATGTTAATATCGCCAGTCAGGACAAGATTTTTTGTTGATTTAATGGTGGTTAGGATAGAATCTATTGAATTAAGGAAATTTGCTGTATTTTTATAGGACGGTGGACGATAAATAGCCAAGACTCCTAATTCTTCCCCTATCTTTATTAATAGACCAGACGCATCTTCAAGTTTCGGTTCTGTGATAGAACAGTTAGCGATTCCTTTGCGTACATAGACTATAACCCCATCATTTTGGTTATTATTATTTGATGTGAAGAAGTGGTCGTAGCCATGTATGGATGGGATGTTGGGATTAACAGCAATCCAGCACTCTGACAAGACAATTAAGTTAATGTCAATATTAAGTCTATACATCAAGGTTTGAAATCCAAGTATGTTTGCCGACACACTGCGAATATTTTGATGAAGAATTTTATAGTTATTATTATAGTTATAAAAAATACATATGTAGAAACAACGCCCAGACCCGGATTTATTTTTTCTTGTTCCGTACGGGAACCGAACCCGCGACCTCACGATTGGCGCAGTAGCGTGTGACCACTGCGCCACGAAAATCGTCACGATGATGTGTTGATTGTACAAATGCGACCGATTAATATTTTATGACCTTAAATTTAGAAATATGTAAATTGTTTTTTTTCTAAGTTTTTAAATTTAATTATTTCATAACATTTTCTTAAATTTTCACGATTCATGATCGAATATAAGAGATGCAGGAGACCTAGGTTCGAGTCCCAGCCAGGATTGATTTTATTTGGTGTTTTCTAATCTATAAAACAAAACTCTTTTTACCCGGATTTACCGCTTCACGAGGTCTGAAAGACGCTGAAACTTCAAGTTAAAATGTAAAATATAATACGCGATAGATGAGGTAAAAAACTGTTTTATTTTAAATATTTAATTTAATTTCATGATCAACTTAATCATACAGAAAATCCCAATGTCAAAATTTATTCGCTAAGACTGAATAATAGTTGTGACACAAAACTTAAAAGTAAATTCTAATATATTTTTTTGCATTATCGTATTGATAATTTCCTAATAAAGATACCAAACTATTTATTTACACCAAAAGGAAATAAATAAAAATATATTAATGTAATTTATTTCCTTTTAAAATATATATAAAAATGTTCATTGAAACTGTCCATTAACTAGTATGAGCTGTCCAACCACTGAAATTCTGTCCATTGACTGTATATTTTGCAACTTTTTTTTATAACGTTATTTATTCGCGATTTTTTCTGTCGAATATAGTTTTAAAGATCGTATTATACAAAAATAGATATTAATCTACAAAAATAATAAGAATTTTAGTTCACAGCTTTTTAATTGTTTTCGTGAACCAATAAATGCCTTCATAAGAACCTTAAGTGTCCGAAGACTCGACGTTTACGATATAATGTAGTATATTCGGTTGTGTGGGGGCGGTCACCTGGCAGCCGGCGGGGTGCAGGTAGCGGCCGGTGACGTACTGCAGCAGCGCGCGCCGCGCGTCGGGCGCCAGCCGCGGCTGCGTCATGGCCGCCAGCGTCACCTGGTTGTGTGGGGGCGGTCACCTGGCAGCCGGCGGGGTGCAGGTAGCGGCCGGTGACGTACTGCAGCAGCGCGCGCCGCGCGTCGGGCGCCAGCCGCGGCTGCGTCATGGCCGCCAGCGTCACCTGGTTGTGTGGGGGCGGTCACCTGGCAGCCGGCGGGGTGCAGGTAGCGGCCGGTGACGTACTGCAGCAGCGCGCGCCGCGCGTCGGGCGCCAGCCGCGGCTGCGTCATGGCCGCCAGCGTCACCTGGTTGTGTGGGGGCGGTCACCTGGCAGCCGGCGGGGTGCAGGTAGCGGCCGGTGACGTACTGCAGCAGCGCGCGCCGCGCGTCGGGCGCCAGCCGCGGCTGCGTCATGGCCGCCAGCGTCACCTGGTTGTGTGGGGGCGGTCACCTGGCAGCCGGCGGGGTGCAGGTAGCGGCCGGTGACGTACTGCAGCAGCGCGCGCCGCGCGTCGGGCGCCAGCCGCGGCTGCGTCATGGCCGCCAGCGTCACCTGGTTGTGTGGGGGCGGTCACCTGGCAGCCGGCGGGGTGCAGGTAGCGGCCGGTGACGTACTGCAGCAGCGCGCGCCGCGCGTCGGGCGCCAGCCGCGGCTGCGTCATGGCCGCCAGCGTCACCAGCCCGCACACCGACACCGACACCACCAGCATGCCGCCTGCAGCCAACAACACAAACTTACTTGTCTACTACGGTACAGACAACTAATCCTGTTGCCCCCCCCCCCCCCACTTGTTGGTAGCCCAGAAACCACCCTTCATGAATAAGCTGCCAAATTACATGACAACAGTGACGAGTTCCGATACTGTATTATGGAGAGCTAGTTCCGAGCTAAGCCCGCGTCGTCTTCACTTAATAGGTGAGTTTGAAAACAAACGCCGATTTAGTCACCAATTAGATATCGTTGCTCATAACTAAGTAGGAATTTATTGAAAAAACGTAATAGCATTGTTATTTTAATTTATTGTTATCTTGTACTACCAGAACTACTAATAGTATATTATGTAACCAGTGAGCGAAGTTGCTAATTACAGTCGAGGCTGTGATTTAATAATGAGCCTAGACTGTAATTAGCAACGCTCACGAGTTACATACGACGTTTTTCAACACACTTGTGAGTAAAAGACAGACATACGTAGTCATAAAATAACAAACACATTTGATAACAAAGCTGTGAATTGTGATTGAAAAATGGCGCCGAACCTCGCGCATGCGCGTAGGTTTTTTTTCCGCCAAATGTGTCAATGTCTATATAGCATATACAGCCTATTTTAAGTGAAAATGTTTAATTTGTAAATGCAAATATTTTAATATTTTATAACAAATTATTGTAAATTGTGAATAATTTGTTCGATATACAAATTTGTTTTACTAATATAAGGCGCAAATATTTAAAAATGTATATGGATTTGAAGTGGTATAAAACCTCTTTGTTGTTTCTGAAAATATTTAATGTATAACCCGGACCAATAAAATATGCTCTGTTTACTCGCATGTAATTTGCACAAAGGTACAATTCAACTTTGTAGGATTCATTATATTATGCACTAGGGTATAATATATTATGCGCGCGTGACTTATAGCCCAGTTTATAGTTCTAAATTCAATATAATAACGCTCACTTTACGAGCAAGTATGTTGAAAAGCTTATTTAACATACGATTCCTACCGTTTGATTTTACGGCATAGTAATTTATGTTTACATCGTAATTATTTACATGTTTGTCTGGATGAAATGGTTCTTCAGCGATAATTATATAATTTAATCTCTAATAAAACTGTTCTTTTTTCTTCTACTGTACCTGTAATATAAACTGAAGTGTAAATAAATTAACTTTATTTTTCTAATTAAATTAACTCTTATTATATATGTATATATTTTTGCAGCCGTTTTAATGAGCGCATTGCAGGGTCATAAGTCTTTACGATAATGTTCGTATGAATGGATAGCGGGAATGTTCTGGATATAGATCATCTATACCTATCGGTTGGGGTTAAAACGACCACGGCTATCCTTTGAACATATCTCTATCAATATGACGTAAATACATAAATATTTCAGCGGAGACTATTGTACGGGCCAGCCGTACGTTTCCGCCGAGCTTGCATTTTACGCGGCTCAGGCGTTTTTAGTTCAGTGCACAAGTTGTGTCCGCGGCGGTCACTCAAATCTATCGATCATATATCATTTAATTTAATTCTATCATTTTAATCATTTTATTGCTATCAGTTTAAGTTTAATTGTGTACTCCTTAAGTGTTAATTATAGACTAAATATCTACACCTATCTATAATTTTACTATTCTACTATCAAATACTGTACGGGTTCCGTTCGTCTCAGCCCATACAACTATTTTCATACTTTTTAGAGCGTGCTTTAGTAGTCGGGTTTTAGTTTTTCAACTTTACTTTTTTTAAATTATTTTATTGTTTACATATTTGAAATGTGCAAACGAAGTCCTTTTATTTGATACCCCACACGAAACAGTCAAGAATATTTTTTTAGTTCTTTACTATAACTATTATTTCACTTATTTTCGAATAATATTTTTTACATACATAAGCTGTGCTCACAAAGCTCTTTCATTTGATACCCCACACGAAACTATAAAGATAACCATTTTTTTTAGTTCTTCACTTTAAGTCCCCTAGAGGGCGCTGTAGTAAATTTAACGTAAGTTTATATACTACCAGCGGACAGCGAAGAGGCTTCTAACGATACCCCATTTGTCTAATTATGATTACTAGTTTAGAAGTTCTAAGGAAACAAATGAACATCCATACCCACATACATACATGCTTACATACATACATACATACAGGTCAAAATCATAACCCTCCTTTTTCCTTCGCCATAGTCGGGTAAAATTTTAAAGCACATTCTAGCAACACGCACCGCACCGGTGAGTAAACCCACATTTGGACTCACTGCATTAGCAGCTTAGAAAGTATGGAAGGATCGATATTTGTACCCTTCAGGACAAAACGTATTAAGCTGAATGAAGTACACATAGAGCATTGCATGATACAACCAACTTCAAAGATACTTTACGAATATTTGAGGAAAAAATATTAAACGAACTAGCCGCTGCTGCTGCTACAACACTTCCATGCTTCAAGTTGCTTAAAGCACAAATGAAAGTTTACGCAAAATTAAAACTAAATCCACAAAAGTTTTTTACACCAGAGCGGGTAAATAAAGCCCGCACGGGGAAGTTTATCGCTGACCTACATAAGCAGAGACCAGTCAGTTAAAAAGCCAACTAACTTGTGTGGAAGCGCCGGACGCTGAGACAGTATCGCCGAGGCTATCAACCGAAATAACCGACGAGTGCAAACGAAACTAAATTCTAAATTTAGCTTCGTATGTTAGGTATTCATTTAAAATTAATATATTTAATCTGGTTAAGAAACCAGTTAGGTACACAGAAGATTATAATGTGATAGTGGATTTCAATATGTAGAATAATACCGAATTCCATAAACCATGGCGCATATGTTTCATGGAATATACACGAAGGTTATCTGATATAATTCGTTAGCATGTGAACTCTGACAAGTAGCGACGTTTCCATTTCCAAATATTAACAATAGTCAAAAGACTAACAACATATCTGAAAGTTCGCTCTACATAGCAAAGCTCTGCATGAATAATGGAATTACCATTTATTTACAATGAATGCCGCCTTGGATAACAAACGACGACCATTTCATAAATATGTACTAGTCCGGGCAGTCCAGACGGTCACTCACGTCCGACTCGGCAGGAATGCCATTCGATTTAGGTTTCAGTGTATTTGCAGTTTTCTGAAAAAGTCTTGTTTGATTTCCATTAAGCTTCTGAGTGTATTTCATAATAAGTAGAGGTTTTAATTGGGTCTTATTAGCAATTGCCTTTCTTAAAACACTTTGTTTACAGAATGCATAATAGCTGACGCAATATGTGTCAGTGATCATTATATGAAGTATAATTTACAGCGGGTACTGATGGGACTTTACACAAATTTTGTGACTATTAGAAGTAGATTTTAAATTTTTAAAGAAGAAAAAATGTTAAGTTATGACCCTGCCTACCGCGCTCTTTTGTCTGGGACACAGCAAAGCTGCCTTGCCTTGCAGAATTTGCACGCTGCAAGAACCATACTTAACCAAGTACGACTTAAAACAAGTAAAGGTCGCAAGTAAAGTGCAAGCTTTACAAAAAATATATTTACAAAGCTTGATGCAAATATAATAAACAGATTCCCTTACTCCAAGCCCAGGCGTCCTGATGCTTGTTATTCTTGACGACCGTGCTCCAGAGGTCGGTCTTGAGGTCCTGCAGCTCCTGCGCGCCGGTGGGCAGGCTGCGGCGCGCCGCGGACCACGCCGCGAAGTCCGGCGGCTCCAGCACGGAGCCGGCCGCGCGGTCCTCCAGCCAGTACACGTCCTCGATCGTGGACACGTCCATGCTGAGGATTCTGGAACGAGCGGAGAGCTCTGGTGAGGTTGTGTCATATGTTTACGTTTGGAGTATTTATATATATAAAAAAGTTCGGCTTAGGCTTTCAAAACTACAAAAAAGTATTGATTTTATGGCTCTGTTTGTACAAAAAAACATAGCTTTTTTTTAAGTATTTGATCCTGTGACTTAAACTGTTTATGATATTTTGAAATATACAATACTATAATTTGTATCCCCAAAATTTGCTCAATAATAGAAACATCATAGTAGAGCTAGTAAACAGACAACACTAAGTCAGTTCTGCTGATAAGTTTGTTTCCCCGAGTCGCCCGACGGCGGCTCACAGTGTGCGGCCACACTAAATGCGCGGTGACTGGGGCCAATTTTTAAGTAAAATATCTGCTAAACTCATAAGATAAGGTACCTACCTACAAACTTTTGCAAAAGTTCCTATCAGTCTTGAGAAGAAATTGTTAACAACTCTGGGGTAAGAATAAAATAAATTTTACAACAATATGCAGAAGCGTACACGCTGAGCGACAAGACCGAAATGGTTTAGTAATGTTTATTCAATTTGCATTTAATAATGTTTTAAAACTTTATATTTAGCTTATAAAACTTCCTTTTATTTAGCTCCTTTTTCAGTTATTACCGAACTGGTTTGTCCAGAAAGCGCAGACAAGAACGTTTGAAACTTACGCACGCTGACTCGCTGAGTTCGGTCGTGCTTCAGAGTGGACACTACGGTATAGTTGCATGTAATAATAATTGTATTAATACAATTATTATTACATGCAACTATAGCAGGAAATTGTATTAATGGCGCCATATACTCGATAATGGCAAGCAAAATTATACCAAGGCTCGTCTTGCCGTACTTGAGGGAGTTTTGGCGCCATATGTATGGAAGTGAATCTTGGGTGTGGCAGAAGAGACATGAAAGCAAGATTAATGCTGTGGAGATGAGAGCGTTGAGAAGCATGTGTGGAGTGAAATTGAGTGACAGGGTGCGCAATAGTGAAATAAGAAAGAGATGCGGATTGAAAGAAGATGTAGTGACTAAGATTGAAAAGGGTATGCTACGGTGTTTTTTTTTTTTTTTATAAGTGACTAAACCCGCGTTTGACCTCAATCTCACCTGATGGTAAGTCGATGAGGTCGAAGATGAAAGCACACGGGTTTAGGAAGGAACTGGCTCTTTATACAATATTGCCGGAACACATTACCGCCGGAGCGGTAACATTTGGCGGCAGACTTTATATAAAGGGTGGTCGCTAGCCAGGCGGACCCAGAAGGGATCCTACCACCAAGCAAAAACTTTGGACATTTGGAAAAGTTTGGACATTTGGAAAGGATGAGTGAAAGTAGATTTACGAAAGAGGTGTACAGAGCAAGAATGGATGCTGCTGTCGGAAGGGGCCGCCCTAGGCGAACGTACGCCGATCAAATTGGCGACGTTCTTAAAAAGGGCCTAGTTAAAAGTACCCGTAACCGGAGATCATGTATGAAAAGATTAATGAACGTGGAGGAAGCGAAAGAGGTATGTATGGATCGAAGCAATTGGTGTTCCCTTATCTCTGCCTACCCCAAGGGGAGACAGGCGTGAGGTTATGTATGTAATAATAATAATATATATTTATTTCCAAAAAGCAGTTACAAAGTTGAACAGGTTTTACATAGTTATAGGAATTAAGATAATGTACATTATATATATTCTTCTTTTTTCTTTTCTTTATACAACAGACCCCGAACTAGGAACTTGTCCTGTATCTCGGGAGTCTATGATTATGATTACTTACAAAATTAATATAAAAATTTTTCAACTGAGGAGCTAAAAAAGTTACAAAACTTTTTTTTATGGAGATTATTACATACGGCGGATCTCTTGAGTGTGAGTGAGTGTTTGTGTGTGTGTATGTGTGTGTGTATCTGTGAGTGGGTGTGTTGAAAGTACCCAGTGTTTGTGCAGGTATGTTTTTGTGTGCGTGAAGGGCATTATGTAGTAGCTGTTGGGAAGTTTATATTAGATATGAAATGGCGAATGTTCAATTCCGAACCTGTGACCAAACTCTCTGTAGACAGGTAAGAAAGATGGAGCAACAGATTGACTACTAGAGTTTTGACCTCTCTTATGCTGCATTCACTTATGTGGCACAGTTGATGCATGCGATTGTACACAAATGGATGAATGAAACTGGGTAAACGACATGCAAATGCAGTGTTTACGGATTGTTGAGAAACAGCGAAAACTCTTTTTTTTATAAATTCGTGTAAATTTCAGAGTTTAAGATCTTACGGTGATAATAAAGTGTTACACGAAGAATGAATAGTTTACGCACGCTTAGGAATTTGGTTTCCCGGTACAGCTGATCTTTGGGATAGTAATAATGCTTCTTATATGCAACTTTAATCACTGATCTCTGAGCTCTCTCCAGTTCCAGCATTGCCGTCTTCCCAGCTCCACCCCACACTCTTATACAATAGCATATAAGGGATTCACAGAGGGCCACATAAACAAGCCGATCTGTTTTGGCGTCGACTGAGTTACGCAAGAGTTTCATGATATGAATCAGTTTGCGCACTCTGCTTGCCATCAAAATTAAGTGTGGTTTAAAGGACAGGCTTTCGTCAATTTCTACTCCAAGGTACTTAATGCAATGTGTGCGCTCAATCGATGGACATACACAATCAGTATTATTGGCAGGATTACATTCTGAATGAACTTTTAATTTAGAAACTAGCCTAGGTTCGGATACTTTGGTAATTCTGAAACAGACAAATTTAGTTTTAGAGATGTTTAAAGTAAGAAGATTTGCATCTAGGTAATTATTTACTCGATTCAAAGCGAGCTGAGCTTGCTGAAAAGCTATATCCCAGGTTTTACCATATGAGAGCAAGACGGTATCGTCAGCGTAGCAAATGGTATCTACAGAGGGAGGGGACAGATTTGAGATGTCATTAATATACGCTAAGAATAGAATAGGGCCAAGGACGCTGCCTTGAGGAACGCCAAAATTCAGAATTACTTCATCGCTGATTGTGTCTCCAACTCGTACGCATTGGCGCCTATCACTCATGTAACTCATAAACCACTGAAGGGGTAAGCCTCGGACTCCTAGATTTTCAAGTTTCTTGAGGAGGATACTTGGGGATATGGTGTCGAATGCCTTAGCGAGGTCTAAGAAAATACCAATGCAGTGCTGTTTACCGTCAAGGGCATTCGACACGTTTTCCACAAGTGTTTGCACTGCATCCTCAGTGGCCATGCCTGATCGGAATCCATACTGGTTAGTCGATAGCAGCGAGTTTTTTTCAAAGAAGCGAATCAGACGAGAACTCTGTACTTTTTCCATCACCTTGGAAAGTACGCTAAGCAACGAGATCGGTCTATATTTACTAGGAGTGACTTTAGGGCCGTTTTTGTGTATTGGTACGACAACAGCACGCTTCCAATCACAAGGGACAGTACCAGAAGAGATACTTAAATTAATGATGTGAGTAAGAGGACGCAAGATGAAGCATTTGAGAGATTTGATTAATTTTGGAGAAAAACCATCCAAACCCGGTGCGCTATTGCATTTTAGATTTTATATAATTTTGTTTAATTCTAACTCTAATTCTAAGTAGGTTGTAGAAATAAAGAAAATGAAGGGGGGGTAGAATTAGTATTAGAAACTAGATCGTCTATTGATTTACTGTTTCTAATTAGGATATCCTTAGCCAATTTTTCGCCTACTTCAGAAAAATACTTATTACATATATAGGGTCTTCTTTATGAAGATCAATATATTTTAATAGAAGGTTAAGAATGATGTATGGATTCAATTTATGAAAGAATTTTTTTTTTGTTACAATTAACAAAAAAAAATTCTTTCATAAATATTTTATAATTCTCATAAGTTAACAACATTTTAGTTTAATCTGTTATTTACGACTAAAGCAAGCAATAAAAGTGTTTCTATTTAACTATTTATATTAAGAACTCACTCACACACACAGAGAAAAATCGCACTAGGCATAGGTATGTAGGTATTCTCTGACGGCACTATCGACACCGAAAGTCAAGCGAGCCGCCCGCGCCGACAACACTCTGTTGGCTTGTCGGCGCGGCGCGGCGGGGCGGCGACTTTGTTTGAGCCAAACGCGCGCGACCCGCTCACCGCTCGGCGAGCGCTCGCCAGTCTGTAAAAGTCTGTCTAATAATACGCGCGCGTAAATTAATAATTATCAAAATGCCTAATTTCGCGTACACGAACCAAGAATTTCTTCAAATGGCTTTGTGCTAGTGCTGCGAGTGAGAACCTGTCACGAGCTCGTGACACGTACGAGTAGAGACATGGAAGGCGTCCCGCCCTCCGGACAATTCTAGGAGCTGTGCAGCGCCATCGAGATTATGGCACATTTACTCCACGTGCCCCAATGTTGTGTGCTGCCAATGTTATTAAACGAACAAGACTTTGTGTATCGCAAATAGGTAGTCATGTGCAGCAGTTACTATAAAGTGCTTGTGTATGTGTATTCGTGTGCTGTGTACCTAACATCATTGACAGGAAGCAATATGTAAGTTATTTTTGTACATAAACTGTAAATAATAATAGTTGATAATAAGGTGATTCCATTTAAACATTCAATTGATTGTAAAATACATTTATTCGTTAAGACAAACAGCTCAAGCACGAAAGCTTTTTTTAAATTTATTTCTAATTTAAACATTATCAAAGAAGTCAACATTACTAAAACGGTATTTACAATTAGTTGAACGTTAAATTGACAGTTGAAGTGTGATGGGAAATTAGAATCAACTTTTATACGAAATAAGTATGATATTACAACAGCTGATTGTTACGTCATACATCAAGCTAAGTAGGTCACGCATCGCCCGGGCGCGCGAGGCATCGACCTTTGCTCGCGTGGATAGGTACTAACCGCGTAAAATCTTTGTTTTAGTGAAGTTATTTTCTTAAATTAAATAGATAGGTTTTTTTTATTTCTTGCGGGTTGTCGTAAATAACAGATTAAACTTAAATTCGGTCACTTAAAAGATTTGAAAATTTCAATGAAAAAAATATAGTTATATGTATATTTTAATTTTTTTCATAAATTGAACCCATACATCATTCTTAACCTTCTCTTAAAATATATTGATCTTCATAAAGAAGACCCTGTATTTAATGATTCGACTGGATTGTTAGGGATAATTTTAAGAAGATTCGAAGCACTGGTGTTTACGGTGTCAGTTGCCGTGACGGTTTTAGTCGCTTTCCAAAGGTGTCTGGGATTGTCTTTGTTATCCGATAACATTTTACTATCGTATTCATTTCTTAAAAGAGAGAGTAAAACTCGGAGAAAGTTTCTGTAACGCGTGTAAACCAATTTTTTAACCTCATCTTCCGGGTTAGCCAGAACGTCCAAGTGTAGCTGATCTTTGTGTTTCATGCATCGAATCAGCCCTGGCGTTATCCAGGGTTGTAGAGCAAATTTCGAACGGCTTATGCGTTTTTGGATGGTGTGTTTTTGAAGTGCAAGCGATAATATTTTATTAAAAATACTTAGAGCCTCCGTAACATCTTTTTTGTTCAGAACTGGATCCCAGTTGACTGATTTTACTTCATTTTTCAGTCCTTCGTAATCTATTTTATTAATGATTCTATCACGGCGAGGTTTATTTACAGGAAGACAAGAAACACCCAATATACAGATGTAATGATCGGTTATACTCGTTCTAGCTACTACCCCTAGCGTGTTTGGTAGAGTATTTTTGAAACGGACAAATATATGATCAAGGCACGAGCGATTTCTAGTAGGTGACGTGATTGCAGGATGAAATCCAGATTCAGCCATCAAACATAAGTAATCAGAAGTGTCAATATTTTCCCTGTCCAGGATATTAATATTCATGTCCCCGGCCAGGACAACATTGCCATGTTTTGAATAAGTAGTTGTGTTTCTGAGAAATGTAAAAAATGAGTCCAATTTTTTTATTGAAGGTGAGCGGTAAATGCCAAATATTGTGAGGGATTCATTAAGATCTATTTGAAGGCATTCTACGTCGTTTGATAGAGGCTCTACGACATTTGGTGTCCACTTGTTTGATACATAAGCGACAACACCTCCACATATTTTTTTGTTATTATTAGTGAAAAATCTGGTGTAACCAGGAATGGATTTCGTTGTAATACCGGAGTCAAGCCAGCACTCAGTTAGTATTATGGCATCAACCTGCATATCCAGTCGCTTAAGGGCGATACAAAATTAATGAGAATTTTGAGCATGTGTTTGATATTTCGCTTCCGTCGTAGTCACCGCGCTATGCTCACAGTATGGACGCACACACAGAGTGGAACTGGGGACCTGTCGTGCCACTCCCCGTGAACAGTCTGCTTTCAGTACGTGAATTGGTCAGCTTAAACATAGCTCTACCGGTCCTGACAAAGTGCATCATAAGAGGCGACTTATATGAGTGAATCCTTTCAGAATCCGCTTGTCTACCGAAAACCCATTATCTAACACCGAATGTATGTTCTAGTTATTTTGTTTAAAGAAGGCATGAGTCGAAAAAACTTACGATTTCTATGAAGACTCTATACTATACAGGGTTAATTTTAATTGGCGCATCACCTCTTGCTCTCTGCAATCATCCAAACAACATTTGTTCTACGACTTTTTGCAAATCTTGATAAACTACACAAAAAAAAGCAAAAAAAATTCTGCTCATAAAAAAATGAAAATAGAATTTGTTTTCCCGCTCCACGTGGCGGTTATTTTGCCTACGCAAAGTGCATGGCATTCCTACGCTCAGAGTAAGGCAAGTTACGTCATTTTTGAGGCAATAAATATTTTTTGTATGAGTAAACTTAAATTTAAAAAGTCGTAGAACAAATGTTGTTGGGATTGATGTAGAGAGGCTGCCTGCAAGAGGTGATGTGCTAATTAAAACTAACCCTGTATACTACTGTATTACACTACATTGTCCGCGTCGTTCGTAACCGGAGTGCTCCATTTCGGATCACATCTCCTCATCGTTATCCACCTGACAGTAAGATTGAGATAAAACGTGACTTTTGTTAGAAAACAGGAAAACCTTTAGCATACTTTGATGTCGTAATGTCTGCGATTTTTCCTTGCTCGATATTCATTTACCTTTGTTGTACAGTAAGTAAATCGTGGTCCCTGTTCGAGAGGCACGTCATCGTGTGCGCTGTTGTATATCAATGCTCGAATCCCTCTTTACATACCTACAATAATAAACGAACCTATAACATAAACACAAAAGGCCGACCTAATGTTGTCTCCTGACCACACTTACAACATCGAGACGTATTAACTCTACGTAAAAAGATTACATAACCCTGTTTGTTTAAAGACCTACGCCAGCTTCGCTCGCAGATTATCGAGACATTGCGTTCCGATTAAGTCGAGTTCGCGAGCTCTGAGATCGTAAACAGCAAACAGCGCTCGACAGAACCGAGTGTTTCTTTTGTGGACCCGAGCATCAGATGCTGCTGTGGATTCCTCGGGTTCACGGCTATCACTAGAACTTTGAAATGCCGTCCATAGTAAAATAATTAAATTGAACAGTTGCTTTGTTTATTTTACCGCGCTAATCTCTGAACTACCAGTCGGATTGAAAAATACTTTTGCATTTGATAACTTAACTCAAAGCTTCGCTTAACTCAAAGAATCGAAAAATACGAGGATCCTTTTTTATATACGTACCTAGTTAAGTTGAGACATTTATGTTCCATGTCACATGGTGGAACGGACAGTAATCATGAAGACTCACGTTCATGCACCAGAAACCTATACTTTCGACACTTGCAAAAATCAGGACTTCTAGTCAGTTATAAACCTCTGTGTTTATTAATGCCCGCCCAGTGCACGCCTCGCGCCACACCACTCGCTTTGCAATTTGTTGTACATAATATGAGTCTTGTCTCACATCAATAAATCTCTAATTGCAATTATGGAAGGCCACTCGGGCCCACTCTGAGCCCGCCACGCGCCTGCCTTGCGTCCGCCTCGCGCCCGACCCACGCCCTATCGCGATTTGAGATCTATTGATGTTCTCAATGTTAACAAATTAACTATTACGACGTAGTCGGAACGCGCCATTACTTGAATAAAAAGAAAATGTTGTTATTAGTTATTTCGTACAATTATTAATATTATCATTAACCATTAAAAAACGAAATCAAGTTGAAAGGGAAACCTTTGATTACTTTTGTTGCTGTTGAAAAATATTTAGAAAATACCTGAAGTTTAAGTAAAATGTTTAAAATTTACCCAAGCGGCAGTCCTGCTAATTTTTTTTTGAAATCGTGTAAAATAGAAAAATACACTATATAATATACAATTAAAATAAAATACACAATTAATGTTCATGAAACTTTTATACGAAATTAGCGTTTAATTAGTCGAAATTAGATCCTCTAAAGCAGGATTTTCTTATTTTGATTGTTCGGTTCTATTTAAAAAGCTCTTCAATCAACTATTTCACGTTATTCATTCCGAAATGTAATGTTGTACATCGTAGGCATTTCTATAACATCAGAAAATATTCGGACATTGCTTAATATCACATTCACCAGCAAATTGTCTTACCTGCTATTTCTAACAGTTCGTTCTTACATTGCAATGTTCTTCATTGTTCTTCGACGCATAATATCCCGCAAAGCATCTAATAAACAAACCCACCATCGTGTAATGAATGGTGGATTTGTTTATTACTTGTTTGCAGAATATTCTCTTCTTCATATCCTCCAGAACGAGCTTCTACATTTCTTGCAAAGACAAATAACGGAGTCCAGTTTATCTTCTCCTCGCGTTGCAGTTACTTGGTATCGAGGCTGTGGGTATAACTAACTATTGGGTATTATTTTTTGTTCACGACTGCGTTCCATCAATTACTTTACAGTTACAATAGTAATTCAAATAATAATGAGGTAGTATAAAACTTCAGTTCAAATTCCGTGAGCGCGTCTAACCTTCTTAACCGATCTCTATTAATTGCCGTCATCATACTTAAGATATAACTGCGATGCTGAATAGTATGACAAACAGACATTCATTGCATTTAGCGCCTTCTGTAATCGCTCAACTTTTATTACTATGAAGTTATATAAACATATAATTAACTTATCGTTAGCTCCGACATACAAAACAAATGGCAACGCGTGTTAGACGCGGATGTGGCGACTGCCTGCGCTGGGCGGACGCGTGTCGTAACGCGGCCTTGAGTTTTGCCAAACTACCTACTAAAGAACTCTTTTAAATGACCTGCGTGTGTCAGTATGAGCTGTCATGAGCTGTATGTAGGTCAATATTTTATTCCTTTGTTCCACTGTAGTCCCCATAAGATATTATACCTCTTTAGGTTTACCTCCTACCTTAGAGAAACATATTTGAATAGGTCGTACGGCAAATTTCTTGTTTACTGTTTAATTTAAATAAACTGGCGTCGTTATAAATTGAAACACAGGTATAAGTACTTATACTTAGATCAAAAGATTTACCTAGGTACCTATTTCAAAAGTCTAATTATGATGATTTCAAATGTAAAATTAGCTTAGAAATGAAGTCTAAAATCCTATTTACCGTTGAATCGACCGCAAAATCCGAAAAAAAAAAATCATTTTTTTTTTGTTTTTGGATGTAAAAGCAATCAAAATTAGATATCATTAAAATGTTGGACGTAAACGACACTCTCATATTTTGTGGAGCGTATATTGCGTATGATCTCATAAACGTTAAACCAATTAAAAATATACACCATTTTTATTTTAATTTATGTAAGCATTGGCGGTTAGAAAGAACAAAAACAATCAAAATGCAAAGAATGACGCAGATAATTTCAAATTAAAACCTTTATACACAGCCAGATTGCCTATAAGTACAGCAAAATATCAAAATCTTATTCGACTTCGACCATTATACCAAAAACTTAACATTAGGAATATCGTAACTTCCCTTCTGCAATAAATGTTCCAGACATTTTAACTGTTACATTGATTTTAGATGTTTACAAATTACGAAATTTTAAAATAAGATAATTAATAATAATTATCTTACGTCATAGAATTCTATAATTATATCAGGAATGTTTATAGAAAATATTTGCACGGCAGCAGTGTTCTATTTGGAAACGTTTTAAGTAAACATATAATTTAAAAAAATACCTAGGTATATAGAAACATACTTAAGTAATAAATGACAACACAACAAATTATTGTAACATGAGATTATTTATTTAAAAAATGATATTTTGGATGTCACTTTCTAACTCTTTAATCCATTAATCAATAGAATATCAGATTTAGTATAAAGTACTTTAATTTTGTCACTAAATAAATCTAAAAATAAACATCATGTCGTGTCATTGACGTTGTTTTGATTCCTAAAATTGGTGATAACGCCCTACCCTACTAACACAGTGGTCTATTTATGGGGCGTAAAGGACATAAATGTTTGATTTGTGAGGCGTATTCACCAGCTTACTTTTAACTTATAAATATTTCTTAAAAATGATGTTTCAATGTTATAAACTACGAAAATCAAAGACTTTTGGTTTAACAATCATATTTATAAGTCTAATAACGACAAAGTTATCACAAAAACAAAATTTTAGTTTACTTAATCTACTGAAAAGTGGTATTTCGAAGGTTACGCCCTTTGAGCCGCAAGGCATCGATATATAAACCTTTAAGTTTTCCTGAAACCCGACCAATAAGTTTTCCCGGCTCTTTTAATTACCCACAAGCCAAAGCTTAGATACATACTGAGTCGGAAATTTCTGCGCGTAATGGGTTACCCGCCATTTCCAATTTGATAAACGACCCGCAAAAATACGCATCATTGCCGATATATTAGCAACCGAGTTATGGCCGGGAAGCCCATCCGAACCATTCACGACGGATCCTTATTTATTTTCAGGAATTGGATGAAGCAAATAATGGAGACAAGTGGTTTGATTATATGGGAGAGCTATTTTACCGTGCTGGTATTAATTTTTCAACGAATATTCGGCTTATGAAGAGTAGGTGCCTGCTTGGGCCCGCCAGCCATATGCGTACAATGTATTTTTACCCGACTACGGCGAAGCAAACAAGAGGTTTATGATTTTGACCTGTATGTATGTGTGTAAGTATGTATGTATGTATGTATGTGGGTATGGATGTTCATCTGTTCCCTCAGAACTTCTAAACTAGTATGATGATGGACAAATGAAGTGTCGTTGGAAGCCTCTTCACTGTTCGCTGGTTATAGGGACTTAAAGTGAAGAACTAAAAAAAATGGTTTTCTCTATAGTTTCGAGTGGGGTATCAAATGAAAGAGCTTTTTGAGCACTGCTCAAATATGTAAAAAATATCACTCGAAAATAAGTGAAATAAAAGTTATAGTAAAGAACTCAAAAAATTCATACTTTTTAGAGCGTGTTTTTAGTAGACTCTGAAAAATGTAGAAAATGTTTTCGTAATATAAAACACTTTAAGTTGAATTGCTTATTCTACCCAATGACATTAAATACTGTTGATGTATTCTATAGAAATAACAAGTTTGTCTTTGTAAAGCTGCATAGCAACTTGTTTACACTATTAGTGAATATTCATGACAAACTTTGAACATGATAAATTAAATAATCAACGAATGCAGAGCATTAAAAAACCGACTTCACGTCAAAACTTTGGCTGAGTTGAGAATGTCATCAACGTAAACATTCTCCGAAATCATACATATTTTTACAAAAGTTTGAAATTTTCAATGAAGTACGAAACCGATTTCGATAAAATGTATATGGGATCAACTATGAAGTATTCTCTATCATATAAAACAACAGTTTCCAAAATCAATTCATAATTGTCCGAAACATCATGTAACAAAGACAAAAAAAAAGAAAAAAAAAACATGCAGACGAATTGAGACCTCCTCCTTTTTTGGAAGTCGGTTTCAAAACTAGTAGAGCACTTTATCACATATCATCAAGTTAAATTGACACTAAGTTAGTTTTATTTCTACGTAGGTATTGGCTAAAACCACGCATTCAATAAAAACGAAGTAGTGAATAAATACAATATTTACAAGATAAATTAGGACTCTATAATGACAAAAATAAATAAAATCCCTTTCCGACAGAGTGGCCCACCAATGCACTCCAAGTGCAATAGCCACGGAGCACCCGCTTCGTATTCAATCATAAACATACGTATGAACATTTGACACCATAATCAATGAATGCAGAGCATTAAAAAACCGACTTCACGTCAAAACTTTAGCTGAGTTGAGAGTGTCATCAACATAAAAACCTTCTCCGAAATCACACATATTTTTTCAAAAGGTTGGAGTTTTACATGAAGTACTCAACCGATGTCGATGAAATTTAAATGGGACCAACTTTGGAATATCTTCTATCATATGAAATAACAATTTTCAAAATCAATTCATAATTGTTTGAAATATCGTGTAACAAAGACACAAAACAAAAACGAAGAAGTAGGTTGAAATTCCATTCCAGCAACTGATCCGATCCTCATTCGCCGTTTCTAGGCAGTAACCGTCCAACAAGCTTACTCAGCATTGGCAAGATTTACGAGAGAATTATGCTGAATGGGAGCAAGAAAATCATTAATGCTATGCAACTGTTTCCAGGCGAACGGTTTGGGTTTAAATACCGGTGCTCGTGGCCCAACAGGTGCAATAATGGAGCTTGGAAGTAAACGAAGCAAATTGATACGTGCGTTATTTTTTTTGTATTTTATTTATTTAATTTGCCTCTTTAATAACAGGTACACTAAAAGTTACAAACTCATACAGTTATAATATTAAATCTAACTATCCCGTAATTTAATTATAACAATTTTCAATAAGTATTAATTAAAGTATAAGATTAAGAATTCGTATCATCATCACAACTCTTTGTAATAAGCCCACTGCAGGGCTATGAGTCTCTCCCCTGGGTGACGAAGAGGTTTAGGCCATAATCCACCAAGGCGGCCCAGTGCTGATTGATGGATGTGCAAATTTTCAAGGCGCCGAAATGGCTTCTGACAAGCCCTAACGACTGTATACAGTATACAGCACCCGGGACCGACTAGTCGCGACTGCTTAACGTAGCCTCCGAAGCACGGAAGTCGCCGTGAGAAATGTATGGTCGGCGGTCACCCAGCCAAGTACCAACCGCGCCGAACGTTGCTTAGCCGGCGATATCGTAGATACACACAGTAACCACGGCGCCAAGACGACTTCCAAATAGTCTTGTGCTCGTCACACAATGTTTTCTATGCCTTCGAGGAAATAATAAAAGGCGCAATCTCTAGTCTAGTCTAGCCCTATTAGCCAGAATTCAAAAATATTTCAACATTTTCAAACAATTTGTGACTCTGGAAATATGTGTTATATTTGTACTGGGGATATTCTAAAATGAAAGAAGACGCTGCTAGGCACTCGGTTCCCGAAGTGGGGAAACCAAAAAAGTGCGGGGTAATGCTACAACTCGAATAAACTTTTCTTTAAAGGGAGAAAACCTTTAGATAGTCGTCGTTCTAGACAACGGAGCTCCTTCTAATGTTTGAGTGCGACTAGATCGCTTTCGTCAGTTGTGCCCTTTACTATGTAGGAAATGAAAAATCACACTTAAAAACAAGCTAATAAAAGGTCTCGTATATATCACCCTCAAAAAGTCGGATAAAAATTTAAAAGGCTGCATTTGCATAGATAAAAAATTAAAATTTAGAGGTCCACTTCAAGAATACCCTTGTTACAGCTGATTTTTTTGTGTGTTCACTTATTTATCCTAATTTAATTTGATCAAAATCAATTCTAACTTTCTAGGAAATTATCTAAATACCACGTTTTTCTAGAATGTTGAGCCCAAATATGTACTTGTGCTTTCTGCAAAAGATAAGAGTCTTCTACTGAATTGAATAAGTGTTTTGCTTAGGAGACCAGAGGCAATAACAGTAGACTAAACTACAAGTCACGTAGTTGTAGACCAGCGCTTGCCGAAAACCTGAAACTTAAAACTTTTGCTTCCCGATCCTAAATGTTTACCAACCGACATAGTTGTTCGATACTTTCATTCTTGGCAACATTCTTTCCACTAATAAATATGTTGTGAAGTGCCTGATTCGATGTTGTTTCGATCCGTATTTTATCAAAGGATATTGCAGATTTTCCCTCGCAACAAAAGTTTTATGTGTAAATAAATGACGGAAAAAAGATATTTCTCTTTATTCAGGCAAGGAATTCATCACAAAAGAAGCTTTACGTTTTATTGAAAACATGACTGGGTTATATGAAAAAGTGAAAGGCATAGATGAAAAGATATCTATTCCAATAAAATAAAGCTGAAGAATTTGTTTATTTAATCGCTCTAATCCCTGTAACTAAGTCCGATTTGTTTTGTATGTGGTAGCCTAATGCTTGAGGAATGTTATAAGCAATATTTAATACTTAAATTTCCACGGGATCAAAGTCACTCGGGCAAAACAGCGCGAAGATTCTAGTTTCGAAATAAAAATTATGGAAAAATTCTTCGTACCTATATGAAATAAATATATAAATTTTCTATGTAAGCTGTGAATGTGCGTTACAGTTGAGATTGATAACGCTAGCCGTTTCGTCTCATCCATTTCTAGTTAATAGAAATAATACGACTCTACTGCGATGGTCTAAACAGAGGTCTAAACCGCCATTTCTTCCAATCCAAATGTAGTAAAGTTCTCGCCGTACACCGTACGCTTCGTGTATTTTTGAAGGGCCTGCGACAGTTTTTTGTTTCGGTTTACCAACATTTTTTTATAAGTTATCACATATTTTATTGAAAACCGAAAAAAATCTGTCTTAATTTTAAGCTAGATGTGAGGTTATTGGGAACTTAAATCATTTATGTTTTTATAATAGTGTGGAACTAGCAACTCTTTCAAAACAGTCAATATTCTCTATAAACTTTCATAGCACCATTCTGGAGTCACATTAGCCTTCCCATATGAAATGCTTATCAAGGGGAATGAAATGAAGGCTGACCCTAAAAGCCAAACTGTTTAGGTGCAAGTAATAGCAATAACAAGTGACTGTGATATCTTCTATCGAACTTAGTTTAAGGCTCTGCAAACGATCTCAGACTTGCATAGCGCATTCGGAACACATCATGAGAGCTAAGGAGCCTTGACTGAATAACTTGTATTAATGTGACAAGTTCTGCTTCCTGTCGGGGGGTTCATTTTATTGTTTGAACTTCTTTGATTTAAACTCCTGCTGGCTTCACCAGCAGTTTTGAATTATAAACTATTACTATTGTTATTGCTATTAATATAACTATTTTACATTTGACCACATTGATATATTTATAGCAGGGAATGAATGGTAGGTAACCAAAACAATTTTTTTTTGCTAATATGTTGTACGCCCAAGCGATGCCAGCGTGAACTTCCAGGAGTACCAAATGAAAAAGAAACGTTATATTTTCTATATTCAAAACGAAGCGAAATAAACAAAATTAAAATATTTCCTTTTGTTAATTTAATTTTGAAAAGCTTGATAAAATATCTTGAATTGCGATCACGTGCGTGGGCTGTTCGCAGAGTCATTGTTGCGATAGCCGCACCACGCGGCACGGCACAAGTGATTCAAGCAAACATCACGCGAGCGACAGCGCCTAAGCTAATAGGTTGTGAAGCTATTTCTATCACTATTTTGGGTCTTTAACGTTCTAATCACTTTGTAATGGCAACAATTTTGATTACTAAAGCTACGCAGAATATTGAAATTTTGCGGGTGCAGTTCAAAATATCTTATATTATGAATTGCCATTTCATTGACGTCAGTGTTCTAAGTTACTGTGTGGGTGATTTTACTATTATGTTATTTATTTTATTTTTATTTATTTATTTATTTATACACAATAATAACTACATATTACACCACTAGATAAATAGACTCAGGTAAGCGCTTACAGTTGCAATTAAGGTGGGAACTAAGGCAACCCCAATAGACCAAGGTCTGTGCTAGGGTTAGCCAGGTTTTAAGGAACATAGTTTTTGACCAGAGCAGAATAAGGTGTATATTGCTAAAATCTTTTAGTATGTGAAAATAAAATAACAGTTATTTAAAATTTAATAACTCATAGATAGAATTATTATATTGCTTTAGTTAATACATACATACATATACGTATATAAAATATAGTGTTCATTTTAGATAGATACAAATTAGTACACCTAGTTATATAAGTTTATTATATAATATGGAGAATTCTGAATAACTTAGTTCTTGTAGATATGTTTTTACTTTAGATTTTACAGCGTTTGTTATACATTTAACTTGCGTTTGAACAAAATAGTTCCTAATGCTATCAATAAGCTCTCTAACATCCGCCGGCAAGTGTTCGTACATCCGGGGAGCAATTTGTGAGACATGTCTGCGAGTTGCTGAAAAATGTCTAAATGGGATGTCGTAGGTCTTTCTTTATTAATGTATTTCTTAAATGTCTAGTTTTACTGTTAATTGGGAATTTATCCGAATGTTGAACTAAATAAAGAATAGATTGCCAAATAAATAACTTACGAGGTGACAGTACTTTAGCCAATTTAAAAAGTGATTCAGTTGAAAAAGTTCTAGGTCTTCTTTCAATTATTTTTAAATTAATTTTTTGAGAAACTTCAACCTTTTTCATAAGAGTTGAGCCGCAACTACCCCAGCCTGCAATAGCATATAAAAGTAAAGATTGGGAAAGAGCAAAATAGACAGACCTTAAGGTGCTTTTATCTAATATGTTTTTAAGATCGGAATAAATAAAAGATAATCTCCTGAGACGTTTTGCCAATGATTCCACATGTAGGTCCCATCTTAAGTGTTCATCTATCTCAATACCTAAATAATGTACAGACGCTGATCTATCAATACTTTTACAATTACAATCTGGGTTGCTGTCATTGCAAACATGTACTTTCATATTCAACGCCTCCTTTGGTAGGCCTGCTTTAGTTAGAGCAAAGCACATAAAGGTAGTCTTATCTTCGTTAAGGGATAAGAGATTATTATCGTACCATTTTTTTACGTTGCGAAGACCTACAATGCTTTGTTGCAGTACACTCTCCCAAGTTTGACCTTTAAAGCTAATAACTGTGTCATCCGCGAAGCACAGAGTTTGAGCGTTAGGTACCAGTTCACAGAGATCGTTGATGTACATAATGAATAATACAGGGCCTAAAACACTGCCCTGGGGCACGCCGAAGCTAATATTTCTGGGTTCACTACATATACCATCTAATCTTACAATTTGTTGCCTATCCGACAAATAGCTACGAAACCATTCAAGTGTTTTGCCTACGATCCCAAAGCTTTGCAATTTTCGAAGTAGAATTTTATGCGAAAGGGTATCGAAAGCTTTAGCTAAATCGATAAAGATAGACATAGTTTTAAGCTTATTGTCTAGATTTTCTAGTAGATAACTTGTCAGTTCAGTTATGGCACCATTTGTGCTCCGACCTTGCCTGAATCCATACTGATGACATGAAAGAAGTCCCCTTGTTTCTAAAAAATTACATAATCTTACTTTAATAACTTTTTCAATTATTTTTGAAATGGATGATAAAAGAGAAATTGGTCTGTAATTAGACAACTTAGTTTTGTCGCCTTTTTTATATAACGGTTTTATGTTACTATGTGACACCGTTAATGTAGGTAGCCCTGATGTGGGATAACAACCACCGTCGGTTTTGCTGACACCTTTTTTACTTATGAAGTTACTTGCGTTCTAATAAAATAGTCTACATTACCTAAATAATATGCTTCTAAGGGATATACTGTAGAGTCTGGCTAATGAAAGTAGAGACTTAAAAACCGCGGCAAATTCAAAAAATACCATCATGGTAACCCCAACAATAGGACGAAATACATGGATTAAACAAAATTGATACTTGATAAAAAATTTACCGTAAATAATATCCAAATTGATACTGCCCTACTTTCTGATGAAAAGTGTATTTTTAAAAAGTTTGGCAACGAGCATCAATAAGGTTTAAAAATAAAATAATAAAATGCAACAATTATTTTTATTAATTGTAATCAAAATCTGAATCCAACAATTCTCTATGGAATGAATCGTCAGAGTCACTGGTATCGCTGTTTCCTAAACTGATTGTGAAGCCTAAATTTTTATTTTTTTATTCATTTTTAAATACGAAAATTGCAAAAACTCAATTAATAAAACCATAACGGTCCGATTGACAACAATGACACCCGAAAAATGACTGACATTTATGCTAAATAGTAAGTACTACCGTGTAAAAAGTTTGGAAAAAAAAAACCAGTGTCTACTTTGGTTAGCCAGACTATAGTACGCACTACTTTTTATGCAGTCATAGTTTAAATTTGTATTTTGGTGTTCAGCATTCGACTTTCAAAGCATTTATCGAGTTCAAAGACAGTTAAACTACTACAAGGTTAAAATACAACAATTTAATATAATACATCAATAATGAAGTCCGATTCCGGAAGGTCAGGGCAACTTCTTCTATTATGAATTTCTCCTGTGCAAACGAGCAAAACTTCTCAAGTTCCGACATGTGGATTGTTTATTCAAACCTTTACATCAACACATATTGCAGATATGTAAGCTATCAAAGTGCTCTTCATAATGAGTCGGGTTTGCAATATGTAGATATCTAATTACAATCTCAGAACGAGTTTAAAGTTAAGGTTTTTTTTCTAATTTGGCCCTTAGCAAAACTTTGATCCTGAGGAGTGCTTATATTTGCGCTCAAATTCCCCGACAAAGGCGGGCTTATATCTTAACTTAGTTCCGCTAAGTATGATAGCCGCAACAAAGCCGTCGCTGCATTAGATAGGCTCTAGTGCGCACAACTTTGGAGTTATGAAAACGATCGGAATATGTTATTGAACACCTTAAAATCATAAACCCAAAAGCTATAATGAAAACAGAGAAATAATGTGTCATTGTCTCTACTAACAGGGCAACAGACAACAACGGAAAACCAATATGACAGAGTTTCAAAAATAGGAAATAGTCTATTAAGTTTTCTTAATAACAATACAACATAACAAACACTCTTTTATAAAAAAAAACCAATAGAAGCAATTATATCAGAACTCGTATCAATGTAATGTAAAAAAAATAACAAGATAAAGGTTTATGCGCGATACGGCGCAAGAATACTAGTTTTATTCTGGAATTTCCCTATCGCTCCCACAAATTCCATTACTTAGACTAATTTGAAATGATGACCCTAACGTCGTGAATAAAATACACCCAGCTCGCGAGGCGCAGTGGGCAGCGGGCAAGATTACCCGCCGCCGCTTCATCAACCCTCCGCTGATGACCTCGGCGATTAAATTGGCGGGAATATGCCTATTCAAAAGATAAGTTGAAAGCGCCATTCTACTTTATTATGTCCTTCGATCCGGACTTTTTAAGGTACAGCTAAAATAAACCTTGTGAAATAAAAAAGGGATGGAAATTGGATTACAAAACACAACTTCATCCAGACATCGATCAATTACATTTAGTTATGCAAGTTCTTAATACATAAGTTAACTGATTTCTAAAAACTGAAGCACATGCCTAAGCTACATTTAAAAAACTTTTTCCTATTACAAAATGACGCACCACCATTTTAGTAATTCAAACCTAATTGACCAAGCAATGCCCAAACAAAACCTTTAACTGGAGTTGGCACGATTCACTAAAGATCCACATTCGCATTCGCTTTTTTCTTCAATTAAGAAAATGTTTTAATATATCTGAAAGTCGGTGGGCACTGTTTACTGAAATACAGCTCATCAAATATTTATTCTTTAAGGTATGAATGGGAATTAAATAAAGGGTTAGTACGCGAAAACTAAATTGTCACCTTTTTAGTATTTTTAGATACTTACATTTATGATTGCAAAATTTAAAATCATAGTTCATTACATACTTAATAGTAAAAAAAAATCACTATCGATGAATGTTATAAAATTAGGTCATGTCTGTCATACATAGAGGTATCGCTGCAGCTTCACAAAATAGCAATCGACAATAACAACCTGATTGTATTTGCATTTAAGCGAGCTCGGTTGTGGCGGCTTGTGGTTGAATGTTATCAGGGTAGCCATTGTCATTGAAGAATCAGGGTTTAAACAATAGAAACACATTAAAGTTATTACTGAAATGACTTAAATACATATTGCAAAAGATCACTTCACAGTTATTTATTTTAAAGTATGTAACCTTAATTATGTTTTAAAAGGTTCATAAAATTTTGAGAATAAATGGATTTAAGGTTAATGGGGTAAATTCAAACAAGTTTTTCTGAAACTTTATAACTCTTTATCAGAGTAAGCCAACCCATTGCGCTGGTTTGGTGACCACATGAAAGACTCATCTCGAACTAAGTTAACTGAATATTTTTGATCGCAGCACGCAAGAACTCAAAAAGGGCGTAATTTCAGTTGATTAAAATGAGCTCCGACGAGTACAAAGCGACGGCAGGCGTTCCGTAGGGCAGCTCGTTAGTATTCGGAACACAAAACTTTGCCGTACTATGGGAGAGGATGGATCCGATTTCTCATTATCAATTATACTATAATATGGTGATAGGCTTAAAGTGTATAAATGTAACTTTTTGGAAACTGTTTTTTCAACACACTTGCTCGTAAAGTGAGCCTTATTCTATTGAATTTAGAACTATAAACTGGGCTATAAGTTACGTGTGCATAATATATTATACCCTAGTGCATAATATAATGAATCCTACAAAGTTGAATTGTACCTTGGTGCAAATTACATGCGAGTAAAAAGAGCATATTTTATTGATCCGGGTTATACATTAAATATATGAGCGCGCGCGTCCAGACGGCGTGCGCCCAGGCGGCGCGCCTGCTGCAGCAGCGGCTGCACGGCGCCTCCAAGCAACAATAGCGTGTGTACGTGTAATGGGGCAGGGCTACTGACCGGCGCGGCGCGCGGGGCGCCGCTGAGCGCGTACGTCCAGGCGGCATTCACTTAGAGCCGAAGCAGAAGAAGTTTTGTCCTGGCCTTGAACCACAACCGTCAACATCTAGCACTAATTATTTAATGCCAAATCATTCCATTGATTTGTCTCTGTCGCCGACATACACTCAGGACGAGCTGGCCAGCAGCACTTCAAATAATAATGTAGAATATAAGTTTGTTAACTGTACCTTCAACAACTGCTTCAAATAAATTTTATGACCACGTATGTCTGTCTTTTACTCACAAGTGTGTTGAAAAACGTCGTATGTAACTCGTGAGCCTCGACTGTAATTAGCAACCTCGCTCACTTGTTACATAATATACTATTGTTACATGATTTCCATCACAAAATCAGTTGCGTAGGTTGGTTGGCGCTTTGAATATTTGAAGATGGCGATAGTATTATTTTTAAGCGCACCTTTTCTATTGAATTAATTAACGGAAAAGGCCCATTACAAGGAGAGGAGATTAAAATCTGTGAGATAAACCATGTAAAAGTTCAAATGAAAATTCGTTATTTTTTAAAACAAATACCTACGTCTCAGCGCTATACGGGACATTCGCTTCTATTCACAATTTATCCATCAATAACATAGTGCAAGGAAACATTCATTCAACATCATACTTTCATGTTATCGTGTTTCAGTATATTCAAAGAAGAATTACTTCCTCGGGCTAGTTCCCTTCCTATTAAATTCTGTAAAGCATTAAAAATGTAGGTGTACGGTAAACCCCTATATAGATAACATATAAATAATATTATTTCCGTGAAAAATCATATCTAGCGAGATTCCCGAATAAAAATCTAATAGTTTTGTAAATATAAACATTTTCTAAATATAACAGTTTTCAATAGTATACATTGTTTTGCTATAGCGTGCAATTTTTAGTTTGTTAAATCAGTATATGAACAAACTCAAAATTATTATAAACTACGCTTATACTGAATAATTTATTTATATACATATACAGGGTGGAATTTTTTAATGCCTCTTGGAGGGAAAGTACTTTTAATAATAGAGATAGCAAATTTTACTCCAAAGAAACATTTTCCACTCCAAAGAACAGATTTTAGAAAATTCGCTTGCTTCACCCGGCAATCGAACCGACTAAAATCTGTTAAAATGACACCCTGTAATTTTTTTGCATCGATCGTTAGGGTCTGTGGATGTGAAAATGAAATCTCTCTAACATAATATGTGAATGCAATGAAAGAGAAACCATGAAATCTTCATTTTTAGATTTAAGTAGGTTCGATTTCTAGGTGAAGCAAGCAAATTTTCGAAAAATCTTGGAATGCAGTTTTATTTCGTTTCCAAAATAAAGGAATGTTTCTTTGGAGTAAAATTTGCTATCTCCATTATTTCGAGTATATCCAGGGGCATTCAAACATTCCACCCTGTATACATGCATATGCTATCGATAAGCTTTGACACCTATTCCGTAGGTGTCAAAGCTTATCGATCCGGAACCAGGGACCGGAACCGCTTACCCTTAAAGAGGTTTTTAATTGGGTTTTTCATAGACTTGTTTTAAAAAACCCTATCAATTTGGTAACCGTATCGAAGACTTACCCTAATTTAAGGCTTACCATATCAATAGAGTTAGCTTCATGTAAGCAGTAAGCCTATCGAAAACCCTATTGAAGGTTACCGATTCAATAGGGTTTTAAAACCTGCAGGCAAATTAAATCTCTAAGAATATCAAATTATCAAAAATATCACCATCTATTTAATCTCGCACTTCGAATTATACTTCCGAATTCAACAGCATGCGCGGAAAGAGATAGAAATAGGCTAACCCTATCACAGGGTAAGCGCATCCGAAAGTAGTTAACTTTATTCAAAGTGTTACCACGTCGATAGGCTTACCATATCAATAGGGTTACACTTCCATATGGTAAAATTTTGATAGGGTTACCCTATCAATAGGCTTAATCAAATAAAGGGGTTTTCCGGTCCCTGTCCGGAACCAACTACAGTTCGATAGCGCTCTATACGAGCAGACTTTGTAAAACTTACAAACCCATATCTAGGTATATCGAGATAAAAATAATAATGTTACAAGCACCATGATCGCGGACTGCTTGTAACAGCATCGAAACATCGGACGTGCGAAAATAAAATCGAAAATCGTGGTAAGAATCCCGTAAATACATTAAATCATAGTGAAAACAACCGCGATAGTTTAAAACAGAAATTAAAATACCTAGTAGTGTGTGTGTAGGTGTGAGTATGTATTTGGTGATGATTTGGTGCGAGTGTGTATATATGTATGTTCCGTGTGTGTGAAAATGGCGCTGGCTCAGCATGTGCCACAGTTGACTGAGGCGCTGTTATTCTGCCCGGAACCAAAATGAACAACTTACTAATGAATTTAATCAATATGTGTGCCGAGTATTAATAAAGCTTCGCTATAAGTTTAAAAATCCGAAAAGTGAAAAGAAAAACTTGTGTAAAAATATTTGCATTTATAAACGTTCACAGTTTGGAAAGATAAAATTTATCTTAAATTTAATTTAACTATTTAATAGTTAGATGGATGTTTGTTGCTCTGCACCGCCGAATCGCAAGCTCTGATTGTGCTGAAGTTTTCAGCCTGATATTCACACAACTTGTATCCCATACGCGAGTAAAGTCCGGCGAACAGCTAGTTCAACAATAAGTTTGAAATCGATGGTGACCTTCATTACCGGCTTTATAACTGATGAATTGGGTCGACTCGACATTCGTTTTATGGGCTTCATTACTTATAAAGAATAGTTCGTTCAGTATGTAAAACAAACCTTACAAACATTAGTTATCGAAGGACCAATATAATTTAAAAAAGAAGTTAAAAAGTCCCTTTTTGTAGCTTCTATCTTAAATATATTGTTTATATTCTAGAATATCTTTGTCATTAAACATAAAGTTACAAATCAAAGCCCTATATACAGGGTTATTGCTAATTAGACCGGAATCTCTTTAGGTGACGTAGGAGAGGTCATTTCCAATCATTTGAGCCAAAATCTTGTAGTGTAAAAAACTAATAGTCGGATTTCAATTTTTTTTCAGTTTTCATAAATAAACTAACCCGGTTGGAAAGGTTTAACCTAAATTCCTACTGTTAGAAATCACAATGAAAAAGTAATATCAGTAGGTATGTACACAAAATATTCAGATTCCGGTTGAATTTCCGTTCAAAGTTTACTTCACGTGGTGTACATATTAGACGTTTATTAGGTACGTTATTTTGCTAATCGCGTGAAAGTGAAAAAGAAGCCTACATTGATGACGTATGCGGCGTTTCTTTCTCTTTCGCTGGTAACGCTAATTTGAAAGTTAAGGATGCGTTTCCGAAAAGGCTAGGTATCGAATTCTACTACTACATGTATAAGATTCACGCACACAAGCGTGCCGTGAAAAAGACGAAAGGTTTTAAACAGTTTTGATACTTTAGTTTTAAATATTTGCAAATTCTTTTATTAAAACGATTAAATTGGGTAAGATTAATTAAAGTGCTCGGAAAGTTTGAGCTCGTTTTATTCGTAACGATAAAACCTCACCATCGAACCTGATGAGCTGGTGGTACACTCGAGGGCTTCTACTGGAATTCCTATTCCTAGGCATGTCAAGTTCGAGTTCATAAGACGAGACATTACCATCAGTCCTGGTAGTGGGAGCTGAAGGTATGCCTTGAGGTACTACTGGAACTCCTAGACGAGTAGAGCTAGGCATGTCGAGTTTGGGTTCATTTTGATTCTTAGGACGAGACCTTACCACCCGTTCTGGTAGTGGAAGCTGAAGGTATACCTCGAGGTGCCACTGGTACTCCTAGACGGGTAAAGCTAGGTATATCGAGTTTGGGTTTATTTTGATGCGTAGGACGAGACCTTACCACCAGTTCTGGTAGTGGGAGCTGAAGGTACCATATTTTAGAGGAACTGAACAGGACACAAGGAACTGAAATCTATAGGCGGTCAGATTTGGTGGAATCGGGTTTTCATATTTTAAAAGAAATAATAAAATTTATGGACAAAGGATAATGCAAGTGATTGGGCTCCAAAAAAAAAGTCATTGTGCAGGGATGAGATGAAAGTCAGATTATAGATTAGACACATGTCATTCATATTTGTTAGGACGCTTAAAAAAATTAGCCCTGGGAAAAAAAAGATATGACCAAAAATACATTTTGCGTTTAATAGAATAAAAATCGTTTTCTTTTATGATACAGAAACTGAACGCCCGTAGATTTCTACGAGTGTATTCGTATAACCTTTACAGCCATTGACTACGAAACTAGTGAATATTGTAAATAAATACGATTATTGGTAAAAAAAAAGTGCTTGTGTGATCCTTATAAGTACCTAATGGGTTGGCTACACAGTTGTAAACCGCGATTAGTTCATCTCTTTTCTTAGTATAGCGACTTCCCTTCTTATTTTCGTCGAGCGAGACAGCAGTGCGCTGTCACAAAAGAGATGTTATTAATCTGTCTCTATTCTTACTATAGCGAACTTTTTGCGGCACTGGTTCGGCGACATTGGAAGCACGGTTTACAACTGTGTAGCCACCCCTTTTGATTTGATTTGTCTTTTTTCTTACTTTAGCGATGTCTCTTATACGGCACTGGTTCGGCGACATTGGAAAAGCAGTTTACAAATGTGTAACCACCCCTTATGAAATAATGGTATGTATGGTTCATCTAATACTGCCATTTAGAATAAGCTAGTATGTTGCTATAAGTGGTTAATAAAGTCTAATAGTGGTTATATAATTATTACAACTAGATTTCATTAACGCTCTCTATCTCTTTCTCGGAGCACATTATTAGCGCGCATTGTCCATTTTATTCGAAACATTTCGGGGTTCGAGTCGAAAGTCGAACTTCTTTTATGATTATGATATTTAATTGTATTGTTAATATGAATCATGTGTTTAAAAGTACTATTCCTTTTATAATTTATGATGTCTGTTTAATTGTACTGAAATAATGAATAACGTCTTCAAAAATAGTACTTATTTTATGTTTAAGAACTCTTACCAATGGTAATGAATGAAATAATAAATCATGTGTTTAAAAGTCTTACTTTTTTCATTAACTATAACCACTTATACCAACACATTAGCTTATTCTAAATGGCAGTATTAGATAAACCATACATACCAAAACTCAGGCGTGTCTATTCTCCGCAAAAAAGAGCACCTTCACATTGACGCCCACTTTCCAAAATGTATCTGTCCCCATCACTGACCATCTAGGGCTTTTAGGCGTAACTGTAACATCCAGTTTAAACTTCGGTCAACAAATTGTGTCCATGGCTCAAGTAGCTTCGAAAAAGTTGGGAATCATCTCGAGGGTACGGCGGTACTTCGGCCCTGCACAGCTTCTTAACTTATACACAGCTCAAGTGCGATCATGCATGGAGTACTGCAGTCATCTTTGGGATGGTTCAGCCAAATATCAACTAGAAGCGCTGGACTCCGTTGACCGAAGAGCCCGTAAATTAATTAACGACGTCGACCTTACAACCAAAAAACTGCAGACCTCGTCGTAAGGTTGCGTGTTTAACCGTGTACTACAGGATACATTTTGGTGAGTGCGCCAGTGCTCTGTTTGAACAAATTGAACCCTCACCCTTTTACCATCGGACTACTAGACGCAGACAGAACTTCCATCCGTATGTGGTAGATATTCCAAAAATTCGAACTAAGCGCTTTGACAGTTCCTTTTTGATACGGGTCGCCAAGGTTTGGAATAAACTGCCTGCGTCTATTTTCCCTGACCAGTATAGTCCTAGTACTTTTAAGCGTCGAGTGAATAGGTTTCTCGTGGATGGACGTGTAACACCTTCATGTTCACTTAACATCAGGTGGCATGGAAGACAAACGTCCCATCCATAATTAATAAAAAATAAAAAAAACATTATTTCATAAGGGGTGGTTACACATTTGTAAACTGCTTTTCCAATGTCGCCGAACCAGTGCCGTATAAGAGACATCGCTAAAGTAAGAAAAAAGACAAATCAAATCAAAAGGGGTGGCTACACAGTTGTAAACCGTGCTTCCAATGTCGCCGAACCAGTGCCGCAAAAAGTTCGCTATAGTAAGAAAAGAGACAGATTAATAACATCTCTTTTGTGACAGCGCACTGCTGTCTCGCTCGACGATAATAAGAAGGGAAGTCGCTATACTAAGAAAAGAGACGAACTAATCGCGGTTTACAACTGTGTAGCCAACCCATTAGGTACTTATAAGGATCACACAAGCACTTTTTTTTACCAATAATCGTATTTATTTACAATATTCACTAGTTTCGTAGTCAATGGCTGTAAAGGTTATACGAATACACTCGTAGAAATCTACGGGCGTTCAGTTTCTGTATCATGAAAGAAAACGATTTTTATTCTATTAAACGCAAAATGTATTTTTGGTCATATCTTTTTTTTCCCAGGGCTAATTTTTTTAGCGTCCTAACAAATATGAATGACATGTGTCTAATCTATAATCTGACTCTCATCTCATCTCTGCACAATGACTTTTTTTTGGAGCCTAATCACTTGCATTATCCTTTGTCCATAAATTTTATTATTTCTTTTAAAATATGAAAACCCGATTCCACCAAATCTGACCGCCTATAGATTTCAGTTCCTTGTGTCCTGTTCAGTTCTTTTAAAATATGGTACCTTCAGCTCCCACTACCAGAACTGGTGGTAAGGTCTCGTCCTACGCATCAAAATGAACCCAAACTCGATATAACTAGCTTTACCCGTCTAGGAGTACCAATGGCACCTCGAGGTATACCTTCAGCTCCCACTACCAGAACTGGTGGTAAGGTCTCGTCCTACGCATCAAAATGAACCCAAACTCGATATAACTAGCTTTACCCGTCTAGGAGTACCAATGGCACCTCGAGGTATACCTTCAGCTCCCACTACCAGAATTGGTGGTAAGGTCTCGTCCTGCGAATCAAAATGAACCCAAACTCGACATGCCTAGCTCTATCGGTCTACGAGTACCAGTAGCACCTTGAGGTATACCTTCAGCTCCTACTACCAGAACTGGTGGTAAGGTCTCGTCCTACGAATCAAAATGAGCCCAAACTCGATATACCTAGCTTTACCCGTCTAGGAGTACCAGTAGCACCTCAAGGTATACCTTCAGCTCCCACTACCAGAACTGGTGGTAAGGTCTCGTCCTGCGAATCAAAATGAACCCAAACTTGACATGCCTAGCTCTATCGGTCTACGAGTACCAGTAGCACCTTGAGGTATACCTTCAGCTCCTACTACCAAAACTGGTGGTAAGGTCTCTTCCTTCGAATCAAAATGAGCCCAAACTCGATATACCTAGCTTTACCCGTCTAGGAGTACCAGTAGCACCTCGAGGTATACCTTCAGCTCCCACTACCAGAACTGGAGATAAGGTTTAGTCCTAACAAACATAATGATTCCAAGTTTCCAAATTCAATCCTAATCATAAAAGGTTTTGTAATTTTTTTTTTTTCAATAAAATTATATTATTACCTTTTCAACTCAGTTCAGAGAGCGTCAAGTATCGAGACTTGTTTGATGTAATAAATTGTGTATGTACAGCGATGTTTCTTAGCACGAAAAATAGCTCAAAAGCGATACAGGCCCACTCTCGACAGCGGCTGAGCGCAGACTGAAGATATCTAGTTTTTGTTTGTAATTATATTGACATTATTTGCTAAAGTATAATAACCCTTACCACAGTGTGTTAAGATTTACGCATTTATACAAACATGAAGAAAATTACGTGTTTGGTTTTATTTTTTTTTAAAGGGTTTTTAGTAGTAATTTCAAAGAAAAAAATGCGTATTATCAAAAATGAACATGTCAACCATCGAATAGTATTTTTTTTATTCATAAATACTTGTGTTTTCATACCAAACGTGGTACCGTAAATTGGCTTAAAATCGTAATTTTCGTGCGACGAGGCATCGCAAAATTAGTTTTTAAGCCACAAAAACAAATTTATTTATATTATTTTTATATAATAAATGGAGATGAAAGTCTTATCTATCTATTAGTACTTGTAATTATACTAAACTTTGCGCCATTTTATCACAATATGTACCAGAAAATACCCTATTTTGAAGATTTGCGAAAACGCGTCCTTAAGAATATCGTGCAATCTTCAGAAACCTGTAATAAAAAGGGCATAAAAGCTGGATACTCGATTAGTTTTTAGGCCCCGAATGCTTGATAAGTGGAAGTAGCTCGTAGCTTTAACTGGTGTTATAAAAATGCATTACGTTTTAATGAACAGTTGTTGCCCTTTTCCTCTCTACAAAACTTTTTAATTCGAAATTCTTTATCAAGCTTGTTAGTAACCTCTGGTCGCACTCTTTGATTAAGTATGTGGGGTATATGTATACTTGGTTATATATAACAGAGGGTTATACATAATCATGTCCATCTCAGAAGGAAAGTCAATAAAAAATATAATAACTTCACTTTGTTTTATTTCACTCACATCAGTACAAGTACATAGCTCGGGTGGCGGTAGCAGACTCCCGACTTAACGTCTCACGCATACAATGGTAATAAATGCTGATTAGGCTTAAATGCAACTAAACATAAGTATATAGTACATGTGTCCCTACAGTAGTCCCCCCTTAACAAAAAATAAATTTACATTTCAAAAGGAAATACATAAAATTAGACACATATAACAATGAAATAAGTTTAACATGTTTCAAAAACAACATCGGTATAAACAAGAGTTTCATATTACATTTGCAAAAGTTAATACCTGCATTATCACTGTAACTTGCTAAAATAAGTAATATAATAACGTTAAGATTTAAAATATTTAACAAAGTATAATGCAAAAAACAATTATAAAAATACACTAAACACTTTAAAAAACAGTAGTTTGCTGTTGCGTAGCTGGGCTACTCATCACTTTTATTGCAGCTGGGGGCGGTAAATCCAAAATAGCTTTTCTCAACCATTTATTAGTATAACTCTTACATCTTGCTCGAATTATGTAACACATAAGTATCAATAGGATTACTCCGACGACAATCAAACATATTCCAACCATATTGAGCTTATTTTCGACTTGAGAAGATACAGCATGTACTTGAGCAATCGCTATGGTATTATGCTCTTCGTTAACTGGTTTGCTCTGTCCCCAGCCCATTTTAAGTACAGTTATTAAAAAATTAAAAAAAATACAAATTAAACGACTTGCTTCAGTTAACAAACTAAAGTATCTAATAAGTAAGTGAAAATAAAATTGTACATTTATATTTTAAAATTCATAAAATCGATAACTAATCAATTATTTGAACCAAATAATTAAAAGTACTTTAACCTTACTTTAATGCTATATAAGCATTTCTTTTGAATAGGTAGACATCTAACTTTATGCAAGACTTACTTAAGTAATCATTATAATCATTAATTACATTAAGTAGTCATATTGCTAACTTGAATTATACTTTTAACTTATGTAGGTCAAACTATACCTATGCCAGGAATCGAATCAGAGTCTCAAACTTACATTAACTTAATCTAGTACAAAAATCTAACAGGACGATTAATAATACGACCGCTACGAGTTTTACGCACTAAGGATTCGTTTTGCGTTTTATTTTGAGATTCTGCACTCGTAGTTATAGAATTAGGTAACGGTGTGACGTCATAGGAATAATCGGATTGTTGCTGATTTGAATTGTCACTTACCTCAGGTTCTTTAAGTATATAGGCTGGTTTTAATCTGTCAATAGAAATAGTAGCTTCCCTATTTGGCAGTTGAATCACAAAAAACTTACTAGTTCGTTTTAGAACACGGTAAGGTCCATTATACGGTGGAGTTAAAGGTTTTCTCACGGTATCGTCTCGTAGAAAAACGTATTCACATGTATGTAAATCAGGATGTACAAAGAATGAACGATTATTTCGGTTATCGTTGTTTATAGGCCTAAAACTTTTTATAGTGTTTCTAATTTTATTTACAAGGCTATTAGAGTCGTAAGGGTCTTTACTGAAAGATTTGTCGTAAAAATCGCCCGGTAACCGCATTGGCTTACCAAATGTTAATTCCGAAGGGCTTACTTCGTTATCAGTACGACATGCGATGCGTAAACCTAACATGACAGTAGGTAGCTCGTCCGGCCATGACTTGTCCGTAATGCGTGATGAAAGGGCTGCTTTTAAAGAGCGGTGCCATCTTTCTACCACCCCATTACTCTGCGGGTGATACGCGGTAGTTCTAATCCTACTTATTCCTAAAAATTTCATAAGTTCGCAGAATAAGCTACTTTCAAACTGACGGCCTTGATCTGTAGTTAACTTAATTGGACATCCGTAACGTGTGATCCATTCATTATACACGACGCTGGCTACCGTTTTGGCTGTAATGTCTTGGACGGGAATGGCTTCCGGCCATCTAGTGCGCCTATCAATAATCGTTACTAAAAATCTGTATCCGTGTGGAGAAGTCGGTAGAGGTCCAACTATGTCCACGTGGATGTGTTCGAATCTATCGGCCGATGGTAGATGTTCGAAGTTCGATAGCGTATGTTTGGTTACTTTTGCACGTTGACATTTCAAACAAGTACGTGCCCAATTATTAATATCGCGATTCATGCCGGGCCAAAAATATTTTTGTGTAATTAATTTACGAGAAACTTTTATACCTGGATGACTAAGAGAATGTATAGAATCGAAAGCTAATTTCCGAAATTCTGGGGTTAAATAAGGTCTAATAATATCTTTTTCTACAATACAATAAATTTGTTTATCACATGTAGGTATGGATAATTTTCTCATAACTTGGTCGTTGTTATTGCATAGTCGAGACTTTAAGTATTCGTCTGTCAACTGTGCGTCAGCAAGTTGTTCGAAGTCGATACTTGTGGGACATAATATTGTGTCTACACGTGATAACGCGTCGGCGGCTATGTTATTATTACCGCTAACGTGGCGAATGTCCGAAGTGAATTCACTGATAAATAACAACTGTCGAGTACGTCGAGGCGTTTCTGAATTGTCCTTATTAAGTTTACTAAAAGCATGAGTTAATGGTTTATGGTCCGTAAAAATTATTAGCTGACGACCTTCAAACATTTTCCTAAAGAATTTTATACCTAAATAAATAGCAAGTAATTCCCTGTCATACGTAGAATATTTTTGTTGTACCGTAGTGAGTTTCTTAGAAAAATATCCTAAAGGTTTCCAATCCTTACCTATCTTGTGTTGTAATACTGCACCGACCGCCGTATTAGACGCGTCCGTCATCAACGCGGTAGGTACAATACAATCTATCAACGGATATGATAAGGTGGCTGCATTTTGCAACGCTAACTTACACTGAATAAAAGCTTCGTTCGCTTTATCCGTCCAGCTTATTAAAGTCTTATCACGTTTTTTACTATTGATAAGATACTTATTAAGTTCACCTTGATATTTGACGGCGTTAGGAAGATGTAAACGGTAAAAATTAACCATGCCAAGGAATCGGCGTAACTGTTCAACTGTTTCCGGTTTAGGAAAATTAACTATCGCCTGTACTTTCTCGTTTAAAGGTTTTAAACCTTCCGTGGAAACTTCGTGACCTAAAAAATTTACTTTAGTCTGACCAAAAACACACTTTGCTAAATTAATAGTTATTCCGAATTGGCTAAATCTTTTAAAAACAATTTCTAAGTGTTCCGCATGTTGCTGTTCGTTTTCACTAGCTATTATTACATCATCTAAGAAACAGAAAAGAAAATCTAAACCAAATAAGACCGAATTATTCATAAAACGTTGAAAAGTTTGGGCTGCATTACGCAACCCAAAAGGCATCCTAAGGAATTCGTAAAGACCGAATGGAGTAATAATAGCGGTTTTTTCAATATCCTCAGGGGCTACTAAAATACAATTATACGCGCGTTTAATATCTAGTGTAGAAAAAATGGTTTTATTCGCTAAAATATAAGTAAATTCATGAAGTCTAGGAATTGGGTATCTGTCGGGCTTAGTGATCGAATTTAACCGACGATAATCACCGCATGGCCTAATTTCGCCATCTTTCTTCGGGACAACATGTAAGGGGTTTGCCCAAGGACTTTTAGAAGGCCGACAAATACCTAATTCTTGCATAATTCGAAACTCTTCCTTTACCTTCCGATATCTATCGGGAGGTAAAGGACGTGCTCGAGCATAAACAGGCGGACCTGTGGTCTCTATATAGTGCATAACGGAATGTTGAGGTTTAATATTGTTATATAAGGCAGGTTTTGTTATTTCCTGGTACTTACCTAACAATTGGTGATACGATTGGTTGTCACCTATGGACTTTAACGAAGGCTGTACAGTATGACTAATACAAGCAAAAATATTAAGGTTCGTTACCTTATCAATTAGTTTACGAGCATTAACGTCAACTAGTAACTTATGATAACTAAGAAAATCTATGCCTAAAATCGGTTGTTTAATGTCTGCAATTATAAATTCCCAACGATAGGGACGACGTAGCCTTAAATCTAACACTAAACTTTTAGTTCCATAAGTCTTTATTTCGGTGCCGTTCGCGGCGTAAAGTTTGTACCTAGTGTCCACTTTAGCACTGTATTTATTTAACACTGGAATTATCGATACATTGGCACCTGTATCTATTAAAAATTTATAACCACTATTCTTGTCCATCACACAAAGGCGGGAACATGGGCGGATTTCGCAGACGTCCCCTGAGTTCTGCGCGCCGTCTCCTAGTTTTCCGCTGGGCTGGAAGAAGCATGTGCTGCACTCTGCTTCCAGGCACACGGCTGAACACATTTGTGGGCTTGCTCCTTGTAGCGATAATGATAGAAGCAAAGCCAGTCGCGAGGCCTTGTACGTCTTCCCGAAGTGCTGCGTTGACGAGAGTACGAGCGGTTCCTTTGAAACTTGCGTGATCGAGGTCTCGAACGTTGTAGCTTAGAAAACTTGGTATTAAGCTTAGCAATCTCGCCCATAATCATATTTATGTCACTGTTTCTGATCGGCGAAGATATGTTCTCATTGTTGGTTATGGCTGCCACTTGGCTGGGTCTGACAGCATCCATAACGTTATCTGCTACAGCGGCCAGCTCCTCCAGGTCCTTTGACTTGCTAACGGCCAATACTGCACGGACTTGCGATGGAAGATGGTCTTCCCAGAGTATCCGGACGGTATCATCAGGGAAATTCTGCTTAGCCAACTCCTTCATTCGTCTAAGGAGCTGGGAGGGCTTCTGGTCTCCCAAGTCCATGTCTCTTAAGAGTTTCTTAATTTTCAGATTAGCAGTATCTTCATAGAGTGTAAGTAATCTTGCCTTTAGAGAACTACATTTGTTTGTCTCCGGTGGTTCTAGAATGAGGTCTGTAATTTCTCTGATGGTCTCTTTATTCAGCTTGGATAGCATCAGGTCAAAATTTACGGTGTCACCCAGTTTTTGCGGAGCTAATATGGCTTCGGCTCTTGCAAACCAAACTCTTGGCTGGTCTATCCAAAATTCAGGGATACGTGACGAAACTGAGACTGCTCCTACCATCCCGGCGGCTGTTTCTTTAGAGTCCACCATTTTTCACTATTTATTAAAATTTTTGTTATATTACACTAATAAGCACTTTTTTCGGAGAGTCACCACTGTGGGGTATATGTATACTTGGTTATATATAACAGAGGGTTATACATAATCATGTCCATCTCAGAAGGAAAGTCAATAAAAAATATAATAACTTCACTTTGTTTTATTTCACTCACATCAGTACAAGTACATAGCTCGGGTGGCGGTAGCAGACTCCCGACTTAACGTCTCACGCATACAATGGTAATAAATGCTGATTAGGCTTAAATGCAACTAAACATAAGTATATAGTACATGTGTCCCTACAAGTAATTTATTTTTTGTACCTAGCTACTTTATATCAATGTGTAGTACGAAGTATAAAATATGTAATTTCCTTTCATGATAAATACAAGTGAAATGTATCACATTATTTGCCCATTGAAAGGACACAACCACCACCTCTGAAACTCAATCTAGAAAACCTATTAGCAATTTACACACAACTTTAAATACCTACATATGATAAAAATATGCAATATATTTACCAAATATTTTTTTTATAACGCGTGTAACAAACATTTTTAAAGTCAATACGTAGTTTAACCCGCTGCCTGTCAAGCGGCTTGTCAGCTGATGATAAAATTAACTTCTTCTAAATACGCCATGTTCTACTGAAGGTATTTGCTTTATTATTAACTTTTCTGTTTCATAAATCTAAGTCCAAACTTTTCCGTTAATTTAAAACCAACTTTTCCGCTTCGTCTGCCTGGAAACAAAAGCTTTTGTTGCGACAAAATTAGTTTTCCCTCCACTAAACGAAACTCTCGCCATATTTAAAACAAAAGGTCACTTCGCTGCAGATCAGAGTGATTGTTTTAGACACCGCTGGGGTATTTTTGATGAAACAGTGAGTCGTGACCTTTTAGTATTGAAACTACGGAAATAGAAACGAGTTACGGGTAGATTATGTTTTCATTAATTTCTGAAGCCACGTTTAGCCCCAATCTCACCTGATTGAGAATGACGCTAAAATAGTGCTTGGAAACTAACGATATTCTTATTTTGCTATTCTTCGATATTTTTAAGTACAGAATTCTCTGAGCACATTAATAATTCAAATAACCAAAAAATCCATCGTTTACGACTATTGGCATAGTTTTTTATTATTACTACTTTAGTAATGGTCGAAAGTAAATGACAGCGCAAGCGTTGTTGTATTCCTCCGTCAAGTAATACAAATTAAGCTCGCAACCAAATGTCACCGCACCGGTCCCAAAATGAATTATAATTAAATGTAGGTTAAACCGTTGTTTCATATTTGAACCTTGTTGGCACCGCCATTGCGTTAGGTGAACTTATAAGTTTTCATATTCGACCTCTTCTTTACTAACCATCAGATAAGATTAAGTTCAAAGAGTCAAAATATTTTATGCTTTATGTCACACTGTTTACAAAAGTCGATCTGTAAAAAGAAGTGCACGAACTCAACAGCAATAATTCAGTTTACAACCAGAGAGTTATCTTTAGTTTTTTTTTGGGGACTGGAAACTGCTCGCGTCCGCAAGGTTTAGCACTCGATGCCTTGTACGTGGTCCCTGGGTGGTGCTAAACGAGCAGTAAAATCTGGTGGTAGGCTTCGGCCGTGGCTTGTCACCACCCACTAGACAAAACCATGCCGCCAAGTAACCTAGTTGCGTTCCGGCATGATGTCTAGTGTAGCCATTGAGGAGGATAGGTCTGAGTAATCGTGCTGCATCGGAGAACTGTTTACAACTCGTAGGATAATGACTCACCGGGTAACTCGTTTTGGAGGGTAGCGGGATCCGAAGCACGGTGCACCGCTGGCCGACCGCAGGTAGTAGGGGGCCCAAGTAGCATGCCAGTCACATGCAAAAGGCTGCCCCGCCACCTCGCGAAAAATCCCGGGAGGCTCCATCGTGCCGGTTGGCGACCGGTTTGAGAGGACCCGATGGCGAACTCGGGAGGGTTCGGGCGTCCCCGCAGTCTCCAAGCAAGTTTCCCAATGGTGCGTCACCCCTATCGAGTTGCTGGGTTCCATTTGCAGCGCTTCACTCAACTTCTGTTCTCCTCCCTATTCACTGCACTCCAAAACTAATGAAAGAAGGTAACACAGCGGTTGCACTTCCTCTCGTTTAAAGTGCACTTCTGTAACATCCGAGGAGTGCACTCCAATCTCAATGATGTCCACCACCACCTCGAGACGGAGAGACCCCACCTACTCTTCCTAACGGAGACGCAGATCTGTGATCCGTCAGACTCGGCATACCTTTGTTACCCAGGTTACATCCTGGAGTCCAAATTCCACCCGCACGCCGGGGTGTGCATGTATGCCAGTGACAAGATCTATTGTCAGCGTCTCCGTTACTTAGAAGTGCCGGACCTTTCAGTTATGTGGGTTCACATAGATACCGGCCTAGACCAAATGGTATACGCTGGTATTTATCGGTCACACAGCGGAGATCGGGAGACAACGAGGCTTATGGACTATCTCAGCAGTACAGCGGACAAGGTTCAGCAACGTTTTCCCACAGCGCAGTTGGTGTTCCTGGGGGATTTTAACGCACACCACGGACAGTGGTTATACCCGTTTCAGGACACTGACCATGCTGGTAGAGAGGCTTTTAAGTTTTCGCTCACTCATGGCCTCTCTCAGCTTGTTGACGAGCCTACGCGCATCCCAGACGTTGCTGGCCACACTGCTTACTGCCTGGACCTTCTGCTGACAACCGATCCGGACAGATATTCGGTGTCCGTCACTGCACCCTTAGGGACATCCGATCACTGTCTGGTGAAATCTGTATCGCAGTACTCGCCACCTGACACCCGACCAAGTGGTTCTAGGCGAGTATGGCGTTACAAGTCGGCAGATTGGGATGAAATGCGACATTTCTTCGCATCTTATCCGTGGCGGCAAGCTTGTTTTACATCAACCGATCCATCGTGCTGCGCTGATGCAGTCTCAAGTGTGATAGGTCAAGCAATGGAGTTCTTCATTCCCTACGCTGATCTATCCCTTGAAACCAAAGCTCGCCCATGGTTTAGTGCTGAATGCTTTTCCGCTGAAAAGCGTAAGCGAGAAGCGTACAAAGCCTGGGCAACCGCTCGCAGAAGCAAAGCCGTGGATTCGCATGAACACAAAAAGAGGTACAATGCTGCCGCCAAGTCCTGCAAAAAGGTGATCAAGAGAGCTCGTTTCGCCCACATAGGCTGTATCGGAGACAGAATAGCCTCATACCCCTCGGGAAGTAAAGCTTTCTGGTCCCTCGCCAAGTCGGTCGAAACGAACTTTTGTCGCCCGTCGCTGCCGCCTCTGCGGATACCTGACGGTTCCCTGGCCCACACCGCTAAGGAAAAGGCGGATTTATTTGCCAGTATCTTTGCGGAAAATTCTCGTCTAGATAGCCAAGGTAAAATCCCACCCCAATTACCTCAGTTCGGTCCTACAATGGGTACCGTTCATATTCGACAAAAGGAGGTTCTTAAGTGCTTGCTGCACCTAGACGAGAATAAGGCTAGCGGTCCAGACGGTATTCCTGCAGTGGTGTTGAAACGCTGCGCAGCTGAGTTGTCTCCCGTTTTGACGCGTCTCTATAGACTCTCTTTGGAATCTGGTAAAGTCCCCAAATCCTGGAAGCTGGCTAACGTACAACCAGTACCGAAGAAGGGAAGCCGTGCTGATCCTGTCAACTATCGACCAATTTCAATCACCTCCATACTTTGTAAAGTCATGGAACGTGTATTGAACAATCGACTCCTGGCATACCTTGAGACCAACGAGCTCCTAAGCGATAGCCAATATGGTTTCCGCAGTGGACGCTCGACCGGCGATCTTCTCGTGTATGCCACACACTTATGGAGTGAGGCCTTGGAGGGTCATGGTGAAGCAATAGCTGTATCCTTAGACATCTCCAAGGCCTTTGACAGGGTCTGGCATGATGGTCTCTTAAGCAAGCTTCCAGCATATGGCATACCGACCGGGCTCTGCGACTGGATATCTGATTTTCTGAGGGAACGGTCGATTCGAGTAGTCTTAGACGGCTATTCCTCTGACCTAATGGCGATTAATGCCGGGGTACCTCAGGGATCTGTTCTCTCTGCAACTTTATTCTTGCTGCACATTAATGACCTCCTAACACCAGGCATTATTGGATATGCTGATGACAGCACTGTTGTTGAGAGATAATCCAATGCGCGAACGAGCGCCCATGAAATCCAGGTTTTGAGAGAGTCTATGATTGAGCGCGTTGATTCGACCTTGCGGAATGTGTCCGATTGGGGCGAATCTAACCTGGTCAAATTCAACGCCTCCAAAACACAAGCGTGTCTATTCTCCGCAAAAAAGAGCACCTTTACTCTTACGCCCACTTTCCAGAATGTATCTGTTCCCATCACCGATCAACTAGGGCTTTTGGGCGTCACTATAACGTCCAAATTAAACTTCGGACAACAAATTGAGTCTATGGCAAAAACGGCTTCCAAAAAATTGGGTATCATCTCGAAGGTCCGGCGGTACTTCAGCCCTGAACGGCTCCTCAACTTATACACAGCCCAAGTGAGGTCTTGCATGGAGTACTGTAGTCACCTTTGGGATGGTTCTGCCAAATACCAGCTCGAAGCGCTAGACTCTGTTGACCGAAGAGCCCGAAAACTCATAAATAACAACAACCTTACAAATAAAAAATTGCAGACGCTGGAGCATCGTCGTAAGGTTGCTTGTTTGACAGTATTTTATCGGCTACATTTTGGTGAGTGTGCGAGTGCTCTTTTTGACCAAATTGAACCCACCCCTTTTTACCACCGGACTACCAGACGCAGACAGAACTTCCATCCGTATATAGTGGATATACCAAGAAGTCGAACAAAACGCTTCGATAGTTCCTTTTTGGTACGGATTGCCAAGGTGTGGAACAATCTGCCTGCGTCTGTTTTTCCTGACCACTACAGTCCTGGAACTTTTAAGTGTCGAGTGAATAGGTTTCTCGTGGATGGAAGTGTAACACCATAGTCTTCATGCGCACTTTCCATCAGGTGGCATGGAAGACAAACGTCCTATCCTTACAATATAAAAAAAAAAAAAAGTACTTTCATAGATATTTTTTCAGATCTTTGAGAATTTTTTAGATATTTATCAGACATTTAAGAATAATTGAGCATTTTAAAAAGCTTAGAAATATTCTTTAGACAGTTGACAACTGGCACACACATTACACATTACACCAGAGGTTTGAGTGCGAAGTCAAGTCATGGATTTCTATATATTTATTTCAGTTAATGTCGTCAGTTTATGTTTGTCTATTTATTTATCATAGTAATAATGATACACCAAGACCAATGCAAATAAACATGCAATTTGCTCAATGCGGGGATCGAACCCGCGTCTGTCACCTGAAACAGATAGTTGAACCATGACAATGATAGTCATAAGAAACAGCTAGAGCGGTGTACTGACTTGCTGTGCACGTGCAGCAGGCCGTGGACGGCGAGCCACTGGCGCAGCACGAGGCGCTGCTGCAGCACGTGCGCCGCGCGCCGCAGCCGCCGCTCCTCCGCCGCCGGCAGCTCCGGCAGCCGCTCCAGCGACTCCGGCGTGCTGCACCCCGACAGCGTCGAGCTGCCTGTACACACACACACACACACTGTATACTGACTTGCTGTGCACGTGCAGCAGGCCGTGGACGGCGAGCCACTGGCGCAGCACGAGGCGCTGCTGCAGCACGTGCGCCGCGCGCCGCAGCCGCCGCTCCTCCGCCGCCGGCAGCTCCGGCAGCCGCTCCAGCGACTCCGGCGTGCTGCACCCCGACAGCGTCGAGCTGCCTGTACACACACACACACACACTGTATACTGACTTGCTGTGCACGTGCAGCAGGCCGTGGACGGCGAGCCACTGGCGCAGCACGAGGCGCTGCTGCAGCACGTGCGCCGCGCGCCGCAGCCGCCGCTCCTCCGCCGCCGGCAGCTCCGGCAGCCGCTCCAGCGACTCCGGCGTGCTGCACCCCGACAGCGTCGAGATGCCTGTACACAATCACAGGTTATGCTACATATCTCGAACACTCTTTACATCTTATTAAAGAGGACGTGTTGTTTTTAACAGTATTTGGTCTGGTTTGCATCAGTTTAAGAATAGTTCTCCGGGCTCACAATAGACTATTTAACATCACGACGAACAGAGTTATCACGCTATTTGTAAATGATATCAACATACAAGTAGAAACAGATGCTACAGCTAGTTAAATATTATAATATATTAATTATTCTTAATTAAAAATATATCCGCTAGTCGTCACCCAGGGGACTCAAACTCAAACTCAAATATTCTTTATCTAATAAGTATTTAAATACATTTGAAATAAGTCAAACAATTTACAGCCAGGGAATCCCATCTTCTTGCATCCGGATATCTAATAGTAAACCTTTTCACTTAACATCTATCGAATAGACTCATCTTTAGATTAAAGGCAAATAAAGATTGTGATTTTATTTATTTCATTTTAACATGGTTGAATAACAAACATTGTATATTTTATAACAATTTACACAGTAACAAAGTAAGAGCCTTGACACCATTTACATGATGATGATGTTGAGAAGAAACTCGGCTGGTATAAAAGTTTAGCAAGCTTGCAAAGATGTCTTGTCGTTGTAGAAAAGTTTAAGGAATTATTTTGACTTACAACTTCTGTAATAATAAAGTTATTATAGAATTCAAAAGCAAAAGCTTTTAGTTTTTTTTTTTTTTTGTTTAATGATAGTAATTGAATAAGAAATAAGCCTTTCTGTAAGAAGCGACTATTGACCTTTGCTTGGATGCAAGGACACCCTTTCAGGATCTGGCCACCTATCGACTACTCTCCATGTAAAAGCCGACGATAATGTGCCCGAACATACTTTGCACAGAGCTAATCAGAATTCTCATGCTTCTTTTGCGCAGCTTCTAAAACAAAGAAAATAAAATTTCTAATAAAACGTTGACATACATTAAGTCTAATATCTTAACAGTAAGTAAACCCCGCGTTTTAAACTATTTTCATTTTAAATGTCGTACTTTCAATACCATATCACTGGTGTAAAATTTTTCTTAGTAAAAATACATTTAGCAAATTAGCGCCCGGCAAGGGACTGAGCAATAGTGGCGTGTACATAAAGCAATAACTTTTACTTGCACTTCCGCTGAAAAGGTCATTCGTAATAGCAAAGCAAAATACTCAGTTACATTGTTGTCAGCGCGTTGCCTAGCGACCGGAACCTTGGCCGTGTCGCCATTACGGATTAATAGACAGGCCACGTCAACCGCCGGAATATATATCATTATGATTAGACTTATAAAGGCGGTAAAGGGAATATAGACACGTTTGTAGCGCTACTGAGTAATTTACATGATTTATGGGTTTGAGATTCTGGTTGTGAATGATCATATCCGTAGTGTTACTAGGCGGGCTATCTCAATAAACAGGTAGTTGGAACATACACAACTTCACGCCTGTATCCCGTATGGGGTAGGCAGAACACCAGAGGTAATAGAACCATCTGATGTCACGTTTGACAAATTAGGAGGCATTATAATAGTGAAGAGAGACTATTGCAGTGACAGGGGGTCAGCCTATCGCCCACAAAAAAGCCTCCCATAACGCCTCGGTCCCTTAACTGACTTTTACAGTATGCCCGGGAAGAGAAGCAGCTGGCACATTCTATGTTTTTCTTTCGCTCCCAGTCCAGCATAGAAGCAGGTAGTTGGAAAATAGAAGGGAAATGTACTTTTTTGATTAGTTACTTGTATGTTCTGATATTAACAATAAAATATAAGCAACCGTAAACACTGAAGTAACTTTTCACTCAATTTACTTTATACGGGTGTTCAAAAAAGTAGTTTGCAGAAAAATATCCCGGATAGGGCTAGTCTTCCCCATTCGACCACAAAGCGCGTGGCCTTATAACAGCACACTAAACGAGAATGGTTCTTGATCATCTCAATAGTACTTTTGAACATCGGTGGATAGATCGAGTCGGCCCTGAAGCTTGGCCGGCTCGGTCTCCAGACTTTACACCCCTTGATTACTAGGGGTGTAAAGTCGGAAGACCGAGCCGGCGAAGATTAACACCTTGTATACAAAGAAGAGGCACAATGTCTAGAAGACTTGAAAAACAAAATCCGTTCGGCACTTGAAGTTCTAAAAATGCAATCTTCATATTTAACTTCATTGCCAAGCCAAACATTACGTCGTGCGCGTATTTGCATTGTGAGAAATGGACTGCACTTTGAAGAATTGTGTTAAAGAACACATAGCTGACATTAAAAACCGAAGAGTAACCAAGTCTGCAGTTTGTGAGCATTCCATAGACAAGCCCAACCACTACTTAAGGTTTGACTCTGTGAAAGTTCTATCTAGGGAGACACATTATATACCTAGAATGATCAGAGAAGCCATTGAAATTAAAAAGCACCCTAATTTCAACAGAGAAGATGGTTGGAAACTATCACCAGCATGGGACCCTATTCTCAAAGATATTAAGTCAAACATCCAGCAAGCAGCACGACCTGAAACTCGAGACACTGTCAGCTCATTTTGTGTTAACCCTGAACGCTACGCTCGAAGACTGAGAAATAGATGGAGATGATGTATAACTTTTTCCACTATCAATCTGACGCCTGACACCTCAGTCGCTCGTGACCACGGGGTCTGCAAAGACACCGAAACGTCGAGTTAAAATGTAAAATATAAATTATACGCGATTAATCCGGTTAAAAAGTAGTTTTATTTAAGAATTGTGATTTTGAATGCGCAATTGAAATTATTTAAGATTGTTTTGTACATAACTTTCAATTAACATTAGTGGAACATTAAACTATTGAGTTGATTTAATAATTAATTATTGTAAATAAAAGATGTTTCTAATTTTTTAACCCGCCAGAATTACTTAGAGGTATTGTGAAAACTACTTCATTGTACACTTCTTAACCTGCTATTATTATTGTATTTCGCCTTTTTTTACTATGTGCTATAAAGTGTAAATAAATAAATAATTAAATTATTGTCTATTATGTAAATACCTCCCAGCTGATCATAAGCGCGCGCGTTATCAGGATTGGTGAAAGGTTGCGCAAGCGCACTTTCCTTCAATTGTTAAGAAGTTTTTATGGGAAAGCTCTCTCGTCCGTTAAAGGCCGGAGTCCCGCAATGCGCCGTCCTCGCGCCGTTACCACCCAAGTGTGCCCAAGTGACACTGTGCGTTATTATCGCGGCCGCAAGGTTCCGTTAATAACAGCAAAGTTACAAACGGCGGTTAACAATTTCAGCGCCTGGTTCTCGAAGTGGCGCATTGCAGTACAAGAGCTCGGCGATTTGCTTCACACACAAACAAAGTCAGGCCGACCTCGACTCATGGGTCCGCATACGTGGAGTCCCCGTACCATGGCAAAAGACGGTCAAATATCTCGGCGTCACTCTCGACAAGACGCTCTCATTCGAACCCCCATATCAAAAGGGAATCCAAACTGGCCAAATTCTATCTCAGCGGACTAAACAGCATGATAGGTCGCCTAGGTACGTACGTAACGCGGATCTACACAGGGACCTCAAACTTTCCACAATCCAATAATACCTGAAGACCCAGTCCTAATCCCACCTCCGACGCTGCGAAAATCACCCAAGCGGGTTAGTTCGAGACACTGCCTCAGCCCACTCCTCAAATCCAATCCTCAGTCGTTTAAGCGCTTTCGTCGTAGGCCAAAGGGTGCTTCGTCTGATCTTCCCAACCATCTCTCTTTAGATCTGGATAATCTCTTAACTGTCAGCTGGAAAATGGAAAATGTAGTCGATTCAGCACGAAGTGCTTCCTATTTTTTTTAAGCGCAGGCTTTATTGCCAACTGGCTGTCGCTCATTCTTTGGTCGATAGTCAGTAGAAAGACAAAAGATCATTAAGGGAAAGTGTGAGACTTCTAATCTTCTATTCAGTGATTAGAAGTCTCACACTTTCTAGGTTTCGACTGCCGGAGCCTGTCCCCCGCACGCATGGCCCTTTCGTACTTCTGAGTATTCTCCCCCTCCTCTAGAGAGTTCCCATATATTTCATACCTATGGGTTCTCATTTCGGTTGTCTTCTGCGGCGGAAAAAACAAATGGGAATACTATAAGTCTAAATAAAAACCGTTTTTTGTAGTCGAATGGGGAAGACTAGCTGTGATATTTTCTGGGATATTTTCTCCTTCCATAACAACCTTGTACCCTCACATTCGTTAATTCTAATATTACGTTTTTATTGTGCTCTATTATAAAGTGTCATGACAAACTTCATCAATTAATTCACTAGACAGTTAGCGCAGTTAAATTACCGGATATACTATTGGAAGTGTTGTAGTTCAATCTAACACTAAAGGGAAACATTTCAGTTTTTTTTTTTTGGGATATTATTGAACTTTCCGTGATTAATTTTTTGTCACATTGTTTTATCAGCGACCCAGGCGTAGTGAAAATCATGTGAATTGGAATTTTAAATTTAAAAAGATCTTGGTCATCAACCGACTGAACCTAGATCTTTAAAAGTTATAAAGTTGCGGAGTATAGGTACAAGTAAACATTGTTTAAGTATATGCACATACACGAGTGCTGGATATTATTTACAGACATCACAATTTATTTATGAATAGGTACTCAAACACTTTTTTTGTAATAAATTAATACTTTTCATACCTGTATTAGAAGAACATATGAAAAATTACAAATACCTTTATATGAAAAAGCATTTCTTCGATTCCCAATGAAAGCTTGTCGTGTTTAGATCCGATACAATTCTATGAGGCGTGAATGTTTTAAAGATTGATTGATTTCAACAAACAACTTTTGACTGTACCAACCAACGATGGAAAATTTTCCATCGCGATACTGAATCAAGCAGAACTTCACAAATTACTTTCCACGGGCTCGGCTCGTGTGAGGCAACAATAAAACTTTATCTTTTGGATTTCGCGGCGCTGCGTCGCGTCGCCACTCCACGCGATGTTTGGTGTTCGCCGATCGAAGTTTGCCATCTTGTACCATTGCTATAGCTGATTGCTTGGAGTCACACAACTATGCATATTTTCCTGCATCGCAACACCGAATATGTAATATGTAACCGAATAATATTCAAAACAGTATTATCAAGTTACAAATTACATAATGAAACCGCCGATCCTGTGGTTTTGATGCCGCGGCAGGACCACGCGAGGCAATGACAATCAGAGTTGACGTGACGACTGATAGGCAATCGTACTCATATCGTACTGCAGCGGCGTCCACGTATACAGTAACGAAGCTATTCGAAATGTAAATTCTGTAATAAGCTCGTTTTAATATTAATAGGTGGATAAGTTTTTAAGTTTTTTAAATCTTTAAGTTAAAGTAAATTTGAGAGATCAATTGTATAGGCATGTTAGGTACCTACAAACGAACTGTCATACATACTATGAATTGAATTTGATTAAATATAACAATCGAAAAGTATACTTTATAACATAATTTAAGAGAAATCAAATTTAAATCAAATAATGTCGGTTAAAAGATGTGATAGGCAACTAACATTTGTAAACTGTAAAAGTTTGGTCACTAGGAACAAGCTTTGAGTACTTAGGTCTAAATTTTGGGCAACATAGTTCGTGACCAGATAGGGTTTTGTAACAAAAAGTTTGGCGTTTGTTCCATCACGTTTCCACGAAAATGTCTATCAGTTCTATCAATCAAATGGAGGTCCAAAATAGTTCCTGCTAAAACTAGGTCTAGAAGCCCGCACACGGCCTGGATTTGTCCCAGTTTCAGAAAGCTCGCTATTTGCATACCACGATTTAATAGTCCGCAAACATATCTACATTTAGATCACGTTCTTGTGCTATAAAACACGGCCGATCGGACACTCCAAATTATTACATGCATAGAGGGTAATAGACTTTGTAAACTGTTTTATCTAGGTTTTAAATTTGATTTATTCTTATGAAGATCAATAATTAATCTTACAAATCACTTTACAATCAATGACATGAAATGATTTTCAAATCTTTACTTTCATACATACATACACAACTTCACACCTGTATCCCTTATGGGGTAGGCAGAACACCAGAGGTTATAAGACCAACTGATGTCACGTTTGACTAATGAGGTATTATAATGATTGCGAGAGGCTATTGCAGTGACAGGGGGTCAGCCTATCGCCCACAAAAATGCCAATAAAACCTCTGTCCCTTAACCAACTTTTACAGTATGCCCGGGAAGAGAAGCAGCTGGCACATTCTATGTTTTTCTTACGCTCCCAGTCCAGCATGGAAGTTAATAATAATACTTTTAATAATAATTTTATACCACAATAACGGAAAAAGCTTTTAATATGTTTCATAGAGTCAGCTAGATCAAATAGTCCCAGAGGCGTGGCAAGAGACTGTCCACGGTGTAAGTTATGTTTTAACTTACTGAACAATTTACTACATTTCATGGATGAACAACCGACAAATGAAATACATACACTCTTTAAAAATCGTACGTCAAATGTTATATCATCATGTGATCACAGACGATTCACTGATAAGATTTTGATTTTAAAATTTGATTGGTGGCATCTTTTTTAAATGTAAATAAGACAAGCGACGGACAATATACTTTATATAAACAAAAACACTTTTACATCACTTTTACCAAAGAAAGGTTTTACCAAACGTCGGTGATCAAAGCATGCTATAACGTGGTCTGCACAGGTTCTCTGAGATTGAAATCCCTTTGTCTTCTCTACTAGTATGAAAACGAGTCAATAAAGGCACACCCTAATTGAAAACCGATCATGGTTTCTGCATTATTATTTATAGTTTAAATATTTTCAACATATGATGTTGTTACTGTTGATATTGTATAAATCTTTCTACACTAAAGCGGGATAAAGAAAGGAGCTGACTTAAGATGTTTATCCATGGGCGGTAAAGATAACCCCTACAACCACCTCAACCATATTAATATTCCTTTGTTTGATAACAAATGCCAGCTCGGCCCAAAGGCAGGACCCGCATCTCGGCGCGATCACTTGTTGCTGCAAATAGGTCAGTAAAGTGTGCCACCGACCTAGCCCAGTAGGTTAATACCCCGTAGCCTGCATCTGGGAATATGCGACCTAATGGGAACACGACGCAAGTGTAGTCCTGGGACCTCAATTCATTAATTCCTTAGATGGTTTCTGATATACTTAATACATCATGTAGAACTTATTTATTAGAAAGCCTACAAAAGAAAAACAGAGTACAAGAAGGGAAATTATTTTAATTTAAAACTTCTTTGTTTTTTGGGTAGGTACTTTTATACCCGGCGCGGGTATATACCTTACGAAGTAACTTTTGCAGAACGTAAACAAGTGTGATTAAGATAATTTCTTGCAAATGTTATGAATTGTTATAATTCCAACGGAATATCATTTTATTGGAATATAGCTACGTAAAATAAATAAATGCCATTTTTAGAAGCCTCCAATACGATTCTAATGTAACGGTGACGGCACTACAAGGTTATGTTGTGGAAATTATAGGGATCAAGGTTCGCCGCGCCGGGTGTAGTTACCCCTAGAATGACGATGATTTAAACCATTCATAAGTCGAATACATTACCCTCCATGGGATGAACGTTTAATGACGAATTATGTAGAGTTATCAGGTAAAGTATTAAAAAGCGTTATTAGTTTAGAATCAAGTCGCAAAGAGCCGGGCGGGACCTTCACATTTTTTTTTAAATGTTTTTGTTAAGATGTTGTATGAATAGGTACGACTATCCTTACGGGAAGGAGCTAGTGCAAATAACCGGAACAACGACAATTCCAACTGAAACCGATGAGAGTGATTACAGACAACTTTATTTTATGATGTGTTTATCAATGCGGTGTTGAAAAACCATTTGTATATGTATTTGAATTTAATAATCAACGAATGCAGAGCATTAAAAAACCGACTTTACGTCAAACTTTGGCTAAAGTAGAAGGTCGTCAAGGTAAACTATCTCCGAATTCATACATATCAAAAAAAACATGAATTACACAATCGATTTGTATGAAATTTATATAAGACCAACTATATTCTCTTATTTAAGTATCCTCTATCATATGAAACAAGAATCATCAAAATCGGTTCACCCAGATAAAAGTTATGCGGTAGCAAACATTTGAAAAAAAAACATACACGACGAATTGAGAACCTCATCCTTTTTTTAAGTCGGTTGAAAAATGACAATTGTCGAAAATTACCCTGTGACCCTGGGCCATATTTTAATAATAAACTCCAGAATCTATTACAATTCAATAGCGAACGCTGAGACAACTCTTACCAATAAAATAAAATAAATAAATAAATAATACAATAATTGGGAATATGCGGAAAAAGATTTTGAAAATCATTGATGTATTGAGGTATACTTTTATAATTAGTTTAATATAGTTTTTAAAAATGGTCAGTTTATTTAGATTAAAGAGACCAGAAGGTTGTAACGATACTCACACAAAATCAGACTTTGTTACTTTTTCAAAACAGAATCGTTTTCAAGATCTTGCCAAATTCGATATTAGGACAGATAATTAGTTTACTCGAATACCGTTGTTTGTTGTGTTTACCATAGTTGCAAAAGGATGAACAAATTTAATATTGTTTCACGTAATGGATATTTGGCATACAAAACTAGACAATCTTGAAAGCAAAGCACGCTTTACGTAACAGAATATACTTCGTAATGAGATTCGCAATACGACGATACGACGGAAGAGAGGAATAGCAGACACAATAAAGACGCTTGGCCGCGCGATTAAATGCAAGCCAGCGGAATCACTGAGCTTATTTACTTTGCCACAGTTGTAATAAAAAGTAACCACTGCAGATAAAAACTATTTTTTTAACTATTGAGGAAATAGTTTTATAAAATAGGAATAAAATTGATAGAAAAAGTACTATTCGAGTCTTCTGTCTGACAACTGAGTACGATTTTTATTAGTAAAAGAAAATGTGATTCGCTGTAGAGAAAGTATAATTGTCTTTTTGTTATCGGTGACTTAACCCACGTTGAACCTCAATTACACCTGATGGTAAGAGAAGATGAGGTCGAAGATGACAGCACACGGGTTGAGGAAGGAACTGGCTCTTCATTAAATATTACCGCAACGTGTCACTGCTGGAACGGTGATATTCAGCGGCAGATTTTATATGAAGGATGCAAGACTGCGGTGGTAGATGCTATGATGGAAGATGCTATGGTGGTAGATGCTATGCTGGTAGATGCTACGGTGGTAGATGCGACGGTGGTTTAGACATCTAGAAAGGATGTAAAGTAGATTTACGAAAGAGGTATCCAGAGCACGAATGGATGGTGATGTTGGAAGGGGCCGCCCAAGGCGAACGTATGTCGGCCAAATTAGTGCCATATTGATAAAAGGGCCAAGTTAAATAGGAGTACTCGTGACAGACGATCATGTATGAAAAGATAAATGAACGTGGAGGAAGCGAAAGAGGTATGTTTGGATCACAGCAATTAGCGTTCCCTAGGCTCTGCCTACCCCAGAGGCGGACAGTCATAAAGTCGCATGGTTGCAGATAGCCATGCGAACCTTGAAAGGGTCCTGCAAGCGAGGTCCACTAGAGGACGTTGCCTTAACAACACGCTTATCCGGTAAGGGCGGCAGGTCTATTCGAAGCCGCCCCTACGCGGCAAACTTTTCGATATACTTATTTACTTCACATTAAAAAAATGGTATATTTAATGGTATATTTACTACTTTATTTTACTGTCTAGTTCACGTTGAATTCCACGAATTCCACGATTTGTGATTTCTGTAACTTAGATGTCACAGTGTTACTTGTACAAGTATGTATGCTATACGTTCTATTACAATGTATAGAATTAACATAGCTAAGACATTCAATGACCACGTATGCCGTAGACGCCGAGCCGTAGTTCGTAGTCGTAAATAAAATTTCACCTGTGTCTAGCTGTGTGTATTACTGGCGCTATGGGACGTGTAAGAAAGATAAGTGGTTCGAAATATAAACAAAGGGCAGATGACTATTTATATTTGGTAATGAAAGTAGAGAATTTTTTATTTTTTTATTGGACGGCACTCTATAACTGAAAACCTTATTTTTCGTTGATGTGCTCGAATTATTTGCGTCAACTTGCTGGAATATCAACCACTTCAATTTCGTACTAGAAATTCAACAGACTTTGGACTAGCGTAGCAAAGATAAAGGAATTCTTATCTACAGGATGACTGGTGACAAATTTTAGATACTGAAGAAGAGCACTCTATACTCGATTCTGATCATAAATATGTAATAGAAGTAGGTACTTAATTTTTCACCAGAAATCCCTATGAATAAAAAAAGAGACCTTACTACACTTTTCCTGACGCGCTGCCTCCGTCAACAGGCACACCAACACCCGCTAAGTATCTATTGTATTTCGCTTATGTAACCGTGCGTTGCGTAATGAATTCTTTTACTTTCAGTTAAGTTTACCTACTCAGTAAATAATTAATATTAATTTTTATATCATTTTTTCTCTTCATGTATGATGACCAGTCACCCTGTATAATAGGGGTATATTTTCAAGTGCCAGGGCTTCTTAGGATAACCACATCATCCCTAAATACACCAGCTTCTGAGTGAATCCTTATACGGACAAGATACAATGGTAAAAATATAACCATAATAAAACTTATTTTTACAAGAAAAATCATACATGCAACAAGAAAATAGATAACAGTAAATAGTTAGCAACAAACATTTTCCTATACCTCAGCACGAATTTCAGCCAGTTACAGAAAATGACATCGAGCTGAGCGCGGCATTGGCTATCGATATAAAACTGTCCAACGGTCCTCCGCCAGGCACAGCATCAACAATAGGACAGACCATCTGCAATACAGCTTTGGATCGCAGCCAATTGCAATCGCCACGGTAAAGTATGGAGTCATAAAACGCCCGGCCGCCGCTCGCCGCCCCGCCGCCGCCCCGCCGCCGCGACGCGTGGACGTTGCTTGCGACCTTGGCATTACAGAATGTTTGCCCGCTTCTTTTATTTTATCACTGAGATCGCGGACCGTGTCGGATTATGGATTAGTAAGGAAAATTTAAAATGGATGCGAATCTAGATAGCCCTTAGGATGTAGATGTCTTTAAAGTTTTTTTTTATTCTTTACATGGTTATATGGAAATAAGTAGACTTTGATTTAATTTAGCGCGTTATCGAGTGACTTGCTTTACTTTACATTTTGAAACATGAAGATAAATTACTTTGTTCGCGGTCGCGAAGGACAATACATAGTTTTTTAGGTTAACCGTCTTTTTCAGTTGGACTGAAAGAAGAATGACGTCTACATGCGTCGTTTTGAGTCATCTAAATGTACGGTGGGTTTGTGCAAAGATCTTGTAATTGTTGAAAGATGCATTCAGAAGCAAGAAAGGATTACACCAAATTCATCGGGCCTACAAATTATATCAATTGTGTGTAGGTACGTGTGTTTATGTGATAATGACCTGTACAGATAATCTTTTAAGAGCCTAAAACTATCATTGTAAATCATATTTTATGGTACGCAAAGCTGTTATTTATGTTATCAACCACATAAATAAATTACTGGCAAAATTTCTACCTCAAGTTTTAAAAAATACCCAGAGCTTCCTCCTTCAATGAATACCTGCGAATTAAGAGCTTATATTGAAAGGGTACAAAAATAGGTGTTCCGCCTCGAGTCAGGCTTGAAGCCTGATACATCAATGTGTCCGCGATGAGTGGCTCTTGAGGCCGCGCGAGTGGAGCGCCGCGCCGCGCCCCGCGCCGCGAGCGCCCGCCCGCGAGCGTCTTTGTGCGCACCCAGCTGTGAAGGGCATACTCAACATCAAAGAAATGTCTTCAAATGTTTGTGCTCACGAGGACGTGTGGAGCCTTCATCTCTGAATGTTAGTCGTTTTAATAAATGCCTCCTAATATGGTGATTCAAACGCCTCCTTGTTTTTTAAGGCCTTTTTATGGTGACATCGTGGCTGAAACTGAAGGATTTTGTTTGATGCTTGATACCGCCCAACAGAATATTCTTTATATAACAATCACTAGCTAACTGTTTCATCTGCACATAGCTCGAAAATGTTTATGGAACCTTCTTAAAACTCAATAATATCTATATTTTTTATAATTGTATACTAGAACATTCTGGTAGGGTTAAATTACCATTTGGTATTAGGTATTAAATTTAATATTCTTCTTATGAATGTGGTACAGCTGAAATAATGAGTCGTAATTTGTAAATCAGGAGTGAAACACCACTTAATATGTTGTATAGAATATTTGATTATTTAATTCTTAAACAAAGTTATGTAGATTACACAGCCTCCGAGATGACAGTGCCTTGTCACAAAAATCAAGAATACTTTGTTAAACACTAATGAGGCCTTAATCAAAATTGTGAAATTGTGGACAGCTAAACATCATAACAAGGTTCTGCGAAGCGTCCAAGGAACCACTTCACTTACGAGTCTTTTTAAAAATAGTATCATAAGACAAAGCGTGACTCCTGTCGCGCGACAAACAAACCCTTTACACAGAGTCTACTTTAATTTAAAACTCAGCCTAATGACACCGCGTTTGAAAAAATGTTTAATTATGAATGTGAAGCAGGCTAAGTAATGCGCGCGGTAGTGAAGTGAAGTGTTTGAGGGGAGCCAGCAACCTGTGCGGAGAGCGCTCGCGACGAGGGCCGCCACTCCATGTGCAGATGTGGCTAGCGATTTTTTGCTGTTATGTCAAGATTTTTATGAGTTTTTCGATTGCTTGTTGTGCTGTTTAAAATATTTAATCGTTCATTTTGTTTATTGCAATATGAAAGCTACCGGACACATTCTAAAGACTTCAAACAATAATATTTTTTAAAGCTAAAGTTCCTATCATCGTACCCAAAGGATATTTGGAACGTGTTGTGAAATAAAGAACTAAGTTAGTTTTAACTTGTTAGATACCTCTATCCGATCGACTTTCACGATTGTAATCAGGTAGTAGAATAGCGGTAACTTATTAAGTATACTGGGTGTCCAAAAAAGTATTTTGGAGAAAAATTCCCTAGATAGGGCTAGTCTTCCCCATTCGACTACATTTTTTTTTTATTTGGACTTATAGTTTTTCCAAAAAATATCTAAACATTTCAAGGAAATGGCGCCGTTCCTACATTGTGCAAGTTATAAATAATCTAAAGTCAGATCCCTTGTCATTTATCAACGGACTTAAAATCACAATATTTTTTCCAAGTAGAGTTATGTATTACAGCCGCAATAAAAGATGATATCATAAACTGGCAAGTACTTATTTCAATAGTATTAACATTTCCAATTGGTTCTAGATAGAAGTCTAATCGGACCGGAGATAAACTTTTCCTAACCATAATTCTTTTCAATTAAAACATCGGAATTATCTCCACATCACAACAATTTCAGCAAGAAACTTCTGCTATTTGTACAGTCATTATTACATGGGTGTTTTCACTAATTAATTCACAAACTAAATCCCATTTGAAAATAATGTCGCGTTTTGTTTGTTACCGGAAATACGTACGCGTACCGAGTGAGTCGCAAGGTCCAATTCATAAGTACTAAAACATTGCAATTTACTATCCCTGTCACACTCAGGTGTGCTTACGTGGTTTTGCGTTCTTTTTTATGCTAAAAAACGACGTTAGAGACTAATTTCCCAGAACGAGACTTATGTGTTGCTAATTTTTTACTTACTCTATGTGGCATCCCTTTCTAGAGCAATACTTAGAAAAAAACAATGTCAGTCGGTCAGTCCACCCATGACGTAGTTATGCTCACGCGTCGCGGTTATAATAATTACGTTAGACAATGGCTTACCAATTCAGTGACAAATAAAAAATAAATATTTTGAATTTATTTATGGCTTACCAACTAAAATACATCTTACAAACATTTTCAATATAAACAAAACTCAGATTTTTTTACATAATTTAAAGATATTACCGTTATTATATTTAGATACTATAAAAACAAAGCTCTTTTAGTTAATTTTAATTACAATCTAGGTTATTTTACGTTACAATATTACAAAATGTTACAATACTTTACAATTTACACTATTGAGATTAATTTACATTTACTTAAAATCTTATACAAGAATTTAATATGAAAGAATTGGGCGATTTTAGATGAGAAATCAATATCAAGTCTGTAAAAGACAGAGTTGCATTTTCGGAGGAATAACGACAGTGGTGTATTGTTCCCATAATTGTTTCGACAAATTTTCACATTAAAGGGTGTATAGTGCATTAACCTTGATGACGATCAGGGGACAATAATATGTATTTGAGACAACAATGGCGGGGAATCCACATTTTGATTAATTAATTTATATAAGAATAGAGGTCTAAATAATCCGCCAGAAAAGAGGTTTTATTTTAAAATAATCGAGCCTTTCCTCATAGTCTTTGACTGATCGTCTAATGTCGAATAAAATGGAGAGTCGTCGAATAAATTTCTTTTGTATGCTTTCTATACGATCAATGCTATTCTTGTGATTGGGATACCATCCACATGACTACGTACCAGTGCAAAGTACAAGGCTTTTCAGGCATTTACATTCTTGAATTGTTTTGTGTTACGGTTCAGAAATTACAATATTTTATTCCCTTTCTTACCAACGTTATCTATTTGAAAAGTAAATTACATTTCAGTAACAATTATAACACCTAAATCACGAAGCTCGCGTACATTTTTTAAAGTATTGTTATTTATTTTGTAGTTTATTTATTTATATTTCGATGAACAAAACAGATTACATTCATAAATACTTATTGATTAATGTTATATGGTAATAGTGTAGGTCTGGAATGCAATCCAAAATATGTTCATACAGCTACATCTATTTCAAATTCTTAAAAATAAAAAAGTTATAATAGCTTGATTGATTATATGCGGAAGTACATCAACTAATATCAATTACAATAGTATTTACAGATTTTTACTAAGGGATAAGAGTTAAAGGTTATTTAGTAGTAAACTATTACAAACATTAAAATTGGAGTTTTTATATCATGTCATAAGACAGTAATGTTAAAAAAGGGGTAAATGTCAAGGTTAGTTCAATTATGTCAAGACTAATCTAAATAAAATAAAATTGATACAAAATTAAAATTAAATTGATACAAAGTTATAAATTGACAATTAAAAATTCAAATAAATAAAATGAAGAATATTAAACTAAAAATTAAAAAGTCGAACAGTAAAAATTAAAAATTAAATTTAATTTAAAAAAAAAAGTAGTTCATGTTAATGCTTACTTTTTTACGTGAAAATCTAATATGGTGACATTTTTCTACATTTAAGTCCATAGCGGTAAGTTGATAATTATCCGTGTATAAACAATAATAAATAAATAAATATGAATATGAAAAATTAAAATATGTACGAAACAGTGCGATCTTACCGCGAGTTTAGTGTTCCTTATTTAAGAAGTAGTGGGATCGAAAATATGCGAGTGCAACATTGAACTATTGAGTTGATTTAATTAATTACTGTAAAAAAGGTTGATTCCAATTTTAACAACGCCAGAATTACCTACTTAGGTGTTGTGAAAACTACATCAAGCTGCTGTTTCATTCTGATGGTCCTAAGCCCATACAAAGTAGGAAGGAAAATTGGAATCGAGATGAATGTGTACGTTGTATTCAAGTAAGCAGCTACCCACATGACTAAGTTTATTTTGATCTATTATGTAGATGTGTATCGTAAGCCGCGCGCGTTATCTGGATGGATGAAAGGACGCGCTTTCCTTGAAATTTTTAGAATTTTTTTATGGAAAAACTATAAGTCCAAATAAAATCGTTTTTTTTTGTAGTCGAATGGGGAAGACTAGCTGTATCTAGGGTATTTTGTATATTTATGTTATAAGCCATGCTGGAATGGGAGCGAAAGAAAAACAGCAACTTCTCTTCCCGGCATACTGTAAAAGTCAGTTAAGGGAGAGAGATTTTATTTGCGTTTTTGTGGGCGATAGGCTGAGCCCATGTCACTGAAATAGTCTCTATCCATCATTATAATATATAACTCCATATACAGGCGTGAAGTTATGTATAAAAAACATGCGAAAACCTGTAATGGCTTATTGTTTATTTAACTTACTTATATTGTATAATATAACTGTTGGTTTTTCATAATAATAAATGAAGTGACTTTACTCCGTAAACTCCAGGTATCTCCTTTGTAAGAGCAGACACTGGCGCAGGCTTTGAGAACTTGAGTCTTGCCAGTTATAAAATTACAAAGCAGAGAAGATTTATTGTCCTTTTTGTATGAGTCGTGGAAGCAGATGTGATTTAAAATACCTCGAAATAAATTAAATTATACACAAAAGAGATGAACTTCAAAAAATCATACAAAAGCAGTTATTAAAAACCGAACAAACGCTTTTATCTATACTGAAACTTTTTCATCAGCTTCGCACAACTAGGTCGTTGGGATTTCCGCTCCCGCTCTGAATTCCGTAGTTTTTGTTTTTTGTCAAATGAAACTGAGACGATAGCATAGAACTGTTGGGAAATCTGGTTTTAGGCACAGAAAAAGTTACGACTCAAGAGGTCACGGCGCGGCGGCGCAAGCTTTATTTTGAGATAGTCGAGTCTCGAGGCACAAATATTTCCCTCTAGCTAGACTATTGTGCCACGCTGCGCTGCTGAAATCTGGGAACATGGTAATCTAACCTAATAATCTCGCCCCCTCAAAGATTCCTCTTGCGCAAAAATATCACAATTGATATACCTAATTATACAATACGCAAAGCTGAAAATATCCTTTTCACACAATAATGATTCGGAAATCAATATTTGTTTTTCTTTTTTGTTTTGAACTCTCTTCGTCAATAAATATATTGTATTACTGAAGAGGATTCCACATTTCATTGTACCGAGGGCTTTTAACCAAACACAAAGGTTGTCTACAAGGCATACTGCGGAGACAAATATTATTTATGCAGTTGTCGATAATATTTAGTATTGTCTTATATTTCTCATATTACTGAAACAAAGCTGCATTCATATGGTTTCCTCTTTCAATCAGACATTAGTGTTTATTATTACGTACGTACGTACATACGTAACTTCACGCCTGCATCCCTTATGGGGTAGGCAGAACACTAGAGGTTATAAGACCATCTGGTGTCACGACAAATGAGGTAATATAATGATGGAGAGATATAATGATGTTTATTATTATACTTTTAGTAATGGAAGCAAATATTCCGTCTATGGTTTTATTCTATATAAATTAAAAGCCTTGAAACCTGTATTTAACCCTGAGGTGAGTCATACTTAATTAGTCTCAGTGGCGAGGACCCAACCTCGCCTGCTGCGGCACCGCGCCGGCGGCCCTCGGTTCGATTTGTGGATCGGACGTTTGTTAAAAGTTAGCTGTGGTCGCATTGTGTGATATGGTTTAACTGCCTATCATCACAATTGGATTATTATATTTAACAACAATAAAAATATGTTGGATGTGTACTTAGAATAAAAATGATATCAACTATATACTTGAATTGGAAAAAAGTCAAGTTCGCAGAAGTAAAAAAAATACATAAAAGTATAATTTTATCATTTGTGTATTTTTTTAACATCTGTCAACAATACTATATTTTATTACATGTATACGTAACTAAGCAATTTTAATTGGATTTTATAATATGATATGAACTGAAGCTAAAGAGCTGTTTGCGCCTTCAACGTTATTTATCTCTGAAAGTACCTACCGGTTCGAAGAAACGAGGCTACCGGTTACTTGCAGGCTTAGTGCCCTAGCAATCAGCCACCGACCCCGAGGAATTTTAAAAGTCCTCTAACTATAAATAAATAATCTTTACGCACAAATAAAAAGCTGCTGGAAGTTATTGCTTTATAAAGATGACTTATGACTTCCTTTTATTGCTACATAGATGAGACACAAGCCCCGCAGCATTGTGCCCTACAGCGCGCGCTGCCCCACCGAGCTGGCGAGCACAGCATGCGTCATGGGTACCTGAGAAGTGCGACACGCTGGACAGGATGGACAGCCCCGAGTGCCGGCTGCGCGAGGGGTGGATCATCCCGATGGAGAAACTCTCCGAATCATCCATTTGCCACATTTTGAACAGTTAACAACAAGCACCGCACTCGAACACAACTCAGTACTTCATGCACAATTGCATTGTTCTCCAGTAACGCCGCGGTCGATAATCGACTTCAGTTCGAGCTTTAAAACATTACTGAAATACGGATACGTATAGTATCTTTTATAGTTACATTGCCATTTAAGTATCTTCTATCACATGAAAGTTGAGGCGATGATTGTTCGTGACGTAACTTTGCAAGGAAGGGTCGTCCGACGGGCGCGGAGGCTGCGGCGCGACTGAGCAAAGCAGGCAGTTACCTTGCCACCCCAACCCGGTTATTGTTTGGCGCGGAAAAGGGTGGCAACACGTCACGGAAGAGGACGCCGCCACCCGCCCGTGGGAAAATGTGGACATAACATCGGCATACTAATACATGTTCGGGCTTTTTATGATTTTGTCCGTTCTGCGATTGCCAATTTTCATATTTGAAGAGCTCGATTCATAAATTAGGTAATATAGGAATATTGAGATACTATTTATATGATGATCAATGCCGAGGACCCAGCGTACATTTCCGACACAAAAACAGCTGTATTTAATACAAAAACATATTTTTCTTTTACGAGTAGCATAAAAGCAAGGCTATTAATAAAGGATACAAATAGGTATCTATAAAGAATCTTAGTCAAAAGTGAATAACGCTTCAACTCATGACTACAGTACTTAAAACTTTCCTAAGGCTATCAACGGCAAATAAATGTAAACTTTCAGAGAGTAGGGCGGTGGCGGTCAAGCGACGAACTCTTCAGCTTTATTATATCTGAAGAGATTTAACTGCTTCTTATACTATTAATTCACAAACGATGTACTCATGAAACACAGGCATACATAATAACCCATCATGAAACACAGGCAGTTCTCTACATTCTTACAGTTGAATTTATTAACGAAAAGTTCTATTTATTTTTATCTGTATGTATATCTTTGAATGTTCATTGTTTGTAAAATTTAATATGCACTTTTTTATTCGCGCGAGAGATGTTAAGAGAACGGTTACTAGAGCAACCGATTAGTTTATAAAGAAGCACCGAAATTGCAGCTTTATCATAACCAGTGCTATGCGATGTGCGTTAAAATTTACAATGCTTTAGCAAGACAGTTAAAGTTAATGCCACAAAATAAGTTTAAGTTTGAAATGACTAAATGGTTAAAAGATAAGTGTTTTTATAGCCTGAAAAAATATTTTGAACATAAAAAATATTAATCGATAATGTAATTGTTATTAATAACCCATGTTAATGATATAGTGATAGTTATTAATTTGTGTTAAGTTTATTCTTCATAGTAACAATTATTATATAAACGATGAATTTAATCTTAGAAATAATATGAAGACTAATTATTTCAATGATGTTTAACCTATATGCGTGACACATTCTTCAAATTAATTATTCTGCATACCAAACTAAAAAGATTGCATGCTGTTAGACAGTTTTGTATAAGGAACGTATCATAGTATAACCACCTTTTTGTATACATTGAAGCAATAAATATGATTTGATTTGATTTGCTCGCTGCTTTAAGGCTGCCTTCGGCTTCCTTACCATAATGTATTTAACATTCAGCGAAACAGCCCCATCCCACTTAGGGACAACCATTGCGTTCAACCTCATAGTACCGCATTAACAATAACTAATAAATCTTTATTTTACAAAAATTTTAGGTCGATCATATACTGCTTTAAAAATAGCATGCAAAACTGTTTCATTTCATAATCTCAGACATTAACAAGTTATATTTTTTAACTAACCTACTGTTAAAAAGAAACTCCAACACATAATATCATTACAAAAAAATAAGCAACAAGCATGTCTTAAGATCCAACAACAATTAGTCATTTGTTTTGTCCGTGTAGAGTCGGCTTGGAATAGTCCTCCCGGCCCTGATCCGGGCGACCCCATGGTGGGCCCCTCAGGTTCGCCTGGCCAGCGACTACCTATCACATGAAGTCTGCCGCAAAGTATTCCGGGATTTTATCTGTATTCCGGCAATATTTGATGAAGATCCAGTTCTTCCTAAGCCAGTATGCTCTCACCTTCGAGCTTATACTCATGGCTCACCAAAGTTTAAAGTTTTTAAATCGTGGCACTTGCGTTGTCTATGTAGATATGACTTTTTTAGACCTACTATGACGTCACAGCGGATATTTATTACTGGGAAATACAAACAGATTCAAAGATGCTGCCGATGAAATCGATTATTAAGAACAAATGGTTCAATATTATGAAATCGATCTTCTGACAGACATACATACTCGCGGACTAAATCTATAGGCGACCAACCATGATGCTTCATGAGAAAGCTGATCCCATAAAATCACTACTCACACTGTGAAGGATTCGTTAAAACAGTACGTTTTGTGGAGAGGAGTGCTTAGCATTAAATCATCAGTGGAACGTAAATGTCTGCTGTGAGTTTCAAGTCAAAAAAGGGATTGATCTCCGAGGTAGCTGGGAACCACAGCACGCGGTACAGTAAAGACAGAATATGATTACCTATCCCGGCGAAGGCGAATCGGGAGCCACTTGAGTTTAGCGCGAAATTCGGAGATATGATCATATTTACGTAATCCGAATATGAAGCGTATACAAAGATTTTGGAGCCGCTCAAGTTTATTTAAAAGTTCTTCTATCAGGTCGAGGTAGCTGGTATCATCGTAATCGAGAACGAAGAGTAAAAGAGAATGTGCTTCAATAGTTTTGGTTGATGTCGGCAAAAGATTGCGCAAGCGTTTTAAGGAGCTATTTATACCAAACATCTTCCTGCTCAGTGCCTCGACTTGTGGTTTCCATGATAAGGTTTTATCGAATATGACAACCAAGTTTTTGACCATGTGACTAGGACATATAGTCACACCGTCAAAAACTATAGGATGAATCATAACGAAATCAATGTGACTAATCATATTAGAGCTACCAATAATTATTGCTTGTGACTTAGCTGGATTCACAGTAAGCCCAATGTGATTGACTCCATTCGTTTATTATAAAAAAAAATAATCAAAAATTCTTTATTAGTGTTATAATTTGTGATTACATGATTTGGAAGTATCCTGTTAAGTTTTAAAAACCTGTATTAGGAGATTTCCGCAAATCACAAATCTATAAAGAAGAACACTTACTTAATAATTAAACAAACTAACAAAATTCAAAGTAAGGGTAGACATTGATTTATAAATAATAATTGTGTTATTAACAAATTCTTTCGAGATTTTGAATGATTGCCTAAAATGAAGGTATACAAAAATATTACGCATAAGTTGTCAAGAGCTCAAGTGATACATAAAATTTTAGATATGGCATGGTTCTTGATATGGTATGAAATATAAATATGAGACATGAGTATAGTATATAATGTATACATAATATAAATGTAATATATATTTAATTTAGATTTTATAGTATATTACCTATGTTGTGTTTTAAATATGTCGTGAAAAATAATGTAGTATTTAATGTGTTAGTGTTTGTGAGTATGCATATGCTATTATTACTTTTAAATATAATAGGTATAATACTTATCTTAATTAAAATTTTCTAATAAATATTCAGTTTCTTAGTTTTAAAATAATATACATACAAACACATAAATATATTTTTAAGCTATTATTTATAGTATGAAATAAATATATACCTGTGTGATTGTTACTTTTTTTTATTGTGAAAGGTGTTTGTGTATAATGTGTGTGTGTGTGTGTGTGTGTACATAATATAATACTTTAATCACCCAAATTATAGACATTTATTATTTATTTATTTATTTATTAGGTATATCAACAGTAGTACATACATAAACATTAAATTAACAATTTTGACACTTTGTCTTGTACTTATATGTCTACCTATTACAGATACATACATACATACATAACGTCACGCCTGTATCCCTAATGGGGTAGGCAGAACAACAGAGGCTATAAAACGATCTGATGTCACGTTTGACAAATTTGGGGGTAAGTATTATAATGATGGAGAGAGACTTGCAGTGATAAGGGGGTCAGCCTATCGCCCACAAAAATGTCAATAAAACCTCCATCCCTTAAATAGTACAGATATACACAGCATTACATAATAATATTGAGACGCACAAACACACATAAAAAAAGATTAATTTAACTTAAACAAATAATTTAACATCACTTAATTACTTACATATAAAAATCACATCAAAATAAAATAAAATAAAGTAAAAAGATTACAAAATACTACTCAGAGAGGGAAAGCGACTGAGAATGTTTTAATTTTAAAGAATTACGCGAAGAATAAAAAACATCAAATTCAAACTTATGCAAAGCTACCTAGACGAAACGTGAAGATGTCTTACGAACAAGCTGGGATAACTTGGATTATTTGTCTTTAACGAAAGCTAAGTCAAGGGTGGTATAATTATTCCAAGACGACCTTAATCAAAATAGTGATGGTCACGTGTGAAGAAAATGATCATAGAGTCATTAGTAGATCTATAGTAATCAATGAAATTAAAAATTGGAAGCCTTCACCGCATGCCAGTCACTATAGTCGCATCACGTGAGATTAAGTTTAAACCTGGGTAACTACAGCGAATCCCGACCGAAAAAGTTTACCCACCATGATGCATTTTATATCAAGCACAAGTAAAACAATGCCAAATATGCAAATTAGTGTGTCAATGATACCGCTTTTGTTGTTGTAATTGAAAGTTCTTTTTGAATATTCCCATTTGCTTTTACAATATGAGCTTAAAAAAAATAAAACAACAACCAGAGTAAAATAAATAAAAAAAACATAAAATTTGATACAGTCCAGTTACAGTAAATTAGCAGTTTTATTTGCAATTGTGATGATCCCGCAGTCACTTGACTGATCCAACAGTCAAATGATCAACAGATGATCCAACAGTCCTTTGCAAAGGACTATGCAAAGCGAGGTTTGTCCGACATCGGGGCACATAAAATATTTTTGTAATCACACTTCGGGAAAATTTATACGGCACATTTAAATTTATTTGTTCCAAGATCTGAGTACTTTTAATTCTATTATTTAATAAGCTATGTAGAAACATTATATCAGTTACTAAACGACGGTTGCGGAGAGAACTCATTTGAAAATGTTTAAGTCTTTGTTTGTAAGGTTGTCTATAAGATATTCCTGATGAAAAATAGCATAGATGTCTTGTACATGCTCGTTGGATACTTTCAAGTCTCTGAGAGCCTGCACATTACACTGGATTCCACACTACACTTGCGTATTCCAAATGACTGCGAACAAAGCTGTTAAAGATTTTTGTTGAAAGACGCTTCATTTCTTTTGAGTTGCGTTTAATGAAACCTAACATTTGTGCTGCTTTTTTCGTTACGTTATTAATGTGGTTATTGAAATTAAGTGCACTGCTCAAGGATACTCCAAGATCTACAACTTCTTTTACTCGCTTGAGAATCATGTTATTAATTATATAAGTGACGTTGAGAGCATCCTTGCGTTTGTTAGTAAAACTAATAACGTGACACTTTTGTTCATTAAGTATCATCCCATTATTTGAGCACCATTCTATAATGTTATTCAAGTCATTTTGAAGTAGTTCTGTATCAGCAACATTAACTACGGTTCGATACAGCTTTAAGTCATCAGCAAACAATGAAACATTGCTATATTTTACTACGGATGTTATGTCATTGATAAAAATAAGGAACAATAACGGTCCGAGATTCGATCCTTGTGGAACACCAGAATTGGCATAAAATATGTTAGATTCAGAACCGTTTACTAACACAAACTGAGGTCTTTTTGCGAGATATGACTGAAACCACAATAATAGCGATCCATCGATACCGTATGATTTCAGTTTAGCAATTAAACGCAAATGATTGACCTTGTCAAAGGCACTGGAAAAGTCAGTGTAAACTGCATCCACTTGTAAGCCTTTATCTATTTCGCTAAATCCATGTTGGAAATCAGAAATTTTATCTTCAACTGCATTATAGACAAAAGGACATATAAGAGATTCGAATATTTTTGCAAAACACGAAAGAATAGATATTGGTCGATAGTTTTTTATATCAGAAGCATCATTTTTCTTGTGTACAGGGACAATTCTAACTTTTTTCCATTCATCAGGAAATATTCCTACTTTAAGTGACTCATTAAAAATCAACATTAAAGGCAACGCTAATGATGAACCACATCGTTATAAATAAATAAAATCTCCAGACAATCACACCAACTACATGGCCTCAAAGTTAGCGAAGCTTGTGTATGAGATTCCATGTAGCGACCTAGGGGAAAACCTAGAATATAAATACATAATTAGATAAACACCCAGACCCGGAATATTTTTTTTTTCTTGTCCCGGGCGGGATTCGAACCCGCAACTACTGGCATCTGAGGCAGATAGGTTTACCCCATCGCCAAAGTGGTCGTCAGTATTCTAATTAGATAGTAGGAAGAAGTTATATTTAGAGAAATTGAGTTTATGAAAATTGAAAAGAGAAGAGGAGACAACACGCCACCCTGCGGGACGCCGGCTTTCAGTTCTGCCAAAGATGAACAAGCATCATCCATGACAACACGTTTTCGACATCCACGTAAGTGGACCACGAAACCAATCAATTGCTGATGGAGATATATGTTAAGAGAGCGCAAAATTTGGAGTAAAACATCAAAGCGCACATTGTTAAAGGCGTAACTGAAGTCTAATAGAGTCAATATTGTGAGATGGGTATTTTCTATTGCCTTATGTACCTATGTCGTCTAATATTTTGACTGTAATTAACAAATAATTTAATGCAGTAAAGTAACAGTTCGAAATGTCAAATAGAAAAATAATGATACCAGTTAAAAACTTCGTAGTGTAAGTACTGAATGAGAATGATAGAAGACAAACGAGTCTTTGTCATTCGTTTTGCATAAAATTTTAAAGATATTTATAAATGATTGAAATGGAGGTATGTACTATATCTCTAAAGTAACTTTAATGAAAATAATTAATCACCAAACAAACCTAGTGCTTTGAAACGGTTACAGTAAAAGTAAAATCGACTTGATAACTTGTATATTTTTAAACTCGTTTTGTCGTTCAAAATGAAATTTTAATATTACCCTTTGCTAACATTAAATAAAAAATAGAAGATCTTGTGAGCAAAAACTTTTTTTCCGTACATAATGATTTTATTTAAAAGAAGTTACATTAATTCACTTAAACCACATCACTATTTATTTTCTTCCCTAAAGTGGGCACACTGGAACTGTCATATTACTGCATTGAATTATTTGCCAGGATATAGTCTGGCTAATGAAAGTAGAGACTGGAAAAACCTGGCGATTCAAAAAAATAGCATCATGGTAACCCCGAAAATAGCACGAAATAAATGGATGAAACAAACTTCATAGTTGATTAATTATTTAATAAAATTGTCGTAAAAAATAACAATATTGGTACTTTCCTACTTTTTTATGAGAAGTATAATATTAAAATGATAGGCAACTTGTATTAATCCGGTTTAAAAATAAAACAAAAAAATACAAAATTATTTTTATTCATTGTAATCAAAATCTGAATCCAGAAATTCTACATGGAATGAATCGTCAGAGTCACTGGTATCGCTGTTTCCTACATTGATTATGAAACTATCAACATTTTAATTTTTTATTAATTTTCAAATACGAAAATTCCAAAATCTCAATTACCAAACCACCACCAACCGGTCTATAGACAACAGGGACACCAGAAAAACGACTTTGACATTCATGCTAGTACTGCCATATAAAAAGTTTGCTAAAACCCCCAGTGTCTACTTTCGTTAGCCAGACTATAGAGATGTGTCGGTTTTGTATCCGGGCCGAAATCCTGACTGGTAAGGGCTCAAAGTATTGTTTTAATCAATAAAACTGGAACTTTGATGATGAAACAGTCGTTCCAGGACTTTGGATAAAAAAGGTAAAACAGAAATGGGACGTAAATCGGAAAAGGACCGGGGTGAAGATTTTTCAGGGAGGATTTTTCGCAATACTTAAGCGTTCTTCCATTGTGTAGGGAATGTATTGGTCATGATTGATTTATTAAGGATTCTAGTGATAATGGGAAGCAGGAAGTCAAGTAGGATCATTATCATATTTCGGCTTATACCGTCACAGCCCATTGAATTCGATGTGATGGATGTAATGTAGCTCTCCTAACATCACATTCAGTGAATCGACAAAACGAAAAAAGGACTAAGATGGGGCAGACGAAGATGAGATGTGGTGTAATATGCTAGACTTAGCGTGGTCATCAATTTGACAAGAAGCAGAGAAGTGACTTGCAGAGAGTTTACATCAAATGTATCTGGATCGGTATGATTCATGATTTTGCCTACGCCCAAAGTTTTTAGAAAACTCCTGACTTTAGCTGGGTTTTGATCTGTAACAGAGTTATGGATATAGCGTCGTTGTGCGTCCCTACACACTGTATTGCAGCGATTTTGCGGTAGCCGTACTGGGGCGTGGTGGTCATAAAGCTGAGTCAGCAAATTGTTAAACAATTCCAACTGGGAATCGAAGGCTTCAGCATTAGTAACAGAACGAAGCTTATGCGTTCGGACTATTGTGTGTTCATACATAGGTACTAAATGTTCAAGATTAGTAAAGTAGTTTCGGGTCGAAGGTGGACTATCAACAACACCTACTAAAGCCTTTGTCAACCGAAGTGATATCAAAACGAAACGATATTCTGCTAAGACAGAACTGATGAGTGTGTTGACTTGACGCATTCAACACCTTATATGGGAGATTATATCGCATGTAAATTGCAACCCCACCACCTGGTCGGCCAGTACGATCATTGCGTAGCAAATTAAAGCCGGGCAAAATGTATAGTTGATGTTAGACAGGGTTATTGATGGGAGACAGGGTTAAGTATCTGTATATGTTGTAGATTTCCGAAAAGTAGCTTATGTTCATAAAATAATTGATATTTAGACAGACAAAAAGATAGACTTACTTTCGTGTTTACATTAGAATATCTATTAAGTGGGGATTTTCGATCAAATATTTAAGATACGATGCATCGCATATTGATACAATCAGTTGCGTGCGATACATAACGATACGAGTACGACATATCGATACAACGCCACGTGTCGGGCTTAGCTAACTCGGATTACTCGCCTGTTACAACACGTTTATCAAGGTAAGCAGCAGGTTGTAAGCAGACCCTCACTAAAAGTTGTGTGCGACTGTTGCATAGGCTGGCAAGTGGAAACTCAATAGCCCAGTCAAATTAAGCCGAAAATAGGCAAACAGGGGAAATAATTCGTGTAGTTTTGAAAATTAGCAACACGTATACCTTGTGCACTCCAGATTAACATATTGAACGAACTCAAGGGTGGGGGGTGTGCTGTCGGTGTAGGGAGGGGATGAAAGTCCCTATTTTCAGGTTTTTGGTCATATCTCGAAAATCTGTACAAATAGCCCTAATAGTGGCTTCTGACCAAAGTTTATTTATAAAATTTCCTATTGATTTTTTCATATTCGTTTTAACTCTACAACCAACACTTCACGAGTTACAATGTGTTGAAATTTGCGATGTGCGAGATTTCCGTTAGTCCTCGGCTACTAATGGCGTCTTCACGATGCAGCCCTAATTTGTGTAGTCTTGAAAATGGGCATAGTTATACCTTATGAAGTCCAAATCATCATATTCGATGGTGGGGGCTATGCTGAAGGTGTAGGGGTTGAGGGTTCCTATTTTCAGATTTTGCTAATGGTCAGAGTAAATTAATGAAATCGGCGGAAATAAATCGTGTAGTTGGTGATTTGGACTTCATAAGGTATAACTATGCCCATTTTCAAGACTACACAAATTAGGGATGCATCGTGAAGACGCCATTAGTAGCCGAGGACGAATGGAAATCTCGCACATGGCAAATTTCAACACATTGTAACTCGTGAAGTATTGGTCGTAGAGTAAAAACTAATATTACAAAATCAATAGGAAATTTTATGAACAAAATTTGTTTACAAACAACTATTACGCCATTTGTACAGATTTTCAAAATATGAGCAAAATCCTGAAAATAGGGACCTTCATCCCCTCCTTAACCGACAGCACACCCCCCACCCTTGATGACGTTCAATATGTTAATCTGGAGTGCACAAGGTATATGTGTGCCAATTTTTAAAACTACACGAATTATTTCCCCTGATTTTTCTAATTTGAATGGGCTACAAGTCAATTTCTTCGCGCCATTGGCTTCACAATTAATAGAACATTCGTATTCGAGGAAAACATTAAATGTAAATGGGAGAAAACGAAAACTTTAATTTGCTAAAAATCAGGGTCCAACTCAGTTAACTGATACTGCTTGCCATTACAATATGCAATTGCACTATAGTGGTCATCAATGCAGTGCAATCATCACATTTTGTTGTCCAGTAGTTAACTCTAAACTAACATCAATTGACAACCCGCTAGTGTAGCAGTTACATACATTGCCTTCTATGTCAGAGGTCCTGGGTTCGAATCCTATCGGAGGCAGATATTTGTGTGATGAACAACAGATATTAGTTGGCAAGTCGTGGATGTATGTTGTCATAAAAAATATTTATTTATTCAATATGTATGTATATACACAAACATATATTTCTTAAGTGTATCAGTTACCTAGTATCCATAACACAAGTTCTTTAAGAAACTTAATTTGGGTTAGATAATGTGTGAGTTTCAGAAATATTTATTTATTATTTATTATCAAAAATAACAGCCAATAATGTAAAGAGATAGCACTGGCCTGCTCAAATGGGTTATCAGAAGTTATTCACTTAGCTATGGAATAGAGAAGTTCATTTTACTTTAGTCTATAACGGCTTTCTAAACATGTCAAATTTACAATCACGATGAGGCTTCTTTGAGCCCATTTTACCGGCCGAGTCTACCCGAAGGTTAACGAATATTAACGAGTTATTGAAATTGATAATTTGAGTTTCACAGTTTCACTCTTCGTCTTCCTTCCTAGTTCCCTGTGATTATTTTTTTAGTCGCTTCAATTTGTGGTCAATGATGGATGGAAGTCGTCGTGGCGCCGTGGTTACTGTGTGTATCATACGATATCACAGGTTAAGCAACGGTCGGCGCGGTCGGTACTTTGATGGGTGACAGCCGCCCATTCATATCTCACGACGACTTCCGTGCTTCGGAGGGCACGTTAAACAGTCGGTACCGAGTGCTGTATACTTGTATACAGTAGTCGTTAGGGTTTGTCAGAAGCCATCTAGGCGCCCTAAAAAATTCTGGCATCCAACACCCAGCACTGGGCCAATTTGGTGGATTATGGCCTATACCTCCTCTGCACCCAGGGGAGAGACTCATGCCCTGCAGTGGGCTCATTACAAAGAGTTGTGATGATGATGATGATGATGGATGTGACGAACAATTTGATTAACATACAGCTGATAGATCGTACTGTGCAAATAGAGTGCGACGTAGGAGAACGGTGTACCGGCGAAGAAAATACCCTTTTTCTCTGGACGATATTGAATTTAAAAAGAGATATCGCTTTAATAAAGATAATGTACGGCGTATTACCGATTTAGTTCGTAATGAAATTACGCGAGGTCCAAGAGGGTGTGCAGTGTCCCCTGAGCTACAGGTGCTGACAGCGTTGCGGTGCTGGGCGAGGAATGAGGTTAGTACAGAGAGTATGTTTCCATCTGAGTGCGGTGAGAGGTTGTGAAGATAAGTTTGATATAATTATAATGACCATTCCTGGCTCTTAATTTTCCTTGCCTCACAAACGAAAATATCACTATAAGGCGATAGGTAGGTATTACATAGAGGACATCTCTTGTGAAGTAAAGCCATGTACACCCCGTACAGAGGTCATATTTTAATGTAATACTTGTACGTATTGTAATACAATTGTAAGTGCAGGTAAATGAAATATCCATAGCCTTAGGGCGAACCACAGTAAGAAACGGCTTTTCAATCATACAGTATTACACAAAAAAAACAGGATTTTGTCTCTGGTGCAATGAAATGTGACGTTGCCGCTCATTCGTATTGTAATCCGTATAATAATGGTGTATTAGTTAAAACAGGATTTTCAGATGTCTATGAATCACCTTCACTTACAACCAGGGCTTGTTACCGGTATCAAATTCCCGCAATTATATTGTTAATTAACGTTACTTTCATAATGTTAAATTTTTACCGGTAATACAGGTACCGGTAATTTAGTATCCATTCAAATTTAACTATGTTGACGATTAACGTTAAAAGTATCGGTACTTTTTTCGTTATGATGCGTTGTTGCCAAACCGTGCAGCAAACAGGCCAGCGTGGCGCGGCGGCCGGCGTCGTGCGACGCTATGTGACTATTGTGACTGAGTGGCAACATTGCATCCCCTGCCGATAGATAGGCAATAAGCATGAGTAATGATTTCAATGTTTTAATAGTTCGGCCGATATATACAGTAATTCAACTCGGCCGCATCTTTGAAATAAATGCCTACAGCGCCGCGGTCCATTCACATGTGATAGGGCTGCCCGCCTTCAGTGCTTAAACGACATTTGCCTACTTTGTGTTTACTTCCATTTAGTTTTGTGACTGCAAATATACTTTTTTATATAAACAAATAAAATACTTTGTAAACTGAATAGGAAGTGTTCAACAAAAATACCATCTCGTGTCAAAAAACCATGTTTATGTTTAAATAACAAATCGGTCTTATAAATTAGCGACCGAAAAATACATGCGCCTCGGTTGAGACGCACGAAAAGATGAATTATTAAATTTTAAATAGGGATGCAACGATACGGCTATTACGATACCAATACAAATGACGAATACATCGTAATGGCTAAATACGATAACGAATTACGATACGAATGCATTACGATATTTGTTTAATACCATTTTGATGAATTTATTGGAAGCTTTGTTGTATCATGTATGTTATTGTATATAAGACTAAGTCAAGTAAAAGTATTTAAAAAAAGTTATGCATTTTTATTTAATCGATATATTTATGAATTTTCATGACTAACTTATGTTTTATTTTATATGGCTACATTTACCGACTATAAATTAATTTTAATTGTAGTCCTTATTTATTACTGGCAAATTCTTATGCAGAAAACACAACAGCTTTAGGTTTTTTTCCTTAAACTAAAATTTAACTTTTTTTCTGGGGATTTTATTATAGATTTTTATTATTACTTTAACATTTTTGTGCGCCATTAATTAAGCTTATTGTAATTTTTCGATATTTTTATCGATTCCAGCATAATTTTAGCTACGTTCTGGTCTAGTGTTAATATTGTCTTAAGTTTTCGCGATTCATACTATTAAATAAAACACTTTTAAACCGGATTTATCGCGTATATTTACATTTTAAATTTTGACTCGACGTTTCGGTGTCTTTTCAGACCCCGTGGTCACGAGCGACTGAGGTGTCAAGCGTCGGATTGATAGATTGAAAAAAGTTATACATCATCATCTCCATCTGTTTCTCAGTCTTCGAGCGTAGCGTTCGGGATTGACACAAAACGAGCTGACAGTATCTTGAGTTACAGGTCGTGCAGCTTGCTGGATGTTAGATTTAATGTTTTTCAGGATAGGGTCCCATGTCGGTGACAGTTTCCAACCATCTTCTCTATTGAAATTAGGGTGTTTTTTAATTTCAATCGCTTCTCTGATCATTCTAGGAATGTAATGCTTCTCTCTAGATAAAATTTTCACAGAGTCAAACCTTAAGTAGTGGTTGGGCTTGTCCATGGAATGCTCACAAACTGCAGACTTTGAAGCTCTTCGATTTTTAATATCAGCTATGTGTTCTTTTACGCGGGTTGATACGTTTCTTTTGGTTTGACCAATGTAGGAAAGCCCACAGCCGCAGTCAATCTTGTAAACACCTGGGTCTTGTAAAGGGATGCTGCATTTAACTGAGCGAAGATGTTGACTTATTTTTGAATTAGGTTTAAATACTGTTTTTATTGAAGCGCGCCTAAGAATGTTTGAGATTTTATCTGTGACACCCTTTACAAAAGGTAGAAATGCAGGTTTGCGTTCGACTGTCTGAGGCTTCACGTGGTCACTGCGGCGGCGACGAGGTGGTTTGAGGCCGTTTTCACGAAGCACCTTGACAACATGTTTCAGTTCATCATCAATGTGCTGAGGATCGCAGATTCCATGTGCTCTCTGAAACAAAGAGGAGCCTACGGCGAGTAACTGGCTCGGGTGGTGGTGGGACTTTCCATTTAAATAGCGGTCAGTATGGGTGGGTTTCCTATAAACTGTGTGACTGAGTGTACCATTTGGATTTCTTTTAATTAAAACATCAAGAAAGGCTAACTTATTATCCTGTTCTAATTCCATAGTGAATTGTATTTTAGTATTAAGGGAATTAAGATGGTTTAGAAAAGCAGTTACTTTATGTTGAGGTAAGATTGTATATGTATCGTCAACGTACCTCTTGTAGATCTTCGGCACGACGGGTGCCATGTGGAGAGCACGCTCCTCAAAGTCTTCCATGTAGATGTCAGCAACTACAGGTGACACTGGGGAGCCCATAGCAACACCATCAATTTGTAGATAAAACTCATTATTCCACATAAAGTAGCCCGATGTAAGGCATAATTCTAATAATTCTGCATATTCAACAGGCAAATCTGATTCAGTTAGCTTTTTCTTGACAATTTCAATGCAGTCTTTGACAGGTAGTGATGTAAACAAAGACTTAACATCAAAACTAACCATGGTTTCATTGTTTGCAATTTTAAGATGTTTTAAATCACTAACAAATTGATAAGAATCCTTTACATATGCTGCTGTTTTGCCTCTCAATTGTGAGAGTACACCTGCTATATGTTGAGCAAGCTTGTAAGTTGGTGTGTCTATTTGGCTCACAATAGGTCTTAGTGGTACATCAGTTTTATGCACTTTAGGTAGCCCATACAGTTTTGGGGGTTTTACACAAGCTGGGATTAATTTATTCACATCTAAATTTAACCATTCTTTGTGTTTTTGTATTAATTCGGAAGTTTTCTTCATAATTCTAGAAGTAGGGTCATAGTTTACTTTTTTATAAGTTAATTCATCCGACAAAAGGTTAGTAATTTTTGTGTTATATTCAGATGTGTCCATCACAACAGTGGCGTTTCCTTTATCTGCACGAAGGACAGTTAACTCTTCATTGTTGCGTAAGTTCTTTAATGCAAGTCGTTCTTCTCTAGCAAGATTCGGTTTCGGCAATTTACATCGCCTCAAAACGCCAGAAATATCTTGACGAATACTTTCGGCGTCTTCCTTAGAGATTTTATTCTGAAAGAGACAGTCTTCTACTTTGCAGATAATCTCCTCTGTTGGTATTTTTGATGGAACCGGTGCGTAATTTAATCCCTTGCTTAAAAGTTTTATTGTATTTGAATCTAATGTTTGTTTTGACACATTAACTACTGCCTTTTCCACAGAGCATGATGACGACTGAATTGATTGATTACGGTTGATTGAATGACTCATTCCATTGTTCTCTAATTTGTTAAACTTTTTGATTTGTTTACTTTTATAAATATCATGGATGGCCAATGCTCTTTTAGAAGTTATGTTTTCTATGCTATTAAAGTCATTTTGAGACAGCGTTAATGAGAGTTGATTTTTTAAATTACTTATTGATTTAGCTATTTGAAACGTATCATACCGGTGTTGTTGGATGGATTTGATGAGTAACTTTTTGCTTGCTTGGCGTAGAATTTCGGCACTTCCCCATATGTCTTTCTTTGGTGAAATTCTTACGCACACAGGGATAAGGTCGTTGTCACGACATCTCTTCAAGAAATTCAAGGATGTTAACAGTCGTGATTGCCGTTTTTTTAACCATTCTAACTGCCGAATTTTGTTTGCACTTTCCAGTCCGTACTGGTCCACATAATATTGTCTTAAGTTTTCGCGATTCATACTATTAAATAAAACACTTTTAAACCGGATTTATCGCGTATATTTACATTTTAAATTTTGACTCGACGTTTCGGTGTCTTTTCAGACCCCGTGGTCACGAGCGACTGAGGTGTCAAGCGTCGGATTGATAGATTGAAAAAAGTTATACATCATCATCTCCATCTGTTTCTCAGTCTTCGAGCGTAGCGTTCGGGATTGACACAAAACGAGCTGACAGTATCTTGAGTTACAGGTCGTGCAGCTTGCTGGATGTTAGATTTAATGTTTTTCAGGATAGGGTCCCATGTCGGTGACAGTTTCCAACCATCTTCTCTATTGAAATTAGGGTGTTTTTTAATTTCAATCGCTTCTCTGATCATTCTAGGAATGTAATGCTTCTCTCTAGATAAAATTTTCACAGAGTCAAACCTTAAGTAGTGGTTGGGCTTGTCCATGGAATGCTCACAAACTGCAGACTTTGAAGCTCTTCGATTTTTAATATCAGCTATGTGTTCTTTTACGCGGGTTGATACGTTTCTTTTGGTTTGACCAATGTAGGAAAGCCCACAGCCGCAGTCAATCTTGTAAACACCTGGGTCTTGTAAAGGGATGCTGCATTTAACTGAGCGAAGATGTTGACTTATTTTTGAATTAGGTTTAAATACTGTTTTTATTGAAGCGCGCCTAAGAATGTTTGAGATTTTATCTGTGACACCCTTTACAAAAGGTAGAAATGCAGGTTTGCGTTCGACTGTCTGAGGCTTCACGTGGTCACTGCGGCGGCGACGAGGTGGTTTGAGGCCGTTTTCACGAAGCACCTTGACAACATGTTTCAGTTCATCATCAATGTGCTGAGGATCGCAGATTCCATGTGCTCTCTGAAACAAAGAGGAGCCTACGGCGAGTAACTGGCTCGGGTGGTGGTGGGACTTTCCATTTAAATAGCGGTCAGTATGGGTGGGTTTCCTATAAACTGTGTGACTGAGTGTACCATTTGGATTTCTTTTAATTAAAACATCAAGAAAGGCTAACTTATTATCCTGTTCTAATTCCATAGTGAATTGTATTTTAGTATTAAGGGAATTAAGATGGTTTAGAAAAGCAGTTACTTTATGTTGAGGTAAGATTGTATATGTATCGTCAACGTACCTCTTGTAGATCTTCGGCACGACGGGTGCCATGTGGAGAGCACGCTCCTCAAAGTCTTCCATGTAGATGTCAGCAACTACAGGTGACACTGGGGAGCCCATAGCAACACCATCAATTTGTAGATAAAACTCATTATTCCACATAAAGTAGCCCGATGTAAGGCATAATTCTAATAATTCTGCATATTCAACAGGCAAATCTGATTCAGTTAGCTTTTTCTTGACAATTTCAATGCAGTCTTTGACAGGTAGTGATGTAAACAAAGACTTAACATCAAAACTAACCATGGTTTCATTGTTTGCAATTTTAAGATGTTTTAAATCACTAACAAATTGATAAGAATCCTTTACATATGCTGCTGTTTTGCCTCTCAATTGTGAGAGTACACCTGCTATATGTTGAGCAAGCTTGTAAGTTGGTGTGTCTATTTGGCTCACAATAGGTCTTAGTGGTACATCAGTTTTATGCACTTTAGGTAGCCCATACAGTTTTGGGGGTTTTACACAAGCTGGGATTAATTTATTCACATCTAAATTTAACCATTCTTTGTGTTTTTGTATTAATTCGGAAGTTTTCTTCATAATTCTAGAAGTAGGGTCATAGTTTACTTTTTTATAAGTTAATTCATCCGACAAAAGGTTAGTAATTTTTGTGTTATATTCAGATGTGTCCATCACAACAGTGGCGTTTCCTTTATCTGCACGAAGGACAGTTAACTCTTCATTGTTGCGTAAGTTCTTTAATGCAAGTCGTTCTTCTCTAGCAAGATTCGGTTTCGGCAATTTACATCGCCTCAAAACGCCAGAAATATCTTGACGAATACTTTCGGCGTCTTCCTTAGAGATTTTATTCTGAAAGAGACAGTCTTCTACTTTGCAGATAATCTCCTCTGTTGGTATTTTTGATGGAACCGGTGCGTAATTTAATCCCTTGCTTAAAAGTTTTATTGTATTTGAATCTAATGTTTGTTTTGACACATTAACTACTGCCTTTTCCACAGAGCATGATGACGATTGAATTGATTGATTACGGTTGATTGAATGACTCATTCCATTGTTCTCTAATTTGTTAAACTTTTTGATTTGTTTACTTTTATAAATATCATGGATGGCCAATGCTCTTTTAGAAGTTATGTTTTCTATGCTATTAAAGTCATTTTGAGACAGCGTTAATGAGAGTTGATTTTTTAAATTACTTATTGATTTAGCTATTTGAAACGTATCATACCGGTGTTGTTGGATGGATTTGATGAGTAACTTTTTGCTTGCTTGGCGTAGAATTTCGGCACTTCCCCATATGTCTTTCTTTGGTGAAATTCTTACGCACACAGGGATAAGGTCGTTGTCACGACATCTCTTCAAGAAATTCAAGGATGTTAACAGTCGTGATTGCCGTTTTTTTAACCATTCTAACTGCCGAATTTTGTTTGCACTTTCCAGTCCGTACTGGTCCACATAATATTGTCTTAAGTTTTCGCGATTCATACTATTAAATAAAACACTTTTTAACCGGATTTATCGCGTATATTTACATTTTAAATTTTGACTCGACGTTTCGGTGTCTTTTCAGACCCCGTGGTCACGAGCGACTGAGGTGTCAAGCGTCGGATTGATAGATTGAAAAAAGTTATACATCATTTTTTTTGTGTTTTTCAATCTATCAATCCGACGCTTGACACCTCAGTCGCTCGTGACCACGGGGTCTGAAAAGACACCGAAACGTCGAGTCAAAATTTAAAATGTAAATATACGCGATAAATCCGGTTAAAAAGTGTTTTATTTAATAGTATGAATCGCGAAAACTTAAGACAATATTATGTGGACCAGTACGGACTGGAAAGTGCAAACAAAATTCGGCAGTTAGAATGGTTAAAAAAACGGCAATCACGACTGTTAACATCCTTGAATTTCTTGAAGAGATGTCGTGACAACGACCTTATCCCTGTGTGCGTAAGAATTTCACCAAAGAAAGACATATGGGGAAGTGCCGAAATTCTACGCCAAGCAAGCAAAAAGTTACTCATCAAATCCATCCAACAACACCGGTATGATACGTTTCAAATAGCTAAATCAATAAGTAATTTAAAAAATCAACTCTCATTAACGCTGTCTCAAAATGACTTTAATAGCATAGAAAACATAACTTCTAAAAGAGCATTGGCCATCCATGATATTTATAAAAGTAAACAAATCAAAAAGTTTAACAAATTAGAGAACAATGGAATGAGTCATTCAATCAACCGTAATCAATCAATTCAGTCGTCATCATGCTCTGTGGAAAAGGCAGTAGTTAATGTGTCAAAACAAACATTAGATTCAAATACAATAAAACTTTTAAGCAAGGGATTAAATTACGCACCGGTTCCATCAAAAATACCAACAGAGGAGATTATCTGCAAAGTAGAAGACTGTCTCTTTCAGAATAAAATCTCTAAGGAAGACGCCGAAAGTATTCGTCAAGATATTTCTGGCGTTTTGAGGCGATGTAAATTGCCGAAACCGAATCTTGCTAGAGAAGAACGACTTGCATTAAAGAACTTACGCAACAATGAAGAGTTAACTGTCCTTCGTGCAGATAAAGGAAACGCCACTGTTGTGATGGACACATCTGAATATAACACAAAAATTACTAACCTTTTGTCGGATGAATTAACTTATAAAAAAGTAAACTATGACCCTACTTCTAGAATTATGAAGAAAACTTCCGAATTAATACAAAAACACAAAGAATGGTTAAATTTAGATGTGAATAAATTAATCCCAGCTTGTGTAAAACCCCCAAAACTGTATGGGCTACCTAAAGTGCATAAAACTGATGTACCACTAAGACCTATTGTGAGCCAAATAGACACACCAACTTACAAGCTTGCTCAACATATAGCAGGTGTACTCTCACAATTGAGAGGCAAAACAGCAGCATATGTAAAGGATTCTTATCAATTTGTTAGTGATTTAAAACATCTTAAAATTGCAAACAATGAAACCATGGTTAGTTTTGATGTTAAGTCTTTGTTTACATCACTACCTGTCAAAGACTGCATTGAAATTGTCAAGAAAAAGCTAACTGAATCAGATTTGCCTGTTGAATATGCAGAATTATTAGAATTATGCCTTACATCGGGCTACTTTATGTGGAATAATGAGTTTTATCTACAAATTGATGGTGTTGCTATGGGCTCCCCAGTGTCACCTGTAGTTGCTGACATCTACATGGAAGACTTTGAGGAGCGTGCTCTCCACATGGCACCCGTCGTGCCGAAGATCTACAAGAGGTACGTTGACGATACATATACAATCTTACCTCAACATAAAGTAACTGCTTTTCTAAACCATCTTAATTCCCTTAATACTAAAATACAATTCACTATGGAATTAGAACAGGATAATAAGTTAGCCTTTCTTGATGTTTTAATTAAAAGAAATCCAAATGGTACACTCAGTCACACAGTTTATAGGAAACCCACCCATACTGACCGCTATTTAAATGGAAAGTCCCACCACCACCCGAGCCAGTTACTCGCCGTAGGCTCCTCTTTGTTTCAGAGAGCACATGGAATCTGCGATCCTCAGCACATTGATGATGAACTGAAACATGTTGTCAAGGTGCTTCGTGAAAACGGCCTCAAACCACCTCGTCGCCGCCGCAGTGACCACGTGAAGCCTCAGACAGTCGAACGCAAACCTGCATTTCTACCTTTTGTAAAGGGTGTCACAGATAAAATCTCAAACATTCTTAGGCGCGCTTCAATAAAAACAGTATTTAAACCTAATTCAAAAATAAGTCAACATCTTCGCTCAGTTAAATGCAGCATCCCTTTACAAGACCCAGGTGTTTACAAGATTGACTGCGGCTGTGGGCTTTCCTACATTGGTCAAACCAAAAGAAACGTATCAACCCGCGTAAAAGAACACATAGCTGATATTAAAAATCGAAGAGCTTCAAAGTCTGCAGTTTGTGAGCATTCCATGGACAAGCCCAACCACTACTTAAGGTTTGACTCTGTGAAAATTTTATCTAGAGAGAAGCATTACATTCCTAGAATGATCAGAGAAGCGATTGAAATTAAAAAACACCCTAATTTCAATAGAGAAGATGGTTGGAAACTGTCACCGACATGGGACCCTATCCTGAAAAACATTAAATCTAACATCCAGCAAGCTGCACGACCTGTAACTCAAGATACTGTCAGCTCGTTTTGTGTCAATCCCGAACGCTACGCTCGAAGACTGAGAAACAGATGGAGATGATGATGTATAACTTTTTTCAATCTATCAATCCGACGCTTGACACCTCAGTCGCTCGTGACCACGGGGTCTGAAAAGACACCGAAACGTCGAGTCAAAATTTAAAATGTAAATATACGCGATAAATCCGGTTAAAAAGTGTTTTATTTAATAGTATGAATCGCGAAAACTTAAGACAATATTATGTGGACCAGTACGGACTGGAAAGTGCAAACAAAATTCGGCAGTTAGAATGGTTAAAAAAACGGCAATCACGACTGTTAACATCCTTGAATTTCTTGAAGAGATGTCGTGACAACGACCTTATCCCTGTGTGCGTAAGAATTTCACCAAAGAAAGACATATGGGGAAGTGCCGAAATTCTACGCCAAGCAAGCAAAAAGTTACTCATCAAATCCATCCAACAACACCGGTATGATACGTTTCAAATAGCTAAATCAATAAGTAATTTAAAAAATCAACTCTCATTAACGCTGTCTCAAAATGACTTTAATAGCATAGAAAACATAACTTCTAAAAGAGCATTGGCCATCCATGATATTTATAAAAGTAAACAAATCAAAAAGTTTAACAAATTAGAGAACAATGGAATGAGTCATTCAATCAACCGTAATCAATCAATTCAGTCGTCATCATGCTCTGTGGAAAAGGCAGTAGTTAATGTGTCAAAACAAACATTAGATTCAAATACAATAAAACTTTTAAGCAAGGGATTAAATTACGCACCGGTTCCATCAAAAATACCAACAGAGGAGATTATCTGCAAAGTAGAAGACTGTCTCTTTCAGAATAAAATCTCTAAGGAAGACGCCGAAAGTATTCGTCAAGATATTTCTGGCGTTTTGAGGCGATGTAAATTGCCGAAACCGAATCTTGCTAGAGAAGAACGACTTGCATTAAAGAACTTACGCAACAATGAAGAGTTAACTGTCCTTCGTGCAGATAAAGGAAACGCCACTGTTGTGATGGACACATCTGAATATAACACAAAAATTACTAACCTTTTGTCGGATGAATTAACTTATAAAAAAGTAAACTATGACCCTACTTCTAGAATTATGAAGAAAACTTCCGAATTAATACAAAAACACAAAGAATGGTTAAATTTAGATGTGAATAAATTAATCCCAGCTTGTGTAAAACCCCCAAAACTGTATGGGCTACCTAAAGTGCATAAAACTGATGTACCACTAAGACCTATTGTGAGCCAAATAGACACACCAACTTACAAGCTTGCTCAACATATAGCAGGTGTACTCTCACAATTGAGAGGCAAAACAGCAGCATATGTAAAGGATTCTTATCAATTTGTTAGTGATTTAAAACATCTTAAAATTGCAAACAATGAAACCATGGTTAGTTTTGATGTTAAGTCTTTGTTTACATCACTACCTGTCAAAGACTGCATTGAAATTGTCAAGAAAAAGCTAACTGAATCAGATTTGCCTGTTGAATATGCAGAATTATTAGAATTATGCCTTACATCGGGCTACTTTATGTGGAATAATGAGTTTTATCTACAAATTGATGGTGTTGCTATGGGCTCCCCAGTGTCACCTGTAGTTGCTGACATCTACATGGAAGACTTTGAGGAGCGTGCTCTCCACATGGCACCCGTCGTGCCGAAGATCTACAAGAGGTACGTTGACGATACATATACAATCTTACCTCAACATAAAGTAACTGCTTTTCTAAACCATCTTAATTCCCTTAATACTAAAATACAATTCACTATGGAATTAGAACAGGATAATAAGTTAGCCTTTCTTGATGTTTTAATTAAAAGAAATCCAAATGGTACACTCAGTCACACAGTTTATAGGAAACCCACCCATACTGACCGCTATTTAAATGGAAAGTCCCACCACCACCCGAGCCAGTTACTCGCCGTAGGCTCCTCTTTGTTTCAGAGAGCACATGGAATCTGCGATCCTCAGCACATTGATGATGAACTGAAACATGTTGTCAAGGTGCTTCGTGAAAACGGCCTCAAACCACCTCGTCGCCGCCGCAGTGACCACGTGAAGCCTCAGACAGTCGAACGCAAACCTGCATTTCTACCTTTTGTAAAGGGTGTCACAGATAAAATCTCAAACATTCTTAGGCGCGCTTCAATAAAAACAGTATTTAAACCTAATTCAAAAATAAGTCAACATCTTCGCTCAGTTAAATGCAGCATCCCTTTACAAGACCCAGGTGTTTACAAGATTGACTGCGGCTGTGGGCTTTCCTACATTGGTCAAACCAAAAGAAACGTATCAACCCGCGTAAAAGAACACATAGCTGATATTAAAAATCGAAGAGCTTCAAAGTCTGCAGTTTGTGAGCATTCCATGGACAAGCCCAACCACTACTTAAGGTTTGACTCTGTGAAAATTTTATCTAGAGAGAAGCATTACATTCCTAGAATGATCAGAGAAGCGATTGAAATTAAAAAACACCCTAATTTCAATAGAGAAGATGGTTGGAAACTGTCACCGACATGGGACCCTATCCTGAAAAACATTAAATCTAACATCCAGCAAGCTGCACGACCTGTAACTCAAGATACTGTCAGCTCGTTTTGTGTCAATCCCGAACGCTACGCTCGAAGACTGAGAAACAGATGGAGATGATGATGTATAACTTTTTTCAATCTATCAATCCGACGCTTGACACCTCAGTCGCTCGTGACCACGGGGTCTGAAAAGACACCGAAACGTCGAGTCAAAATTTAAAATGTAAATATACGCGATAAATCCGGTTAAAAAGTGTTTTATTTAATGGTCTAGTGTTTATTAAATATTCCGATTTGGAAACATAACCTTTAAATAATTTGAAATAAATGTAACGTATCGTTATATTTATCGCCGATATACGATTATCGTATCGGTATCGTTGCATCCCTAATTTTAAAGTTTAAACAATCCGCAAATCTGTCACAAGCTATAACGTCTATAAATCACGACCTCGATAAAATTTCTAACTGGAGTCACAGCACAGCCACGGGCTGACTCTTAACCCAGCCAAATCGCAGACTATCATAATTGGCAGCCCAAAACAAAATAGCCAATTTGACTGGACTTTATGCCCACGTATTATGGTAGATAGCGTCACAGCAGGCCTGGCTCACTCCGCGCGGTACATCCGTTATTTACCTACAGCGAAGCGCTCCGCCGGCGCATCTCGAATGGGTCGTGTGTCACGCGCGCGCGTTGTAGATACCTACCTACCTAATAGCACTCACAGTAATTCTATGATCGAGGTCGCAAATAGTATTTAAAAATGGACATAAAAAGAAACAAATATTCAATTAGATTATGTTTAGATTTGATTATGTTCAATTTAGCAAACAAAACATAGGTAGTATTACTAATTATTCGTCGTAACTTTTTTTTTCATTTTGTACTTTAGGTAAGTTGAAACAATATTTTTTACAAAGCTAGAATAACAGTAATACCTACATCGGTAGATACTTAATTACAAATAAGGAGATTAATTATTCTTCACTAGGCAGCAACCCTAATAGCGTAAGAAAAGATAAGAGGCATGCGATAGAAAGAGACAAAACTTCTAGGTATATAAATTTGCAGGTACGTAATGCTGTGCGAGCTGAATTCCACCGTATCGCGTCGTAGCAAGACTCGAATTTATTTAGATCTTCTTGCGGAGTAATTCTTCTGTACCAACTATTACTTATTCTGTGGTCACAGTTGAATTTAGCAACTCTGTTAAAAATCTTGGAGTGTATTTTGATACAAATCTTACCTGGAAAACTCAAATCGATGCAGTGAGCAAGAAGATATTTGCAGCTACATTTTCTTTAAAACGTTTGCGCAATTTCCTACCGACCTCCACCAAAATTTCTATCGCACAGTCCTTATTTTTTCCTATCCTTGACTACGCAGACACTTGCTATCTCGATATTACGGAAGACCTACTTAATAAACTTGAGCGGCTTCAAAATCTATGCATAAGGGTCATATTCAATCTACGTAAATGTTTTCGAATATCGCACCAAGCTCAAGTGGCTTCCAATTCGTTTTCGCCGGACTACTCACCTTTTTTATCTGATATATCGTATACTGTTCAATCCTGCCGCACCGGGCTATTTAAAAACAAGATTTTCATATCGCTACACACAACACGACAAAAAACTACGATCAACCGATAATTTTATGCTGTACATAAAACCAACCGAATTTTATAATAAATCTTTTGCGGTTTCAGCTGTGTCCCTGTGGAACGGACTGCCTCTAGAAATTAAAAAAGCTCAAACGGTTCAGCAATTCAAAAAGCTAGTCAAATCACATTTCGATGCAAAATCTATCTTGTAATATTTTCTTATTTAGTATATTTTTACCTTATGTATGTATTATATGGTATTTATGTATGTATGTTTTTAAATATGTATGTATTTATGTATCCGTGTAGGAGCGGGTGAGAATAGCCCTACCGCGCCAGGATAAGCGTGTCGTAGAAGTCGACTATTCGGAGGGACACCCGCTTGGAAGTAGGACCCCTTCAAGGTCCGCCTGGCTAGGGACCACCTTTCATATAAAATCTGCCGCCGAATATTACCGCTTCGGCGGTGATGTCCACCGGCAATGCTTTATGAAAAGCCAGTTCAATATGTAAATATCTATACAGTATATAAGTAGTTATATATGTGTAGCTTTAAATTTACTTGTTATTACTAAGAAAATTGTCCTTATCTTGTCGAAAAGGTTGCCTGGAAGAATTCATATTTTGTTGATAAGGCCGCCAATTGTACTCTATTGTATTTTTGTAAACTTACTATGTAAATATAATTTGTACAATAAATAATAAATAATTAAATAATAACGTAAAGCTCAATCAACAATTGTTTCAGTAAGTAGACACTCGCGAATGGCCGCAAACCGAGCGCATGCCAAGATCGAGCCGCATAGGTATAGCTCGCGTTTCTTCCGTTTGTATGAAGTTGAATTACTGTAGATATCTATACCGTGGTTTGGCTTAACAAACGCGACGTGACGTGGAAAACTATATGAGACGAATAATACTAGAGAATGAACACTACGACTTCGACGAATAAAAAGACTTCCACGTGTTTAAAAGAGAATTTAAGAAAAAAATCTGGTCTCACAAAAAACGTACACTACCTTAAAAAAGAAAAGAGACAGAAACAATAACATTAAAATTACCGATACTACCATGTTTAACGTTATCCTAATTTAACGGTAAATTGCTATAAAAGTAACAATACTCAAGAGTATCGTTTCTGCAATTTACCGGTAATAGATTTCAAAAGTAACGATACCAGTGGTACCGGTATCTCTTCTGTTACCGCTACCTGTGCTTGCAAGAAGTATCGATACCAGTTTTTTACCGGTATTACAAGCCCTGCTTACAACACACTATAAACCTTAAAGAGTGTTGTAGCTAAAATGCATATTAAATGCTTTTTAACTATTTTCTATGAATTTGACTGTTAGACTAGATTGAAAAAACAGATTTAATTAAAAATGAAATTAAAATTCCCCAAGATGTGTTTTCATTTGACCACACATTTTTAGGTCTGTGAAGCATGAGGATGCTGCGGGATAAATTACATTTCAAAACATTTAGTTTTGAGAGCCCACTGCAAGGTCTTTGGCATCAATAAGATTAATTGACTCATAAACATAGGCACAACTTAATTATATAAGCAATAAATTGTGTAATACAGTTTACAAGTGTTTAGATATTGATAAAATTATATTCCATTAGTAACATAGGCAAGTTAAATAAAATTGTTAATCAATAGTAAATTTAATTTTTCTTGTTCCTATTCATCACTGTCATTACCATTTTAAGTTGCTCTTGCAATCAATTCATTCTTCATTTTAAAAACCAGATTGGCTGACTCATCTAAGTCAAGACAACCCCAACAGCAAGATTGCCACTATAAATACTAGTGGCAATCTCTTATTTCCTTTAATACCCGAGGCAAACACACGGCCTGATTATAAAGTCACTAAAGCTATCTAAGCATGTGCCTATTTACTCATGAGAAAGTGTATTTCATAATTTACAAAAGTTAGTAAGTATCTTTGAGAAAAAAATACTGTTAAATAAATGAAATTTTAAGTATCTACTTAATAATGAACACAGTAATTTTTAAATAAAATTTAAAAAAATACTGTGTCCATTATTAGAGACAAGCTTTATCCCTTAAAGTATATTTTTGCCTCGACTGTAGGTAGATAATGTAGTATATTTTTTAATTTGAGAGCGCAATAGTTTAGCCGTTATTTCGACAGTTAAATGCTCTTGCCCATAATTAATTGATTCAGACTTAATATCATTGGATGCGTGAATTTATCCTCCACACGTAAGTAGTTTCGTACAAAATAAGTATAATAATTTATGGGAATGATATCACAGTAGATACTTACCATGTTCCTTGAATAATTTCTTGTAATCGCCGAGATCATTCTGGTCGAGCCATTCATCCACTTGCGCAGATTCGTCAACAAAAATCTCAGTCAGAACCACTTTAGACAAATAAATAAATAAACAAAAAAACAATGTTGACCCAAAATAATTTACTTTCCTCAACATATTAAATAATTTAAGTCATAAAATCATTTTTAGATAGTTTATAAATTCAAAACAAACACAACCTCGCGCGATGACATTATTGATTTTTGACACTGACGTTTCACACACCAATTCACCAATCCATGATTTGCCTCTGTTTGACCAAAGAGTAGAACATAAATATCTGCTTGTGTAGCTTAATATCCACGAGTCGTTGATCACGAGTACACGACTATTAACTGAGACCTATTCTATGAAAAGAAACGTTTGACCCCTTTGAACCATATCCGAGGTACAGAAAAGAGATAAGAAGAGCGTTGCACCCCAGTACATGATTTCTAATCGTCGCGCCAAAAACGCTTATGAATTGACTCCGAGAAAGTTTTTATTATGATAATATGCGTCATTATCGCCTATGCATAATTTGAACTCTGGTAATACAGCATAAGGTATGTACAAACTGCAGTGCGATTGAAGAACTTTATCTATTCGTATGTATCGGCGTAGATGCGCGAGTCATCGCACTTAGATGCGTCATCCGCATGTACAGAAGGCAGCAGATCAAGCGTTCCAAACCTGTCAAAAAATTGTAATTGACTCTGAACTCTATGCCTTGGACATTAAGTTAAAAATTGGTTGGGGAAATTTATCTTGTTTGTAAGGCTAGATGTGCTGCCTTCTGTACTTGCGCATTACGTTAGGAAATACCGAAAAAACATAGTTATTCTACTGGAGTTAGCAGGAAGATTCTAAAGTAGGTACCTAAGGCACGGGGATATAAGATACCTACAAAGCTTGAATAGGTGCATGGTTGGTGGGTAAGTACTTACCCTCGTCACCATTTGAAAATTCCCTAGCGAAATCTCGAAATGGTAAAGCATTTTTCAGATAAGTTTTGTAGGTTACCATGGTGGATGAAACGTGGGTTACGGAAACTAACGTCATCTCCGCCCATGAAGAAATCTGTGTTCTGACTTCTGAGACAGGTAGTCCTCTATGCTAGAGGGTCCAATAGACATAGAATGGACATTACTATAGCTGAAAAAAGTTACAGGTCAAAAGTTTGGTGCTGCAAGAAAAAACATTGTGGGAAACAGTCACCATGCCTGCTGTTACTTGACGATAACTCTCCTCCCTCGTTGTTCGACAGTTGCCATGAACGCTATCCGCAATGCTGGCTTACTAACCTTAACCGTTGCCTTAACCCTACAATCTTAGAGCAATAATATTTATTATCACGCTAAGCCTACAACATTCAATGGATCCTGTCTCTAGTGAAGATAGATATCTGGAGTTTGAAGTAGTGTATGACTGCAGTTGATGACTGTTAAAGATAAATAAATATGTAAATATCTATTTTATTAAAAGATTGTAGAAAACTCATAAACTTTTTTTGTTGTTATAGTGATTCAAAGAAGTTTTCTGACCATGTCCTATGGTGTGAATCCTCAAAAAACATTTAAAAACAAATAAAATTATTTCTTCAATACTATGACATAGTCACCCAGGGTGAATAAAGTCTTAACAAAAATTAGATAAAAAAAATCCTCATATACAACTTTCTATATTTCAGATAAATTAGGCTACTTTGTTTGTAAGTTCAGATATTGGATTAGTAATTTAATGTTACTGGGCCACTTCCATTCTTCCAATATTTTTATAGTTCACTGCTTTATTGAACATGCAGTACATATTATAGATATCTTGAAAGAGAAACTGCCTGTGCTGCTAGAGGTATGCTGGACCAGTTTTTTATATACCCTCAAGTTCTGCTCGATGATCTTTATAGCACAAACGCAGGGCTTAATATAATATTCATTTTGCTCGGTGGTAAGATCCCTTCTGGGTCCGCCTGGCTAGCGACCACCCTTTATATAAAGTCTGCCGCCAAATGTTACCGCTCCGGCGGTAATGTGTTCTGGCAATATTGTATAAAGAGCCAGTTCCCTCCTAAACCCGTGTGCTTTCATCTTCGACCTCATCGTCACTTACCTTCAGGTGAGATTGAGGTCAAACGCGGGTTTAGTCACTTATACAAAAAAAAAAAAAAAAATTGTTTCAATTTAGGTATTTGAAGTTTTAAATGGAAGTCAAACTCAATGTTTCTAATTCAAAAATGTATTTCATATAAACCGAAGATGTAATTATAACAAGGGAGTGCTCTAGGAAAAAAAATGTGTAGAGCTAACAATTAATCAAATTTACATAAGCAATATTGAGATTACTTCTTAACTTTGAGTCTATCAGCTAATGAGCATGACAGACCTGTGCCATCGGGCTCAACATTCAGTGCCTCAACTTTTGAGTCACATACAATCATGGAAAACCTTTTTGATCTCAGACCTCCAAGAGGGGGTAGATTGACTCCAAGATTTATTGCCTTTGTGAAGGCTCCAGCAGGGTCTGCCAGCATACGAACCTGAAAAAGTAGTAAAGTAAATTTTCTACTGCTATGCAAATTTCTACTATAAGTAGTTAATTATTATCACTACTTAGCATAATGTGTATAGTTGAACTAGAGGTCAATAAACAAGTTGTTAAGTAAGATTTTGATAGTGTTGGTAGGTGAATTAAACAAACTCAGTTATTACTAATAATAGGATATAACAAGAATATTACCTTGCCCTTTGTTTCATGTTGATGGCCCCAGGCTGCCATCACATATGGGTCATTCACTGAGACACATACTACTTCACTAACACCATCTTTTTTCAATTCCTCTGATCTCTCAATATATCCAGGCAGATGAGTTTTAGAGCATCCAGGTGTAAAGGCCCCAGGTACACCAAAAATTACAACTTTTTTGTTAGCAGTAAGGTCACAAATGTTTACTTTATTTGCCGGCGAGTCTTCAAACAAATCAACTGATGGCAATCTGTCTCCTACCTAAAAATACACATAAACCACTTTAGCAATTTCATTATATTACATAATATTTAAAAATAAACAAATCTACAAACCTTAATGGAAGACATAGCTACTTTTGTTGTGTGGAATGTTCTAGAAGCAGTGCGATTTGCAAATGCAGTAATTCCTCGAATTACCGTGGTAGTCGTGAGCAGCATTTGTTCGCTACTAACTTTATTATTATGAATAAAATAGAGGTACCGGTTTACCCTCGTATCGATTCACTCACTCCCACAAAAGGACCTTGAATTGAATAGGTACCTATACGTCACATTTGTCTATCAATGTCATTTCAATCAACGCATTGACAACGACATTTGAGTACTTCCGAAATGTGCATACCAACACTGCAGTGCGAGCACAGAACTTTGTCGAATCGTATCTTTACGAATGTTCGTATAGTATGGAGACGGTTTGTAATTAATAATCGAAATCTGTCCATTCCCGCACGGCCAGATTAAATAAATGTGTGCCTTGTTAATTTTGAATGTTTGTAAACATGTTGTACTCTTAAATAACAGTTAAATAAAAAATTAAAAACTTGCAACCGACTCCATACTATACGAACATTCGTTAACATACGATACGATAAAGTTCTGTGCTCGCACCGCTCTGGGCACTAAACTCGGTGCGATGACAGAAATTTATCGACTCGTATGTTTGCGAAAGTTCGTCGGTTGCATGCAAGTTTTCAGCAACATTATTATTTATATATTTGACAATCATTTAACAATAACTAACAACAACAACATGTTCACAAAAATTTAAAATTAGCAATATAGGTATATACATATTTATTTAAATTGGTCTTGCGGCGGGCAATAGTATTACAATTCAAGTTTGTTAACCTACTCCATACTATACGAACTTGAACTCATGAATCGGTTGGTACACCCCAAAAGGGGTTTTTATCGAAAATTTTGACCTTATATAACATCGCCTTTTACTATTTCTATGGATGACGAACATTAAAATAAACAACTTTTGTAATTATTGGAACTACGTTTCTAAACTTTATACTTTCGGAGTTAGAGAGTAAAATCCTAGGATGAACCATTCCATGAGAGTGGAATTATCAATATGCCACGAAAATCTTATTTGTCAGTCCCTTAACCACGTAGTCTTATTGGATAGGAAGCGAGGCGAAAGCCTCCCGCCCGAGCAAAGCGAGGCAACCCTGACATTGAAAGTCGTATAGACCGAGATAGCGTATAGCCGCATAGACCACCGAATTTATTATGGTAGCGATATTCATGGACTGGACTGGAAGCGAAAGAAAAACATAGAATGTGCCAGCTGCTTATCGTCCCGGGCATACTGTAAAACTCTGTTAAGGGACAGAGGTTTTATTGGAGATTTGTTTTGTGGGCGATAGACTGACCCCCTGTCACTGCAAGAGTCTCTCTTCATGATTATAATGCCTTCAAATTTGTCAAACGTGATATCAGGTTATATAACCTCTGGTGTTCTGCCTACCCCGTGAGGGATACAGGCGTGAAATTATGTATGTACGTATGTATAACAATAACACCTTTTTTACTATGGAAATCGTGAGAGGAGGCCAAATGGAAAAATGATTGTATAATAATAATAATAATTTATTCATAACCCACACAATCAATTCTGACGGACATACTAAGTATACATAAAACTACACAATGAATAGAGATTTTTTGGGTTGTACAATATTTTATGACAGGAATAGGAGAACCCTGACTCTGACACTATTTAGAATGTATTATCAGAGTCAGTGTTTTTATCAACCGGTAAGTTTTTAATTCTCAACTTACCTTAGGAAAAGTAAACTTGTATTTAACAGTTTGGTACAGTAAGACATATAAAAACTGAATGTGGTTGCAGTTAAAACTAAATAAAAACTTTAGAAAATGAGAAAGATGATGTATGTCTGAGTGAGTAGTGTTAGCTTTCATAAAATACGGAAGTGCAGGATGTGGGCATCGAGCCCATAAAGCCAAAGTTGTTGATTTGACTTAATTAGAATTGGTATGTTGGTAGCATTGGAGAGTTGGGGGGGATTTTGACTTTCCGGATAGGTTGGGTTAAAAATGGCGGTAGAGAACGAGCCGCTTTGTGATAAAGGTCAGTGTCGTTAAGATTGTGATATTTACTTATTTATTGTTCTCTGGCTGTAAACTGTTACTATGTATTTTAAAAGATGATTGCTGTTGAGTTTCTTGCCACTTCTTCTCAACAGATCGACTTTCCGAAGTGGTGGTAGATTATAATAAATAGAAAACTTAAACTGATAAGTTGTTTGATTGAGTGACTCCCTTCTGAGACGTTTTCTAACATCTCAGAAGTGGGATTGTACTCAAAAACATAAATTTTGTTTAACGTCCACATGAGTCCTGACAAAAGTATTAAATTATTGAGCGAGTTGAAATAAGTTTAAATCATGTAGATGTGGTTTAAGAAGTTTATTTCCCAAAATAAAAGAATACAATTCACTTGTCTTCGAGAAATACAATTTGAAATTCAGTAATGTACAGAGTGGACTTAGGGTCGTATTATAGAACAAAACTTAAAAGCAGTTTAATATGTTATTAGATGATCTGAGTTTAAATAACGATTCCGGTTTTAAGTACGCGTCGCATTACTGAATGAATATTAAGTTCTGTTTAACTGAATCTTACTTACTTATCCGTACTTGGCTTATAACAGTTTTTACTATGGATACCTAATATTTGTTCTCGTTTACAATTTAATAAAAATTATAATCAGATTCGTTTTACGCATACTTTCTTTTTGTATGCTAGATTTGAAATCGTTTTTGTAAGAATTTCAAAGCAAATATATTCAAACTCTATCAAATGGCTTGAAGTTACCTTACTTACCTAAAATAAGAATTAATAAAAATTGAGTTAATGTATGTAACCTACCAAAACGCGTGTAAAACTGTGTTCAAAATTATGAATTGGCAGTTAATATTCTTTCAATAATAAGCAAACGCAAATCGAGTTTTAAGTTAAGTTTTAAAATAAAGCTAAACTGTGATTAAACTAATATGTGTTCTACTGATATTCGTTTGGTTTTCGCAGTTTTAAGTTACGTTTGATAATAAGCTCAACGATTTAAACTATGTTTAAAACTAGTTTTAGTTTTAAGTATCGTTTTAAAATACGGCCCTTAGTATTAAAATATTTCATATTTTATCTACAAAACAAAGTTCAATAACCTCTTAATATAAGTAATTTCAATAACAATTTTACTACCTATTGATTTCAATTAACAAATTTCGACATAATTTTTTATTTTTAGTAAGAGGGTAAAACTATATTTTAAACAAGGAAGTTACTAGTGCAGACAGTCGCTATTACGTATCTTAAGTCTTTACGAATATTCATCGTCAACATGGCTTTCAATGGCAATCAATTTAGATTTATTTAGTGTAGTATGGGGTGTGCGAGTGTGATTCATATATTTAGACTAATATGCGTTTTAAATAAAAGAATATTAATTTATTATTATTATTTTTAGGTTATTATAATTATATTATTAGTGTGAGTAGGTATGTACCTATTTATTTAGAATGAAATGTCGTAGTGCTTTTTTATACAATTGAAGTGATTGAATGTCTTTGATATTATTTGGCAGTTTGTTGTATAGTTGCGCGCCCCCGAACAATAAGTTTCTTTTCCATAGTTAGTTCGCGGAGTTAGGAGATAGATATTGTTGGCTCTTCTGGTCACTCGTTTTTGATATTGATTTACTTTTAAAAATGTTACTTGTGTGTGTATTTCTTTATTTAGTATTTTTCTTACTAGTAAACAGGTATTGTAACTGTACATTTGTGAGACTGACATAAGTTTGGTCTCTTTATATATAACGGAGCTAGATGTGCGGTATGGATAATGAAATAACATCTTTATTAACTTATTTTGAGTGATTTGTAGGCTTTTAAGATTAGTTTTCGCTGCTGAACCCCATACCTCTATGAGATATTCTAGATGTGATTTCACCATACATTTATATATAGTATAGCGAACTGACTTAGGAAAGCAACGAACTACACCACGCAATGAGCCTATGAGTGACGATAGTTTAGCATGCAATTTTTTAAGTGTGGTTTCCAAGAAAGTTTACTATCCAATATTAGCCCAAGGAACTTCTCTGAGCATACCTCTGTCAATGGTTCGTTATCTACTACCAATGGTGAATAATTTTCAATTTTTTGTTCTTTGCACTAATAATCATGAAAGGGGTTTGGGTAATTTTGGCGTCTTTTTTTTTTCTCGCGGCCAGTGATGAAATGTGATGGGTATTGTAGGCCTACTACTACCTTACATTAAACTGCAAAAAATATGATCCTACGGACCAACGTTACGGAGATATTGAATTTTAAAGTTCGAAAAAATTTCAATATTTCTTCTTTTTCATTTTAGCTTTTTGAGTGCAGTACAAATCGAATTGTTTTACGAAGTAACGTTATTTAGTATATTTTTTATTTTTTATCTTTAGTTTTAGTAATATACAGGGTGTACGATAAATAAATATTTATTTTCAATGACGTAGACGTTTATTTTGTATAAAAAAATACAGAATAAAATAATCTTTTAGTTTGTAACACGAAGATAAATGATAAGATTGTTTGATTGCTTTTTTATTGGAATTTATAGCTATGTTTCCTCATATTCCTCATTTTCTATATCATGACGAAAAATAGTAGAATCTAAAAACATTGCTGGAGGCGTCAAGTTTTCTTGGTACCTGGCCCATCCCAAAAACCAAAAAAAGGTGTGAGAACAACAACCCAATGTCCTCATTCCTATGACACACGTACAGAAGTAGCCTACTATTGCATCCCTTCCAACAACATCTTCTTCTATCAAAATATATACGTAATAAATACGTCTATTTGTGTGCCTTGATTGTATTCTTCCTCGTAAAAGCCAAGGATTATTATAAAACATGTTGCTCTCATGCACATTTAAGAGGTTCATTTCTTTACACACTTCTATGATATAAGAACCATTTTTGACATACTCCCCGTAATAACTCCTGGCTTGCTTTAATTGGTAAGTTCCAAGGGAAAAAATAATGAGATCACCTTGTGTCAATGTGGGGAATTCATCTAGGCCAGGTACGTTAGCGTCTATGGACTGGAACTCAACTCTATGTCGGTTTAAGTTGTTGAAAGTTACGTAATTACCTAATACGTTTTCTTCGTTTTCTCTCCTGTGAACTTCTTCAATTATTTCTTGGGCCAGTCTATGGTCCTGTAAAGGTTTTCCAAATGCATTCAATAGAGCTCCAACTATTTTTACATCTTCAATTAAGTGGTTTGCTGCTTTATTGAAGTACTGATGGTGCAATTGGTGGAATTGGTTTTTTATACGCCTATTGACGGTTTCGACAACCCATCTGCATTTCGTCACTTTTCTTGACTGATTTGCTTGCAAAGTATTTAATTGTGTTTCATTTTTACTTAATGGCATGAAAGGATTGTAGCCAAACGATTTCAACTCATCAATTACGTCTCGAAATCCTCTATCGAGAATAAACACGTCACCCTCTTCAAAATAATAATTTAAGGGATTGAAAGGATCATTCAGTATTGAGTGCAAGATAGACGCGTCCGATTTCGTTGCTTCGTAAAGACCATAAATATCAAACTTAATTTGGGCTTGATAATGTTGTGTGAGTGTCAGAAATATTTATATATTATTATTATTTACTAGCATTAGTTATCTACAAGTAATTAAAAAAGCTCAAATACACATGAATATTACTATAGACTCACACTATTATGTAAATGAAGCCACAAAATCTTGTATTTGTTTCTAGAAAGTACAAATAAATAATAAAAATAAAATAATAGAATCCCTAGACGATCACACCGACTACATGTACACTACACTAGACTTGTAAATCCTGTATCATGGTTACCATGTAGGGTTAACTAGGAGGGTTCCTAGAAAATACATACATATGTTATATAAATACACCACCAGACCCGGAACATTTTTTTTTTGTTTTCCGTGCGGGAAGCGAACCCCGACCTTCGGATTGAAAGGCAAAAGAAAGAAAGAATTTTGCATTTTTGCAATTTTGAATTTTGTAAGAGTACTTAACGAAATACAAAATACATGTACGCAAAAAAAGTTAACGAATCATCTTGCTGCTGTAACGTAGTTGTAGTTTGAGTAGAATAAATAAAAAAAATACATTAGATTCTTACCTGAGAAACGTTATCTACATTTGCTAAGCCACAAGAAACAAGTGCTGTTGAATGAAATTCGAAGATAAAGGATATGATCTCCTTTGTGCGCTACCTCCGATTCTATTGAGGCTTCTGCCACAGCATATGCATGAACCAATGATGTTCATTTTAATGAAGCACAATCACGATATGCAGATTCAAGTCCGTAATACACGCCGTGGTTACAAAAGGTATAGATGAAACTAAGTCCAGTACGAAAGCCAAAACGTCGAAATACAGCAAGAAAAACAATATACGCACACGCTCAACTCAAAATATCCAATACCATGTCTATAATAGATACTTTCGATTTTACATATAATATACATATAACAATATAACCTGCAGGCCTATTACGGTTCTCAAAACCATGCAATGATATGAAATAGTTCTGACGTTAAGGCCGCTCAACATTCTCGCGAGAATCTCGCGAGAAAGCCATTCTCGTATTCTACTCAATTTCTCTCAATTTTCTCTACTTTTTGTGGGTTTTGGGGTTTTTGGGGAGTTTTGAGTTTTGTGTAGGAACCACGATCGCATGTTTCTCAGTAACGAGCGAGCCGCCGATTTGAACGGTTATATCGCAGAGTATATCTCAGCGATGCGCGTCTGCGAATTATCATATCAGTCAAATAAACTACTAATACTAACTTGAATATTCGACTTGAACGATAGTAATATACAAACGTCCTCAGTCGAATGATACTTCTAATATTCGTAATTACTAACGATGAATATCCTCAATATGGCCGAATGGCCTGAAAGAAAGCATTCGAATGGTTAGTTGAATGACTGAATGCATTGACAGGCAGCTTGGGTCCGCTTTTTCACCCGCTTAACTCCCTTTAGAGAGAGAGAGATAGTTTTGAAGTAACTCGTAATAGATTTTAAGAGTTTTTGTTAATTTTTTTATATTGTTAGTATTGAAAATGGTCCAGGAAGATAAAAATTAATATCTAATATGTTTTATTTACTAACAAATAAAGATAAATTGTGATAAAAACAAATTGATCTCAAGGCTTTATATTCTATGTATGAAGATAATTATATTAGCGACTCGCGAGATGCTCGCGAGAATGAGGAGCGGCCTTAAAATTTATCATACGATCATTATTTGGTATACCATGTAAATTGAATACAATAACCCCCATATATAATAATAAAGTATTTATTTATGAAAGCAAACGAAATGGAAGAACATAAATGAAATCAAGAAACCAACATATCATAGAGGTGGGTGCGATCTCACCGTTTTCAATTGACGTTTTTAAGTCATAGATGATGGTTGAAACTGTCATTTCAAAAGGTAATGCAACGCCTCTTGCATGCAAATGTAAAGGGAATTCGTTTATTCTCTATGTCATAATTGTTGATCATTGTATCATAGAAATCTTGTTTATCATGTCATGTCATGAAAGAACCGTAATAGACCTGCTGAACGGCATTAAATAGGCTAACATAGCAAAGGAAAAATAAATCAATTTTTCCAAACTTTAAAATTCAATGTCTTCGTAACGTTGATCCGCAGGGCGATAATTTTTGCATTTTGATTTATGTTAAGAATAGGCCTAAAATACTAACTACATTTCATCTCTGGCTGCCAGAAAAAAAAAAGACGCCAATAGCAAAGGAAAAATAAATCAATTTTTCCAAACTTTAAAATACAATATCTCCGTAACGTTGATCCGCAGGGCGATAATTTTTGCATTTTGATTTATGTTAAGAATAGGCTTGAAATACTAACCACATTTCATCTCTGGCTGCCAGAAAAAAAAAACCCCAATAGCAAAGGAAAAATAAATCAATTTTTCCAAACTTTAAAATTCAATATCTCCGTAACGTTGATCCGCAGGGCGATAATTTTTTCATTTTGATTTATGTTAGGAATAGGCCTAAAATACTAACCACATTTCATCTCTGGCTGCCAGAAAAAAAAAAGACGCCAACCTTCATACTAGGATTACTCATAGCCCTTTGTTTTAGAGATGTTTATGGTTAGTAAGTTGCATTTAAACCAGGAATGTAAAGAATCGAGATTACTCTGAGCTTTTTCGAATAAATCACGTAGATCAATAGTAAACACGTGTTATTTAAAAACAAAAACTTAAATCTGAAGTGATGTAAACGGATGAAAATGAAAATTAGTCAATGTGAGTATTTAGAGCACATTTTCCAAGAAATATCACTGCTCACAATAAGAACAGGTGAAATAAATTAATATCAAGATCCAAGTATCACAAAATTTTGATCTATACTGGTGTATGGGGCTGAAAAGTTTGTTTTTTTTGTTTGTTTGAGCGCGCTGGTCTCGGAAACTGCAAGTGGGATTTGAGGGGTTCTTTTGCATTTGATAGCCCAACTCTTGGTATTGGTTATGGTATTTTGTCCCGAAATTCCCACGGGATCGAAGGTTGCGCGGGTGGAGCCGCGCGCGGTGGCTAGTACAGAATAAAGATGGAAACGGATTACTAACTGACTGTCACATTTTCCCCCTCTGTTTACTTTATTAATTTAAGTGTGGTTACATCGTTTTTTTTTACGTACTTTTGTACCTTTTTTTGTTGCTTTCAACTATTTAATATTAACTCGTATGTTAGTTTACTGAGCTTCTATATAAATAAATATATATCGATTGCGATTGTACGAGAGGGATTGTTGAAGTGACAATTACATCGAAAGACTTCTTACATCGCCGACACGGAGCTCGATGATGCCCCTGCAAGTACGTCGGTGAGTGGGTCCAATGAACTGGTTGCCGCATTCAGGGCATAAAAATTAATAATCATGCTGATCGTTTTCCGGTTATGAATGTAATTCCTGAATTATCTACACGTAATAAAACAATCGATACCTGGATTTCAAAAGTCAACGGATGTGCTTTTATTTATATTTGGTCGGAACGTCAAATAGTCCATTATGCACTTTCGAAATTAGATGGTATGAAAGATGGTATTAGGGTTTGCCAAGTTTACTGTTTTCTTAGGACGAATGGCAAACAAAATTACGCTTAACTTTTCCTAGTTATGAAAATTTTGGTCAAATGTTGGCGGAAATGCTCGGTGGCAAAGATTATTTGCATTAGAGGAGTATTTCTTTATTCTTTATTCATGCACAGTTGAGAATACAATGTAAGTATATTACATTTCATGCTTAAACAATTTAGGCTTAATTCGTTATGTTTACAAGTTATGTTACTGTTGCTCTAACTAGATTATGAGATAAACTGTATTTAGGGCCGCAGTGCATTCGACGTAAGATGGATAGATAACAGATTTTTTTGTGGGTGAATTTACAGTTGTTGAATAAGCATTTTAGATTCAATTGTAATTGTAATAATTATCAAAAATTTTCAAAAAAAAAATTATAAGATTTATAACAATAAGATTTAAAAAGGTAGTATTATATAAATAATAAACTTTATCATTTGTTTCATGCCATGAGAATCCATTTTTGTTTGTGTCTAATAAATTAACTTACCCCTATGTTAGTAGGATTGCATTGAGAAACAAAAAATGTATAGAAAGAGTTTTAAATAAAGATTAATAAAGTTAAATTAACATAAACATCAGAATTAAAATCTAAAACAGAATTTTAAGCGAAATCTACAGTAATATCACATGCAAAGTAGTTAATAATTAATTAAAATGATTAATAAATAATGATAAATAGTATAGTATAGTTTTGACTGCATTTATAACTTAATAAGCCTTAAGAATAATTAATAAAATTCTTAATAATAATAAAAAAATAATAATAACATACGTATCAGAGTATCAGGTTCTCGAAGTTATCAGGTTTTCTGTATCTTTAAAACACTTGCCCGCAAGCCAGGAACATACAGTTTTTTGCATAGACTAAAAGGAAGGAAGTTTATTTTAATCTGTTTACTGATTGCGTTATATAGTCTTGGTCCAAGAAAGTAGTTATAGTGTTTAGTAAATTCTAGTTAGGTGAAGGAATCTCGCAGACGCTGTGGTTTCTTCTTTTGCCATTATTAAGTGATAATGGTGTGTTGACGTGCACCGACAGTACTGTGTAAAGTATATATAGCTGTCGGACAGTTCGGTCTTTGGTCTCTGTGAAGAGTAGAGTCGTATCAAAAGTTCATGGTTCAAAGAAGCTAACTTTCAATAGTGCTCTTTGGGCTCTTTCTAAGATTAGTTTGATGTATATATGCCTTCCCAGGTGGTTATGCAGTAGGTTATTAGTGATTGACATAAGGCAAAGTAGGTAGGTTTGAGGATGTTACTGTTAGCTATATGGCGAGGAGTTTTAGATATAAAGATGAGTTTTCGAAGTCTAGATAATACCGTATTTATATGTTATTTAAAAATAAAGGTGACGATCAATTAAGACTCCAAGATATTCAATATAAGGTGTAGTTGGACATTCATATTTTATATGTAAGCAACTAATCAAAAGGTGCGACTCTTGTCATAGAGTCGGACATTTAAAGGACGAGAGTTCCAATAAAAGAGACCTCTTTTCTAGTAAAACTATTTTACGCGTATCACGGGGACAATATAATGAAATAATATTTGAAGACTGCTAAATTTAATGGGCTGGAATTTAGATGTTTCATAGATTTTGGAAGCCAGTGCTCTATGATAAAAGATTCTGTAACCAAAATATTTGACTCTTGGTCCACTGACAATTTATAAATTTTGAGAGGTTTTGGTAATTCTGTAGTGTTTTGTTAAGGAAAGTGTATTGCTTCCGTAGAAGTCGATTTCGTAACTGGTATTTTAGAAGTTTTAATTGTTCTTGATAATCTCTTGCGTGAACCCCTTCTAATTAGATAAACTTTTGCCGGACAAGACTATATTATTGAACTAATTAAAACCAAAGACAAACTTAAATTTGCTTCTCGATCAACAAAAGATAGCACTAAAATACAGCTTTTTACTACTGAGTCTACTCTAACTAAAGAGTTTACAAAAAAAAAATCAGTTTACTCTTGCCTCGTTTTGATGGAGATTTATTTATTGAATCTAGTTTTACTCTGAAACCATTAATACGAATTAATAGAATGCGTTGTAAAATTAATTGCTGGTGAAGGATATATCTTAGTTAAAAATTGAGTAGAATGATTTCAATTGAGATAAAAATATATTACTAGCAAGAGGGCAGAAAATATATGAACTTTGTTTGTGTGAAGTTAACAGAATTGAATTCAATAATATTTTTTAACGATTTTTAAAGATATGGTGAAAAATGAATAATGCGACATCTAATAACGATCAAAATAAATTGACAACTAATGTTGAGTTTGTTTTTTTTTATTTAACTTTTATGTGAATGAGTTTGTTTTTTTTAATTTGTTTATTTTTATTCAACTTTTATGTACACACCACCCTGAGGCACTCCGGCTGCGAGATCGCACCAATCAGAGTAATTCTCATCTTGGCGGACACGCTGCGATCGGGCCCGAACATAGGAATCAAATCAGCCCAATGCAGAATTGGACATGTTAATGGATTTCAGAATACCAAGAAGGATGTCAAAATCTACTGAATTAAAAACATTATTAAAAGCTAGAGGAATCAGTACTGTTAGTGACTTGTTCTCCATGGCCCAACGAATGTCATCAGTAACATTGATAAGTGCAGAAACAGTACTGTGGCCTGGACGGAACTTGGACTGAAAATTGCTCAAATTGGTGAATGATATGCTCCAAAACTTTAGAGAGGAATGGCAGAATGGATATGGGATGAAAATTGGAAACACAGGAATATGAATTGAGTTACTTTAATGAAAATTATGTACAGCCTTGACAGAAATTGGGATGCTTTAATGACTTTCAAATTAATGTATTAATTACACGCTGAAGACATGAAGGGGCTTCAGTGTGATATTGTTGTAGACATGAAGGGGCTACAACAATTAGCATAAGTATTGAGTAACAAGTACACGCTGAAGACATGAAGGGGCTTCAGTGTGATATTGTTGTAGACATGAAGGGGCTACAACAATTAGCATAAGTATTTAGTTTTAAATTAATGTAACAAGTACACGCTGAAGACATGAAGGGGCTTCAGTGTGATATTGTTGTAGACTTGAAGGGGCTACAACAATTAGCATAAGTATTTAGTTTTAAATTAATGTAACAAGTACACGCTGAAGACATGAAGGGGCTTCAGTGTGATATTGTTGTAGACATGAAGGGGCTACAACAATTAGCATAAGTATTTAGTTTCAAATTAATGTAACAAGTACACGCTGAAGACATGAAGGGGCTTCAGTGTGATATTGTTGTAGACATGAAGGGGCTACAACAATTAGCATAAGTATTTAGTTTCAAATTAATGTAACAAGTACACGCTGAAGACATGAAGGGGCTTCAGTGTGATATTGTTGTAGACATGAAGGGGCTACAACAATTAGCATAAGTATTTAGTTTTAAATTAATGTAACAAGTACACGCTGAAGACATGAAGGGGTTTCAGTGTGATATTGTTGTAGACATGAAGGGGCTACACAATTAGCATAAGTATTTAGTTTTAAATTAATGTAACAAGTACACGCTGAAGACATGAAGGGGCTTCAGTGTGATATTGTTGTAGACATGAAGGGGCTACACAATTAGCATAAGTATTTAGTTTTAAATTAATGTAACAAGTACACGCTGAAGACATGAAGGGGCTTCAGTGTGATATTGTTGTAGACATGAAGGGGCTACAACAATTAGCATAAGCATTTAGTTTTTAATTAATGTAACAAGTACACACTGAAGACATGAAGGGGCTTCACTGTGATATTGTTGTAGACATGAAGGGGCTACAACAATTAGCATAAGAAATTAGTTTTAAATTAATGTAATAAGTACACACTGGAGACGCGAAGGGGCTTCAGTGTGATATTGTTGTAGACTGGGACTTCAGTGCGTACAATAAATTCAATTTTAAAGGTTAAATTCATAACATGAGCACATTTTTGAAGTAAAAGTTAAGTTAATATAGTAACTGGATCATATAATAATTATTTTCACGGGACGTGAAATAATCAGGAAAGGCCGACTGTTAGCTTTCATAAAATACGGAAGTGCAGGATGTGGGCATCGAGCCCATAAAGCCAAAGTTGTTGATTTGACTTAATTAGAATTGGTATGTTGGTAGCATTGGAGAGTTGGGGGGGATTTTGACTTTCCGGATAGGTTGGGTTAAAAATGGCGGTAGAGAACGAGCCGCTTTGTGATAAAGGTCAGTGTCGTTAAGATTGTGATATTTACTTATTTATTGTTCTCTGGCTGTAAACTGTTACTATGTATTTTAAAAGATGATTGCTGTTGAGTTTCTTGCCACTTCTTCTCAACAGATCGACTTTCCGAAGTGGTGGTAGATTATAATAAATAGAAAACTTAAACTGATAAGTTGTTTGATTGAGTGACTCCCTTCTGAGACGTTTTCTAACAGTAGTGTAAGTACCTATGTAATATTTATGCGTGTATGATATGTATGAAATATATGTATGTAATATATAACTATTATACCTATTAATAAAGACCAGACATTTTTAAGCTATTGCATAGCTTCTATCGCGCGCCTTGAGCGTAGGGACCGAATCCAGAAATTCCGTAACGAAAAAATCCTCACACCCCCCCTCCGACCGGCACAGCGGTGATACTTTGATTTCATAACTTTACAAGCGAGCTTTAATAAACAATCAGCGCCATCTACTAGGAACTTGTGGAACTTCATATTACATCAAACATTACTGCATTAATAAAATAAATAAATAATTATAATTGCATAAGTTGATAAAAAATGCTATACAATAGCTTTACCGCGGCAGTCTCCGAGTGCCACACGTCTTTTTTTATAAAATTTTCGGTTTCCGTGTAGGATAGCGTAAGGAGATATATTGTTGATTTTTTCTTTACTCCAAAAATGTTTAGGTGGTAAGTAGATGGAAATGGCTTTGTGAATTTTGTTATATTGTATATACTTGAGGAGAGAATGCTGTACTGACACGATGCAAAGGAAGACCTGAGGGCTACTACTGGACATATATTGACACAGGACCGTCGCGCCAGCACTGCTGGGTCAAGCGGTAACTCAGCATGTTTGCGTAATTTAATATACATCTAAGTATGTAAATTTGCCGAATAGTTAGAACTTTACATTCTGAGTATAAGGAATCGGTGGGGTGACGGATATTTTTATGGGTCATTATTTTTAAGTACTTACTCTTTGTGTCCTTTCCAGTTCCAGAAATAACGTTTTTCCTGCTCCACCCCAAACAGGGATACAGTATGCCAATACTGACTGGCACAACGCTAGGTATACAGTTCTTATTGTCCGAGGGTCAGTTACATGTCTGAGAATTTTAAATAAGAACGTCATTTTGCGAACGCGTGATTTTAGTACCTACAGATATTTGGAAACGCCAGTTTAGGTTTATATTAATACATACGCCCAGATACTTACCTAACTCTCTGGACAAAGGAGGGTGAAACACAGCCGCAATTAGGGGATGGTGCATAACAGGTATGGACAGCAATGTTTGAAACACCTGCGAGGGAGCTGATGCTGGTGATAGTGAAAAAGGAATTAAGGGTTTTTTGAATATTTAATGTTAGCAGATTTGTTGAAATCTATCCCATTACAGTCTCAAGAGAAGCCTCTGCATGATTTAATGAATTTACGGGATTCTTACCACAATTTTTGATTTTATTTTCGCCCGTCCGATATTTCGATGCTGTTACAAGCACCATGATCTGACCGCGATCATGGTGCGTGGTAAGAATCCCGTAAATTCATTAAATCATATGTAGTGAAAATAACCGCGATAGTTTGCCTCTGCTTGTTTTCTAGCTATTTCCCAGTCTTTGTATGGGACACTTGTTTATAAAACGTCTCCTTCACTCGCTAAATCTTCATATTCGGATCCAGTTAAAGGAAAGGGTGCGTATGGACAGCCTCTGTCGATGTCATGATAACACCTTATTTTTTTACGGAAAATAGAGGAGGTCATAGGCAATAATACCAAACCGGAAAAGTTTCCCGTAAATATGTTATTTACACTATGCCGGACATAATATGGTAGGTATCATAGCTTCATCGAGGCTGAAATTTTGATGGCATTTTGAGAGGTGTTTAAATTAAACTTACAAAAAACAAAAAAAAAAACTGTGACTAAACTATAGCTTACATTGATCTGATTGTGTAGTCTGATAATGATACAAAAGTGGTTTCACTTAAAGCCCACTTGTATCAACGTTGTATGTGACACGGTTCGGCCAAAAGTTCAAAGTTTAGATCAAAATATCTTATTGTCAACCCTAAAAACAGCTGTTAGCTTTTGATCAATCAGCTGCGCTGGTAACCGCGCTACTCGCGGTGGGCGGCGCGGCGGCGCGGCGTATCGCTCGCTATTCACCCTGTGCGGTGCGGGAAAGTTCAAGAGGTCACTGACTGTGGCGCAAGTCTTGTTTTAGCTTATTAGGTTGACTAGGGTTGTCAAAATATTGTGTTGTAAAATAATTTAATAAATTTGTATGAAAGTCGATACCGGCACTGATCATGCCAATTCTTTTACTGTATATTCTACGTATGGTATAGAAGCTAACCCTTAAGTTTTATCTCTCCATTTTGTTACACGTTGTATATGCCCCATTAACACGCTTGCCAAGCCTCGACGAGCTTCCACAAGCACAAGCGTGTGCACCCCGTCTCGGCTTTCGTTGCCTTGCGATCCGGCCAACTGTCCGGGCTACTGTCGGTTTTTGAAGATAGATCAAAGGGAGCTTTCTGGCATGGTCTTGCGACGTATTGCTCGAGAAACATCAAGGTATATATCCGACCGAAGGACATAAACAATTAAAATAAAAAAAATAACAACCATCATCTTCTCTAGCGAACTTTTCTTTTTCTTTGTTTTTATTATATTTCAAATAAAAATATGTCATATTAAAAAACCATAGCCGACACAACTGCAACGCTCACAACACGTCCGCCAGGCTTGCTTGTCCCGACCGAACACAATAAATAAATAACGCATTTGCAAGTGTCAACGCACTTGTAAAGACTTGAGTCTTGTGGGATTAGGGTGTTACCACACCAATCGATTGATCGTCGATCGATAGTAGGATGGATTAGTCGACGTGGATCGAGTTTCTCCACCAGACCAAGCCGATCAGAAAAGCCGATCCAAGTCGATCCACGACATCGATCGATTGGTCTGGTTACAGAGCAGACCTTAGACAGACCACTATGCGCGAGTTTAGACACTAACTTTCTTTCAAATCAAATCATTTTATTGCTTTTTGTATCGTAAAATAGAGGTTTTACAATAATAGAGGTTCACATACAATACTGTAAGCAGCATGCATTTATCATATACCTAGGTAAATTTAATTTAACAAATTTCAAGAATATAAGAATACAAACAATACCTAATATAAAAATTAAAAAAAATAGCGCCGTAATATGCCTAGCCATCAAGCCATGTCATAATCTACATGATTTTAAAATTTAAAAACTCAGGAGTAAAAAAGTTTTCCTTTAGCCAATTAGATAATTCTATTTTGAGTTTATTTGCTGTCAACAGCTTAAAATGTTTTGGTAGAGAATTATTTTTTTTGAAACATCTTGCATAACATTGATTATGCAAGATTATAGAATATTATTACTTTATAATGGACCATTAATTACTATTTATCTCGATTTGACATGATTATTATTCATTTTAAAAATATGTTTAGAATATTGACATTTTATGTATTACTTAGTTTAAGAAAAATTTTGCACACCTACTTAAAAGGGGTAGATACAGTTGATTCTTAATGTTAACACTACACTAAAACCTGTAACAAACACTGTATTTTTGGCAAATAAATGATTATTATTATTATTATTATGATTAGTTGTAGGCGAGGCAAATAACCGTAAAGTACCATTAGTCCATTGAAATGTTACATTTTTAGGCCTAACCTTGCGTTTTTCAGAGGACGCAATTTTAATTTTTTTGATGTGTAGGGGTACTCAGTGGAAAGCTAAAACCAAGTTTGTGGGGTCGCCACCCTTGTCCTACGGCCGCCATCTTAAAAATAGGGGTTGAAATGGTTTTTTACGAAATATCTCTTAAGCTATTTATCTGATAAAAAAAAATTATTAACATGTTTTGTTGCAAATTAAATCCTCTACAACTTTGGTCAAGTAACTTTTTGTCGTAGAACTATAAATAAAAAAGTTATAAGCTAAAATGTTTAGAAATTCGAGAAAATAATTTATATTTTTTGATATATTTTTTTTTTAATCATTTTACCAAAAAATTATATCAGACCATATTTGTAGATCGTTTTTTGAGAAACAACTTTTGTAAGCAAAATTTCTTCATTAAGTCAATAGTTAAGGTTTTACAGCGCTCCGAAATGAGTACTATTTTTCAGTAGGTAGGTACTCTTAACTAGTCTTATATTATACGTGTGTACTAATAATGTGTCATCAGTAATTGTTTTTTTTGTTTTTATTTTGTTATTATAATTTTTTAAATTATTAATAATTAATTATTGACTCTTTTCCACTCCATTACAGAATTTGACAATTATTGATTTTTTAAATAATTGTAATCTGATGGCCGTTACCGAGCAATACTGTCCAGGAAGAAAATTCTTTGCTCCAACTTCCACTAAGCTGGCAATATTAGCTATGCATACATACATATACATAATACATAACCTCACACCTGTATCCCTAATGAGGTAGGCAGAACACCAGAGGCTATAAAACCATGTGATGTCACGTTTGACAAATTTGGAGGTACTATTATGATGGAGAGAGACTATTGCAGTGACAGGGGGTCAGCCCATCGCCCGCAAAAACGCCAATAAAACCTCCATCTCTTAACTGACTCTTACAGTTTGCCCGGGAAGAGAAGCAGCTGGCACATTCTATGTTTTTCTTTCGCTCCCAGTCCAGCGTAGAAGAAAGTTAAAAAATTTGCTATGCGATTAGTAATATTCATTGCAACGTCCATAATACTTGTTTTTGTACTCTCATTACGTACAACACAAACCCGCGCTTGTCGGCTTGTACGCGAATTACTTGGATCCTGAACCGCTTTGGCACAGATGAAACAATTGTTCGCAAAATCGAAGTCTGGCTCTGGAGCTTCTGAAACTGGAAAAGGTCGGCTGGGTCGGTTGTGTGTGAGAATGGGAGTGCCTCAAGGATCAATTCTGGGCCCATTTTTGTTTTTAGTCTATATAAATGATCTACCCTATATGGTAGGCAATAATCATGAGATTGTATTGTTTGCTGACGACACATCATTAATTTTTAAAATGATAAGACAGAAAATAAACTACGACGATGTAAACAATGCTCTCGCAAATGTTGTTCAGTGGTTCAATATAAATAATCTAGCGTTCAATGATAAAAAAACTAAATGTATAAAATTCTCTGCACCAAATGTAAAACAAGTTGAGTCTGATCTGCGGCTTAATGGGAACAGATTGAATCTAGTAGATAACTCTGTTTTTCTTGGAATTACCTTAGATTCTAAATTGCAATGGGGCGCCCATATCTCACAACTAGCGAGTAGACTTAGTTCTGCAGCGTTCGCGGTAAAGAAAATTCGCTCATTGACTGATGTTAATACAGCGAAGTTGGTATATTTTAGTTATTTTCATAGTATAATGTCCTATGGCATCCTACTTTGGGGCAATGCCGCAGATATAGACACGATATTTACATTGCAGAAAAGGGCTATTCGTGGAATGTATAAACTTGGAAACAGAGAATCTCTTCGAGAAAAGTTTAAAGAGATTGGTATCTTGACCCTTGCATCACAATATATTTATGAAAACATTATGTATATTTATAAGAATAGTAATAAATTTAAAACTAGGAAAGATAATCATGATACAAATTACTCTGTAAGGACTAGGAACGACCATAAGTTAGCGTTTCCTAAATTAAGGCTGGCTAAAAGCAGCAAATCATTTATTGGAATGTCAATACGTATATATAACAAAATTCCGAAGTCATTTCAATCCCTGCCATTCAATAAATTTAAATCAATCGTTAAAAACACTCTATCTCGAAAAGCTTATTATAAAACTAAAGATTACTTAGATGATAAAAGGGCATGGGATTAAGCACAACAGGATATTTCTAAAAGTTACTTACTTAATAATTTTGTTTACGGCTTGGCTGTGCAGTATATATATGACATACTGGTGACTGTCCCACTCACTTATTTTCTTGTCAAGACAACAGCAAGAACGTCATGCTCCCTCAGGCGGCATGGCTAGTGGTAGCGTCGGGTATCGGGTCACCCTCTTCCCTAAAATATGGTTGAGGAGGGTGATGGCTGGTGCTTGCGTTAACTCGTGAACGGGTGCTACTAGCGGTGCCAGGTCGTTTTGCTAATGATACTATGACTATTTTATTCCATTCTTGTTCAAATACTCTGGTCCCAGTTTGTCATGTTCGTATTGTGCATCCATAGCTCATTGAATCTGCTATGTAAGCAATTTAGTTGTGGCATGACATTGGCTCTCACAATCAGCTGTCTTGTGTTTGTTTTTTTTTTCATGTCACGGTCAATTTGTACTGTACCTATTTGTATTAATTTGATAATTCTGACTGAAAAAGAGTGCCAAGAGTTTTTTTCCGCCGGCTTTTTTTGTCTCTTGGTCTACTGTAATATCTTATTTAACAACTATCAACAACTAGTTAAAGCCGAAGTATGTGATGACTGACTTCATCAAGTGTTTTGTGAAATTCCTAAGATGAATAAAACTTTTTGAATTTTTTTTTTTTTTTGAATTTTTTTGACGATAAACTACTAGAGCTGCTGCTGCGACGACGAACAACATTATCGGTTCGATTGTCCACGTAATAACAATAACACGCAATATGTACAGTAACTTCCGAAACAGTTCGTAAAAATTGTAAAGCGCTGTAAAACCTTAACTATTGACTTAATGAAAAAACGTTGCTTACAAAAGTTGTTCCTCAAAAAACGATCTACAAAAATGCTCTGATATCATTTTTTCGTAAAATGATAAAAAAAAAGTATTATCAAAAAATATAAATTATTTGCTCGAATTTCTAAACATTTTCGCTTATAACTTTTTATTTATAGTTCTACGACAAAAAGTTACTTGACCAAAGTTGTAGAGGATTTAATTTGCAACAAAAAATGTTAATATTTTTTTTTAACAGATAAATAGCTTAAGAGATATTTCGTAAAAAACCATTTCAACCCCTATTTTCAAGATGGCGGCCGTAGGACAAGGGTGGCGACCCCACAAACTTGGTTTTAGCTTCACACTGACCCCCTCTACACATCAAAAAAATAAAAATTGCGTCCTCTGAAAAACGCAACCCCAAATGTAACTTTTCAATGGACTACATGTAAGGAGTTTGTCATTCAAAATTATAGAATACTTATAGAGTAAGATCCCTGGGCCCCCACACGTTACTTATTTTCTCAGAAAAAACCTAAATGAGATAAAGTAGTGTTAGTACGTACTTTGAGTGTGTGCATACCTGCTAGCTTGGGTCGACGGCCAATTCATAGGTACCAGGTGCTAAAGGTAGATAAATACAGTACTTACTGATTTTTCTTAAATTCTCATTGCTGATTTTAGTCTACCGAGTTAATAAGTCAAGCGTACAAATAATGACCTCGCGCTCATACACATAGCGACACTTTATGTGTGTCTGGGAGGATGTTTGACCCCTCCAATTGGTCTGGCTGCTGACCAGGGGTGTTCAAATGGTTCCCTAAGTATCATATATAAAAATCAAGAGTGAGATTATAAGTAAAAATATGTTATTTTTTATGATGCTTTATAGCGTCTGGTAAGGGTAAGCGGCAATAGAAAGTGTCTGGCAATAATGATTATTAATTTTTAACAAAATTATCTAAAACATGTAAAAATCAGCAGTGACAATTTAAGAAAAATCAGTACTGTATTTATCTACCTTTAGCACCTGGTACCTATGAATTGGCCGTCGACCCTAGCTAGCAGGTATGCACACACTCAAAGTACGCACTAACACTACTAAATCCCATTTATATTTTTTATGAGAAAATAAGTAACGTCTGGGGGCTCTAGGATCTTGGACTATTATTTATATACTTGGTACCATGAAGTAGGTACAAACTTGCCAGGTGGTTTGAAGATGAAATAAACTAGAAATTTTGCTTAAAGTACACTTTAATTAGCTAGGTATACTTATAAATTAATACACAGTCGTAAAATAGTTATTTAAAATAGTCAATGAGAACTTAATCTGCAAACATATCTTCGATTTTCTTCTGGACCTCCTTTTCGGTTTCCGAGTTGAGCTTATCTGGCAATTGCTTGATTTCTTCAAGATCCGGGGGATTTTCCATTTCATTACTGGATTGGTCTCTTGCCTGTAAAATATGCGATTTCAATCAAGTTATTGCAAATTGAAATATCTTGAACTGAAATCTATTTACGTATTGTTTGTTGTAAGCATGACGATTGAGGGGGAAATTACGAAAAATGCTCGACATGTGTAGTGGTGCGTTCCTTTTTTGTGAGTAAGCCCGCGTTTGACGTCCGTCTCAGCTGGCGGTAAGTGCGCTTGCGGTTGGACATGACAGCACACAGGTTTAAGAAGGACTTGGCTCTTCATACAATATTGCCGGAACACATCACCACAGGAGTGGTGACATTTGGCGGCAGATTTTATCCTTATGAAGGGTCGTTGCTAGCGAGTTCACACCAGGGACTGAGCTAAACCAGACAACAGGAACCGAGTGGGTAGGTTAGTAAACAAACGCTCGCAAACATGTTGGATTCTATCATAGACATCATATTTGAATCTTTATACCAAGGGTATATGGAAATACGGTTGCTAAATTAATTTATGTTTAGTCCAAAAATTAACCAACCGTCTCACCCATATATTAAAATAAATTTATCCAAATTGATTTCCAAAACAGATGCCAATGCCTTTTAGCGAGATTTAAAGAATGGAAGATATACCTTTTTTATTCCAAAACCTATCATTACAACCGTTAGGCTGTAATCTGGACGGCAGCGACAGCCACAGCGAGAGCGACAGCTGCGCGGGCAGCGATTTCCGCGACACGATAGAAAGTTTTGAGTTTGTATTGCACCGCGACAAATCGTTCTCTGCTGCCCACGCCGCTGTCGCTCTTGCTGTCGCTGCGGTCCGGTTTGCAGCCCTACCAACGTTACCCAGCAGCTTTGTTTGAAATGAAGCGTTGCAATGAAGCCAGTACCTTCTCGAGCCGGGTGTCGAGCTCCATGAGCGCGCGCTCGAGGCGGTAGTTGTCGGACACGAGCTGCGCCCAGCGCCGGCGCAGCGCCCGCAGCCGCGCGCCGCTCGCCGTCTGCGACCGCTTGCGCTCCCAGTTCACCGACGCGATCTGCTTCCTGACACAATATGTATATACGTTACCTAATCAAATAAATCAAAAGCTAAATCAAGCCTACTACTGCGGGAACGATTGTTATTGCGTGTTCTTGCTTTATAATCAAAAAACGTTCCTGCTTTCTGATATTTTGTTATAATTCATTAAAAATGATCGCATAACAATGCAAACTGATATTCATCGAAAGTGTAAAGAAAACCATATCATCTCTTATATTCGAGAGTTAAACTAAAACAAATATTTACATAGAGTATATAATATAAGTAGTGACATTTTCGCCACACCACCCCCCCACTGAGAGCAATACTTTAATTTTAAAGTCTAAATTTCACTGTTCTACCAAACCTAGTTTTATATTGCTTCTGACGATCGGTTGCTAAAGGAAGAGAAGCTGGATCTGGAGATTTAACATGTCTAGGAGGAGTACAGCTTGAAGCAGTGGGAAGGACTGATGGATCAGTAACTGTAGGAGGCGAAATATTCAAATCTTTGGAAAAAATTTGTTTAATATAAGCAGGTTTCTAACGACCTACGCTAACAGTTACAGCTTTACCGTTAAGTCTATGGTAAAAGTCTTTCCATCAATAGACTTTTATAAGTATCCCATTCTATGCAAATGGAAATAAAGAGTTTGAATTTGAATTTGAGTTTCCTGTAATAGGCAGGCCATTCAGCTTGACGTGGAGTCAGTGTTCGGCTAAGGGCTGCCAATAACCATTTCCTGCATTGATGATGTGTTTCCCGACGTGGAAATTCGAAAATTTGGCGTGCCTTGGTAAGATTGAAAACCATCTCATGTCCTGAAGCTTTTTCGACTAAAATAAGTTTACGGTGAAGATTGAAATTCCACGAGATCGTGAAAGTGTGAAAAAATTCGGCGACTTTCACATCGCTGTGTATTTTCCCTCGAGAAGTTTCCATTTGTACACCAACGACGCCCTCTAACGCCGAGCAGCTGTATTGCACTTATAGTGTTGCATGTGAAACCAGTTTAGTAATTCAATCTCAATTATACTGTTAATTTAAGATATGAATGCCTTCAAAAAATGATATATTAGTAGAGACTCACCTAAGATGAGCGTGAACATTCTGCGACCTCGTGACGAGCGCCTGCAGCACGCTGAGGTAGGAGCGCCAGGCCTCCGCGCCGTAGTGCAGCTGCAGCTCGAGGTTGAGCACGCGCGTGGCCTGGTGCGACAGCTGCGCGTGCGAGTTGTCCACCGCCTCCGCCCACGCCGCCAGCTCGCCCAGTCGCCCCGCGCCCGGCGGCGGCAGCTCGTATCTAACACACCAAATAATACTCACTAAACCGCAAGTGCCACTCAAGGAACCCTCGTTTCATATTTATTATATCCATCAACCAGCACTGGGGCATTCAGGCAGTTTATGGCCTAACCATCCTTGTCATCTAGAGAATAGACTCTGTGGGACTTCTTATTTAAATTAAAAGAGACCAACAGCTAAAATACATTAATATTTTAGAAACAAGTTGACATTCCCAATCCCCAGAAAAGATTCTATTTGCTTAATAAGTTTTGTTTGCTGATTACGCATTGTAATTTGGAAATGGATTTATTATTATTTAATTTGTACATTAATATATTAAACAACTGTTCCGTCACTGACTGAGTGACTGACATACAACCATAACTACTGTTCATAGAGAGCAGAAATTTGAAACATATGTTCCTTAGGGAGTTGTAGGGCAGCACTAAGGAGGGAATTCCCGATATTCCCACAAGAACAGAAAATATTGAACTTTTTATATTGTATGAAAAATCTTATTCCTTAAGTGCACGGATTTGAACTTTGATATAAAGTTATTAATGGCTGTCTGATAGTATTATGAAGGGAATTTCTGAATTTTCCATAGAAACCGTAATTATAACACTTTTAGAAACATGAACATGAACAATATTTAAGTGCATACGGAGTTGAAGCTCATATTTATTATAATTGTAACCTGTTTTGTGAATCTATGACAAATTATTTGTAAACAAATAAAAAGAGACTATAATCATTATTGGGAAAAAAATCGCAGCTTCAGTTTATTTAAAATTAAGAATATATTGAAATTAAAAGATTATCTTACCTTTTCATAGACAGTGGGTCCATAGGTAACCGTTGCTGTACTCTTTCCATTTCCCTTTGCAGGGCAGGAGTTTCAAAAGCTGTATTCAATTCTGGACCTACATTTTCTAAATAATTCTTTGTCGGTCTGTATCGCCTACATTCTTCTTCTACCATGGCCAAAGCCTAAAGACATACCAAATAATATGCTTAATTATTATTAGACGGGAAAAATATTTGAGGTTAAAAAATTATAAAAAATAATTACCGCCTCCCTGACACCTGGGTCATCATACCCTTGATCAATATATGGTAAAGCGTCTACCACCACTTCTCCAGCCATTATACAGTTTTTAATTAATTCTTAAACAAACTCGCTGTATGCTCGCTGTGTTTAGATTATTTTAAATAACAAATCAATCGAGATTTAAATCAATCATGTCTTGACTGACAAGTAGCATCTCAAGTGATTGATCATATTTTTGGAAATTATTTTTTAGTAGACCGGCAAAAATAAATCTAACTTAGGAATAGTGAAAACAATGATAACAATTAATTATTAATTACCTAATACTTAGTTATAATCCGATAACGATCTTTTGACGCGCGGCGAAAATTGGAACTAACCACCGTCTTGGGAAATGTCACTTCATGACTTTTACCCCTTATATTTGTTATTGTACTTTTTGATGTTAATAAAATTTAAGAAGTTGTTTTCAGAACGAAAATTTCGTCTCAATAAATCCCTTTTTAACCCGGGCGCTACACTTAGCTTCAAAGATTTGCACAAATCTTTGACGACTTTGCAAAGTCATTTGAACACATATTGACGTAACCTGCCAGACTTGCTTCGCAAACACTTTTCTCCACAGTATGCTAGTAGACAACAAACAAGATGGACAACGATTTTGTAGACTCAGTTAGCCTGTATTATTTGTGTGCATGTAATTATATTTTTTTATTTGTTATTTTTCGGGTTCCTTGTACATAGTTGCCCCTGTAACAACTCTACAAATTCCAGAACGCAGTCGCTGCCCCAGTCCATCATATCGCCGCATGCAGTGTAACATGCACACAACCGTCCCGCTCGACAACGCTCGAGCAACTGGATACTGAACAAGTGTGGCAAGCCACGCAAACATTTGCACACATTCAACTTTGAACGCTTTGATGTGTGGAAAAAGACCGACACCGGATGGCAAAGTGCAAAGCTTTGTGCAAACGTTGAATAAATATGCAAAGTCCAGCGCCACACATTTGTGCAAACATTTGTTCAAACATTTGTTCAAACATTTGAAGCTAAGTCTGTCCCGGGCGCCACACTTAGTTTCAAAGATTTGCACAAATGTTTGACGACTTTGCAAAGTCATTTGAACACATATTGACGTAACCTGCCAGACTTGCTTCGCAAACACTTTTCTCCACAGTATGCTAGTAGACAACAAACAAGATGGACAACGATTTTGTAGACTCGGTTAGCCTGTATTATTTGTGTGCATGTAATTATATTTTTTTGTTTGTTATTTTTCGGGTTCCATGTACATAGTTGCCCCTGTAACAACTCTACAAATTCCAGAACGCACTCGCTGCCCCAGTCCATTATATGGCCGCATGCAGTGTAACATGCACACAACCGTCCCGCTCAACAACGCTCGAGCAACTGGACACTGAACAAGTGTGGCTAGCCACGCAAACATTTGCACAAATACAACTTTGAACACTTTGATGTGTGGAAAAAGACCGACACCGGATGGCAAAGTGCAAAGCTTTGTGCAAACGTTGAATACATATGCAAAGTCCAGCGCCACACATTTGTGCAAACATTTGTTCAAACATTTGTTCAAACATTTGAAGCTAAGTGTAGCGCCGGCATGTAAGTCCTAAAAAAGCAAATTGCCTCTGCTTCAATAAGTACTACGTACGTACGTTTCCTTTACCGCTCGCCATGCATTGAGGAGTTTTCAGACAGCTCATAAAGATTAGTTCAATAAACCTCTATAGATGGCACTTTTAAAAAGCCGAAGGCGTCAAGTCTGTATAGGTACTATAATGTAAGTAAGTGGTATCTACCATCTATGGTTATTTATAAGTTCAATATATTTCCTCCGTGGTTCAGTTTCTGATACAGCGTCAATTAATTTATTTTACTTTTAAAAACACAGGGTGGTATAAATGGCTATATGACAGACAAGACTTCGCCTTTTGTAAAGCGCCATCCATCGAAATCTTCTGTACCGGTTTTTTTTTTGAGCTCTCAGAATAGATGACATCATATAGATTGATAAATAGTGAATTTTAGTTTAATAAAAATTTTTTGGTGTATGTATGTTTATTCCTTGTTTTTATAAACTTAGAGTAATTATTACTAATAAAGTATTACTCTAAGTTAAAAATAGTATAAAATAAAAAAAAAGATGAACGAACGACCTAAACCAACCAACAATGGCAACAACTCAGAGTAATAATTATTATTATTACTCAAAGGACAACAATGGCTGTATGGATTCATTCCTTCCCTTTTCCATTTGAATGGAAAAAAATATACTTAAAAAAAAATCAAAGGACAACAATAACAATAATAAATACGAAGAATTCGATTACTCGACCCATTCGAAATCAATAATATAATAATTGATTTACTTCAAAATGACAATAGATGAAAGGGGTGATAAAAATGTACAAACAAGTTTAAACTTAGACCAAGTAAGATAAATAACTTTTTTCAGCAAGCTGTTAAAGGTTCATAATTACAAGTTTTTGCTTTTTATGTAAAGCAACATATCATTGCTATTTGGGTCCGTTGTAAAAAACTTGCATTGCATCTAGACGAAATAGCTAATATTTCTAAGCTTGAAGCAATTCACAATGAAACAAATTTTCAGTTAGGTCTTTTAATGGTATTAATATCTGATAATACAGATTGGAGCCCTGCAGCAAAAACGTACATTAGCGTTTGTCAATCATTTTGTGATAACCACAACACAATTCCTGAACAAATTTATGAAAAATTGTGAGCTGAAGTTAATGCAATATGAAAGAAAACTAGAAAAAATTAATGCAAGCATAGTACTTCTTGAAGACAGGGTAAGCTATTAAATGTTAAAAATATTCTTTGAAATAAAAAAATGATTTTTTTTTTGATTGTTGTATTGTCATCTACATATTTTTATTACCTACTAGGTATAAATCCCCAGACAATCACACAAACTACTTGGCCCCAAAGTAAGCTTGTGTTATGGGATACCATGTAGCGAACTAGGGGGAACCTAGAATATAAATAGATAAAACACCCAGACACGGAACATTTATATTTTTCTTGTTATGTGCGGGAATCGAACCCGCACCCACTGGCATCTGAGGCAGACAGGTTTACCCCATCACCAAAGTAGTCATCATATACTATACAATACTATGTAAATTCAACTTTAGTTTGTCACTAAGTACTCCATAAAAACTCAATAATTTTAGATTAATTATCTTTGATTCTAGTTATCATCAATACCAGAAATCAGTAGTGCTAATCCAGACGTTGAAACTTTAAACAAACCCAATGAAAAAAATGATACAAAATGTTCAGAGTCTGAAATCAAACAAGAATCTACAATAGAAGAAACTTGTGAAATTAAAACTGAAGCATGTGCTCAACCGAGCCCAGAATATATGCGTTTTGTGAAGATGGTGCAAGTTGGTGTGCCTATAGAGGCAGTTAAATTGAAAGCATCTTTAGAAGGATTAGATCCTATTTTATTAGATAAATTTATAAATAATAAATAAGTGCATAAACTTTTTTTTGGTATTAATTTTGGATGTGTTTCAAGGGTAACTATCCAAGTAAATTTGAAAAATCAGTTCAAAAATATTGCTTTCTACCTAGTCCAGGTGATGAATTGAGGGACGTCTTGTGCCAATGATTCTATTGATCTTCTCTACCGCAATGTCACACAATGGTAAGTGCCCATACGTTTGGGAAGGAATTGGCTCTTCATTATATATTGACAGTGGGGCTAGCGTGCAACCGTCGACAATGATAAAGTGGGCCTTTTATCAATATTTACTTAGAATTTGGCTCTTACAGTAAGTACATATGTATTTTTTAAGAAAATGGCATCATTGGTTCTGTGTGGGCTTAATCATGGTATCAAATCTAGTAATTCTATCTATTATGTAAGCTAACAAATAGGATAAAATAACAAAATAATATTTATCTTGTTGATTCAAGTATTTATTGATGGTTGCATGCTAGCCCTGCAGAACACTGGTGGTAGTCACATCGCTGGTGTAGTAGACCATTTTTGGAGATATCCAGCCCATAATACATTTAAAAACCACTACACATGTTACCCTCATAAAAAATTTTGTAGTCACTTCTTTTATCAGTAGACTACAGTTGGGTCACTGCTGTGTTTCAACAGCATTTTTGTTCAGTATTGGAATCTGTGAAGTATGTGTGTTCTTAGTGGCCGGACCACAGTTTAGTACTCAGATGCTATAGTTCGAAATAATAGGTACCTAAAGTCTACTTTCACCAGCATATTATTCTTTTAGTAGGTACTTCAATAATAATAAGTAGTACAATAATACTTTTGAAGGAGCTGTATTTCATATCGTGAATTGCATCTAAATCGCATTTTTCGACAATCTGGCGTGGATAACAGATGCGGGTTTGTACAACTATACGCAGGTGCTGTATTTTTTCAGTTCAATGGTTTTTTGTCCCAGATCTTTTATGAATATGTGAACAACTCCACTAGAGGTCCATTAAAATTTAACTCAATTTCAACAAAAATGTGGGTTGGTTCTTTTTTGCATAACTATGTCAAGTATTTTTTTCGATAAATTGATGTTTTGCTTGCGCTCTCAGTTCAAAAACTACTAAACTGAGAGCCCAAGGTAAAATGCTATAAATCTGTTTTGGCATTATCTACAGATTTGCGAATTACTTAAAATATCTAAGAAATTATTATCTAAATTCTTAGATAAAAATGAAAAACTCAAAGACAATATAAGTATAAGGTATGCCACTTCACGCAAGCGTAAAATTCGTAATTTGTAGATATATCCAAATATCCATGTGCATCTGAACTGAGGGCCCAACTATTGAAATTGTTAAAGATTTAAGTCAAATTTAAGATTTATGTTATGACCCTTGAGCATTTTTCTTTATGACCCTTTATGCTTTTTTTAAGTATTAATTATTTTTGCCTAAATTACAAGTCTTGCAATGGGCCCAGCGGGGCTAGCATGCTACCGTCGACAACGATAAGTCAGGCCTTTTATCGATATTTTCTTAGAATATGGTATTTAGTGTATGTAATTCTTTAAGATTATGACATATTTGGTTCTGTGGTCATGGTTTCAATTCAAGTAATTCTATCTTATTATGGTGCGCATATTAGCTTACATAATAGGATAAAATAACAAAATAATCTTGTCGATTCGACTATTTATCGATGGTTGCATGCTAGCCCTGCTGATCACATGGATCTACATTATGTACTTTATTGTGGCTGGGCTACAGCACAACATGAATTGGTGTTTATCCACAGGCCATTGTCACGTGTCCGTATCGACCGCGCGGCCACGGCGTTTTTTCTTACATCTAACCATGCCAAGATTATGTAAAAATTTGTAAAAGTCGATTCCTAAAAACATAAATTTGTAAAAGGTATAGTTAAAAAGTTATAAGGGTTTGAACGTGGCCGCGCCATTGAAACAATGCGAACCTCGCGGCCACGTAGATCTTTAAAACTAAACATTGCAGAGACCTAAAGTTTAGGTAAAACACGGATTGAATATGTAAAAAATTTGTAAAAATATAGAAAAAAATCCTGGATTTACATTTTAGAAGCTGTAAGCTTATAACACCATGGCCGCGCCATTGACCGGTATAAAATTACGTTATTGTCGATATCTCGCTGGAAAAGCATAGCAGAGGTCTAAAGTTTTTTGTAAAACCTGGATTCAAATTTGTAAAAAGTAGTAAAAATATAATAAAAAATCATAGGTATACATAATAGGAGCTGTAAGACCAAAAACCCATGGCCGCGCCATCGAAACGTTAGAAAAGTACTTTACCGTCGATATCTTGCTGAAAAAGTATCGAAGAAATCTGAAGTATTTTGTAAAACCAAGATTTAAATTTGTAGAAACGATTAAAGATGCACAAAAAACTCCTAGAGTCATATTTAAGGAACTTTAGCACTGAATCATTAGTACGGCTTGAATACGTCGATAGGGTGACCATGGTTTGTTGATGACAGAAATGTCCTTTATAATATAAATGATTTAACCGGATTAATCGCGTATAATTTATATTTTACATTTTAACTCGACGTTTCGGTGTCTTTGCAGACCCCTTGGTCACAGATCAAATAAATTATACGCGATTAATCCGGTTAAAAAGTTAGTTTTATTTAAATTATAAATCGTGAAAACTTAAGACAATATTATAAATTATATCTAAAGGATTGTAAATTGAATAAAATGAATCGATAAAGTAAAAAATATATGTTTATTTCTTTAAAAACACAGATAATCTTAGTCTTCGTCTATTAGACCATATGTCAAATTATGGATTGTCATAGGTTGTAATGAACTTGCGTGTGTTCCGAATTTATTATCGTCGTAACAAATCATTTCAGAGGTATTTAATAAGCAATGACACTTGTAATGCCCAATGAGTCCTACAACCGGGGGAACATATTCTACAGCACCTATCAGTCTATATTTTTTTGTTTTAATTTGATAAAATGGGGTATTTCTTCGAGTTTGATTTTATCTATGCCATTAAGATCAAATAAAATAATATTATTTAATTTGTATATATACTTTTTGGTTTCGTTGTTACACATCAAACATTTCTTTAAATTTGAATCGTCATCGATAATGACGGCATCTTCCAGTCCTCCGATTAGATAGCTTAAGGTCAAATAAATATCGCACTTAAATAACACACCGGGAGCACTGTACTAATCGCAAGCGAACAGCAGAGTGATTGAAATTAGCTATGCCATCTCTAGCACACCCCCTCCTGCTAATGGAATAAAAGAAACAGGAAAACCAGGTGTACAACCCTTATCTTTGTGTTTTTTGTTTGAAAGTCCATGCCGCTCACTCAAAGGCTTGCCGGCCAATTATCAAACAATGTTATTCGTAGAAATATAGTCTTGCTTTTGTTTACTTGTTCCAAAAGTTTTATGACATCGACCAAAACACGCACCATAGTATATTATTATTTTAAAATTACATCAAAGTGTCGCTGAGATAAAGTGGTAACCTATAGCAAACTTATTGTTAAGGAAAGTTTTAAAATGAACTGTTTCCTAAATATATTTACCCGACTACTGCACGCAAAGGAGTTATGTTTTCAGCGCTAATGTAACTATGTCTGTCAGATGAGCTCTAAAATTAAATTTAATTTATTATGCGAAATAAATATGGATTTGTGATATAATTTCTATTAAATGGGTGGAAAGTTTTCTATTATCAATAAGCCATGGTCACCCTATCGACGTATTCAAGCCGTACTAATGATTCAGTGCTAAAGTTCCTTAAATATGACCCTAGGAGTTTTTTGTGCATCTTTAATCGTTTCTACAAATTTAAATCTTGGTTTTACAAAATACTTCAGACTTCTGCGATGCTTTTTCAGCAAGATATCGACGGTAAAGTACTTTTCTAACGTTTCGATGGCGCGGCCATGGGTTTTTGGTCTTACAGCTTCTATTATGTATACCTATGATTTTTTATTATATTTTTACTACTTTTTACAAATTCGAATCCAGGTTTTACAAAAAAACTTCAGACCTCTGCTATGCTTTTCCAGCGAGATATCGACGATAACGTAATTTTATACCGGTCAATGGCGCGGCCATGGTGTTATAAGCTTACAGCTTCTAAAATGTAAATCCAGGATTTTTTTCTATATTTTTACAAATTTTTTACATATTCAATCCGTGTTTTACCTAAACTTCAGGTCTATGCAATGTTTAGTTTTAAAGATCTACGTGGCCGCGCGGTTCGCATTGTTTCAATGGCGCGGCCACGTTCAAACCCTTATAACTTTTTAACTATACCTTTTACAAATTTATGTTTTTAGGAATCGACTTTTACAAATTTTTACATAATCTTGGCATGGTTAGATGTAAGAAAAAACGCCGTGGCCGCGCGGTCGATACGGACACCATTGTCACCACCCTGTAAAATATTACTCAGGAGGTTGAGGTTAGCATCTTGCAGATTTACAAGACAAACTTCAAGGAGGAATTTTGTCGAGGCCAGGTGCTACTATTCCAGATCCTCGACAATAATGCTCAGAAGCCTTACCGGCAATGAGATGGAGGTGAGATCCCGACAATGTGCCAGATTTTGTGGTTAACGGTCGGATGGTCCCATCACCAGGCTACTGAAGGACATTAATAATTAATAACATTTAATAAACTAAAAATTAACTTACTCTAAGCAAGCCTAGCAGAAGTGCGTAAAAAATTATATCATAACCTACAAAGTTAAATTGTTTACCAACTAAATAAGACAAGGCCACTTTTGCCCTGTATTTTTTTATATCTTTGCAGTCACAGGTCTGCAAGAAGTAACTTTTTATCACAAGTCAGAGGCGATATGAAGGGTGGTTGCCGGTATGGCAGATTTTGTAGGGGTCCTACTAGTAAGCATAGGACACTCAGACTACATTGATTAGGGTCTAAATAATATTGTCTTTTCTATATATTGTCATATCTCCATGGTAAAACATGATATTCTATTGATGAATTCTAACCATAACCAAATGTACAAATAAAAATCAAATCAATTTTTTACACTTATTTAATAACCAGCTTAGAACTGAATCATCTGTCCTTTCCTCTTCTTGTCTCCTCCAAGTTCAAAGTGTTTGCATCTCTTCAGTGCAACTTGAGAACGGACCTTGCAGTCTGCACACTCAAGACGAAGTACAATCTTTTTGGTAGTCTTAGCCTAAAAATAAGAATTGCAGTATAAATTTACACCAAACTTAACTGTTTCTAACAGCCATCTGTAGGCTTTTCATCACATGACTAGGAACATCATATGAAATACATTAATATAATATTAAGTTAAATTCAGTATCACTTTATTCAGAGGCCAATTTCATCTCCAACCTGTCTGGCTTGTCCATGGAGCTGACTTACATGTTAAAGGCAAGCTAACCATTTTACTTAGGTTTAAAAAAACAATAAATATATGTTAAGGTAGTACATAAGCATAGTAGCATTTTGCTATGTAGATACTGAAAATTTATCTTCTGTTTTTCAAAAATATTATAAAGAATAAGAAGAATAAGAATTTGAATCAGTACTTATTTCTACTACATAAGGTCTTTTAACAGAAAAAGCTTAAATATCAGGACAGATGTCATTTTATATACCTACTCAAAACTTTAGTTTGAATGGAAGAAAATGTGTTAAGCGGCGATTGATTGAGAGGGATTTAAAGTGATTAATGTTTATAATTTGAATACAATAGATATCGGCAAATCATTAATGATAAGCTAAGAGGTTATTTGATATTTACCTTCTTTTTGAAGATGGGCTTAGTTTGACCGCCATAACCCTGTTGTTTACGATCGTAACGTCTTCTACCCTGAGCAGCGTGCCTTTCCTTAGATTTTTTGTACTGTGAAACTTTATGAACCTTGTGGACCTTGCATTTTTTGCAGTAGGTTCTGCGTTGTTTTGGTACGTTGACCTGAAATATACAAAGTCTTCACTTGAAATATATCACTGTAATGTAACGAAACTTATTGTAGAAAAACATACTATACAGAATAGTATATTTAATTATGAGATATTTGAGATTAACGCCGATAAAATATTTAAAACACAAACCATTTTCAATATGCGGTCTACGCTGTCTTTGAAAAGAAGTGTCAAAAAGACAGTTTAGCGGATGGTATTTTTTTATTTTGACGTGAGTATGACGGACAATGCCATATAAAACAGATAATACTAACAAGGAGTGATTATAAATAATATTCCCAAGGAAAATATTTATTTTCTTAACGACCACTTTGGCGATGTGGTAAACCTGTCTGCCTCATACGCCAGTGGTTGCGAGTCCGATTCCCTCCCGCACGGAACAAGGAAATTTTTATCTAATTATATATTTATATTCTAGGATCCCCCTAGTTCGCTACATGGTATCCTATAATACAAGCTATGCTTACTTTGGGGCCATGTAGTTGGTGTGATAGTCTGGGGATTTTATTTAAACTAAAAATAAAAAATTTAAAAAAAATATTATTTACATTATCAAACCACTTACATCTATCCTTTCTGGTAATCCTCTGGTAATCAAGATAAAATAGAGTACCTACCTACCCTTATTACACTTGAAAGACTCTTTTTTGGCTGTGCTATAATTATAAATTTTCAGTTCCTTCCTCGTCCTTTTACTCATATAATAGTTTCGAGTCACCCTGAAAATCTGGTTAAGAGTCTCAGTCAGTAGGTAGTGATTTTATTTAGATTTATGTCATAGGTATCTATTAAATGAATTAGGTACAAGGTTTCAAAGATGAGCAGCATTTATTGATTTGTTCTTGTTGCGTTGTTCGCATAAAACAATTTACAGCAACATTTGCATTTAATTTTTAATAACGATCTTTAATTTAGAATTATTAAAAGCAAATGAAGGGAAAAATGATTTTAGAAAGGTAAATTATCATATTTATAAATTGTAGCATTTTTTTAACTTTATTGAAATTTTGCCAGCAAGACAATACACTTTTTTCTTATCTTTTGATTTTACAAAAATCGACCTCAGTCAATTTATTGTTTCCTTCTGTTACCCAAACTGGTACTTACTTCTTTTTCAGTATGTTCAGCCAAACTTTATTTTAATTTTAATACCCACGAGAGATAGTTCTACGAATAAACGGGGTAAAGGCGGTTTTGGTTGGGTGGATAAACTTTGTTTTATTAAATAAAAAATAAAAAATCTTGAAAGTTCCTGGTAAAAATTGAGAAAGGTATGGTGTAATCCGAACAAGCCGGTTTCCGAAAAGGCTTTAGCACCATAGACCATATCCTTACGCTGCGGCAGGTTATAGAAAAGACGGCCCCTTTATATAACCAGCCACTTTGCTTGGCGTTTGTGGACTATTAGAAAGTCTTCGATTCGATCGAGACCTGGGCTGTACTGCAGTCTTTGCAGCGGTGCCAAAATTGACTATCGATACATCGAAGCATTTAAGTTTTTGTACAAAAACGCCACTATGACAGTCCATCTTCAGGATCAGAATTCGAAGCCTATCCAACTGTAGCGGGGCGTCAGGCAAGGCGACGTTATATCGCCTAAGCTATTCAACGCAGCGTTGGAAGATGTCTTCAAGCTTCTGGACTGGGATGGGCTCGGCATCAACATGAGACCTGAGACCCTGCAGGACCTGAGTAAAATGCTCGATGGCCTCAGTGGAGCCTCGCAGCGAGTGGGCCTTAAAATGAACATGGATAAGACGAAGATCATGTCGAACGTCTATGTTGCACTTACTCCTGTTAGAAAACGTCTCAGAAGGGAGTCACTCAATCAAACAACTTATCAGTTTAAGTTTTATATTTATTATAATCTACCACCACTTCGGAAAGTCGATCTGTTGAGAAGAAGTGGCAAGAAACTCAACAGCAATCATCTTGTAAAATACATAGTAACAGTTTACAGCCAGAGAACAATAAATAAGTAAATATCACAATCTTAACGACACTGACCTTTATCACAAAGCGGCTCGTTCTCCTCTAAAAGCGGAGAGTAGACTGACTAAATCAATCCCGGTTTCTCTTTCCCCTACCATAACTTTCCCGCCAGAACTATCGGACCACGTTTTACTATGTCGTCGTCTACCAACCGTCGTGTCAGTCTGCTCTCCGGAAAAAAACAAAGTCAATAGACTAACTCATTTATTACTTATAAAAATCATACTAGAATAACTAAATAAATTGAGTAACATAAATAAACATTGTATAATATAACTGCATAATGCTGATGACAGTCGGCCATCCAAATTACATCGTGCGTCCTCGAACGATTTACAAATCTGATAAGATGCTAAGAGTATATATTACAACAAAATTTCATAAATTTCAATTAGCAATAATTACTTATGTCTTAATTTTTTATTTTTTTTTATTTTAAAATCTGTTATCAATTTAAGCATATCATAAACATACATAGTTTTATGCTACATAGTAGGACCAGTTTTGTCCAAAACTTATCTATATGGACCAGGTTGTCCATTATTTATCTATACGGACCAGGGTGTCCTATACGGACCAGGGTGTCCATTATTTGTGTATACGGACCAGGGTGTCCATTATCTATCTATGCTAATTGTGTAGCCCCTTCATGTCTACAACAATATCACACTGAAGCCCCTTCATGTCTTCAGTGTGTAATTAATACATTAATTTGAAAGTCATTAAAACATCCCAATTTCTGTCAAGGCTGTACATAATTTTCATTAAACTGACTCAATTCATATTCCTGTGTTTCCAATTTTCGTCCCATATCCATTCTACCATTCCTCTCTAAAGTTTTGGAGCATATCATTCACCAATTTTGAGCAATTTTCAGTCCAAGTTCCGCCCAGGCCACAGTACTGTTTCTGCACTAATCAATGTTACTGATGACATTCGTTGGGCCATGGAGAACAAGTCACTAACAGTACTGATTCTTCTAGATTTTAATAATGCATTTAATTCAATAGATTTCGACATCCTTCTTGGTATTCTGAAATCCATTAACATGTCCACTTCTGCACTGGGCTGATTTGACTCCTATGTTCGGGCCCGATCGCAGCGTGTCCACCAAGATGAGAATTACTCTGATTGGTGCGATCTCGCAGCCGGAGTGCCTCAGGGTGGTGTGTACATAAAAGTTAATTAAAAATAAACAAATTAAAAAAAACAAACTCATTCACATAAAAGTTAAATAAATAAAAAAAATAACAAACTCAACATTAGTTGTCAATATATTTTGATCGTTATTAGATGTCGCATTATTCATTTTTCACCATATCTTTAAAAATCGTTAAAAAAAAGTTTTATCGAATTCAATTCTGTTAACTTCACACAAACAAAGTTCATATATTTTCTGCCCTCTAGCTATTAATATATTTTTATCTCAATTGAAATCATTCTTACTCAATTTTTAACAAAGATATAATATTTTTCATAAGATTCAGCCCAGTATACTACTGTCCTTATATTATTAAATTCTACCCTCATCATTATAATAAAATTACAAATTGAAAATGTTCAAGATCGATCAAATAGTGAGAATTAATTAGCTTATATACTTTATACCATACTTATATTATATAATACTATACCATATTAAGAATTTGGATTGGCTTTATTGTACATTGTTTTTTTGTGTTGCCTACTTAGACAACTTAACAATTTTATTAATGTGTGCTATTTTTATTATCTCTTTGGATTGTTTGATTTGTGTCAATTTCATGTCGTTATTTAAATCATGATTAGTGCTGCAATCTTTATAAAAAACTAGCCACAGGGAATCCTAGTGTGGGGGCTAGTGTGCTCAAATAATTAAAAAACAATACTTATTTTGTTGTATCTAGTTATAAGGTAAATACTGTTTTCTACATAAACTTAATTAGAGAAATTGAATAAATTATTATTATTATTATTATTATCAAATATATCCTTCACCAGCAATTAATTTTACAACGCATTCTATTAATTCGTATTCATAGCATGGTTTCAGAGTAAAACTAGATTCAATAAATAAATCTCCATCAAAACGAGGCAAGAGTAAACTGAAATTTTTGTAAACTCTTTAGTTAGAGTAGACTCAGTAGTAAAAAGCTGTATTTTAGTGCTATCTTTTGTTGATCGAAAAGCAAATTTAAGTTTGTCTTTGGTTTTAATTAGTTCAATAATATGGTCTTGTCCGGCAAAAGTTTATCTAATTAGAAGGGGTTCACGCAAGAGATTATCAAGAACAATTAAAACTTCTAAAATACCAGTTACGAAATCGACTTCTACGGAAGCAATACACTTTCCTAAACAAAACTCTACCGAATTCCCAAAACCTCTCAAAATTTATAAATTGTCAGTGGACCAAGACTATATAACGCAATCAGTAAACAGATTAAAATAAACTTCCATCCTTTTACTCTATGCAAAAAAACTGTATGTTCCTGGCTTGCGGGCGAGTGTTTTAAAGATACAGAAAACCTGATAACTTCGAGAACCTGATACTCTTGATACGTATGTTATTAATGTTTTTTGATTATTAAGAATTTTATTAATTATTCTTAAGGATTATTAAGTTATAAATGCAGTCAAAACTATACTATACTATTTATCATTATTTATTAATCATTTTAATGAATTATTAACTACTTTGCTTGTGATATGCAATAATAGATTTCGATTTAAATTCTATTTTGGATTTTAATTCTGATGTTTATGTTAATTTAACTTTATTAATCTTTATTTAAAACTCCTTCTATATATTCTTTGTTTCTCAATGCAATCCTACTAACATAGGGGTAAGTTAATTTATTAGACACAAACAAAAATGGATTCTCATGGCATGAAGCAAATGATGAAGTTTATTATTTATATTTACCCTTTTAAATCTTATTGTTATAAATCTTATAATTTTTTTTTTTAATTTTTGATAATTATTACAATTAGAATTGAATCTAAAATGCTTATTCAACAACTGTACATTCACCCACAAAAAAGTCATACCTACTTAAATACAGTTTATCTCATATTCTAGTTAGAGCAACAGTAACATAACTTGTAAACATAAGGAATTAAGCCTAAATTGTTTAAGCATGAAATGTAATATACATTGTATTCTCATCTTGGCATGAATAAAGAATAAAGAAATACTCCTCTAATGCAAATAATCTTTGCAAGCGAGCATTTCCGCCAACATTTGACCAAAATTTTCATTACTAGGAAAAGTTAAGCGTAATTTTGTTTGCCATTCGTCCTAAGAAAACAGTAAACTTGGCAAACCCTGATACCATCTTTCATACCAACTAATTTCGAAAGTGCATAGATAATGGACTATTTGACGTTCCGACCAAATATAAATAAAAGCACATCCGTTGACTTTTGAAATCCAGGTATCGATTGTTTTATTACGTGTAGATAATTCAGGAATTACATTCATAACCGGAAAATGATCAGCATGATTATTCATTTTTATGCCCTGAATGCGGCAACCAGTTCATTGGACCCACTCACCGACGTACTTGCAGGGGCATCATCGAGCTCCGTGTCGGCGATGTAAGAAGTATTTCCGATGTAATTGTCACTTCAACAATCCCTCTCGTAAAATCGCAATCGATATATATTTCTTTATATAGAAGCTCAGTAAACTAACATACGAGTTAATATTAAGTAGTTGAAAGCAACAAAAAAAGTACAAAAGTACGTAAAAAAAACAATGTAACCACACTTAAATTAATAAAGTAAACAGAGGGGGAAAATGTGGCAGTCAGTTAGTAATCCGTTTACATCACTCCAGATTTAAGTTTTTGTTTTTAAATAACACGTGTTTACTATTGATCTACATGATTTATTCGAAAAGGTTCAGAGTGATCTCGATTCTTTACATTCCTTGCTTAAATGCAACTTACTAACCATAAACATCTCTAAAACAAATTTCATGATTATTAGCGCAAAGAACAAAAAATTGAAAATTATTCACCATTGGTAGTAGATAACGAACCATTGACAGAGGTATGCTCAGAGAAGTTCCTTGGGCTAATATTGGATAGTAAACTTTCTTGGAAACCACACTTAGAAAAATTGCGTGCTAAACTATCGTCACTCATAGGCTCATTGCGAGGTGTAGTTCGTTGCTTTCCTAAGTCAGTTCGCTATACTAATTTAATTGTATGGCGAAATCACATCTAGAATATCTCATAGAGGTATGGGGTTCAGAAGCGAAAACTAATCTTAAAAGCCTACAAATCACTCAAAATAAGTTAATAAAGATGTTATTTCATTACCCATACCGCACATCTAGCTCCGTTATATATAAAAAGACTAAACTTATGACAGTCTCACAAATGTACAGTTACAATACCTGTTTACTAGTAAGAAAAATACTAAATAAAGAAATACACACACAAGTAATATTTTCAGAAGTAAATCAATATCAAAAACGAGTGACCAGAAGAGCTAACAATATCTATCTCCTAACTCCGCGAACTACTCGTAACTATGGAAAAGAAACTTATTGTTCGAGGGCGCGCAAATATACAACAAACTGCCAAATAATATCAAAGACATTCAATCACTTCAATTGTATAAAAAAAAAGGCACTACGACATTTCATTCTAAATAAATAGGTACATACCTACTCACACTAATAATATAATTATAACAACCTAAAAATAATAATAATAAATTAACATTCTTTTATTTAAAACGCATATTAGTCTAATTATATGAATCACACTCGCACACCCCATACTACACTAAATAAATCTAAAGTGATTGCCATTGAAAGCCATTTTGACGATGAATATTCGTAAAGACTTAAGATACGTAATAGCGACTGTCTGCACTAGAAACTTCCTTGTTTAAAATATAGTTTTACCCTCTTACTAAAAATAAAAAAAATTATGTCGAAATTTGTTAATTGAAATCAATAGGTAGTAACATTGTTATTGAAATTACTTATATTATGAGGTTTTTGAACTTTGTTTTGTAGATAAAATATGAAATATTTTAATACTAAGTCCACTCTGTACACTACTGAATTTCAAATTGTATTTCTCGAAGACAAGTGAATTGTATTCTTTTGTAACGGAAGTAGTGGATAGATGGCGTTTGTTGCGATGAGAGGTGAGCCGAGGTGTGGTAAGCCGAGGTGTGGTGAGGCGAGGTGAGGCGAGGTGAGGAGAGGCGAGGAGAGGAGAGGCGAGGTGAGGAGAGGAGAGGTGAGGAGAGGAGAGGTGAGGAGAGGAGAGGTGAGGAGAGGAGAGGAGAGGAGAGGTGCGAAAGTTGAGGAGAGGGGAGAAACATATAAATGTGTGGGCTCTTATTAATATTTCTGTAATTGAGTATCACATTAAAATATAGTAATCTGAAAAGTTTGCATTTATTTAAGACCACTCCCTTATAATCAGAAGTGGCATTTTTATTAACCTACGCTTCAAGATGAAGAGAAATTGTAATGGCGGTAACCCGAGAAGATTTATTTTCAAGAAAAGGAAGTTTCCAGGCTAAACTAGTAATTATGAAAATTCTGATTCAACATCAAATTATTCATTGTCTAGCATATTGGAGCAAGTGGACAAAAGAATATCGGATTTAATGAATATCAAAGATGCTAAATCTACTGTGTCGTTACGCAATACTGAAAAATTGATTCCTGATTTCGATCCGTACAATAACGACGTAAATGTAAAAAGTTGGATCAAGAAAATCGAACAATTAAGCAATATATACAACTGCTCAGATGAAGTAAAATCTTTTAAGATGTAGGTAATCCAAATTACCAGGACAGGCTAGAGTGTGGTTATAAATATTCAGAATGTTGCTGGTAAATACAGAGTCCCGGAAGTTCTTGTAAGAAGCAGTTTGGTGCGCGTCACTTCCAACGATGCTTCTGTAGAAAGCTATGTACAAAACAACGTCGATACAGCATGGGCAGTTTATCATACGCAATATCAAGCTCAATGCTTCATGATGGAGTTGGATATGTCCGTGTATGCAATATTAGCAACAATCCAAAGTTCTGGAAGAAGGGCGAATCTGTTGGAGAGATTATTGCGAATTCACTTGCGAATCACCTTTGAGGAGCAAAGAGTTAAGTAGAGAATTAAATAATACTATCGTTATGTAAAATATTCGGAAATTATTTTAAATTAACAAATGTTGGCGATAACGATGAGTTTGCGATATTAAGATGTTTGTATGACTTCATGGTAACGGAAGTATGTTGGTAGCACTGTTAAAGAGGGCGCTAAATGCAATGAATGACGTGACATTCGATTGCAGCGCCATAAGTCATATCTTGAAGTAGGATGGTGGCAAGTGACAGAGATACGGTTAGGACGGCTAGGTGCGTTGACGTATCTCAGACTGACGGTCGATAGTAGCTCGGTATTAATTGAGTTGGCATTGTAACTGACGGAACGGACTCGCGAATAAAGATTTTGTTGTGACTAAGCCAGGGTTATACCCAAACCCACAGACTCGGTACTAAGTAACTGTCCAGTGATTAATTCTATCGTGTTTTATGAGTAACGCTTCTTTTCGTTTTGTTCGTTTTTCCGACACAAAACAGTTATTCGGTTTGTTAGAACGATACTCTGACTGTTTTTCTGGTGTTCTGGGCGAAATAGACTTAATAATTAGGGAAAGATGCGTATTAAGCTTAATGGTGATAAACCTATAAATTGGGAACCATATTGTTTGCCGTATGCTGAAAGGGAAGTCGGAATAAAAAGGTGCAAGAATTATTAGATCTTAAAATAATACGAGAGCCCGATTAAAACTATGCGTCCCTCATAACATCAGTAAAAATAAAAATTGAGAACTAGGTATCTAACGTCTTGTAAGCCGTAATAGTGTGTTTGTGCAAAAAAATGTTCTTAACGTGCTGTGGATAAAATTCGTGTGACTTAAAAAGATCCAATACGTTAATGTTGTTATTTTCGATTCGTTTCTATTTCGTGCGAGTTTTCGAAACATGGCATCAAAATAAGATTATTCAATATATTTTGCGGTAGTTCTGTTATGACTTGCGCTGCTGTGGCAAAGTAAAATTGTTTTAAAATACCGTACGGTTTGTTGAATAGCAAATGGTTTATCGGATCAGCCCAGGTTTAAAACTGATTTGTGTTTCGATTTATCTTGTTACAATTTATGTTAAAAATAAGGTTTAACTATTTTGAAATAAGAATCACAGTATGGTGTTACTTAGTAAAAATCTTCTAGGATCGGATTTGATTTCAAATTAATTGAGGTTCGTTATTATTTTTTAAAAATAAGTACCTACGATTAGAATACGGTGAATTACGTTGCAATTGTTTTCTTACCATTTTGTTTCGTGCGAGGTAATCTAGATGAAATGGTGTTTTGTTCGGATTTGATATTGCTATAACTTATCGTCTATTCAACGTTGTAAAAACTGTGAGTTACGAGTGAGTTTATTCTGCGGACATATTGAAAAACTATAAAGATTATTTTACGGACGGACTATGATAATTTGTGCTATGAGAATTGGTTATGAATTTCGTTATTATTATTTTGATCAAATAGATTTTGAGGAATTAAATTCTCGTTTTGCGTCACAATTATTGCTGTGGTTTGTTTGTTTGGTTCGGTAGTATACAAGTCGCTCAGATTGTTACACCCTCAGTGCATTCGTAGACGTAGGTGTCAAATTGGCTACCTTACCACGTAAATATTAGCGATCAGCTATAATGGCGCAGTCATCACGCCATGGACGCGCGATCCATTGCTTTACATCGTATTATGTAAGCGATATCCGTTCAATCTTCGTTGATCGCAGAATGCATTTATTGCTACGATACTAGTGCCAAAAACAATTTAGTAGCTAAAAAAGAAACTAATCAAATGTGAAACAGATGTTTGCTTTCAAAATTTCGCAGAAAAGTACATGAAAAGTATGAAAGTCAAAGGGATTATATGCACCTTTAGTACATCAATTGTACGATAGAGGCAGCACAGTCGTCGGATTGCTATAGCTTTGTTTTTGCTGTAACGTAATTCGAATTGGTTCTTTTTTAGCAAATCTTGCGCAATTCATGCCATCGCTTTGCTCTTGCAAGTTACCTGATAAGGCAGCGGGCTTCATTTTGCGTCTCAGTGAGGCCACGATTGTAAGTGGCGTGCGTCCTTGTGTGTTAGAATATTGTGTACCTACTGCGCGATCTTGATGCGTTAGTTGCGGATTAATGGGTTTTGTCGAATCTACAGTATGTACCTACTTGGTGGATAGTAATGATATCACGGTGGAGCGGATGAAATTTTGTTGTTAAGCGGCCTACATATTGCTTTTTTTAAATAGTCTGAATATTGAAGTTTTAGGTTTTCTTTCTAATAATCGTGTATCCGTGACTCGGTAGAATTCGCCTTGTATCTTGCCGATCTTCGATTATTTTGCTGAGATTCTTAGAAGACACGTTTTTTTTCTGTTTAGGTAATAATAAGCTTGTTATTATTTTGGCAATTGAAACGTAACATGATGACAGTGTGTGTGAACCACGGAGATAGCTAATGGCGTCGAGAAGTAACTAGATTATTGAAAATGCGTTTTAATGTCTAAAGCCAATGCGTTTAAATAATACCTTGAATTTGTTGCGATTAACAGAAAAAGCTGGATTTTACTGTCAAAAAAAAATTGTAATACCTACTTTGTTGTTGTGAATTATGTGGTGCATCGACGGCTGGTTGCCACTCAACGAAATATTGATTGATTGATTGATGTGGTGCAATGCGGTGCTCTTATTGGTGTGATAAATGCTATAACCGGAGAGAGGTTATGAGTGTGAGGATATGAAAGTAATGGAGGTTGCATTACGTTTTGTGACGAGCTTTGCATTGTTTGCTAATTAATTGAGTTATTCTAGTAGCTTATGATTGCTTTGTTTGTATTGTTCGACCGCTGTCAAATTATTTGTTGTTACATTCAAAGTAAATTTCATTGTCATTGGGGTTTTCTTATCGCAAGTACTTATTGCAAATCGTACAATGCACTGACGTTAGCCGATTCCTACTGAGTTTCTTGCTGGTTTTTCTCATTAAATGGATCTTCCAAACCAGTGGTAGCTTTGTGTAAATTGTTAAATCTTGGATTTAAAATTTTGATGGCAATATTAAATGGAAGCAATATTCAAAATATGTGGCGGTTACAGTTATGAAGTTGCCGAAAGTACAAGTATCCATTGAAGTTGTAAAGAAAGTTTTTGTTGAGGAAAGAGATTTAATGTGTTTTAGATGCAGGTTCTTGTTTGTTGGTTGGGTGACTACGCCAGAGTGATTCTGGGTAGTATGTTGAAGGGGTCATTGGTTGAAAGATTTTATTGCAATTATGATTGCTGTAAACCACTAACGAACCTTGTTGTTAATGATTACATTAATGGATTTGAATGGTTGTTTAATTTAGAGATAATTGTCACTCAATGGTGCTTGGAACTTGGTTAACTAAAACGATATTTTTATTTATTTAACGTTCAAACATGTGAGGTTCATACTGATGTGTGTATAAGAACGGCATTAATTAAATTTTATTTCCTGAAATTAACGGGATAGTGACCGCCGATGCCTTAAGATCATATGGTAGTACCCCATCATATAGCGAAACAGTAGCGACAAAGATATCGTTACAAGAGATGACTTAATAGACTTGCTGAAGAGTTTTATTAACATATTTTTTGCGCCAATTGCGGCGCAATTGTTTCAGGACGGCCGAATGTAACGGAAGTAGTGGATAGATGGCGTTTGTTGCGATGAGAGGTGAGCCGAGGTGTGGTAAGCCGAGGTGTGGTGAGGCGAGGTGAGGCGAGGTGAGGAGAGGCGAGGAGAGGAGAGGCGAGGTGAGGAGAGGAGAGGTGAGGAGAGGAGAGGAGAGGTGCGAAAGTTGAGGAGAGGGGAGAAACATATAAATGTGTGGGCTCTTATTAATATTTCTGTAATTGAGTATCACATTAAAATATAGTAATCTGAAAAGTTTGCATTTATTTAAGACCACTCCCTTATACTTTTATTTCGGGAAATAAACTTCTAAAACCACATCTACATGATTTAAACTTATTTCAACTTCGCTCAATAATTTAATACTTTTGTCAGGACTCATGTGGACGTTAAACAAAATTTATGTTTTTGAGTACAATCCCACTTCTGAGATGTTAGAAAACGTCTCAGAAGGGAGTCACTCAATCAAACAACTTATCAGTTTAAGTTTTATATTTATTATAATCTACCACCACTTCGGAAAGTCGATCTGTTGAGAAGAAGTGGCAAGAAACTCAACAGCAATCATCTTGTAAAATACATAGTAACAGTTTACAGCCAGAGAACAATAAATAAGTAAATATCACAATCTTAACGACACTGACCTTTATCACAAAGCGGCTCGTTCTCCTCTAAAAGCGGAGAGTAGACTGACTAAATCAATCCCGGTTTCTCTTTCCCCTACCATAACTTTCCCGCCAGAACTATCGGACCACGTTTTACTATGTCGTCGTCTACCAACCGTCGTGTCAGTCTGCTCTCCGGAAAAAAACAAAGTCAATAGACTAACTCATTTATTACTTACTAGCTGCTGCCCGCGACGTCGTCTGCGTGAACGCTATGCAGCACCAAACGCACCTACGATTATAACACTGCTAGCGTGATAATATGTAGCCTATATGTTGACCCGACTTTTTAACTATCTTCATGCCAAATTTGAAGTAAATCCATGCAGTACTTTTTGAGTTTATCCCGGAAAGACAAACAGACAAACAGACAAAAATTATAAAAACTATATTTTTTGTTTCTGTTTCGATTGTAGGTCATACCCCAAGTATTCTTTTAAAAAAATATTCAATGTACCTACAGTTTTGACTTTCCTACCATTTTATTATATGTATAGATAAAAATCATACTAGAATAACTAAATAAATTGAGTAACATAAATAAACATTGTATAATATAACTGCATAATGCTGATGACACTCCTGTGGTAGTTGGAGGCACCACGCTCGAAGTTGTTGACGATTATCAATACCTAGGACATAAAATCCAGTTAGGTAGGTCCAACTTTGAGAAAGAGGTCAATCGTCGAATCCAACTCGGCTGGGCAGCGTTCGGGAAGCTCCGTAAAATCTTCTCGTCACAAATACCGCAGTGTTTGAAGACAAAGGTTTTTGACCAGTGTGTGTTGCCAGTGATAACATACGGCACTGAGACGTGGTCGCTAACTATGGGCCTTATAAACAAGCTTTCAAGATTTTTTTTACTCTGTAATCTAAAATTCTAACTTGGATTTCTAATACTATTGCGCACTTAATGAGAGGTTTTCTGACAGCTCATTAAAAAAACAAAATGGTACAAAAGGCTTCGATAGATAGCGCTTTACAAAAGGCGAAGTCTTGTCTATCATATACCACTTATTCCACACTGTGTTTTTAAAAGTAAAATAAATTAATCGACGTCTGTATCAGAAATTGAACTTATAAATAACCATAGATAATATTTCTTACCTAAGAAACAAGTTATGATAATAACTTTGTTTAGGTATCATGCCTGTGTTACTCTAGCTAGGTCATGATAAACAGCTGAAATGACGTTTTATGATAATATATAATATGAATTATTTTGTTTAAACTAGTTTATTAATTTCACAATTGATGTTCTTCTTCTAATCTATTAGTATTAGTTTTTAATTAATATCTATTAGTTTTTATCAGAAATAAATCAGAAATAAATAGATGGTAGATACCACTTACCTACATTACAGTATACAGATTTAATGCCTTCGGCTTTTTAAAGTGCCATTTAAAGAGGTTTTTTGAACGAATGTTGGTGAGCTGTCAGAAAACTCCTCATTGTCTTGTCACTGTCAATCAATCAATAATTTTATTAATGTGCATAATCAATCACTCATTGCACTCGCCCGCCGCTAGTAAGATTGATTTGTCAACGTTTTCGTGCTATTTTGATCGGATTTACCATGAGTTTTATGCAGTAAAACATGATTAATTTACTTTATAACTAGAGTTCTTCATGTAAATAGTTTCGGCAGACTAATCTCTACAAAATGGACATCCCTTCAATGGATACTATTTATCAAGCCATCAGCGCTTTGTACGATAACCCTAATGTTGCTGAAAAGGAGAAGGCTTCCCTCTGGTTGGGCGATGTTCAAAAATCGGTAAGTATATTTATAATACATTTTATCCTCATTTAGTAATTTTGTTTGTACCTCACATCAAGAATTTTGTATAATTTTCGACCATAAAGTTGGTATTTCATGTATTTTTATCATTGTTTTCAGATTCATTCGTGGAAAATAGCTGATGAGCTTTTACAGCAAAAGAAAGACATTAGCTCATGCTATTTTGCATCCCAAACTATGAGATCTAAAGTGCAGCACAGCTTGTCTGAGTTGCCACAGGAGTCTCTTATATCATTGCGGGACTCACTAGTACAGCATTTAGAAGGCACATCTCCAGAAACAAGTGGTGCTATTCTCACTCAACTGAGTTTGGCATTGGTTGACCTAGCTCTACAGATGCCATCATGGCAAGATTTTCTAAGTGATCTCATTAAATCATTTGCAAACAAAAATGATTTTGCTTTGCTTGAAGTTTTAACAGTTCTACCTCAAGAGATAGATTCATCAAGTTTGAAGCTTGGAGAAAATAGAAGAGAAGATGTTAAAGTAATCTTACGTACAAATGCCCGGGAAGTTACATCTTTTCTTCAGGATAGCATGACCGCATCACAAAACACTCATATATCTCTAAAAATTATTAAATGTATGACATCTTGGATACAAGTTAAAGCCATAAATATTCAAGAGGTGCCTCAGAATGCTGTCATTGGGTATTGTTTACAAGTTCTTAGAGATCACAATTCTATCAATACTTTGCATGATGCAGCTTCAGACTGTATTTGTGCTCTGTTGCATTGCCTAGAAGAAAACAATAATAATGATAATATAGAGAGATTATTATTTGATAGTGTAGCATCATTAGAAGAAAGTTATCACTTGTCTGTGGCTCATGAAGAAGAGGACAAAGCAGCAAACTATGCAAGAGTGTTTACAGAGCTAGCAGAAACCTTCTTAGACAAAATAACATCTTCCACAGCTGAAGGCAATACTCACTTTGCAATGAGGTCATTAGAACTATGTTTAGTCTGTGTTGGGCACCATGATTATGAGGTATGTAAACAATATTTATTGTAAAAAAACATCAGATTAATTTAATCTTAGGTCTATTAATTTGAGCCTGCTGTATGAAATCCTAGGTCTGAGTCCAGACGGCCCCAGGGGATCCAACTTCAAAACTAACCTGAGTATGGTTCTATAGGGAACATGCACAATGATGGTGCTGTTGACTGGTGTCTCAAATCTGAAAATAGTATTCATGCTCTAGTATTAAAATTTGCGAAATATAGTTAAAAGCAATATATTGAAGCATGAATATATCTTGTATTATGGCAAATTTTTATTATTTTTTTGCTCTCTAACCTAATAAACTAATTTTTCCACTGCCATAATTTCATTTTCATCTTTTTCTTCTAACAGTAGGATTCTATATAAAGGGATATCAGCTAATGATTCTCCCAAAGTAGCTGTGAAAATATCTTGTGATTCTGTCTATTTCATCAAATTATTTTTTTAACTGGTAATGGAATTAACTCAGACATTTCAGTCCCTTATCATAACTGCGATGGTGTACCCTACTGCCCAACATTGCTAGTTTTTGGTTTGGCGCTTTCTGGAGAACTGTGGATATAACTTAGGCGCTGATGTGCTTAAATGTCACTGAAAGACTACCTTGGAATTTACAAATTGCACTTCTACCCCAAAAGACCTTAATTTAGGCAGTATGTTATTTATGAGGGAAAATAATGTAATTGCAGCAGTAAAAATAAATTACCAGTGATCCTTATACTGTCCTCCTTTAGGATATTGCCTGATCATACTTTGTTTGGCTGTATTATTTAATGAAGTAACTATATTGCTTGTAGGGTTCTTTATTAGTAGTGACCTGAAAAGATGCTAGTGTCCTCAATGTTTTGACCACCCTAATAAATATTTATAATTTGTGTATCAGATGAGGGATAGAACAACCACTAAAATTGCTCATCCCTTAGGTATACTTTTCAAGCTTAATAAGCCTTAGTTAAATATTAATCCATCATGAATCCTCTAATATAATATATTGAAATTGGTATAACTTTTTTATCACACGTGATCTAGAGAGAAGCCTGGTATTTAGGGCATAGTTTGATAGCTTATCTATACTGATATATAAAGCTGAAGAGTTTGTTTTTTTTTGTTTGTTTGTTTGTTTGATTGAACGCGCTTATCTCAGAAACTACAAGTGGGATTTAAAAAATGCATTTGATAGCCCAACTCTTGAGGAAGGTTATAGGCTATATTTTATCCCGAAATTCCCACGGGATCAAAAGTTATGCGGGTAAAACCGCGCGCGGTGGCTAGTATTTCTATAAGTGTTTAAGAATTATGTGTAATTTGTTATGTGTGTATGACTGGAAGAATATAGTATTAGTTTGTATGTCTAGTATCTAAAAATTTTGCCTTAAAATAGTGGTAAATGCTTATAGAAATATTATAGAATTTTTGGAAGATTTCTCTTTATTTTCGGAAGGACTTTTGTTTTTTAATATGTCAGTGCTATTGTATATAATTATTACAGATTTAAGCAAGAATATTGATTAATAAATATTAATCATGTATTTCAGGTTGGAGAGATTACTTTCAACCTTTGGTACAGATTATCTGAAGAAATATACCAACGTGACTATCAGCCGCTGACTGATGCCTTCAAGCCACATATTGAAAGATTGATAGAAGCTCTTGCCAGGCATTGCCAGTTTGAACCTGATAAAACTTCATTACCTGATGAAGGAGATGAGTTCTATGTGAGTACAGTAAATTAATGTGAACTAAACAGTAATAGCTGTTGAAAAAATTAACAAAGTAGGTTAGTTAGATTAAGTTTTGCTGCTTTATATTATTTTTGCTGGGTTATATTGTAATTCTAATAGTGAATTATGTGCTGATAATCTAATGACATCTGTATGCATGTAATATTGAACATAGACTCCAAATAGAGCTTTCAAGTGTCAGCTTTGTACATTTTACAAAAAATACTTTAATAATTAGAATGATCTGCATCTGTTTGCCTATTGTTGTGTCAACAACTTCAATGTATAATTTTAATGTAATTTTTTTTTTCATAGGAATTCAGGATGAAAGTCACAGAGCTAATTAAAGATGTGGTTTTCATTGTGGGGTCAAGCGCAGTCTTTAGGCAGATGTTTGCTGCCCTCCATTCTGATATGTCGTGGGAGCAAACTGAGGCAGCACTGTTCATTATGCAATCCGTAGCCAAAAATATATTACCGTATGTTATTTATTTAACACCTTTACTAGCTGTATGTCGTTGCTACAAAATATTTGTTATATAAAATCTGTTCTTCGAGACTTTATTATGTATCAAAATCTAATAAGTTTAAAATTAAAATTTTCAGAGATGAATATGAATATGTTCCAAAAGTAGTAGAAGCTATACTGTCTATGCCTGAGAATAGTCACGTGGCAGTCCGGAAGACTTGTATTCTGTTGCTAGGGGAACTATGCGAGTGGATTGAACGTCACTCGGAGTGCCTCACACCATGTTTGCAGAGCCTACTGCGGGCATTGTCTGAGCCCAAGTTGGCAATGGCTGCTGCTACAGCAGTGCAGGTAATTTACTTTTAACATATCCCTTATTTTATTCACATAGTTTCAAATTCTTAAACAAATTGTGTCAGTATTTGTTTCAAAATGTTTATTACTATTTTTAACCTTTTTATTTGATTAAGCCTATTGATAGGGTAAGCCTATTAAAATCATACCCAAATGAAAGGGTAACCCTATTGATAAGGTAAGCTTATCAATGTACTATCAATCAAAGCCTAACACTTTTGAATAAAGTTAACTACTTTTGTTGCCCTTATCCAATCATAAAATCCTTAATAATAAAATTGATTGTGTTCCACTTTTGAACAGAATTTGCTTTAATGTTCCCTGTCTTTCATCGCGTTCTAAAAATACATTTTATATTCCTCACTATCATACGAATTACACAAAAAAATCATACCTTAGGCGTTCTCTAGTTTTATAACAAACGATTGACTAATATTGACATATTTTGCTGTAGTGTAAGTAGATACAGGAGACTAGTGACTGAGGCATTAAATTCTTAAATAAAGTTCCTAAAGATAGTTGTAAAAGGTTATGTAACTTTAGATTAATCGTTACATTATAAATATGTATATGGACATACAATTTTTGTATATATAAATAGTGGCTTTTTGAAAAGTGTTCTGTGGGATAATAAACTATATTCTTAGTGAACTCAATACTTTTTAAATATGTTGTATTAATATAATGGTACTATAGGTCTATTTGTGCATTAAATTGTGTAATATTAATTGTAAAAGACTGTTTGTTACCTGAAGAAATAAATAAAAAAAAAATAAAAAAAAAAAGATTTAAATAACTTATACAGGGTCTTCTTTATGAAGATCAATATATTTTAAGAGAAGGTTAAGAATGATGTATGGGTTCAATTTATGAAAGAAATAAAAATATACATATAACTATATTTTTTTTGATTGAAATTTTCAAATCTTTTAAGTGACCGAATTTAAGTTTAATCTGTTATTTACGACAACCTTGCAAGAAATAAAAAAAACCTATCTATTTACCTATCTATTAACTTCACTAAAACAAAGATCTTACGCGGTTAGTACCTACCTATCCACGCGAGCAAAGGTCGATGCCTCGCGCGCCCGGGCCTTGCGTGACCTACTTAGCTTGATGTATGACGTAACAATCAGCTGTTGTAATATCATACTTATTTCGTATAAAAGTTGATTCTAATTTCCCATCACACTTCAACTGTCAATTTAACGTTCAACTAATTGTAAATACCGTTTTAGTAATGTTGACTTCTTTGATAATGTTTAAATTTGAAATAAATTAAAAAAAAGCTTTCGTGCTTGAGCTGTTTGTCTTAACGAATAAATGTATTTTACAATCAATTGAATGTTTAAATGGAATCACCTTATTATCAACTATTATTATTTACAGTTTATGTACAAAAATAACTTACATATTGCTTCCTGTCAATGATGTTAGGTACACAGCACACGAATACACATACACAAGCACTTTATAGTAACTGCTGCACATGACTACCTATTTGCGATACACAAAGTCTTGTTCGTTTAATAACATTGGCAGAACACAACATTGGGGCACGTGGAGTAAATGTGCCATAATCTCGATGGCGCTGCACAGCTCCTAGAATTGTTCGGAGGGCGGGACGCCTTCCATGTCTCTGCTCGTACGTGTCACGAGCTCGTGACAGGTTCTCACTCGCAGCACTAGCACAAAGCCATTTGAAGATATTCTTGGTTCGTGTACGCGAAATTAGGCATTTTGATAATTATTAATTTACGCGCGCGTATCATTAGACAGACTTTTACAGACTGGCGAGCGCTCGCCGAGCGGTGAGCGGGTCGCGCGCGTTTGGCTCAAACAAAGTCGCCGCCGCCGCGCCGCGCCGACAAGCCAACAGAGTGTTGTCGGCGCGGGCGGATCGCTTGACTTTCGGTGTCGATAATGCCGTCAGAGAATACCTACATACCTATGCCTAGTGCAATTTTTCTCTGTGTGTGTGAGTGAGTTCTTAATATAAATAGTTAAATAGAAACACTTTTATTTCTTGCTTTAGTCGTAAATAACAGATTAAACTAAAATGTTGTTAACTTATGAGAATTATAAAATATTTATGAAAGATTTTTTTTTTGTTAATTGTAACGAAAAAAAAAAATTCTTTCATAAATTGAATCCATACATCATTCTTAACCTTCTATTAAAATATATTGATCTTCATAAAGAAGACCCTATATATTGTAACACTTACCATGAATAAATAAAAAAAAAAAAAAAAAAAAAAAAAAAAGGGTTATTCCTGAAACATGATAAGTGTTTAATTCTATTTATATTATATTATATTATCTTTTTGATTTTTAAGTGTTAAATTTGCCTGCGCGGTTTAAAACCCTCATATATGAGTAAGTTTCAATAGGGTTCCTGAATAGGGTTAGTGTTTAGCCAAAGTAACAATATTGATATGCCTTTATTGATAAGCCTTAAAGTGGACTAAGACTGGATTTTTAGCAGGTACCTACTGCGGTAATTTTGTTTGTCGTGCAGAGTATATGCAGCGCGGCGCGCACGCAGTCTGCGTCGCACGCGGCCGAGCTGCTGGCGGCGTCCGCGCGCCCCCTCCCGCCCCCCGCCGCCACCGCGCTCGCCCGCGCCGCCGCCGCCGCCATCGGCACGCTGCCGCCCGCACAGGTACTGCCCCCCCCGCCCCCCGCCGCCACCGCGCTCGCCCGCGCCGCCGCCGCCGCCATCGGCACGCTGCCGCCCGCACAGGTACTGCCCCCCCCCGCCCCCCGCCGCCACCGCGCTCGCCCGCGCCGCCGCCGCCGCCATCGGCACGCTGCCGCCCGCACAGGTACTGCCCCCCCGCCCCCCGCCGCCACCGCGCTCGCCCGCGCCGCCGCCGCCGCCATCGGCACGCTGCCGCCCGCACAGGTACTGCCCCCCCCGCCCCCCGCCGCCACCGCGCTCGCCGCCGCCAGGAAGTTTTACGATTACTAATGTAATATTCCAGTCATCTTAGCAGATTGCCATGTACACCGAATTTGGAAAGCTTCATGATTAGGGTTGAATGATGTTTTTTATCAAATGCCTTGGAGGAATCGATGTACACTGCATCTACCTGGCATCCATTATCAAGCGCATTTAATAAGCATTAAATATAAGCTCTGTAAATATAAATATAAGATCATAATAGGAGGAATAAGATCTTAAATATTAGATCATAATAGTATAGACAATGCTTCCACGAAAAACCCATGCTGTTAAATAAATGAAAAAGTGATAAATAAAAAATAAAAATTACCCGACCAGGATTCGAACCTGGGACCTCTCGTTTGCCGGACAAGTGCTCTTCCAACTGAGCTACCTGGGCCTGGCGCTACGCCTCGAAATTACTTATCACATTTTTGTTTTTACGTTATATTGCTAACGTAACTCCATCTTATGGTATAAGCTTTGCAGCTAAGACCACCCGAGATCAATTTCTTTGCAGAAATTGTGAATCCCAGTTAAAGTGTCATAATTATTCAAAAATACAGCCCTCAAAAATACCGACGTCTTAGTCCGAAGCCCCCTAACATTCTGATTATAAATGTTAGGCATTTATATGGTGATACTCATGAAACTTTTCTATTGGAACTCGAAAGATCGCAAAGAATTCTCCTCAAAGTGTACACCTTCAGACCTTACCGATTTCCGACACAGTTGCTATACAAAAATTGCGAAGTTCTTACAGTACGGCAATTGTTTATTCAGTCCGTTATCTTACACCAACATAAAAATATACCGTATGATGCAATTTTATTTCGAAAACGTAGGGCTGATATTGTATGTCTTAAAGAAAAATACAATACTAAGTTCAGCAACAAATACTATCCTTTCCTCGGCCCGTATCTCTATAATTTACAAATCCCTGAATTTTTATAGCTTAAGCAAACTCGAGTGCAAAAATAGGATTTTACACTGGCTTTTGTCTCAAGGCTATGATATAACTGAGTCCTTCTTATAAGAATATAAATAAAAATAACTTCTTAATCTTTAAATTGTTTACATGAACTACGTTTATATTAATGTACTCCAAAGACAAAGACACAACACTCCTACCAACACATACTCTCTCATTCACATACACGAATACACATAAAAATACACATACACTTATTCAATCTACACATACACATACAAACTTCTTCGCGCCTACTTTCTTGTAAACTGTTTATATTTTATCTGATATGTATTCTATCTTTTAATAAATTGTTTAAAACTAAAATAAAAACGTAACAATTTATTTGGGTCGAGCAAACTATTCAATCTACTATTGAACTGTCTCCTTCCGATCTGTTGAAAAGAGTCTTGCTAAAACAAATTCTACATTACATTTCCTAATTTTAAGTCTCTCATTTGTCAAAGTAGAGTACTTTAAATACAAAAGTTGTTGCTAAAAAATATTTTAAAGTTTCTAAGTTTGATATTAGAGAAACTCAAAGTAACATTGTAATATCGAATAAAGACCAATTTCTTTTTTGGCATTGAAGTAGCTATCTGGTCATTAATTGTTGATGCGCTTTTATTCTGACACGATTAGTGTCGGATATGTCCGAACTGATATGGAGTCCTTTTTCAAGATTGGGTCCAGGTGATGATCATAATGAGTGTGTGTGTTTGCAGCTAACAGAAGCGATGCGCTCGGCCGTGGAGCAGCAGACGCGTGTGCTGGCGGCGCTGGCGCGCGCGGCGGGCGGCGGCGCGGTGAAGCGGCACAGCGCGGCCGACCCCGTGCCCGCGCTGGACCGCCTGGCCGCGCTGTTCCGCGACGTGGCGGTGCCGCGCGAGCGCGTGCCGTGCTGCGTGCTGGCCTTCGAGCACGCCTGGCCCACGCTGCAGACGCTACTCGACAGGTGCCTCACTCTCCTCCTCATGTCCTAGCTACATCAATACACTTGAATCAACTCAAATTACTTACAAGCTGGCTGTTTCGCGCGGTTTTACTAGCGCACGGGAACATCGAGATAAGAAGAAGCCTATTTACTATTCCACTTTGTCAAATTTTATCAAAATTCGTTGTGCAATTCTGCCGCGATCAAGAAACGAACATCCATACATGCATTCATTCATCCATCAAAACTTTCAAATTTATAATATTTTTTTTTATTTATTTTTACACAATAATAACTACATATTACACCACTAGATAAATAGACTCAGGTAAGCGCTTACAGTTGCAATTAAGGTGGGAACTAAGGCAACCCCAATAGACCAAGGTCTGTGCTAGGGTTAGCCAGGTCTTAAGGAACATAGTTTTTGTCGCGGGGAGTCCCCATACCGTGGTCTAATACGGTTAAATACTTAGGCGTCACTCTCGACAAAACTCTCTCCTTTTTACCCCACATCACCAGGGTGTCCAAACTGGCTAGGAAATATCTCGGCCGACTCTCCAGCGTGCGTCCTAGCATGTAGTCACAGTAAAATGTCCCTTCGTAACAAGCGTACGCTTTATAAAGTCTGCATACGACCAGTCATGACTTACGCGGCTCCCGTCTTTGCCCACGCGAATCCCAAACACCTTCACAAATTACAGGTGGTCCAAAATCTTTTCTGTAGAAGGGCAGCTAACGCGCCCTGGTACGTGCGTAACACGGACCTGCACAGGGACCTGGAGCTCCCATCTATTCAACAGCACTTAGGTCACTTCCAACGTGCTGAGTCCCACCACCCTAACAATCTTGTTAGGGCGACAGTCTCCTATACTGTCAACCCTGTCACGCCGCACTCCTGCCGCAGACCGAGAGACGTTCTCTCAGACCCCCCTAACCAGTTCACCGCGGATCTGGTCAACCTTTTGGGCTCCCAGCCCTAGTCATCCTCTACACTTGCCGTTGAGCTTTACAGTGTCTTACTACGGGTCATCCGTCAGGATGCCTGATGCGCCGCCCTGGATCCCACGGGGTGGTAGCTCATTACACGATCTAGGAATAGCTCTTGAGTTAGGGATCGGAGAAGAGGGTGTTTAGTGAGTAGAAGTCTCACACTGGCTGGGTATACGGTGGCATTCCGTCGGGGAGCGGTTGCCACTGTCGGCGGGGATTTATTCCCGTGCAGGGCCCAGTGCGTACTAGGAGTATTCACCCTCTCCCTATCTGTGGACGCCCTTTGGGGCGCCACAGTATGTTGTCATTCTTTGGCAGGGAAAAAAAAAAACATAGTTTTTGACCAGAGCAGAATAAGGTGTATATTGCTAAAATCTTTTAGTATGTAAAAATAAAATAACAGTTATTTAAAATTTTATAACTCATAGATAGAATTGTTATATTGCTATAGTTAATACATACATACATATACGTATATAAAATATAGTGATCATTTTACATAGATACAAATTATTACACCTAGTATATAAGTTTATTGTATAATATGGAGAATTCTGAATAACTTAGTTCTTGTAGATATGTTTTTACTTTAGATTTTACAGCGTTTGTTATACATTTAATTTGCGTTAACAAAATAGTTCCTAATGCTATCAATAAGCTCTCTAACATCCGCCGGCAAGTGTTCGTACATCCGGAGAGCAATTTGTGAGACAGATGTCGTAGGTCTTTATTGATGTATTTCTTAAATTTCTAGTTTTACTGTTAATTGGGAATTTATCCGAATGTTGAACTTAATAAATAATAGATTGCCAAATAAATAACTTACGAGGTGACAGTACTTTAGCCAATTTAAATAGTGATTCAGTTGAAAAAGTTCTAGGTCTTCTTTCAATTATTTTTAAATTAATTTTTTGAGAAACTTCAACCTTTTTCATAAGAGTTGAGCCGCAACTACCCCAGCCTGCAATAGCATATAAAAGTAAAGATTGGGAAAGATCAAAATAGACAGACTTTAAGGTGTTTTTATCTAATATGTTTTTAAGATCGGAATAAATAAAAGATAATCTCCTGAGACGTTTTGCCAATGATTCCACATGTAGGTCCCATCTTAAGTGTTCATCTATCTCAATACCTAAATAACGTACAGACGCTGATCTATCAATACTTTTACAATTACAATCTGGGTTGCTGTCATTGCAAACATGTACTTTCATATTCAACGCCTCCTTTGGTAGGCCTGCTTTAGTTAGAGCAAAGCACATGAAGGTAGTCTTATCTTCGTTAAGGGATAAGAGATTATTATCGTACAATTTTTTCGGTGCGAAGACCTACAATGCTTTGTTGCAGTACACTCTCCCAAGTTTGACCTGTAAAGCTAATAACTGTGTCATCCGCGAAGCACAGAGTTTGAGCGTTAGGTACCACTTCACAGAGATCGTTGATGTACATAATGAATAATACAGGGCCTAAAACACTGCCCTGGGGCACGCCGAATCTAATATTTCCGGGTTCACTACATATACCATCTAGTCTTACAATTTGTTGCCTATCCGACAAACAGCTACGAAACCATTCAAGTGTTTTGCCTACGATCTAAAAGCTTTGCAATTTTCTAAGTAGAATTTTATGCGAAAGGGTATCGAAAGCTTTAGCTAAATCGATAAAGATAGATATTAAGACCAGGGAAAGGGTTTTAAAGCCAGACACGATTACATCTTGAGTGACAATTTATTAACAAATAGAAATAGTTTATATACTTAAATCTACGTGTATAATTAACATTGTTATCAATATTTTATATTATCTAAAATGTAGTATCTTATAAATGTGCACTGGTCAACATGTTTTTATCAAGCACGTTATATAGATATTAATATATTCAATCTCTGTGGATCACGTCTGAGGACGCCACAATAGACATAGTTTCAAGCTTATTGTCTAGATTTTCTAGTAGATAACTTGCCAGTTCAGTTATGGCACCATTTGGTGCTCCGACCTTGCCTGAATCCATACTGATGACATGAAAGAAGTCCCCTTGTTTAAAAAAAAATACATAATCTTACTTTAATAACTTTTTTTTTTTGAAATGGATGATAAAAGAGAAATTGGTCTGTAATTAGACAACTTAGTTTTGTCGCCTTTTTTATATAACGGTATTACTACTGCTTTTTTTAAAGTTTAGGAAAAATATTGTTTTTCAAACTTAAATTAACAATATGAGTTATGCAAGGTATGATGATATTACTACAGGTTTTAATAATTTTACCAGAAAGCTCATCCAAACCATTTGAGTTGTTATTTTTTAAACTATTTATAATAATTGCAATCTCCTTGTGATTTGTTTGTTTTAAATATAAGCTACAATCAGTTTTTTTACTAATGTCTTGCTGGCCAGATTATCTTCCGTGGTTTTTAATTTATCTAGAAGTTTATTAGCTAAATTTTGGCCAACATCAGTGAAGAAACTATTAAAGGCATTAGTTGCTTCTTTTAAATTATGCTTTACTTCATTTACTGAGCCATTAACTTCTATATTTTTAATACAATGGTTTTCTTTTCTTATTCTACCTCCCACTTCATTTATTATACTCCCAAGTTTTTTTTGGATTATCATTGGCCTTTTCAAGCTCATGTTTGTAGTATTTAGCTTTTGCTTTTTTAAGAATTAAATTACAAATTCTTCTATAATTTTTATAGTCTTCCTTAAGTAGGTTATCTAATGGATATTTCTTACAAAGCTTATGAAGTTTGTCCCTTTTCCGGATGCTGTATAATAGTTTTTCCGTAATCCAAGGTTTAAAGTTTTTTTTTCTATGTGGACTTATAGCTTTAATATAATCAGTATTGTTGTCAACATGGTATGCTAGTTTATTTGTGAAATTTTCAAGAGCAGTATCTACGTTATGTGAGGATAAACATCCTCCCAAGATTCCTGTTTTAGGCTATCTTGAAGTATACAAAAAAATATTTTTTTGAATATTAAATTATTACAAACAGATTTTTTTGATACTTAATTAACCTTGCATATTGTTATACTATGATCTGTGACATATGAATCATAAACTAGAAAAAACGGATACAAATCTATCACTCGGTACATGAAATGATCAATGCATGATTTTTCATGAGTTATTTTATCTATACCTATTTTAAGTCTGTGTGCGACCAAAACATTGATATAATCATCAGCAGGTGACCGTTTTCTAATATATCAATGTTAGTATCACCAATAAAAAATACATTTTTAACATTTTAAATATTTCTTAGCGCTATTTCAAAAGACTCTAAAAAAATTTTGATATTATAACTAGATGGTGACCTATAAATGGCTAATATGATCATATTTTTTAAGTTAATTTGCTCCTAAGATTTTTAATTCAGTATAAGAAAAGTCGCATTCATTTTTAATGAAAGCAACCACTCCGTCGTTTTGAATAGGATTGATGTGAGTGTGTATGGTTGTAAATCCTGAAAGGGATTGAGTAGGTGGTCTGGCTTTTATTCTACACTCTGTTAAGATAATTATATCAAAACTGTTTTGGTGATCCTGCAGGGTGACTATAAAACTATCAAAATTTTTATTTATCGACCTAATATTCAATGAAATAATTTTAAATGTACAATTATCATCTTTTAGAAATGTTCTACACTCTTCCAAATTATCTGTTTTTCGCGACGTTTCATAGAATTGATCAATATTTTGAGTATGTAAGAAATAATTATTAGCCTTTACTTATATGTACAAAGAAGTCCTGTAATAAACAAACAATTCCCAAGATGTATTTAGAGAAGCATATTATAAAGGAAGTTGTCTAAGCTTTAACAAGAACTTTTTTATCCAATATTATGAAATATAATTTTAAACTAATTTTTATAATAAACATGAGATATAATACATGAAAATATATAATGAATATAATAATAATGGTATCTATACTAATATATAAAGCTGAAGAGTTTGTTTTTTTTGTTTGTTTGTTTGTTTGTTTGTTTGTTTGAACGCGCTAATCTCAGAAACTACAAGTGGGATTTGAAAAATTCTTTTTGCATTTGATAGCCCAACTCTTGAGGAAGGTTATAGGCTATATTTTATCCCGAAATTCCCACGGGATCAAAAGTTACGCGGGTAAAACCGCGCGCGGTGGCTAGTGACTATAAATAGTCACAGAGTATTCAATGATTCCTCATCTTTGACCCAAAAAGCTTTACTATCAACATCTTTTTTAAGATATATTTTGCCAGTACTCAGCCAGCAGAAGCTGTAATTTAGCGCTTGCTTTTTTTTTTGCGAGCAGCAAAAAAATAAAGCTTTAAGCCTCGGTGTTATGTGTTCCGAAATGTAAACCGGTTGGACATCGCCATCGGACAGTCTTTACAATTCTTATGGAAATCTTTGCAAGCGTTCAATAAATCGTTCCTCGGTATGACACTCTTGAACATCACTACTATAGGACGTGGTTTCTTATCCATTATACGCCGGCCAGATCGAAATATCGTGTAGACATCAAACTTATCAATTTTAAATTTAAAACCGAGCCGATATTCTCTAGGATTTTTAATAGATTTTCTCCTTTTTCTTCAGGAATTCCACGTATTTCTAGAGTGCATGCTCTATTTCTGTGCTCCATGTCGTCTAATTTAGCCTGAAGAACAGAGACTTCGCACTTCAGGTCGCTGACTGCTTTATTGGTGGTTTCTTCCTTACTCTTTAAAAGTTTCAGTTCAGAATCTATGTTGTTTACTTTTCCATACACTTCGTCAAATTTTTTATTTATAAAAATTATAGACTCCTCAATTTTGTTTGCTTTTTCTGCGATTTTATTATACGAGGCTTCCAATTTCATCTCAACCTCTTTCAAAAGTTCCTCTTTAAAGCAGTTCAAGCGGGACTCAAAGAATAACTACGAGGGTGGATTGAAAAGTTTGCGGCCTAGTCAAGAAAACAGAATAAAGTACATACAAAAATATTTTTATTTTTCGACGTAATCTCCATTTAGCTCTATGCACTTCTTCCATCTGCTTTCCAGAGCTTCCATACCTGTTTTAAAAAAAGATGCCTCAAGGTCTTCAAAATACAGGTTAACAGCGGCTTCGACCTCTTCATTCGTTAAAAATTTCTGCCCACCGAGGTGTTTTTTCAGGTTTGGAAACAGATGAAAGTCCGAAGGTGCCAAATCAGGAGAATAAGCTGGATGTGGCAACAATTCGAAACAACAATCACGAATTTGAGCCATAGACTCGACAGACGTGTGGACTCGGGCGTTGTCCTGGTGAAACAACACTTTCTTTCTCAGTAATCCTGGGCGTTTCTGTTTAATTTCTTCACGTAAACGGCGCAGAAGGGTGCTATAGTACGCAGAGTTTATTGTTTCGCCTTTTGGAAGGTAGTCCACCATAATGACACCCTTAGCATCCCAAAAAACCGATGCCATCACCTTGCCAGCCGACAGAATTGCCTTTGCTTTTTTCGGAGTTGGTTCACCTGATTTTTTCCATTGTTTGGATTGTTGTTTTGATTCTAGGGTATAGTGGTGAACCGAGGTTTCATCCATTGTCACAAATATGTCAAGAAAACCTTGTGGATCAGCCTCGAACATCTCCAAACAGTCGCGAGAAATCGTCAGTCGAATTCGCTTTTGCTCTACTGAAAGCAATCTGGGGACCCACCTAGCCGAAACCTTAGAAAAGCCGAGTTCATGGACAATGATGTTTTGCGTTCGTTCATATGAGATGCCTATAGTGTCTGCAATTTCTCTGATAGTCAATCTACGGTCTTTCAATATGAGATCACACACTTTATTGATGTTTTCTTCGGTCGTAGACGTCATTGGCCTGCCGGAGCGAGGGTCATCTTCGATGTTCTCTCGTCCACGTTTAAATTCTGCAACCCATTTTTTCACAGTGGTATAAGACGGGGCAGATTCCCCTAATGTTGTTTGCATGTCATCATGGATCTCCTTTGGTGTTAATCTTTTTTTAAACATATATTTAATCACAGCACGTTGTTCAAATCAAAAAAATCAAATCAAATCAATCTTTATTGCCAAAAATATGGTTAACAATGGTGGTGGTAGTCATAATATAAAATAAGTATCACATATTTTACTGAAATTATTACAGTATGCAATATTCTAATGTCATTCTTTAAACGATTTTTAAGATTTATTATGAAATCAATAAAAAAATATTCGAATGATCATACAAATCATAACAAAATTATCAAATTATAATATAATTTATAATATTATTACAGCATTGTCAATAGATAATTAAAAATGTCACGTTTTAGAATTAAAAAATTCATTGACGGAATAAAAACATTTTATCTTTAACCATTTAGTCAATTCAACTTTGAGTTTATTTATTGTCATTAATTTAAAAGCTTTTGGTAATGAATTAAAAATTTTCACACACATTGCGTAACATTGGTTGTGGTACAGTTGTAGATGGGGCATATCATTATAAACAAGCCTTTCCCCATGTCGTGTTGCTCTTGTGATGTCTCGTGCACGAATAAAATATTTAGCATTACATTTAACAAACATGACTGCTTCTAGAATGTACATACAAGGCAGTGGCAAAATACTAAGTAACTTGAACAAGGGTCTGCAAGGTTCATCTGGCGCCTTACCCAGCATTGCTCGTATACACTTTTTTTGTGTGATAAAAGTTTTGTCCAAATCTGTAGATTTCCCCCAAATTAGTAAACCGTAACGTAGTGTGGACGCCACATAGCCATAGTACGCGGTAAGAACAGTTGTCCTAGAGCAGGTCTTCCGAAGATGACTCAAAACATACACGTAACTGTTAAGCTTTTTGCATACCACCTCTACATGGTGTTTCCAGTTTAAGTGTTGATCAACATTTACGCCAAGAAATGTTGTATTTACTACTTCACTCAACTCATTATTTTCATATTTAATTTTTAATTTAGTCAATGTCTTGTTTGTATTAAATCGTATACAGGGTTATTGGTAATTAGACCGGATCCTTTTTAGGGGTGGTAGAGGATGTCATTTGCAACAATTTGACTATACATTGTGATATCCGGAAATGGCTCATTTTTTTTATATTATTTTTTTTTAATTTTTTTTAGGATATCCAGTTTTCCTACTTAAAAATTCAATAAAAAAAAAAGTAATAAACCGATTTCAATTCTGTTTGCAGTTTTAGAGAGACCTTGTTACAGCTCTTAATAATAAATAACAATATCATACTAATGTGGACCCATCCAGAAACTAGAGGCTGTTTCATAAAAATTTTTAAATTATTTTTATAACATTGTTTACAAAAACAATTATTTTCTCCACAAAAACGCTAGTAAATTCCGTCTGCATTTTATTTAAAAAACATCTACACTTTGTTAGCTATCCAACGAGGTTAAAAAGTTGGTGCTTTATTACACAGTTGCAGAAATAATGCGATTACAAAAGACTCAGGTAGAGACATTCCGAGAAAGGGTTTTAGACGGTATCCATGAGAAGTAGTTATGGAAGAAATACTTTCTTAATTTAACTTAATTTATTTTGAAGAAATAAAAGATTATGATTTTGTAATTATTGTGTATTTATGATTTTTACAGTACATTCTCAAAATGTGAGCCCCTATTTTGAATGCAGAGACGCATACGTTTGCGTAAATTACTTTTAACGACACTTGTCTTTAAGTTCATTTTAATTTTTTCTGCTGCATTTATTATGCGCTGTTTTAATTCTTCGATGGTTGCCACAGGTCCAGGAGTCTCGTCGTACACCAAGCTTTTCATGTGACCCCATACGTAGTAGTCGACAGGAGTCAAGTCGGGACTCCTGGCCGGCCACGGAATGGGTCCTCCTCTGCCAATCCACTTATTGGGAAACTGACGATTTAGCCACTCACGGACGCTTAAACTAAAATGTGCGGGGCAACCATCATGCTGGTAAATCATGTTCCTTCGGGTTTCAAGAGGTACATGACTGAGTAACTCATAAAGTTCGTTTCGCAAAAAAACTTCATATGCTTCTCCATTGAGGTTGTTGGGCAGGAAAAAAGGGCCGATCAATTCATCCTTAATAATGCCCATCCACACATTAAGGGAAAACCTTCTTTGTGATCCTTTTAATCTTTTCTTGTTTGGGTTACCGTCTTCTTTTGGGGCCCAATAATGAATATTATGGTAATTCGTTAATCCATCTTGATCGAATTTGGACTCGTCGGTCCATAAAATTTTTAATAAAAAATTGGCATCTTCCATGTCTGTATTCAACATGAATCTGCAAAATTCGACTCTACGTGCAGGATCTCCGTCTTGTATAACTTGTACCGGAGTCAAATGATACGGGTAGAGTCTTGACCCGTGCATTGTGTTCCATATTTTCCATTGCGACATGCCAAGACGTCGTGCAATGACGTTTGTTGAGGTCGTCGGATCTTGCTCAAACATGCGAATTATCTGTTCCTCTTCCTCCGATTGATAAATACGAGGTCGTCCAGCATCGCTTTGTCGTCTTTGAACACGACCAGTTTCTCGTACTCGCCGGTAAACTCCGTGAAACACACTCATATGGGGTAAACGGCGCTCTGGAAATCGAGACTGATATTCCGTTCGAGCATGTGTACTGACGCCATTGGCAAAACCATAGCAAAAGAGTATGTCCGCATACTCTTCGTTTGTGAACTCTCGAACACGAGGTAGGTGGTCGCGGGGCTCCGCAGCCATGATCAGGTCCTTTAGTATAAGCCAAGTCGTCGGGTAAGCAATCAATCACAGAGTCCAGTTCACTAGCCGAATCACAGAAAAAGAAGTTACACAAGTCCAATAACGTTAGCAAGGTCGAAGTTTTATCGTGATAAAGGGTTGAAAAGAGCGTCTAAACAGTACGAAGTGCCTGAGCAAACTGGGTTCACATTGTTCGTGCAACAAACACAAGCAAGAGCGAGACGGCGCATTCAACATGGATACCTTAGTCTAAAACCCTTTCTCGGAATGTCTCTACCTAAGTCTTTTGTTATCGCATTATTTCTGCAACTGTGTAATAAACCACCAACTTTTTTACCTCGTTGGATAGCACACAAACTGTACATGTTTTTTAAATAAAATGCAGACTGAATTTACTAGCGTTTTTGTGGAGATAATAATTGTTTTTGCAAACAATTTTATAAAAAATATTATTATTTTTTTATGAAACAGCCTCAAGTTTCTGGATGGGTCCACATTAGTATGATATTGTTATTTATTATTAAGAGCTGTAACAAGGTCTCTCTAAAACTGCAAACAGAATTGAAATCGGTTTATTACTTTTTTTTTTATTGAATTTTTAAGTAGGAAAACTGGATATCCTAAAAAAAAATTAAAAAAAATAATATAAAAAAAATGAGCCATTTCCGGATATCACAATGTATAGTCAAATTGTTGCAAATGACATCCTCTACCACCCCTAAAAAGGATCCGGTCTAATTACCAATAACCCTGTATATTTGGTTTTATTTAAATTGACATTGAGATTATTGTTTGACAAATATTGAATTATTAATTGTATAGTATTATTTATGTCATTTTCAAATATATTATTATCATTATTATTATTCGTAAAAATTATAGAGATGTCATCAGCAAATCAATATATATAAAACTGTTCCGTTACTGACTGAGTGACTGAGGTACTGAGTGACTGAGTGACTGACAGACAACGTACAGCCGTAACTACTGGGCGTAGAGAGCTGAAATTTGGAACATACATTCTTTACGGGATGTAGAGGTGCACTAAGGTGGGAATTCCCGAAATTCCCACGGGAACGGGAAATATAGGACTTTTTAGTTTCTATGAAAAATCTTATTCCTTGAGTGTACCGATGTGAAACTTGGTGTAAAGGTTTTTCAATGTGTGCCTGGTTGTGTTATGAAATAAATTCCCAAAATTCCCTCGGGAACGGGAAATATATGATGTTTTAGTTTGTATGAAAAAATCCCATTCCTTCAGTTCTTCTTCTTGCGAGTCGATACAAATTCAAATTTTATTCCTCCAAAATTTCGCCACCTCTACAGCACCATCGCTAGCCTCCATCAGTTCCTGGAGTGTGCAGCTATGTGGACATGCTGGGCAGGTGAGTAGGTGCGTCATTGTTTGCGGGGAATGCCCGCATTCACACTTATCGTCTGAGCTCTCAGAGAAACCCCACTTGCAGCGATTATCTTTGCTGAGACCTACCTGGGTTCGGAGCCGGTTTAAAGTTTTCCATGTCAGCCATGAAAGATCGTGTCCAGGCTGAAGGTTCTCCAAGAGTGGAACAAAAGGTGATATTGAGTTCCCAAGTTTTTTCTGCCACAGTTCACAACGCACTTTAGAGATCTCGCCCTGAATTGGGGTGCTACGTCTTAGGAAACTATTACGGCTCTGCAGCCTTCGGGTAACCGTGGAGTAACCATGCATTGGGTGGCGGGCATCGCTTTCCAATTTGGAGCGTTCGACAGAGCCAGCCACCTCTCTTCTGATGTATGGGGGAGCAATTCCTACCAGGGGATACAGTTTCTGTACCTGGGTCGGCCTTAGACAACCTGTAATGATCCGGCAAGTTTCGTTGAGTGCTATGTCTACCTGTTTTGCATGGGCAGAATGGCTCCAAACAGGACAAGCATATTCACCCGCGGAAAAAGATAGTGCTAGGCCGGTAGTCCGCAAAACTTGTGGTGATGCACCCCATCGGGAAGAGGTAAGTCGCATTAGAAGGTTGTTGCGAGTGGTGACCTTCTTTCGGGTATTTTCGCAATGACGCTTATAAGTCAATGAGCGGTCAAGGGTTACTCCAAGATATTTGGGAAAAGTGGTGGGTTCTATTGTGACTCCTCGCCAACTCAAGTTAAGAACACGTCCCGCCTGCCGATTGCGAAGATGAAATGCGCAAGATTGAGTTTTACTAGGATTTGGTTTCAGGGCATTATCATTATAGTAATGATCCAAATCAACTATTGCTAGTGAGAGATTTTTCTCGACTTCTTCAAAGGATTTTGATTGAGAAGTGAGAGCTAGGTCATCGGCATAAAGGAAGCGGGTCGTGTGTGGACTTGAAGGCTGGTCGTTGGTATATATATTAAAAAGTAAAGGAGCAAGGACGCTGCCCTGGGGAAGGCCGTTTTTTTGAGATCTCCACCTACTTTTGTTGGTCGACAAATGCACTTGAAACCGACGATTGTGCAACATCTCACTCAACAAAGTGACGAACCGCTGATCTTGAGTAAGGTCGCCGACTTTAACTAATAGTTTTTTGATGTTGACTGTATCGTACGCGGCAGAAAGGTCCACAAATACGACACCGGTGACTTTGCCAAGCTCAAACCCATCCTCTATGTGTTGGGTGAGGTTTAGAATTTGGTTTGTGCAGGATTTTGCGGGTCTAAACCCGGCCTGTTCTCGGATCAGTTTTGGGTCAACAATACTTGTAAGTCGGCTTAGCAGCATGCGTTCGAGCAATTTATATGTGTGGCAGAGCAAAGATATGGGTCGGAAGTTTTTTGGATCCTCACCTGATTTTCCGGGCTTAATTATGGCTGTTACTATAGCCTTTCTCCATAATTTAGGGATCTTGGTGGTTGCAAGGCATACATTAAACAGCTCAAGTAACCATGACACAGCTACTGGGCCCAAGTGTTGGATCTGTTCGACGGATATATTATCGACGCCGCAAGCTTTTGCACATTTAAGCTCTCTAATAGCAGTGGTAATGTCCAAGAGAGTAAAAGGCTTGCTGATTTCACTACAGGGGTGCAGTATATTGCCTTTTGAGTGGCGTAGTCTGTGAGGTGGTCGGCCATTTAGGAGCAATTGGTGAGCTATTTGGTTTGCAGTGACTTGAACTGGGGGAGTGGGTGGAGGGGGCTCATCGGTAAGTTTTCGGATAGTGGACCAGGCTTTTTTGCTGTTGTGTCTAAGATTTATACTACTAACCATATCAGTCCATTTTTTACGTCGACTTTCAGCTATTTCTGCTAGAAGCGCTTCACCTGCCTGAATGGTGTTATCAGCAAAAGGGTCATTGTTGAAGAGAACATCATACTCCTTTAGTAAAGAAGCAGATTCACTTGTTAGACCTGGGGTGTAAGCGGTGCGACATCCTCTAGGAATGTAACGTCGTGAAACTGAGGAGACGAGGTTTACGAATTGGTCGTAGTTTTGAGGACACGGTGTGGCATTTAAGAGTGCTTGGTCTATGGAGTTCGCATATTGTTTCCAGTCGGCTTTGGTGTAGTTAAAACGGCGGATAAAAGGGACATTCATTGGACGTACTACAGATTTGATGCTGCACATAATGGGTCTGTGTTGGGTTTTTGGCACGGGTTGGCACACAGATTTTGTGCATTGGCCACTGATGGTATCACTAGCGAAAATCAGGTCGGGGTTGTAACCACGCTTCCAGCGCCCACTGTTGAATGAGGCTGGCAATTTAGCATCGTGGATCAGAGTAAGAACTTGTGATTCCGCCCACTCTTCAACTAGTTGGCCATTTGAGTCGGTGTCTTTGTATCCCCAGCTGATACTATGGCTGTTAAAGTCTCCCACAACAATTTTAATGGGGCGATCGTTGAAGTTGTCAAGGTTGCTAAATTTAAATGGAATTGTAGGAGGTTTATAAACGGATGTAATTGTGCAAAAACCAGTGTCTATTGTAATAAGTTCAGTAAAATTTTGAGTGGAGCAGCAAACCGATTTTATAGGCGTAGTATTTGGATTAACAAAAACAGCGCTTCCGTACTTAGGATGTGGAATTTCGCCTACCATGTTCAATCCGGGGATATTCGGTCGGGCTTGATTTATATCTCGGTGGGTTTCCTGGACACATAGGATGTTACATAATGTATCCTGACATAGGTTAGCTAGGATTTCGGCTTTATCTGCTGAAAAACCTTCAATATTGATGGATATAACGGTTAAAGCTGTATGCATGTTGTTATTGAGGGGTAGCCCTGAGAAGGGCTGTTCAGACGTATTCGAGTTTGAATTTGAATTTGAATTTGCCATCGTTCCTTCAGTGCACGGATGTGATACTTGATACAAAGGTTCCTCAATAAGTGTCTGTTTATGTTATGGAAGGAATTCCCGAAATTACTACGGGAAGGGGTTGGACTTTTTAGTTTGTATGAAAAATCTTATTCCTTGAGTGTTAGGATGTGATACTTGGCATGAAGGTTCTTCAAAGAGTGACTGGTTGTGCTACGAAAAAAATTCCCAAAATTCCCACGGCTACGGGAAATATATGATTTTTAGTTTGTATGAAAAAAACTTATTCCTTGAGTGCATGGGTGTGATACTTGGTATAAAGGTTCTTTGCATGGGTGTCTGGTTGTATAGTTTCTGAAATTTTCACGAGAAGGGTAGTTAAGCGCATACGAAGTTGCGGGATAAAGCTAGTAATAAATATTTATGATTGGTCAATTTAGGCAGCTCATTAATGTATAATAGAAATAATAATGGTCCAAGTACACTTCCTTGTGGCACTCCAGTCAAGATTTGCCTGAAGACCGATCTTCGAGTAACAAGTTCTGCTTGTTTATTTATGGTCTGAACTTCAACGCATTGTAACCTTTCAGAAAGGTACGACCTAAACCAGCTCAAAACAGCACCTCGGATACCGTATGCTTCTAACTTATCAATTAATAGATCATGCGCGACAAAATCGAAAGCACGAGTCATGTCGAAAAATACTGCTATGGTTTCCATTTTAGAGTTTAAGTTTCTTGTAATATCGTTGACTAATTCAAATATGGCAGTTGTTGTGGATTTATTTTTTTGAAAATCATTGTTCCTCGCAGATTATATTGAATTTTGATGTAAAACTAACTAGCCTTTTTGTCATTGCTTTTTCAAACACTTTTGAAAAAATTGTTAGTCGCGATATTGGTCGATAGTTTTCCAATTTAGTCTTAGAGAGTTTTTTGTGAATTGGTTGTACTATAGACTTTTTGAAAACTTCTGGAAACTGACCTTTTGAAAAAGATAAGTTAATTAAAAATGTTAAGTGGGCTGCTAGTTCTGATTGACAAAATTTTACTACTTTAGTGCAAATGCCGTCGTAACCTACAGTATTCGTATTTTTCAGAGATTTCACAATCATCTCAACTTCAGCTACTGTCACCGGTTCCAGAAACATACTTTTGTCAACGCGTGCTTTTTCGGTGCTTTTATAACATTTAGTGGTCACTTTTGTCAAATTAATAAAATAGTCATTAAACTTTTCTGCAATGTCCTTAGTGTTATTTATTACTACATCATTTACGTGAATTTCATTTATGTGATTGTCGAGGAAATTCATATTTTTATCTTTGATAATTTTCCAAGCTGCTTTACATTTATTTTTTGCTGTTGTCATTAACTTATGGTTATGAATCCTTTGAGAGGTGCTTATACAATTACGCAGTATTTTTGAATAACTCTCATACTTTTTTCTCTGTAAAGTTGACTTATTCAGGTAGTACTTAAACCTGAGATTACGTCTAGTCCTACAGCATCGCTTCAAACCTTCCGTAATCCATTCTTGTTGTTTAAATTTGTTAGTCATTTTTATGCGTCTGAGTGGAAAACAGAGTTCATAAAATAATTTAAAAAGGTCATAAAATATTGTTGTCGCGGTATTTGCGTCTTGCTCATTATACATTTCAGAAAAAGTCAAACTCGAAATACAGTTCTTAAAATTTCTCCATTAGTGAAAATTTGTTCTACACACGTATTTATATTGTTCGTAAAAATTTATTTCAACAAGATATCAAATTGAAAATTCGCGGGCTGACAATTGAATAATGACAGGCAGAAAAAAATAACAAAAGTTTTTTTTTTAATGGCCAGGCCGCGAACTTTTCAACCAATGTAGTATATTAGTAATAATAATGATTTTAGAGTCAGAGGTGAGCCCGGTAGAATCCCCGAAATGATAAGTCCAAATACGTAATGATATTGTATTTATTTTCACTTAATAACTTGGCAGGTATACAAGTAGGTATATAGGTAGGTAAACTATTATGTAAACGACTTATTTCGTAGGATGTTAATACCGGACTGGGGAAAAGAATTGAGTGAACGACAACGTAACATATACACGCTCATGTACGTGCACTTACACGATAATTCATATGTGTGTGTCCCTACAATGATTAATGAGGGACAGCACAGTGGAGGCATGCCGGGCGTACTGCAAACCTGAAGGGGTCCCTGAGACATTTAGTTTCGAATTGTTCGGTTCTTGCTGAGTATCTGCACAAACACAAGCAAGATTCTCCACCAAGAGCTCGCTCTGAAATACGGTGTCATCAATCAGAAACTACCATATAAAAAGTTCACGCCGGAACCCGTTCTCGAAAACGGCAGCGCTCATCGGCAGAAATCAACCCGGTTGTAATATCCGAAATCGGTTTGACCCCAGCCACACTGGTGAGACACCTTGAGAGCCTGGGATTCAGCGATGATTTGCTACCAGCGCGCATACAATGAGTAACGTTCCACGAGACAGTCCAAATCGTTCGCCGGTCTCTGACTCTCAGGCCCTGAACCCTGACCGACTAGTCTGATTGTCGGGTTTTTCCCGCAGAGGCGATGGTTTCCCTGTTGTGATGTCGTGTGTCGTGTGCAGGTACGCGGCGGACGGGCGAGTGATGGAGTCGTGCTGCCGCGCCGTGCGTTTTATGCTGCGCTGCCTCGGGCCCGCCGCCGCGCCCGCCGCGCCCGCGCTGGCCGCCGCGCTGGCCGCGCTGTTCCAGCGCCAGCCGCACTCCTGCGTGCTGTACCTCGCGTCCGTGCTGGGTGAGTGTGTGACTGTGCCGCGCTGGCAGCCGCACTCCTGCGTGCTGTACCTCGCGTCCGTGCTGGGTGAGTGTGTGACTGTGCCGCGCTGGCAGCCGCACTCCTGCGTGCTGTACCTCGCGTCCGTGCTGGGTGAGTGTGTGACTGTGCCGCGCTGGCAGCCGCACTCCTGCGTGCTGTACCTCGCGTCCGTGCTGGGTGAGTGTGTGACTGTGCCGCGCTGGCAGCCGCACTCCTGCGTGCTGTACCTCGCGTCCGTGCTGGGTGAGTGTGTGACTGTGCCGCGCTGGCAGCCGCACTCCTGCGTGCTGTACCTCGCGTCCGTGCTGGGTGAGTGTGTGACTGTGCCGCGCTGGCAGCCGCACTCCTGCGTGCTGTACCTCGCGTCCGTGCTGGGTGAGTGTGTGACTGTGCCGCGCTGGCAGCCGCACTCCTGCGTGCTGTACCTCGCGTCCGTGCTGGGTGAGTGTGTGACTGTGCCGCGCTGGCAGCCGCACTCCTGCGTGCTGTACCTCGCGTCCGTGCTGGGTGAGTGTGTGACTGTGCCGCGCTGGCAGCCGCACTCCTGCGTGCTGTACCTCGCGTCCGTGCTGGGTGAGTGTGTGACTGTGCCGCGCTGGCAGCCGCACTCCTGCGTGCTGTACCTCGCGTCCGTGCTGGGTGAGTGTGTGACTGTGCCGCGCTGGCAGCCGCACTCCTGCGTGCTGTACCTCGCGTCCGTGCTGGGTGAGTGTGTGACTGTGCCGCGCTGGCAGCCGCACTCCTGCGTGCTGTACCTCGCGTCCGTGCTGGGTGAGTGTGTGACTGTGCCGCCCCGCGCTGGCAGCCGCACTCCTGCGTGCTGTACCTCGCGTCCGTGCTGGGTGAGTGTGTGACTGTGCCGCGCTGGCAGCCGCACTCCTGCGTGCTGTACCTCGCGTCCGTGCTGGGTGAGTGTGTGACTGTGCCGCGCTGGCAGCCGCACTCCTGCGTGCTGTACCTCGCGTCCGTGCTGGGTGAGTGTGTGACTGTGCCGCGCTGGCAGCCGCACTCCTGCGTGCTGTACCTCGCGTCCGTGCTGGGTGAGTGTGTGACTGTGCCGCGCTGGCAGCCGCACTCCTGCGTGCTGTACCTCGCGTCCGTGCTGGGTGAGTGTGTGACTGTGCCGCGCTGGCAGCCGCACTCCTGCGTGCTGTACCTCGCGTCCGTGCTGGGTGAGTGTGTGACTGTGCCGCGCTGGCAGCCGCACTCCTGCGTGCTGTACCTCGCGTCCGTGCTGGGTGAGTGTGTGACTGTGCCGCGCTGGCAGCCGCACTCCTGCGTGCTGTACCTCGCGTCCGTGCTGGGTGAGTGTGTGACTGTGCCGCGCTGGCAGCCGCACTCCTGCGTGCTGTACCTCGCGTCCGTGCTGGGTGAGTGTGTGACTGTGCCGCGCTGGCAGCCGCACTCCTGCGTGCTGTACCTCGCGTCCGTGCTGGGTGAGTGTGTGACTGTGCCGCCCCGCGCTGGCAGCCGCACTCCTGCGTGCTGTACCTCGCGTCCGTGCTGGGTGAGTGTGTGACTGTGCCGCGCTGGCAGCCGCACTCCTGCGTGCTGTACCTCGCGTCCGTGCTGGGTGAGTGTGTGACTGTGCCGCCCCGCGCTGGCAGCCGCACTCCTGCGTGCTGTACCTCGCGTCCGTGCTGGGTGAGTGTGTGACTGTGCCGCCCCGCGCTGGCAGCCGCACTCCTGCGTGCTGTACCTCGCGTCCGTGCTGGGTGAGTGTGTGACTGTGCCGCGCTGGCAGCCGCACTCCTGCGTGCTGTACCTCGCGTCCGTGCTGGGTGAGTGTGTGACTGTGCCGCGCTGGCAGCCGCACTCCTGCGTGCTGTACCTCGCGTCCGTGCTGGGTGAGTGTGTGACTGTGCCGCGCTGGCAGCCGCACTCCTGCGTGCTGTACCTCGCGTCCGTGCTGGGTGAGTGTGTGACTGTGCCGCCCCGCGCTGGCAGCCGCACTCCTGCGTGCTGTACCTCGCGTCCGTGCTGGGTGAGTGTGTGACTGTGCCGCGCTGGCAGCCGCACTCCTGCGTGCTGTACCTCGCGTCCGTGCTGGGTGAGTGTGTGACTGTGCCGCCCCGCGCTGGCAGCCGCACTCCTGCGTGCTGTACCTCGCGTCCGTGCTGGGTGAGTGTGTGACTGTGCCGCCCCGCGCTGGCAGCCGCACTCCTGCGTGCTGTACCTCGCGTCCGTGCTGGGTGAGTGTGTGACTGTGCCGCCCCGCGCTGCCAGCCGCACTCCTGCGTGCTGTACCTCGCGTCCGTGCTGGGTGAGTGTGTGACTGTGCCGCGCTGGCAGCCGCACTCCTGCGTGCTGTACCTCGCGTCCGTGCTGGGTGAGTGTGTGACTGTGCCGCGCTGGCAGCCGCACTCCTGCGTGCTGTACCTCGCGTCCGTGCTGGGTGAGTGTGTGACTGTGCCGCGCTGGCAGCCGCACTCCTGCGTGCTGTACCTCGCGTCCGTGCTGGGTGAGTGTGTGACTGTGCCGCGCTGGCAGCCGCACTCCTGCGTGCTGTACCTCGCGTCCGTGCTGGGTGAGTGTGTGACTGTGCCGCGCTGGCAGCCGCACTCCTGCGTGCTGTACCTCGCGTCCGTGCTGGGTGAGTGTGTGACTGTGCCGCCCCGCGCTGGCAGCCGCACTCCTGCGTGCTGTACCTCGCGTCCGTGCTGGGTGAGTGTGTGACTGTGCCGCCCCGCGCTGCCAGCCGCACTCCTGCGTGCTGTACCTCGCGTCCGTGCTGGGTGAGTGTGTGACTGTGCCGCGCTGGCAGCCGCACTCCTGCGTGCTGTACCTCGCGTCCGTGCTGGGTGAGTGTGTGACTGTGCCGCGCTGGCAGCCGCACTCCTGCGTGCTGTACCTCGCGTCCGTGCTGGGTGAGTGTGTGACTGTGCCGCCCCGCGCTGGCAGCCGCACTCCTGCGTGCTGTACCTCGCGTCCGTGCTGGGTGAGTGTGTGACTGTGCCGCGCTGGCAGCCGCACTCCTGCGTGCTGTACCTCGCGTCCGTGCTGGGTGAGTGTGTGACTGTGCCGCGCTGGCAGCCGCACTCCTGCGTGCTGTACCTCGCGTCCGTGCTGGGTGAGTGTGTGACTGTGCCGCCCCGCGCTGGCAGCCGCACTCCTGCGTGCTGTACCTCGCGTCCGTGCTGGGTGAGTGTGTGACTGTGCCGCGCTGGCAGCCGCACTCCTGCGTGCTGTACCTCGCGTCCGTGCTGGGTGAGTGTGTGACTGTGCCGCCCCGCGCTGGCAGCCGCACTCCTGCGTGCTGTACCTCGCGTCCGTGCTGGGTGAGTGTGTGACTGTGCCGCCCCGCGCTGGCAGCCGCACTCCTGCGTGCTGTACCTCGCGTCCGTGCTGGGTGAGTGTGTGACTGTGCCGCGCTGGCAGCCGCACTCCTGCGTGCTGTACCTCGCGTCCGTGCTGGGTGAGTGTGTGACTGTGCCGCGCTGGCAGCCGCACTCCTGCGTGCTGTACCTCGCGTCCGTGCTGGGTGAGTGTGTGACTGTGCCGCGCTGGCAGCCGCACTCCTGCGTGCTGTACCTCGCGTCCGTGCTGGGTGAGTGTGTGACTGTGCCGCCCCGCGCTGGCAGCCGCACTCCTGCGTGCTGTACCTCGCGTCCGTGCTGGGTGAGTGTGTGACTGTGCCGCCCCGCGCTGGCAGCCGCACTCCTGCGTGCTGTACCTCGCGTCCGTGCTGGGTGAGTGTGTGACTGTGCCGCGCTGGCAGCCGCACTCCTGCGTGCTGTACCTCGCGTCCGTGCTGGGTGAGTGTGTGACTGTGCCGCCCCGCGCTGGCAGCCGCACTCCTGCGTGCTGTACCTCGCGTCCGTGCTGGGTGAGTGTGTGACTGTGCCGCGCTGGCAGCCGCACTCCTGCGTGCTGTACCTCGCGTCCGTGCTGGGTGAGTGTGTGACTGTGCCGCGCTGGCAGCCGCACTCCTGCGTGCTGTACCTCGCGTCCGTGCTGGGTGAGTGTGTGACTGTGCCGCGCTGGCAGCCGCACTCCTGCGTGCTGTACCTCGCGTCCGTGCTGGGTGAGTGTGTGACTGTGCCGCCCCGCGCTGGCAGCCGCACTCCTGCGTGCTGTACCTCGCGTCCGTGCTGGGTGAGTGTGTGACTGTGCCGCCCCGCGCTGCCAGCCGCACTCCTGCGTGCTGTACCTCGCGTCCGTGCTGGGTGAGTGTGTGACTGTGCCGCGCTGGCAGCCGCACTCCTGCGTGCTGTACCTCGCGTCCGTGCTGGGTGAGTGTGTGACTGTGCCGCGCTGGCAGCCGCACTCCTGCGTGCTGTACCTCGCGTCCGTGCTGGGTGAGTGTGTGACTGTGCCGCCCCGCGCTGGCAGCCGCACTCCTGCGTGCTGTACCTCGCGTCCGTGCTGGGTGAGTGTGTGACTGTGCCGCGCTGGCAGCCGCACTCCTGCGTGCTGTACCTCGCGTCCGTGCTGGGTGAGTGTGTGACTGTGCCGCGCTGGCAGCCGCACTCCTGCGTGCTGTACCTCGCGTCCGTGCTGGGTGAGTGTGTGACTGTGCCGCGCTGGCAGCCGCACTCCTGCGTGCTGTACCTCGCGTCCGTGCTGGGTGAGTGTGTGACTGTGCCGCGCTGGCAGCCGCACTCCTGCGTGCTGTACCTCGCGTCCGTGCTGGGTGAGTGTGTGACTGTGCCGCGCTGGCAGCCGCACTCCTGCGTGCTGTACCTCGCGTCCGTGCTGGGTGAGTGTGTGACTGTGCCGCCCCGCGCTGGCAGCCGCACTCCTGCGTGCTGTACCTCGCGTCCGTGCTGGGTGAGTGTGTGACTGTGCCGCGCTGGCAGCCGCACTCCTGCGTGCTGTACCTCGCGTCCGTGCTGGGTGAGTGTGTGACTGTGCCGCGCTGGCAGCCGCACTCCTGCGTGCTGTACCTCGCGTCCGTGCTGGGTGAGTGTGTGACTGTGCCGCGCTGGCAGCCGCACTCCTGCGTGCTGTACCTCGCGTCCGTGCTGGGTGAGTGTGTGACTGTGCCGCGCCCGTTGTAGTTCTGACGAGTATTTTGTTTAGGGCCAATATTTAGTTTAAGATGTATCCGAGTATGTTGCTCTAATGATAGTCGTGTTGTGTTGCAGTGGACGAGCTGGCCGGCAGCGCGGGCTGCGTGGGCACGCTGGTGGCGCTGCTGCAGGCGCTGATGCCGGCCGCCTTCAGCCTGCTGCAGCGCGGGCTGGTGGACGCGCCCGACGCCGTGGACGACCTGTTCCGTCTGTGCATCCGGTGAGTGTAGCGCCGCCTGCTCTGTGTGAGTGTAGCGCCGCCTGCACTGTGAGTGTAGCGCCGCCTGCACTGTGAGTGTAGCGCCGCCTGCACTGTGTGAGTGTAGCGCCGCCTGCACTGTGTGAGTGTAGCGCCGCCTGCACTGTGAGTGTAGCGCCGCCTGCACTGTGTGAGTGTAGCGCCGCCTGCACTGTGAGTGTAGCGCCGCCTGCACTGTGAGTGTAGCGCCGCCTGCACTGTGAGTGTAGCGCCGCCTGCACTGTGTGAGTGTAGCGCCGCCTGCACTGTGAGTGTAGCGCCGCCTGCACTGTGTGAGTGTAGCGCCGCCTGCACTGTGAGTGTAGCGCCGCCTGCACTGTGAGTGTAGCGCCGCCTGCTCTGTGTGAGTGTAGCGCCGCCTGCACTGTGAGTGTAGCGCCGCCTGCACTGTGAGTGTAGCGCCGCCTGCACTGTGTGAGTGTAGCGCCGCCTGCACTGTGAGTGTAGCGCCGCCTGCACTGTGTGAGTGTAGCGCCGCCTGCACTGTGAGTGTAGCGCCGCCTGCACTGTGTGAGTGTAGCGCCGCCTGCACTGTGCGAGTGTAGCGCCGCCTGCACTGTGAGTGTAGCGCCGCCTGCACTGTGAGTGTAGCGCCGCCTGCTCTGTGTGAGTGTAGCGCCGCCTGCACTGTGAGTGTAGCGCCGCCTGCACTGTGTGAGTGTAGCGCCGCCTGCACTGTGAGTGTAGCGCCGCCTGCACTGTGAGTGTAGCGCCGCCTGCTCTGTGTGAGTGTAGCGCCGCCTGCACTGTGAGTGTAGCGCCGCCTGCACTGTGAGTGTAGCGCCGCCTGCACTGTGTGAGTGTAGCGCCGCCTGCACTGTGAGTGTAGCGCCGCCTGCACTGTGAGTGTAGCGCCGCCTGCTCTGTGTGAGTGTAGCGCCGCCTGCACTGTGAGTGTAGCGCCGCCTGCACTGTGAGTGTAGCGCCGCCTGCACTGTGAGTGTAGCGCCGCCTGCACTGTGTGAGTGTAGCGCCGCCTGCACTGTGTGAGTGTAGCGCCGCCTGCACTGTGAGTGTAGCGCCGCCTGCACTGTGAGTGTAGCGCCGCCTGCTCTGTGTGAGTGTAGCGCCGCCTGCTCTGTGCGAGTGTAGCGCCGCCTGCACTGTGCGAGTGTAGCGCCGCCTGCACCAAAATTTTATAAGTACGGGAAAACGAGCCTTATTCGGTATAATTGCTTGCCATTATCGAGTACAAGGCGCCATTAACACAATTTCCCGCTTCTACTCTTCTTTCAATATCACCGCCATACGGGAAGTATGGCGGTGATATTGAGAGGAGAGTAAACAAGGACCCCAAGTACATAAACTCTCTCACTTGTTCCACTTTTTCTTCTCCTATCATAATATTGCATTCCGTCATATCTTCTTAACTATCCATAACCATGACTTTCGTCTTTCCAACATTCACTTTCAAACCTTTCCGTTTCAATTTTTAATCAGTTTTTTTTTGTAGGTTGCGAGTTTTTGTGTGATCTGACGATATGTCGTCATTGCAGGTACCTAAAGCGCATCCCGCTGGAGTTCCTGGCGAGCGACGCCGCCGAGGCCGCGCTGCGCTGCGGCGCGCTGGCGGCCCGCCTCGACCACCGCGACGCCAACGCCAGCGTCATGAAGTTCCTGTACGACTTCACGCGCGCCGCCTCCGCGCCAGCCGCCCCCACGCACACCGACCAGCGCGCCTCAGGTACACACACAGCCCAGCGCGCCTCAGGTACACACAGACCCTGGCGGCCCGCCTCGACCACCGCGACGCCAACGCCAGCGTCATGAAGTTCCTGTACGACTTCACGCGCGCCGCCTCCGCGCCAGCCGCCCCCACGCACACCGACCAGCGCGCCTCAGGTACACACACAGCCCAGCGCGCCTCAGGTACACACAGACCCTGGCGGCCCGCCTCGACCACCGCGACGCCAACGCCAGCGTCATGAAGTTCCTGTACGACTTCACGCGCGCCGCCTCCGCGCCAGCCGCCCCCACGCACACCGACCAGCGCGCCTCAGGTACACACACAGCCCAGCGCGCCTCAGGTACACACAGACCCTGGCGGCCCGCCTCGACCACCGCGACGCCAACGCCAGCGTCATGAAGTTCCTGTACGACTTCACGCGCGCCGCCTCCGCGCCAGCCGCCCCCACGCACACCGACCAGCGCGCCTCAGGTACACACACAGCCCAGCGCGCCTCAGGTACACACAGACCCTGGCGGCCCGCCTCGACCACCGCGACGCCAACGCCAGCGTCATGAAGTTCCTGTACGACTTCACGCGCGCCGCCTCCGCGCCAGCCGCCCCCACGCACACCGACCAGCGCGCCTCAGGTACACACACAGCCCAGCGCGCCTCAGGTACACACAGACCCTGGCGGCCCGCCTCGACCACCGCGACGCCAACGCCAGCGTCATGAAGTTCCTGTACGACTTCACGCGCGCCGCCTCCGCGCCAGCCGCCCCCACGCACACCGACCAGCGCGCCTCAGGTACACACACAGCCCAGCGCGCCTCAGGTACACACAGACCCTGGCGGCCCGCCTCGACCACCGCGACGCCAACGCCAGCGTCATGAAGTTCCTGTACGACTTCACGCGCGCCGCCTCCGCGCCAGCCGCCCCCACGCACACCGACCAGCGCGCCTCAGGTACACACACAGCCCAGCGCGCCTCAGGTACACACAGACCCTGGCGGCCCGCCTCGACCACCGCGACGCCAACGCCAGCGTCATGAAGTTCCTGTACGACTTCACGCGCGCCGCCTCCGCGCCAGCCGCCCCCACGCACACCGACCAGCGCGCCTCAGGTACACACACAGCCCAGCGCGCCTCAGGTACACACAGACCCTGGCGGCCCGCCTCGACCACCGCGACGCCAACGCCAGCGTCATGAAGTTCCTGTACGACTTCACGCGCGCCGCCTCCGCGCCAGCCGCCCCCACGCACACCGACCAGCGCGCCTCAGGTACACACACAGCCCAGCGCGCCTCAGGTACACACAGACCCTGGCGGCCCGCCTCGACCACCGCGACGCCAACGCCAGCGTCATGAAGTTCCTGTACGACTTCACGCGCGCCGCCTCCGCGCCAGCCGCCCCCACGCACACCGACCAGCGCGCCTCAGGTACACACACAGCCCAGCGCGCCTCAGGTACACACAGACCCTGGCGGCCCGCCTCGACCACCGCGACGCCAACGCCAGCGTCATGAAGTTCCTGTACGACTTCACGCGCGCCGCCTCCGCGCCAGCCGCCCCCACGCACACCGACCAGCGCGCCTCAGGTACACACACAGCCCAGCGCGCCTCAGGTACACACAGACCCTGGCGGCCCGCCTCGACCACCGCGACGCCAACGCCAGCGTCATGAAGTTCCTGTACGACTTCACGCGCGCCGCCTCCGCGCCAGCCGCCCCCACGCACACCGACCAGCGCGCCTCAGGTACACACACAGCCCAGCGCGCCTCAGGTACACACAGACCCTGGCGGCCCGCCTCGACCACCGCGACGCCAACGCCAGCGTCATGAAGTTCCTGTACGACTTCACGCGCGCCGCCTCCGCGCCAGCCGCCCCCACGCACACCGACCAGCGCGCCTCAGGTACACACACAGCCCAGCGCGCCTCAGGTACACACAGACCCTGGCGGCCCGCCTCGACCACCGCGACGCCAACGCCAGCGTCATGAAGTTCCTGTACGACTTCACGCGCGCCGCCTCCGCGCCAGCCGCCCCCACGCACACCGACCAGCGCGCCTCAGGTACACACACAGCCCAGCGCGCCTCAGGTACACACAGACCCTGGCGGCCCGCCTCGACCACCGCGACGCCAACGCCAGCGTCATGAAGTTCCTGTACGACTTCACGCGCGCCGCCTCCGCGCCAGCCGCCCCCACGCACACCGACCAGCGCGCCTCAGGTACACACACAGCCCAGCGCGCCTCAGGTACACACACAGCCCAGCGCGCCTCACCAATTTTCTATCCTTCCTTGTATATTTAAGCCAATATTTGTAATTTATGCTTTTCTGAAATCAATAAACATTTTTATTATTTTCATTATTATTATTTATTATAGCTACTACGACGCGGCATTGCCTTGATAAAACTACGCCGTAGTACGTAGATGTTTTGTAGTAGCGCGTAGTCATCTTTATTTTAATGGTAATTTAAAGTGGCCACGTCTGGTTAATATGTTAGCGGATATATTAATTTCCTTGTAAAAATAAAATACTTTTTCAAGCAAAGATCGTTTCTATAAATGACACTTATTACGTACAAAAAATTTGGCCGGTGGTGACACAAATGAACCCTGTATATGCATAGCTGATTATATAGTACGTAAGCAAGGATAACGTAATAACAAGGGGATACCGTCATATCGATAAAAGAAAAATATACGTGAAAATTAATTTTGTTTCTTTTCTGATATAAATAAACACTGATACCATATTACGGCAATTTGTTTAATTGTATGAACATTTTAAGTGAAGAAAATAAGTACCTATTCATTATCAAAGACCAATAAACATGTATACTTATTGCTAAAAATAAGAGGCTTCACGCCTTGTTAAATCCGTAATCCGTAGACATCAGTGCGCTTATGACGTCACAGGTTGACTTGCATAGAAGTGGTTGGCGCTGGAAGCATCAACATTTCGCCATTGCGTAGTGATGGGCGTTGCGATATCGACAATCTTCAGTAAACTTAATTAGTTTTAATAAAGTGACTTAATTCGTAGATTGATTTTAAAATGTAATATGTTATTTAATGAGCGGAATTAATTTTATGATAAAATAGAATAGAAAATGTGTTGTTGATCTTTAGTAGGTTACACTTTTACAATTACAAACTTATACCAAGCTTACTAAGGTTACTTCTAACAAATAACTGAAGTAAACAACTATGAATTTGATTGTCAATCATAGAATCATTGACATCGGGGTGGAAGAAGACAAAGTAAACATAAAGAATTTTAATAAATGAATCTTTTCGGCACATCACTAGCCTATTTGATATGAAGTTGGCGTTCGGGACATGCAAATATGTGAGGCGTTTTTGTTTTATCCATATTAAAACACAAAAAGGCCTGTTTTACCGGCGAAAATACATGATTAGGCCTTAATTTGTGTCCATCTTAAATGTTTTATGTATTTTTAATGTATTTTATTGAAGTAGGTACATTAGATAAGTTCTACAGAAGTTGCTGGAGTCGTAAAGGTTAACCAATGTTCCACCGGTCGCCGATTTAGAGCAATAAAGATAAAGAAGACTGCTTTTCGGCCACCGTAAAATCCTTAAGCCGAAAATTAAAGATATCTATACACATGTACCCGGTCTGAAACTGACTAAAAGTTAATATATCAAGACTTTCTGAAACTTACTAAAATATTTATTATTTGAAATTATCTTAGCCCCCTTTTATTCTTCCAATTTCCTCGCTTGCTAGAGAAACTTCCATCTTAGGTCAAAATTTCCAATCATTTCTACCAAAAACTTTTTCTTTTTACCAACAATAACAAAGCTAAAGCTCATACTGTCCTGTTCCACAGAGCTGGCATGCAAGTTAATGGAGACCTACGGAGAAAGCATCACGTTCGCTCTGCTGGAGGCCAGTGTGCTGCACCTGCACTCCTACATGCTGGCAGATGTCGCTGAGGTGAGCTCACATCCCTCCACACCGCCGCCATTCCATGGCACTATAGCAGCAACCACACGACACCACTCATCCTCAACTGTAGCAACTGCCCCACGACTCCACCGCCATTCAGTAAAACTAAAGTAACAACCAAGCCACTCCACTTCACTACTTTCCAGTAAAACTATAGCAACTGTACCACGACTCCGCTTCCGTTCAATAAAACTATAGTTACAATCGCACAACACCACTACCTGTTAGTGAAACCATAGAAACAAACGAAGCTCCTACAACTCACTAAACTAGTAACGATCACAACAAAACGAATGACTGCCACACGACTCCACTACTCTCTACATTGCGAAACAATGAATAAATTTCAGCTCGAGTCATGTCAAGTCGGGACTGAATCGTGTTATAACATTATTTATGTTGTATCTTTAATATCAAACTGTACAATATGTCACTGGAAAATGCATGATCCATATGCTATGGTAGGTATATGATTAAGTTAGTAAGGTCATTACTTTAAACCAAAGTCGTTAACAATTATCCGGTATAGGTATGCGAAATGTAATATATTACTCTGAAAGTGATTTGTTCACACTTAGCTGCTAAATAAATTTCCGTGTTTTTTAATTTAAATGAGCTAAATTTTATTCAATGTCTCGAATTATTTTCTTTTCAAAATCGCAGGTAATGGTTTTGGTTGGATTTATGACCTTATATTATGTCAAAAGTAACTGGCATTTAATATATCTTTTGATATCAATATTTTTAGTTGTAAAACTCATTTAATATGTGTAAAGCGCAGGCCACACTGGGCGCGATTACACATAGGGTAGTTTATGTGTAGTTAGAGGTTCGAACTGAATATTTTTAATACCCTGGCCGGCGCATGCACAACGCTAAGCGGACTTACTATTAAAGAAATCTTATTATCACTTTGCTCCCAGGGTGGCGTGCCATTCGATTACAAAACTGATTAATAACATTTGTTTTGAAAACACCTTAACGTTAAAGTAACTCGGTACATTAAGTTCATTTTAGAAATCTTACGAAGGCTTGATTTGTCTTATTGACTTATTACAAACTGAAATATATTATGAAACTCAATGAATTATTTCCGTAGTTGTAATAAATACGAAGAAAAGTCCCTCAAATGAAATCGTCGCCCAAATACGTTTTCAACTGTGGCCTGTTAGTAACTCCACTCTTTCTTTCTAGCTGTTATCACACGCGCTGGTGGCGTCAGCTTACCTTCATTTCCCTCTCCACAACGTTCTATGCTCGATGTCCGACTCGGAACCGCCGCACTCCGCCATTGTGCGCTGCGCACCCATCCGACCCTTGCGTATCGCTCCACCTCCCCCGCTGGATGGATCGTGGTCGCACCAAGTTCCCACCTAGGCCAGCGGCCCCGCGTCACGTGACCCTAGCTTCTCCACTTCGCTTCGCTCTCGCACTTCGCATACTACTTGCAGTCTACTCGTTGCGGATTCGATCACGTTCAGTGATACGGCATATGCAACGCAACGCTAGCGTCGTCGGTCGTCAAAAAGCCCACCAGACATCTGGGGCGTATTGTAACAGACTTTTACCGTACCGATTTTAACGTTAAATGTAAAGTATCGTAAATTCTAATAGTTAAATCATGAGTAAAAACGAATGCAGTGAAATAACAACTCACGAAACATGCATAAATTACAAAAAGAGAAAGTAGTACAGGACATATAGAAGTTATATGGCACAAATAAAAATATTGACCTCGAGTCAGATACGAAATATTTAGGAATAGTCCTCGGAAGCAACAGCAACTCGTAGTATCGCACTGAGCCGTAAATCATATTTAAAAAAATGTAATAAGAAGTTTGGTTGCGTGAATTGTACTTTAATTATGAGATTTACGAAGTATCGGCTATTACTTGAAGCTCAGCGATTCTGTAAGCGACGAGCAATTGCGCCCGAAGTTTGCGCATCATATATCAACTAAAACTGCCTGCTTGCAACTGACGTTTCCACGTGACAAGACAGTGGCAGCGCTCTGGCGGAGCAGTGCAAGCAGTCAACACAAAGGGACCATTTGCTTTGTTTGACGGTGAGTGTGCCACTTACTATAGCCAGCTGCTTTAAGTGCGTCGCAATCAAGATCACCAAATACTATGAAGCATCTGAATTAGTCATAAACATTAATTTAGCCAAAGCGCTAAAGAATCAAAATATCAAATAACTGAACCCATCCACCGCCCTCAAATACATCGGAGCAACCACAACTGCAAATGCTTCGTTACGTTCTATTTGCTACTAGTCCCGCAACATCTAAACCGCCATTGGTTTAGATGTTACGGGATAGCAACCAAAGTGTTGAAAAGTATAGGACAATCTAAACATTGAACTGTATGACATATGTAACAAAGTCTAGTTTCCTAATTTGTTCCATCCTTTTTGATTCTTTGGTTGCTATAGTAATAACGTGACGGCTTGTATGTAATGAACTATTGGGCGTTTGAATGCTCCGGTATATTTGAGGACGGTGGATAGCTTGAACAATCTGAGCGCTTTGGTTATACTTACGTTTATGACTAGTTTTGATGCTTCTTAATATTCGGTGATCTTGACTGCGGCGCACTCAATGCAGCTGACTGTACGCTAGGAAATACGTCAATTTAATAACCTACTACCGCCGATAACGTGAGATGTGGAATGTCAGGCTGATTGTTATTTCAGCGGCTTTAAGACAAGCAGCAGTCGACGTTTTTAGTTGTTTGTATCTCGTAAAAAAGGATATTTGAAGCTTAGAAAAAGGTAGTAGAGGAATTAGTTTCCACATAAAGATATCCGTTTACATTTGACAATTTACAAGATGACTAGCCACTACATGCGATTCCACGATCGGAAAACGTAAGTAATGTAGAAATAAGTTTGGTATTAATCAAATTTAGAATAGAGTATACTATCATAGATAGTGATGCTTTCTTTAGATCTCAATTAAAGTGATAGTTGTAAATAGCCGGCCGTATAGTGCTTATTTACCTTTGACATTCATTGCAGTGACAATATTTTTTTAGAGTAGGTATTTAGATTAAGACATATGATGGCACCCAGAAAAAAGTGCACCTAGAAAGAGTATTGTTACTACTCAACTTAATAAAATAAAATGGCGCTATCTTAACACCGTTCATGTTTATAAATCTAGAGTTATTTAATGATATGTTTAATAAAAAACAATCTAACATACGTTTAACATACAGGTACATTTATTCAGGTATTTTTATAGTAAACTTATGAAATTTTGTGACTTTATTTTGCTATTGACCTAAATGATAATTTGTTGAAACAGTTTAAGAACTACTACTATACGAGTCACGATATCACGTATGGTAGACAAACGATTCTTCAAATAACAATTGACCGATAACAGTGTTGTACGACAAACGATTGCTCAAAAGTACGATCCTGCGACTAATTAATGAACGAAATCTACGTTCGGCGGATTGCCTCGCTTCGCTTGGCCTTGTAAAAAACACTGTAGAGTTGACTACGTTGAGGTTTTTTATAGTGATTATCGGATTAAGATATTATTATTATCCAGTCGGTATTTAGGATAATTTCGTTTTCAAAGTACGTAACGTGCCAGTTTTTTAAACCGTGATACAAGTATCACAAATGACCTTTTCCAGGTTCAGCTATAAAGCCGCCAAAATTGTATCTTAACTCCTTTACCACAATACAAGCAGGATACGTGGACAGCTAGCATACTCAATCCTAGAGTGTTTTTTTATAAGGCCAAGACAAAGCGAGTTCCCCCGACATTGTCGAAGTACTTCTACCATGGGGTAAGTAAAAAACTGATAAGTAAGTTGCAGGAATATACTTTCGGACAATCTTTAGTTCGACAACACAGTATTGCCGGGCAATTGTTACTGGAAAAATCGTTTGTTTAACTTATGTGATAGACTGCTTTTTAGCGGTATTGTACTTTTTCAGTACTGACGTAGGGTATCAGGATTTTGCTGATAACAGTGGATATACAGGGCTATTGGTAATAAAACCGGAATCTTTTTAGGTGACGTAGGATCTAAACATTTGAGCTCAAATTATGTAATCCCAAAGTGTACCGTTTCAAAATATTTGGGGTATTCCTTTTTTTCTGAAAACCCAGCTTTACTCTTTCAAACATCGATTGCAATTGGATTTTCAGAAAAAAAAGGAATAACCCCAAATATTTAAAAAACGGTACATTATGGGATCACATCATTTCGGCTCAAATGATTTTAAATGATCTCTCCTACGTCACCAAAAAGAATCCGGTCTAATCACCAATAACGCTGTAGGTATGTGGCGCATGGTGTGAGTGACAATTTCAGTAACACATCGTTTCACACTTGAAATTTCCGCGATTTATAAATTATGACTTATGCCCGTCTGCAATAAACTTCCTCCTAATCCCGATCCTAAGTCGATGCTTAAGTCTGTACAGTCCGTTCGCAGTTGGTTTACCTCTGACGAATGTTTTCTCTATATTGGCCCTAACGTCCAGTTTCCCTGAAAGTTTCCATAAAAAATTTAAATAGCCTTCTTTATTCTATTACAGCAAGGTAAACTAAATTGCTGTAAATTTTCCAAATATTGTAAAAAACAACGAAATATTACGCTCAAATATGAAATTAATTATTTAGACTTGACGTTCAAAAATATAGGTGCTTTCATTATTAGTAATACAACGGTCTATTTTGAAAAAATATAGCATAAAACATCGTCTGAAAAACGAAAATTCCTTTCCCCTTTACTAGTTGGTATATTGACGAAACCTGAGCTACACAAGTTCCCACAATACATTATTTATAGTGTTCTCATTACTTTTCGATCATGCCAAATGAACCGTCAGACAGGCCAAATGACTATAATTCTTCAATTCAATTGTTTGGTTATAAAAATGACAATAAAAGTCAATCAATTTTCGTTGCACGTCATAATACAGACTTAAGCATCAACTTAGGATCAAAGTTTAGTGTAGTCAAAGTATTTTAGCTTAACTCATTCATAATACTAAATCATGAATAACTGTAGTAAATTAAATTATACTGAACCAGACTGTTCAAGTTTACAAACAAAAATTTTAAATTAAGCGGTATGAGAGATTTTATTTCATTCAACTGTTATCCGCGCCATGTTACAGCGTAATTATAATAAAGGCGAGTTTCAATAACAACCTAATGTCGATCGTTGGGCAAAATATAAGTAAATAAGGTTGATTTTAAATTGCCACCGAGTGCGGGCGAATTAAAATCAAACGAAGCTCGGTGCGCTTCAATACCGAGTGCACCCAGCGGGAAGCGAGTTGAAAGACTCGGCTTGTAGGGCTCGCGCTGGGCCTCGGTGTGAGCAGGTTCTGCTTGCAGGTGCTGGTGGAGCTGGTGGCGTGGCAGCGCAAGCACGGCGTGGACTGGCTCGCCCCCGCCCTCTCGCGCCTCCCGCGCGCCGCCGTGGCCGCGCCCACGCCGCAGCAGCAGCTGCACTTCCACCAGCTCGCCATGAGGTCAGTACTGTGCGGCGTGGACTGGCTCCCCCCGCCCTCTCGCGCCTGCCGCGCGCCGCCGTGGCCGCGCCCACGCCGCAGCAGCAGCTGCACTTCCACCAGCTCGCCATGAGGTCAGTACTGTGCGGCGTGGACTGGCTCCCCCCGCCCTCTCGCGCCTGCCGCGCGCCGCCGTGGCCGCGCCCACGCCGCAGCAGCAGCTGCACTTCCACCAGCTCGCCATGAGGTCAGTACTGTGCGGCGTGGACTGGCTCCCCCCGCCCTCTCGCGCCTGCCGCGCGCCGCCGTGGCCGCGCCCACGCCGCAGCAGCAGCTGCACTTCCACCAGCTCGCCATGAGGTCAGTACTGTGCGGCGTGGACTGGCTCCCCCCGCCCTCTCGCGCCTGCCGCGCGCCGCCGTGGCCGCGCCCACGCCGCAGCAGCAGCTGCACTTCCACCAGCTCGCCATGAGGTCAGTACTGTGCGGCGTGGACTGGCTCCCCCCGCCCTCTCGCGCCTGCCGCGCGCCGCCGTGGCCGCGCCCACGCCGCAGCAGCAGCTGCACTTCCACCAGCTCGCCATGAGGTCAGTACTGTGCGGCGTGGACTGGCTCCCCCCGCCCTCTCGCGCCTGCCGCCCCACGCCGCAGCAGCAGCTGCACTTCCACCAGCTCGCCATGAGGTCAGTACTGTGCGGCGTGGACTGGCTCCCCCCGCCCTCTCGCGCCTGCCGCCCCACGCCGCAGCAGCAGCTGCACTTCCACCAGCTCGCCATGAGGTCAGTACTGTGCGGCGTGGACTGGCTCCCCCCGCCCTCTCGCGCCTGCCGCCCCACGCCGCAGCAGCAGCTGCACTTCCACCAGCTCGCCATGAGGTCAGTACTGTGCGGCGTGGACTGGCTCCCCCCGCCCTCTCGCGCCTGCCGCCCCACGCCGCAGCAGCAGCTGCACTTCCACCAGCTCGCCATGAGGTCAGTACTGTGCGGCGTGGACTGGCTCCCCCCGCCCTCTCGCGCCTGCCGCCCCACGCCGCAGCAGCAGCTGCACTTCCACCAGCTCGCCATGAGGTCAGTACTGTGCGGCGTGGACTGGCTCCCCCCGCCCTCTCGCGCCTGCCGCCCCACGCCGCAGCAGCAGCTGCACTTCCACCAGCTCGCCATGAGGTCAGTACTGTGCGGCGTGGACTGGCTCCCCCCGCCCTCTCGCGCCTGCCGCCCCACGCCGCAGCAGCAGCTGCACTTCCACCAGCTCGCCATGAGGTCAGTACTGTGCGGCGTGGACTGGCTCCCCCCGCCCTCTCGCGCCTGCCGCCCCACGCCGCAGCAGCAGCTGCACTTCCACCAGCTCGCCATGAGGTCAGTACTGTGCGGCGTGGACTGGCTCCCCCCGCCCTCTCGCGCCTGCCGCCCCACGCCGCAGCAGCAGCTGCACTTCCACCAGCTCGCCATGAGGTCAGTACTGTGCGGCGTGGACTGGCTCCCCCCGCCCTCTCGCGCCTGCCGCCCCACGCCGCAGCAGCAGCTGCACTTCCACCAGCTCGCCATGAGGTCAGTACTGTGCGGCGTGGACTGGCTCCCCCCGCCCTCTCGCGCCTGCCGCCCCACGCCGCAGCAGCAGCTGCACTTCCACCAGCTCGCCATGAGGTCAGTACTGTGCGGCGTGGACTGGCTCCCCCCGCCCTCTCGCGCCTGCCGCCCCACGCCGCAGCAGCAGCTGCACTTCCACCAGCTCGCCATGAGGTCAGTACTGTGCGGCGTGGACTGGCTCCCCCCGCCCTCTCGCGCCTGCCGCCCCACGCCGCAGCAGCAGCTGCACTTCCACCAGCTCGCCATGAGGTCAGTACTGTGCGGCGTGGACTGGCTCCCCCCGCCCTCTCGCGCCTGCCGCCCCACGCCGCAGCAGCAGCTGCACTTCCACCAGCTCGCCATGAGGTCAGTACTGTGCGGGGGAGGGGGGGGAGGGGGCAGCGAGACCGTCGAGACGGCGTTTATCCTGTTGGCTTCTTTCCTCGTCGTGAAGGGTTTAAAAAGTATTGGGATGGTACTGCATGAACGGACGCGGCGATTACACCCGTGCACTCCGCACAGATAGGCCAGTATGATAAATTCGGAGACTAAAATTTTTGGCAAGAATTTCTTTAAGCACTACGCCTTTAAGTTTATTCACATAACATATGCATTATTATGCTAAGTAAGCCGACAAATTAACACTTACTCCATCTGATGCTAGGCTATTCGTGGAATGTATAAACTTGGAAACAGAGAATCTCTTCGAGAAAAGTTTAAAGAGATTGGTATCTTGACCCTTGCATCACAATATATTTATGAAAACATGTATATTTATAAGAATAGTAATAAATTTAAAACTGGGAAAGATAAGCATGATACAAATTACTCTGTAAGGACTAGGAACGACCATAAGTTAGTGTTTCCTAAATTAAGGCTAGGTAAAAGCAGCAAATCATTTATTGGAATGTCAGTACGTATATATAACAAAATTCCGAAGTGAATTCAATCCCTGCCATTCAATAAATTTAAATCAATTATTAAAAACACTCTATCTCGAAAAGCTTATTATAAAACTAAAGATTACTTAGATGATAAAAAGGCATGGGATTAAGCACAACAGGATATTTCTAAAAGTTTCTAATTACTTAATTATTTTGTTTATGGCTTGGCTGTGCAGTATACATATGACATACTGGTGACTGTTCCCCTCACTTACTTTCTTGTCAAGACAACAGCAAGAACGTCATGCTCCCTCAGGCGGCATGGCTAGTGGTAGCGTCGGGTATCGGGTCACCCTCTTCCCTAAAATATGGTTGAAGAGGGTGATGGCTGGTGCTTGCGTTATACTCGTGAACGGGTGCTGCAAGCGGTGCCAGGTCGTTTTGCTAATGATACTATGACTATTTTGTTCCATTCTTGTTCAAATACTCTGGTCCAAGTTTGTCATGTTCGTATTGTGCATTCATAGCTCATTGCACCTGCTATGTCATCAATTTGGTTATGGCATGACATTGGCTCTCACAATTAGCTGTTTTGTGTTTGTTTTTTTTTCGTGTCACGGTCAATTTGTACTGTACCTATTTGTATTAATTTGATAATTCTGACTGAAAAAGAGTGGCAAGAGTTTTTTTCCGCCGGCTTTTTTTGTCTCTTGCTCTACTGTAATATCTTATTTAACAACTATCAACAATTAGTTAAAGCCGAAGCATGTGATGACTGACTTCATCAAGTGTTTTGTGAAATTCCTAAGATGAATAAAATTTGAATTTGATGGTAGAGGGCATCCAGGGCCAATTACATTAACAATTATAAATGGTACAATTATAAATGATACGTTGGCGAACCATTGCTTAAGCTGGAAAAGCTTATTATTCCTGACTTAATTTATTCGATCTTATAACCCGCAAAATGTACAGGTTATAAGATCGTATTAGTTAAAGTAGATGCTTAGTATGTTGTCTTTATAGTTAAGCAATATGGGAGACCGGGAATCGAGTTCCGGTCCGGCGAATTTATTTAGTCTACCTATTTTTCTGAAAATTAATAATTCAATTTTTTCGTGACACTAAATGAGAATTTTTCCTTCGCAGCTCAGAGAAATGCTCACAAACAACAAAAATACTTCGGGACTTCGCTAGGTTATATCGATAGAAGACTACAAGCAAATTCAACCCATAAATCAGCGGCGTAAACTCTAAAACACTTTGATCCAAATATTGACTCCAAAACATGTTTGAAGACTGAAGGACTTGCGTGTGAAGCCTTCCTATGATTTAATGTTAAGCAAAGATCTAAATGACTACGACTAGTATGTAAATATCGGACATACGTGATTCTCATATCAGCAATAAATAAATAATCGCCATTATAATTACATAATTGGCAGTTTTAGTTACCTGGGTAACTTGTGATCTATATTTTTGGTTTTCAATGATAAACCATAGGTTAGGTAAGTATGAACACTTTTATTGATAAAAGTATATTTTGTTATTTTATACTTTCTTTCGTATGTGATAAAAGTACGCATTGAATTGTAAATATTTATTAAATACAGTATACTTTATATCTTTGTTGTATTTTAATATTTAAATGGCCAATACTCACCCAAACAATAGGGTTCCGTACCCAAGGGGTAAAACGTGACCCTATCACTAAGACTTCGCTGTCTGTCTGACTGTCACTAGGCTGTATCTCACGAACCGTGATAGTCAGACAGTTGAAATGATGATAGATTTTGATAGATGATAGATTTCTATCGCCGCTATAACAACCTATACTAAAAAACAACAAAATAAATAAATAGAACAAAATAATTAGGAGGCTCCCATACATCAGACAGGTGGTTGAAGGGCAGTGTGCTACCGCTCTCACTAGATGTTAAACGTTTCGTGCGTGGGTTCGGTGTTTTATGTCAAGTAATCTGGTGCACATAGATCATGTGCATCTGGATTGAGTGATCTTTTTGAATTTTTTTTTAGTTTTCAATAAAACTAAAATGTACATTACAAAATTGTAAAATATAACGGAAATCCACTGTCACTCTGAATGGATTGAAGATAATAATGTAGATCAACTTGTGGATGAAATTTTCGTATCAAAAACATTGTACACAATTTGTACAAAAAAATGATATGTAGCACCATGCTTTCATTGCAAGAGGTGATGCGCTAATTAAGATTAACCCTAATACAGGGTGTCCCGTAAATAGTGGACCAACGGAAAATTGGAGATACAAGGGGTAAAACATGTTTTTTTTTATTTACTTTAATTAATTGGAACTGTTTTTTTTAAGTGCCTGGTTTAAAATAAAGTTTTCCATTTTATTTCCAGCCAGCATCTTTTCATAGATCTTAAAATAAGAAATAAAATCATTACAGATATTTAATTATATTATACTATTATACCTTTTTGAAATCTGTATAAATTGTAGCTGTTTTTAAAAAAAAGTCCACCGCTGCCATACTTTGTTTTTACACCAGCATTATTTATTCATTCCAAATTAAGTTTATAAATTTAAAAAATTACATGTTTTAGCTTTTATTTTCACAGATTACCAATAATCCCTCACAAATGACAAATTAAATAGAGAGATTAATCTTTTCTTAACTATCTGCAAAAATAAAAAGAAAAAAGTGCATGTAAAAGAAGTTATGATCAGAGATGGGCAACCCGGAATCTTTCCGTGAATATACCGGGTAAATACCCGGGAATATTCCCAAAACGGGTATATACCCGGGAATGTTTCTAAATGATGGGTAGATTCATTACATGTCTGTAGGATCACATAAATTAAAATATGGTTATGTGAAATAGATAAAAAAACGTTTTACCAATATTTTTTTTTATTGAAATTTAGCAAGCAATAACTATTCCACGTTCATATCATTTAAACTAAAATTTAAGCAGAAATTGGGAGTTTTCTGACAGCTCATTTAAATTTAGTTTAAAAAACCTCTATAGATGGCACTTTTAAAAAGCCGAAGGCGTTAATTCTGTAAACTATAATGTAGGTAAGTGTTATCTACCATCTATGGTCATTTATATGTTCAATTTCTCATACAGACATCAATTAATTTATTTTACTTTTAAAAACGCAGTGTGGAATAAATTCTTCGCCTTCACCTTTTGTAAAGCGCCATCTATCGAAGCCTTTTGTACCAATTTTGTACAGTTTTGTTTTTTTAATGAGCTGTCAGAAAACTCCCCATTGGAGCAATCGTTTAGTCACTTTCCGAGTCACTATTTACCTCAGAATATATGCTTGTATTTATGTTAGTAAATTCTATTTCCCTAAAGCCTCTAGACGTTGATGGTTGCATTTCAATAAGGTTTGGCGTGGGACTCACTAATGGACTAGATAATGGACTTGAAAATAGTTCTTCGTCTTCTTCTACTTCTACATCGCTTTGCTTATGGAGCAAGTTCCAATTATATGCTATATAGGTACGCAAGTTTTGCAGCTCTGTCTGTATTAAGCCTATTCCTTTTAAGACTATGTATATTTCCATGGACGCTAAATGAGCGTTCTGTAGCAGCTGAGGTGCATGGAGCAGTTAATAGACAAGTTGCTACTTTGCTCAGAGGTTTATTTTTGCACATTCCTCTCCACCAGGTTAGGATACTCATTTTTTTCCAAATTCATCATCATCATCATCATCTCAGCCCGCGCTAGTCCACTGCTGGACGTAGGCCTCTCCCAACGCGCGCCACCGAATTCGGTCTCTAGCGCTGCGCATCCAGTCCCTGCCAGCCGTCTTCCGCAAATCGTCTTCCCAACGTGCCGGGGTGCGTCCCACACTACGCTTGCCTTGACGTGGCCTCCATTCGAGAACCTTTGGACCCCAACGATTGTCAGTTCTTCGACATATATGGCCAGCCCACTGCCACTTTAGCGTGCTAATCCAGTGAGCTATGTCGGTTATTTTAGTTCTCCGTCGGATAACCTCGTTTCTGATCCGGTCTCAGAGAAACACCTAACATAGCTCTTTCCATAGCGCGCTGTGTGACTTAAGTCGGTGAACTAGCCCTACTGTTAGGGTCCACGTCTCGGCTCCATACGTGAGCACAGGCAGGACGCACTGATTGAAGACTTTGGTCTTCAGGTTTTGCGGAATAGGCGACGAGAAGACGTGACGTAACTTCCGGAATGCTGCCCAACCCAACTGTATCCTCCTGTCGATTTCCCTCTCGAAGCTGTTTTTACCCAGATGTATAATCTGCCCTAAATAGGTGTATTCGGTAACAACTTCGAGAGGCGTATCTGCGACGGTTATCGGCATTGGGGTAATATGTTTGTTAAACATGATTTTTGTTTTATCTAAGTTCATTCCCAAGCCAATCCGCCGAGAAGACACAGCTAAATCGTGCAGCATTTCTTGGAGATCCTCCAGCGATTCTGCCAAAACGACAATATCGTCCGCGAAGCGGAGATGTGAGATGTGTTCGCCGTTGATGTTGATGCCACGTCCGTTCCAGATGAGCGTCTTAAATGCGTTAGTGAACAGTTTCGGTGAAATAATATCACCCTGCCTCACTCCTCTTCGCAATTGGATATGACACGATCGCTGATTCTGTACTTGGACGGACATTGTGGCGTTCTCGTACAGGCATCTCAAAACATCTATGTATCGCCAGTCAACTTGACATCGCTGTAAGGACTCCAGTACAGCCCAGGTCTCGATCGTGTCAAAAGCCTTCTCATAGTCCACAAATGCTACGCACATAAGCAGATTATACTCGTTGGTTTTTTGGATAATCTGCCTCAGCGTGTGGATGTGGTCCATGGTGCTGTAACCCGACCGAAACCCGGCCTGTTCTGGAGGTTGGAAGTCATCGAGTCTTCTCGCTAGACGATTTGTGATGACTCTCGAAAACAGCTTGTATACGTGGCTTAGGAGCGAAATTGGTCGATAATTCTTCAATAGGGTTTTGTCACCTTTCTTGAAGAATAGGACGACGTCGCTCTGACTCCACGCGATTGGAGTTCTCCCGTTGTGGATGGCGGAATCGAAGAGCTTTTGTACCTCGATCAGTATCGGTGTATTACCGGCTTTGAGAAGTTCTGCTGTGATTCCGTCATCCCCTGGGGCTTTTCCAGTCTTAAGCTGTTTGAGAGCCAAACGCATCTCGTCTAAACTGACGTCGGGGAGTTCGTCGGTGTAGTGGCGGGTCAATGTAGACGGGGCTCTGTGATTGTGGGCACTTGCCGTGATTTCTGGGAAGCATGCAGTTTGCCGTAGAACTGCTCTATCTCGGAGAGGACTTCAGGTCTAGAGGCCCTCATGGCCTCCAAGGTCTCATGCGAGAGTTTGCCCTTACGGCCCGTTTGCCGTCCCTGGCAGATTTTCATACCCACTTCCCGTATGGTGTTAACTACATTTTGGTAATCCTCATCGATGTTGCCAGTAGTTTCCAATGCACCGAATCTATTACTTAGTTCCAGTTGGAATCTTTCGGATCCCAAGGAACTTTGGAAAGCAGACGGGCGGAGTATCGGCTTCATTAGTTTGGCACGTTCAAGCTTAAAATCGATATTCAGGGTGCCGCGGACGAGCCGGTGGTCACTTCCGGTATTAAACCTGTTAACCACGGTGACATCCCTGAATATATGCTTTTTGTCCGTAAGAATGAAGTCGATCTCATTCCGTGTTACACCGTCCGGGCTCTGCCAAGTCCACTTTCTGTGAGGCTTCTTTTTGAAGAAGGAATTCATCAAATACAATCCTTTGCTCTCCAGAAAGTTTACTAGCATCTGCCCCCTCTGGTTTCTGCTTCCATATCCGAAGGATCCCATACTAGATTCGGTGTGACTGTGTACTCCTACTTTGGCATTGAAATCTCCCATGACAACACTGTAGTGAGCCCTTGTGGTGTTGTGCAGTGCCTTAACGATATCTTCGTAGAGCAATTCTACGTCATCATCTGAGGATGTCGAGGTCGGTGCGTATACTTGTACAATCTTAAGGTTGTACCTTTTGGTGAGCTTAAGTACAAGATACGCGACCCTGTTCGACCGCTCGAGATTTCTACGATGTTGTCAGCGAGAGATTTGTTGATGAGGAAACCGACACCGCCTTGGGAGAGTTGGTCGCCCTCTCGAAAGTAGAGAACTTGACCCGATGGCAGAGTTATGGTATCCTCGCCCTCTCTTCGGACTTCACATAACCCAAGTATGTGCCACCGAATCTTTTCCAGTTCTACTTCGAGTTCCGTTACACTAGCGTCGAGCCTCAATGTTCGTCCGTTGTACGTCGCCAGGGTCAGTTGTTTTTGGTAGCCTGCCGTAGCCCGGGGATTCTTAGCACCCCCTGTTCCACCGTTACCTAAGCCGCTTCCTTGGCTAGGAATAATGGAACTACCGGGAACTGGGGGCCGATCGGGGACGGGACTTTCCATTTTGGGAGGATTTGCCCATAATCGCCGCGCTGGGCAAATGCGTGTTGGCGATCGCCAGAGCTTCGTTCGCTGTTTGGCAGGGTGCACCGCGGGCAGGTGAGGTTGGCTTGGGCCAAGAAGGTGGTGGTTTGGCCCCTTACACCCCAGTAATTTTCCAAATTACTCCAAACAAATGATTTTCCCCATAATCCTTCTCTTGCTCTATAATTGGCCAAGTCAGCCATGACATCTAAAAACTGTCTTTCTTTCTCATATATAAATTCCATCGCAGTAATTTCTTCGCCTTCTTCTAATTCTATTCCTTGCGATTTAGGTTCTAACATGTAGGCTGCAAGGTGTATGGGTTTTATGCAATGATTTTTACGCATTTCAACGGCATTTAAAATCCTGTCTACTAGGGACGAAAAGCTAGGTAGCATAAACGTCATTCCAGACTTTATGTCTTTAAATGCCATATAAAGATTGGAAAAATATGTACATAGTATTTTTTTAGGTATTATAAATATTGTAGTTTATAGTAGATATTAGCATTAACTCAGATTACAAATATTGTTGAAAAAGTACCTAATTAACATTACATTTATAAATACCCGAATAAATACCCAATGGGTGGGTTCAATGGGAATATTTTCGGGTATTTTCCCATTTACTAACTTATGATACTTATGATACATTTTCTGCACCCAGTAGGTGAAAATTAACAAAATATTTAAAATCGGTATATCTCAAAAACTACTTAGCCTAGGAAAAAAAATGATGTTGCGGATTCCAGACAACCCCTTGTATCTCCATTTTTCCGTTGGTCCACTCTATTGACGGGACACCCTGTCTACATAAACCGAAGAAAGTTTCATGTCAGGAACGCAGGACGGGCAGAGCTCCGCGGTTTAAGCGCTAAGGAGATATTTTAGCGAGAGCGAAGGCGTGCTTTGAACCAACGTGTTTTAGAACTCTGGACTTTAGGTCCATTTCCTCTTCCCCCGGACCTCCGTAAGGTGTAGACGTGCCTAATGTCCTGTATTTATTTTGCTAAAAGAATTTATTTAGAAATTAGAAAAGTTAATTCATTAAGAAAAATAGGAGTGCATAAGCATTGAAGAGCTGAACAATAGTGTGTGTGTAGAGCAAATCCAGTCTGCTGTCCTAGTACAAGTAAGCACATTTTCCACCAATCACCTACTACTACCATTGTCTACATTCCTGTGCGATTGGATATTAAGACGACCAATCAACGGCCTACTGGTTTCTTGACTCCGCCTCCTGAACTCACCATTGGTCAATGTTAGCCACGCCCCCTGCGCTTACGCACATACATCTGTGACGTTGCCCAATCACTAATAAGATATTAGAGGCCATCTCGAGACAGTCATCTTTGTTCGATCTATAGCTAAGTATCTTATTCTAGACACAGTACACCTCCTAAATCTTCTTAGTTCCTGGTAACTATGAATCAAACCTTGAATAAATACGATAATACGGATGAGTTTAATATGTCTGTGGAAACTACGAAGGAACAATCTCAGTCGCCCGACTTTGTTTCTGATCGCACGCACAAAGCTTCTAAGCGCTGTCAGGAGTCTGGTGACAAGTTTGATGAATTCAAATTGGAAATGAGACAACTTTTTATGTCACAAAAACATCAGCTTGATACGATCAGTAACAACTTGCAGGAGATTAAAGAGACTAATGTACAAATTCAAAATTCGATTGAATTTTTAACAGACCAAAATAACGCACTAATAGCTAGAGTAGATGAGTTAGAGTTTGAGTCAAAAAGAAATAGAGATTATATTAATATTTTAGAGAATAAACTTGAAGATGCCCAATCAGGATCCCGAAAGTCTAACTTTGAAATAAAAAATGTTCCTAAATTGAATACTGAAACCAAAGAGAACCTCATTAACATGGTGACTTGCCTATCAAAAGCAGTTAATTGCGAAATAAACAAATCTAACATCATGGACGTGTACAGAGTTCGGGGCAAATATCCGGAAAAAAAGAACACGCCGATTGTAGTCGAGACAAATTCAGCAATACTAAAGACCGAATTATTAAAGATGGCCAAGAATTTTAACATTAAAAACCAAAATAAACTATCTGCTAAACATCTCGGCTTTAAAACTCAAGAAGACACACCAATCTTCCTAGCTGAACATCTGACTTCCAAAGGATCGCGGCTCTACTTCTTGGCGCGTGACCTGGCTCGATCAAAAGGCTACAAATTCTGCTGGACAGCTTACGGAAAGGTATACGTTAGGAAAACTGAAAACTCGCCAATAATAAATATCAAGACTGAAGATCAAGTGCAGCATCTTTTTCAAGATAAATGACTATTATCACTACGTAAATACCAAGCTCTAAATAACCGTATAATAATTTATATATTGTGTTATTTTTTATTACTTTTGTTAATTAGTTTTATTTCACTCTTACACAAGCAAAACAAATCACATAGATATCAAACATTTACATACACATTTACACTTCACAATTTACTGAAATACACACCAAAATTATTTATATACCAGTATAAACATACATCAAATATGTGGATTATAAACAAACAACCTTTCCTGACATTTAAATTATACTTCATTTTTATAAAACTCATATATCAACGATTCTTTACATTGACTAGCTTTTTCAAATTTTTCTTATATTATGGATGACAGGTTGGAAACTATTAATGACCTTGATAATATGGATATAGCTTACTCTTGTATTTGCAGTCCTACAGATCTCACCTCAAAAATACAATTAAATAAATCTGATCTTACCTTTTTAACTCAAAATATAAGAAGTATTTACCACAATTTCGACGATTTTATTATTAATTTAGCTAGTTTTACTTTCGAAACCGACATATTAATACTAACGGAATGTATGTTAAAAAATAATAGACCCTTACCGCAAATAAATGACTATACTTACTATTGCACTACCCAACATCTAAACCAAAATGATGGAGTTGTTATCTACATTAAAAACTCCCTGAAACATAAGGTAACGGAAATAAAACTGTTTCACGCATCATGTCTGCAACTTGAAACGCTAGACACTGTTGTTTTGGCTATATATAGGTCTCCGTCAAATAGAAATGCTGAACCATTTATAAGCTCGTTGAACACTCATCTGTCCTCTTTGAACTCTAGAGAAAGCATAATTATTATGGGAGACCTAAACATTAATATTAAACTTAAAGATAATGAACCTGCATTTGAACGCACTAATAGGATTTCATACTTAAATATGCTATCGGGTCACGGGATACTTGCTGGACATACACTTGAAACTAATGACAAAAACTGTCTGGATCATGTGATGCTTAAACTGAACAAAACAAAATATTCGGCAGCTATTGCTGTTCTTCTGACTAGTATCACAGATCACAAAACAGTTTTCCTTTCATTGTCCAAGATAAAGCACCGTCCTCCAAGGTCTACAAATATGATTAAAACTGATTTTGATGGGGCTCTTACATGTCTGAAAAACAGTAACTTAGAAGAACTACTTAAATTTGAATGCCCTGACTATGTAATAGATAAATTAATTGATAAAATATCTAAAAGCCTTGAACAAAATTCTACCCTTGTTAAAATACCAAGATCTAAAAGAACTATTAAGCCTTGGATCACACCGGGAATATTAAGATGTATACAAACCCGAAATAAATTACAAATAAATTATAAAAAGGACCCTGAAAATAATATGACTAGAATAGTTTATCATAGATATAGAAATTATTGTAATAACCTGATCAAAAAACTTAAACGAAATTATGAAAAAGAACTACTAATAAAATCAATTAACAATAAAAAAATGCTATGGAAATCTATTAAAAACATCACCTATACTAATAAAATAAATAGTCAGAGTTCTGAATTGCTACATCTTAAACCATCAAATTTAGATTCTGTAAATCACGTGAATAATTATTTTGCAAATATCGGAAAGACATTGGCTATGTGCATTCAGGATAGCTCGGACACCGAATTAGATCTTATGCTAAATAATATTCCATCTCAACCAAACAGCTTAGTTATATTACCAACAGATTGTGATGAAGTAAACAGTGTCTTAATGAGCCTGAAATCAGGCAGTGCAGCGGGATGGGACAAAATCCCTATAGCTTTCCTTAAACTTGCTAAAGAAGAAGTTGTACCAATTTTAACTCACCTCATTAACCTTTGTTTCGCACAAGGTGTCTTTCCAATCCAGCTTAAACAATCCGTCATCACACCGGTCCACAAAAAGGGTGACAGAAGTGATATCAGTAATTATAGACCCATATCCGTTCTATCCGCTATCTCAAAAGTAGTAGAAAAGCTACTTAACTATAGACTAGTTAACTATTTGGAAAAGTTTAATATTCTCTCCTCTACTCAGTTTGGTTTTAGGCGGGGCAAATCAACTGAGGATGCAGTGGCTGAATTTAGTAATCTCGTAGCACAGTCTTTGGATGAGGGCGTCAAATGTATCTCGGTATTTCTCGACCTGAAAAGTGCTTTCGACTCTGTGTCTATCCCGATTCTCCTACACAAACTGGAGCGGCTTGGAATTAGAGGTATAGCTCTAGATTTATTTAAAGATTATCTCAGCAACAGAAAACAAAGGGTAAAAATTGAAAATCATATTAGTGATTGTGAGGAGGTTACATACGGTGTACCCCAAGGTAGTGTCCTTGGCCCTACTTTATTTTTAACCTATATCAATGACCTATGTAACATGACCATCAATAGCGCAAAAATTTTCACTTATGCTGATGACACAGCGATTGTTATTACTGGGCCCACGTGGAATGACACCAAAGTTAGTGCTGAGAGGGGTTTGATACGTGTCGCTGACTGGCTAAGAGTCAATTTACTTACTCTCAATACTGCTAAAACGAACTATGTCTGTTTTGGTATTGACTCTCGTAGTCAACCCAATGTAGATTATAGTATTAAAATACACTCCTGTAATCAAGCTGCTCCGAACTGTGATTGTCCAGAGATCAAAAGAGTTGCTGAAATAAAATACCTAGGTGTCATGGTGGATCAAAGACTATCGTGGTTTTCACATCTTGAGCACGTCATAAACAGAGTCAGAAAGCTATCATATATTTTTAAGTCACTAAGGCATGTTGTACCGAGAAATCTAAATTTAAACGTACAGTCCCAGGCATATTGTAATTTAAATAATTCTAATAACCTTTTTAATAATGTATATATATCTCTAGTTCAATCTATCCTTATTTATTGTATATCGGTATGGGGGGGTGCAGCTAAGACGCATTTTCTTGGCCTTGAAAGAGCCCAAAGACATCTACTTAAAATAATGTACTTTAAGAGAAAAATATTTTCAACCGTATCTTTATACCAAGAATGCAACCTCCTAACAGTGAGACAGTTGTATATTTTACACTGTGTATTATCTACTCACAAAAAATTAAATTATAACCCTTTAGTAAAACATATAAGAAGAAAAGATAGAGTCGCTGTAGGACCTAGTACTAAAACCAGTTTTGCACAAAGACAATCTTACTTTAGATCAGCATTCCTATACAATAAACTGAACAAAGAACTTGACATTTATGATAAATTATATGGCCATTGCAAGAAAATTATCACTATATGGCTAAAACCTAAAACTTATGACGAAGTAGAAGATCTGTTGAATATAATAATTTAACATAGGTAATGGGATGGATTATATTATGTGTATCCACTTATGCTATTATATATATACACACACACTCTCTCACATCTCTCACACACACTTACACGCTCACATCCACTCCTACACACGGACATTCACACATACATACACTTTCTATTTTTCTTTTACATGTGTCTTTTAATATTTTAATTGTAAACATTATTTTTTTCTTTTGTTTTTGTTTTATATAAATGGTAGGTACGTTAATTTATAACATGCTTTTATGGAAGAGCGGAGTCCCCTGATACAGGCTATGTATGCTTAAAAGGAGACTCCAATCCCTAACATTATTATGCACTTTCTTTTAATAATAAAAAGTTTTTGTTTTTTTTTGTTTGTTTTTTTATTATCTACATCTTCGACATCATATGTTCAAACTGTTTTTGGTGAATAACTTCCGAATGGTTGGACACACAAATGTTCAGTTTTCACACACACAATTACACGACGTAACACACTGAACACCTATCGAACTCGAAACAAAAATTTAAACTTTTTCCGCCACAACAACGCACGCTCATATTCACTTGCCATCAGGTGAGATTGAGGTCAACGCATGTTTCGTCTCACCGTTAAAGAAGAGCTTTGATGCGAACCGGACAGAGGCACGACACGTAGTAACAGGCAATATACAGGGTTGATCTGTAGTCACCAGCCAAATGTTAATTTCTTTGATACGATATAAACATACCTGCATATTTATTTTAGCGTCGCTCAGTACAAAAAAGTAGAAATAAGGAACCGCAAACTTTAAAAAAATAGTCGCTGTTGATGAACATACCTACTACGAAACATTTCCTTGATAATACTACGACGTGTTTTGTAGTAGCGCGTAGTTGCCTTTATTTTAATGGTAATTTAGAGTGACCATGGTTTGCTTAATATGTTAGCAGATATATTTATTTCTTTGTAAAAAATTAAGTACTTTTTTGTAAAAGAAAATTTGGCTGGTGACTACAAATCAACTCTGTATACCATGGCGAAGTTCCAAAGGAAGAATTTGTCAATTATGTAGACTTATATGTATGAGAGTAGGGGTTCAAATCAAATACCAATCAAGCATCCTTAGCATTAGTCGCCTTTTACGATGTAACAACATGATTAAACGATGGTAAGTACCGGACACGTAAAACCAACTTTTAAAATGATAATTTACCTATTTATAAATTACATCGTTTGTTGCCCATGGTCCTACGTCGTAATCCTACTGGTAGGTCCATGGGAATTTTTTTACCCGTGGTCCGATTTGTAGAACCACGGGCAAATCAAAGTTCCCATAGTCCTACCGGTAGTATACTATACAGTTTGTATATGCCCGTGGTCCTACTCAAACTCTAAAATTAATCTTTTATTTTAGAAAAATATGACAAAAAACTACATTGATTTATTACTTTCGCCTACCTTCACCTTTAAAATACTACCTATCATAATCCACGGAACCTACCAGTAGGACTACTCGATAGGGCCACGCGCAAAACACACAAATTTCATCAACCCACCCATAATTCTAATCAGCTCTCCTGAAAACTTTTTTAACATAACGTTACCGTGGCTACATGCGCACCTTTTTTCAATAAGTATCTTAGGGCTTTACCACACTAATCGATCGATGGTGGAATGGACTAAGTAGTCGACGTCGATCGACAGTTTTTACTCGGACAAAAAAACCGATCGACGGATTGGTGTGGTAACGCCCTTAAACCACAGACCGCGCATCACGCAAAACAGCGCCATGTCGTCAGTGTAACTTAGATAATAGCGCGTGTCGTAAAAAGGCGACGAATCCGAGTGAGCCCCGCTTGATGGTAGGACATCTTCAGGGTTTGCCAGACTATAGTTCGGCCGCTCAGAGAATGCGTTCCTGACACATCGCGATTGAACTGACGACATAACTTTGTAATGGTGTTGCAGTTACGATAAAAAATATTTTTGCTGGTTGTTTACCGTTTTAACAATTGATAAGCATAAAAACAACATTATTATATCAATAATCAATGAATTTTATAATTTTGTGCCAAACTGAGTGTCAAATAACTTGGTAAAAAATATTTTTCAAAATCTATACTGCGCTATTACAAGGTTATGACATAGCTTTATATTTGTAGTGCTCTGCTAACAATAACAGGCTATAACAGTATCGTAATCTGTTCTTAAACAGGTATACTTTATGAAATAATACGTTTTGTTTTTCTTTTTAAGAATTTGAAAATAATGGACTATACGATAACTTTTATTAAATTAAAAAATAAAACTATGACCAAACCGAATGCGCAAAAAAAGTTGGTTACAAGCAAAACGCATTGACGCAAATATGCAGATGCTAAAAACAGAGCTAATTAAATTAGTTAAAGAAAATAAAGTGGCAAATGTGCGATACGAAATCGATGAACTGGCTCTGGAGTACGGTCATCGCGTTCTAAGAATTCCATCGTATCATTGCCAATATAACGCGATTGAGCTAATCTGGGCTCAAATAAAAGGTTACGCCGCCCGCCACTATACTTCCCCGCCATTCAGCACGAAAAAGATGATGACCCTATTAAAAGAAGCCTGCGGGGAAGTCACTAGAGATGACTGGGCAAAGGTTGTTGAAAGACTAAAAACCTGATTATGGAAAATTTTGACCGAGATATCAGGATTAATTCTGTTATTGTTAATAAAATAATTATACATGTAGGCGAAGATGATGATGAAGACACTACCTCCTCAAGCGAATCGGAGTCTGATTAATATTCTGTATGCACATTCAATTCAATGTACTTTATTGCATAGAAATACAGATTGTAACTTTGTAACAAAAAATAAATAAAACAATTTTATTATATTTATATTACCTTTTTTTGGTTTCCACTTAAATTACTAAAATATAAATTTTGAATGATTCTGCCAATTTAAAACGAAAATAATCTTAAAAATAACGCGGCGTTTCATTTTGGAGGAACGGTAACGAACTCAGTGTTATGTTGTGCCCATCACTAGTCGTGACTAACTGATAGGTGTCAGGAACGCATTCTCTGAACGGCCGAACTATAGCGACCAACCTTCATATAAATTTGCCGCCAAATATCACTGCCCCAACGGCAATGTGTCCCAGCCAAGAAATAATGAAAACCTATGGAAATTGTTTTTGTGTGTATATTACTGTGCTATTTAAACCTATTAGATTTATGGAATAAATATTCTCACGTTTGCGTCACAATATATCTTTGAAAATCTGATGTTTGTAAAAAAGAACTTAAACATGTTCCGTAGAAAATGTGACTTACATAATGTTAATACTAGAAATAAGTATAAGCTAGCCGGCTATGATAGTAGACTTCATAAAGTCACTAACTGGGTCAATGCATACGTTTTTATAATAAGGTTCCCACAAATATTCAAGACTTACCGCTTGATAAATTTAAAGAAACTATTAAACAAAAATTGTGTAATAAAGGCTTTTATACAATATCTGAATATATGGACGATAAAAGTCCTTGGTTGTAAATTGTTTTTCTAAAGTGCTCAATCTCTAACTCCTTCTCCAACTCCATCTCCAACTCCATCTCCAACTCCATTTCCAACTCCATTTCCAACTCCATCTCCTTCTTATCCAACACCACCACCATCTCCTTCTTGTCCATACAACAGCAAGAACGTCATGCTCCCTCAGGCGGCAAGGCTAGCGGTAGCGTCGGGTGTCGGGTCACCCTCTTCCCTAAAATATGGTTGAGGAGGGTGATGGCTGGTGCTTGCGTTATACTCGTGAACGGGTGCTGCTAGTGGTGCCAGGTCGTTTTGCTGATGACTTTATGACTTTTTTCAACTTGACTCCGACTTCCCCATTTCCATGTCCACGTCCTGTCTTTGTCCACGACTATCCTCATCCCCATCCACATTATCTGTATTCTCTCTCACCTCTATCGCTACGTCTATCTCTGCTTCTATCTTTACCTCTATATCTATGTCTACGTTTCTGTCTAGTACTTGATTGCCTATTGTATAAATATAATAGTAGACTCCAGAAGATCAACTCGTTCATGGGTCAATGTGTACGCTTCATTTTATAATAAAATCCTAAAATATTTAAGATTAACCCTTTGTTAGATTTATGGATAAGTGTTGATGTGAAAAGTGATATCCGGATGCAAGAAGATGATTTCTCTTATTTTTAAAAGATGATTGCTGTTGAGTTTCTTGCCACTTCTTCTCAACAGATCGACTTTCCGAAGTGGTGGTAGATTCAGTTCAATTTGTAAATTATTTGACTTATTTCAAATGTATCTAAATACTTACGAAATAAAGAATTTTTGAGTTGAGTTGAGTTGAGGAAATGGGAACCGATGTCGCTAAACGCACACAAAGAAGCCGTTTGTCCATACAGAAAAACAGCCAATCAGATTCCTTGTTTTTATTTTAGTTCAAAACATTAGAAATAGTATCTGATTTCATTTGCATTAGTTTAAAAATCGATTTTGGTAAAGTAGATATATTTATGCCATTGTCAATATTTTGGGTCAAAATATTTACTCTAGACCGCTAGTGATGGGTTGTTGCACAGAATAGTATCGATAAAAAAGTGATATACAGAAAAAAATGGTAAACAAAAATATGTGAAAACGCAGCCATAGTCACACAGACAAGCGATGCGGAGCAGCGCAGAAGAAGAGAGATATATAAAAAAAAAAGTATGAAATGAAATAAAATTTCAGATACTATGCGTTGCATATGCTGGGTGTGAATAATGAAATCATATTTTACATTTTTTACAAATTTTACTATTCTATATTTATTGACATAATTTTTAACACTACACATTTATCATCACTAAATAAAACTTATTACAATTTTTTAAAAATCTGTATTAATACACTTGAAATAAGTCAAATTATTTACAAATGAAATGAAAACAAGTGGCAAGAAACTTACCAGCAATAATCTTTTGAAATATACAATAACAGAATAGCCAGGGAGTCCCATCTTCCTAGCTCTTTTAACATAACTTTTGTTTTATCTGAAAATCTATCTAAGGGTAAACCTGAACATATTTTGATTTAAATAAAACATATTTTAACCGGATTTGTCGCGTATATTTACATTTTAAATTTTGACTCGACGTTTCCGTGTCTTTGCAGACCCCGAGTCGCTCGTGACCACGGGGTCTGCAAAGACACCGAAACGTCGACTCAAAATTTAAAATGCAAATATACGCGATAAATCCGGTTAAAAAGTGTATTATTTAATAGTATGAATCGCGAAATAAGTTTTCGCGATTCATACTATTAAATATTATATTTTGATTTATTATAAAAGCAAACACATTGACCCATGAACGAGTTAGTGGCTTTGTGAAGTCTACTATTATAGCCAGCTAGTTTATAGACTAGGCAATGAGGTATCAGATGAGAGAGGTAGAGGCAGAGAGAGAACGGAAACAGTAAGTGGAAAACAGCAAGCGGATTTGGTGATGCAATGCCATGAAGTGAGCGAATAACAGACTAACTGTTGACTGTTGCCCGATGAATAGACTACTTTTTTTTCTGAAAAAGTGGTGATCTCGTTAAAAAAATATAGTATATACAGGGTTACTGGGTCCCTTTTAAAATTCAAGGACGTGATAGTTTGAGATCATACATGAAGAGAAAAAATATAATACCTACAAAATAAATATTAATTTACATGTTAATAATTATTAAATATATATAATCAATATTTATTTATTTCCAGAAAAAAAAGTCGTATACTAACATAACACTTTGTTTATTATGAATTAAAAATCTTTAAGTGAAATATGAATATATCCATAGCTTACTTAATCGATATCGATAAATCTAAAAACACTGAACCCTTATCTCTAATTGAAATAACTAGATAAATTATGTTATTGTAAAATGGACTTTAATTGAATGGAACAAAGTACACTTTAATTTGTTTTTATGTAAACAATAGAGATATGTATAGAATATGATTTTATTGAAAAAAATATCAAAATTTTACTAACCGATGGTAAAAAATACCTCCATTGGATAGATTTTGCTTTGTGCTATCATTTTTGCATTCCAAAATAGAACAACGAGGCATCAAGTGAGGGGAGCGCAATGATCCGAGCGGTGAATCCGGTATGCCGTGCGCGGCTCTCCGTTGACAAGCGTGCCACGCCTTCTTACCATTTCCATAGTTTTCTGTCTCCGTGGTCCCAGCAATGTTTTAGAGCCGGTCCCTTTCTAAGTCCTCGAATTGTCATATTTAGCCTTATCTTCAATTGCCTTCTATCTCGAAATAGTAGTTTATGAAACTGTCACATAATACCTAGTTATGTGCAGTTTCATACACTACTTTATCTAATCTCATACACTGAAGATATTTATTCCCGCCATTATCGCGCATGCGCCAAAACGCGCCGCTTGGCCACAGAATGTAACGTAGCGCGGCGCTCGCAGGACACAGATAAAAAAATGAAATCTATGGTCTGTTTTCTGTATCGAAATGAAAAAAAAAAAATTATAACATTGTATTGTTCGAGGTAGTGTGTTATAATTTAATTTTTTAATTTAATTTCGTTATACTATTTTAAAAAGTATGTCAATATAAATTCGTTCTGAGTTTTATATTTTGAATATTATGATATGAGAGTAGATAAAAAATATTATATAACTAAAGATTAGTTAGACAGGTCTAAAAGTTATTAAATTTGTTTTGCTTGGCTGTGCAATACTGCCCTGGTAAACGATATAGCAGTAAGTCGAAAAAGGTGGTTTCGAGAAAACAGCGCGCAAAGTTTTTTTTACAATTTTAGCGTTTGTGATAAAATTATGCACTCGATTTTTACGTTCTATATGTGAAAAGAAAGGGAAAAGCATGTTTTTTACACTAGAATACCAATGCCTTAACATTTTTATGAGGGTTATCGTAAAACGTAACAAATCGTGTCTTCATTAGTATACTCTTAACTAATTTTAATTAATATCTAGGTAAGAGGGCAGTAACTGCCATAGATACTGCAGTCTAGCTTAGTATTATTTCATACCGCTATATTGCTTACGTAATTCAAAATAATAATTTTAAATTACTACTTAAAACAGCAGTAAGGAAGCATCATAGGTACTGCCCTTTGCCTTAGATCTTGAAAATATTGTAGGCTATTTCACTATGGAGTAAAGAACGTTACTGCTTTTTAGAGTAGTATTTCAAGTTAGGTGTTGTCAGAATTTCATTAGCAGTATGTCTATAAATAGTAGGCAAAAGAACAAAAAGTCATTAAAAATTATTATCAAAAACTCGTTTTATTAATAAAATATACTTATATAATCAAAGAGATCAACAATCTACTTCTTGTTATTTTGCAAAAAGGTATACTTTTTAAATCAAAAAACTTCTTTAAAAATATAATTATTTATCTGTATGAATAAATAAATAAATAAAAACCTAATTCTTAATCAGACTGATCAAATATATCTATATTGTTACTAGTTTCTAGGTACAAAATTATTCGTACAATCTAACTAACAAAATAGGTAACTTCCGCTTTAATTATAAAACATAATGAGATTAACAATCTTCGTTGTACTTATTTGAAATAACACTTTATACTTAATAAAAAGCAGAAAAAAAAACTAAGACTTAATCAGATTAAATATATTATTTGATAGCTACTTTTTTTGGCACACTATTACTAAGTAGCTAACTTCAAAGAGCTTTGTAACATAATTTCTATAAAATTTCTGTGAATTAAAAAAAATACGAAAATCAAGACACGTAAGCAAAAGAATTTAAAATACTTTTTAATTTAAAAAACTCGATTATAAAAAAATACTACTTCTGTGTTTCATTTTCTCCGACTTATTCCTCGATTGCCAAATTTTCAACATTATTTACTAACAAATTTTCCCAAAAAATCTACGATTAAAAGGCATTAACGGACACAGGTTTTGAATTATCTGCTTTTTCCTTTCGTCAGCGATCCCTCTTTCAGTCATTCTTGGATCAGGCTTAGGTATTTCTTTTAATTTAAGGATTTTCAACTGTAAAAACCTTAATGATTGGAATGTTTCATCTTTATGGCAAATCTTGTATTGAAGATCAAAACTCCCCCTGGTAACTTGAACAACTATGTCTTTCAAGTAAACCCTAGGCTGAGAATTTCGGAGTCTATGCTGAGATGATTTATCTTGAAACTGGAAGAAGTCAGTTACGGTCATTTTATTTAACAATAACATTTTTCGTACAAATAGCGACACAATTGACATAATCATTAAAATCATAAACCTTCTTTTGCTTTTGAAGAGACTTTTCAACCAAATGATAAAAACTATCGGCTGACATAAATGTATGCCCTGGTTCCAGATATTTTATTAATATATTCTCTGCAGTGATTTCATTGCTATTTCCAAATGATAGGACTAAAAATGTCATAAGTGCCCAATTTTTGTTCTGCGAAGAACAGTTGTCAGTCCGTATAACTATATTTCTATCCGAGACATTAGTTATAATTTCAATGTTAAAAGTGCAGTACAGCTCCATACTGTAGATGTTACTAGTAAAATTCTTTTGGTACTTTGGTTCAAACTAACGTAAATAAATAAATATAAATATTTCTGACACTCACACGACATTATCTAGCCCAAATTAAGTTTCTTAAAGAACTTGTGTTATGGATACTAGATAACTGATATACTTAAGAAATATATAAACATACATATTGAATAAATACATATTTTTTATTAGAATAAACTTAAATAAATATATAAACATCCATGACTTGACGACTAATATCTGTGTTCATCACACAAATATCCGTCGCCGCCGGGATTCGAACCCAGGACCTCTGGCATAGAAGGCAATTTATGTTACCGCTAGACCAGCCGGTCGTCGTAAAGAGCAGTATGTCAGAGATTTACTGCTATTTTGTTAAGGAAATAATGAATACTTGTGAAAAGGTAAGTATGTCAATGAAATACTGCTCTTTTACGTAGTTAGCTAGATTATATTAGCGTTCTTACTGCTCTTTATCAAAAAATAAAATGCATTTATAATTTACGTAGAAAAATGAAACCTAGATAGGAAGAAAGCTCGTTTGACGTACATTCCAAATCAGTAATAAAAAAAAAATGGCCACCTCTGAGTTACTGCGCTTTCGATTACCACAGCAGAATATGCCATGTGACATACTGGTGACTGTTCCACTCACTTACTTTCTTGTCAAGACAACAGTAAGAACGTCATGCTCCCTCAGGCGGCATGGCTGGTGGTAGCGTCGGGTATCGGGCCACCCTCTTCCCTAAAATATGGTTGACGAGGGTGATGGGTGGTGCTCGCGTTATGCTCGTTAACGGGTGCTGCTAGCGGTGCCAGGTAGTTTTGATGATGACACTATGACCCATTTTATTGTCCCAGTTTGTCATGTTCGTGTTGTGCATCCTTAGCTCAATGCACCTACTATGTAAGCAATTTGGTTGTGGCATGACATTGGCTTTCACAATTATCTGTCTTGTGTTTGCTTTTTTCATGCAATGGTCAATTTGTACTGTACCTATTTGTATTAATTTGTGTAATTCTGACTGTAAAACAGTGCCATGAGTCTTTTGGCCTACTGTAATATCCTATTCAATAACTATCAACACCTTGTTAAAGCCGAAGTACAAAATTGTGACGTCATTAAGTGACCATTCGATGGTCTTAAAACGAATAAAACTTGTTTTTTTTTAAATTTCGAATTTTATCATCAGATAAAAGATTTAAAATATTCTACATTATAGAACCTTGTTGTTCTAAGAAGGCATACAATAAACAGTTATGAATATTAAATGTTTGATTTAATTTATTATTACATACAATTATGTTTTATTATTACAGTACTATTTCTTATTACTGTTCTTAGGGCTCGACAGCGTGACGAAGTTCACTCGCCTCGGCGCTTTGGGGCTAGCAACCGTTTTGACGGTAACATGCTCTTTCATATCCGTCACTTTAGCTTGCTTTAGGAAGTTTTCTTCGTTTGTTCGGGCAGGGCTGACTGGTTTTGAAGCACTAGGCACGGGGGACTTGACTTCATCACTTGCTTGTGCCTCTGTAGCATTTTCATCTTTTTGAGTTTCCTGGTTGGAGTCTTTTGGTACAACAGGAACTGCATTCTGCGGTGACTGGCTTTGCGTATCTTCGTAAACCAGTCGTATATCTGCGCTGTCATCGTCAATTTCCATAATTTCAGGTTCTACAGCCGCAGTTGGTTTAACTATTTCACTGTTTGAGTTGTCATTCCATGACGGCATCGCTGATTCTTCGTGAAGATCGCTTTTAATGGGTGTTTTCTGTTTCACAGTTACGAGCTTTTGCTTTTTTGGCGATTTATCTGTCGGTGTTTTAAATTTAAGGTAAGAATCTATTTTTGAGCTGGAAGGAGTGGTCGGTTTAGAAGCTTTCGGAGTTGACTGTTTAGAAACTTTCGGAGTTGACGGTTTAGACGCTTTCGGGGTTGACGGTTTAGACGCTTTCGGGGTTGACGGATTAGACGCTTTCGGGGTCGACGGATTAGAGGCAGCCGATGTTGACGGTCTAGAGGCTGACGGAGTTGACGGATTAGTGGCGGCCGGTGTTGACGGATTAGTGGCGGCCGGTGTTGACGGATTAGTGGCGGCCGGTGTTGACGGATTAGTGGCGGCCGGTGTTGACGGATTAGTGGCGGCCGGTGTTGACGGATTAGTGGCGGGCGGTGTTGACGGATTAGTGGCGGCCGGTGTTGACGGATTAGTGGCGGCCGGTGTTGACGGATTAAAGGCGGTCGGAGTAGACGGTCTAGAGGCTTTCTTTTCTTCAGTTTCTTCCGGTTTACTTTCTGCCAGTGGAGTGGGTTCTTCTGATTCGACGTCCATTTGTTCTGGAAATTGATAGTAAAATAATATCAATAACTGATAGAAGGGTAAGAATGAATATTAGGGTAATAAATGTAATTGCTGTCTAGTCAATTAATGTGTGTGTAATAAAGCTAAAGATTGGATATTAAAATATTAATAAATGATACATGTAGTTCAAACAATACATATTTGTATATCAATTTAATCTAAGTTCAAACAGACAAAACAAGAACAATACATTCAGTGAGTATTATAATATTAGGTAAAATTTTTGAATTTCGCATCTAATTTAGAAGTAATACTGCAAATAATCCACACTTTAGGTTAGGCCATGATGTGGGGAATTGCTTCGATTTTTTTTATCTTACGGAAGCTGTATCTACATCGCCATAGAGAGACAGTTACGTTGTAGTTTATTGTTCTTTGTTCTCTTTTGTGAATATTTACAACGAATAAAATAAATAGTGGGGTCTTAATTTTTCAGGACTAAAACTTTTTATTTATCATCGTAGTTTAACACAAGAGTAGTGACCTTCTGCGGCGGGCTCCTCGTCAGGCAGCACGTCCCCCAGCTCTGCAGCGGAGAAGGAGATGAGCGAGCAGAAGCCATCCGTGCTGGACGCCACCAGCGAGCGCCCGTCCGGAGACCAGCTCAGGTCCGTCAGCCTGCAAACAGTTCATTATTATATAGCGGCTCGCAAATAATCCTCACAAGATGGTATAGGTCGCGGCTCATAACTCTAGCGACGACCGGTGGTGGAGGGGATATCTTTGTATCGGCACCTGTAGCCCCTCGTCCCTGTAGTCCCCCTGAGAGACCTATTTTTGATTTCTGCGCAATCCCCTCCACTTTACCTCAGCGCTAGAGTAATGTGCCGCGACTTGTAGTTCTTGTAATCATTGAATTTTATATTCATGACGAATATCCCTTCATCCCGCTATCTAAATGTAGAATAGTACAATATACATACATACAATATAATGTGCAAAAACTCTTTATTATAAATTTCTGAAGTATAAAATTATATATAAATAATGACAGAGTAAGATCGGATAAATAAAATAATATTTAGCTTTGATTGCATAGTAAAATATTACTAAGATATATTTTCAAAGAGAACCCATCAATATTATTGGTGGATTTATATTTATATAAATAAACTAGCTTTATCCCGCAACCTTGTATGCGCTTACTACCCTTCTCGTGGAAATTTCAGAAACTATACAACCAGACACCCACTGAAAGAACCTTTATACCAAGTATCACACCCATGCACTCAAGGAATAAGTTTTTTTCCTACGAACTAAAAATCATATATTTCCCGTGCCATCATATACAACCAGTCACTCTTTGCCAAGTATCACATCCGTACACTCAAAGAATAAGATTTTTCATACAAACTAAAAAGTCCAACCCCTTCCCGTGGGTATTTCGGGAATTACTTATTATAAGTATTACTTCCATAACATAAACAGACACTTATTGAGGAACCTTTATATCAAGTATCACATCCCGTGCACTCAAGGGATGGGATTTTTTCATACAAACTAAAACATCATATATTTCCCTTTCCCGTGGGAATTTCGGGAATTCCTTTCATAACACAACCAGACACACATTGAAAAACCTTTACACCAAGTTTCACATCGGTACACTCAAGGAATAAGAATTTTCATACAAACTAAAAAGTCCTATATTTCCCGTTCCCGTGGGAATTTCGGGAATTCCTTCCTTAGTGCACCCCTACATCCCCTAAAGAATGTATGTTCCAAATTTCAGCTCTCTACGCCCAGTAGTTACGGCTGTACGTTGTCTGTCAGTCACTCAGTCACTCAGTACCTCAGTCACTCAGTCAGTAACGGAACAGTTTTATATATATTGATGAAAAATGTGATAAATAAAAAAAAATATTTATCACATTTTTCATTTAATTAAGACTAGCTGTGCCCGCGGCTCCGCTCGCTATAATTTCCTCTCATGATTCGTCGAGTAGTTTTTGCGTGAAAGCTGAACAAATATCCACGCTTTCATATTTATATATTAGTAAGGATAAGGATTGACATTTTATAATATTTGACAATTAATTGTTTAGATCACTTTCACATGAGGCTTAAGTATCTATGGAACACATGCCTGTATGGGCTTCGTTCTCTTTGCCTGTCCTGATCAGGACGAAACAAACCAAAAAAAAAAATTTCTATGGAACGAAAATACTTCAGCGCAAAGCTTCCGAGTAAACTATATTAAAAGTTGACCCGTCCGGCACGTGAACATGAAGATTTCTAGAACTGCTAACCCGGGAAAGAGCGACGTATAACTGACCATGCGAGAAACAACTGACACCGAGATCTACTCCAGCAACACGAAAAGTCTGCCCTTGAGCCTTATTAATTGTCATTGCAAAACACACCGATACTGGGAATTGCGTTCTTTTAAATTGGAATGGAAAATTATTTGGTATTATGGGAATTCTGGGAATAAAGACGGTTTCTCCTGCACCGCAACCTGTTTAAATTTGAGATATCCAAATAGAATTATACCCAGAAATATGTACAACTTACAACAGAAAAAGAAATGAAAATAAAGCTGAAACGCCTGTGCAATGCTATCTACCTATACCTACTTCACTTAAAAATAAATACCTATAACTACAATAATTAATAAAAGTACCTACGCTTTTACCTAAAAAATACAAAAAATTTGGAATTTGACCGAATATTTAAACACTACCAAAACAACTAATACCTATTTTATAAAATAACAACAAAATAAATTCAAATAAACTATTTAAAGACTAAAAGTCGCGCTGATAAGCACGGTTTATAATATCAATTATTGTCTGTCAATAAAGTCGAACGCTCTGAACGCATCAACAACCAAATATTGAATGAATTATAAAGCTACCGCCCCGCCGCGAGCCGCGTCGATCGCGGCAACCGTTACGCAAAAATTATCCTTATATCATTCAGTATTCACGCGCGATGGGTTATTAGCGTATTTCATATATAAGTTTGGTGTTTCTATACCGATTTCTATGATTCTTTTTTTATTGAATAGGTAATAATGTTATTTTTTTTTTAATTAGGGATGAGTGAGAGTATTATAAACGTAAGAGTCAACAAATATAATCAGAAAGCTCCGAACTGCTAAGCTATCGAGATTTACACGTGTTATTGTGAGTCAACCATAAAATATAGACATATACTGTTGTGGGATATTTTTTATATAATTTTATGAAGAATATTTCTGTCTTACATGATTTCTATGTAGCTTTAACCATTAAGGCAGCACACGCGACGGAAGCTTAAAAAATGAAGTAATTCCTCCCGTCTTCCCAACATTTCCCTTCACTGCTCTGCTCCTATTGATTGTAGCGTGATATTAAGTATACTATAACCTGCCCAGGAGTTTGAAAAATAATTTCACCAAGTTTCGTTAAAATCCGTCGAGTAGTTTTTGTTTCTATAAGGAACATACAGACAGACAGACAGACAGACAAAAATTTTACTGATTGCATTTTTGGCATCAGTATCGATCACTAATCATCCCCTGATAGTTATTTTGAAAATATATTTCATGTACAGAATTGACCTCTCTACAGATTTATTATAAGTATAGATATAGATAGATATAGATATAGATAGATAGATATAGATGAGATAAGCATTTTAAATGCAAAAACTTAAAAACATTATTATATTTTTGTAGTTAAGTAGTTACATTACTTCCATGCTGGGCTAGGAGCAAAAGAAAAACATAGAATGTACCAGCTGCTTCTCTTCCCGGGCAAACTGTAAAAGTCAGTTAAGGGAAAGAGGTGTTAGGGGAGGTTTTTTTGTGGGCGACAGGCTGAGCCCCTGCCCCTGCGATACTCCTCTCCATCATTATAATGCCTCTATATTTGTCAAACGTGACATCAGATGGTTTTATAACCTCTGGTGTTCTGCCTACCTCATAAGGGATAAAGGCGTCAAGTTATGTTTATAGTTATTGGTATATCTCGATATTTGAAGGTAAGAAGAAGAAATAAGTTTTAATTGACGGCCTTCGCGGTGCCTGCTTGAGTGTTCGTGTTTGCCTGTGGTGTGACATGCACAGAATTCAAGTCCCACCCACACTAGATAAGAAACAAACTTTTCCTAAAAGCTTTGTGTCTCGGTGAGTAGCAAGCTAATAAGGCTAAAGAGTTTATTTTGTGGCTTAGGGTTGCATTTAGACGGTTTGTCAAAATGAGCTTATGATACAATTGGTTCGATAGTACATATAAAATCTCATAGGCACCACTCACCTAGTGTAATGGATATTTGTAATCAATGCAATGGGTGTTTTCTGTTGCGTGTCGTAAAGCAGGACAGATCTCTTGGTTCCGACAGCAAATATCATTCTATGTTTGAGGGGGAACGCGGGAGGCGGTCCGTCCGGCCTCAGGGCATACAGCCGGGGGCACCAACGCGTCACGAGGGCAGCCTCGCCGCAGGGCAGGATGCTCACTGGCCTGCAATTTATAATTAAATTATTGTTAAGTTGATACTACAATATTAATCATTATTATTAACAATTTACTGTACACAATAAACTTAATAAAATACAGTTGCATCAAAAAAAACTAGCACTTTTTCTCACTGATAAAAGATTTCTTCCAAGCAAACATTATTGTGATAAAAATATCATTTTTTTTATTCACCATAGTAATGTTCAGAAAATAAAGACACTAGCAAACAGGGTGATTGGAAGTTAGGTGCAAAGCTTTAAGGCGAAGTAAGTACAGATAATTTAGAACAGTTTAAGCAGTGGTTGCCTAAGCCGAAGTCCGATTATTATTTTTTAACCACTTTTTTCGTTTGTATAGAAAATACCTAAAGCTTACAGTTTACTGCTAATTTTTGGGCAAATTAAGTATGTAGTACATGTATTGATTTATATTATTTCATTAGTGATGTATGTAGTGTAGCAATCTAGCAAAATATGATTGAAGCATCTCATTATACTATTTAGTTTTTAAACATGTTTAAAGTTCATGTAAGAAAATATAAAAAATGGATACTGTTTTTGACCTCATTTAAAAAAAGATGGTCATAAGATTTTTGTTTATACCTTGTTGAAATAATGATTGATTGTCGCTCTTTCTTTCGAGGTACCTACGCTGAATACCTTAATAGGCAAAAAATCTAATTTGAGACAGGATAACTTAAGTATACTACTGGCTTCTTGATTTTATACTAATAGGATATATTTATATTCATACTAAATATAGTTTTTTTTTTCTTATAGAGCTAATAACTCTCATATTATCTATAATTGAAAATTTGTGACTGAGATTAAGAAAAGAATAACTTACACTTTTAAGGAAAACCTAGTGTAAATATAGATAGCATTTATTGGTTTCATATCAATTTTTCCTTGTTCTGGCTCAACCCGTCCTGCCGGAACTGCTATTAGCATTCCATCAGGACTGAAGTGTAGTCTTCGGTAGTATGTCTGCAGCGTGTCATCGTGGTACAAGCGAACCTTGACACCATGGAACGGATGCTCTGATGGGAATGGCAGACTTGCTTTATGACTTCTAGAAATAACTTTTTTTGTTTTGATATCAAATGTTCGGAATACTCTGAAAAAGAAACGACATGTTACCAACAAAGTATTTTACAAACCACACTAATACAAAAAATAATAAAGTGTTTCAGAATTGGAGGTTTCTCACCTATCACTGCTGGAAGAGGCTATCATCTGTCCTTTGGGATCCCATGACACTCCCTGAACAAACCCTTTGTGATCAGTAATTATTGAACTGTATTTGCCTTTGTTTATATCCCAAACAATTAACTTATTATCAACTGAACCAGAGGCAAGCTGCAGAGAATTGCTGCTCCAACTTATGTCCATTACATCCTCCATGTGACCACGCAATGTCTTAAAAATGCAAAATAAATACAATGATTAGTGCCATGTTGTTAACTAAATGTATGAAAATAAATGCTTTCACATAGCTCATAGCAGCCATCATTACATAAGGTTTTAGTTATGCCTTTTCATATAAGGCAGTATGTAAATGGCGCACACTAAAAGTAATTTGCACTTCTAGCTAATTGGAACTACCTATTTGAATTACGAATGTTATATTTTTAAATGTCTTGAAACCTTTTTAGTAATAAAAAAATGGCGGGAAATCATTTGTCAATTGTTAAAATCACACATCAAAGTTCTACGTACGCAACGAAAATGTCATAGACGATACAGTTGAAAATGTAATTAATTCGAAAAGGTGCATGCCACTCGTCTTCAAAATGCTTTTGGTAGAGAAGCATCTTGTTTGAGCACCGTGAGGCGATAGTTTTCGGAATTTGAGAGATGTCGGTTTACTTTAGGTACATGACGAATTTCGTGAAGGGCGGCCTTCAGCTGTTGTCAACGAAAATAATTTGGCTACTGTTAAGCGGGTAATTTAAGAAAACCTGCGGATTACCTATGAGACAACTCGAGGATTATTGAGGATTGGTATGAGCCAAAAATTCAAAGTTCGGAAACTTTATGTTCGTTGGAACATTGGTCATGAACTGCCAGCAGGACAGACGCGGGCTCGCGTGAAATGGTGCTCATACATGCTGTTGAAGTACCACGGACACGGACATTCTAATGCTGTTTATGATATTGTTACAGGAGACGAAACGTGCATTAATTGTTTTGAACCCGAAAATAAAAACTCTAGTGAATGGGTGTTTGAAGATAAGAACAGGCCAGCGAGAAACGTTGGTAAAAAATTATAATGTTTTTTTCTCTACTACGGGTCCCATCTGCACAATTCCACTAGTGGCGGGTTTCAATATAATGAAAACTGTTCGTTTTGCCTACGAACAATAGAATTCACTACCAAAATGCCTTTCTATATTCAAAATCTTGACATCTAAACCACTGCTTACGAACTGTTTGACTGTAATGGGTTGCTAGGTTACATTTTACCATTTACAAAATAAGTCATTTTATCTAGTCGACAACGACGTAACAAGTTACTAATTTAAACCAATGAGGTAAAGGTGGCATAGCGGTGTGCTGCGGCCAATATCGAGTTAAGTTTTCATTACATATGACCAATTACAGAATAAGAAATTTTTCGACACACACTCTCTTAAAGTGAGCCTTATTCTATTGAATTTAGAACTTTAAACTGGGCTATAAGTCACGCGTGCATAATATATTATACCCTAGTGTATAATATAATGAATCCTACAAAGTTGAATTGTACCTTAGTGCAAATTACATGCGAGTAAACAGAGCATATTTTATTGATCCGCGATGAGCGCGCGCGTCCAGGAGCAGGAGGAGCCCACACAGCGCCTCCAAGCAACAATAGCGTGTGTACGTGTAATGGGACAGGGCTACTGACCGGCGCGGCGCTCGGGGACCCGCTGAGCGCGCGCGTCCAGGCGGCATTCACTTAGAGCCGAAGCAGAAGAAGTTTTGACCTGGCCTTGAACCACAACCGTCGACATCTAGCACTAATTATTTAATGCCAAACCATTCCAGTGATTTGTCTATGTCGCCGACATACTTACACTCAGGACGAGCTGGCTAGCAGCACTTCAAATAATAATGTAGAATATAAGTTTGTTAACTGTACCTTCAACAACAGCCTCGACTGTAATTAGCAACTTAGCTGACTTGTTACATAATATACTATATCGGATACCAAAACATATCAAGAATAAATTGAATAAGTTTATACATTTATTTAGTTCAAATATCAGAAAAATAATTTGCGAATGCGTGATATTGTGTAAATCACGTATCGCCTAGTTTCTTGGAAGAACGTCATGTAAAGAGGGTCCGTGCCAAATTTGAGAACTTACAGCTCGAAGCTAATAGATATTGTGAAACGCAATTTTTTTTCTACCAGTTTTGTACCTGTATCGGTTATTCATACCAGTCATTTGAATATTGAAACCCGCCATAGAAGATCAAAAGAGCTTTAATGCCGAGTAGTACTTATTCTACCATTTCTTTACCCGGGGTGTCAGAAGAAGTTCGCGAAAGACGACCAAAAAGACGCATTCTCCTTCATCATGACTACGCTTCTTCACACACGGCCGACAAAACTAAGTCATTTCTAGCTTCCGAAAAGTACAACTCGTCACCCATCCGGCACATAGCCCTGACCTAGTACCCTGTAATTTATGTAGTTTCCCCAAAATCAAAGATTTGTTGAGAGTTTCAACCAACTTCCAAAAGAAGGGTTCTCAATTCGTATGTATATTTTTTTTGTATCTTTGTTACATGATTGTTTGGAAAATTATTATCGATTTTGAATATTCTTGTTTCATATGATACAGGATACTTCAGAGTTTTAATTAATTTCATCAAAATGAATTGAGAACTTCTTGAAGTTTTAACTTTTTTGGAAAAGTATGTATGAGTGCGGAATATATTTACGTTGACGATCAGCCAAATTTAAAAATTATTCAGCCAAAGTTTTGATGTGAAAATGGCAGTTTTAATGCTCTGCATTCGTTGATTATCATTATTCCTTATAAGTTTTGTTTTTATAATGCATTAGATTTTTGTGACCTTATTTTTTTTGTTATCTAATTTTTGTTGAGGCCTCTGCCACTTACTGCGGCTATGCCAGACTCATAGGAGCTTTCAAACTAAAAAATTTCAATACCCTTATTTATAATATGGTCGGTGACAACAACCATGTCAAAAAACTATAAAACTCAATGGCACTCTCCGATGTGGGATGTGCAAGCCAACAGTTAATTTGCCCATTAAAAAGTGAGTATGGAGACCCAAACAGTCTTTCCCTCAACTCAGCACCCCGAGCACATTCCACCAATAAATGTGTGAGGTCCTCTAATTTATTACATATCTCACAATGTGGTGATGGAGTAATACCCATTAAATAGTAAAATTTATTTGTTGGAATGTGCCTGGAACCCATCCTAAATGCTGATATTAGGATCCTTCTAGTAAGGCCTGCATTGTCAAACCACGGACCCCAGCTAGGCGAGTTTTCGTAGATGCTGTACCAGGTACCAACTCCTCTCAAGGTCTCTTCTTTAAAACGAAATTCCCACTTTTCCAAACACCCCAAACACCGTTTTTTTAATTTTTGGATTCAGTTTACCTGAGTATGGTTTACCATCATTCACAGAACCATCCACTACAACCGACTTTGCTTAGGCATCTACCGCCTCGTTGCAGAACAGTCCCACATGGGACGGAACCTCACACAAATGTTCCTATTTCCATAGCCTGCACTAATTTAAAAGCCTCATAAGCTACTGGGATACCCCAGCGACCCGAGCTACACTCAGCAAGATGTATTTGACATTAATGTAAATAATTATTTTGATCTATTTTAATCTAAGTTTACTAACATAGTTCATAAGGAAGCATTGTTACTAACACTGTATGGATATGTTTAATGTCTGGCATAAAATGATTATTATCATATGATGGCAAATGCAATTGTGGAGAACTCACAAAGGTATTAAGACAGAACATTGCTTCGGGGTTGATGCAATAATAATCATATGGCTCAATTTAGAGTACAAAAAGGTTTTTTGATTTATTTTGTTTAAATATTTCTGTACATACTCAGTGTCATTAAAAGCTTTTATTTTTTATCGCAGTTCAATACCTATAATTCTAAAATAAAACAAGGCACATGATGTCAAAATCAAAGTAATTAGAGTTTTGAATCGAAGTAAAAAAAAGTATTACTTAAAAAAAAAAATGAAATCAAGTCATATAATTATTATTTATTTTTCATATTTTTGTGCCACCTGTCTACCCTGGAACAATGCTCAGTCTTATCATTAACACCCTGTATATCAAAAGTGTTTGAAAAAGCAGAAATACATGGGATTCTACCATTCCTAGTTGGGTGCTAGTTTGTCCAAATTGATCATGCAATAACTTGATATGTCCGAACAAAATAAATTTACAACTGTGTGGAGTACACATGAAACTTTTAAAATGTATTCAAAATGCATATTTAAATACATACTGTCTGCAGTCAGAAAAAATTAATGAAAATGTGAGAAAAATAGTACCTTATAAATAACCCATGATTCCTTGTATTGTTCTTCACCTTCTAAATTTGCTATAGGAGGTTCTTCAGTCTTTTGTTTCCAAATGAATATAATAGATTCATCATCACCAGAACCTAAAAGTTGACCATTTGGTGACCATCGCACTATGTTCACTGCTTTCTGGTGACGGGTTAAGTCAGCAGCTACTTCCAATTTTACAGAACCATCTTCCTTACATGAGATGTACCAAATCTGTTATTATTGAAGTAGGCATATAAATTAGACATGTCAAAAAATAAAAGTTAAAGGCGTAATATGCAAACAATAAAAAAAATTTCACCAACCAATACATGAGAATCAGTTCCTCCACTAGCCAGGCGCATTGGTACACCAATTTCACTTTTTGGTTGAAAATCTACACTTAAAACCGGGTCTCGATTGTGCCATGATATTTCAGGAATTGCAAACTTCATTTTTAAAATTGATTTAATTTATATATTGCAGATTCACCCTGCAAGTGATGTGCAATGAAGTCCAGACATTGAGTTACCTAAAATATTTGAACAACAGTTAATACAAACAATCACCAACAGACAAGTTTAATAATAACAGATACATATTATTACAACAATTAAATACATATTTACAAAGGAAGTTAAGGACAAGGGGTGATCGAAGCAGAGGATTACCTTTGCACTGGTAAGTCTGGGGGGAGAACATCATATAGAGAAACAAAGGGGAGAGGAAGGCCATACTGTTCTGACTGGAAATTGAGCATGCTGGTGTCGGATGTGGACAACTTGGCCTGCAAGGAGGTAAAGGAAGTCAGTCTTTCCGGCATACTCAGCTGGAGCATTTTATGCCTGAGTAGGGGAAGATGAACACTGTTGTAGGCTAACAACACATCAAAAAACACTCCCAAGAAACACAGCACCGACCCCTCTAATTCCACCCGTCTTTCTGAGAAAATGACATATTCTAATATTGATAAAGGTCTTTTCATAGCTCACATATCCAGGTCCATACCCCAATCCTCGAAAGGTACAATTTACAATTCAAATAAAATACTTTTTCATCACATTTATCGCATATATTTACATTTTGATTTTTAACTCAATGTTTCTGTGTCTTTGTAGACCCCGTGGTCATGAGCAACTAAAATTTAAATCATAAGGTTTAAAACAGTATTAAAAAACAATTCATGTTAAGTCCTTTCACCTTGTGAGCAAAATATCAACTATCTCATAAATGCATTGTTATTCTAGCCAGATTTTTAAACTTCTGCATAACTACTGTATATTACCTCACTTGGGCTGAGAACAAAGTAATTTTTTCATTTTTATTTGCCAAATTTTAAGTGGGTAAGTGAGTATGCTTTACTTTTCTGATAAACCATCATAATAGGTTTATCAGAAAAGTAAAGTTAGTCTACCTAGTTAATATTTTGTTTTTGTAAAGTAACAGTATAGTTGGTAACCCTTGAAGCATCGGAAAGGCGTTTAGTGTTGGGTGCTGAGAGATGTAGCGGACAATTGATTGGGACTCAAGCAAGATCACTATCTATAGGATCAGGAGGTTTAGGCGAGATGTGATATTCTATGATTACACTCAAAAGTACACTTACCTAAACGATAAAACACACAAACACAACGCAATAAATGAAATATACGAATGTAAGTACAAAAAACAAATTAACGAAAATAACCACAACAACGACGATAACCTTCTAAAGTACTGTCACATTTGCCGCTAAAAATTTGAGCTTCAGTGCTGCCAACTTTACTTTCTAGAGGAGAGGATCGTACACTAGGAAAAATCGTATTTTACCAAAAATTCTAGAAAAAAAATTGTAGGTATAAAAAAATAATAGGTACGTGTAAAAATTTTCAATAAAACAACAGCAATTCAATCAAATAAGAAATATAATTGTATCTTTAAATATAAACGAAATTATACGAAGTTTTCATGTTCATATTATCATAATTTGTACACATTTGGCATAGATTATTATTGCACAGTGCCACAGACTAATAAGTAGAACAAGCACAGTGCCATGTATGGATATAAACTAAAATATTAGTCACCATCAGAGTCAATGCATGCAACACCAGACACAAGATGAAAGTGAGAATTCAATGAGAGTCAAATAATTTATTCTTTTCAACCGACTTCCAAAAGGAGGTCTTTAATCATGTGTATGTTTTTTTATGTCTTTGTTACACGATTTTTCGGACAATTATGAACAGATTTTAAATATTCTTATTTCATATGATAGAGGATGCTTCAGTGGTTGTTCCGTATAAAAATTGAAATCTATTGAGTACCTATTGAAATATTTAAAATTTTTGAAAAAATATTTATTAGTACGGAGAATATTTATCTTGACGACCTTGTACTTTCGCCAATAAATAGTACGGTTGGCAGCACTGGTGAGCTTGTCTTTGTCATACTGAGGCCACACTACCTTACCGTCTACCGGGCTGTTACCGCAGTAATTATGGCATTAAATTACCGTTTAAATTACTGCATGAACTGGTGTGGTTACACTAGAGTTTACCTGGATATGTCAATAAATTTGGCGGAAAATATCATTTTTTCAAGATGGAGGTCGAAGCTGCAGCGGTGTTGTGTTTTATGAGTGCCAATTATTTTTACATGAATCTTTTAAATTTCAACAAAGCTAAAAGAAGACAAAAAGTGTATTCCAAAGAGACGGTTCGGATTGGAATAATTCTAAAAACTCGAGCGCTTTTTCATTTGACCACTCCATGTCGGTCGATACGTGCGTCGCCGGTGAGCTCATACTGCACACTGGACAAACGGGAGTGTGGCCACAAACGCAATAATTACTGCGGTAATCTTCTTTGATGTGCGAAAAAAGACCGCCGCCGGAGCTATTGCCTACCGCCATTTGCCATATTGATTGGCATTGTAAAATTATGGCCGTAAATCGTGGTTACACCTAGGTGTTGTTTAAGTTATGGCAATAATTATTGGCATATCACGGTAGTGTAGCCTAAGCATCAGAGGAAGGTACTGTTTTTATTTCGGAAAATCACTACACCACTAGATAGATAGGAAGCTTCGTAAGTCGTTTTAGGCTAACGGACGTTGTTTGTTCCCTACGAAAAGATTGAGTGAGAAAGTTTAAAAATTCCCGTGAAATAAATTATTAAAAATATATGTTCTTATTAAATGTTACCATTTTTTTATTCAACCATCACGCCATCACCAACAGACAAGTACATTATACACACATCAAAAAGGTCTAAGCAATATGTACTTATGTGATTTTTTTAATAATATCTCATGTTACAAAGTTTCTATTTTTTATTTGAATATACTTTTAGGATCTTTTTGAAATAAAAACAACATATGATTTGTAATAACAAAAAATAATAATATAATGTCTTCTGTATCATACGCAAAACGAGCTAAGGTCAAACCAAATAAAAATTTTCGAAAAAAAAATAATAATTTAACAATTTAATACAAAGTTTGGCCTCCTCTGTTGTTTATAAAAAAACTTGTAACTTGTCGGTGCCGATCATTCATGGAATCAAAGAGTCTGTTAATTTGGTCCTGCGGCAATCGCTCCCAGTGGAATTTAAGCAAATCCTTCAGCTGCTGGGTTGTTGTTACCTGGTCCAAGTCCTCTAAAACACTTCTTTGGAGCATATCCCACGCGTGCTCTATGGGGTTGAGGTCCGGAGACTGTGCAGGCCAGGGCAACAACCGGATATTTTCCCCGGGATATTACCGATATGTGAACGAGCATTATCGTGCAACAATGTGAAGTCAGGGCCAATTGTTTGTGAATGGATGGACATGGGGTTTAAGAACATCCTCAACGTAATTTTCAGCGTTCATGTTTCATGTTGACGCTGCCAAAGACGACAAATAATGCTCCTGTTGATACCAAAATGCCGCAATACTTGGGTTTGATTTCTTCCCGCTTGCAACATCCCTACAGCTCTTTACATTTCATTTTCAGTCATATGACGTCGCTCCATGCAGTAAAAAAGTATAAAGTCACGTTAAATGTAATTATGTCGATAACTCTATTTAAATTCTTGTTAAAATTTGTAAAAGGAAGATTCAACATCAAATCCAATTAAGACAGAAAATGCATTGAAATTCTATTTAAATGCATTCGTTTTTGTTTTGTAAAAAAACAATAGAATATCGTATTTTTTCTAACCAGCCAGTGAGTAAATTAAAAAAAAAAGTTTGCATACATATACAGACCTACCTTTTACTTAAAAAAAAAAGAGATTATAGTGCGACCGGTGGAATAAACTTTATTCAGTGGACATAAGGAGCTGTCAGGAACGCATTCCCACAACGGCTGCACTCTAGTTATAGTTCGGCCGTTCAGAGAATGCGTTCCTGACACCTATCAGTTAGTCACGACTAGTGATAGGCACAACATAACACTGAGTTCGTTACCGTTCCTCTAAAATGAAACGCCGCGTCATTTTTAAGATTATTTTCGTTTTAAATTGGCGGAATCATTTAAAATTTATATTTTAGTAATTTAAGTGGAAACCAAAAAAAGGTAATATAAATATAATAAAATTGTTTTATTTATTTTTTGTTACAAAGTTACAATCTGTATTTCTATACAATAAAGTACATTGAATTGAATGTGCGTACAGAATATTAATCAGACTCCGATTCGCTTGAGGAGGTAGTGCGTTCATCATCATCATCTTCGCTTACATGTATAATTATTTTATTATCAATAACAGAATCAATCCTGATATCTCGGTCAAAATGTTCCATAATCAGGTTTTTAGTCTTTCAACAACCTTTGCCCAGTCATCTCTAGTGACTTCCCCGCAGGCTTCTTTTAATAGGGTCATCATCTTTTTCGTGCTGAATGGCGGGGAAGTATAGTGGCGGGCGGCGTAACCTTTAATTTGAGGCCAGATTAGCTCAATCGCGTTATATTGGCAATGATACGATGGAATTCTTAGAACGCGATGACCGTACTCCAGAGCCAGTTCATCGATTTCGTATCGCACATTTGCCACTTTATTTTCGTTAACTAATTTAATTAGCTCTGCTTTTAGCATCTGCATATTTGCGTCAATGCCTTTTGCTTGTAACCAACTTTTTTTCGCGCATTCGGTTTGGTCATAGTTTTATTTTTTAATTTAATAAAAGTTATCTTATAGTCCATTATTTTCAAATTCTTAAAAAGAAAAACAAAACGTATTATTTCATAAGGTATACCTGTTTAAGAACAGATTACGATACTGTTACAGCCTGTTATTGTTAGCACAGCACTACAAATATAAAGCTTTGACATAACCTTGTAATAGCGCAGTATAGATTTTGAAAAATATTGTTTACCAAATTATTGACACTCAGTTTGGCACAAAATTATAAAATTCATTGATTGTTGACATAATAATGTTGTTTTAATGCTCATCAATTGTTAAAACGGTAAACAACCAGCAAAAATATTTTTTATCGTAACTGCAACACCATTACAAAGTTACGTCGTCAGTTCAATCGCGATGTGTCAGGAACGCATTCTCTGAACGGCCGAACTATAAGATTTTTTTAATCGTATGCTGTTGCTTATACTTTTTTTGTGTGTGTAGTCTGGCTAATGAAAGTAGAGACTGAAAAAACCTGGCGAATTAAAAAAAAATAGCATCATCGTATCCCCGAAAATAGTACGAAATACATGGATTAAATAAGCATGTTAATAAGCAAATACCTGTCAATAAATAAATAAAAAGTCATGTAGTAGCTCGCTTCCATTTCTGGAGGTTCTTCAATGGGATCTGGTAGTATTATGGAAGGAATTTTTGAAATGATCACAGGTAGTTATTAACGAAAAGCTCGTTCTGTATAAAAATACTGGAGAGAACAGCTGACTCAACGACAGAACAGAACTTTGCTTTTTATTAAATAAAAGTAACTTTGTGGTTCCCGTTGAAATTAAAAATCATTTTGTCTTTTGGTCACACCACCGCCAGTAGAATAAGCTGTGTATGTATCCATGCCGTTAATAAACTTAATAAAAAAAAAAATAGAATAAGCTGGCTGATTGACTGATTCGAGCTGATTGATGACTGATATAAATTCTTTCTTCGCGCTCCTTCCTTTGCTTTGCAACCGGTTCGAATTACTGAGTAAGAATTTCTGTTGCAAAATTTCTGAAAGTATTTTTGACTTTTACTGGTTTTTTCATATATAATTTACATCATTATGGCTGCAAACGGTGCCAACTCTAACGAGGACACCGAGATAGCGGAATGCGATGGAGAAAAAGTAGTAACGATGATGGACGTACTTCAAGAGCAGCAAGATTTTGAAGACGATGCTAATGCAGTATTAGGTGCCTCTGACGATAAGAACTGTACATATTTAAAGGTAATATCTGTTCACAAAACATGGTATTTTAAAAGGAGAGAAAAGTAACATTTAATTGACAAAAGAATACTGCTAATTTCAGTTCATTGTACTTTTTAAACCAAGAAAATGATTTTTAGGGTAATTTTTTCATATGATTTTGTTTGGTTTAGTACTTAACGAAGTTTAGTATTTACTCTATCAAAACATGTAAATCAGCAAAAAGCACTAGTTATGCCTGAGTGGAATCAGTTAATGCCTCAAAACCAAATTTGCAGTGGTTAAAACAATGCAATGTGAAGAATTAACAAATACAGTGCCCATAAGGTCTATCAAATTGTTTACAACATGTTTTATTTATTGAAAATTTTTATTATTTTTCAGGGTTATGTAAAGAGGCAAGCCATTTATGCCTGTTTAACATGCTGCCCCGATGTCAAAAATGATGAATCAAAAAGAGCAGGTGTTTGTCTTGCTTGCAGTCTTAACTGTCATGAAAACCATGATTTAGTAGAACTTTACACAAAAAGAAATTTTCGATGTGATTGTGGGAACCCAAAATTTAATTCTCACCCTTGTCAATACACTGCAAATAAAACTGACTTAAATGATAACAATAACTATAATCAGAACTTTGCTGGAATATATTGTATCTGTCACAGACCTTACCCTGACCCTGAAGCACTAGAAGAAGATGAAATGATTCAATGCATTATATGTGAGGATTGGCTGCATTCAGCTCATTTAGAATCAGTTGTTCCACCTGCTGATCAATATGCTGAAATGGTTTGTAAAGATTGTATGAAGAAAAATGAATTCCTACAGGATTATTGTGATATTGCAGTTATAACTGACAATTTTGAAGTTGATATTGTATCAACTAACCCTGAACCTAGTATTATAAGTGTTACAACTATTACAAATGATGATAAGGAGTTATTAACTGATGATAAAGAGTTAGAGCAGAATGGTCAAACTACTGATGTTGAAATGATCAATGACAATTTAGAATTATCAGGTGAAAAAGTTCTAAAGAATATTGAAGCATTACTTGAAAATAAAAGCTCTGAAGAAAGTCCCCTTAAGGATACAGAAAAAGCTAAATCTGAGATGCCATTGGAAGAAAATAAAGTTGAAAATATGAAAGATGTCTCTATGGATGAAGATCCAACCGAAAATAAAGACTTATTGAAGAGTGAAGATGATAGTTCAAAGAAAAGTGAAGATAATATAGAGGAAGAAACTAAAGCTCATGTGGAAATAAGTAATGTAAATGAAGAAGATCAAACTGGTCCAGCTCAGGGAGTTGATAATACACCAAAAGACATTGAACTCAATGAAAATGGTTCTACAGAAAAGGTAAATTCTTCAAACTTAAGTGATAATGACACCAGTGACAACCAACAAGATAAAGAAATGGGCCTAAATGCCATAGCAAATGAAGTATCTTCACCTGAAGTTGATAATAATTTAGATAAAATAAACGAACCCCAACACAAAATGGATAAACAAGTTGGTGAAGAAATAAATAATATGACTGAATCTGATAATGTTGGACTTAAAGATGGAGTCAGTGCAATTGATAAAAGGAATTCTGATATAAATGATGTAGAAACAAGTGAAGAACTGAATAAAATAACTAACGAAAATGATATTGGGAATATGGAACATGATGAAAAAGATAAAACTGAATTAGAAACAAGTGAAGAACTTATTAAAACCAATGATATAGAAGTTACAAAAGAAATGGAGCAGGTTGATAGCAATGTTACTTCTAAGGAAGGTAGTGATAATATCTCTATTAACGGAAATAGTAAAGAGCTCCCTATGGAGCAGGTTGATAGCAATGTTACTTCTAAGGAAGGTAGTGATAATATCTCTATTAACGGAAATAGTAAAGAGCTCCCAAATGAATCTAATGATAATATGCCTACAGAGACAAACGGCCAATTTAATGAAGCTACATCTAATGGTGCAAATATTAATAACATTAGTTTGGCAGCGGAAGAACCTAGTAATACTTGTGTGAATGACACTCAGCATGACATTCAAGATAAAGAAATGGATGAAAGTAATCTTCAAGGAATAGATAGTGACAAATCAATAAACTTAGAAAACCGATCTGACCATTCCAGTATTGATAAAGAGGAACCAAGCACTAACATTGAAGATTGCAGTGTTCAAAATGGAAGCACTCCCAATGGAGATGGTATGAAAGATCATAAGAGGAAATTTGATGATGAAAATGAATCGGAAGCCAAAAAACTTAAATTGGATACCTTTTCATCTAGAAGGGAAGGATGCACCAGACCAATAAAAAGTAAGATAACATTGAGAGGGTCAACATTTTGGCCCTCTAACTTCCGACAAAAGCTTTGTACATGTAGTGAGTGTATTTCAATGTATAAAGATCTCTCTGTTCTGTTCTTAATTGATCCTGAAGATACTGTGACAGCATATGAGATGCTCGGTCAGGAAAAGACACCATCATCACAATATGAAAGAGGCCTTGCAGCATTGTCATCATTGGATAGAGTTCAACAAATAAATGCTCTTACTGAATACAATAAAATGAGGGACAAACTGCTAGATTTCCTCAAGAGTTTTAAAGATAGAAAGGAAATTGTGAAGGAAGATGACATTAAAGCCTTTTTTGCTGGCATGAAACCCAAACGTGAGCCTGATGGTGTCTACTTTTGCAGATAATTAATTTGCAAAATATTTGAAATTACATAACTTCTTATTAAAGTTTATAACTGCATTCCTTGAGCTAGTTTTACTAACTGTATTGGACATTTTTTTTCTATGTTAAGTGTATTTCAGTGACTTTGTGATTATAGCTATTTTACCTAATCTTTTTTTTATTTTTAAATTACTAAATTTATATATTTTATAGGTTACTTATTTATAAAAAGAACATCTTAAATCCATTTAAAGTATTACTAGCCTGAGTATTAGGTTATAACTTAAAGATTTATAACCAAATATTGTTCATGTGATGTAAATGTAGCATAACCATTTATTTAAGCTGTTCACAATCTTAACCCACAATTGAAAAGCATTATTTCTAAATAAAAGAAGTTGAGAAGATAATAAAACTTTATTATAACGCAGAGTGCAAACAGCAATCACACATACAAAATATCATAATGTCCTGGCCTGTAGAGCAAATGAACCAAGGGTTTTGTTCCTTCTGGGAAATCATGGGCTATTACCTGGAAACAAACAATATAACTTACATTGAAAGTTTTGTAGTTCACAAAATGGATCAACAACATATTATTTATTGATTAATTAGATAATAGTAATAATTGATAAGAAAGACGGCTAGGAATTTCACAAAAGATATTCTAAGGAAAAGCTTGCTGTTAAGTAGCCCATGAGCTATGTGTCGATATCCCAGAGTATGCAAGGCAAGCTAAATCTCATGTCTCATAGAAAAATATTTACCAAGTGTACGTTAGAAGTATATAGGGTCTTCACATAATAGTCCATAATATTTTAATAGCAGATTAGGAATGATGAGTGGGTCTTAATTGCAAAAAATTTTTTTTTTTAATACTTCAAAAATTTAAATTTCTAAATTTCAGAAAGTGATCAAAATTTAAGTTTAATCTGTAGCTTATGACTACACAGCAAGTAATAAAAAAGTTTCCATCTTATTTTATGTAGTCATAAAATGAAGATTAAACTTAAATTTTACTCACTGAGAAGAATTTTAATTTATGAAAAATATATTCGAAAATATTTTTTTCGAAATTCACACCCACTCCCCATTCTTAATCTGCTATTAAAACATAATTGACTATTATGTGGCGACCCTGTATTAATTAGCATTCATATACATCTAATGTCCTGGTCCTGGTGTAGAGGTAACATACATTGCCTTCTATTCCAGAGGTCCTGACCTGAGTTCTAATCCCAGTGGTGGTGAACAGATATAGTATGTGAATATTCAATATGCATGTTATATATTTCTTAGGTTAAGTATCCATTATAGCACAAATTCTTTATGAAACTTAATTTGGGCTACTGTTCTGTATATGTTAGAAAAAAATAATTTCGCATTGCAAGTTTACATACATACTACACATTTTTCTACAGGCAAATATTGAAACTTTTGATCTATATTTTTTTTTTATGAATGATTTTACCTCAGCATTAGTTCCTCTATCCATATATTTAACTCTAACACCAACATTTAAAGCATTGCTAAGAGCTATTATGTGAATATGGTCCGATTCTTTGTACATTGGCTCCACTTCCTGTGAAACAATACAAATATCATTATACATGGTTATTACATAATACAACTAAATAAATATGAAATTTAAATAAATAAGAAAGTCACCTGTTTACAAAATTCAGTTACAGTGCGAGTTCCTTCAATGAAATTTTGGTAAAATTCTTGTTGTGTTTGAAGTTGTCCGGATGTAATTAAACGCAGATATACCACAATATAATCTGAATAACCTTGCTTATTAAATTTATCATGTAATTCTCCTCTAGCACCATCCAACTGGTCTGCAGTAGATTCCGATTGTTCTCCAACTTTTTGAACTACCTCCATGAACTAAAACAAATAAATATGATATAAGGTTTGATAAATTTAAAATAAAATTAGTTTATATTCGCCGGACCTGTTTTTTTGTGGCATGAATGAAAGGTTTGGCATTCTCTCCCTGGACCTCCTCAGTATTATAACATAGCTAGAAATATAGATATAACCAGGTAGAATCTGTTAAACTAATTACATTAAAACCTTACTTACTGTTTCATAGAAATCTTCAACTGTGAACTGGGAAAAGCCTAAAGCTACAAGATTTTCCTTGGATGCTTTCGCTATTTCATAGAATTTTTCATACTCTTTCTTGTCATTGAGAAGATATTCTAAATACGCAAAGGAGAAAGCCCTGAAAAAACAATTGCCGTCAGGCCTTGTTCTCCGAATATTTTTGTATTTAGAAGCCAAATCTTTAACTTTCATTAAGTATATGGGGTCCTCATATTCCCTTTCTAATGAGCATATGTTTTCGAGGTCCCCAACGAGGGGTATTGACTCGGAAATCTGCAAAATAAACACGAAATAGAGTGTCATTCATTGTACGTTGCACGTAAGTCGTTATTATTCATGTATTTGAGGTATCAACGATGTTATTTTCAAACCACTTACCTCTTTTTCTATTTCCCGCTGCTGTTTCATTATCAACTCATCTTGGTTTATAGAATTATCCAATAAATGACCGGCAATTCCACTACTACTCGATGCATCGTCAGCCATTTTCAAATAAAAAATGACAACTGTGACAGACAATGGCAATTTGCAAACAATTCGCACAAACAATCGACTAACAAATGACACAAGGTGATGCCAAACCCAAAATAATTATTTCCCAAAACAGCTGTCAAGTTACTACAATAAAATTGTTTTCACATGATGTGGGTGACAGTTCTAATTTTTTATTACGCGCAAACCATTTTCAACAAATAAAAAATAAATTGGCACAATAAAAAAATTAAACTATCTAAACAAAATTGTTTACTCTAAAATTATGAATTAAACTTTAATCAACTATAAATAAATGTAATAAAAAATATTCATCTTAAATGAGAGGTTTTCTGACAGCTCATTAAAAAAACAAAAACGTACAAAAATGGTACAAAAGGCTTCGATAGATGGCGCTTTACAAAAGGCGAAGTCTTGTCTGTCATATAGCAATTTATTCCAAACTGCGTTTCTAAAAGTAAAATAATAGTATATTATGTAACAAGTGAGCAAGTGAGTCTCGGCTCATTATTAAGCCCTCGCCTGCGGCTCGGGCTCAAATCACAGCCTCGACTGTAATTAGCAACGCTCACGAGTTACATACGACGTTTTTCAACACACGTGTGTAAAAGACAGACATTATTTTATAACAAATTATTGTAAATTGTGAATAATTTGTTTGATAAACAAATTTGTTTTAATAATATAAGGCTAAACCATTTAAAAATTTATATGGATTTGAAGTGGTATAAAATCTCTTTGTTGTTTCTGAAAATATTTAATGTATAACCCGGATCAATAAAATATGCCCTGTTTACTCGCATGTAATTTGCACTAAGGTACAATTCAACTTTGTAGGATTCATTATATTATGCACTAGGGTATATTATATTATGCACACGTGACTTATAGCCTAGTTTATAGTTCTAAATTCAATAGAATAAGGCTCACTTTACGACCAAGTGTGTTGAAAAGTAATTGACGTCCGTGTCAGAAATCGAACTTATAAATAACCCAAGATTATAGATACAACTTACCTGCATTGTAGTATACAGACATAACGCCTTCGGCTTTTTAAAATTGCCACCTATAGTGGTTTTTGGAACTAATCATAAAGATGGAACTAATCTGTCAGAGTCCTCATTATTCCACAATGCGTTTTTAAAAGTAAAATAAATTAATTGACTTCTGTATCAGAAATTGAATTTATAAATAATAATAATATATATAATAATAATAAATTTTATTCAGATCAATAACAACAACAAATCAATTTCAACATCAACTTATGGCTAATAATATACAATCAGATTTAATTAATTAATTTGTAATTTTAACAATAATTATACTTGTGTCTAAACTAGGCTGAGCCTGTTTCTTAGACACGAGTCTTCCCTGTAGAAAGTAATACAAAAAATTTATATAATATCAACGGTACAAAACAAAACAGTAAAGAAATTGTACATTTGTATAATTAAAATAAAAAGGTAAAAACGATACAATTAACATAATTTTACTAATTAATATTTGTACTTTTGTTACTTACAGTTTTAATTTAGTGGAAGGAACATTTCCTTATTTCATTATACTTGTCCTACTTTGGTAAATTATTTTAAAATTCTAAACAAGTTCTCTGTTTTCTCATAGTTTTGTGTTTTCAGCCAAGATATTAACTTTTCTGTGCAGTTTGTCAAATTATGTGAATAAAGGCCTATAATTTTATTTAGTCTATTATATAAAATAGGCCCAATGAAACTCTGGAACTTTTCAATGAAGGTTGTTTTAAAGCGAGAGCTAGGGCAGACTTTGTTGGCCCTTCTTTGTAGGGTGAGTTCCGGTCTAAATGCAAGCCTCTTATGCCATAGTTTGATAGTGTCCCTTATGAAGAGTTGCCTCACAGTCAAAACACCATAGTCGCTGTACAGCTGTTCTGTAGGGTATCTTAGGTTTTTAAATAAGATAACTTTAATCACGGCTCTTTGGGCTTTTTCTAATTTGAGCATATGGGTTTTCCTTGCACCACCCCAAGATGTGATGCAGTAAGTGAGAATTGAACGGGTTAACGCGAAGTACAAGATTTTTAAGAGCTTAGGTGTAGCAACGTGGCGTAGAGTTTTAAAAATAAATATAAGCTTGCGGACCCTAGCAGTCAACAAATTTATGTATGGTTTCCAGGTGAGGTTGTTATCTAATAGTACTCCGAGATATTTGACAGTATTAGACATGCTTATTATGGGACAGTTGCAAGGTGCATTATTTGAGGAGTTACTAGGACACTGGTGCATTTTAATTATTAGGTCTGTTGGAATTAACCGCTGTGTGAAACCAAATTTCAAAGATGTTGTTTTTGAAATATTGAGTGTGAGTGAGTTTACGTTAAGCCATTGATATACTAAACGTAGTCCGCTCTCAGCCTTGAGCCTAGTCTCCTCCCAAGTTTTACCATGGAATACAATAGCGGTATCGTCAGCAAATGTAAATATGATACCATTATCGAGATTTAGACTGCATAAGTCATTAATATAGATAAGGAAGAGGCTAGGACCGAGGACACTACCTTGGGGGACGCCATAAGTAACCGTTACGTCGTCGCTAATGTTGTCACCTATTTTGACTCTTTGAGTGCGCGCGGTAAGATAGTCGGTAAATAGTGACAAAATTGATCCACGAATGCCAATTTTTTCCATTTTTGCTAGTAGTTTGTCAACAGAGACTGTGTCAAATGCCTTTGCTAGGTCCAAAAAAACTCCTATACATTTTTCCTTTGCATCCATTTTTTGGGCAATAAATTCAGTGATGTCTGAAACTGCATTTGATGTTGACATGCTAGGCCTAAATCCATATTGGTGTTGTGATAGGATGTTGTGTTTTTCAAGAAATGTAAGAAGTCTCTTGTTTATAAGTTTTTCTAAAACTTTAGATAACGCTGAAAGGACTGATATCGGACGATAGTTGTTGACACAGTCTCTGCTGCCTGCTTTGTATATTGGGTGTATAATGGACTTTTTGAACACCGTGGGAAACACACCATTTGCCAGACAAAGATTCGCAATATGAGTTAGAGGACGTACAATAAGGTGCTTAGTGATTTTTAAAACTTTTGAAGAGATTCCATCCCAGCCCACTGCACTCTCAGACCTTAAGTTATCGATGATGGTACCCACTTCTGTCTCATTGGTGTCTAGCATGAACATAGAATTCGGAGAGGATATTATCTTATTGTTAAAATTATAATCTTGTTCGGGTGTAGTGGAAATTTTATCAGCCAGTTCTTTACCGATATTAGAAAAGTAGTTATTAATGTAGTCTACTGAGTGTTGAGGTGTATTTTTAATATCAAGTAATTCGTTTGGGGGTTTAGTTTGGGTATTCATATTAGTTATAGTTTTTATAGTTTTCCATGTCATTTTAGAGTTATTTGCGTATTTTTGTAGTTCACTCTGTTCGTATGCTCGTTTTAGTCTCTTTATTAGATTGTTACAGAAATTTTTATATCTATGGTGAGTAAATAACCAAAGATGGTAGATACCACGTACCTACATTACAGTATACAAACTTAACGCCTCCGGCTGTCAGAAAACTCCTCATTGAAAGACGCAAAGAAACGGGACGTCTAGTCGATTGGGATTAACAACATTAATAATAATGTTGTTAATAATTAATAAGCATGAGCGGCCATCTTGTAATTGTAATTCTGAAAATTTTTTTTTTCACCAACTGATTCAATATGTCTAAGCGGTACAATGGAGAAGAAAACGAAAAGCTCGAAATAGATGTCGCTTCATACGCTTGACCCATAAGAAACTGTCAAATGAACAAGTTGTTATCGAAATTGTGATTGAAAATCTATACTTATAATAATTTGTTTTTCGGTATTAAAAGTTTAAATCAAATATACCCACAACTTCCACAAGTGTATATCCTCAGATAAACTGTGGTATCCATTTTCTATAAAATTAATGACCAGGCAATAGGTAATGCATTTCTAATAATATTTTGATAGAAAACACTATAAAATAAATTTTTACTACCTATGTTATTTTTACCCGACTACGGCGAAGCAAAAAGTAGGTTTATGATATTGGCATGGATGTTCATCTGTTCCCTCAGAACATCTAAACTACGTACATACGCATAGCCCAGCTCAAATATGTATAAATTATTACTCGAAAATAAGTGAAATAATAACAATGAAAACACTCAAAAAAAAAACTTGGTTATTTGGGTGGCCGTTTCTACCATACCATTTTTAAATCTACTCCAATATTCCTCTATCTCTCAGTCTTCATCATTCAATAGCTGTCCCAACCTTTCTTTCAATTCTAGCTTATATTTCTCACGGACAGTCTCTTCTTGCAAATTTTCGACTTTCACTCTTTTCCTTCCAGACATACGTACCCGTGGGCGATGTCGCCATTTTTCAAGCAGACCTGCTATTCGTGACACCACAAGAAAATGGTCGCTTCCGTCATTTACTCCACGGTACACTCTCGTATCCTTGACTTTCGTTCTCAGCCGTTCATCCACAATTACAAAGTCAATCATGCTTCTTTCAGACTGTCTCTGCCATGTATACGTATGAATCATTTTGTGGCTAAACATAGTGTTAGTCACCACAAGCTTTCTCTCCAAACATACATCTAACAGACTAGTGCCATTTTCATTTATCCTTTCATCACCAAAATTACCTAACACCCTTTCATACCCATCACGCTTTACTCCCACCCAGCCATTACAATCGCCTAACATAACAATTCTTTCATTATCTTCACACCTTCCAAGCACATCTCTAACATTATCCCAAAACTCTTCCCTGACTGCCTGAGGCTTGGACATATCTGGCGCATACAGACACAGGATAAAAATCGTGGTCAAGCCTACTTTCAGTCTCAGAAACAGGAGCCTGGGACTCACATACTCATAACCTTTCACACAATCACTCATTCTTTCTGATAAAAGAATGCCCACACCTTGGCTTCCTCTCTCAAACTCTTCTACTCCCATCCAGTAAGCAGAGAGTCGGCCATGCGTGGGCATTCCACAGCCTTTCTTTTTCGACTCACTCACACCTAGCACATCAATTTTCCTGGTATTCATCACCTCGCATACTTCGTCAATCTTATCGTCTATTCCTCCGCAAACATTCATCGTCGCAAAAAGGCATTCCCCTGCCCTCTTTTTGCCTGCTGGGCAAAAAGAAAAAACAAGACGTGACGTGTGACAATGCACGTCGCCGTCGGGAATTTTGCCCCCCCCCCCAGATACGATGGGGCTGCCTGAGGTGGCCTCAGGGAGGGATTCTCCAGGTGGCCTGGTACCCTCCTGGGGTAGTATATTTTTAATTCCCTTCATCATTGTATCTGCTCTTACTTCGTCGGATAGGGGATGAGGAAATAGAGAAAGGAAAAAGGTATCTGAGGATACTGCATACATGGAGGGGACGTTTGTAGTGTACGCAGTAGCTAGGGAGGCCGGGGTCGCTTACCCGAGTGCCTTTTCTTCATAGTCGGACAGGCCAATGAAGAGAACACCTCATGACCGTTAAGCATTTATCCTATACGAAGTTCGTATAGGATAAATGCTTAGTCTAATGTCACAATAATCATCCTTTGACTAAGTAAGGTTTTCGTTTAAAATAACACTTATGGATATTTAAAACTCATTAGTCTCATACAAGTGCTCCATATAGGTTTCCACCATTAAAAAGTTTAAGTTTCGAATTTGGCGACACATGATTTACGCTTGTTGCGTCAACTACTGGAAGAAGTTGCCCCATTCTAAAATCATCAGAATAATAGGTATAGATAGACTGGTATGGATTTTATAGAGCCGATTATTTATTAATTAAATTAAATTGTCGTGAAATAATTCAGACCGAGTTTCTAACTTGGAAAGGGGTGCAAGTTGATGTATTAGCAAATTTAGGTAGGCACGTTAAAAAATGGACATAACTCCGTTCAATTCCGTTGGCCTCCGTTAAATCGTAGTTTCATATACCTAAGTAATGAAATTTTAACAAGAAACAGTTAGGTGCACAGATATATTCATAATATAACGTTCAAAGTATGACAACATGTAAAGAATTTATAAGGGTGTTTATAATAAATGGATTTATACGGACAATAGATTGCTTCTATGCTGGACTGGGAACGAAAGAAAAACATAGAATGTGCAAGCTGTTTCTCTTCCCGGGCATACTGTAAAAGTCAGTTAAGGGACCGAGGTGTTATGGAAGGCTTTTTGAGGGCGATAGGCTGACCCCCTGTCACTGCACTAGTGTCTCTCCACTATTATAATGCCTCCAAATTTGTCAAACGTGACATCAGGTGGTTTTATTACCTCTGGTGTTCTGCCTACCCAATACGGGATACAGGCGTGAAGTTATGTATGTATGTATGATAGATTTTTTAACTTCATCACTTTTACCATAAGTAAGCCCTCATTTTTTACACAAATACGGCAAAGCAAAAAGCAGGGTTATGATTTTGAGTTGTATGTAAGTATGTAGGTATGTGTGTATGGATATTCAGCTGTTTCCTCATAACTTCTAAACTAGTTATCATTATGGACAGTAATTGTGTCGTTGGAAGCCTCTCGATGGTCCGCGGGTTATAGGCTACACGACTTTACGTTAAATCGAGTCTTATTTTTCTACTTAAAGTAAAGCACAAAAAAAAACTTGACGGTTTCGAGTAGGGTATTAAATGAAAGAACCAAAGTTCTTTCATCTTTCACAAATCTTTCACAAATTAGCACAGTTTAAATATGTAAACGTGGGTCATATTCGATATTACAATCTCTAATTTTGAGTTTCTCAAACGTCAAACTTAGAAGCTTGAAAATCAGTCTGGGGGTCAAGTCTGCAGTGCTAGCACGGATCTTTTGTCGATCGTAAGTTTACGAATGCTCGTATAGTATGGAGACGGTTTTGCAAGCAATAATTGAAATCTATCCATTGCCGCACGGTCAGCTTAAATAAATGTGTTCCTTGTTAATTTTGAATGTTTGTTAACAGGTTCTACTCTCAAATAACTGTAAAATAAAAAATTACATTGTTACTATAAACTTGCAACCGACTCCATACTATATGAGCATTCGTAAACTTACGATCGACAAAAGATCCGTGCTAGCACTGCTGGATTGGCAACATTTGAATTTGACGTCTCCTAATTTGACATTAGGGAGACTTAAAACTAGCGAATGTATGTATGGTCGAATCGAGCCTAATATTACTCCAAAATAATTTCTTGACGGTTTCGTATGGGGTATCAACTATCAAATGTAAGAGTTAAAGTCAAAGTAGAAAAGTTCTTTATTTCGTAGGTATTTACATACACTTGAAATACGTCAAATTATTTACAAATTGAACCGAATCTAACCACCACTTCGGAAAGTCGATCTGTTGAGAAGAAGTGGCATGAAACTCAACAGCAATCATCTATTAAAAATACACAATAACAGTTTGCTGCCTTAGAATCTCATCTTGCATCCGGATATCTTATAGTAGGTAGGCCCTTTTCACCTAACACTTGCTATCTATTAAAGGGTTGGTACTTATATCTTAAACATTTTTGGAATTTTATTATAAAAGCGTAGGTACCAACACATTGACCCATTAACGAGTCAGTGACTATGGAGTCCACTATTATAGCTGGCCATTGTTTATACATTCGGCAAAGAGGTACTTGATAGAAACGTAGATATAGACATAGAGGTAAAGATAGAAGTAGAGATAGACGTAGCGAGAGAGGTGAGTGAGAATAGAGAGTATGTGGATGGAGATAGAAATAGACACGGACACATACACGGACGCGGATATGGAAATGGGGTACTCAAAGTCTAAGTAAAAAAGTAACATTGTCATAATGTCATCAGCAAAACGACCTGGCGCCGCTAGTAGCACCCGTTCACGAGTATAACGCAAGCACCAGCCATCACCCTCCTCAATCATATTTTAAGGACGAGGGTGACCCGACACCCGACGCTACCACTAGCCATGCCGCTTCAGGGGGCATGACGTACTTGCTGTTGTATGGAAAAAAAGGAGATGAAGATGGCGATGGAGATCGAGATGCAGATGGAGATGGAGCTGTTAAGTCAAAGCAATATTAAAACCATTTTTTTAATATCTACTACATGTTTGAAAAATAATATTAACATATAAACAAGAACGTATTCATAACAAAAACTACAATTTAACTTTAAAGAAGAAAAGGAACATCGAGATTTTTGTGGCCATTGCCAATGTAGAGAAACCCAGCATCCGGCGTCCTAAGTTTATGGAAAAATGTCATTCCAGGCCAGTAAAGGCTTCTTAAGTACGCGATGCTGCCACACCTCTCCAGAGACAAGCTCCAGCAGCCGTTGGGGATGTCTTGGTCGATGGAGTCCAGAAAGTCCATGCTGTAGTTGTAGTCCGGGCGGGAGAGCAGATTGGTGTTCCAGCGCTGCTGCGGCACTCTCAGGTGCAGGTAAGATTTGAGCTGTCTGCCCTCTGCCGCTGTGAGGCCGTAGAAGTTAGGACTCACTACAACGGATCCGTCAGGCTGCTTTATAATCTGCCCACGAGCGCAAATCTCTGCTTCATCGCAAATGTTGCTGATATTAGCCGCTAGCCGATTCTCTTCTTTCATGTATTGACATCTTTCTGGATTACTCTCCTCGAGCGCTTCGTCTAGCACTTTTATTTTTAAGGAGGTGTCACCCCTGTACGGGTACGTTGTGAGAAGGGAAAGGTGCTTGTACTTCTTCTTTGCCCGCGGTAGTATTCCCCAGAACTTGAAATCTGTGGTGTAGAAGAACTTCCTATCGCTGAGGGCATCCTTGTCGATACCGACAGCAATATGGTAATCCGTGTCGATGGCGTAGATCTGTCCCCAGTACTGCACATGAGTGAAGTGGTTCTCCACCTGCAGCAGCGTCAGGGAGGTTTGCAGGCGGGAGATCAGCTCTGCGCTCAGCATCATGCCATTCACGTTCACGTACTCGCGGTACTCCCACAGCTTGTGAACGTTCATTGTTATACCACAAAATCAACTTAACTATAAGTAAGTATTCAACTATCAAAATAAGGTCAGTATAAGTTTATTTATATTAATATGCAAAAGTAAAATAATAATACTCAATTCATTTAAATCAAGAAATTAAACTGCACATTCAAGTAATGTAATATTATTGTAAAAACTTGACAGCACTTTACGTTGACAATCGTTTTTTTTAAACTATCTCGTTGGGTACCGTAGAACGACAGGAATAGAATACCTACATGTAAGTTGATTCAGGTTTCCTACAAGCAGTATTGTTTCATAAAATTCGTAGTTTTATTATCGACGGTGCGAAGGGATGTGTAAGGAGAAGCCGCGTGTCGTGTGACAATTACGCCAACGCAAATATTTGCAGGCCCTCTGTCGGCCGTAATTCGTAATTTGAGCGAATGTCTTCTCGTAACTAGGGCATGCAAAAACCGGGTTGATTAAAAAAACCGTCTTTTTCGGTTTTTTTGTTTACAAAACCGCTGAAACCGGTTAATTCGATTTTTTCGGGTTTTTATCAAAGAAATTAGAAATATGTGTGTAAAGAAATGAAAATGCTGAAGTGTAATCAAAATATGTAATTTTTACGTTTACATAATTTATTTTTATAATAATGAGCATTTATTTAGACTGAAAGAAGTTACAACTACTAAGGAACAAAACAAAAAGTCTTTTCTTTAAACATAACATAGAAGAAAGATATTATTATTTACGAAAATAACATATTCTTCAAAACTTAACATACGAAATTAGGAACATTTAGTAGGTACACTTAGGTCTAAAATTACAGAATATTAAATAACAATTTAAATGTCATAAAATACAAACAAGCAAAATCAACAGTACATAAAATGCGATGAAAATAATTATTTCAATATCGCCTAAATACTAATTCACCAATACAAAATAATAATAAATCAGTCATTCTTATAGATGTGGATTAAACATATTAAAATTAAAGTTACATAGCTAAAGCAAATTATTTTTTTTTACTTTGATAGAATGATCGTAAGGATACAAGTGCGTCAAGGGAGTCATCATTTAGAGTACTACGGATTTTATTACACATGAGACCCGCTGATGAAAAGGCTCTCTCTGATTCCACACTTGTTGGAGGTATAGATTTCAAAGCTTTATATACTTTTATTAAGTGCTCTCCCATTTTTCCTCCACTGTCGTAAAGTGCCATTTCCACCCTGATTTTAGTTTCTAAATCGAGTTCTGTAGATGGGCTTATTGGGTTTGTTGAAGTATGTTGTTTGAGCGCCTTCTGTATTTCTTGTCCGAGTTGGTCCTTGATGCTCCGTGGTATGTTTATATCTGTATGGCTTTGTTCTACGTTTTCATTTTCCTGTGTGGTCGTCGCCGTCGGTGTAGTAGTCGAAAAATGCTTATTTATAATGTTTACAATATAACTTCGAATTTGTTCGTTATCCAGGGCTATCGGGTCATTTACGCCATCCAAAAGATCTTTGTAGTAAGTAGTTGGGCTGTGCAAATAAAGAAGTATTCCGGTAAGATTTGTCAACCTTTGTTTAATTCTTGACTCTAAAGAATTTGCCAATTGAGTGCCGATGGAAGAGGAATCTTCTTGCAATTTTTTAAGCATAAATTTTATTGCTGTTACTGCTGTAATTAAATTAGCATCCCGCTGGCATAAAACTTCTACAGTTGCTTTTATTACAGCTAAAGAATTAGCTAATTCAGTGAGAATCAGTAACTCTGCATCATTAAATTGAATATCAGACTTAAGATCTATTAAAGCTTTTGACACAGAGTCTTTTATTTTTAAAAAACGTGTGATCATGTCCGCCATCGAACTCCACCGAGTCTTGCAATCCAGTATTAGTTTCAAATCTTTATTGTCATGGTCAGCCATGACATATTTACTTAAAATGTCATTTTTTGTTGGTGATTTTCTAAACATTTTTGACACATTTCTTACTTTGTCTATAATGTCTTTATAAATTAATGTTTGCACTAAATTACGTCGATCAACTCTGACATCAAACTGAAAACCACCATTTTCATCCTCACTGTTTTCAGAGTTATCGCTATCTTCTTCTTCATTTTCAGTATTTTCACTTGATTCTCCCGGTGCTCTGGTCACTTCAGTAGTTTTTTTGTATAGCACATCAATTATGCCCAGCTGAATCCCATGCGCCAGGCAAAGTTGCTGGTTAGCCCGAGCAGCCCGGCCTAAGGCTAACATAACGTTGGCTCCATCAGTGGTCAAACAAATCACGTCTTCATCCAGCGAAAGTCTAAAATTTGACAGTTTCTTTTTTAAACATTCTAAACAATGTTGCGCGGTTCCTTTTGCACTAATTCTCACAAGCCCTAAATTTTTGTAGCCAGCATTGTCACTAAAATATGGTGAAAATAAATTTACATTTATGTATCGCCGGTTTCTGTTTGACGTCCACTCGTCTAAAGTGATAGCAAATTTCACTCCATCGGACTTCAACTCCTCTAGTTCTTTTATAATTGAATTTCTTAACTCGTCATTTGTTTTAATGACCATATTTTTGATACTATTTGATGAGCTTGGTAATTTGTATCCACTTTTGGAAAAAAGTATTCTAAGCTCCTCGGAAGAACAAAATGTTTTGAAGGGCAGGCCATCCAATGCAGCCATCTTTGATACGACGTTTTCAACGGAATGTAATTTTGTGAAAAAATGAGTAATTTTTTGTTTTTTTGGCTTCGAAGAATCTGTCTGTGTATCTTCATTTTCTTTGAAAACATATGGGTCTACTGCACTTGTGCTTGGTATTGGTTCTGTTGTAGATTTGGTATTTTCTTTTAAATCTATTGAGTGTTTACTGCGCAAGTGATTTCGTAAGCTTGATGTAGAACTGCCTGCTGCTTTTAAAATTCTATTGCATTGTTTACATTTAGCAGTGCTTCCGTCCGTGGCACGCAAAAAATAAAACCATACTGATGATTTATCACCAGCTGATTTTTTATTTTCCACATATTTAGTTTCGGCCGTATCGCCGCCATCTTTATCGCCAGCCCTTTTCATGATTTTTCTTTCTGTAAATATTAAGTGTCATTGTAACAAACGTTCAAATCTTGAAAATAATAACAGACAACTTGAAGGAACTTTTAGGCGATGTCTAGTGAAATGCACACACTTTATAAGTCTACTTAGCTATGTATAATTTTTTACCGTAATACAGTTTACACTATAGCAGAGCAAAGTGAATCAGTTTTGTGTATAACTTAGAACCAATTTATTATATTGCTGTAGGTAATAGTAGGTATATACAACCGGACTCTGTACATTTCAAATGTTTAAATAAAAACTTATTTTTAACATTCACAATATCCAAAAACTATTCTATACTTCGGTATTAATATAGTAATCAAAATATTAAAGTTTTAGTGTAACAATGTGTTTATGTGATCAGGTCAAATCAAACCACTTTAAACAAAAACATGCTTTCATTTCACAGGTACATTACATATTTACAAAAATAAGAAAGCGCCATCTGTCATAACTTAATTGATTAAGTAAAGCTATTACTGAAAATGCAAAACATCCCTGCTGTGATTACATTTCAGTATTTTGTCATCCACTTCATGTAATATTAGCAATGCATATTATACGAGCGATATAAAATAATGTGATTAAACTTACCTTGATAAAAATAATATCTGCAACCATTAACCACCGACAAACACAACACGTGCACTATTATACATGGAAATACAAAATGGCGGCAGCGTGGCATAGTAGTATTAGTAGTGCGATAAGGATGTGACTCTAATGAGTGGCCGAAATAGGAACTAAACTTATTAAACTTTTTTACTAATAACAGTTAATATATTTTTGGAAAAATTAAAGTATTATTAAATTAATTAATAGAAGAAACATAACCGAAAAAGCCGAAAAATCCGGTTTGTTATCCTAAAAAACCCGAGTTTCAAAATGAGTCGGTTATCCGGTTTTTTCGGTTATCCGGGTAACCGGTTTGCATGCCCTACTCGTAACCAAACAAATAAGGTCTCTCTCGGCAAACACGAACTTAGGAATAAGAGATCATGCATTAAACTCAGGACGGATATAACTTGAGAAGCAATTTGCTTATTTTTGTGGATTGGCAGTGATCATATTGCTTGTTTGCAGACTGTAGCTCACATTTTATGAATAGAAAAAAATATATTATTATCGGACAGTAAAAATAAAATAACTCCAATAAAAGTGCTTTCTGCTATGGATAAATTTAGTAAAAACAGGTTTAATTATTTCGTAAATACGAACTTAATGTAATTATTGAACTTGATGATCTGATACTTCATATTTTTTTCTAATAAGAATGGTACTGCTACTGACCAACAGATGGCGCATTAAGTATCAACGTAAGATCAATTCGCTAGATGTCACTAGTCGGTACAAAGTGTTCAATGTAATACGATACGACAAGACCCCGTGCTTTTGAGCGTTTAGAAAAGTTGTGAATAATTCAATTGCATTCCTACGTACTATTCTAGAATATTGTGTAGGTACTTTTATATAAATTCTTCCGTTTGGCAAGCTCATTTGTATTACTATGCATTTTTTTAATGGCACATCTGAGTTGGATCGGCTTAGAATACTTAGCCTTACCGCCACTGGATAAGCGTTTCGTAAAAGCCGAAGACCCCCGCGTGGTAGGATCCCGTCAGGGTCCGACTGGCTAGCGACCACCCTTCATATAAACTCTGCCGCCAAATATTACCGCTCCGACCGTGATGTGTTCCGGCAATATTTTATGAAGAGTTAGTTCTTTTCCGTGTGTAACCCGCTTTCATCCTCGACCTCATCTTCACTTACCTTCAGCTTAGAATGAGGTCAAACGTTGGTTTAGACTATAAAAAAAACTATTGTGTTAGGTATTTTCAATCTAAAAGGTACCTAGGTAGTAGATAATATTTTAAAATACTTCTGTACCTATAGGTAGGTAATATAAATATTTCCGTGAATAACGTGTGCTTTATAAATAATTTCCGCAATCAAATAATATCAATATGTACTTACCTACTAACCTACCTAAAAATATTTGGAACAAAAAAGTATTTTTTGAAATTTTTCCAAGAAAAATAAGGTACTTAATTCTAGATTAAGTACTTACTTCCATGCTGGACTGGGATCGAAAGAAAACCATTATAATGTGTCAGCTGCTTCTCTTCTCGGGCATACAGGCTGGCCCCTGTTACTGCAATATCTAGTCTCTCTCCATCATCATAATACCTCCAAAGTCAAACGTGACATCACATTATTTTATAGCCTCTGGTGTTCTGCCTTCTCCATAAGGGATACAGGCGTGAAGTTATGTACTGCAGATACCTACTTCGAGCTGCCTTTGGGAGGCTTGATTGATCGTTTATACTTCTCATTGTTCCTGGTTTTAAATGTTTGAATATTTTTAGTTAATGTCCTCAACTGCCGAAGCACTGAAAAGTGCGCGAGCTAACAAGGACACTGGTTGTTTTAATTTTAGCCAATAAATACTGACAACAAAGTATATATCCGAGCTATAATGATTGATAGAAGTTTATTTAGTGGTCAGAGAATCATTAGGAAAGAACCGTTCAATTGTTTTATGGGTTGTTTTTTTAGTAAGTGAATTGTAAACTTCAAAATAGGATTTAGAAGTGGAAATTCCTCAAAAGCGTCGTTTTATATGTCGGTAAGTTTTTGACGACCACTTTGGCAATGGGGTAAACCTGTCTGCCTCAGACGCCAGTGGTTGCTGGTTCGATTCCCGCACGGAATATATAAATTTATCTATTTATGTATTTATATTCTAGGTTCCCCTCTAGTTCGCTACAAGGTATCCCCATAACACAAGTTATGCTTACTTTGGGGCCAAGTAGTTGGTGTGATTGTCTGGGGATTTTAATTATTATTTTATTTGTTATGAACTAAAAAGGATAGGTAATAAATAAAACTGTGAATAATTGAATAGATACGAAATTTGCTTTATGTTTTTCTTTATTATATTGCTTACATTTCGACAATACGTTTTTTTTTCAATAAACAATTTATTCCTAGCCCTATCAAGAACGCTCTGAACTCGCGCAGACTGGTGTACTAATGTTTGCGCGCTCTCGGCAGCTGAGAGGTGTTTTATACTTTAACTCAAAAGTAATAATTGCTTAGTCTGCGTGGAGCTCTAGATGTTAAGTACGCAATATTCACATTTTTTAACCCTAACTGACACACCAACTATTTGGCTCCAAAGAAGGTTTTCAAGAAGCTTGTGTTACGGACACACAGCGGAGCATGGCGGTATCCAGGTCAACACTCGGGCCTTAGGCAGAAAAGCTCGTTTTCTTATCTGGCCCGGTTGGAACTCGAACCGAGGACTTGTCACGCCGCAGCCGGATACTCGACCAGTGCACCACGGAGGACGTCAGTCAATACTTAAATAAGTTTTTACAGGATCTTATCGCCATTTGTAAGTGTTAAGATATTCGCCATTTTGTACAGGTCGTGACAATTCTACATATTTGTATCTCCTACAGGCTACAATTTTGTCATTTATAATTATTTTATTAGAGTTATGACAGGTTTACCTACTATACCGGACTCTGATAAAATGAGTTTTGCGTGTTAGTTAACATTTATCAGCGTGTAGGGCCAGTTTAAATATTATCTATCTACTAGCACGTCTGTAGAAAGCCTGTCACTAAACGTACGTAGTATTTGCTTCGTGTTATATCAGCTGAAGTGCCAGTCTGTCTCTGTCGTAATCTGCAGTTCACATCATCATCTTTACCATCGATTAGTTTACTCTGAGTAGGCATTGAGTATATACAAAGACATTTTGCTAGTAAATTTTATTAGTAAAAGGTCTTAGATACCAGATAGATACCAATTAGTAATTTTTTTTCAGTAAGTATTTAATTATTTATCCTATAAGCCTTGTAACACTAAGTATATGACAAAATATAGCTTCGCGTAGGTCTGTCTTAGACATCACAAGTTGATCTTGTAAAGAAAGTTTTGTTTAGTTAGTGACTGAAACCTGACCAATCATGGTAGATACCTAAGTGACGTTGAGGTCTTAGAATTTGAATAGACCATTAAATAAGATTAAGTATTGTCTGAGCACATTACCACCGGGGCGTTGATACTTACATACATAACCTCACGCCTGTCTTCCTTTGGGGTAGGCAGAGACAAGGGAACACCAATTGCTACGATCTAGACATAGGTAGGTACCTCTTTCGCTTCCTCCACGTTCATCAATCTTTTCATTCATGCTCGCCGGTCACGGGTACATTTAACTAGGTCCTTTTTAAGAACGTCGCTTATTTGATCGGCATACGTTCGCCTAGGACGGTCCTTTCCGAGACCACCATCCATTCTTGCTCTGCACCTACATCTCTTTCGTGAATACACTTTCACTCATCCTTTACAAATGTCCAAACCACTGTACCTATCCTTTTCAATCTTACCTACTACGTCTTCTGTCAGTGTTCTGTCTCTTTCTTATTTCACTGTTGCGCACCCTATCACTCGATTTCTGTCCACACATATTCCTCAAAGCTCTCATCTCCACAGCATTAATCCTGCTTTCATGTCTCTTCTGCCACACCCAAGATTCACTACCATACATAAGTGTTGGTGCCAAAACTCCCTCAAGTATTTGACTTTGACTTTATATGACGAAGACAAAGTTTTTATGTTTTCATAAAACGAAAGCATCTGCACCTCCTCTAGATATGCACGAAATTAAATTACATAAACGTAACTGCTCATCGTCAAGTCGCGCGTCGGAAACTGACTGCTGTGACTGCCATATAATAGATAGAGCTACTAAAATCAAATATCTGGGAGTGGTGTTGGATGATAATTTAAGTGTCCGAGAACACATAACAGTCACAACAGCTCGAACTAGGAAATTTATTTACACAATGAAGCTGCTGCGTGATGTTGCTGACAAGAATCTTTTAAAAACCATTTACATAAGTCTCTGCCAATCTGTCATACTAGTATGGGGCGGGGCAACCACTTCCTCTGTCTTGTCTCTAGAAAGAGCTCAAAGGGCTGTGCTTAAGGTTTCTTTTAAAAAGCATTGGTGCTATCCCCCCACAACTCTCTATGAGGAATCACTGGTTATAAGTGTACGCAGACTTACGCTTAGTAATGTCTTTGCATAGAACTGTATAGAACTCGCCTTCTTATATTAATATCATCAAAAAACGAAGACCAACGGTTCCAACACCAACAGTAAAAACGGCAGTTGTGTGTCGTTTTAAAATTTTTTTGGCACCCTTAGCTTATAATAAATTTTAAATTTTAAATTTTAAATTTTTTAAACCCTACTTTAATACACTAGAAAGTCAGAGAAGCTAAGCTTTTATCACAAAGATTTCTATTGACTCTAAATTATACAGAAACGGAAAAATTATTAAGAGTTCTGTCATGAAAATATGATAAAGCATGATACACACACGCACACATGCATACATACCTACACTTATACTCTCTCTCCCTCTCTCTCACACACACACATTATAAAAGAATATCCTCATTATTTTTGTTATTCTGTAGTCTTTAATTAAATAATTTGTTTTAGTTAAAATTCTTTTATAAATAAATTGCTATACTAGTTTTATCCCCTTAAATTTATTTCTTATCTTTTTTATATGATATTGAAATGCTTATGTTAGTTTAAAAGATAGGTATTCAATTGGAAACATTCCTCAGTAATGTAAAAATAACTATGAACCTCGCGACACAGGCTGTGCCTAGTGCGAGATTTATAGATAAGTATTGTGAATGGTAATATGGTTTTTGGAAATATTTTTTTATTATTTATTATATGAAAAATGGTTGCGAATCAGGCATAGGTTGGTACCCTAAAGAGGTCTTATAAACTTAATTACATTAAAAGCATATTAATATTGAAGTAAGACTGTACATCCCTATTTCACAACACTAAGTAGTTCAATGTGAAGAGTAAAATCTGTATGAATTTAAACAAATATGTAATTGCAACAAAAGTGCTAAACTCTAAATAAAACGATTAATTTTACTTAGAACCATTTTTGCTAAAAATAGTAACGATCATATTGAGATATTGGAAATAATCCTAAATGAATTATTACGGATTTTCAACAAATAGCAAATCACGCATTATCCTCTCTTCTAGGATTCAAGAATCCGAGAACTCAGATATAAAAGGCTTCTGATTGAATTTGAATTGTAGATCAGGTACACATTCTAACTAGAATTCAACAAGAAGAAGCCCAACAACAATTATTGTTTATCTCGCAGTTTTAACTAAGTACCCTTTCAAAGTAAAATGTAAACATCAGCCTCTCAATCACGTTTCAAGTATCATTGAAAGCTTTTTATTATCTGTAAACGCGCTCAATCACCGCACGTGCGTCTATTAGTCTCTTCTAGAACAATCGTTCGTAGTGTGCTCGGTCCACGGTTGATTCGGCACGCGTCCCGGTCCTTTAGACAAAGAGGCAGAGGTTTGTGTCGCCATGGAGTATCGACATAAAGTCAGCACCGCACTATCGCACGTGCTTTGCGGGAAAAACAAGGGAAATCGATAGCGATGCCCGACTGAAGGTGTATAATTTAAGAGCCTGATTGACAGGAAGCCACGTCGCTGAAGATAATGTTCATATATTGTGTGTTTTTGATTTCATTCGATTACAATGAAATGTAAATGTTAGGTGATTTGTTTTGATTCTGGAGACTTAAGTTCGTTGCCTATATTGTAAATGCACTATATTTTGTTTAGAAGGCTTTTAGACTTATGGTAACTGGGCATTAGACAGGTATTATTATTACCTACCTATTATTGTAGAGTTCCAAGGTTTTTATCGAAATGGTTTATCCTTTATGCTCGTTGACTTCTTTTACTTATGAAAGTTAAGTTTGACGACCACTTTGGCGTTGGGGTAAACCTATCTGCCTCAGACGCCAGTGGTTGCGGGTTCGAACCCCGCACGGAACCAGAAAAAAAAAAAATGTTCCGTGTCTGGGTGTTTATCTATTTATGTATTCATATTCTAGGTTCCCCCCTAGTTCGCTATATGGTATCCCATAACACAAGCTATGCTTACTTTGGGGCCATGTAGTTGGTGGGATTGTCTGGGGATTATTATATTATATTAAAGTTAAAGTCAGTTGCATTTTGTTGTTATTGTTGGTAGGAACTAACTATATTGGAATACTTAAATCAAAGCAATAGGTAAGTAGGTGAATCGAACACTTATTAAGTACTTACAATAAATTGTGCCTACACAAAATTTCGACAGATTGTTAAAATAATTGGATTAACTTCTAATATCAAAGAAGATGCATAACAAAAGCTTATTTTTGTCTGTTCACCCAGACAGAAGTTCCCACCGACTCCACAGAGCTGTTTAACGGTTCATCGGTCACGTTGTAGAGGTGCACGCAGATTGCGGCTGCGTCGCCGGTCACAGGCGCGACCGGCCCCACCGTTCACACTTGACGGAGCTGTTGTTTTAACACATTTACTCCAAATGGATGTTGAGTTTGATAACAAAAGAACAATGGAGAGTTTCGCCATATGTGCCGCGAATCAGCGCTGCGGTGGAAGGCCCGTGTTCGCTGCCGACAGCGGCTGTCTGCAGGCGAGTGAGCAGCCTCAATGCCGGCCGCGAGACAATGCCGCGCGCCCGGCCGCGCCCCGGGCCCACCCGACACCACTAATCACCCTTTTCTTCTAATTGTTTTGGAACGCGGCAGCGCGGCCGCGGGCGGGCCCGGTTGTAAACCACACCGTTACACTAATCAAAACAAAGAATATTGTATCGAATACACTCCGCATGTTATCGTATCATATTAGTTACATATTATTTTTAATAACTCCTTTATGTCGGGCATTGAATCACTCTTAGGGACGTTCACATGCAATTGTGATGCTAATCTTTTTTTAAAGCGATATTAGTTACGATACAAAACTTATCTGTGATGTGGTAACGTTTTTTTCGAATAGAATTACACAGTTATTAAGAAGAACAATAGTTTTGCGTAAAGCGCATTAATAAATATCCAATCAGTGCGGGTTTGAATTCAATTACCTACTCGTTATTTTGTTAGGCGAATCATTCTCACAATGTGATATTGAAAGTTTGGAGTGTTCTTTTCCCACAATTAAGTTTAAGGAAGGCTCAGTGGAGTGGCGAGTGGAGTAAGCGCGGACAATGGGCGGTCGCGGGTTGTGTTCCCGCTGTTTGCAGCAAACACGGCGCTTTATGCGCGCTCCTCCGCTCCGCTGCGCCGGAGCACTAATTGCTTCTTACCGATTTATTGGCACATTGACATTCATATTCATGTGCAACGATATTTTAAGTGCTTGAAAATCAATCGCTAATGCGCCTGAGAAGATTGCCGGAGACGAACAAGCGTTCCGAAGCAATTCTTCGTAATGTGGGAAACTGGAAGCTAACTCTTAAACGTGCTTGATTACATCACAAATATATTGTAAATTATTCTTTTCATTCAAGCTCATTTTTTGTGTGAAGTATAGTTATTAAAATATTAAGGGCTCTTAACTAGTCAAGATTTCTTAAAATATAAAACCAAGTTCGTTGATGTCATTTGCATACTAATATCCTTAACAAGTAGGTACCTACAGTATGTAAATAAGACATAGACAATTGAGCCGTGAGGTTTTCTGTACCACAAGTACTTAGGAATTTTAAAACAACAGTCAAACTATAGTATTTTTTAATCTAGAAAAAAGAAATGAACACTTCCATTGATGATGAAGTGGTTTATTTAAAAAAAAACAGCTTGGGTCGCGTGTCGGCGCACGCGACTGTCCAGTAATGACGAATGTGTTGCCGATGTTGCCAGCGCACATAATCACGCGTGATGGGGTTGCCAGCTAAAATAATTGGCGCCCCGCGGTCTGCGCGTGATCATGTTTTGATAGTAACGAGTGCTTTTATCCGGCGCTGGACCACGGATTGATGTTTTGTTTTCAGATTTGTGCACCTACTCGTGCCCGTGGGGCCACTGTTGCGAAAACAAGCTCAACAAGTAAATGTTTACTTTTGATGGAACAAATATTTTTTATTGTCACGTGCGATTGTATTTCGTTTATTACATTTTGATGGAGTAGGTACTTACTCACCACTGAGAAAAATGTAGAGATTTATTTACGTCTTTCTCTGTAGGTACCTACTCTTCCATTTCTTTGGTAACGTTAAAACTAGTCATAAAAAAATATTACCTCACTAAAATGATTAGAATACATAGGTACGAGTCTTTTATTTTACACTCTATGTAACTACCGATTCTTTGGTTACCTACGTTAAAACTTGTCATAAAAATAATATGTTTTGAACACTTTCAACCTTTTTAATTTACCTACAATTTATTTAATCTTACTACCCCAACTTATCAAGTTAAATCTCAAATTGAGCACGCATTGCAAAGAAGATTTTTTGTTTTCTATCAGAATTAAGTACCTATATCTATTTAAAAAAATGCAGAGATCAGGTTGTACCTACTTGAGATGATGTGATATACCTACTTACAAAGCCTCTTAACTTCCGAACTTTAAATAATTGTCAACTGGATAAAAGATTCAGAAATTTCCAAACAAGGATTCCAAACGAGACTCTACATTTGCGATTGCCTGGTATTGTGTTTCGTGGGTAAGTTCATTAACTTTCGAACCGTTCGTAGAAAGGTATCATAGTTTGTTTCCCATGGCGCATCACACACCGGTCGAGGCTGTCAAAAGATTTACTTCAATATGTAGTCCAACCCACATAAAGGCATAAACAAATGATATAAATGTTAGTAACCATTTTGTAACAGGCTTTGATAAAGGGTGCGCCGACGCCATCTGGCGGGAACGCGACACGATCAATTATCGCTATTGTCAAAAACCGACAATTCTTTCTTAACACGTCGTCATCCATATTGAGACGTTATAATGTAATATTCTACTTATAAAACCCACGTCTATACTCCTACGCGACGCAGCTTCAAATTAGATTTTAACGCATCGGTTTTAAATTTGTATTTAGAATGCACGTTAGGTTTGACAGGTGCGTTCTAAATTCGGTGCTACCTCCCACTGCTTGCCAACAAAGCGACATTGCTTATCAACAAAAGGCAATACTCCGCTCCATTCAGGCTCGAGCGTTGCAAACCATCGTGAAGACTTAATTAAATCCGATACATGACCGAGATCGCTACGTGATTTATTCATGAGCGGAGACACCTCTACTTATTTATGGCTTGTATAAATTTTATATATTAATTGAATGTCAACTGCATAGAAACTAAAGAAATAGATTAGGTAGGTATGTAGCTAGTTTAGTACCTATACATTTCTCTATTCAAATGTGTTTTTTGTCTTTATATTGCAGTTTGTTTCGAGTCGGTATGTAGTATGATAAAGTTATTAAATTTATGGTTTTTTAAAACGCTAGATAACAAGATAAATAATCCTTTTTCGAATAACCCTAATAATAGCCACAAAAAGTTTCCAACGTAAATATTCGGACAACAATCAAACAATCAAAGGGCACACACAGACAATCAATACTTGGAATCCAAAAAGCAATAGTCTGTAATCCACCTCCCGCTGACAAATCGGATCGAGATGGTGCAAAAGAAGCGCGAAAAAAACGCGCCAAAACGGACACGAGACAACCGGTGACAGATGCATACAAAAAGAATTGGACGTGTTTCTAAATCCCTTTACCAAAGCGGATTTGTGGCCGCTAATTATGAGTAAATCGAACAAATGATGCGGCGATGAAAGGGTGCTACGTTCTTTACGTTATTGGATTGTTTGAAGTGCGTTTTTAGGTTATTAGATTATAGGCTAGACAAACTTATTGGTTATTATTTATAATTTCAAGCTGCCGAATGTGCAATAATTTTTGATGATCAGTATAAATTACTTATACCTAAATATAAATATTGGTTCACTTTAATGGTGCATCTATCTTACGTTTTAATTTCGTGGAAACAAGACATTCAACATTTATACAAATGTTGTATCTTCACAACACGAGTATTCCATTGTTTAATTTATAGAGGAAACGTTTGTGTCAGCTGTTTTGTGCACGAGCCTCTTTTTAAAAGGCAAACGCACATTTCTTGCCACAATGTTGTGTTAATAGGCTTCTGATTGTTCCCTTTAGTAACTACAGCTCTATGTAAGGTAGAGTCTGTCGTTAAAGTTATATAAACAATAGTGTTCAAATAAAAGAAGTAAGTACATGAGTTAGTAGAGTGTTGTTGTGCATTGTTGGCAGCCCAGGTGCGTTAAGACACTTCACTTATTTTAAAACCACTTGTGTTATAGAGCACTTCATTATTTATTGGTGAAATTTTATTTTCTACTTACCAATGACTAGCGGAGTACTTGAATGCTATTTTTGCTGCTTCGATTGGCACGTTGAAAGGTACTTGTATATTTGTATTATTTACGTTTCAGTTTTGAATAGTTAGTTTAGTCGACAGAATATAAGTAAGTACATTATGTGACAACAATTTAACGAACTCGATGCTCAATGTAGCGTTCGCTATTGTTTTAAAAATATTTCCGCAAAAGACCTCAACGAAATGTGGTTTTATTCTTTATTTTCAAAGCTGTTTACGAGTGGGTGCTTCAAATTGGATAACAAAGGCGGGAAAATGTAATCCGGAACGGAACGTTACTCAATCGAGGGCGCTGACTTCCGGCACGGCGCCCTGAAGAGTTTCCGCAGGCTGAAGAGCCAATCCAAGATGGCGACAATATTAATCAATATTTCAACAATACTGGCTCGCGCTGAAGAGCGCCTCTTAAAAACCAGCGCTTCACATCCACAAGAAAGCTTATTTTGCTGACTCTTTTGTTTACGAAAACCGATTTGTGGATGCCTATATCCTCATTATGTTTTAGAAGAAGGGTCATTAAGAATTTGAAATAAACCTAAGTATCAGTTTTTGATTCCGGGTAGAGACATGTTTTAAAAGAATTTGAGCGACTTTTTCTTGCATACAAAAAGTAGTTAGGTTTGGACACATTTGACACTATTTTATCTAGCTCAGGGTAACTGTGTTGGGTTGTTGTATAACAGTGTATTCATTGATTTTTTAACATCACTGAGCTTATATGATTTTGTCATGTACATGCACAAAATCGACTTTTAAAAGAAATTACACATTGAAGATGGGTATGGGAATGCTTCAAAATGGTGCATGATCTTTGTAGTAGGTAATACTTTGGTCTACTGGGTATAGTTATTTTATTTTGGGTATAAAATAACACCATCGTGCCTCTTTCTCTGCCTAATAGATTAGTTGTTGCTATGTTACCTAAATTTAAAAGTAAAGAATTTGTACTATTACGTAAAACAAATGTGCTAAAGAAAATTAATCTGTGCTTGAGTATAAGTGCTGCGTTTTTCATTTAACCATTGAAGTGTTTATTGTAAGTATTGTATATTATTATTGACGACAAGTCTATAAGTAGCAACTTAATTAATGAATAATGAAGTAGTATGTCTACTGTCACCTAAATCAGGGCTGACGGGACCCCGTAGCGACGCGGCGCGGCGCACAGGGCTCGGGTCTGTTTCCTGCGGAGGGAGCATTGTGCGCGGCGCGTGCGCTCCTCCCTGATTCCTCATGTAAAGTTGGGCATTTCGCTGTTATTCTCATAAAAATGTTCTACTGATGAGTAATTGTATAGTAAAATATCTATAAATAAGCTATGTATGTAAAATATAATATAAATAACTATGAATCTGTGGCACGGGAAATCTTACTAATATCATTAATGCGAAAGTTTTTGGGTGAAATTTGGCATAATGATAGTGTACAGTCCGGAATAGCACATAGGCTACTCTTTATACCTACCGATGTTCCTGAGGGACACGAAATTGCGAGGGTGAAACCGCGCGAACAGCTAGTTAACAGCCTACCTAAGTAAAGAAAACCACCTAGTATTCTAAAGATCGAATTTGTCTAAAATTATTCAAAGGCAGATTTATCACCTTTGTACGAAAACTATGCAAGGACTATGGCTTTCAGGGTCAATGGTTCTAGATATATAACATAGCTCATAGGTGATAAACATTCTTTATTTCACGATTCACGAAATCATAACGGAAAGGCACCGGTTGAAAGTAGTTTCACCGAGTGCAATCAATCATTCAATCACTGTCAACCAACTAGGGTATCTGTGTTTGTTTTAACGAAGTGAGTTTAATTTGTGGGCCATGTTTATTTGTGTTGCGCTGATTGTCACTGAGGGCGGCGCAGGAGTTGCGGGGCTTCGTCGGGGTAGTTGCAGCTGAAATTAGGGTGTTTGATTATTCGTGGGAAGCTGTAGTAGAGCCCGTTCAACACGTGGAGTTTTGTAAGTGTTTTATAAGAAAATACCGCTGTTTCTACATTTCATGACTTTAAAACTCAGTTCTTTTCGTGTTTTATTTAGTTTGGCTGTGATCTGGAGTAAACTAGTAACTCTAAACCCATGTTCACCAGTGAGATACTTCGAATAGTTGATGATGAGGTCGAACATAGAGTAGGTATGCAGGCTTAGGAAGAACCTAAGTCGTCATTAAATTTACGGAAATATCACATTTTTTTCCTGAATTGCCTAAATAAACCATCCATCTATTAATTAATGATGTCTATAGCCTGGGATATCTATCACCAATAGGCGGAATAAGTGCTTTAGTAAAAAAAACATTAAAGAAAATAATGTACCCACCTAGACATTTTCGTGTGTACCGCAGGACATTGCTGTGTACTGCATGTGTGGGGTCGTCGCTCCACGGAGCGCGGTTGCGGCGGAGAGCGGAGCGGCGGGCGGCGCGTGAGCGGGGCGCGAGCGGGGAGAGCGCGGCGGCGTGGTGCGTGCTGGCAACTCGATTGAGCCAATTGATGCTCAAACACTAGGGTGACAAGGATTTAAGCAACCTTATGAGACTGTTGGAAATTTAATATTTAGGTACTACTTACCTTTACAAGTAGCTAGAACACCTCCTACCCTCGAGGGCTTTTGTTACCTATGTTAATCTGGTTTCCACATTGTATACATGTACCAAAAACTTCACGAATTATTTTCCTGTTTGGGTAATTTACCTGGGCTAATAAAAAAGTAACAAGTAGAGTAACATGTAAGTTTGTTTTTCAAATCCTACTAACCCTAAATAATAGGTATTATAAATGTGAAAGTGCGGACGAATAAAGGTAGTCTACAGAGTAAATATAGCTCTTCTTGCGCGATTTAATCGACGTACAGCGTCATCTATCGAATAAAAGCAAACTAAAATTTTGTATATTATAAATGTGAAAGTTTGGATGGATGGATGTATACAAGTTTGGATGTTTGTTCCTGTATCATGGCAAAACGGCTGAATGGATTTGAATGAAATTTGGCGTGGTGATAGTTTACAGTCTGGAATAGTAAATTGGCTACTTTTTATCGCGATATTCCCGCGGGTTTTGAAATGGCGCGGGTAAAACCGCGCGAAACAGCTAGTAACTTCATAAAGAAAGTTAGTCAGTTAGAAGTTACACTTCAAGGTCTTAATTGAAAATAAGTGCATTATGGCCACACTTTATCGCTGGAGGCATCGCGCGTATCCGTCTGCCGGCAAATATTTGACAACCAGCCCCCGCCCCCGCACCCCACTACCTCCCCACGCGGGTTTACCCCGCAGAGCCGAAGAATTGTGACTTAGCTGCTGATCCATCATATTTCTGCATCGTTTCTTCAAGGGATGATAAATAAATGTGATGGGTGTAAATGTTCAGAAGTTTATGAAAGTCTCGGTGGTAAAAGGTTTGAGTGCTCGCTCGAGACGCAACAACTTTTACGTTCGATTCCCTGCCAGGGCAGTTTAGGAAACAAGCTTTCTACTTTGGTCCAAGTCTAAGTCGAGTATGGATAAGAACTAGAATAAACCTCGTTTATTCTTAACGGAGTGAAGTTAATGAGGTACCTAGTATGATGTAATATCAACTCATTTTTAAATGTAGCTGTCTTAATAAAGAAGCATCTAAGGCTTTTATACCAGTCAACTGTATCCATGACTCAAACGGCTTCCAAAAAGTTTGGAATCATCTCAAAGGTCCGGCGGTAGGTGCTTCGGCTCTGAACCTATGGGCTATTTCAGGCTGTACACTATCACTATGCCAAATTTCATCCACATCCGTTGAGCCGTTCTACCGTGATTGAGGAATCAAAATCCATACATACAGACGTCCATCCATCCATCCAAACTTTCACATTTATAATATTAGTAAGATTGAATGGTAATCAATACAAATGAAAATATTTCGAAAAGAGTTTGAACTCATTTGACATAAAAGGGTACGAACGTGATATATTTGTGCTACATCCAGGCACATCAAGGCAACTTTATAACTACCGTATCGCACTCCAGTTATGATCATTAAAAAAGTCACAAAACAACAAAATAGAACCCGCAAAAATCGTCCGAAATCCCCTTTAAAAAGTTATGCTGCACAGCGCCGCTCCTCTGCCTCGTTACAGCAGGGAAATAGTAAATAAATAAAGGAAGATGGCGCGTGTTTTCCTGACAATTGGAGCAATTATGGCGGGAACGCGCGGCCATTCCTCTGTTGCCGATTGTTGGTCAAATCTCTTTCAACTCCAGTCGAAATACACTGACGATGTAAAATAAACGATTTTTGTTGACTCGGTCATGTTATTTTATTTGGCAACATCGTATACAATTAATTTTAATTGCGTAGTTTGTAAAGAACGTGACTTTGCTGCTGTGTTTTAAATAGAGCTCTAGAAAGCAGATTTTATTGTTGAATGTCACGGATGCACAAACACGTAGATAGTGGTTTCATAAGTTCAATGTGTAGTAAAATGTGAAAGCTTTTAATTGTCCTACCTGTATAACCAAATTTGGAAATGAGTTTTTCGTATTTATAGTTACGGAACAGATTGATCTTTGGAAAGATTACTTCATTTAGTTAGGTACCTTATTCTCATTCATATTTAGGTATTAATCTAGGTAGATAATCAAGATGTAGCAGATACATTTCAAACTACGTTTCTTACGTGTGCCTACACTGAAAAAATTTCGCATGTAAAAATAACTAAGTTTCGGTTGATTTTAACTAAGCGTGTTTGTTAATATACAACCTGCAAAGTTTGTTGCTAAAAATAAATAAGTCAAGTTTGCTATTCTTACTTGATCAGAATCAACCAAGTAAATCGGTTAAAATTGTTTGCTTAAAAATAACAAAGTAAGCTTGATTATTATTACAAACAAAATGTTTGCAAACGTAGCCAAATTTACTGTTTATATTAACAAACTTTCTTGGATAGTTATAGCCAACCTACTTGGTATCTGTAACCGTTTTGCTAGGTAGCCACAACAGACTTTCTCTGCAATGCGAGTCATTTAACTCTGTAGCCACAGCCAACCTACTTGGTATCTGCAATCGTTTTGCTAGGTAACCACAACAGACTTTCTCTGCAATGCGAGTCATTTAACTCTGTAGCCACAGCCAACCTACTTGGTATCTGCAATCGTTTTGCTAGGTAGCCACAACAGATTTTCTCTGCAATGCGAGTCATTTAACTCTGTAGCCACAGCCAACCTACTTGGTATCTGCAATCGTTTTGCTAGGTAGCCACAACAGACTTTCTCTGCAATGCGAGTCATTTAACTCTGTAGCCACAGCCAAACCACTTATATCCACCCTCGCCAGGACTTGAACCTGAAACCTCGTTCATAGAAGGCAAGTGAGGCCGGTAAACCTACTTGGTATCTGGAATCGATTTGCTATGTAGATGCAATCGATTTTCTTTGTACTTTCAATCGGTATCAAACATTTAATTTAAATGTTGTGTACTTAACAGAAAAAAAAAAAAACAAAAAAATACTGTTATTGTTCACTTACTATTTATTGTCATATATCTGAATTAGAGATACGGTATAAAATCACAAAATAACAGTCTCAAAGTTTACAATACTAAACCCAAATTACAAAGTAGGCACAGTCAGCATTAGTACAGTACAGCAGCATAGGCACAGTAGGCACACAGGATTTCATCAGGCAACTTTCCAGCCAACCTGGTGATTAAACCTCGTGCAGATTCCACAATCTTGCTATGGAAGTACACCGATGCCTTTTCCTGTTCGAATACTCTAATAATTTCGTTTACCCAATTTACATAAATGGTACTCCTTATTGCATTTGACGGATGATTGCTCAAAATGTAGGTTCCGATGTGCCTTACCAATCTTATTATTGCCGTATTATCCAACGGAATATGTTTATCTAAATTTAATAAACCTCTTCCTTCAAGGCTACTATTTAAAAGTAGCGGTAAATCCTGAAAAACAGAAATAAATAAATTATAATTTCTACTCATTCTACCTAATTTATAATAATTTTTCTAACGAGGCACTGTCTGCCGACATACAGGCATCAAACCTGGTTCGGCAGCAGATAATATAACTTGACACAACTTTTAGTAACATCGAACTTGTAAATTGTTGTATATGTTATATTACTTTGGTACAATAGATTATTATTATTATTAATTTTTATTTATATCCACCACCACTATCACCAAACAAACATGGTTGGGTTAAAAGTTCTGGTCAAAGGAGTGTTGTAGGAATTTATCATGCAAATATTAATACTAGCCGGTCCCTGCAGTTCCACTTGCATAACTCCCGTTCCCGTGGGAATTTCGGGACAAAATATAGCCTATAACCTTACAAACCTAGCACAAAGAATTTTTCAAGTCGGACTGGTAGTTCCAGAGATTAGCCCGTTCAAACAAACAAACAAACAAAAAAACTTTTCCGCTTTATTATATTAGTATAGATGTACCTACTACATACATACATATATGTTTTGTTTCTAACAACTGTCCTACGTTTTTGGGCAATGTACAGTTCAAATGTATATTAATAAAACCTGCTTTCCTCCTCTTTTTTGAAGTCTTTACTAATATTATAAAGAGGAAAGATTTGTATTTTTGTATGTTTGTAAAACTACTAGAACGATTCAAAGATTCTTTCACCATTAGATGGCTACATTAACTAGAAGTAACATATTTTGCTAAGAAACTCCCTTGGGATCAAGAGCTACGCGGGTCAAACCGCGCAAAGCCGCTAGTCAGCTGTAAATTAAAGACACAACGGCATAGCAGTGGCAATAAATCACTATAAGCTAGTCTCACATAGTAGGTATTGAAACCCTCTACGTCGGCGCTACCTTGGCTCAAGATCACGCGTTCACTGGTCACTGGTGTGCGATTGTACGGTCGCTGTCTAATAAAATGTATAAGATAAAAATTAAATACATAAACGAACTTACCTTTGAACACTTCTATATATTCTTCCAGACTCCAGGCTTTCAGCAGATTTTGTACTTCTTCATCCATTTACATTAAATCACCTGACTATAAAAAATACGATGCAGTCGGGGCCGCCGGCGCGGCGGCAGCGTCTTTAGGAATAAACAGTAGGTTCAGGCACAAAGCAATAGCATATAATCAATCAACTACGTTTTACAGGTAACACACTCCTTTATGCGTCGTCGCACTCACTTAATTAAATTATTAAACGTTCGAACGAAAGACGGTTAGTTTGCGGCACGCGCATAACTCTCTCTAGCGCTGACCAAAACGTGGAGGGGATATCTGCGCATCGGCGGCTCCACCGGCAGCCGCAATATTTACTTATGAATATTTAAACAAGTACTCTGTTAAAAATAACTAACTTAATAGCAAACAAAATAGCTAACTCCACCCTGCTACCAATAAATAAGTATACTCGGTTAAATACTAATGAGTGTTCTTTTGTATTAGCAAAGCTAAGTGGTTGTTAGTAGTAAAGTACTGGTTATTTAAGGTTAACCGTGAGTGGTAACGGTTAATATTACACGAATTACTCTATTAAAGCTTATTGACTAAACTTATTAAAATTTAAACAATTTTGTAAACTGTAAAATTTATAGATTGAGTTATTTGTATTTAATGAGCAGTATGGTGTTAATAAACAAGTGAATTTAGCCATGTTTACGTATATATTATTTACCAAGTTTACTTCCAACATTTTCCACGAGTCTTGATTAAAAATTAACAAGATCCTTTTAACAAAGCCAAAAAGGTACTTTGCTAGTTCCTCATTTTTTCAGTGTAGGTACCTACTTTCGTCATATACCATACTATATAAGCTTCGCTGCAAAGCTTCGTTCTATTGATATTTATTTACCTAGAAGCCCTGGGCAGGTCACCGACATAGCTACACACAAGCTCTCGACATAAGACAAGCGGGGGCGTGTCGCAGGAGGCGGGGCCGCGGCAGTTGGGCGACCGGTCGCGCGACTAGTGCACAAGCAGATCGGGTTGACAGGTCGTTCTGGGAGCAATTACGGAATGAGCGGGTGTCCAGGTGAGGAGATTATAGGATTGGCACCTTTGATTCCAAGTTTGCATACCTATAGATAGGAGAGAACATGTTAATGAGATTCAACATAATAAGAACATCAACTTGTGTGATGTTAGACTTCGTTTCGATCTTCATTAGTAGGTAAGTGCTTCGTATTTCTAGTAGGTACCTAACTGAAATTTCATTTCAACTTTATCACATGATTAAAGGCCGATGGCGGTTTTACGGCGCTACACAGTAGGAACAGAAATGGCGGTTTCTATTGGTCCGAATCAAGTCAGTCCACATGTCCAGTGTTTTGGTAATTTTGTAGGCTTATAGAAAGTCTATCGTCGATTGTAGTAATTTTGGTAAAGCTAGCGTTCAGTAGGGGTTATGGATATTTGAAAGCGTAACCTTAGATAGGTATACCTACCTAGGTATCTGAAAAAATAGGCAATAGGTAATAACCCTATCGCCCTTTAATAAGGTATCCCATGTTAGGTTAGTTACCCTTTCAATCTATTAACAAAACAAAGTAGGTAATCAAGTGATCGGTCCAGGAAGGTTCGATATTGAGCCACTTCTCAAAGCCCGCGCTCTACCTTTGATTTCATTGTAGTCGCTCACCTGACGTACCTACCTACTTATACCTATTTAAAAATAATGGGGAAAATTAGCTATTATTTATTGCGTGTTCTTTTGTAAAGAAAATGATTAGATGATGTGATGTAGAGCGCGGGCACAAAGAACTCTACAATTAATAACGTCGCCGTGCGCCACCCAGCAGTTGTCACCCCGTGAACTGGCAATTTATATAGGTACACCCTGTACATCTGCGGCACTGTTTAAATACAATTAATTATCAAATACATTCTTTACAAAACACACAGTAAAACAGTCGAGTCACACCAAATAAACTCCTAAACAACGCGTGAAAAATTACAAATAACTTTATTAACCATGACGTATCATGTTAATTTGTATTCTTTAACCCTTACACAACCCTACGGCGGCACATACCGTTGCACAAATACTGGAGTCAAACAAGTCTCCCGCAGGGGCCGACGGGGCATAGTGAGCTCTATAGCCATGGAGGTACGGGTGAGACTCGCCGCAGGGCCGGGCGCGGCGTGTAGCGCGGGAAGGTGGGGCCGCGCGGCGGGCGGGGCCGGCGGCGGCGGGCGGGCGTCAGTCGCCGGCGAGCCGCCATGCCGAGCCGCCGCCATGCCTCCGCCGCACAGCTTCGCGATCCGAGACCTGCTGCCCGAGGCGGCCTCGCGCTCGCCCTCGCCGCCCTCGCTGCCGTCGCCGACCTCGCAGCCCTCGCCGCCACCCTCCGATGCCGAGCTGGACGTCACCGGCAGCGCCACGCCGCCACCCGCCGGCTCCACCGACGACGCCAAGCGCAATGAGAAGCCCGCCTACAGCTACAACGCGCTCATCATGATGGCCATCCGCAGCAGCCCCGAGAAGCGGCTCACGCTCAACGGCATATACGAGTACATCATGAAGAATTTCCCGTATTACAAGGAGAACAAGCAGGGCTGGCAGAACTCGATCCGGCACAACCTGAGCCTGAACAAGTGCTTCGTGAAGGTGCCGCGGCACTACGACGACCCCGGCAAGGGCAACTACTGGATGCTGGACGCGTCGGCGGAGGACGTGTTCATCGGCGGCGCCACGGGCAAGCTGCGGCGGCGCTCGACGGCGGCGTCGCGCTCGCGGCTGGCGGCCTTCAAGCGCGGCGCGCTGCTGCCGGTGTGGGCGCCGGGCTACGCGCTGGCGGGGCTGTGTCCGCCGCTGCTGGGCTACGGCCGCTGCCTGGGCGCGCCGCTGCTGCGCCTGCCGCCGCCCAGCCCCTACCTGCAGCTGTACCGGCGCCTGCAGCTGGCGCCGCCCGCCAGCCCGCCGCCCGACCACCTCGACTTCTCGCGCCACAGCTGATGCCGCGCCGCCTCCCTGCCTCACTACAGTGAAGTGTTAAGACTGTGATAGGTGTGTATATATTCGACATATTTGTAAAAAGTGCTATGGCTATTTATTATTAATATAAGAAAATAATATTTAATGCTGATAATTAAGTGACTAATGGTATACAATAAAGTTGTAAAATCTCTAAAAGTGTTTGAGTTCTTGTTAGAATGTTTGCGGAGTTATCCGCCGCGTAGGCCTATTTACCTGTTGCATCTCCGTGGCGTCCAATAAGCGCTGTGCGGAGAATGTTATTGTAAGTTATCTCAACGCAACGCTGTAGATATTGTTACACTAAGTTACAGTTAATTAAACTTGTTATCAAAGAGAGAGAGAGAGAATTATCTAAGTGTTATAAAAAGAACGCTTTGATATCTTTATTTTTTTAAGCAGCAGATAAAAAAATATTTATTTTGAGATAAAAATCTATGGAAATGAATAATAAAAAAAAACAATGATAACCAAATCGTATTTAAGATGTGTAAAATTTGTATTATAAAAGAGTTAACATACGAAGATTTTATTTTGTTTTAATAGATAAGGAAATATCAAATAAGTAGGTACCTATCCACCGTAAAGTGGGGCTACTTGGACACGTTTTTCACACATTTTTTGACATACCTAAATGTGGACAAATAGTTTTGGGGTAACAAAAACGTGTTCATCGCATAACTGTTAGGATTACATAGCTATCAAAAAATATTTAAAATATTTGATAGAAATATGGTCTTTTTTTAAAAAAACATTGGGGCTTCTTGACCACTAAATATTTGTAGGAAACTCTCTTATTTTGCGTGTTAGGTGGTTAAATCACCCCGTAAAGTGAAGCAAAAAGATCAAGTAATACATCTTTACTTCAAAAATAATGTTATTTAAAAAGCTAAATAAAAAGCAAACTTTATTGACAACTTGGACCGCTCAATGTTTGACGCAATTCTGATTGACAGTTTGTTTCTGGCTATAAAGGAATTTATGAAATCTGGCCCTGGGGTGTTTTCCTTGAAGGCCTCGACCTGCTAGCCTTGTTTAACCAGTTCTTTTAATCAGCACATCTCGAATCTGCCGTCATCAAGGGGAAACCCAAATTCGCTACAATTGCGAGGGTTTCAGAAATCAACTGCTCCTCAGACTTACTTAAAACTGTTGGATGTCCAACAGGTTTCATATTTATTCCAAGCATCTTAGGTACTAGAGTTCGCCGAGGCTTTTTGGATGTTTCTGTCGCCCACCAGGAACTACATCCATACCTTTTTCCAGGTCTTCCAGTTTATGATTCTTGTAGGGAGTTTTTTGATACGTACGCACTATTTTTATTCAGTAACTATCTTTAAAAACACAAATAAAACACTAATAAACAATAATGCAGCCGCATCACACTTTCGTGAGACCAGTTAAAGCATGTACGCGTTGTGTAGCCCCACTTTACCTTAATTTGTGCTTTTTCACAAATTCGTAGATAAGTAGGTACTTCGATGTTTCGAGTGGCTATGTGATTAATAAATATGATAGGTATTAGTGTCCCTTCCAGATAAGTATAGTCCGAGGTATAGACCGAGAAACCCCTTTAATTTACCTTTGCAAATACATTTGTAATCCTTCCTTCCGCCCAGACTGTTACTAGGTACCTACATATATTATTAATATAGGAATAGGTTGCTGTCCAGATATATTTTAGGTGAGGATTTATTACCTATACAATGCCTGGTATTTAAAGAAAAAGAATATTTTATTATTTTATACGCTACATACTTCCCATACATATAGCTCTGTCACCCTTCTTTGTTGGAGCTAGATGGCGCTGTGAGATACTTTCAAGTTCCCCATGAAAAAACATGGCAAGAAATATGCAATAAATCCTTGTATCTTTTTACCAATTTCTAAAGGCAGCATAAAATCATGTCAGTTTTGAATATTCCACAAACTTCTGGCATGTTAACTTGTCCCTCCGTGTTAAAAAAGCTTGCTGTAAAGATACCTAAGATGAAAACAATCGTATGTATTTTCTAATTGGATACTCTATGAACTGTAGTAAATGACTCCAGCAAAGGAGTGACGACGGGGTCGAGTATGGAGCGCACGCAAACAGTGATCTGGATCCCTGTAAGTCATCATCGTCGAAGGAGAGATAATAGTGCGCGGGCGACTGTATAATATCCAAAAGGTTGTTTAATGGTTTAATTCATAAATAGTTAGTGCTCACATTCACACCAGATTATCCAGACCAAATTAAGTTTCTTCAAGAATTTGTTTAACGGATGCAAGATAAAGGATTAAGAAATTATTATAAACATAAGTACAGAAGGCAGCACTTCAAGCGTTACAAATCTGTTAAAAAAATTTACTTGTGTCCGAACTCTATGCCCTCGACATTAAGTTAAAATTGGTTGGGGTTTGACAGGTAATGTAACGCTTGATCTGCTGTGTTCTGTACATATTGAATTTAAAAATATTCAAGATAAACTTAAGTTCCCATCCACGACTTGACGACGGCTACTAAGAGTACATATGTGTGCATCGCATAAAATCCACCCTAAGACTGGGCATTTGTCATAGGGATCAAACTTTCGACCGCTATACCACAAAGCTGCCATGTCGAAGTGTCTCGTACCTACTTAAATATTCCTTGCTCCTTTGCTCATTCTACAGGTGAAAACTTCAGCGCGTTTAGTAGGTATATTCTGTTTCTCAGACTTTTTCTTAGGGCTTACATATTATAGCAGCATAAATACGAGTAAACATATTTGTTTTTAGAAATACCTACATGGATTGAAAAGTTCGGAGCCTAAATAAGAAAACACGGAAATAATGTACTTATTTTTAAATTTATTTTTCTACATACCTACTACTTTCCTCCTAGGTCTTAGCACTTATTCTAGCGGTCCTCCAAAGTCTTGATCCCATTTAAATAGAAGGTCTCATCAAAGTCTTCAAAAAAGGCATCTACTCCTTTGACCTCCTTGGTGGAAAATTCCTGATGAAACAAAACCTTCTTCTTTCGCGTAAACGGCGTACTATGCAGAATCTATAGTTTGACCTCTTTCTAAGTTATCAACTAAGATGACGCCCTTAGAATCCCAGAAAACCGATGCCTATACCTTGCTTACTGAAAAACACACCTTGACTTTCTTGAGGGTTGGAGATCCGGGTCTCTTCCATTGTTTAGATTCGGGAGTATGGTGAACCAGGTTTTGTCCATAGTAACAAACCTTGACAAAAATTCTTTTGGGTCTGCTTGAAAAAGCTCTAAGCAGTCTTGTGAGTAGAGATAGTTTCTGTTCAACTGAATGGAGCCGCGGAACCCATCTGTGAGTCGCCTTTTGGAACCCTAATTCGTTAACGATTATGTTTTGTAAACGTTTATATGAAATCCCTAGAGCTTCAGCTATCTCAGATACCTTCAATCTTTTGTCTCCAATGATGAGATTTCGTATTTGTTCGATGTTTTCCGAAGTCGTAGCTGTAGAAGGCCAGAAAGGAAGAATCAGAATATATGATGCTCACTCGTCCACGTTTAAATTCTGCTGTCCACTTTTTAATCGTTGTATACGGCGGAGCAGATATTCCTAGCTAAAGTAGCCACCATATCTTCATGAATCTGCTTTGGAGTGAAGTGTTTCTTGTGGAGGTATTTGATCTAAATTATCTATTTTCAAAATTAATGAAAGCTTCGTCTGAGGCAGCTAATACCTATACCCCATCGCCGCAACTGCTGTCATTGGTCATCATGACTGTGGACACTATTTTTTTAAATTAAAATAGCCTTAAATAAGCTTAAAAAGTCTTAGTAAAAAAGCTTAATCAGATCCAACACAAACGACTTTCGACTTTAAAAATCAGAAAAATATACTAAGTACTTAAATAAATTATTGTATACAACAAATTCAAAATATGATTTGACTTTTACGTGGATTGGATATCTAAAACTATAGTCTATAAGCTACATTGAGTAATGGCCTAAATATTTTTCTGCCGTGAGAACTTGACTTTGTTTGAAGCCTGCAGTAATATTTCCTTGGCTCTACCTGATTGACGAAGAAAATTGTTTTGCACTTTAGATGAGGAACATTAAGATAGTTAAAGTTTTCAGATGGACTTTTTCATTTTTATATAGATTTAAGAGCATCCATATCCTCTTCATCTACAGCATTCGAACAAGGAAGACAAATTATGCAGATTTCAACCTATAATTCTACTACTTTCAGCTGCTATATATTTTTAAATATACCTATTACCTTTTGGTAATATAAATTGAATATTAGTGCAAAAAAATTGTTATGTTTTTCGTTCCCTATTCCTTACGGTGCCGAATAAATGTGGAGATGAGATTTGTTTTGATTTGTAAGAACACTCACCTTTTGTTACCACCGATACACTCCTACAAACAGAAGCAACATCACATAAGATAAAAATATAAGATTTATTTATTTATGGGTTTAGTACCATGTTAAGCCCCAACCCCATCGAATGGTAAGTGACGACGAGACAAAAGCTACACCAATATGGTGTAGGAACATCACCGGCCAAGCTTTAATATTCAACAACAATCTAAGGACATGTATGGAATGCCTCTGCAAAAATACAAGAACTGAGTACACGAAAATAATACCGCAAGTAAATTTAAAAATGTTTTGTGAGACATATTAACTATAGTTTATCATGCAGCTATTACTCACAATTTATTGTCGGAGGCGTCCGACTAGTTTCGAACTCTTATGGAGTGCTTCATCAGGGGTGAGTGCAGTCGCGGCTGCGCCTCGTGCCGCACTGATGAGGGACTCCATAAGAGTTCGAAACTAGTCGGACGCCTCCGACAATAAATTGTGAGTAATAGCTGCATGATAAACTATACCGCGAGTACTTTTATCCTTAAGGTCAGAAAATTACACTAAATAAATACACTAAACTCGAACCTTCGGGCGGGGTTTCCTGCGAGTTTAAAATACTGAGCACTTTCGACGGCTTTTGCTAGGGCCCGGTAACGAAGTTTGTAGAGTACCCGGCAATCGGAAGACCCAGGTTAGTGTCGGGGAAATTTTTTTTGGGCTTTATATAAGCAAACTACCTTAATAGTTATCTTAATAGTTATGTAACACCATAGTCTTCATGCGCACTTTCCATCAGGTGGCATGGAAGACAAACGTCCTATCCTTACAATATAAAAAAAAAAAATAGTTATCAAAAAAGTAGGTAAATACCTAAATAGAGCTTATTGTCTCTATTAAATGCATTTGTCTAATAGATAACATTACATAGGTACAAACTTACACACACACATACATTCTCTCTTAAAGACACAAACTCTCTAGTTGAATAGGTACCACACCGCTCGTGTATTAATAATTATTGTATAGTTATTGAGATTAATAATATTGTTATTAATAAGTTATTTCAGTCTTAAAATCAAAACATATTCTTTATTAATGCTTATCTATTGTTATAAATTATTATTATTTTTACTTGTATGCTTAATTTTGTATGTTTAATTTGATTCTTTGGTGTACTTTTGTTTGTTTAATTCTACCTACTCGAAAAAGTTTTACTTTGTAAAAATAGTAAACCTGTTATTGGCTATATGTATTTAACCTAATTTTTCTTGTTGTAATAGCCATAAGTGCTGTTGGTTCTGTGAACATTACATTATTCTTGGTGGTAGGATCCCTTCTGGGTCCGACTGGCTAGCGACCACCCTTTATACAAAGTCTGCCGCCAAATGTTACCGCTCCGGCGGTAATGTGTTCCGGCAATATTGTATAAAGAGCCAGTTCCTTCCTAAACCCGTGTGCTTTCATCTTCGACCTCATCGTCACTTACCATCAGGTGAGATTGAGGTCAAACGCGGGTTTAGTCACTTATAAAAAAAAATAAAAAAATAAATAAATAGTTGTAATGTATTGCGTCAAATGAGAGACAGTGAAGTGCACTAACTCAAACATAAAGCAAGTCTGGTAGATACCCGGTAAGCATAACGATTCATAAGAAACTTCCATATTTAAGATGGTTAATCAAGTAACTCGACACCATCGTGCCCATTTACGTTCATGAAACAATTATGCATGAAATCTTCGATGCATGAAATATGTTGACTTTGTCATCACGTATTTGGGAAATAAAGATGCAGTAGTTTTTAATCATTTTTCTTCAGTGGGAACGTCTGTAAAGATTTTTAACGAACATTAGACACTCAAAATCATCAGACAAATCCTTTAATTGTTTATACGTAGGTCACAGTGAAAGTTTTGCGTAACTTAAAAAACCAAAATGTTAAAATATTATGTTTATTGCTTTTCAAAGTACCTACTCTCCTTTACATTTTAAAAAAATTTAATGCGATCGAACAATGACCTCGAACACTTCTAAAAAATAATAAAACGCACAACGAGACCGGTATCCTTGGAATAGTTTAACTAGCAAAACTCAATACTGAAACAACTGGTAAAGCATAATTCAGCTGAATCAACATTTATTAACCTTTGTTCTTATCATCGGCTATTATGTGCTGTTTTGACTGAACTAAGTAATTATTTGCTGTATCGCTTGTAAACATGTACTTATTTGTTGGGCTGACTGGGTAATTAAATGAAACCACTTTGTCTCGTATCTTCTATAACTACATCTTATAAAAGTACTAAGTACTAGTGAGCAGTGTTTGATCTGGTTTGCACCAGTTTAAGAGTTCTCAGGGCCCACAATAGGCTATTACACATCACAAGCAGTCGGTTATAATATCGATTTGAAAATAATTCAACTGCAAACACAACAACTTAAATCCAAACCACATGCAACAGACCCGGTCCTTACACCTACTTTATTAGGTATACTTACATCTGTAATTTATTACCAACACAATAGGAACTAGTAAATATTTAAACATTAATGTGAAGCTACACTGTGACACCGTCCAAACATTTAGCAACATCTTCAACTCGTAAAGTAAGTGTTTTAAATGCACGTTTCATTGTTTTTAAACGAACGAGGGGCTGTCACGCTCTCAGATCGATGACGAAAATTAAACGCTTCGCCAAAACGATGCCAACAAAAACACGCAGCGGCTGTAACTCGAGACCTGCATAATCCACGTAAACCTGGCCATCTCTCATCCGATACAAAACATCTTGCGACTAGAAATATTGTGAAAAGCTGCGCCGATCGCGCGCGCAGATAAATCACACGTAGAGCAATTCCCGCGCAGTTTTCCCGCCCAGAACCATAAACAAGCGTCCTCCTAATCCGCGGATTATCGTGAGGAGACACAAGCGGTGCGCACTACTATTTCTTGTAAATAATTGTAAATCTTTGTCAAAACGCAACGACAGATACATATGTCAGGGGATTACGGGTAGATTAACCCGTTTCAAGCTATTTTATGTAGCGCGGTTGTTCGTCGCGGGAACTGATGACTTCCATCCCATCCTCTGTTAATCTGGCAATATAAAACGTGGTCGACGAGGTGTTGATGTTACTGTGGTAGTTTTGGAAGCAACTATTTACTTTTAGTATGTTGTCGTTGCGCGCGCGGCTACGCAGAGTATTTTGATAAGCAGCGTCGTGTGGTATTGTGTCGAAATTGAAATAATAAGGAACCGGAACGAGAAAGGATTCCAAAATTGGATCTTGGGATTCTTTCAACGGGTTGTCAATCACCAGCTAATCTCGTCAATGAAAAAACGGCTTACTTGGTCAGTCGCATAATGGCCGCAGTCGGGACAGAGTTGCCGTGTTTGTGGAGCATTGTGTTTGTGCACATTTCGCTGCTCGCTGCGATTTGCGTGTTTGCACACATTGCTGGCTCTCAATGAACTACCCTTTGAGACGGATGTTTTTCTTGTGACAATTTGTATACAAAATAGGATTTGAGTATGATTATGAAATTTCACAAACTTTGTACTTATTGTATAAAATAGAATACTTACCATAGGAATGGGTCACGTGTATAATATTCATTCATAATATTGAATATCCGATGGAATTATTGTATTAAAGACGCTTGAATTTATGAATAAACTATTGTGTGGATATATTTTGCTTTAATCCGCCTTTTCCATGACAATTTATTGTTATCGCAGGGGCTGCTTGCAAACACGTCAATTAACTATATTCGAACGCGAATATCAAAAGATTTAGTTTTATGAGAAAATATTTTAATTGCAACATTTTTAACAAAATGCAAACATGAGAAACTGTTCAAATCTTTTGAAATATTTGAATTTATCATCAACTTTACGTTAGTGTTTGTTTTCTGACAACTTCCTCGCTTTTGATGACTGGACGAAAATAAATCATAAATAAAAAATATGATTGCGTGTGTGGATCATATTTTCCGGGCAGTGAGTAGTTGTGTGGAGTACTGGCAACACTGATGCCTGCGCACTCGCAGCTTGTTTACACAACAACAGCTCTGCGATGGCGGCGGGTCCATCAGCCGCACTTCACAGAGATCATAGTTAATTAGTTTATCTTCGAGTGGGCTGAGTTTAGAAATATTTATCTTTTTACTGCGGCGAATGTTTGATTTTTAGTAAGTCGCTACGGTTATTAAGATAAGGTAAATATTTAGGGCACTGCGAAATGTTCGTAGAAATGTACTTGCAACATTATTCATTGGCATATTATAAGTGTATATCATACGATATCAGATGTTAAGCAACGCTCGGTGCGGCTGGTATTAGGATGGGTGACCGCCGACCATTCAATTCTCACGACGACTTCTGTGCTTCGGAGGCCACGTTATGCAGTCGGTCCCGGGTGCTGTATACTTGTATAGGTACAGTAGTATAACGTATTCAATTTTAAGGTGAATTTCGATAGTTGATTTTGATACATAGATATTTATTTTGTTTATTAAGTGGTTGGATAAGCAAAAAACAATAAACTATAGTGTTATTGGGCTAATTATAGCTTAATACCGATATGAAAAAACTGCTCACAGATATTTACAAACACGTCACTAACTCACTTAGCCATATACTTTACTGAAATAAAAACCGTAGTACCTTATAGTGCAATGGCTTACGGAGGGCTGGGTTCGCCGCAGACTGGGGTTCAAAACGAGCGCGTTAATATTGTTCTCTATTCAAGAAAGAGTTTGACGGCGTAAATCTAGTTTGTGACTATAATTATTTCCTTGGACTATATATCTATCTTGCAAAAATCATTCAAATTAAGTCAAACTGCCCAGGATCTCATCCCAATTGTTGCAAATAACTGGACTGTATAACTTTTTGTGCATCATGATTTATCCTTTTAATAGTGACAGTACTTACTTTTTACAGAGGTCTCTGCGGGTGGAAATGTCAGATGAAAAATTGAATGATAGTTATGGGCCAAATTTTACAGAAACACATCGCCACCGCCCACTAAGCAATGATTAAGAGATTTGTCACAACTTAGGCAATCTTTATCTTGCCTGCAAGGGCTTTAATTAACTCTACACATACTTAATGATTGAGTTAGTAATAGTCATAGTTAGGCCCAGTATGACTTGGTAGGTATACACTAGGAACATCGTATGAAGATTTAAAAATAGTATATGTTGCGCATGATTGCATCAGGTCGAAACTAAAATCGAAGGTTCCTAACAAATCGACGTGTTTTCAGAAGTTACAGTAATTCAGCGAATTTCAGTGTTTGTTGTAATTTTTGTATCGAGCTGTAACACAAGCCAGCGGCGGCGGACTTCAAAGGCGCGGCGGCACTTCAAAGCGGCTCGTCGGAGATGTTAACTCAGTTAAGATATAATTTGTATTGAGTTATTGTTAACTAATAAATTTAGTATCTATAGAAGTTGGTCGGAGCTCGCCTCGCTTGCCACTTACTTGATAAATCGGATCAATTAATGAACTGTTTGTTAAATCTTATACTAAATGTGGACAGTTATTTTTATTGGTTATTTTTTATTTAGTTACGGTCTGTTGGAAATTGAAGCCAATTTCTTTATCGTTTAGATCTGGATTGGGGCAGCAAGGCTCCGGCAAGTCGCCTCGTCACGTCGCGTTGCGCAAACTTCGAGTGGTGCTTATTCCGCCTCAATAACCTGATTATTGTCTATTCTTCACTTTAGGGTTGTCCCTTGTTTAGTATTCTAATGGTTCTTAACAAAAATGAGGATTAGTTAAGTAACACTTATTTACAAAACATATTTTATTTTATACTTTTAAGTTTCTATATCTGCGAGGTAAATTTTTTAAGAAAAAATTTCATCTAAATATCCTTGAATGTCAAAATCCAAAAAAAACATGGTTAATATAAAATATTTGTGATTTCGTTTCGTTACTGAAAAAATATAAGTCAAGCAATTTAAGAAAAGTATATTACGACTTTAAACATCTAAGTAGGTACTGCCAAAATATTTAAGATTAGGTACGTAACTGACTCGCAGCAGCCCTAGGTCGAATTCCCGACATCGGCATCTGCGCGATGCAAATCCGATAACACTGTTTGCGGTAATTACCGGATCGATTTGTTTAGAATATCCGATGTCCGTGTCTCGAGACTCGACGCGCGCCACAATAGGTACCCCGAAACGCGATACTTCTCTTGTTTATCGCGTAATTACGAGTTCGAGGGGTCCTTTCCATTTCTAAGTGTTTTTTTCCCAAATTCCTTTTACCTAAATAGGGACGGAATTTGTTTTGCTTCGAAATTGTGCGAGTTTATTGTATTGCGATAAGGTTCTTTAAGATTTGCGGTGAATTTGTGGTTTATTGTTATTTTTGAGGTCAATTGTACGTAAGTCTTGTTTCTCCTTATAGCATGATTATATTTGTCCAGTAGGCTTAATGGCATCACTACTACCTAACCTAGGCTTATTTGAAGAGGTATGACCAGGTTATTTATTATTTAAAATAAATATTATTGCTTCCTAGACTTCCTCCATTTAAGATATCATAGTCACAATTTTTCTTACCCGACTATTTAGTATCTTCGTTATTTATAGTATCTATTATGTTTTAATCTTATTCTTAAATGACTAATTTATTTAACAAACCGCTTAAAATACGCAATGTAACATAAAACTGTCTACACCAAAACCGTGTAGTTTACGTAAACTCCCTTGTATCCTCCATCTTTCAGCTACAAACACATATTAGTCCACGGAGTCGCCAGGCGGCGCGGGCGCAGCGACGACGGCCGGGACTCCGGCAATTACCGAAGTTAACCTCGCCGCAGGGGTCACATACTAATTTAATAACTGGCAAGTGATACAACTAGCCTGCCCTGTTGGACCTCGGCTTCAATTACCGACCATCTTGCGACTCCTCGCAACCTACTTGTCATCATATCAGGCCATTTCATCTTACACTCTAAGGAATTTGAAGAGAGTTTATTTTTGATTAATGCGGTGAGTAAATTATGTTGATAAGTTCTGCATAGATTAAATAATTGATTCACTCATTAGTTTCTTTTTGTTTGCTTTGACCTATAGATTATTTTGGGTCTATGGCAAAGTCTTACCTACTTAAAAGTTTGTGGTATTGTCAAATTGTACTATGCATACTATAGAAAAATCTCTACTTTTTCCTTAGTTGAGACTGATTGTGTTTTATTGGAGTGTATATAAAAAATCGAATTCGAGTTGCACCGCCATGTTCGATATTTCCATGATCTTGGTTATCATTAAGCTGCCTACGGATAAGATCGGCTATAGGATTTCGTAAGTTTACTTTATATGAAGTCTCTCGCCAAATACTTGTGTTTTTTTATCTTCTTTTTGCAAGCATTGCAGTTCGCATAAATTTGATTTTTAAAATTATAAATACAATAGCTTTATTAGCTTGTTCAAGTTGGCCTTTATAGTTCACAAGATCATCGAATCAAGGCAGTGGCCTGCGCCCGCGCTCCGCCATCAATTGATACTCCATTTTGATTCAATTTGAACAAATAGCTGAACTCAGACCTTTTGTATTAGATCTTATTTTATTATTGCTACCAAATAACCTTTTGTTGTTCAGTTAGCTAGTAGTACGGTGACTCAAAGTTTATGATAATTTTCCAATTCAAATAATGAGTTGTAGAGTCTTGGTAATAGAGGACAATGATTTCGCTTTTATATAGGAGACCCGTGTTTAATTATAGCCTCATGTGATGTCAGTTAATAACAAGGTCTAAGTTGCTCACAGACGTAGAAACAAGTTGACATGGTAAGATATATTTGTCGGCAGCTTTATACAATGAAGGGCGATCGATCGATAGTGCGGCGGTTTCTACATGGAATAACACTAAGTGGGGCTCAGTCAGATTAGTCGCCTTTTGCTGCAGTCTTATTTAGGTGTATTTAAGCAAACATGAGAGGGCTATTATTAGCCAAATATTCACACTTTCTTCTTATATCATTGACACCGGGCAACTGTCAGTGAGATTTCATCACAATGGCCCAGGCGTTGTTACAGATACACATTAATTTTAATTTTCATATTAAAATAAGACCTTTCCAAGCACCCAAATGGATCCTACAGGGGTTCTTCCAGCTTACCCACGGGCCATGAGCTCTTAACCGCCCCTTCGCATTATAAATATTTACTTTGAACTATATCAAGCTGGTAACTTTCTCAAGCTGATGTTATATTTAAATATGTAAGCTAAATAAAATGGTCTAATGATATTCTTACTTGAGGAGATCCCTCGTCACAACTAATCAAGTAAGTCGCACCATGTTATGTAGGTACGAATAATTTGTACTTACATGATTTACATTTGAATTAATTTGCCGGCAATTTAATACGAAAAAGTTCAGCTAAACTTGCACGTAAGTAGGGATTGTATTGTATTGCGCAAGGTCAAGGACTAACGACATTTATATGACCAAGTTGTGTTGGTATTCGAAATATTTAGGTTAATAAGCAGGTTTCTTGCTAGGATACAGTTTTAAACAAGAATTTATTTACCTATAGTGCGTTTGTTTCAAATCATTGTTTGATCTTATTTATTGTCGAACTATCGTGAACCGACCCTGGTGTACCAGCTCTGTCGCCCCTGGATAAGTGTGTCCTGGATGAATCCGCAAGGTGGTAGAATCCCTTCAAGTACCGACTGCCTAGCGATCACCCTTTATATAAAATGACCACTCTGGCGGTGATGTGTTCCCGCAATATTTTATAAAGAGTCATCTAGTTCGATCGACCACATCTTCACTACCATAAGGTGAGTTAATTTTATTTTTTATTAATATTTCGTAGCCACAATACAAGGCACATCCAAATCTATATTTCATCCAGAAATTTCCACAGAATCAAGACCTACGCAGCAAAACCGTACGGCACTCCTACTGAATTAATACGAATGTGTTTTGTTGTTATCATGAGTCAAAACACGTCATAGAGAATTTTATGAGTGATTATTTTTAAGCAAGAAGTTTTAGACTTAGCCAATTGAAGATTTCCGTCACCGGACATCATAGTGCATGACGCGATCGAGTTTGCCCGCGCGCGCGCATTAATACGTTTAAGTATAATTCGGGCGACCACCGCGGCTACCCTCGAAAGGGAAGTTTTGTGAAGTAATGCAGGGAACCACAACCTTGACAGCGAAATTGTAAAATAAATTCTAAACAATTTCAATAAATCAATATAAAGTATACCGAAACCTTTTTAGTAACAGGTTTTGTGGTTCAGTCTTCACACATTGTAAGTAAAATATATTGTTACCATAAATTAATAAAAAATAGTAGGTACAGGAAGTCTTAGGTACGTTGAAGAAATCAGACATAATGCTGTTATTACATAAAATTTGACAAGATATTTTATTTATTTATTTTGTGCGAACGAATGAACTACTTTTAAATAATTTCCTCAATTTGGGAAAAAAATATTTAAACTCACAAAATATGTTATACTTTCATTTTCACATTTCTTACTTACTTTTTGTTGACTTTAAAAATAGCAAAAAACTAACTTTACTTTTACCGTGACCGCTTTAAAGTATAAATATAGAGTACCTACCTACACACCTCAAATTCACGTATTTAGGTATACAATACTTTAAAATTGTATGCGAAACGAATGAACAAGTAGCATTCAACTTCAATCATTCTAATTCAATATATTACATTACGAACACTTTTTATTTTTCTTTTTGACACTTCGAACTGTCACTTTACTGCATTAAATAATTATAAATAAAAAATAAATAAATATTTTTGACACTCACACAACAAATTAAGTTCCTTGAAGAACTTGTGTTATGGATGCTAGATAACTGATATACTTAAGAAATATACAAACTTACATATTGAATAAATACATTTTTTTAAATTAGAATATAAACTTAAATAAACATATAAACAACCATGACTTGACGACTAATATCTGTGTTCATCACACAAATATCAGCCGTCGCCGAGATTCGAACCCAGGACCTCTGGCATAGAAGGCAATGTATGTTACCACTACACCAGCCGGTCGTTTGACAAGGTATACGGCGAAATGATAAACTTTGTATAAACTATGATAAAAAATTGTACCTCGTAGTGTTACGCAGAAATGTTGTCCACCCCTGTCGCCCGGGCTAGCCGCCCGCATGTTTGCGTCCAGCAATTAGGTCCACGTCCCCGTCATGTCCAACAAGTGATGTTTTCACCACACGCTGATGACGTCTGGCGACGCCTGATGGAGGATGTGCTAATGGACTCGCAATCTCGTTTAAAATACAATTTAATTACGGGTTATTGAGAAAAATCTTCCAAATGGGGTACAAAACATTTTGACAGTGAGTTTGAAAAAAGTGAATTCGAGCAACGAGCGGCAAATAGGGACATAGAATGTCCTGTTAAAAAAATATTTTGTACTGGCCATAAGTAACTTTTCAGCAGTGTTAATTTATGGTAAACCCGGGACTGTGTGTACTTTTGGATGTTCATGTGACGCAATGGTGTAAGTGCTGAACCTCCGCAGCATAAGTCCTGGGTTTGATAAATTTATTTCCGATGTGCAATATCAGAGCAATAGCAGAGCAAGTCTGCAAACTTAGTTTATGTCAATTTGGGTACTTTATTTATTTATTTATTCCACAAACGAAATAAATGAAATTAAAAAGGAGCACACATTGCGTCTAATTAAAAATGTAAGTAATAGTAATCAACGACTGCAGAGCATTAAAAAACCGACTTCACGTCAAAACTTTGGCTGAAGTATAAGGTCGTCAAGATAAACAATCTCCGAATTTAATAATAATAAACTCTTTATTGTACACAAACATGGTTATACAGTTAAAAAATAAAAATAATGATCACAATTAACAAACAAAGGGCGGCCTTATCGCCGAAGCGCGATTTCTACCAGGCAACCCAGGCATTGGTGGAAATTAATGTGGGCGAGGTGTACGGCTCGTAAAATAAACTACATACGAATAATTACATATATATATACATAAACGTTTACATAAATAGGTACTTATGTACTATATAAATAAATACTATATCAATACACATATAAATAAATATGGATAGTTAAGATGGACAGTGTTTCACCTGGTAATGCCGTTTAAGCATTCGTTTAAAAATGCGCGGTGTGCGCGCCAAGTGAATTTCAATCGGGAGCTCGTTCCATAACGTCACCGATCGTATAAAAAAAGATTTTCCTACAAATGTGGTTGTGTGCGATGGTGTCGCCAGGAGTAAATTCGATGAAGAACGCAAGTTTCGGTCGTTATTGGTATACCGATAATTCAAGCGGTCTTTTAGGTACGCAGGTATCGCTTTATCGTACAGAATACGGTAGACTAGAGAAAGAATGTGAGTATTCCGGCGAAGGCGAATAGGAAGCCACTTGAGTTTAGTGCGGAATTCAGATATGTGGTCGTATTTGCGTAATCCAAATACAAACCTTATGCAGAGATTTTGTAGCCGCTCAAGTCTATTTAGCAGTTCTTCAGATAAGTCTAGATAGCTGGCATCAGCATAGTCGAGAATAGGAAGTAAGAGATATTGTGCAAGCGTAATTTTAGTGGCAGTAGGGAGGAAATTGCGAAGACGCTTGAGCTAATTCGCCGCGGCAAACATTTTCCTGCTCAGCTCAGTGACTTGTGGTTTCCATGAAAGCGTGCGGTCAAAGACAATGCCCAAGTTTTTCACAGTCTCGCTGTATGGTATAGAGACGCCGTTAAATTGAACTTGAGTTACTGAGCTCCAGTTAACCCAAGAAATCATTTTGTGACTACCAATGATAATTGATTGAGTCTTAAGAGGGTTGACCGTGAGACCATGGTTATAACTCCAGTCCGATATTCGTTTTAAGTCAGCGTTGTGTTGCAGAATAGTGTTTGGTAGATTCTCCAGACTGTTTTGTGTATAAATTTGAAGATCGTCCGCATACAGATGGTAAGAAGAAGATATATTGAGAGTAATCGAATTGATGAATAGAGCAAACAGGAGAGGAGACAACATGCCACCTTGCGGCACACCGGTTTTGATATCACACCAATCAGAGAATTCCGTCTCAGTAGATATACGTTGCCGGCGCCCATGCAGGTAAGAATGAAACCAGTCAATAGTCGATGGAGATATGTTAAAAGAACGAAGCATTTTCAAAAGTATGTCAAAATCTACTGTATTGAAGGCTTTACTGAAATCCAACAGTGTTAGAACAGTAAGCTTCTTCTCCTCCATGCCCATACGGATATCTTCTGTGATATTAAGCAGTGCAGTAGTCGTACTATGCCCAGGACGGAAGCCAGATTGTAGGGAATTCAGTAACTTGTTTTCATTAAAAAAAGTGCTGAGCTGCTGATGAACGAGTCCCTCAAGTACTTTGGAGAGGAAAGGTAGGATGGAAATAGGGCGATAATCAGAAAAGGAAGAAGGATTGGTTTTTTTAGGGAGAGGTGTGACGATTGCGTCCTTCCATGCATCAGGAAAGACACCATCAACAATACAGTTGTTCAGGATACAAGTTATTACAGGAAGGATAATGTCGAGGATAGGTATGAGCATCTTACGACTAATGCAGTCTGAGCCAATGGCATTGGAGGCAATAGAGAGCATGGTCCTTTTGACACCACATTCCGAAAATTGACTTATTGAAAATGATGGAATATTTAGATTCGGTAAACTAGATATGTGATTCAGAGTACGGATTTTTGTGGCAGCGTCTAAAGAGCTAGAAGAAGTAAAATGACTATTTAATAAGTTGAGATTGACATTTTTAAGAGAACTTTAACTCTTAGATTTACCGATACCCAATGTTCTAAAAAATTTCCAAACTTTAGCTGAATCGCCGTTTGAGACTGATTTGTGGATATGGCGTCGTTGTGCATCCCTACACATCGTGTTGCAACGATTCCTCAAATTTTTATACAGCAGTGAGTTTTCGTCAGATGGATTTCTTTTCATTTTTGCTTTTGCACGGTTCCTTCTTTTCATCAGTTGCTTAATGTCGTCCGTCAACCAAGGAGCAGGAAGATGCTTAATCTTAACAGGGCGTAGTGGTGCGTGTCTGTCATACAGTTCAGTAAGGAGTGTATTAAAGGTCTCAATTTGGTCGTTGATTGCTAACTTGTTGACAGCAGCTGACCAATCAATATGACTAGCATCGTCCAGAAGTTTTTCTAAATTAATGCCATCAAAATTACGCCGCAGAAGGGTTCTCGGCTTTGCTTAAGGAGGGTGAATTTTGTATGAAAGTAACAATAAGTCATGATAAGAAAAAGCGTCCGGGTCTAATTGACTAAAATGGGATAAGTGATCTATGGAGGAGACAATAGCTAAGTCAATAAGAGAGGGAGAACTATGGGGATGGCATTAGATTAATGTGTGGCATTAGACGGGACAATATTGAGGTTGGTTGACCTAATTAATGAGCGAAGTCTTGAAGATCTAGAATCAGTTTTCAGAAGACACGTGTTAAAGTCGCCCATTAAAATGGTGTGACCATATGAATGTACCAAGTCCTCCAACACATGCTCTAAAGTAGAGAAGTAATCAACTCTTGGTGGGCTGTACATAACTCCTAGAAGCACTTTAGTTTGGCACAACGTTATTTCCAAAAATAGGTGCTCAACTGCACTAGTTGGTGACGAGGTTGATGCATTGACCACTGAAAAAGGAATGTGTGCTCTAAGATATATGGCCACGCCTCCACCAGTTCGATCAGGACGGTCACTGCGTATCAGGCAGAAGCCCGGCAGTGCATAGGAAGTAGAGGAGAGACATGGCTTGAGCCAAGTTTCTGAAACAAGGATAGCGTGAATAGCTTTGCTATCAAAAGCTGCCAGCATATCGGGGAAGTGAGCTGGAATACTCTGCGCGTTGATATGGACCACATTAAAGTTCTTAGGAAAATCCGAAAAATGGTTGTCGAGCGCAACGTTTAAAGAAGGAGTAATACTATGGTAGCTACCTGTACTCTGTGATGAAGGTGAGGAACATGAAATATAACCAGGCAAAGGTATGTCATCTTCGCTATCAGAGATATACATAAATGCTAAATAATTAAATAGTACTTATTAACTATAAATATTAGACTACTTATTATATGCCTTAAACGATAAAATAAAAATAAAACAAAATAGTAATAAAAACAAGCTCTACCTCCGGCTAAATTACTAAAATAAAATATCTATAGATTAAACATTTTCAATCTGATAATATATGATTGACAATAATATAGCAATCAGATTATTGACATTAACTTGCAGATTTAAAACGCACTGTCAGTGGTTGTTGTAGACTGACACTTTGAAAGTTGAAAATACGTCAATAGATTCTATTACAATGCTCCCAATCAAACCGTGTTTTCTCCAATACGTGACACTGGCAGTAATAGTCTGTTGAGTAGCAAAAACGGCTGGTTGCCATAAAAAAAAAAAATAGATTCTATTATCTGTATAGAATAAACGTAAACAATTAAATAATTAAAATAGATATCGGAGGTAGAGGAAACTATTAAGAAAAATATATAACTATATCTACACATATACGTAATGGAACTGGGGAAAAGGAAGCAAATATTATCTACGTGTTGGACGCTTACTCCTTACAGCTTTAGATGGCTTCGACTGCACCGGGGATCCAGTATCTGCATCGCTAGACTCGGGGTTCGGGATTGCGTTGAGGTCGATCATGGTCACGATCCGATGCCGCACATCATCAGGACCAAGCACGAACAAGGAACCGTCCTGGGTCCAACACCGCGTCACGCCGAATTTTTGACGAGCAGCAATGAAAGTGCTATGTCGGAGTTTTGTTAAAAACTCGGATACAGTGATGCCCGAACCTTTAAGAGCCGTCTTGGCTTTCCAAATTTTGCTTTTTACCTGCATATCAGTAAACTTAACAAGCACTGGACGGGGCTTATCAGGACGAACAGATTTTCCCAACCGATAACAGCTGCTTATGTCGGCCTTCGTGAAATGAGCAACCTTCATGTTTTCATTTATTACTTTTGCTGCTGCGGAGGTCACATCTTCGTTTTTATGCTCTGCCAAGCCATGAAGAAGAAGATATTTTCTGCGGCTGTGCATCTGTATCTTGTCCAATTCGACTGCCAGGAACTGCACCTGCTTCTGTAGATTATCCATAGCTTCAGTAATAAATATTTGGAATTTATTGAAATTTTGAGATAGTGCAGATGAAGATGATGCTGGGTTGGATGAAGTGGTAGTCTTGTTCAGTTCCCTCTTAAACTCAGACATTTCTGTGTTGAACAAATCCGCCATGGCAACAATAGTTTTCTGGATGGATTCCATAATGTGAGGTTAAGTTAAATAACAGTGATGAAGTGTAGAAGTTGGAGATTTTTAGTCTTGGAGGTAAAGCTTGTTTATTACATGTAAAATATGTACATTAATTTGTGGATTATTGTCAATATCCAATTAAATGATTATTAACTTTGATAAGTGCTGTTACTGTTTCTATGGCCTACCCCCAAAAAAAAAAAAAAAAACAAAAAAAAAAACAAAAAAAAAGCAAAAAAATACAAAAAAAACATATTTGAAAAAAAAATTCATGAAGAACTCAATAGATTTCGATGAAATTTATATGAAACCAAATGGAAAGTATCTTCTGTCATATGAAACAAGAATCATTGAAATCGGTTCATCCAGTCAAAAGTTATGAGGTAACAAACACCTCCTCCTTTTTTGAAGTCGGTTGAAAAATAGGCTATTCTTTGTAATATAACGTAGTTCTTCACATAATAGTAAGATTTATATTATGTTTATATTTCGACATACATACATACATACATAACCTCACGCCTGTCTCCCTTTGGGGTAGGCAGAGACAAGGGAACACCAATTGCTTCGATCCAGACATACCTCTTTCGCTTCCTCCACGTTCATTAATCTTTTCATACATGATCGCCGGTTACGGGTACTTTTAACTAGGCCCTTTTTAAGAACGTCACCAATTTGATCGGCGTACGTTCGCCTAGGGCGGCCCCTTCCGACAGCACCATCCATTCTTGCTCTGTAAACCTCTTTCGTAAATCTACTTTCACTCATCCTTTCCAAATGTCCAAAACCACCGTAGCATACCCTTTTCAATCTTAGTCACTACATCTTCTTTCAATCCGCATCTCTTTCTTATTTCACTATTGCGCACCCTATCACTCAATTTCACTCCACACATGCTTCTCAACGCTCTCATCTCCACAGCATTAATCTTGCTTTCATGTCTCTTCTGCCACACCCAAGATTCACTACCATACATAAGCGTTGGCGCCAAAACTCCCTCAAGTACGGCAAGACGAGCCTTATTTGGTATAGTTTTGCTTGCCATTATCGAGTATATGGCGCCATTAATACAATTTCCTGCTTTTACTCTCCTTTCAATATCACCTTCACACTTCCCATCTCTTGTAAACAGGCGACTGGTGCAAGGCCGTTATTGTGCCACTTTATAAAGGAAAGGGGTCACAGCAGGAATGCAAAAACTTCCGTGGCATTAGCCTTTTGAGTATTGTGGGCAAAATGTATGCAAAGATATTAATCGAAAGAGTGATGGATGAAACAGAAAGCAAGATCTGGGATGTGCAAGCGGGATTTCGAAAGAGGATGGGATGCACGGATCAAGTCTTTGCCTTAAGATCAGTAACCGAGAAGGTTCTGGCTAAACACCGAAAGGTTTTCTGCTGCTTCATTGACTTGGAAAAGGCGTATGACAGTGTGATGAGGAATGAACTTTGGTCAACACTATCCGAGTTTGGGGTGGACAGTGACTTGATACGGGCACTCAAATCCTTATATAAGGACTCGAGTGCTTGTGTCAGGTTGAATGATGACTACACAGAATGGTTTAGCATCGATCGCGGTGTTAGACAGGGCTGTGTAGCGTCTCCATGGCTGTTCAACCTATTCATGGATAGCTGTTTGAAAGATCTGAAAGAGTCTGAATGGGGTTTAAAAATGAATGAGACAGTGATCAAAACTCTGCTTTACGCCGACGACCAGGTTCTACTTGCATCGTCTGCGTCGGAATTGCAACAAATGGTCTCTGTGATGCATGAGTCGTTTAAAAGAAAAGGTGTGAAAGTGAATGTTGGAAAGACGAAAGTCATGGTTATGGAGAGGAATGAAGATATGACGGAATGCAATATTATGATAGGGGACGAAAAAGTGGAACAAGTGAAAGAGTTTGTATACTTGGGGTCCTTGTTATATTTCGATTATGTTTATATTTCGATTTATACGTCGCATTAGTAGGTATCTAGATACATCTGCATCGCATGTATTCCAACTTAAACCTCTTGTTTAGTGACTATCAGATGAGGTGGAGGACAAGTTTGGATAAAAAAATTGACTTTTTGATATTAATTTCAATGTGCTAACCAATTGGCCTAGACCAAGCTTCTCACAACGTAAACAAAACATACTTATATTAAAAATGTAACATTGTCCACACAGCTAGGTTAGTTGTCGGTGGTCAGTGGCGACCCGGCGGAACGGATTGAGTTAACACGAGCCGCGCGCACTCACGCACCCTCCGCGCCGCGCCCGGTGCGAGGTGTAAGCAGGCGCGGTGTTCGCTGTACGCGTTTCTATGCCAGGTTGTCTGAGTGCCATCTGTGGAGATACAGGAACAACTGTTTTTGTATATAGAACAGAATATGATAAAGTTTAAATTTTTCGAGGAGCAGCATAACGGTATTCCTCTCAGCATAGAACTAGCACAGTCTGGATCAGGGGCTTTTTCAGGTGTAATTAATGTAGGTACACAATAAATAAACAAACAAGATATTTGTGCTATGAAACGAGGGAAAACATACTTAGCCCTGTTTGCTCCATTTTGAAAGTCATCGAGAGTAAAAGAGAATATACTTACAGATTGTTTGTAATGATTAGATATATAAAAATACTATTTTTCGCGGTCCAGAAAAATATCATAGCGTCCAAAAAAGGTTTCTTACAAACTTGTATTTCCCTTGAATTGGACCACAATTTCCCGTCAATTACCCCGATCCCGAAGCATCATCCTCGCAGGAAGGTCAGCAGCTGATCTCCAGCAATTAATATCTGTCCCCCGCACCGGCGGCGCAGCGCAGGCGCAGCGTCACTTACGTGATAAATGTCCGGCCGTGATGATGGGGTTAAGCAGCGACTATAAATATCACCCTGGTTAAACTCATTGCAGTTTAATTTTAATTATATTTATTGCTTTTGGGAAATCTATAACTTTATTATGATTGATTTTAATTTTATTAGTTTTTTGATTTGTGTTGGTTTAAACTGTATCTAATGTCTCTAGTGGTCAAGTTTCTAACAGTAAGATTATTTGGATTAATGAAGTTTACTTTCTAATTACAATTTTAGTATCAACTTTTTGTTCTTTCTAACTCAGATACCTACTTTAGCAAATTAAGATTGTCGTCAAGGACCTTGACCACCTAAAGGAACTAGAGACCGTCTTATTGAAATGAAATGAAAATGTTTATTTCAGACAAAAAATATCCATACACTTACACTTAATATAATTATGTAATAAATAATAATATAATATAATTAATTATACAATTGTTTATTTAACACACAAAACCAAATTACTTTAAAAACGTGTAGTCAGTACTGATCAGGCTCAAATCGGCTATAGAGTTTCAAATCCTGTTCATTAGTTTGTTTCTTATGTATATGGTGAAATTAGAGGCAATGTAAAAGTTGGAGAATTCTTAAGGTTGCTCTTCACTATTTCCTGAAGCCCCGCGAACGGCGGCGGCGTGAACATGAATGTGGACGTCTTTCGCGGTGTTATTAAGATACAAGTATGTAGATACAGTCCGTATTTTCTTAACAGTCCCATCTACTTAATAACATAACATCGATTTCCAATATAATTAACATTCAGCAAGTCTTTATCGATATAATATCTACATTTTACATTTTATGAAATCTGAATGTTCTCGGGGCATAGGTACTACCTATAGGATAAACATACGAGCCGATTTATCTCGGTATTCGCCAACAAAGTCAGTAAAACTATCGATTTGAAAAGACTGTTTTCACGCGCGGAATTCAAGCACTTAGACCAGTACCTCTATCACGAATGAAACCGTTAGTAAAAGCTAGTTCTTTATTCAATTTCATCAATTGACTGTTCTCATTGAAACCGCTAAACAGGATCAACAGGAGCAACAAGCAGTGAATGGCAATCCGTGTGTCACAATAGCAATGTTGATGAAGCCATTGTGCCCCGAGCCGGACCTCAATTGGAGGACTGAAGCGCACGATGTACCCTCATGTTGAGGTTTCTAAAGAATTGAATTGTGACGCTCAATAGCCATTAGTGAACTCGGCGTATTAGCCACTTTAGTATTTGTTATATTTGGCGAACTGAAGTCTTGCAACTTCAGTAGATTTATACGTAGCTTGTTGAGGATTTGGCGGAATAACCGTTTGTAACAGAGATGGATCCGCAACGTTCAGATCTGTACTGCAAGACAATGTTTGCAATTTTGCAGATATGTATGTACGTAATCAACTTGATTGAGAAACTTTGTTTTTGTTGGGAGACTGTAAAGCACGAGAGCAGTAAAACAGTTAAATTATTTCTGATCTGCATCGGCTCGCGTCATTTTAAAGATGATTGCATATTATTCGATAATATTTAGACACCTTTTTCTATATAAAAAAAATTCAAGAAACGTGTTGCTCTCTCCAGAACTCTCAATTAATATCTGAGTGACCTCTGCCCTCCGTACTCCGAGCACGTCCCTCCCGCATCCACAGAGTTTACTTCGATTTTAGGACCATTAAGAGAAACACCTACTTATAATCAGTTGTCATAAGGGTGTAGTATAGATTGAAGAATAAGAAAAAAGTTAATAGCGATTTGCTATATTATTCGCAGTTCGCTTCTAGGACAAGAATACATAACAGTATTTGCCAAACAGTAACGCTTTAATGTTTGTCCCACATTTGGACAGCGCGGGTTTTAACGCCGGTTTTTGTCTCTCATGCCCTGATTATAAAAAGGCGCGTATCATTAAATATGCCAAATAATTATAAAACATGATAATATTGTAACGCATACGATGATAATTAGGGTGAACATTTGATTTGTAGCCAAGACATACCTTCCTTTTGAATAATTAGCAGTTAAGGTAAATAGTAAATCTCCACCAAACAAAACACTTATTTGTACATTTCTATTACAATTTTATTTGATACTTTTGTGGATTTTATTTGAACATACTTTACAAATCTGAGAATATCAATTTTCCTTTCTCAAGCTCATCCTGATGAATACGCCCTTATCCAATAAAACCATTGACTGTAAGAATCTCCGAATTGTGGGAACGACTTTACATGGCGCGGGTTTGATTCCGGGATTGTAACATTTTGTACAATTATGATAATAGTGATCTATTAGTGATTTGATACCGATGCGGGACGTGTTTACTTCACTTGCAGGATTGTGGTAATTGTGTCTGTTTGCCCACTTGCTGAGCTCGTGTGTCAATATTGTATTGTGGTTGTGTTTGATGGGAAGATAATTTGTTGAGTGTATTCTATTATGTTTGTAGTAGTTTAGATATAATTTGCCCGCAGATATATAAATGACAATGTATTATAGAAGGTTCATTACAAGTATTGTGGAACTGAATTCTTCATTATAGTGCCATTAGAAAACGTTATCTTTAGTTTCATGATTAAAGTTATGTATAAGTTAATTTTAACCACATTTTATCGCTTTTAATTACTTGTTAAAGTTGACAGTTCTTGTATATTTAACCGTATACCTATTTTAATACAGAATACTGCATTGGCAAAATACTGGGTACCTTCCTTCAATACAATTCCTGATACTTACTGTAGACGTATAGTCGTTGGAAAAACTCATTCATCAGAACATCTCATTTGTATGCATTGTGGACCTCGTTATCACTATTATTGTCCAATAAAAAGGCGAGTGTTAAAAAATATTTATATGAAATAAAATACTATTTAAATGGATACAAAATCCTTACGTTTATATTGTATCTATCAATTGCCACCAACTAATAGGTAAGTGTATTTTTTTAAATAAGTGATTAATGAAATTCTTCCAAAACAGTAATTCCATAGTCGTCTCCTTAGCTAATCAAAAGTCGTCCAAACTCGCTGGCCCTAAGTGGCCTCTAAACGAAAGTTAACAAGCGAATTAGTAGTGCGTGCGGTAATTGCATTAACGGGAGTCGAACCGGCGCGCGGGCGGGCCACCCGAGAGTTCGGGAGTCGGGAGCGAGGAGGGCGACCGCGGAGGAAGTTGTGATCTTTGGAGGAAGTTCCCTATTGCTTGTTGTAGCTATTGAGGTGACATGCGATCTTGTTGTGTTTGATGGCGTTTTTCTAGACCTTTGTTTGTTGAAGGATAAAATAGCTACTTAAATACAATTTGTACATAACTCTGTAGCCTGAAGTTAGCCTGAATATAGGGTAAAATGTATTTTAAAAGGTGAAGTTTGACATATTGTAAGATTTTTTAGTTTATTTTAAAAACTAAGTCAAATCCTTTTATATAGGAATATGTTTCTAAATCTATACAACAGAAAATTGCTTACCAAACAAATTGACAAGCTCAAATTCCTCAGATTTTAAAGATTTTAAATTACAAGTATATGTATATATCATCTAGTAACTTTTTCTCACACATAGACCGGCCTCTTTATATGCGCATTTATCACTACAGCAAGAAAATACCATCAAAAATACACCTCACAACACCGCAACCCTAATACTAATAAGATAATAGTTTCTAGCCATAGTTAAACTGTGTACGTACGCAAGATCTGCGGCTCTTTTGAAACGGTAAATATTTTAGTACAACCCGGTCATGAAAGGATCGCGATCACTTGCAATGTTTTTATAATCGCTTTGATGAGGCCGCTGTTTACGTAAACAGTCTCTTGCGCAGCGTAAATACGACTCCAGCGAAGCGTCTGCGCAGCTCCCCGCGCGTTTATGGAGTTGCGAGTTGGTTAAATAAACTGAATCACAAGTTGGCCAGGTTTTATGGAGAATATTAGTAGGTAACACATATTCTGTAACTTTTAAAAGTTTGAGTAAGGTAGATGATATAGCTGCTACATCAGGAGAAGCCCATAGCAATACCTATCCTTTAATGCTTGGAAAGTAGCAAAAGTTTTTTAAAAAAGTTGTAGAAGAAATTGCTGGATTGTCTATCAAATTAATCTCTAGCTTGCATAAGCACTCGTGTGAATGCTTAACTACCATGAAAATTTGTAGGTATTGACGCAGTACTATTGCTGATTCGCGATCATATTGTGAAACCATATTTTCCTCACACATGCAAGCGCCTGCAATTCTGTCACAGTACACTTTTATTGTGTCGGTAAAACTTTTCCTCGAAAAGCTTCAATTTCCGCTAAACTTTATGAAAAATCACAAGTTTCATGTCAACACAAAAACAAAGTCCTCAGCAAGACATGGTTTGTTGGCGGAGTGGCCGGCCGTTAGTGAGCAATGTCTATTGTATGTAAACTTAACGCCTTAAGATTTCGATATCGTGTGCCTTAAAGCATAAGCGAAACGGATGTGATCTTCATGAGCGGTATCTAAGAACGTCACGAGTTTTGAGTCATTATCAAAACCCTCTGTAATGAGCCCACCTTAAGAGTTCTCATTTCGTACATTTCTCCATACTAACATAGAAGCCTCATACCGTCAAAATTTGATGTTGAACTCTAAAAAATTTGTAAAATATCGTTTGGTCTTGTCGATATTTAAGTTTGATACTAGACAGCGTAATGCTTAAAGCAAGCATTTTAAGATTACAATCATTAAAAAAAAAATATTTCAACCCCCCTTTTAGCGCAACTTTGGGCATAAATCATTCTCATATAAACAAGATCACATTAAATTTATATATTCAACGGACCTAGTTTATTTATCGCTTAACTGCAAATAAGTATTTTTTTGGATAATAATTTGCTGACTTTGTCATATGAACATAATTCCTAAAAGCATTTTCTATTTCGATTTCTGTAAGAATATATTGTGCGTCTCATCACACATTTCAAACTCTGTGTGAAGCTGAGTGAAATAGCAAGATGGTCCTGCCGAACCCAACGACGAGTTTTGTTTAGCGAGCGGCGGGCTCTTAATGAGTGATCTCCTCCCCTGGGTGACGAGGAGATTTTTAGGATTTCGATTTTAGAATTTTCAGAGCACCAAAATTGCATCTAACAAACCCTAACGACTACTGCTTAACGTGCCCTCCGAAGCACGGTAATCGCAGTGACAAATTAATGAGGTCACCCATCATTGTACCGGTCGAGCTTTGTTTGTTTAATCAGCAATATCGACAGGTGCAACTGCGCCACGATAAATTCTTAAGGTACCTATATGAACTACTCGTTGTACTTTCTCAAGTTGCGTTTATAACTTTGTGGCTATTTCTAGCTGCTTAAACGTAGCGTTGTTGGAGTAATTGGTGCTACACGTGATCCTCCCGCGTTCTCCCCTGGCTTGCGGCGGCGACGCCAGCGCTCTCCACTTTGAAGTGGCGGTTTGTTTACCGCGGGTGTTTATTATGATATTAGCGGAGCCACCAGCCGCACTTATTCACTGCCGATTCACACGCCGGATTAACCACAATGTTATGCGATTATTTTAGGTGAAGAGTGCGTGTAAGTAGACAAGGCCCTTGTAGTGGAAGCTCTACAGATAGCTATAGATTTATGTAGTATTTGCAGATTTGACGCAGAGGGTGCTAAGTTAGAACCTGAGCTTTAATCATCCTAGGTAAGATTTTGGATAAACGGATTCGTAATTTGTGTCTTAAACTATTGTCAATGTTTCAATCGTTCAACTTTGTAAAGCAATAGGCGGCCCATCAGGAGGTGCAGCGAATTATCAGTTCTCAGAGAGTTTCAGATGGGTAACTGGAGGAAGACTTTGCTGCGAGAAGCAATTTAACCAAGTAGAGGATTGCATGATTTATCATAAGTTTTTGGCGATGAGAGAGATTCGCAGGAGATCTGACCGAAACGTCTTACTATCGATAAAGTTAAGAAACTCCTATAGTTGGCCTACAAACCCGTACAAACAACTTTTTGCGATTTACTGTACCTATACTCGCGATATATCTATTACAACGACATAAAAATCCATTAATCAAGCGTACCACAGAAATCGATAAACAATCGATATTTTCCCGATAAACCGATCGGTTTGATATAGCAGCACGACACGTTGTATGTCAGCGCGCGCGCAGCTTCCGGCTGCTTTGATCAGCGGATGGAAACATTCATCATACCGCGAGAATTCGATGTATTGACAGGTTTACGACGGATGACGTATGCGCCGCCGGGCCTAGTGCTGCGAAATCGTTCACTACCTAGCTATTCTAAGCATTTTAGTGTAGAATATCTGCGAAGGTTGTTTCCTTCACCCGTGTGCTTTTATCGTAGAGCTCATCTTCACTTACCACCAGGTGATGTGGCGGTCGAACGTGTGTTTAGCAGATAAAAGAAATTAAAGTGATCCATGATTGAAAAGTGGGTAGTATTTAGTCGAGTAACTGTATAAATTAAAATTTCAGTTGACAAAAATAATGAATCTCAATAAGTGAATAAGTAAGAAATCAATGAAACAGCGACTTGAAAACATTATTTAATCGCAAAGTTGTAGATTATTGCTGCCGGTGCGGAAGCCCGGAAGACCTAGTAGCCTTTCTTGTCGAATATTTTTTTTTCATCACAATGTTAATAAATGTTGTACTTATTTAAAACAAATGTGTGAATATAGACATTATGATTTTCAATTTTCAATAATATGCACCTAAGCAACCTACTTGTTTTCTTATCAATACATATAATAAAACAGTAAAAAAAACGTGTCTGTACATTTAATATTTTTACAAAAAAAATTATCTAGGGTTATAAAGAAATGAAAAAAGAGTAAGAATCTGAAAAAAAAAATTTGTCTGTTTGTTTGTAAGTTTGTCTGTTTGCACACGCTAATCTCTGGAACCGCTAGACGGATTTGAATGAACCTTTTTTTGATGTATAGCTGTGAAGCCGGGGCAACATATAGGGTATATTTTATTTCGGTTACTGGAACACCTGATGCAGAACCCTTAAGGGATCATCAAAACCGTAAGAAATATAGATATGATGCCTTAAAAAAAGTTGTCTAGGATGACGAGCAGATTCTGCAGACATAAAAAAAATCTAGGATCTAAAAAAAATTTAATAGATTTTTAAAAGTTATGCCTAAAACTTACTTTACTAGAATATGGTGGAGATGTTCGGCATACAGATCAGAAGTACTCATTGCTCAGTTGCGCGTAGACCGACCATGAGTCTAAGGTCGTGGGTTCGATCCTGCGATTTGTTTTTTATTATATTTTTTTTTATTTTGTTTACAATAAATACTTAATTGTGAGCAAAATTGTCTTTGACACCACTTGATTTCAATCAAGATCCAAAGAGATATCGTAATAATTTTAAAATAACTCCGTCATAAAATAGGTAGGTATGTTCGATAAGACGCGGGCAGGCGAGCGAGTGATTCGCTGGCATGGCCGGCCACTCACGCTGTTAATTGTTCGAGATACCTACCAAACTCTGGGTGCCTATGACCATATTCACCCAACTTTTATTATTTCACTTGGAAATAAGATTTCTCTGAATGAACCACCAAATTTTTGTAACGGTTGGGAGTCAGACTACCCACGAGTTTAATTTTATAACTTTCTATTCCAAAATATTAAAAATACTAAGTTTTTTTCAAATCAGTGAATAAGTCCGAATTTGACCTCATTCTCACCTGATGGTAAGTATAAATGAGGTCGAATACCGAAGCCAAGCCAGTTCTATCATAAACCCGTTTGCGGCTCTAGAACTGGCTCTTTATAAAATGTTTTCGGGACGCGTCACCGCTGGCAGTAGTGGTATTTGACGGCAAATTTCAGTCAGTCGAGACAGTCAGTTTACCACCAAGCGGGGCTCACTCGGATTAGTCAATTATTCAGAAGCGGTAGGGTTATTCTAGGGGTAAATTATAACTAAATTGTCGTCAAAATCAATGAAAGCTGGGTTTCAATATTTTACATGAGTAAAAGCTAGGTACTACAAACGAATGGTAGGTAGTTATAAGAATAGTAAGTAGTAATTTGACAAGACGTTGAATATTGAAACGCTTTATACGCTTCAATATTCAACGTGTATGATAGCTAAATCTACTGTTCGTAGAATAAACGAACATACATACATATAACTTCACGCCTTTATCCGTTATAAAACCTCTATCCAATAAAACCTCTATCCCTAAAATGACTTTTAAGGTATGCCCGGGAAGAGAAGCAACTGGTACATTCTATGATTTTCTGTTGCTCCCAGTCCAGCGTGGAAGCAACGAACGAACAGTGTTTTTGATATTGTAACGTGGCATTAGTAGATTTGATAGATGTTAAAGCGTTCGGATAGCCAGAAGAAAAAAAACTGAACTACACTAAAAGTAAACATGGGAATAAGAATTCAAAGGAAATTCTCCTGGTAAAAGTACTAGGGGCTTAAAAATAATAAATCTGAAAAATAGTTGGTATGCAGTAGAAAATTTTGCTATGTTGATAGGGCTAAATCATTAATAAAGCTTCTTGCGCGATTTAATACAGGTAGGTACAGAAGGCAGCAGGTCAAGCGTTACATTACCTGTCAAATTTCCCCAAACAATGTTAACTTAGGTAATGTCGAGGGCATTGATTTCAGATTCAAGTAAAAAAAAATACCGATTTGTAACGCTTGATGTGCTGCCTTCTGTACATACAGAGATATATTATGAGAAAGTTAAACTTAAAATAAGGGGACTCAAGGTTTTATTTATTTCGTGATCATTTCTAGCTCTTGGAAGTTAGTAACCGTAGATTTAGAAGTAGAATAAAAAGTAACGTAGATGTGTTAACTATCAAAAGAAATTACATTAAATTGGCTCAGCCATTTTACCGTGAAAAGTAGCCAATCATAACTATAGATAGATACACATTATACACTGATAATGGCTGGATGGATGGATCTTTGCTACTCTTTCACGCAAAAACTGCCGAATGTATTCTTCTGAAACTTTACAGTAATATAGCTTTACTTAGAATAAAAATAAGCTATAATTAATGAAGATAGGTATTGCATGAATCATGTAAAATTTAAGACACTTTGGCACTTTTTTATGTTTGTAATGTACCTAATATAGTTACCTATGTTTGTGGTTAGGAGTTATACATATTATTTGGCGAAGATTCTTCATTTTTATTTTTGTTATTAAAGATAGTACTTAGGACCTTGGAGAAGAAAATAATCTACTCGAAATACTAATTCAATACAGACGAAGTCGCAGGCATCAGCTATGTAATATACCTACCTACCTACCTATACTTTTTCACAAAACACCTAGGTGAAACTGCGGATCACAGCTTTGTTGTAACAGTTTTTGAAGTAACTCTGTCTGTTTATCTATCAGTAACGCTTAACTACTGAATCGATTTTGACGAAATTTTGAATAAGGTAATTTCAAACTTCAAGGAGGATATAATAATAGTATTTATCCAACTCCAACAACCGGTATCCACGCGGACGAAGTCGCGGGTCACAGCTAGTGATCAAATAAAGAGTCTGTGTTTTAGTCGCTCACAGTAGTTCAGTCGCACTATTAATATTTCACACTGTTAAATTTCATATTTTTTCAAGACGGTCAAATTTGTTGTTCAGTTGCTCGTTTCATTATTTCTATCTAAAAATATGATCATACTTTAACCTTGGTTTCTTAGGATTGAAAAGAGTGAAGACTAATAAGATACTAACTTCGGGGAGCCTATCAACGAAGAAAATTCATATTTAAAATGTATTAGGTACCTAGCAAAGTATCTCCATTTTGTGTCTTTCGTCAGTTCATCTCTTAGGAACTTAACTTCAACAACATGCACATGCGTATACTACTTAACCCGATTCGTTGCATTAAATGTAACTAGTTTCATTTGTTTCATACCCAAAACTTATCTGACTTCATCATTATCGTCATTAATAGACTTGGATGGCTTCATCGCACGTTTAAGCGGTACATGCGGAATATAATAAGCCAATATTGACCAGGAAATGCAACTTCATAATCCAAATAAGCCTTAAAAGTATAGATTTGCATAATCGTATTGCTGGCGCGACGTGTTTCGAAACCACCTGTCAGGCCTTACAAGTGAGGGAAATCTAATAAAATATTAATAATCACTAATATGTCAACGTCATAATTTCATGGTAAACTTACGAGTATCTTGTTGTTTAGAGTGCAGAGCGAGTGAACAACTCAAGTATAGCCGTGAGCTTTTTACTTACATACATAACTTCACGCCTGTATCCCTTATGGGGTAGGCAGAACAACGGAGGCTACAAAGCCATCTGATGTCAAGTTTGACAAAATTTGGAGGTATTAAAATAGAGAGAGACTATTGCAGTGACAGCCTATCGCCTAAAAAACCGTCAATAAAACCTCTGTACCTTAACTGACTTTTACAGTATGCCCGGGAAGAGAAGCAGCTGGCACATTATATGTTTTTCTTTCGCTTCCAGTCTAACATGGACGCTTTTTACTAACTTAATTGTAAAGGTATTGCAAAACATCCTACCCTATATAAGGGCCACATGAGTTAAACATAAGAAGCCGATAATTAAACAAAACTAAGCGACTCTATCAAGATAAAAGCGAAAATGGCTTCCCTGTAAAGTTTAAACGAGTGCCTTATCGACACGTCAACTGTGTACTTTCCACTCGGCTGGTTACAAAGCTTAACGATTGAAGATCATCTAAAAATAATTACACTTAAATGTAAACATTTTTGTACCGGAACCTGTTGTTTACTGGCAACAGGTGTAATTAAATCATTACAGGAAGTGGCGCGCGCTATCCCGCCATGTTTACAGCGCAACTCTTTGATGCGCGCGCGCTGCTTTGATCGCACAGTTTCATTATGTTTTCTTTAGGTTTCGATTTAGGAATTTATTTATCTAAATATGTAAGAGATAAGCCAAGACTTTTTGGTGCAGAAACAGGGAAATTTTAATGTTTCAGTGATTTATGATTGATCAAAGTTTGATGTCTGATCTGATCTGCTGGTTCGGTTAAGACTTGATTTACGAAACCAAATAAAAATATCATGAATTTTATAAATTAAAATTCCCTTTCATAATTTGAGATAAAAAGAGATCGACATCAAAAAGGTTCCACAGCGAGCAGTTTTTGTTTCGTTTTCGAAGTTTTGTTTGAAGCATAATTAAGTTTTACCGCGTGATTGTCACTTGCGCCTAGCATTTCTGGGAAGATCTTAAGATACCGAAGATCGATTTAAATTAAAATGTTATATAGAAGTGATGGCTACCCTTGTCATATTTTTTCGTGAGGACAGTAGTTGCGCGTACGCAGCCATGCAGAAACCGACGCGAGTGTGACAGCCGCGCCGCGGTGATGCCACGTCAAAAATAAAAATAAATAATAATATTTTGAGAGACAGAATTATTAAAAGGCGACTGATAGGAATGTATTTTTTTGTCTAACCAGATAACTGTCAATTGTAAAATTGTTTCCAAACACACAATTTATTGGGAATGGCAATTGCAGGACCAACTCAAATTAACGAGGTTTTTAATAAAACTTTACCTTATCTTCAAATGCCAAGTATCTACGTATGAAAGTAAGTAAAACGTGTTTCCATTCGGATACTGAGCTCATGAATATTCATAAAGATATTTCAGTATTAAATAGATTTGGCGATAAACTGCGGTAAGGAAAATATCCGAAATATTTGAAATGGACCCCCGCGCCCGGTGATGGATAGCGCCGCCTTATCTTTGTATTAATTACGTGTTTATCAATATTTTATATCGCTACAATTGTTACTTCTAACTGTTCAGAATTTATGATATTTCGAATGTTCTTTACAATTTAGATGTTATTAGATTACGTGGTATGATGGAAGTGCCTACAAATGTTTCGCTTGAATATTGTTCGTAAGAGAGAAACTCATAGCTTTGATGAAAGATACAACATTTCTTCTTCGGCTTTACCTTCCATATTTCCATATTTCAGCTTCCATATTTCACGTGATATTTATGTATTATTTTTAAGATATAATTACTCAGCTGCTTAAATCCAAAAATAAAATAAATATTTACGGTGTAACAAAATTTTCCTATTTGTACAGGGTGACTGATGTCAAATTTTAGATATTGAAGTAGAGCAATCTGTACTCGATTCTGATCATAATTATGTACTTAATAAAAGTAGGTACTTAATTTTCCACCAGAATTCCATATAAATAAATAAAGAGACATCATACACTTTTCCCGACGCGCTGCCTCAGTCAACGCGCACACAGTAGTGTTCCCACCACACCACCCGCTATGTATCTATTGTATTACACCTATGTAACCATGCGTTGTGTAATGAATTCTTTAACTTTCGGTTAAGTTTACTCAGTACATAATTAATATTATTTTTATTTTATGTTTTCTTTTTCATGAATGACGTGATAGACGTCCTCGAATTTCGAAAGTGACCCACCAGTCACCCTGTATAAGAGTACCTACACATAATATATAAGCCACTGACACATAAAAGTGCTAGTGGTGCCGTGCTGCTTCACCCGCGTATTATGTCCCTGGCGCGTGGGAACGTAGTCTCCATTTCAGCGTAAAATAGTAACAAAAGTCCATCTAACCATCCAACAAACTCATTTAAACGTTTTTGATATGAGTAGACTCTATTTCTTAGAAAATTTTATATTAAAACGCATCATATAGATACACATAAAAAAAATGTTTCTCTATTCTAATATCTGATAGTATTTCTGCTATCTATCAAAATGACGAATCGATTTACTAACGGCGTTGTATCGGAAGCAGACAAGAGGACAAACTTGTGTTATGACGTTTGAACTTTATAATTTTTTACTGTTTTGATGTATTGCCACAGTTTTTGTGATCCCAAGTTGGTCTAATGTCATATTTCTAGCTGTGTTTTTAACTCACAAACAGCTGCACGGGTCGATGCTATTGAAAAACGCTTTCTTAAATTTGTTTACGTTGTGGTATGTGCATTTAAATTAGGAACAGTTTTGGAATAAATAAGAAAAGGCTCGAGCGTAGTTATATTTTCTTTACAAGCAAAGAAGTGTGATGTTGATGAATGTGGTGGAGCCGTGGAGGCGCCACTGTCGCAGGCTGCGCTGTGTTGTCCGACGAACATCATTGTTCATCTTTTGTTTCAAACTCTAGCTGATTCCAAATAAAAGAGCTCAGCTACTGATTTGAATGTGAATAGGCAGTCAACACGGTTAGCCATGTGTGTTTGTTGCTGCCTAGATATGAAGTGCGCGCCGCTCACGCGATTGTCAGCCATTGTTTAGAGATTTTTAAAATATTGACTCAAACAGAGTTTATTCATGTAACAAATGTTAAATGTTAGTTGTGTGTTCAATTGTTTGTTAATCCTAATTTACATGCGGCGTGTCAATTGGCGTCGTTTCGATGTGCAAGTACGTTAATTTTGAATTTGTTACGGAGATAAGCCCAACTTATTGGCTTTGTTGGAATAAATTAAGATGTGTAATTTTAAAGCAATTTCTTTGCATGCCAAATGTTTGTTTGTTGTTGGATCGCGGTCGGATTGACCTCAATTTTATTAGGGCAAGTGATGACAATGATCATGGGCTTGAGAAGAGCTGGCTTTTCACAGCCCTTTCCAGCGCACATATTCTCTAAAACAAAGATTATTGGCGGCAGACTCAATAAGCACATGGCACTGACCAATAGAGGGCAGAAGCAATGGTTAGTTAGAATTATAACATTGAAAAAATAAGTTCAAAAACTAAAACTCGACTATTGAAAATACGCTCTAAAAAGTAAGAAACAAGTAATAGCCTCCGCTGAAATATTTATGTATTAGGTACGTCATATTGATAGAGATATGTTGAAAGGGTAGCCGTGATCGTATGCCATTTTGATTTTATTTTATTATTAAAATGAATCTGTTTTGCTATAAAAGGTGGCATACGACCACGGCTATCTTTTAAACATAACTCTATCAATATGAAGAACCTAATACATAAATCTTTCAGCGGAGACTATTACTTGTTTCTTACTTTTAGAGCGTATTTTCAGTAGTCGGGTTTTAGTTTTAGTTTTTTTTTTCACACGTTTTGGAGTAATAGTGTTTACATATTTGAAATGTGCTAACGAATTTCTTTTCTTTGATATCCCACACGAAACCGTCGAGATTTGTTATTTTAATTCTTCACCATAATTAATATTTGAGCTGTGCACAAAGCTCTTTCATTTGACACCCCACACAAAACCGAAAACAGTTTTTTTTTAGTTCTTCACTTTAAGTCCGCTAGAGGGCGCTGTAGTCAATTTAACATAACTTTATGTAGCCTATAACCAGCGGACAGTGAAGAGGCTTCCACCGAAACCTCATTTGTCAATTTGGATTACTTAGTAGTTTAGAAGTTCTGAGGGAACAGATGAACATCCATACCCACATACATACATACATACACGTCAAAATCATAACCCTCCTTTTTTCTTCGCCGTAGTCGGGTAATTATTATATTTTTGTCTACCTTTTAGGTATGTGCACTGAAAATGTGACAAAATGGAAGGTAAACACGACGTGATTGTTTAGTTCTAACTCTAAAAACTCAAAGCGAGAAAATGTTCTGGACCAAAGGCTGAGGTCGATGAAATCTTCATATGTTTTTATTATATTACAATGTGGAATGAGCATGTTGGTTACCAATAACAATGTAATCAACCTACAACCATGTAAATCAACAAATCCTCAGGAGATGTCTGGACGTTTTTTCTACAATGTTCAATCTTACAAGAATACTTATTTCTTGTTAGAAAACCTCACTCAAACAAAGCGAACATTTTGACAGAAGGAAAGCTTTGTGGTTGATACTACCCAGCAGTGGACTGTATGGAAATGTGGAGGTTGGGCAGTACCAATGGGATCTTGAAAATAAAACCTCGTGGTGACTTGATAATAATAACTTGGCTTCGTTGCGGTATTTTTCAGGCAGGCAGTATGAAGAGCACGATAAAAAGTAAATCTTGAGTTTGTTAATTGAAGTCAATATTAATCTCTCAGACTGCCGTTTAGACTCCAAAACTGAGCAATACCGTAAAGAGAGCCGCAGTTTAAATTTTATTTTAATTCGTTTTTCTCTTACATTCTGAGTTATTTCTACAATTCGTTGTTATGTTTATAACTTAAATTAAGGGTTATGTTTATTAAAGATGGACAATTTTAATTGCTACAAAATGCAAGAAAGCCTAAATTAAGAATATTAACAATTTAAATTTAAAGATCAAAAATATAGTCAAGTTTACAATTTTCCCCTAATCAAGTTTACATATTTTGTTATTTATTTTATATTTAGCCTTATATACATAGGATTTTATTACTAGAGTATATAGGCAATCCTATGTGCTACATAATTATATAAAAAATCTTATCAATACAAAAAGGTAACATGGTGTAAAAGCCATAAACATGTGAAAGAGAAGTTAAAATAAGACAAAACTACGGGTAATAATAAGTTAGTACCTATGGTACATTAATTATTTTTAGAAAGATATAAAAAATAGAAATAGTTATTAAGTGACAAACAATCAATTTACAATTAATCTTACATACCTATTAAATAACTTTGGATAGCTTGCCTAAAGTTAAGGATTAATTATAAAATTTACAAATAATTAAATATTGATTGCTGATATCTTTCTAGATTATAGCACCTAGCTTACTTCACTTTGGGTAAAGGATTTAAAATAGCCGATCTCTATGATCGTGTTGTACAAGGCAACTAATCCGAATTAAACAATAATATAATGATCGATTATACGTATAATACAAAATACGTGTCTGTTGGGACACCGAATTATCGGCTTAAAATGTAAAATATAATCAAATGTGACATAATTTATTGATTGCTCTTGTTTCTTGCCGTTCTATATTTTTCCCAATAATGCCAATAATGGCAGAGCTAAGTATTATTCGAGGCATTATTGACCAATACTCTACCTACTTAATTTATAATGCTGTCAGAATAATGCTGTATACTAATTGAGTTTTTATTGTCAAATAAAGACACAGAAACTGGGTCTTTACAAAAGATCTCGGTGGTCACTAACCAAGTGAATCCTGAAGGACGCTATTCTAAGCTGACCACACATCTAATGTCAGTAGGAGCTTATGTCTTTGAGTATTCGTAAGTTAAATGTCTCAGACCATTCTATGATGTTGAGTGGAGATGAGGTTGAATCTAGAGAAATGAAAAATAAACTGAATCTCAATAAACCAAACCATACTCATGCCTAAAGCAGATATTGGTATCAGGTTAGAACTTTACTCATGCTTTAAAGCAAAGCAAAAAATTACAGTTAGATTACTGAAGACAACTAATTTCAGTTCAGCTCAACAAATTGTATCTGTGTATTTGCAGCTAGTGAGTGAAGTGCAAAAATCGCGGCGGCCGCGGCGTCGGCGCATGCTGCGTCGCGGTGTAGCGTAGCGGGTTGATCAATTGCGACAACCGACCTATTGATGATCTACATAAGTTACTGCTTATGACGATCCAAATTACAGCTTTTAAGGGGAAATTATGCAATTTTATTGCTGATTTATTTTCGATCTAGAGTCAAACAGTAAATGTAAAAGAAGTTTTTAGCATCACTTGTCTCAATGGTGTGTGAGGCACCTTAGGTTCGAGTAAAATATATCTTGATCGGACGTGTCGATATATTGCCGGTTTGACGTTTCTAGGAATTACTAATTTCTACCTAACTTATTTTTTCAAATCCCATAATACTGGGATTTTTTCAATGTTATAACAATAGATAGGTAACATTAGATTACTCTTTGGTAAGTCTACTAGCTGAACGATCCTTTAACATGGCATTAGAAACACGATACCTGCTTATCATCAACTTTTTAACAGCAATCTTAAAATCGAACGGTATTTACACCGGCAAATACAAGTTTTCAGAATAACAGAGCAGCTAATAATTTCACAGGATCAGGACTGTAGATAAACTCATTCACAATAACGGTGAGAATTTTATGATTAAACAGATACTTAGTTAGTTAGTCATTCAGTATTCTTATTTACAAATATTCTAATAACGAAATAAAATAAAAATTGCAGAGCTAGTTTCAACTGTGTTGCAACTATACCTACCATTGAAATTCTGTTAAAAGAAATCCTCTGTCTCATACAAAACAATGAGAGACCACCTGTGTTTGTCAATTCTTTACAATCATCTGTTAAACTCGTAGTTGATAATTTTTCAAACATTCAAAAGAAATCTGCACTCCGACCAGAAGCCGCTGAAACTTAATGTTCCGTGTCCAATCACTGATTTAGGACACTGTATTTTTTCTTCTTTTGTGATATTTTTTTTCCATAGAGAGCGTTTCTTTTGTTTTGATTTTAATACCATCTTAAGCGACTAGATGTCGGTAGTCGAAAATGTGCAGTAAATAATATCAGGCGTTTTAGATTTACACAAGTTGACATCTTATTTGCCTTGAATTTTAAATAAACTGATCCTAGAATTATTAAAGAGCTTATTTTATGTTTTCTAATAGTAAACTTAGTTATTTTGATACGTTTGTTATTATTCCAAGGTATGTAGGTATGTGACGAGTTCTTGAACACATTTAATAACAAACTATCAAGAAAATGAGTACCTACCTAAATAAAGAGTAAACAAGTCCGTTTATATGATACGAGTACAGTCACGTGTGATTCAGGAATATTATCTAAAATCAATCTGCTCTGCATTAACTAAGGCTAGTCTCTATGAAATTGGTCGTAAATTAAATTCAAAGTTATTTCTTTCAAATTGAGCTACCGGAACACGTTTTGCGAGTTAGTTTCGCTACTTGGGAGACTTGCAAGTTTTGAATTTCACGCATCTAATGTTGTCGTATTGTTTTTTATTTTCTGAATGTTCGATCTAAATGCGCATGCTTCTTTTGCATTGTGCGCATGCTCCCGGGACTCACTACTGTTCTTTTATTGAAGTCGGATCTTAATAAGCATAGCACTGTTAGTACACAATGGAAGCATGATGCAGTCTTTGTTTCGATTCAGAAATGCGATGGGCGTGTTAAGTAACGTAGCTGTACTTACGCTACTATATCGATTTGTGTCGCATCTTTAGAAGTAATAAGTAATTGATTACGGAATTTTTGCTACACAGATAACTCTCGATTCTTAATTTTCATTTTTTTATTCATATTTTTTTTAGGTTTTGCTTGCCCAAGACAAAAAAGGAGATATATAGGGGAGCAATGTACGGTAAGGTTTCTTATGAATACTGCAAAGCACTATTTAAATTAAAAAAAAATAATTCCATATATACTATAGTTGTTACCTCAAAATAGGTTTAAATGAATAACAAGAAAAGTGATTTTATACATTAAATTAAATGAGTTTTTGATTTTTAAAATGGGTAAAAGTAAGCAATCATTTGCAATGGTGGTGGGTAATGGAAAGCAAACCAATTCATTATTTTGTTTAAATATCATTTACGGCTTACATATATATTACATATATATATATTATACTTACCATACCATCACTACAATTTGAAACCAAAGTATAATACAAAATACTTAATTATTTCGTGGGTACACACACTTGAAATAAATCTAATTATTTACAAAGTCATCTGAATTTGCTACCACTTCGGAAAGTCGATCTGTGTGGAAGTGGCAAAATACAGCAATCGTCTTAAAAAAAACATATCACAGCCAAGGAGTTTTATCTTCGATGCATTAAGATATTGTTCTATTAAAAAAACACTATATTCCAACCAACTATCCAAATTAAGTTTTTACAAGCTTGTGTTATGGAAACCAATAAGTGGAAATATAATGGATCGTTTTCCTTATGGGTCCGGTGGGACTTGAACCAGGGACCTGTCATGCAGCAGCGAAGGCTGTTACGAATACCTACTCCGGCGCAGCTTTGTCTATTTTCGAGACGAAACATTTTTAATAATAATAAATAAATATTTCTGACACTCACACAATATTATCTAGCCCAAATTAAGTTTCTTAAAGAACTTGTGTTATGGATAATAGATAACTGATATACTTAAGAAATATATAAACATATATATTGAATAAATACATATTTTTTATTAGAATAAACTTAAATAAACATATAAACATCCATGACTTGACGACTAATATCTGTGTTCATCACACAAATATCCGCCGTCGCCGGGATTCGAACCCAGGACCTTTGGCATAGAAGGCAATGTATGTTACCGCTACACCAGCCGGTCGTCGGTGTAGCGTGTAGCGGTGTAGCCGGTCGTCGGTGTAGCGGTAAACTTTTAATGATAAAATGTATTGTTTTAATAAATAGATTTAAATATTTCATATTTGTCTATTCTCAACATACCTCAATAAGGAAAACGTAGAAACAAAATGTATACCTCGTTAAGAGATCAATATTTAATCACTGTCTATTTTGTTTTAAATAACATTATTGTTTTCATCAGCCCAATCCCATATCTCAAAACAATAATCAGAAAAAAATATACGAAGAGTCCGCTTTGCAGTCCCCAATTATACGTTAGTCCTTTGTAGGACTGATTTATGTCGCCCCCCGCAAGCCGGCTAATAACGTCCACTCAGTAGGTTATTATACGACGTCCTCTCTGCATTCGAATTGCAATTATTTTAACTTTGTATGTAGAAAAGCATTTTTTGTGTTTTTATTCTCAAGCCACAATATTGCAAGTTTTATCTTCGCAGAAATAGAATCTGTATTCCTTTGAGCAGGTTGGTGTGAGCGGTAAACTGTAAGTGTTTAACTACTGTTAGGTGACTGCTGATTTCCGGAGAGTATTGTCCAGGGTTGGTGTCGTTCGCAGAAGGCTGCTGCAGTGTTTGGATGACATGTGCGCGACGTTTCATCCCGCTGTTGATCTAGATATTGTTGTGCGACAGATGTTGGGAAGGCGCGTTGCGGAATCAATCACAGGTGTCAAAAACTGCGCAACAGAACATTGTTTGAGATGTTATACATGGAGCTTTTATGTTTGCACCGTCAGGTATCAAAAGCTAATTTTAAACTAAATATTTAAGGGAAACTGTTTGAAGAACCCTTATTATTGGCAAATGAATTTGCGTTTGATCTAAGCACACCTGCTGGTAAGAAAAAGCAGGGAGCATACAAATAACCTACAATAGTCTTTTAATTTAATAGGGCTAAAACATATCACTGTCAAAATGACTTTAGATAAGGTACTTCTTAGCTTACGACAAAATAAATTACCTCCTTTTTTAAATGTCCGTACAACGTCGCATCTGGAATCTGGACGACCATTGTTTTTAAAAATATCTTGTTATCTTTGATTTATAAGGGTCACTGCAAACGGAAGCTAAAATATTCAGCAATCTTATAGTTTCACCGTTAGATAATTACTTACAACACTTTGTCGGTATTTCCAAGAATATTCAGTTTGACCCGCCGCCGCACGAAAACTAAACATTTTGCATGCGTAAACGCCGACTTTAGGAAAAAATCACCAATAGTAGTCATTTAGTCCTGAGGGACTCGCGGACAAAAATAATAAAAACATCACAGTCAAAATATATGTTGGCGTTACAGATGAAAAAAGTAAAAGAAACGGTGACTTTCTGACGACTTTGTGACACGCCGCTTAACTATCCCATCCGCAGATCTGTTCAGATCTAAGCTTTAAAATAAGAGATGTAAGAGTGATTATTTAAATTGAAGTAAAAGCGTCAAAACGTTTTTTCCTATTGGATTCATTTCGGGGCGTGGTCCGTCCCAAATGGAAACATTTGCCAATATTATCGTGAAAGGACTGAACAGATGAAATAATTTATTTCCCGATGTCGCTTTGTGTCCAAAACTTGGACCTTTTGTGAGTTTTTTGCGTCGGCTGCTTTGCTGTCCCGTGTGGCTCCGACATCTCTATTTATCCCTTTTAGTGAAAGAATACCGACTTTAACATTTGCCAGACTAATAATAGTTTCTGTTGCTTTGTGAATAAGAATGTTTTTAATGCTTTAAATATAAGTAATTTGTGTTCTTTTAGGACGGACTGGATTGGATGTGTTTAGTAGATTCGTGTTGATGACAATAGTATTAGAGTGTTAGTAAGTGATCCCGTGGTTTTGTGCAACCCGGCGACCGTTTGCTATGCACCGACTATTGACTTTATTGATTTACCTTAAATAAATCTTCTTTGGACGTAAGACGATTATTCTTTTATGGAGGACAAATGTAAACGGAAGCTATTTAAATGGACAGTTTTTTTTCTTGAAGATTTTTGTAAGATATGCCTGGAGAGAAAACAGTTTTTACTGGTCCATTTTGTGTTCTTGTAAATAGGAGACAGTTAAAAGCGATAACGAAATGCTAAAATAACAGTCCGCAAGATAAAATGAATATGTATGTATGTACGTAGCTAAATTGCAAAAACTTAACAACCATTAGAAAAAAGCACGTTGTTGTCAACTTGCCGACAGTGAGTTGGACATTTAGCGAACCAGGATGACTCAGGAGTTTGGCAGCTTAACGCCAGAAGCCGAGAAATAGCAAAATACAAAGTAATCATCAGGTTCCTCCCGGGGGTGTTGTGTGAACAACTCGCCATTATGGAATAAAAGTTGTTTGCCCATAGGGGCTTGAATATTTGTCAGCAATTCTGTTTTTTCTCGAAATTCTTTGCTTTTAACGATATAAATATCACTACCTGGGTTTAACGACTTGTATCTTGTGAAGAAACAAATTACCATTTGATACGTACGAGAGTAAATAACATCTAGTCTTCAATATTTTATCTAACATCACCAGACTGTGTCAATTTCAAAGATCTTGTTTGCTGGCTTTCCCATTTTGTCTAACTGTTTCAACTCATTCGATACATAGGGAATAGTTAGAGTAAAAGTATTTAGTCACGATGTATGTATTTTTCTATCAGAGTAGTAAAACTCGGTTATCTACAAAATTTCAAGCAGGTGAAAATCATCAGTTATATAGATATCGATTCATCAGTCATTGCTTTATCTTTGCTCTATCAATGACCTCGACTTATTTTGATTAAGCGTAAATAATATGGATTATAAAAAACAAAAACAAAGATAGAGTCGAATAGAGCCAGAGCGTTATAGTGAGTTTAGAAATAAGTCGACCATGACTAATGCAATTACCGCAATAGCTTTACGCACATAACTACCTTTCACCAAATTCTATACCACATACATAATATCTGGAAAAAGCACCCCACTGTTCTTTATAAATGCGACAATTTGTTGGACACAACGATCTCCTTTCATTGTCTCAAAGAAACTACTAAATGGCGTTCATTACCCCGGCCCCGAAGAATGAGGCTCGTCATGATATCCAAACCACTTTTGAATGACAGCTAATGTTCCATCATCAGTTTACAACCGACATATTCTAAACCGCAGCGTGACTAAACACGTCGCATGGGGTCCGCACGGTGCCCTAAACCACGAGCACTGTAAACAATCAACTTGTTTATTGTTTTATAGCACCCATATAACTTCGTCGCCTAAGAAAGGAGGTCTAATAATTTTAAAAATGCACCCGCAATAAAACTATCATGGTCGGAGCGAGAGGTGGACAAAAAATGCAATGTGCTCAGTGTCAATAGATTCGGCACGCTCGGTCCTCGGTCGCGGTTGACGATTCGGCCAATGGCGAATACACACACGTGAACTATAAGCGGAAGTCACATCTAAATCCCTTACAACTTAATATGAACGATAAACATCGGTCCCCTATTTAAATGAATGTTTCGCAACATTAGCGCAGCCATTTTGCGAAAGCTGCGTCGGCGCAGAGCTGTTGTACAAATAGTGTAGATTAAATTGATGTTTGTCAAACTTATTTGTTGCGCTTATGATGATTAATGTGCGGGTTTTGATCGCTTGTAAATATTTTAAACACATTTTGGCTTTAGGACAATGCTACTATAGGATAACTCAATTCTGATAATTGATACAAAAGTATTAATTTGACTTTCGCAAGTAAATAATTTATAAACCGAAAGCCTAGGTTCTATCTATATCATTTTATTATGAATACCGTTTATTCGATGCTCCACACGGAATTTCTGTATTACAATTTTGTACACTGCAGTATGGTTTCATGCCCAAACGTTACCCTTAGGCGATTGCATACAAAAGTATTGCTTGGCGCCCTGTTCAGTAAACTTAACATCTTTATAAATTTATATGTGACATAATTTAAGGATTTTTAACGGAAAAATAGTTTTTGTCAAATTACTACCGAGACCAGCTGATCTAATATTTTATTTTTCAAATCACCCTTAGAACTAATACTTAGGGCGTAGAACCATCTCTAGGGCGCCGCGCCGCCGCCGTGCCACGGGAACGGCACCGCGCTGTTACACGGCATACAACGCCGTACCGTAGAGATGGATCCACGCCCTAAGGTGATTGTTTTGTTCAACCTAGGTCAGGTTGCATATAATATTCCGACATAAATATATTATTAAAGCTAAAGTTTCCGTAAAAAGCGAAGTCGTCGTGGCGCCGTGGTTACTGTGTGTATCTTACGATTTCACAGGTTAAGCAACGTTCGGCGCGGTCGGTACTTGGATGGGTGACCGCCGACCATTCGTTTCTCACGGCGACTTCCGTGCTTCGGAGGGCACGTTAAGCTGTCGGTCCCGGGTGCTGTATACTTGTATACAGTAGTCCTTAGGGTTTGTCAGAAGCCATATCGGCACCCTGAAAATTCTGACATCCACCACCCAGCACTGGGCCAGCTCGGTGGATTATGGCCTAAACCTCCTCGTTACCCAGAGGAGAGACTCATGCCCTGCAGTGGGCCCATTACACGGAGTTGTGATGATGATGATGATGATGAAAGTTTCCCAGTAGTAATGTTTATGCATTTTCTTAGTAATGCCATTACTAAAAAAATTCATATCCCCTTAAAAATATTTAAAAACTTACAATATGCAGAAAGAAAAATTGTCTAAAATAAAATCTGAGGAAAAAAATTATCACACATTAGGGAGTGAAACATGCTTTTGATTGCTCGGCTGATTTACACTTATTTTTTTTTTTTTTTAAATACTAAGCCCGCGTTTTATTTTGAGGACCTACTTGCTGCAAAAGCCTACCATGACATAAAACATTTCTAAAAAAGGTGGCATGTAAATGACACTATTTTCTTAGTTTGTAATACGAGGTTTGTTGGTTGATTAATTATTATTAATGTATAGAGATAATTATATTATATTCTATTACATCTTTGTATTTTGTCCATTTCCGACATATGGAATATTCGTGGGACAATTCAAGGTGCCTGGTCTATGTTAAACTATCAACCAATATTCTATTATTGCCTATGACTATGCACCAAAAAATACACTCGAGAGTAAAGAATTAGGGTCGGGGACAAAACTCATGATATCTCTCAGACTATAAACGCTAGCTTATTCAAATAGAAGCCTCTTTAATGCCGAATTTAAAAAATAAAATATATTTTTTTAAGTAATGACTGGTAGAAGAATGGGGGAATATACCGCAGAACCGACTTAGAAACCTGGTGTGCCAAATCGGATAACATCCATCGTGAGATCACGAGGTACTGGAATTTGAGAAAATCATATTCTCGTACGAGAAAAATAAAGTCATAAATGTAATTGTGGTCATCAAGTGTAATTCGTGCATTTTTATTTTATTTCTTTTTGTAAATAATAAAATTACTTAAATAACAATTTTAAAAAAATATTTATGTATTAATTAATGGTCTATTTAACAGTTTTTAATTCATCAAGATAGCATTTATAATTTGCGAGATATCATGGGTTTTGTCTCTGACCCTAATTCTTTGCTCTCGAGTGTAATGATATGATAATGGACATGAAACTTAAATTAATCAAGTATAATAAGTATATGTATAGTTTAAGTAAAATGTATATGAAGATATTTATTTAAACTAAAGTTTGATTCTTGTATGCCGAGTATCTAAAATCTACTTAACAATAAAAAAAACAGTTCTATGAGTGTCAGTATTTAGGTCTTGATTTTAAACTCTATTAAAGTAAATTCCTATTTCATCTTGCTTCGCAAACCAGGATGAAGTAGGCTTTTCCTTGCACATGTATCATCGAGGCGATGATATTCGGCGGCAGAGTTTATACGATGGAAAGTTGCTAGTCAGGTGAAAGGTTCAATAGAATTGTCATCAAGCTTATTCAAGAGTCAGTGGGCTATTTATTGCTTATTCATAACTTGACAAAGGTAAACAAATTTTTATTTGACAGAGTAAAAAATCAAGAACTCAATATCGAAACTCATAGAAGCAAGATTGAGCTCAAACTCAGGTTTATTAAAAAAACTTTGAATCAATATGAAACTGAGTGAGATATTCAAGGATATTACAGCAACATTAATTCTGAATATCACACAAAAGGCAATGTCTGTTTTTTTCCAAACAAAAACTGTAACATCTTATTACATGCATATTTTTATGGAAGATTTACGACGTGAACAAATTAAGAGATGCGACAACGCAGATGTCGCTTCCAGCAATAACAACGATGGCAACATTCGCCACAATAAAGCTGCGGTGTTGCCAAAACGTCTGTTTGATAAATGATTATATTTTATGGCAATCGCCCTCAATACATGACGATTATGTCTCAATTGTTACAAATATGAATTTCATTTTGCCAATCGAAATTGCATTTTAAAGGTTGAGGTGTAGAGTTGCACTTGCGTTATCTGTTTCTGCTCTCTTTATGAATAGTAGGTACATGGGGTGTACGAATGTTATTGATAATGTTCAATCGCACGTAGCAAATTGTGGATATTGGCGGAGTCATTAGCGCGGCGTTTTGTCCTGCGCCAGTGAGCTGCGTACGCGCCACTATTCCGCGTTTTTTAAAACCGCTTTTAAGACCCTTTTATTTGAAATTTTAGGTAAACGTAATTTTGAACGGAAATAAGTATTGTTGTCGTAAGTATTGTTGGATTTCAAGTGTTTTATAAAACGTTAGATGAAATGGGATGTAAAAATAAATACGTTTAAATACTTAAACTTCTGTAAATTCGTAAGCAGTACGTTAACATTAATTTAAATTAAGCAAACTTTAAAAAACAGAGTGAAATTGTAAACTGGGTCTTTAAGATTTTTATTGTATTAGTACCAACAAAAACATATAATCTTTGTTTAGATGTTCACTCAAGATGTTAATTTCCTTTCATCTCATCTCATCCCTATTGTGTTATGACGGCTCGGATAAACAGCCGAGTCTATAAGCCACGGAACAGCAAACCATCAGAGACGCCGCAGCACTTCATCGCCTAACAATATTGTGTAACACAAAGTGATTTTGTTATTCTATCACAATCGTGATGCTCAATGAAGCGGCGAGACCACCCCAGCCTGCGAACAGTGCGGTCCCCGCTAAAACAGCGGATTTAACGGCTCCATGCCGAATCTCAATATTAGCGAGAAAGCTTTCAAAATAATCGTCGGCGTACCTCAAGGCGGCCTTTTTGAATCACTCTGAATGCGGATGTTTTAGAATAAACATGGGGTAATGGACCAATAGCAGATCCGGGCAGATGCGTTCGTCATACAGCTCGTGGCAATGATAATCGTGAGACCCAAATATAACTGTCAGAGATAACCAAATGAAGATACGACGATGGAGACACTCCGCTTTGGAGGTCTATGAAACCCACAAAATGAGTGGAATGCTAAAAGATTACAGCTACCACCTTACGCTTGACATCTCGTTAATTATAAAAAATGGAGTAAAAACTCAAGGATCCATTCCGACAGCTTAGCAAAACACCAATTAACTGGAGTCGATAACGGGGAGACAAGATTGGCGCCGTTTTGGTGAGATTGCTAAAAAACTACAACAAGCCACCCACGACCCCATCCTGTCTTTAAAAAACTAAAGCATTATATTAATGTGGGTTCCGTTAGCAACAGATTATTTATTTTAAATTATATATGCACTTTAAAATTTACATTTGTGTAGCATCCATTTATTATTTTTATAAGTTTGACGAAAATATTTGGAAATATTTGGACGTTGTCAGGTATCCTGTAAGATTTGCCAAAACATATAAAGTTTCTATATAGTTCTTATTAAATAAAATTTAACCACATTTACTTTTGATTTCCACTAGTCAAAATAAGAGTAATCATATCATTTTGACTGAATAGAATAAAATTGTGTATTTGTTTATGACAGTGTATAACATAACAAAAATAATTTCTTACCTCTATCAAAATGAAGACATACAAACAACTCCTGATACTCAAGGAGTCTCATTACTACCTCAAGGATCTCTAATGGGTTGACCTTAAGAGGTATCTAGCAAAAGGGCGGCTTGCGGCTGCGAGCAGACCTCAACCCTGCGATAGTTAACTTTATCAGAACATCCACTTGAGCCCAGCCCTGCGACCTGGGTGGCATCCCTAAGGCGCACTCGAGACTACGTAATTAATCTTGTACCTTGTTAAAACTAAAATGTAATGTTATTGCTTTTAAGTCCTTATGATTAGATATCTAGAATTAACTGTCCGGACAGAAATGATTCAGAATATGCCTTTTGCAATAGAATAGTCGCAGATCGTCTCGCTCAACCATCGCACCGGTGGTTTTGAATGTCAAAGCTTTTCGTAAACGAAGGAATACAGAAATATTCTACTCTGATGCTAAAGATCTCATCCCATGGTTCTTCATCCTGTAGGTCGGCTTAGAACAGCCCTACTGCCCCTGGAGAAGCATGTCGCACAAAGCAACTAATCCGAGTGACCACCGCTGAGTGGTAAGATCCCGTCAGGCTAGTGGTCCTTCACATAAAATTTGCCCCCCGATATTACTGCTCCGATCGTCACTTACCAGCAGGTGAGATTGAAGTCAAACGCGGGCTAAGTCCATAGTAAAGAATAAAAATGAATGGATGCGTTCCACCAGTTGACTAATCTTGTGGATTAGGCTTATGTAGAACACTATCAGGCTGCTTAGCGACCATCCTATATTAAGCCTACATCAAAGTGTCTTGCTTTTGAACGAAGAAAAGTATTCAATGAAGTGCCAGTTCTATGTGGCCCTATGAAGAAGACAACCTCATTGTTTCTAGAGGACTACGTAAGACCGTCTTAGATATTTAAAACAAGAGGTTGGGCACCAGAGACAAATTACGCATTCTCAATAATAATTTTAAGTTTTTGAATTTAAAATGCTCAATTATTCTTAAATAACTGAAAAATGTGCTAATTAAAAATCACCCGATCAAGAATCGAATCTGGGACCTCTCGCTTGCCGGATGAGTGCTCTTCCACTGAGCTTCCACTGAATTACTTAGCACATTTTTGTTTTTACATTATATTGCTTACGTAGCTCCATCTAATGGTATAGCTTTTTATTTAGCACATTTTTTAGTTATATATGTCGCAGTCATCTGGTTGAATTAGCCACTCAATTGGACGCCTAGGCCGTTTCAACCGGCTTAAGGACAATTAGTCAAGTCGTTGATCTCAACGTTTAACCAGTTGCCTAAACGTTGTTTAGCCATTTAGTTAAATTGGATATTGTTAAATTTATGATGTTTGATTTAAATATTAAAACATTAAAACGGAACTTATTTTATTATATTTATGATATTTATATTTATGCGCGAGCCGAGCGAGCGAAGCGAGCGTGGTGCGGCAGCACCCGGCGATGCGCCACAATGGATTTTATTTCCTTGTAATAATCCATTGAAATAAATAAAAAAAAAACTTATAAAAAAAATTTTGCTTGACTGGTTTTTCCGTCATGACAGATAATTTTACCATGACCTACTTGTTTTATTACTTTATCCAAAACTGTACCAAATTTAAATCACTTGGCTGAATTTTGGTCAGCCATCTTCAAGGGGCTAACTTTCAACACGCCAAGTTGTTAAACGTTGAGTTTTTCGTGTTCAATCAACTATCGGCCTAGGCCGTTGATTCGGTCTAGGCGTCCAATTGAGTGGCTAATTCATCCACATGACGACATATACACAGTCTTGTTTATGAAGCGGCTTTTACTCTCACGTTATTGTCGGAGGTGTCCGACTAGTTTCGTTCTCTTGCGGAGTCCTTCTTCAGGGGTTAATGAATTATGGCTCACCTGAAGTATTGACATTTTAAATACCTATGATTACATAGTTTCGGAAACAATCAAATAACATAATGCCCTTGTAATTTTGGGCATAAATGTAGATATAACACGATGTATCATACTTCGATGATTCAGAGATATCTACTTAAAACTTGATTCGGAAGTTATCTGTCTAGCTGTTGACGACCGTAGGTAGTCGTTATCAAAACAAAAACTGAAAATCGGCTGTTGCTATTAAAATTATTGACATATGCTTTGATGACCGGTTGGTGTAGCGGTAACATACATTGCCTTCTATGCCAGAGGTCCTGGGTTCGAATCCCGGCGGCGGCGGCGTATATTTGTGTGATGAACACAGATATTAGTCGTTAAGTCATGGATGTTTATATGTTTATTTAAGTATATTCTAATTTAAAAAATGTATTTATTCAATATGTATGTTTATATATTTCTTAAGTATATCAGTTATCTAGTATCCATAACACAAGTTCTTTAAGAAACCTAATTTGGGCTAGATAATGTTGTGTGAGTGTCAGAAATATTTATTTATTATTTATATTCAAAAGGAGCCCGCTTTCTTAATTTCCGAAGCCGACGAAATCTCGCTTCATTAATAAGTTCAACAGCAAGTGGCATTAAATTATGAAGCACAAAAATATTTCAGTAATAATTTCATTCCGTCAACATCCAAGATTTTCAACCACTCGAATCAACATCAATAGTACAATGGAACTAAATATGAAAATGGTCGAAATATCTTCCACCAATTTGTTTAAATATAGTTGAGTTAACTGTATACAGACGGCAGACACGTGTTAGTATTTTTGTTTAATTTGTCACTGAGGTGACAGCGACACTGTGGAGAAGCCCGCCCTGAAGGTAAGGCTGATGTTACTCCTTGATTGTGATGATATCCTGGAAACAAATACGTATATTTACTCATTAGTCACCTTGCAAAAAGTATAAGGGAAGGAAAAGGTGCTCATGGGGTGCGAACTGGAGAACATATGAATTATGTATGCAGTGCAAAAACTAAGAAAGTTCACCATAATGTTTTTCATATGGTTTTTATAGATTTTGTTATACTTGTTTCTGCGACGGTAAACATATTTATAACTAACAATTAAGTACATACATATTATGTATATTCATAACTTCACGCCTGTATCCTTCATAGGGTAGGAAAAACACCAGAGGCTATAAAACCATCTGATGTCACGTTTGACAAAATTTGAGAGAGACTATTGCAGTGACAGGCCTGTATCAGCCTATGATCAGCCTATCACCCACAAAAACGCCAATAAAACCTCCGTCCCTTAGTTGAATTTAACCATATGCCCGGGGAGGAGAAGCAGCTGGCACATTCTATGTTTTTCTTTCGCTATATATGCTATAAGCTCTATCGTAATAATTTTAATAAGTTTTAAGTTTAGAGCGCGACATTGAAAATTCTCAACAAGTAGTTAATTATATACTGCGTGCCCCGAGCAATACAACACGCCAAACAGCTACTATTAGGATCTCAAATTCGAGTGCGTGTTTGCTGGAATGTGGTTCATTAATAATTGTGGTTTAATGACAATTTTGGCGATAAGTGTTCGTTACCTTACAAAGTGAACCATGTCTTGTTTGCTTTATAAAACCAAAATTTTGTCCATCTGTATTTTCAATAAGTCATTACTAACCATAACTTATGGCGTTTTATTAAGAACATTTTTAAGACTACATGATCAAAAATATTGTTGTAAGTTTTCATGAAAATCTGGTTAAATCTAAATCGACACCCAATGAGCAGCCTCGTGCAACTTGCATCCAAATATAACTTTTAATACTTTTTCAATATCTCTCCCTTCGGAAAAGCCAACTTCAATGTCGAAAAACTAGATTTAATAATGATGAAGGAAGCCGAAAAACGTGGCGATTAGCAGTCGGAAGTCTTTGAGCGCTCGGCGGGCGACTCACGCTTGACTGCTGGCTCAAATGGCCCCTGCTGCCACCTACCTCGGCGCTCGTTTGTATGACAAATTGACTGAAAGGAATGTGCTCGCACCCAGGAGGTGTTACAAAGGGAAGATCAAGATATACATGAGGTTCATATTAATAGTTAAGTACGGAAATAAAAATAATATTTCTGTGATAAAAATATTGTAACCTTTGCGTAGTAATTGGGTGGTTAGATTCATAAGTAACAAATAATAATGCATAGCTCCTTATTGGTAATTAAGTTCAACTAAATACCATCTGAAGTACTAACTAATGGTGAGGTTGGAAATGGAACACAGGGCTTAGGGAGGCCCACAATTAGGGCTTGGATAGAGAACAATCGCTAGCAAGAGAGTCCCTATACAGGTAAAATAAGGAACCATTCAATATAGATAATTTCAAGATCTGGAGTAATTTTGGCATGGCAGCAGCTAAGGCTTAGTGGAAGTAAGGAGGACATTTCAGGATTCCCAACTATGTGCTCGTGAGGAATTTCCAGGAAACCAATGATGCGCTAGATGGCGATATGTCGTATGAACAGTTGCGTTGCGCGCGGGTGTTCGAATATCTCACATTCCTTGGTGTAGGTGAAGCAATTCCCGAAACATTAGCACTTCCAGGTTTTTTCTCACGAATACGGATTTATGTAAAGGAAGGAAAATAATGATATTGCTTCGTTTAGATACATATTTTTGTTGCTCTGTAATAAACTTGTAGGTCACTAATGTATGTACGTGTTTATTATTTTTTTGTACAAAATTTGCAATTTGAAAATTTTTATAAAAACCTGAACCGATTTAACTGTTATTAATATATTATTAATACTAAGGGCTATTCGTGGAATGTATAAACTTGGAAATAGAGAATCTCTTAGAGAAAAATTTAAAAAAATTGGTATCTTGACCCTTGCATCACAATATATTTACGAAAACATTTTGTATATTTATAAGCATAGTTATAAATTTAAAAGTAGGAAAGATAATCATGATAAAAATTACTCTGTAAGGACTAGGAACGACCATAAGTTAGCATTTCCCAAATTAAGGCTGGCTAAAAGCAGCGAATTATTTATTGGAATGTAAATACGAATATATAACAAAATTCCGAAGTCAATTCAATCCCTGCGATTCAATAAATTTAAATCGGTCATTAAAGACACTCTATCTCGAAAAGCTTATTATAAAAATAAAGGTTATTTAGAGGATAAAAAGACATGGGACTAGGCAAACTAAAGGATATTTAAAAAAGAAATCTATTTACTTATTAATTTTGTTTACGGCTTGGCTGTGCAATATGACATGTGGCATACTGGTGACTGCCCCACTCACTTATTTTCTTGTCAAGACAACAGAAAGAACGTCATGCTCCCTCAGGCGGCATGGCTAGTGGTAGCGTCGGGTATCGGGTCACCCTCTTCCCTAAAATATGGTTGAGGAGGGTGATGGCTGGTGCTTGCGTTATACTCGTGAACGGGTGCTACTAGTGGTGCCAGGTCGTTTTGCTGATGATTCTATGACTATTTTATTCCATTCTTGTTTAAATACTCTGGTCCCAGTTTGTCATATTCGTGTTGTGCATCCATAACTCAATGCACCTACTATATAAGTAATTTGGTTGTGGCATAACGTGGCCCTCACAATAAGCTGTTTTGTGTTTGTTTTTTTTCACGTCATGATCAATATGCACTTTACCTATTTGTATGAATTCGTATAATCCTGACTGAAAAAGAGTGCCAAGAGTTTCTTTCCGCCGGCTTTTTTGTCTCTTGGTCTACTGTAATATCTTATTCAATAACCTATCAACACCTTGTTAAAGCCGAAGTACAAAATTGTGACGTCATTAAGCGACCATTCGATGGTCTTATGATGAATAAAAATTTTTTTACCTATTGAAATAATCGGCTAAAATCCTCAAAACAGTACAGTTATGTTAACGATTATAGTTAATCGCTTGATATTGATAATCTATCTAAATAATATTTATGACTCAGCTAACATAATGCCATAATCTATGCGATAATAATTTATTTATACATCAATATTTTCAAAACTGTATGTTATCAAAATTCACATTGTTTTAGAAAGAAGGGAAGAACATTCTGTGTTACAGCAATGTATCTACAAATGAGACATTCAAATTGCTTACGCCAGATATTCAGAAATAAAGCCGTGATTGTAGGTAGTGGGCGATGAAATCTAAGATTTGTCATGAATCTTTACGTTGTTGGCAATAGATAGAGTCATGTCATCTCCCGTGAAGGCAACTTGAATAGTTAGATATACATCATAGATATATTTGGTTAAGATCTGAAAGATAGCGACAATTGCAAATTTCAAATGTCTTCAAATAAAAATAAGTACTCCCAAAAGAAGAGCCTGTGAGCTCAAGATCAGTAGTTTTCTCCATCAAAAAGGTACTGCTGCAGGAAAATTACTGAACATACAAAGTTTACCTCAGATAGAACTGAAATTAAAACAAATTACATATTTATATGAAAAAAAAAAGATATCAATCTAAATATATTATGAATTATAATATAGTTAGATTGATATCTTTGCTAGTTGCGTATCATCGGCAAGTGTGTCGATTAGATGTTGTACGAGATGATGTTATTAATATGAGATTTAAGAAAAGCAAACTTAGAAAAACTGTCCTATTTCTATTGGACCCACATTCTCTGTCATTTAGGGTTTAAACCATAATCAAAACTGGAAAATATACGTAGTGATTGTGTCATTTTGGAAAATACAAAACCTTTTATTATTGTTGTATTTATTAAATTAAATAAATGACTAGTAAGAGAAAATCACATGGTGATTAAAACAACACGGGAACTTAGATTTTAATATCCAGTACCAAAGAACTTTTTGAATTTGGTAACAAGTAGGTACCCTAATAATTAAACATGGACATTTAAGTCAATTTCACTGCATAAGGCCTATTAAAATCATCCCTTACTTATAAAACAATCCTGTATCTTCACCTCGTCGGCACGACACAAAGTCGGCCTGTCATCATAACAATCAGGGTTCGTTGTCTCGTTGACAGTTCACAGCGCTCGCTGTCAACGTCAAATGACGTCATTATTATGCCGGCGATGTGGGTGGCGTCCAATTAGAGACGCTGGAAGATACTTACTGAGAGAATGGCGCGAATTTTGGCCATTGACAAAATTCGCTACATTAGATAGATATAAAGCTAGATTCATGAATGTTATTAATAATCGAAATATTTTAATCGATGTTGATAAATCAGACCATTCTACCTACGGCTAGATATTTCATTAGATACCTGTAAAGGTTTTGTTTTTAGTCCGTGATATATTTTTCTAAAAGTGGTGGTTGAAATATTATATTGAATGTTGCAAAACACATAAATGCAACACATAAAACGAAACGATTTTATTTTTATCGTTTTTACATCTGACAATCCAGACCGCTGCCGAGCACAAGGACATTTTGCGTCTTTGAGGTGCACTCGACTGAAAAAACGGACACATTATCCCGAAGACAAACTCAATCGCCGCAACTTCTCAAAAAACACTCACTACACCATCATCGGTACTATCTGTGTTTTTATCTTCCAAATCGTTTGATGTTAATGTCTTTTCCGAGTTAAATCCAGCGATAAGAGATCGCTTCTTGTGTCAATTTGTTGTGTTATACAGGGAGGTATTGAGAGGGATTTTAGACTCGTTTAAAGATTTGTTGAGGAAGTTGATTTTGCGAGGAGGGTTGAGGGTTAATAAAGGCGGGCGTGCAGTAATTGATGTAATCTGTGCGAGGGTCGGGGCTCAGGTGCTGTCGTGTAATTGATAGAGCATGCTCGCGAGATGAGGAGATAGCGCGAGCACTTGTGACGCGGTAATGGTGAAATTTAAATGATCGCTTTATAAAGGATAAGATTTTTCATATTTGATGCAATGTGTAACGAAGTTTGAAGGATTTAATAAAATGATAGGTGGTTCAGCTGCATCTATGGGGATTAACAAATGTGAAATGAGGCAAACGAGCATATTCCTTGCTTATTGTTAAGTAACCATAACTTTCTTTAAGGGCTTACCTACTTACGCTTTAATTACAATTTAGGCATCTACATACTAAGTACTTACTGGAAAATTTAGATACACAAAATAAAGTTTGCTTAAAAAGATACAAGTACAAAGATAAATATATTTTTTACAAAAAAAGACATCAAACAGACCTAACAAATGGAGAGTTTAATGGAAATTTTAATCTAAAATACTTTGTTAAACTTCCGAAAATTGCATATGGGAGTATGTGTGCGACCTTGCTACATATTTCTGTAATTATCTATTTTATTGATGTTCCCGTCAGCTCGTTACCACCCAACGTGTGATAATTAAGAGTGAACTTCAGAATCAATACCAACCACGTGTCTGTCCGTTCATCATAGTTTAGTGCAGAATGTGTGTCGGCGTGTCTGCTTGCATGTGGTAACGCTCGAGGGGCAGCCGGGCGGAACGCGCGCTTGCGGGACAACAAAAAATTGCGTTTTTCATAAATTTTGACAAACACGCTGTAAATGTCATGTTTAGGATATACGAGTCGTTAGCGGGATTTAGATGTTTTTGTTTTTGAGCTAGTTTAAAGGTTTTAAGACAGTTTTTGTGATTTTAGAAACAAGGAGATTTGATTTGGGTGAACTTGAGGTGAACTTTAGTAAGTGGGACAGAAACTATAAAAAAGAAGAATAGAATAGAAGCCACATATTTTATGAAAAGTACTCATTTCAATCCATTCTTGTTTTGAAGTAACAACTTAGAGTAACATCAGTTGTACGAAAACCTTTTTATTATGTTTTATAACAGGTATACGTATTGTTTATGGGTTGTAAAAAAACGAGTTTAAATAAATTAGTGTCATTTAATATCTGGATATTAAAATAAATAAATAAACACAAAGCCTCAAAGCCTCAAAGCGAAGACACACTTGTCAATGAAATCGCATTTTAAAATCAAACAACACAGTCAAAAATAGGGCCTCAATATTAATATTTTATTGTCCAGCTTAAAGCTTAATCTTTTCGTCACGTTTCACCCGGAGACGAACACAATAAGTATGGCTAATATTTTAATTTGTGAATACTTTGTCGGGCAACACTTGCGCCGATTGAGATGAAGAGATCAGGCGAGCGCGGCGAATCGACATTTTGCACGGTCCGTCCTCATCGGGATTTACGCTGAGATAACTTATCTTGTTTGAATAAATATTCTATAATAATAACACCCTCAAACAGCATTTTACCTGATAGATAGATAGACCTGAAATTTATAGTCATTGTTTTCTCAGTTATCAGTTTTTTTTATCATAAATCTTTTATAACAGCTGCGCTTATGCAATCTTTTCCATCTTATTAGTCACTCGAATGGAACTCTCCTTTTCCACAATGCTTTTAAGGCATTGCTGGGCCTGCCTCGCTTCTGCAGTGCCTTTACTATGTTTGCAGAAGCTCGTACAGGTTGTTTTCATACAACGATGCGTAAAAAGAGTGCTTCGTTGCTACGCAGAATGCGGGCCAGCTCCAGCACTGTCCTGAAGATGATAGCCGAGAGGTTCGATTGCCCCTACATGTAGCACTGCCGAAGTTATCATGTTTTGTGACAACAGCTGTTTATTTGTTTATACTCGGTGCAGGGACCGAACCATGATAGCGTCTCAAACCACTGCACTACTGAGGTCGTCAAAGTGTCAATGTCGAATGACGAGTGAAAATAACACTCGATACAAATGGCATCACTTCATTCGCACAGATTATCCAATTGAAAAGTTTCCAATCATTTGAAGTGTGAGTCTTAAATACCCGTATCATTCGCCTTTGTATAGATATGTCTTTCTTGGATAGTACCGCGTCATGGGTCGTAATAAGCTCGCTCGTGGCGCAAATAATTATGATTGTATGGTTGGCGGCCGTGTCGGTGAGAAGTATAGCGGACTCAGGCCGCCACAACTACTTCTAGCTAGATAGCTCGGGATTTGACTAACCCCTATCATCTGCACATAAGGTTGTATTTCACCAAGCAAACTCAAACTTGAGTGGCGATTGAGAGTAAAAGAGGTTGTTTCTGACCGCACTACTTTTAGTTTTGGTAGTTTTTCCTTGGAAGTTTGTAAACAAGATGAGTCAAGATGCAGTGATGATATTAATTTTGTCCGCAGCGGCAAAACTGGTACGGTATTTGGTATTTACTATAAGCTCTGGAATTATTAAAATCTTAAAAAAGCCATTGTTGAGTAGGTAGATTTTTTATAATTATACTTAAAGAAAGTTTTGTATGAACAGCTAATTTACTTTCTTTATTTTAAATCCTTTATTAGAACATGTTGTTAGTTATTTTAAATCATTTCTGTGACTGCTAAATAAGCATCTATCGCTGAGGAACTGTTTCATTTTTCTAATGCAATAGAGAAGATTTTAAAATATGTGTTTTATGCAACAGAAATTTGCCAGACGAGAACAACCCACGGCCATCACGGCTCAAGTAAATAATTTGGAAATATTGTATTGTGTTGCATTGTCGGCCATCTTTGTTATAATATAATTGAATCAATATTCACCTGTTGTTATATTTAATTGAATTAATAGCTACGTGCGGGGATGATACGGCTCTTTACTACGGTTTCATTATTTTCGGCGCAGCTTTGTCGGAGGAACACAGTAACGGGTGCTTTGAATTTTCTTTCCATAATAATGATACACGTATTGTTTGTTAGTTAAATATTGGGTTGGATAATTACATGCCGGCGTTGAAAAGGTGTGAAAAGTTTTATATTTTTTATTGTTGCGTAAGTTTTTATGCACAGAAGCGTATCGTTATTACCGGGTAAGTGTGGGTCTTTGTGTTTTTGCTGTATACTTGGTTCTTTGTTAATGAGAGTTTGTGATTTACTGTACAAAAGATGCATGACTTTTCATAGGTTATTTCACGATATTAGGCCAAATACAATGTGGAGGGTATGTTTCTAGCAAAGTTATAGGTCTAATCTAGTTGTAGTTGGATATCTGCCAATTTGTATTGTGTGAAGTGTGTCCCTCAGAGTATTTTGAATACGTTGTAAAGCCGAGCTTGCAAATTTGATGTTCTCTAGGTATACAACGTCAGATTCTAAAATAAATAAGTCTGAGGCTTGAAGAGGACTTCTTAGAGTTGTAGGGTCTGTCAGGAAACTTTTCAGAGCTATGATAATTCAAGGTGGGCAGGCCAAAAACCTCCTCATCACCCAGGGTATAAATCTTGGCCTTGCATTGGGCTCATTAAAATAAGAGTTATTATTTTCATTATGGAATATTTTTTATAATGGAATGTCTAACGAAGAGAGAAACTGCGCCATTTGACCTGTCTTAGTATATTGTCGGAACCTGCTGCTAGACTTTATGGTGGCTAGCCAAGCAAACTCTTCCCTGGTTTTTCATTAATCTTCATATAATAGGTTGGGGAAAAAGTCTTTTCGCATTATAGTATGTATGAACTTGTATTAAAATCTCTTTGTATCTGGCTGGTTTTGGTATCATTGAAACTTAAAATTAACTAAAAACTTAAAAACTTAAAATGTACAATGAGCGCACGATATTAGGCCAAATACAATGTGGAGGGTATGTTTCTAGCAAAGTTATAGGTCTAATCTAGTTGTAGTTGGATATCTGCCAATTTGTATTGTGTGAAGTGTGTCCCTCAGAGTATTTTGAATACGTTGTAAAGCCGAGCTTGCAAATTTGATGTTCTCTAGGTATACAACGTCAGATTCTAAAATAAATAAGTCTGAGGCTTGAAGAGGACTTCTTAGAGTTGTAGGGTCTGTCAGGAAACTTTTCAGAGCTATGATAATTCAAGGTGGGCAGGCCAAAAACCTCCTCATCACCCAGGGTATAAATCTTGGCCTTGCATTGGGCTCATTAAAATAAGAGTTATTATTTTCATTATGGAATATTTTTTATAATGGAATGTCTAACGAAGAGAGAAACTGCGCCATTTGACCTGTCTTAGTATATTGTCGGAACCTGCTGCTAGACTTTATGGTGGCTAGCCAAGCAAACTCTTCCCTGGTTTTTCATTAACCTTCATATAATAGGTTGGGGAAAAAGTCTTTTCGCATTATAGTATGTATGAACTTGTATTAAAATCTCTTTGTATCTGGCTGGTTTTGGTATCATTGAAACTTAAAATTTTAAAGAACATAATTCCAAATTCAAATTAGGAAAATGTGTGTTTTTTATTTGTTTTTCGTACTGTCAAGATGAGTTAATGTAATGAAGAAATTCGATACATTTCAAAATTTTACGACAAAAAACACAAAAAAGGTAAAAATGCAAAGCAAGCCGCGAAAAAAGTTTGCGATGTTTATGGACCTAGTGCAGTGTCTGTGAGAGTAGCACAAATTTGGTTTAAGCGTTTTCAATCCGGAAATTTTGATGTCAAAGATGCACCTCACTCTGGTCGCCCTATCACGGATAAAATGGATGCCATTTTTTAAAAAGTGGAGCAAGATCGACATATCAGTAGTTACAACGTAGTTGAAGAACTGGGAATTGACCACAAAACAGTTTTGGCGCATTTGAAAAAAGCTGGGTACACAAAAAAGCTCGACATTTGGGTACCTCACGAGCTCACTGAAAGAAACATAATGAACCGTGTACTCATTTGTGATTCTTTATTACGACGTAACGAAACCAAATCATTTTTGAAGAAGCTGATAACTGGTGATAAAAAGTGGATCACGTACGACAAGAACATGCGAAAAAGGTCGTGGTCAAAGGCCGGTCAGGCTTCACAGACTGTGGCGAAACCCGGGTTAACTCGCAATAAGGTGATGTTGTGTGTGTGGTGGGATTGGAAGGGCATTATTCAATATGAGCTGTTACCACCAGGCAGGACTATCGATTCTGAACTCTACTGCGAACAACTTATGATATTAAAACAAGAAGTTGAGAGAAAGCGGCCGGAATTGATCAACAGAAGGGGTGTGGTGTTTCATCATGATAACGCTAGACCTCACACATCTATAGCCACCCAGCAAAAATTAAGAGAGTTTGTTTGGGAGGTGTTAATGCATCCGCCGTATAGTCCTGACCTTGCACCTTCAGATTTCCACCTGTTTCGGTATCTTCAGAATTCTTTAGGCAGTGTTAGGTTAACATCACGAGAGGACTGCCAAATCCACTTGTCGCGGTATTTTGATGAGAGGTACAAAATTTTTATAGCAATGGGATCATGTCCCTACCTACAAGATGGCAAAAGTTTATCGAACAAAATGGTACATACATACTTTAGTTAAATGTCAATAAACTATATTAAAAAATGTTTTGAATTTTCTTAAAAAATGCGAAGAAACTTTTTCCCCAACCCAATAATAATACTTATATGGCAAGCTTATAATATTACCTATTAATTAAGGAAATGTAACGTTGGATGTCAATACTTTTTCAATAAAGTTAAAGGCGAGAAACTGACATTAAATTCAATGTAATAATGGTAGGTAAATGTTACAGATGTCCATCGGTTTTTGATCGGGTACTTTCATCATAACATTTAAGGATAACTTCTAAGTATGACAGCCACTAGGTAAAACTGAAAGTGAAGTGATGCAAATCAACTGAGGCTGGCCATCGCACAAAGCGCAAGCTCATTGTTGTCAATCTCTCAGTTTTAATCCTTTCTCCAAAAACTATCCATTTCTATTTACACAGAAAGAAAACGAAAACAACCCTGACAATGGGAATAAAGGGGTTATTACCAAGAATAATAGAGATATGTCGCAAAGACCACCCAAGTGATAATTATCGCTAAGACAGATGTCGAACGAAAGTGAACGTTTGCGAAAAAAACCCAAACTTCTAAGTGTCGGCGGATTAAGATCCACGGTTTTGGAATCAAGAATTCGCTAAAACATACCCTAGCTGTTTAAACATAAGGCGATTTTTACTGAGAGTCTTAACTTTCTGTCACAAATTGATGACAAGGAATTAAAATTTAAATCCACAATCCCTGTTTCTAGCGACTTAAAGTTGACAGTTGTCTGCGTTCGCAAATGTGACATTAGGAATGGTTGCGCGGGCGCACAGAAAGCTGTCAATACACAATACGTCAGTGGACAATGCCTTATTTATTCATAGAGGATTATTCCCCAGGATTAGTGCAGTTTGTTTGGGATTTGGAAAAGGACATCGTCGGCAAACATCGCCAAATAGTTAATCAGGTTATTTCGAGCGCGGCGCAAGCGCAGAGCCGAGCCATTGTAGCAGTTTAAATGATCTAGGCACAATGACTGATGGTAAATAAGCACTTGAGCAGGACCACCTTGGATACACTTAATTTGGAATTATGCATAGTGTTGCCGGTAAATCGGATTCGGTAAATGGATTTTTTGAATCGAGTTAGGAGTCCCTGTTATTGTCGTAGAGCTTGGAGGACATAATCTTTCACGAAAGGCTTACTATAATACTACAGTTGTCAAGGAAGGTTAGTAATATGTACCTATTTACGTAAAAAAGTGAAAAATTGTAAGGTGCTGTCATATCAAAATTGTCGTATTCACTTTATGGCCAGATGTTAGACCAATATTTTAAATACGCGGCCTCGTAGATTTACTTCCGAAGAATTCGTGCAGGATTTTTTTAAAATATGGAATATGTTGTGTCCAACCAAAAAGAAAGCCTAGAACAAACCCTGGACTACACGTGCTTTAGGGCTCCATTGCACCAGGAAAGCCGTAATAAAAAATTATTGGGCTCGTCCGGGATTTGAACCCGGGACCTCTCGCACCCAAAGCGAGAATCATACCCCTAGACCAACGAGCCATGCTATCTTCTACGAAATAAGGTACTATACTTGACAAAATACATAATGAGTTTATTGCGGCTTCAGCTGATCAAATAAAACAATTTTAAAAGATATAACTCTTTACTTGGTGTTTGATATGATTGATATCGTTTGTCGTATGTGCTATCGAGCCTTTTATAGCAATAATTTAGGTTTGATTGAACTCGCTAATCTCGGAATCTAGTGTAATAACTCGATGTTGGAAAAATGTTTATGCATTTTATAGTTCAGCTCTTAGGAAGGCTATTTTTAATAGCTTTGTTTTAACTTAATTTAAATTGTACCTACTTTGATAGGAACACTCAATATTTTTATTGTAGAGCCGACGTTATCTATAATTCAGAATGTTCTGTCATTATCTTGTATTTCGTATATAATAATGGTCAGGACAAGATCTATCGGAAAGTTACGGCTCAGGTCTTGTTAAACTGAGTTCATACCCGGTTCCTTCGGCGTCGCGGCGCACGAGTCGGCGCGGTCGGCGACATGAAAGGCACCAATAATTACCGACGATGTGTCGCGGTGTCAGCCGCACCAACTCGGCACGGCCTGATCATGGTGCGACTTCTATTTAAAAAAAACTTAAGAACAACGCGCCATCATCGGCTTTAAATAATAATAATAAATAAATAAATATTTCTGACACTCACACAACATTATCTAGCCCAAATTAAGTTTCTTAAAGAACTTGTGTTATGGATACTAGATAACTGATATACTTAAGAAATATATTAACATAGATATTGAATAAATACATATTTTTTATTAGAATAAACTTAAATAAATATATAAACATCCATGAATTGACGGCTAATATCTGTGTTCATCACACAAATATCCGCCGATCTTTATTTATTTATATTGCAATAGATATTTTTTTACTTATATTATTTACTCTCATGGTGGTTTTAGACAATGATGTCGGTGAAAATATCGATTCGAAAAGACTTCAAAAGCAAAGACAGAAACAACCTAAAGCCAAACTGGTATCCCTCAACTTAACTTCAAAAATGTTCCAACGTTTATTTTCTACTCATATTAAATACAAAAGAAACATAGCCACATCAATCAATAAAACGCTTTTGAATATTTATTCATATTTGATAGAACAATCTACATATCCCTGATTAAATGTTAAATAAGAAGGTCATTTCGTGCCGCGAGTAGCGCGCGTTAAGCGCAGTGTCGGTTTTATAAAACCGTTCTTTATGGACGATATCGCTTCGGAATTAAGATGTTCACAGCATCTCATCTCATCGCGACGCTGATTACACGCTCGCGGCCCGCTTACCGGCTTACTAAGGCTAGAGACACACCACCATCGAAAATAAACAGAACCATTTCTACCTCATAAGAATCGACGTCGCAGTCTTTATCATCGGACTACTAGACGAAAACTGAAATGCCATGCCCATATTTTTTTAGTAGTGACAGTATATACCTATATCAACTATGTCTACTATTTACTTGGCTGCATCGGATGGACACTATAAAAAACTCGGCTTTCTTGCTGAAAAATGTAAAGCTTATTTTCTGAAATTATTAGCCGCTAAGCGCGTTTTATGTACAGGTAAATCGCGTCACGCAATATGTAGCACTCGAATGTGGCCCAGGCCTTACCGCGGACCTTAGATTAAGTTATATATCGGTAATGATATTTAATCTGCTTCGGTCGTTTGTATGTCTGTACACAATAGCTCGTTAATTGATCAACCAGATGTTATGTTAATTTAATCACAAAATTAGAAACGTGCTACAGCGTTATTCGATTAGTAGTTCAAAATAAGTACAAACTGGTGTTTTTGTTTAATTGGTCAAGTCAGGTTTATTGTACCTTATAAATTTTATTTTTATAGCAATTTACATTATTGTTTCATATATTATAGTGTCCCAACGTAGCTTGCAGATAGCCAAAAATAAGCGTGAATCAAATCCTGAGCCCTAGGACCGCATTGCACCATAAAAGCCATGATTAAAAAGATTTGGGCTCGTCCGGGATTTGAACCCGGGAGCTCTCGCACCCAAAGCGTGAATCATACCCACGAGCCATGCTGTTTTATCTCTAATTACGAACCGATAGTTGTATGTAGTGCGAAAGGTAACTTTTTGAACAAATTCAACACCCTCCTTTTTACCATCGGACTACAAAATGCAGACAGAACTTCTATCCATGGATAGAGTCTGGCTAATGAAAGTAGACAATGGGAATGAAAACAGATGACCAGAATAAGTTGCCATATAAAAGTTTGCAAACTTTTTATATGGCAACTTATTCTGGTCATATGGTGTCACTGTTGTCAGTCGAACAGTTGTTGGTGGTTTTTTTATTGAGATTTTGGAATTTCCATATTTGAAAATGAAGAAAAAATATAAAAAATTATAGTTTCATAACCAATGTAGGACACAGCGATACCAGTGACGATTCCTTCCATATAGAATTGCTGGATTCAGATTTTGATTACAATGAATAAAAATTATTATTGTATTTTATTGTTTTATATTTAAGCCTGATCAATACTAATTGCCTATCATTTTAATTATATACTTCTCATCAAAAAGTAGGACAGTGCCAATATTGTTATTTTTTTAAATAATTTTATAAAAAAAAATAATCAAGTATCACGTTTGTTTAATCCATATGTGTCGTACTATAGTCGATGTTACAATGTTGGGATTTTTTTAAATTCGCCAGATTTATTCATTCTCTACTTTCATTAGCCAGACTGTAGTAGACTTATCAAAAAGATTATGTTACAGGTTGCCAAGGTGTGGAACCAACTGCTGTCTGTTTTTTTGACAACTACAGTTCTGGTACTTTTAAGTGTCGAGTGAAAAGGTTTCTCATGGATGGACGTGTGCCACACTAGTCCTCATGTTGGCATTGAGGACAAACGTCCATCCTTAACACCCTACTACTTTATGTGAGTTAATTATTCCATGAACACTTAGAAAGACTAAAAGAGGTTGAGTTACCAGAAAAGTTAAATAATTTGTTATCACAAGGCTGTAGATATGGGCCATCTTGATACAATACCTAAGAAAGAATTAGGTTCATCCCTTATTTAATCATCAGTTTTACAATTTCGATCTGTCTCAAGATATGTATGTAAAAAGAGTAAAGATGGCGAATATCGAAGGTCAATGCGGAGCTACAAGCAAAGGTATTACCGATGCTTGAAAAGATTGTATGATAACTAACTCTGGACTCTGAGTTAGCCTTTTTTTGGCCTTTTATGGACCTAGAGGGACCTAACAAAGGTCTTGAATAAAGTTTAAATTTGAACGGAGGTTCTATGGTAAAAAAATTCTAATTTAAAGTAGTTATGTTTAAAAAACATAGTTGTTTAAGAACTTTCTACATAAATATAAAAGGAAGTAATTAATTAATAAGTAATGTAAAAAAAAAACTACAGTAATTTTAATAAAAATTTCGAAACATTTTCTGTTTATTTTCGAACATTATTAATAGTTCGCCAATGCAGTGGTCACCAAGACAAAGTTTTAACAAAAAATATATGGCATTGGGATATAATTGTAGCGTCAGGGTGACTTTAAAAAGTGAGTTTCTGATCAGTTGAGTTGCAATCTGTGCTAGTGAAGTAAAGTTTATTTCCAAAATCTTCGCAGTAAGTATCTCCTACAATATCGCACGCAACCTCTCATAAAATCCACCAACTGACCATTAAAACTGTATCTCATATTCCAAACTAGGGATTTTTTTTTGTAATTTATGTACTTAATAATAAAGCCTTCTTTACAAATTTAGGCTTAAAACGTGGAATTGCCGCCAAGACAATCGGTGTGTAAAACTTCCCAAAAATCAAAATCAGTCCTATGTTGCAACCTTGAGACACTAATATATTATTACCTACCTTCAAGATGATTACAGAAAAGTGGCGGGAAACAGATAAGTAGTACAAACTAACAACAAGCAAACGATACTCACACGAGGCACAGTTTTACACGAGCACAGTAGGTACTTACTTTCACATGCTTCGGATAATTTTATGTTTGATCAAGTGGAACCGCGTTAAACTTAATGTTTATTTCATCAAGTATCTGTACGTAATTAGTGGTAAAACAGCATGGCTCGTTGGTCTAGGGGTATGATTCTCGCTTTGGGTGCGAGAGGTCCCGGGTTCAAATCCCGGACGAGCCCAACTTTTTAGAGATTTACGGCTTTATAGCACGGGAGATTCTAAGTCTGGCTTCAGTCCACGATTGTCATAAGACATCTAAATCAACAAAATGATCTCGTAATTTATTTTTTGTACTAATCTGTTTTAACGAGGAATTTCGAGTTAAAAAACGTAATGTGGCAGATAGTTTTTTAAATTGCCTTATTAACTTGTATGTAATAATTGTATGTAAACACTGAGTATGTTGTTAAATAATAAATTCAAATTTTAAACCATTTCCAATGACGTCATAGCTACATAATGTTGAAAATTTTAAGGCCCAAATATATTAAGATACAAGTAAGTATTGAAAATGGTTGATATAAAATCCACATAACTTATAATCTCTTTCTCCCCGAAGTCCACACTCATCATCATAATTTAAAGTTTCTAGTAACTGCACACGATCATAATTTAAAAGTCCACATGAAACAGAGCGGGCGCCGCTTATCGCGCCAATAATTCCTGCGCTTAACGTAATGAAGTTATCTCAACTCCGGCGCATACAAATTGTTCGATTTCTCTAATGTGTGGGTAAGTGTGTCCGCGCGGAAGTCAATACCATTGTCACCCTAATATTTGAGGTAAACACGAATTTAGTTTTTGAATCGATGCAATAAAGTACGTTTTTGTAAGTAATAGTTATTTCAAAGAGTGATTTCGTAAAATTGACACTATTATATTCAAACTAGGGCACATATTAACACGAATCTGTCCTCCGATTAGGGTGTCATCATTTTACGTTTCCACATTGTCAGATAAAGTATTTGTGCACACAATAAAAGCGCGGGACCGTAAGAAATTAGGCTACATTGATATTTGCCTTTGTCAGCGAGTGTGTCGGGTGACATGTCTGTCTGTCTGTCACCGTGATTGTACCTCGTAAATGAACATCAATGGAGTGTACGAACACTTTGTATGGGAGACTGCGTTTTGTTCTGTATTTTTGAATGTTTTTGATCAGGGGTAGATGTATGGAAGTGTTATTTTATGAAGAAATGAATAATTTTGATTTTTAGATTGTGTTTATGTTACGATTTGACTGATGTGATAATAAGCTGGATTTGAATTTAAATATAATTTAATTCAAAGAACTTTGTAACATTCTAAATGTGAAGGATTGAAGGATTGCTCTTACACCTCTATTCCCACAACTATCCTTTTGCAGCTTAGTAGTTGTTCAACAAAAATAAAATCATCTCAGACATTCCTGAAATAACTCTAATGATAGGTAATATTAGCTGACTTCATAGATCAATGGATCTACAGAACTATGAAATATAAGAAAGTTGTAAGGTGGTGCCTTTACAATACTTACTTCAAGTGGCAATACTGATTTTGAATCTAAGGATGGGTCAAAGAGTATAACTGCGTAACTCGAGGTCTACCAAGCAAGGCCCGCCTGAGTGTAGCTTGCTTGGCTCGAAGATTGTGACTATGATTCATATAGCAATTTCCTTATTTCAATGGACATATTTTTTTTAGAGTTAAATTAAAAATCTATTTATTATAAGAAACGAAATATTAAAAAAAGTATTTGCTCAAAAGGCTGTTTCAACATTAGTAGATACCTTTTGTCTTTATCCACAGTTATCTGAACGAAACAAACACATCCTTCTTAGCTAGAACGAATTATGAGAGAACTATCAGATGCTTGTCTCTAAAACTTTATACATAACCTCAGGGATAGCGGGAACCCTGTGACGTCACTGCTCGTGATACAGTTATCAACTTCACGCACACAGACACACACATGCGTTACACATAATGTGTGTACGCCTCAGCATCAGTTGGAATTAGCGGTCTTATGACGGGGAGCGCACAATTCGGGCATACAGGGGCGCGAGACACGCGCGGCAGCGGTTTTAAATAGTTCTGTTAGGTTTTAAATATAAAGAGAATTGCTAGATTAATGCTCACAGGACACAATGTGGTCATAACCAAATTAAGTGATATTAATATGTTCCAACGCCTGAAGGTATAACATGAAAAAATTAATGGCGTCAGGTTTGTTTTGATGTTTGAATTATTTCGATTTATCTCTTCCTCAACAATTTAACATTCTGCTTATTTAAGTCCTTATTATTTCCATCTTCTCATTGCGAATCTTCTTCACTTCCATATAAAGTTAGGAATTAAATATTATAAAGCAATATTAAATAACATGCAAATCGCTTCAGCGTATGTTTAAAATCCACCCCGCGATAGACGCCGTGCTCCGGCGCAGCGAAATAAAACATTTACAAATATTTGTCGGCATTATGCTGCGGGACATTTGCGGGCCCACCGGGGCACCGGGGGTAGTTCGCGGCTCGCAGGGGGCCGGGGCTGAATCACTACCCCGGTCCAGGCGATTGTTACATGACATTAACTTCATTTGGGAATTACTCCTATGACGCCTTTGTGTGGCTTTTGGTACGAATTTGGCCTGATGTAATTCAATTATGTTTATTCAAGAGATAAAAGTTTTATGAATGTAGCTAGTCATTAGGTACTTTTGATAATAATAACTTTATTTTTCTTAATCAGATTTAATACTTTAGTAATCAATGCTATCTTAACGGTGATATCAGAGAGTTCAATCTAAAATGGTCATAAACAAGTCGTTAAATTTTATTTTCAACCGACTTCAAAAAAGGAGGAGGTTCTCAATTCGTACCTTATGGTTTTTTATGTTTGTTACCTCATAACTTTTGACTGGGTGAACCAATTTTGAAGATTCTAATTCATATGAACGGCAAACTCGCCGTTTAGTCCTATATAAATTTCATCGAAATCAATCAAGTACTTCATTATACTTATATTTTTTTCTAATATGTATGAATTCGGAGATCGTTTACGTTGACGACCTTCTCCAGCCAAAGTTTTGACGTGAAGTCGGTTTTTTAATGCTCTGCATTCGTTGATTATAGAATAGAACAGGTTTAAACTATAAAGACGTTCATGCTACAGCTTTTTCAGGAGACGTGAATACAAAACACTATAAAGGCCTATCCATTATAATCCATCCAAAAGGCATCAGTTTTTTTAAGGACTCTATCAAGTGTCTATCAAGGAGATCGAACGTATATAGGTCGGTTCCTAGATATCCCTACGAGTATAGGTATAGAAGTATTGTTACGACTATTGAAAATGAAAATGTTTGGAACCAAATATGTTTTTTATGTAGGTACGTAAGGCTCCTGGCGATTTAAGTCTTTATGCGTTTTTGTTGTTTGTTTTTGTATGCTTACGATTTGAAACATTCAGACAAAAGCTTCCATTATAAAAGAATATCGCTGTAAAAGTAAATTGAAATATATATGCTTAATATTAAACCTTTACGCCCAATCATAAAATCATTCTCGTTTATCAAGAAATAAAACTTATAAACAGCAACACGTTTTAACAATTATGCGTCTTAATTTAGGGTCACATTAGAACCCGTCAAAACATATTCCATTAAAAATTCCGGTTCACAACGTTAGCCATGGTCACCCTACATCAACGGATCAAAACTAAAAACTAATAAAAAACTCCATGTTTTTATTCACTTCGCTACGGCGTTATTGTTATTAAAAAATACAAGTTACATATTTGTAAAATATGAACGCAAGCGCATCGAATAAAAATATGGCGGCCAACAAATCATATTCCAAAACGGGTGAAATCTATTGTTAATAATGAAATAAAAATAATTCAAAAGTGTAACGAGTGTAGGGAGAGCACCCCTTTTGGATGTATTGTTTGTTAGGTAGCCATGTTGAGCAACATTGCCGGCATATCGAAACACATAGTGGTGTGTCGCAGTAAGTCGGGTAAGCGATGGAAGGGAGTCTGGACTTACTGGCAACTGGTGTTTGGTAGGACCCGCGCTATTAAAGTGGATTAACTGTATGTTTGACAGGGGGTTTAGGATCATAATTTAGTTTAATGATCTTGCCCGAGTTTATTAGGTGCGTAGTTTCATCCCTTGCCGTATGCTGTACGCATACCGCATATACAAGTCTCGCCTTATGTAGACATTTCTTGAACCCTAAGCACCAAATGTGAAAATATTGACCTACTAAACCTACTTTTAGGGAGAATCCTTCGCTTTATTATATTATTCTCTCAATATATGTAACTTTGAAGGACCAGTTTCAATTTGAATCTACTTTTTCCACCTTCGACCTCATCATGACTTTTCATCGGATGAGGTTAACGTAAAACACGCGTTTCCTCACCAATAAAAAACGTAGGTAAATAAAAAACTAGTCTACTTCATTGCCCTGGTTTATTAAGAAGAATGAATTGCGTTCTAACGGATAGTTGTCCCGTAAGTCTTCATACATATGAGAAAAAAAGCAAACATTCTTTCAGTTTTCGTACCCAATTTATTGCAATATTATTCACACCTACTATTAAATTCATTAATACACTAACACTGAGCAATTCGAGTAGATACAGTCGTGAATATTCGACCTTTCGACATATTTTCACAAGCCGTGCTCACGATTGTTTCCTGTGACCTTTATTATGCACAAATAAAGTATCTTGAATCTGCCAAAAGATCTACCAATGGTAAAAGGGATACTTATGAATTATAAACTTGGTCAAAGATGAACTCTATCTATTTAAAAATAAGGCTTTAACAGATTTTGCGTCTCAACTTGAGCATCATTTAGTTTTTATTTATTGTAATTTTTCTATATCTGTGTGGATTTTTACAAGTGAGATTCTTGACTATCCGAAGACAAGAATCTCACTTGTAAAAATCCATAAAATATGACTTTTGGCTGATGTAATACTTTGTGCAGTTTAGAACGATAGTGCCAAACAAAACAATGCCAAAGAGTGAATCGATACCCAACATCAGGCTTAACATTTTCATAATACAAACAAAAATTATCATTAAGTTGATCTAAAGCTGTCTTAATTTTTTGTTCACTCTGTTAAATTAAATATAAAATAATACACTTATAATAATGAATTTTTTGGTAATAAGTTTATCTTATCCGTTAACGGCAATTATCTCGTCCAAAGAAGGTTCCTGGATATTTCTGTCAATCTTTAATCCTAGATTATGGTAATCCTAGTTTGTTGACAAGATCTCACTCCGTTTAAAAACAAATAAACTCCAGTTTAAGTGGTTGGTAAAAATACTTTCGTTTTGTCCTAAGTAGGATGGATTTACAGATGATCCTTTTTGGTATATATTAATATTTACTGAATAAGTGTTCAAATGCAATTTCAAACTAAATTGAAACAATATTTATAACCTGAATATTACAGAGAGTTACAGTTTATTTTAGATTATTCTTTAAAAGCGTAAATAATTAAACAATATATTTTTATTACAAACATAATTTATATAACGTTCAAAAACGCCGCGTTCGGGACATATTGACGTCGGCAACCCTTACGCAAAAACTATTGATTTATGGAATAAATCTAAAAAACACATTTAAAAACCGTAAAGCAATGGAGCTTTATTTCATTGCAATAAAAGCTATTTTCTAAATCAAAGAAATAACATAGGGTTGTGGTATTTGACTTTATTTATCTATTATTAGGTACGATGTTTTGTTGTCGCTCCCATAGTTTAGGAGCCGGCGACCAGAATGCGTGTCGAATGAGACGTCTCAATTTAACCGCATTGTCTGTGACAAAGCCACCCCGAGTCTGCACATTAGATAAATCACTGTGAACGCTGGTCGCGCCCCTTCTCCCTGCACCATACATCGACGCTCCTCTAGGACAGTCTGTTAACACGTTTGATAGCTCACACGAGATGTACAACAATACCTATAGCTCAGGGGAGCTGCATTATTGCAGTCGGAAGCGCCGTAATGTTGGTGATTCCCACAAATACCGCTTCGTACATAGCAAACACTCGATACAATGAAACGCTAAATAACATAAAATTTATTAGTCTCATGCCAGCGTAACATTTTATTGTATTGATTTATTTAACGGAATTTCCTGTCAGAAGCATTCTCACGTCGATAAATTGGATTGATGAAGCCTTCATTAATTACTTATAACACTTTTAGCTTCTGTTATGTCCTAAAAAGATCAGTTTGGGAAATATCGTTTATACTTATTAGGAATGTGCCTTTAAAAGTACCGTCATAGTTATAAATTTGGAGAAATCATGATGTTATACTTAATTACACGCTCGACGAGTAGTAATTTTCCTTGTGGTGTGTAATTAAGGTGGGCAGTATCGAAAATGACCAATAAAGTACCGTTTTCAGTGAAATATTTAGAGTGGCGGCGAGTGGCTCAATCGCGTCGTTACAGATTATGATGGCACTGGATGGCTGCCGACTTCTGTTGCCTTGTGGTATAAATTACAGACTTTCGTAGTTTCTTAAAGGTACGAAAGCTAAACAGAATATAAGTATCATCCTCGACAAATTACGATAGTTTGTTTAAAGATAAGATATGTTACCATTTGTAAGTAAGTACATTTTAATTTATTGGTGGTTCATATTTATAAGTTCCAAAATATGGTGTTTTTTACTTTTCTTTAAATTTATCGACGATGATATCTTTAATTACAGAACAAACAGCATTTTTATCATATAATGATATTAACTCTGGCGAAAGCTTCACAAAACCCTTCAAATTAAGTAAGTGTTATCGTCAAACACTTACTTAATTTGAATTTACACTTAGTTATATTTAAATAAATATAACTTTAAAATCCGCGTTCGCTCAAACCAAGTGCCACTGTTTGGAGGCCCTATCAAAAACGTTATATTTGGAAACAAACGCGATAGATTTGCATGAATCACGGATTATCTCAGCGCCCAAGAGCGACATGTCCGTAAACAGCGGCCTGCGCGCGCGCCGGCCGACTGAACCTCGCCGCGGTCAATAACGTGACGCCATTAAATGTAACGACTGTGAACGTGTTAATAAAAATAAATGTAATTGTTAAAGCGGTCCGAAGTAATCTCACTTTTTATCTATTACTATACTCTGGTTTTATCACGCGGTGATAATGAATGTCTATATCTACTTAATAATAAAGATTGCTTAGTGTTACCGTGGCCGCTTTAATTTTTATAATAAACAGTAGGTACGGGAATATGTTGCCCAATGTTATACCTAGGTACCTAATCTAAAAACACGTGATACTTTTTTTTTATATATTTCTGACACTCACACAACATTATCTAGCCCAAATTAAGTTTCTTAAAGAACTTGTGTTATGGATACCAGGTAACTGATATACTTAAGAATTATATATATAAACATACATATTGAATAAATACATATTTTTTATTACAATAAACTTAAATAAACATATAAACATCCATGACTTGACGACTAATATCTGTGTTCATCACACAAATATCCGCCGCCGCGCCGCCGGGATTCGAACCCAGGACCTCTGGCATAGAAGGCAATGTATGTTACCGCTACACCAGCCGGTCGTCGAACTTTTTAATGTTGAATAATTGATTGTAGTACATTATCATCGCACACGGTAAGTGTTTTTTAATTAGATTATAATTTTGCATAACTTTACCACAGTTACTCTTCTTGAACGTGATGTCTGTAAAAATATCTTCGAAACTTTCATTTATATCCAGTTAAAAGTTTTATTTAGAATTATGAATCATTACATACTTTTGCTTCCATGCTGGACTGGGAGCGAAAGAAAAACACAGAATGTGCCAGCTGCTTCTCTTCCCGGGCATACTGTAATGGTCAATTAAGGGACAGAGGTTTTAAAGGCGTTTTTGTGGGCGATAAGCTGACCCCCTGTCACTACAATAGTCTCTCTCCATCTTTATATTACCTCCAAATTTGTCAAACGTGACATCAGATGGTCTTGTATCCTCTGGTGTTCTGCCTACCCCATAAGGGATACAGGCGTGACGTTATGTATGTATGTATGTATGAATCATTAAAACTGGAGACAAATCACTTTGATTTATTTATACTGAGATAAATGATTTTATTTGTCAATATTAAGATGCAACATTGTCTAAAATTTTAAAATCCACTATAAGTTAGTAGGGATTTTCTTCTGTTCCCTTTTCTAGAGCTAAAATATTTAATGAAAATCCAATGAAAAAGCTATAATTTACCTAGACAAAGATTGCAATGAGCTCGCAATTATTTCCACAGAAAAAAAAACCTTTAAGCTTATAAAATTATAATGCAAATAAAAAAAAAAAGTGTAACGAAATAAAAAGCGTAACATAAAGTTAATGAAGCCGTCGTCGTAGGCTGAGTGTGTTGATATGAGCCGTGTTCATACGGCTGCTTGTAATGCGGCGATGTAGCAGCGCCCTCCGGCGGCTACTTTGTGCGGCGATAGAGACATATTTGTTAGTCGTTTGCATGCTAATCCTGAGTTCAGGGAGCGCTCGATGGGTTAATAACTGCATGGCTCCATGACACTACGATTATCGATTAGGTGTGATTCTGTCTAAAAATATGTTTTTTTTTACGCTTGTAGCTTTTGTTTCGTGTTTTTTAAATTTCTACATTATTGAAAAAGTCTTTCGTTTGGGGAAAACCCACAAGGATTACTGGGTAACATTTTCCAAGTATCATATAAATATTTCTGTGCATTATAGTCAGGTAGAATGCTGTGATTTAAAAAAAGGCCTTTATTTATTTTTGTATTGACAATTCACTGAATTTAAAGTGAAAAACTTTTACGATGTATTTGTTTTCACATAAATTATATTTATTTATTTGTTCTTTATTGTACTTATATATAATATTTACAGAGTTACATTTTTAGTTGTATTTTTAGCACAGGAAAGGTTTATACATTTTTACCAAACTCTTCCGAAATAATCGTGTGTCGTATGACCGCGGTGACATCTCATCGGCCTAATAAAGTCCATTACGACAGGTAGCTAATGCGGCTGCGCTAGATCATTATTAATATTTTAATATTATACCGAACGAACTTGTTTTGATAGGATTTCGCTTCATTAGTCGCAAAGATCACGGACTCTTCAAATAATTTAGATAGTACAACCAGTTTATTTATGAAGAATGTATGCTGTAACTTACTATCTACGATTGAATTCTACTAGGAATGGCAAATTGCATTGAACTGTTCTTTGACTATATACTCAAAAGACAATAAGGTTGAGCGTTCCAGAAATGTTCCATCGCAGATACATCTTGTTATGGTGCGTACAGATTGCTAGTAATGTAAAATTCTGCGCACGTTGCGTATTTGTACGGGTGGTGCGCAGAATGTTACATTACAAGTTCCATTACAGCAATCTGTACGCACCATTAGGTATAAACACTAGGTAGTATAAGCACAAAGGTAGCAGATTGGTGAATCGAAAAGTTTTTGAAGTATCAAAGGTTAAAACTAACATAGGTAGACATGCTCCACTTCAACGGATGTTCCATTTAGCCAATGTATTCAGATATGATTTTGACATTTTCGGTGATTCTTCAACCTCGGTTAAAAACACATACAGCAATAAGTTTTATAGCATAAATTTTATAAATTTTATTTTTAAACCAGATTATTGTATAATTAATAATATTTTTTTTATATTCTCAAATTGCAATAACTTATGAGTTTTAATGTTACTTTTAAGTTGTAAGAAAGTTGTATTCACTTCTAGTAGGTAATAGTTATGTTCTTTTTCCAATCTAAGATTCATGTATTTTTTTTAATTATTACCAGTTTAGTGAATTAAATAAAAAAAAAACGTTGCTAAATTTGTCAAAATAGATAATAAATAAACAGTGAAAGTTTTCTCTCTCACGGGCGTAAGCTCGATGATCCTTCAGGGCTCAGTATTTTTAGTCGTCACACCCTTTCCTAAAAAGTGTTTCTCCAAATTATTTCTCACAGTTATTTTATTTATTTGAACAGAAAATATTGTAACAAAATATAGGCGTTTGTTAAGTCAAGTGTCACTATGAACTATAATTAATGGCACTAGTACCAATAATTAAGTGTGTGCTTCCTTGTTACAAGCAACTTTAATCTTTCGGGTTTTAGCGGGGAGTGAAAAAAACAAATACGTAACAAGTAATACTTTCACAAATGTTTCCACACTTTTTTTGATTTATTTCATAAACTCAAAAAATCTCTTTATAATATTTAAAAATATAAATACTATTAGACATTAATTTTTTTACGCCCTACCATGTAAGCCTTTTGTAAAAATAGCTTTTGAGAAGAAAATGACAAATACAGGATTCGTAATGGCTAGTCGTAGGTGTGCTATTTGCCTGTTGCCCACTGCGCCAAGGAGACAATAATTTAGTCGAAAATATGTAAATTTGTACTAACCTGCAGATGTCCTTGTAGCTTATTTTTAATTTTTAATACAACAGTATGTTTTTCTCAAAGAAAATGTCTTTCTAAAATTTATTGTATTTTTTTAATTGATATAAGTATGTATTAATAAATACATAGGTATAAAATATGGCCATCGTAGGCACATTTTGGCGGAGCTCCATTCTGCCGGGCGCGGTCGGCTCGCCACGGTCTGAGCAGATCCACATAAATACATTGTTAATAGCCCCACTTCAGCCAATGTTTAGCCTGCCGATAACAAATATCGCCACTTAAACATTCAGAAGCCGCGAAATCAGAATCCGAAATCAACATTAGAGGGTTCATTTACGAAATAAGAAAATGCCTCTATGCGCACTAAAGGCAACTTTAATGGTTTTGAGTATTGAAGGTGAATAAAGACTTTAAGTGTGCTTGTATTGTGGAAGGAAACCGCGCCCCTCAGCGACGTATGTGCGATGACTAAACATGATCCTAGTAAATCTAGCCAAGTGAGCTTAGAAAACATCTCTTCAATGCCATGACGACCGGCTGGTGTAGGGGTGACGTAGGTACATTGCCTTCTATGCCAGAGGTCCTGGGTTATTTAGGGATATTTGTGTGATGAACACAGATATTAGTCGTCGAGTCATGGACGTTTATAAGTTTATTTAAGTTTATTTTCTAATAAAAGATATGTATTTATTCAATATCATACATATATATTACATATACATATTTCTTAAGTATGTATATCAGTTAACTAGTATCCATATCACAAGTTCTTTAAGAAACTTAATTAGGGCTAGATAATGTTGTGTAAGTGTCAGAAATATTTATTTATTTATAAAACATCTCTTCACAGCAGCTGACTCGACTAGACTCCCGTTCTCTCTCTGAATCTCTTGTGACTGGAATATAAGATGGTGGTATTTGTATTTAATTACAAAAGTGACTATGAACCTAAATGATATGAGAAGTTGTGATAGTGCTTTGTTCTGGCTATTTAACTGGTGTTTCTATTGTTTGGCAAAACAACTACGGAACATAAAATCCTACGAAGTTTTAAAAATATTATTCAGATATTGTGTTTATAATATATAAATCTGTGTGGAAAACCGTCTCCAAATAAACAGAGCGGGAAACCCTCGCTTGGTGTGTAGATAGGCCCTAGCGAGTAAAAGAGGGGTTTGTCGGAAAAAAGTACTAAGTATATTAAATTATTGAATTTTATTGAATACTACATATAACGTAAATAGTACGACGTCACGCAAACATAACTAATACTTGCAAACACCCAGTGAATGTAGTCGTTGATATAGGTACTTGTAAAGCGGTATTAGTTATATACCTATGCGGAACCCACGCGTTGTTCGTGTTCATTCACCCTTGTCCCTTAATCACTAATTAAATCCTCAATATAAGTAGAAGGCGTACAAGTTGAATCTCAACATTTCTCGAGTTTGCAGTAATAAGCGACTCCGACGCGCACACTCGCTACATTTCTTGAAAAAGCTCACCGAGTTACTGTGACTCAAATAAATTACACATTAAAGTAGACTCTATATTCGCAATACTATTTACATATCTATCTACTGTACTGCTCTCATTTAAAAGCCTACAAATGTAATTTATATCTGAATTAATGAGTTTCTGTTTTAATTAAATACTTAACTTTCTAGTAAATTATATGATTGCGGAATCTTTTGATCAGCTTATCTTAATTGAAATAAACTCCTTGAACTATTTATTACATTCGCACAGTAGGCCTGCGTCATCAATGACTGATATCTCAATCACTTCTCGCCAAAAATATACAGCATCTTATCTTTGGTAGATAAGTGAGATTGCATAGGTATTTATTTTACTTTAAGTCAACTATAATTTTAGAATCTTTAATTTCTATATATCAAAATAGATGAAATTGATCCTAGCAACGCTGTAATTGGTTTTCTTCATACGAAATATGCAAATACGATATTTAATGAAGTCTATGCAGAGCATACCTAATTGTCATTGTGTAAGTATGCTTTGTAGCGCTCCTTTATGGGTAAAGTAGATAGGAGAAAAATAAACACTAGAAACTACTAAAAACACTATATGACATGAAATTAAGATATTATTTTCCTATAGTAAGGACATTAAAGATTGCAGTTTTGTTTTCTTATGATATAAAGATTATGCCGAAAATATACGCAGACTGATTTTTCCTTTTAAAATTTGTAGGGATTGCATTAGTTGTCTTAAAATATTATCTAGCTTTCTTTATTGTGAACCCTAAGTAAGCGAGCATATATGCTAGAACCAGATAGCAAAGGACGGTTTCAAATAATGTTTAATTCGGGTATCGAAACTCTCTCGCTACGGAGGAACTTTCAACAAGATCTTCACAATACTTATAAATATAAAAAGTAGTTACGACTCTGTCACTGAAGGCAATCTTGTACTCATGCCAAAGTCTGAAAGCCTATTCTGGCTATTAGTATGAGAAAAACCTACTCCGAAAGACATAATATGAAAATGCTTTTAAACTTTTACAAATTTGTCTATAGGCTATTACCTAGGGTTTCAAAGTCTATAAAGTCAAATTTCTCAATTCTTTTCAATGGCGATTCGATCAAATGACTACCGTACTGTGACGATACTTGGATTACTTGTTACAGGCAAATAATTCCAGTTTGATAATAAATACTTTTATGTTCATGAAAGCTTGACGTGCATTGCTTCAGCATGACCAGCAGTCTTCAGAAGGCCGACACGCCGACTACCGTCCCACAGCCTGTCATTACCGCCGCAGCCCACCAGCCTCCGCCACAACCTGCCATTAAGTCAACAATGCTGTGAATAAACACGAATATTCAGCGTTTTCTTATAATTAATGGTTATTAGACGTGTAATTTGAGTGTTACGTGTTGATTTTAGACGGGAGATTGCGATCTGCCTCTTGTTATGTGCCGACGTTGGCTACTGCGTAAGTGAAATAGTTTTTTTAATTAAAAATATGTATGGAGATCGTGGTATGGTAAGTATATGAGTACTAACTTCGTTCGTTATATTTGTGTGAGAATGGTGTTACATTTTAAAGCTACATTATAAGCTTGATCTCAAATTTAAACCTTTTTTTTGAAGTTTGAGTTCTGAATTTTAATTCTTATGGCACAGTTTATATCACTGTTTATACATTGCGTTGCATATTTGTATTTGTATTGAATCTAAGATCGGCGTTTAAATGTACTCATAATATTAAAAATTCACTGTTAACTCAGGTTTGCGGACAACCGACCTCATCTGATGGTAGCTGGGCGATGTTGAGATAAGCAAGAATTATTGATGTCAGTGATAATCGTCTAACTTCGCTGGCAATTAAAACTTATGAAATTAAATAAAGACACATCGCTTACATAACAGGAAGTTTTATGTCATAATTATTGGCAATAAATGTTTTAGGGTTGTGTTTATTTTCATCCTGCTATGTGCTTTTACTTATTGCTGATATATTAGGCTTAAACATCAAAAAGTACTTTTCGATTCAAACAAAATAGAAAGCGATAAAAAGACTATAATCGAAAGTCATTCTATCACTTTACCGAAATATAAAAGGCTTTTTAAGAAATCATATTTTGTCGCACAAACGACCAAAATTAATTTAATAATTCACACCCCCACAAAGCCTCCAAACCACAACCCTGCGATTACTTGAACCAACAATCCCCGATATTGTATTTACTTGTCCTCCGTCGTCCGCCGGCCAGTCATCGTGCATTGTACTCCAACATAATGCCGTCTTTGGAAATGTAAATCTGAATAAATGTAATATCGTTAGGAATATTACGTTTGTTTAGCGGCAGAAGTACTTTGATTCGTGTGTCGCGTAATGGAGGGAAAGTCACGTAATGGCGGCTCGGTAAACAGCGAATGTTACGCCTCCGCTGTTTGAAAAGGAGGTTTCATATTGCATATCTATTTTAGGACTTTCAAAAGAATTAAACGCGGGAACAAACAGACAGAAAGTGACTTTATTTCGCGCTTAGAGAAGAATGATGCTATGAAGAATGCTTTTATGTTTCTGTACCGTTTCTGTATTGTTTCGGTATTGGTACTTAACTTTCAGTTTAACTTAATTTGAACTGTACCTTTCGATACTAGGTATTTGATTGACTATTATTAATACTAAGTATTTGATACTTACATTTACTCCAAAATGGCTTGATTTTGTCAGTTTTTTATAAAGGTAGATAGTGCATATGAACATGAAATTTAAAGCTAAGTAATGACGTCAATTTGTGTTACGTGAAACCAATATTCTGAATATGTACCATATTTATTTGTGTTACAAACCCTTGAAACAAATTAAAACGACTTATGTTCGATTCTGATCATAATTATGTAATTAAAGTAGGTACTTAATTTTTCACTAGAATTCTCCAAAAAAAACTGCAATGTTACTATTTCACGGATTTAAAAATGCACGCGGATCGCTACCAACAACGCTAGCGTAACCATGCGTTCCGTAATCAATTTTTTACTCAGTTAACTTGCGGTTAACTTTACTCAGTAAATTTTTTCTTTTCTTTTATTTTTTTAAATTCTTTAATTTTTATTATATCTTTTCTCTTTAATGATCTCAAACTATCACTTCCATGACTTTGAAAAGTGACCCACTAGTCACCCAGGATATGTCTCTTAAACATATTCTATTTTTCCTACATTGTTTATTAAAAATACTCTAAATCTGTGACTTTTGAACAAATAATCAGCTCAAGGCTGAAGATTCAGAATATCATAGAAGAGTTATCAGCTGACACTCGTAGATATCAAGTACCTAAAGTACTTACAAAACCAGTAAAAACCCAAACATAACTCTAGGTATATTCAGGATAATACTTTAATGTGCCTAATAAAAATTTCATAACGTCAGTAGAATCTCAAATTTTTCTCTTTATTTGCTTCAAATAATAAAACTGTTCAAATTAGTCTCTCAAAATAGGTTAAAGATTAATATAACACAATAAAAATAATAGGTAAAAAAATGAACAATGCCAAAGTTTAAGTTAACAAGTTAACAATTCAAATTTTAGCAGTTTCATAGTTGTTTTGCTGTCAAAGGGAAGGATCATCTTGTGAAATTTCAGCAACAGGTTTTCCCAGGATGAAACAGGAGTCATGGACGCATCATTATATTAGCTGTTTTCATTGATGTCTACTCACCCAAATGCTTCTCACTACAGACTGATGATGACTCCAGTGCCCAATTGCCAAAATTTTCAATTGTTTGCTTTGACTGTACCTACTTGGGCTTGAGTGGAGATTAAAACACTAGTATCAATTTAGGTTTTTTTACATTTTTAGTATCTACTTAAGGTGGACTTACACTTATCAAGAAAGTTTAAAAAACAAATAAAATAATAAATTTCGTTAGCTTTTCTACTACACTAAACATAAAATATCTTAGGAAATGTCAGTAATTAATGTAGGTACAGCGAGCGTTAAATGTGGGCCGACGAGGTGAAGGCTTAGTTCAGCAGCTCAGTGATGATTACGGTGATGAGAGGAAATAAATAAATAAAGAATAGTCGATTCATGCAATTATATTTTCATATATTTTTTTAATAAAGTTCAACCTTGTCGAAACCGTAACTTTATAAAAGCTGCCAATGGCTTTCTTCGATTAAATGCATGTAACTCTACTCTACTCTTAACTCAGTGAAACACCTCCATAGTGGACAAAAAGAGTTCTTAGGAGTACTAACTAAAATAGGACGATAGAGACCTTCGAAAATTATTCGTTGTGTAAAAGGGCCTTAAAGTGATTTCTCCACAACTGATAGAGTACTTACGATCAGGTGCTTGAGGCGGAAGTCTGCGGTAATCCATATTTCACAATATTTTGTAAACTCTTTTATCGCTTTTTCTAATCAGTTTGATAAGGTTACAAAAATATGAGAATTAAACAATGTGATCAGAATGAATAGTTGTATTTTCATTCATGTTTTGTAAATGGGTAAATGGGTAGGTATTAGTGCGAAGATAAGGCGAAAATTTTGGTATTAAGGAGAAATTGACGAGTTGGTCTGACATATAATATGTGCTAATAAGGCGTTGTCCTACTTGGATATTTCGGGATTGAAAAACTAAGTGACAACGAGACAACAACGATGCACCTAGACGAAAAAAAAGTCTAGCAGTGCAGATAACTAAACTTAAAATAAAATTAAAATTCGGGTAGCAAATTGTGTCCATGGCTCAAGTAGTTTCAAAAAAGTACCTTCAATTGGGAATCATCTCGAAGGTAGGGCGGTACTTCGGCCCTGCACAGCATTTTAATTTAGATAAGTGCTTCTTAATTTAATTTAATCAAGTGCGATCATGCATGGAGTACTGCAGTCATCTTTGGGATGGTTCAGCCAAATATTAACTAAAAGCGCTGGACTACGTTGATAGAAGAGCCCGTAAACTAATAAATAACGTCGACCTTATAACCAAATAACTGCAGACCCTAGAGCATCGTCGTAAGGTTGCTTGTTTAACCGTGTACTACATATAACCGTGGATACATTTTGGTGAGTGCGCGAGTGCTCTGTTTGAACAAATTGAACCCTCACCCTTTTACCATCGGACTACTCTAGTAGTCAGAACTTCCATCCTTATGTGATTGATATTCCAAAAAGTCGAACTAAGCGCTTTGACAGTTCCTTTTTGATACGGGTCGCCAAGGTTTGGAATGAACTGCCTGCGTCTATTTTCCCTGACCAGTATAGTCCTAGTACTTTTAAGCGTCGAGTGAATAGGTTTCTCGTGGATGGACGTGTACCACCTTAGTCTTGATGTTCACTTACCATCAGGTGTCACGGAAGACAAACATCCCATTCATACTTTATTTAAAAAAAAATAGGTCCTACCGTTTCTTAAAATTCATTTGATTCATTCAATTATCAGGTTCGTCATAAAAGTAAAGTAGATCTTTCAGTAGGACTTATGTTAGACTTAATATTATAGTATTCAAAGTCATCCCATTTTGCCGAGTAGCATTCGAAGAGGATGACAACTTAGCACCTCCTTAAAATATAAATTAATTTATGCAAATTATGTATCTATTTAAACTTACATAATAAAATAAGTGTGTTTTTTAAATCACTGATAAAATATCAAAATGTTTTACACAACATACCAAAACAAATTAAGATTGACGGGTAAGTTATATCAGTAGCAGTGCGCGTCAACTGTCACTGTCAAACTAAATGTCAAATCTGACATACCTGCGCTGGACTGCTAACCATGCGAATATGGCTCTTGTTACTTTAAAATATGATACAAGCTGTTATTTGTTAATTCATCGCTTTGATTTACACCGGCAACAAGTTGCTTAGGGTGACTATCAGTTATAGAAAACTGAGAAGTGTTAATGAGGCACTTCTATAGGCAGGGATATAGACTTTGACTATGAAAGAAAGGAGAAATAAAGACAAGAAGCGTATTCCTTGAAAAAAAAAAAAAAAAAAATTAAAACAAAAATAACATAGCACCGAAAAGGCATTCGCATGCATGTCAAACATTTGCATTCTTTTGATAAACTATACTGCCTCACTATTTTTGGCAGTACCTATGTATAAATCGTACGGCATAAATTGCTATTTTACCTCCAACACATTTGACACTTAGATTTGATTGCGTAATTAATATTTATTATATCCTGAAAGTACATTGGGAAAACACAAAATTAATTTTTTTATTCTAATTTCCATGAACTTCCGAACCGATGGTCACCACAGGTCAAGTGTCAAGAGCGTGGCGTGTAATAGAGATACCGTCGGTCTGTCTGTTACCGCAACACACCGCATTACTTGACCGGCACAGCTGACGGGCAGTCCGGTAGGTAGCCCACCACCAGGGGGCACCGCTGCCCTGTTTGCTTCATCCGACGTCGGAAAGCGTTAAACTGGAAGTAATATACACATTTTGTAATCAAAGCGAGTTAACTTCGTAATAGAATGTAGAGCTAAAGGAATTGGTACATATTTATAACAGGATAGAAGAATAAACTTACACTTTTATTTAATTTTATTTCAATAATTGTCGAATCACTTTCTAATTTTAGGTAAAATTCTCTAGTTTCCTCGTGTACGTATAGGCAGTTTACTATTACTAATCGGAAAAAAAATTGCTTGTAAAAAAATGTAAAGTTGCTTCCATCTGAGCGTTACTAAGTTTGACTTGGAACTTGTAACTACGTCATACAAGGTCTAATATAAGAAATATAATAAAGAAAAAGGACAATCTTAGCGCGTTACGTTGAAAAGATTTAAAGTATTGATTTTGCTTAATCTAATAACGATCACGTCTGTTATCCCCAAATGAAAATGCAGGTTATCGAATCGAAAAACGACAGCAAATGTTACAAAACAAACTGATAACTCGTGGATATAATCTTTCAAATGTGAAGTTAACGTCGCACATGTTTTTAATTAATTTATTATATAATCCTCTACGATATCCATCCTGATGAAGGATAGGTAATTGTGTTACACCCGCAGATAACATAATGAACACAAATATTACATTCATATATTCTATTTAGGTTTTAATTACAGAATTGTATTTTAAACTTGGACTCCAAACATTTTTTTGGAGGTTACTTAAACAGGGTGCTCCTTTTTATATTCGCTCATTGTTGACATGTAAAGTTCCGTCGATTTCCGAGCTACCGCATGCCCATCAACCTAATAGGCTCCCATTCTCATAACTTAATAAGCCTTATCTATATTCAAAAGAATCTTTTAAAAACAAGAAATTTGATATCTCAAGCACAATAGTGCAGTGTTTAGATGCCTATCTGACAAACATATAAGTTTTCATCGCACACAAATAGAGTCTTTAAACTTGTGAAGATGTTATCTGCATTGTGCAACATTAACGCTAAATAAAATGTCTTTGTTGATTCGAAAACGTATTTACGATTTCGTTTGAATCGTCCGAGGAATCGAGCGAAAGTGCAGATTACTGCCACGCCATTAGAAGATATTTGTTATCTATGACGATGGCTAATTGTTTAATTCGAAAAACGAATCTTTTGCTAAAACGATTGAGAATCAATAGATTGTTTCCATTGATGGCACTTTCGTTCAATGATGCTATCTTAACCGTTTGATAAGATCATAGAAACGTAAAATAATCGATCGTTTATCTTTTGTTTTCAATTGAAATTACATAAAATTATACCGTTATAATTGCCAGAATTGTAAACAGTTAAAGGAGACACTTCTTTTGTTAATGTATGAATTGCATAAATCGGACACACCGCAAGCCGGAAGAAATTAGAGACCAAATACAAAATGAAAAAAAAAAACATTTTTTGCCTTATCCCATTAGGGAAAGCACAGAAATAAGCTATTCAGTACAGAAACCGTAGACATATGCGTATATTAACAGAACTGTTTCCCAAACATTGAATCGGGATTATCTATTATTTGGTCACCCGGCAGATACTATCTATATTCAATATGAGAAATATGATAGGTTTATTATAACGATATTCGCTAGTGTTCTGCCCTCGGCTTTGTTCGCTGGTATATTAGATCGGATTGATAAAGTTCGGCCTTTGTGCGCGGTCTAATGTGAGTGTAGAGTTACATACAAACTGCAGGGCGTTTGTTTTTGATTTGGATGATAAGCCAGAACGCTACAGAAATTGATGGTAATGTTGTTAATTGTTATTTTATAAAGATCGGGGAATATTTACAAGGACTTTTTATAGGGTTGTCAATATTATAAAAACCGTTTTTGTTATCGATCGGTTAAAATCATTCTATTCAATCAGTTAGAATGGTGCCAGCTAAGAATCGCCTGCCATCTCTCGACAACCCTGTCGTGTCTGAGAGGTGACTGCGCCAAGTATCCCTGCTTATTGGTAGAACCCTTGTAGGATCCTTGTGGCTAGGGAACGTATTTTACATAAAATGTTTTACCTCGTATCATCGCTGCAATGATGTTGAGTTTCAGTAATATCCTGTTCCATTTTAACACCTTGCTAAGCATCTTCGACCTTTCCGATACTTACAATCAGGTCAAACATTCGTTCGGGCTCCAATTACAAAACTCTCACTTAGGTTTTATTTTATTAAAATGATTATCTAGTTATTGGAACACATTCCTTCTTTCTAGTCACCTGTGTAAAACTATATTATGCCAATACGTAACACCTCTTTATGCAGTCTCGGATAAAACATATAAGTTTTATTATACAGAGCATACAAGATAAGTAAAGTGAATATTTGTGATTCATTTGTTCGGCAAAACAAATAAGGAAAGGAATAAATGCTGAACGATACATTTAAATACAAATTAGTCTCTGAAAGGTCACAGCTCAGCGCTGCGAGCACTGTGACGCGAGTCTCCAGCTGTACACACATAGCTGATGTTTTGTTTAGTTTGTGTACGTTTAACCTAGTAAGATTATTAAAATTTGGTAATTTGTGTTAAACATATCAAATTCGAATTCATTTATTGCTCAATGTATGGTATAAATAGATGTTTACAATTAATACTTAATGTCCTACATACAAAACTTGTCACCAGAATGTAATATAACAATATTATTTTAATCAGAAAAAAGGTACATAGTTACACTGAAATTAAAATATATATGTCATTTTAATTATGTCGGTACATGTCATATAATTTAAATGAAATAAGAAGAATCATATATTTTTTGATTTAAATAGGTTATATTTCATTTTATTCTATACAAATTCATATTTTACATTTAAATTATTCATTAAGTGAATAGAAACATTTTTCTTTTAATCACCGTGTAAATTCGATTTTAAATTTATTTTTCGACAATGATTTAAAATGGTTTATACACATTGAGAAAGATTGATTTAAATAAAGTTGTAAGCGTGGTAAGTTATTGATCACCAATCTATCCCCATGGCGCCCAGCCCTGCTAACATGTCTTGCTCGAGTAAAATAATGAATGTTACGTTTAACAAAAATTGCAATTTCTATGCTGCATGCTGCTTGCTTCCATGCTGGACTGGGAGCGATTGATCACCAATCTATCCCCATGGCGCCCAGCCCTGCTAACATGTCTTGCTCGAGTAAAATAATGAATGTTACGTTTAACAAAAATTGCAATTTCTATGCTGCATGCTGCTTGCTTCCATGCTGGACTGGGAGCGAAAGAATAACATAGAATATGCCAGCTGCTTCTCTTCCCCCCTGTCACTGCAATAGCCTCAATCTCAATCCTTCATAATAATACCTCCAAATGTGTCAAACGTGACATCAGATGGTTTCTTAACCTCTGGTGTTCTGCCTACCCCATTAGGGATACAGGCGTGAAGTTATGTATGTATGCAATTTTCAAGATACATGACAGAGTCAATATATCCAGAGCCTTAATTATATAATTAACATATAATTAACAAGATTATTAAAATTTGTTGTCATTGGCGACTAAACCCGCGTTAGTCCTCAGTCTCACCTGATGGTAAGAGAAGATGACGTCGAAGATGGCAGCACTCGGGTTCCAGAAGGACTTGGCTCTTCATACTGCTCTAACACATCACCGCCGAAGCAGTAATATTTGGCGGCAGAGTTTATTTGAAGCGTGGTTGCTAGCCAGTCGGACCCTGAGAGGAACCTACCCCCAATAAGGCTCACACGGATTAGTCGCCTTTACGACACGTTTTTCTAAGTCGACAGGGCTATTCTAAGTCACACGTCGTCTTTTAGAAAGGCTACAATTTTTTGTGCTTTTTCGTTTAAGATCGCATTCTATTATTTAAGGGCGTCGTTCTTTGAGCAACGTAACTTTCAATTTAACTTTGTGTCTTCTTATGCGCTTATCGTAGAGCTATTCTCGATTTTATTCAGACTAGTATATTATACGAGTGCAACTAAATCATTTGTGATATCCTATCAAAAAAACGTAAAAACGTTATTCACAGACGGTATGCAATGCCCTCAGATTTCAAGTGTTAATTAAGTGTGCATAATTTTATTTATTAACTTTTTCATCTCTCGTAAGAAAAAATAATAATAGGAACTTAAGATTAAATAAAACACTATAGCACCGAATTCATCGCGTTTAACTTGACATTACGGTCTTTTCAATCCCAAAAGTGTATTTTTTTGAGACTTAAAAAAAGAGTGTTATTTTTTAAGATTTTGAATCGCGGAAATTAAGACAATATTATGTACGGACTGGAAAGAGCAAACTCAATGTTAAGTTAGTCATTATCTGACGATGATGTTAGTTTATTAGAATTGTAAGACACGAATCTGTAGTTTTGTGTGTTTTTTCTTTTCAAGAAATACCAAAATATAGTTCCCTATTTAGGTATCAATTAGACGACCTAATCATGTAGTTAGGTATGTAGGTAATGCTCCTTTTTTCTAAAACGTTCTCTTGCAATCATAAATTCTAATTAAAAAGAAAATAAAAAGTTACCTTTGTTAGCAATACCTAGTAAGTAATTTCTCTTTATTCGTATTCTCTAACAGCATTAATTACAGAATAGTTCAGTTCTGGAAAAAACCTTTTCCACCTCTAAGTGCTAGTTCTTTTCATCGATAAAGTTGCAGTAACGAGCAATAAATTGCAATATTAGAATATTCAAGCCCTAATAAGTACTAAGTATTGCATCCAGTAACGTTGCAGGTGATCACCTCAAATATTCATGCTTCCTACCGCAAAGCCACTTATATTTTTACCGTAATTATATCGTTACTGACTACGTAGGTAACAAAGGCGCTGTTTAATAATATTGAAAAATGTTGTCGTAGTATTTTTTTTCTACTTTTTATGGGTAACTTTTAGTAGCACCTTGTTTGTGTGCCACTACTAGGTTTCTCAGGAAGTACTGCTGTATGTAAGGAATTTTCGGCACCACATGCTTCGACTACTTCGATTTTCAATTACGTGGTGGCGGGGCGGCGCGATCGACATTATTCTATTTTACAAACTTTAGCCCAAGAAACATGAAAGAAGAAGCAAATCAAAGACAAGCAAAGAGCAAAAAAATCAAATGGCGCCTATTTCTATTCTGGTTCCAGTGAAAACCACCGCCGTAGCATACTAGAGATGCTATGGCAACAAAGCTGAATGGCAACCATTTGGTAGCATATATTCCAGATTATAAGGTACCTTTTGTGTTTAAGCACATGTATTGTATAGTGTATGATTCATTTTTATTTTAATATTTTCTTTAGCAATTGCTTGTATTAGGTACTACTTATAGTTTGATTTAATTCACCACCAAATTATTTTCTTTCTTTAGACTACCTTTTCTAGTGTCAAAATTTGAACTCTCACGTTCGAATTGACCAAACATTTATGAAATAATAAGCTCAGCAAGATGAAAATCTTCCCAAAGATTTCACAGGTAATCAAGCACTCAAGACGGGCACTTGAGCTGCATAATCCAGATTTCATTCATGAATCCATTGTCGTGACTCCTTGAAGAGCCATCGAAACGGGGGTGAAGAATTTAGGGAAGTTAGCCATGTCGAGGGCTGAGGGGTGAGAAAGTTACTTGTTAACTTGATATTTTAATTGATTGTACAAAATAGGAAAGAATTGCAATGATTTGGAAACTCAAACGTGTTAGTAACATTTGGAGTGCGCTTGAAATAGTTCATTAAAATTGCAGGATAATTTGTGCCGTTGTGAATTTTGCTAAATTTTGCGATATTTTTAGAAAACGTTTCACTTATTATTATAATTTTGCTTAAAGTTTTGTTAATAGTGCTTTATTGCAACATTAATTAAATTAAATTAAATTCTTTATTGCATTCAACAATGGTAAATTCAGGTAACAATTTAAGGTAGTAGTACATACATCATGGACCCTGTTGGGCACAACAACTTGAAAGAGGATACAGGCGCTAATTACATTTACATTTTGGTATCAAACATTAACTACCTATTATGTAAATACTATTCTTAATATTATATTTGAGGAATTACAAAAGTAATATTATCATGTAAATTATTTTAAAGTAACGGAGGTAGGTATATACTATATTATTGATATTTAAGATACAGTACTATTATATATTTTTATTTATCTGTAAAATATTCATGGATGAAGTAGAAGCTTTTTTTAGAAGATATGATTTTACTTGTTTTATAAATTGTTTATTATCTGCAATCTTTCTCATATCATCAGGGAGTTATTTTTATGGACATTACATAAGGGCTCTTTGCATGTAACTCAAGACGCGACCTAGGTAACATTAATTTGTTGTGCTGTCGTAAGGTGCGGTTTGTGTACAATTCAAGATATTTCCGGACAAATTTACTATTATCCAAAATGTAAAGACATGGCAGTGTTAGTACCTATATTATGTTGACGGAAGTGTGGTTTACAACTACAAGTTTGTTCTATGTTTACTAATATTCGAAGAAGTTTTTTTGGAGCTATAAAGGGTTGGTACAAGTTGTTATAATCCCAAGAAGAAAGAAGAAAGAAAATAAATTTAAGAAAAGAAAAGAAAGAAGGTACGCTTTAGCCCAGATATACCAACTACTTATAAAAGTAAATACCTAATGGTTTACAAAGAATATTTACTTCTTGACATGAAAGTTTTATAAAGGCAACGGCTTAAAGAAGCAGTTTTAAAAGTGATAAACTTTTAACAATTTGTTTTTTAGCATTTAGAACGTAAATGATTATTCAAAGATTCGAAAGAAATTATTATTAAATTTAGGTAAATTCATAATGCAAGAAGAAAGACAATCAATAAAAAACCGTTTAATATCCAAACTAGAAAGACCCGTCCAAAGTAGCATAAACAAGAAACTGACTACAAACAACTTTGTTGTTATTACTTACAAAACTTTACCTAACTTATGAAATTGATAAGTGTTGAATAATAGATGTCCCTTTACGGTAAACTGTGGTGACTTACCAGTAATTACTATCAATTAGACAGCCGGAGTACCAGCCGTGCATGAGTAATGGAGTGGTAATGAAATAAACGGTGAGCAGCCGATAAAACAGCTCTTTCCGTTTGATCGCGACACCTGAGCGGGTTCCCACGAGGGAGCGAGGATGCGCGGCGGTGGTGGTGAGGTCGTTCGAAGTACATTGAGTTTTATTTTGTTTAATAAGTAAAATTAATCAAATAATACCTAGGAAAACTATTGCAAAACTTTTCAGAAGTCGCGGCCGCGGTAGTTTGTGTCTGAAATCGTATTAGTAATCGTAAATCACTGACGACCATAGCGTTCGCGGCGATATTCGCGAAACATGATCGCAGATAACGTAGTTACCTAAATGATATCTATATGTTCATACTTTTTGTTTAGCTTGTTGTTTATTTTAATTTAAAGTTTTAAAGTTTTAAATTCAAACCCAGAACATACATAGTTTATTTTGCAATTCCAATTTAACAGTTATATTTTCTACGTTTCAATGATTTGAATAAGATCAGTGTATGTTAGAAATGTACATTTTTTCTTGTCAAAATAAAGTCCCCTTCCACACCAGTAATGTACATCGAACAGCCCATCCCTCAGTCCGCGCACCCTCTCTTTGTTTCCATAATATAATAATCCAGTAAAACATGCAGACGATTAAACGGCCAACAAGCGTTTATTACAGAGCCCACAATTCCTGGCCACAAATCGGTGTTTAGTCCGTTCGGGGAGAGTTCATGAATAGTACATCAGCCGCGCGACGCCGCCGCGCCGGCGCAGCGCCGCGGCCGCTTATTAGCGCGGAAAAGGTTTTGTAAACAATTTTCTTTTGTTTTTTCGTGATCGGGGGAGAGTATGCTGTTATTAGCTGATTACTGGTTTGAAGTCGTTGATTTGGTTGTTTTTCTAGTTGATTTATTATTTACCATGCGTTGTTGAAGTATCGAATTAATAAGTGGAATCTAATTTTTACAGATCTTTATAGGTTTTTAAGACCCGATTAATCGGCATTTCGTGAATAGTCATCATAACACCTTCATCATTATATGAAGGTGGCTTATCCTCTCCAAAGCTCTTCAACTTATACGTAATGAACTGATTGGCAGACTCCGTAGCGCCGGTGTAGGCTGCTCTATAGGTGGCGTAACCATAAACAATATTAGCTACGCCGACGATATGGTGCTACTGTGTCCGTCAGTCAGTGCAGTAAGAAAACTTATTGCAATTTGTGAAGAGTACGCGTTGACCCATGGGCTAAGGTACAACGCGAAAAAGAGCGAATTACTCGTATTTCAACCTAGTGGGCCAAATAAAATCTTCGAAGTTCCGCCGGTATTTCTTGGAAATGTGCCCTTGAAACGTGTTTCACAATTTAAATACCTTGGCCATTAGGTTAACGATACCTTGTCGGACAATGTCGACATAGATAGAGAAAGGAGAGCACTATCTGTAAGAGCTAATATGATAAATAGCAAGTTTAAGCAATGTAAAGCCGAAGTAAAAGTTAGCTTGTTTAAAGCTTTCTGCCAGGCATTTTATACGTGTAGCCTATGGACGTCTTATACTAAAAAAGCATTAAAATGTATAAAAGTTCAATATAATAATGCGTTTAGAATGCTGATGGGGCTCCCGCGCCACTGCAGTGCATCAGGCATGTTCGCTAGTACGGCTACGGATGGGTTTCATGCTATTCTTCGCAAAAGAATAGCTTCTTTAATGAAGCGTGTACGCGGTAGCTCTAATAGTATCCTGGCCGTATTGGCCGACAGACCTGACTGCCCTATCTGGAAGCACTGGGAAAGGGTCCACACTGGACTTGCCTAGTATTTAAAGAAATTTTGATGACATAATTAACAAATAAGATGACATTTAATTTAATTTCTTATTATATAATTTATTTTTTGTTTCTCTGCCCTTATTTTGTATAATGTTCCTGTATTTTTAAATATCTTTGTGTTATTAATTTTATTACTAATGTCTTATTTTATTTTACCCATAATAATTTCTAATGTTTTGATTAATTTAAAAATTGTGATCTAGATTAGCTGTCGTTGTGTGCATGTGTGTATGCATGTTTATCTGTTCTGCTTGTCATCTTTATGTGCTTGATTATTGTTAAGTGAAAAATTTTTATAAGTGGATTTTAATTATCTGAATAAACGAATATTATTATTATTATAACATTATTTGTAGGAATCTGATTTATCTGTGGGAGTCAAATTCGCACGATTTTCATGAATGAAGAGATTGATATGGATGTTCCATTTTAAACTGCATCAATGATAGGTGATCGCTATCTAGACTAGAGGTACTCCACCCAGGTTATTTATGTTTTATGAAAACCTTATGATGAAGACGATATGGATAGTCACGAAAACTCCACGTGGCTTTGGTGGTACACAATTTTATTCTTGAAAGTTACCTCGTGTGCCAATTTTCTTCCTTTAAAATAGGGAGTTACGAAAATAAGCTTTATAAAATAATGCTTTTTAAAAATACTAAGAAAAATATTAGCAATTTATTCTATACATTATTTCAGTGCATTTTATCTTTTCAATTCCAAAAGACTGCTTCTGAATACAGCGCAAATTCCCATGGTTTCTCTACAAAATGTTACAAATATTGTTAAAAGTCTTGAAGTCGCCTCTCATGAGGTACTTAAATGCTCAGCCGAGCTCGCGACTGAGCTCGCTCGCTCCCCGCGGTGTGAAATACACTGCCAGAGACTTATCCCATTCTTCTCACACACCTTTACTGGGTTTAATCTAATGTACCTTTTGAAGTGTCTCCACATTTTCAATTGAGAGGAAGAATTGATTTAGAAAGCGGTTTGATAAAACTTTTATTGGTGATGAAACAGATAAAGCGTGCGTGTAGGAATTTGCTCATCATTAAATATTGTAACATCGCTATACTGTCGGAGAGATGATTCTTGGTGGCAGATTTCATGGACCCAATTATCCAGCTAGATGTACTCTTGTAGATGTACCTACTATCTCTAAGCTTGTCTCTCTGATTATTGCCTTTCTGGACACGCATAATCAGGAGCGGTAAGGCTCACTTTACAAACCAAAAGTGAACCCTTCTTAAAGGATCATGATTAGGACCAGATCTTCCAACATTTGATTGACAAGACTATTTCTGTTCTTAAACAAGCAAGCTACTTCTCCATAGATGTTTCATCGCTTAGATATGTCAGATGTGTATTTATGAAATGTACAAATTTGAATTGTAATTAATGATTACTTTAAGGACATGCTGAAAACCAGCACGTGCAACTGCACAAGCTGATCATTGTCCTATTGCCCAGACAATAAATGAAGTAGTGCTAAGTCATTAAATAGTAAGATAAGGTTATCTTTTTGTTAATGTAAATATTTAGATTTAATACATTCACATTTTTTTTATTAATAATAAATTTTCTTTCTTTCTTTCAAATTATTTTCAGCGCACCACTACAACCAAGCTGAGCTAACGGAGCTATCGGACTTAAATTGAACAGATCACACGATAGTGCTGTCAGTTTTGTAATTGTAGGCTGCAACTTTGAGCTGAAAAAGTTAATTTTTCTTAATTTCATTATAAAGAAAAGAAAACAGGAATTTAATTTTCGCTTTTTGATTCTCCTGAAGTATTCAGACTTCACAATATATAAGTAAATTCCGTAAATACAAGGAATACTCGTACATAAATAGCGTCTACCTCCGAGGCGGAATGCCCGATACTTCTAGCGATAGTTATTAAACATTGACAGTGTCCGGTAATGATCGGCCATTACGTCAGTATTTATTAATGGGAGTCATGTAAGCGGGCAGCGGCTAGCGGCGTCAGCTGGCAGCGTCGCACGCCGGTCGCTGCTCGCCGGTCGCCGCTCGCCGCTCGCCGCCCGCTGAGCACTGTTCAACATGTCTTTAATTATTCAGGACCACAACGCGGCAGCGGCCACATCAACGCTATTGTTTTAATATTATGAAAGGATGCAACTAGAGGGTAGAATCTACAATTTTGCAATTATTTTAGGGTGAGCTCTATTATTGATATTCCTCGCATTTCAATTGTTGTTGAGAATTTTAAAGAAAGGACTAAATTTTGTTTTTAATGAACGTATTTTTTATGTTATGTATAGTATTGTAACTTGTAACCTAGTAAAATTTCCCGATTCCAGACCTTAGTTGGTAAACTGAACTCAAAAATTTAACTGCCTGTTCTATGTGAACTACGGATATAGCTAAGTCGTTTCATGGATATAAGAAAGACAGTGCCTGACCAGCACGCGTTACAAAGCGCATGCAATATACACCAGCAGTGATTTGTAAAGTCGTATCACCGTTAGCACAGTTAATCTGTATGTATAGGTATTTAAAAGATCTTAACATAACGACATTATCTATCGGAGACAAAAAAAAGCACTTCAAAAGTATTGATTTTTAGCAGTTCTTTATGGTGAATCGCTAGTGAATCTACGCCCGCGACATGTTCAACTTGTATTGGTGGCTAATAAACACGTCTTTGTCCTTCATCTCACGTGATGGCAAGGGAAGATGAGGTCGAAGATGACAGCAAACGAGGTTAGTACGGAAACGGCTCTTCTTAATACATCAGCGCGAAGTGACGATTTTTGGAGGAAGAGTTTATATTTGGGGTTGCCACTAGCCGCGTGGACCCTGAAGGGGTCAAGCCACCAAGCGGGGTCACTCGGATTAGTCGCCAAGACACGCTCGTCCAAGCTATTCTAAGCGGACAGAATCAACACTCAAGTAAGCTTTAATAATAAGTGAAGCTGCACTAGCTAGCAGTGTGCCTAGAAACCGGTAATACTCATATGTACCATGGTTGAAATAAGACTCAACACACTGTTTTTATTCTCATTTACTGTCTGTACTGTATACTGAAGTGTTAATAAATACTTGAAAGCAGGCTGTTGGTTTCCACGAGCGGCAGTGGCGGCCATATTGCCGATTAAAAGAATATGAAACCTGCCCACAGGGCTGTAATTTAGCGAGCCTCCATTCTGTTTGTTCTACGCAAACTTGATTACAGATAAACTGTTTTCAAATAGAGGTTTGTGTGTTCGTGGCTTGTTATTATTTACACTACTTAGATTAGTATTGCCAGGTTTCGTTTGAATACTTTTTGTAATGGTGGTTTACTTTGAAATCGCTATTTAAATATGTCATTGATTGTGCTTTTATAAAAAAAAATCATTGAAACTATTTGAATATTTGAGTGCCTGTTGAATCTGTGTTGGTAGGTACCTATATGGCAGTGAAACCGAAATGAAAATTGTTTTGTAGTCTGAATCCGCCTATGCCACAACCTCACCTGATCTGGTCTGTTGGATTCTTATTTGGTGTAGAAGTCTCTAAGTCACATTAATCAGGTCATATACCTAAGCCTTTCCTGACATCCGATCCTACACAAACATTAGATATCAATGATGTTTCATTGCTAATTAATAGGTACCTACCTAATTACATAGATATTATTATTGCAGATTTATCCCTTCGAAATATATGACAGGAAAATCCTTTTTTTTTTTAAAGAGTTTGATCTTAATCTCACCTTTTGGCAGGGTGCAGATGAGACCGAAAATAAAAGGACACGGGCCTAAGAAAGAACTGGCTCTTTATAAAATATTGCCGGAACACATCACCACCACCGGAGTGGAAACATTTGTTTGTAGATTTTGTGGTCGCTAGCCAGTCGGACCCTGACGGGATTCTACCACCGAACCGAATCACTCGGATTAGGCACCTTCTACGACGCGGTGGTAGGGGTATTGTTAGCCGACTTTACACGGACAAAAACGTGAATTACCTTTTAAAATGGTAATACTTACCTACCTACATGGCTAAACCTACTGTGAACAGTTTTTGGCAATAAACATTCTTCAATAAGCCACAGATTAATTGCTCCTGTGGCGACATCAATTGCGGGTAGTCAGAGTTTGCGACCGCACCTTAACTAAGGTCAACGAGCGCCCACGCGCAACTCCTGCGCAGAAACATCTGCTGCTTCCTAGGTATCAATGTACGAAAGCGGGTTTTATTCCCAACACGCATTTTTTCATATTGAAATGTAAAGCATATGTGGACGGCGCATCACTTAAAGAGTTGCCGTTGTAGTCATAGGCGTCAACAACATTAGACGGGGAGGTGTAGATACATTGTATTGTTGGTACATTTAGGTATATCATCAATCGTGTTCATTTTACAAGTGGATGCAGGCCCCAACGAAACTTAATCATTCTAAGAAATACCTTAGTTTGACTTATATACAGCTGGAATTTTCTGAAAGACGGCCTATTTGTAATGGAAGGAAAGTGCTAAAATTGTCATGTTTGACGAAGTTTCATGATCAATGCTCGTCTACTGAGAAGGATGCTGCCGAAGGCAATGTATGTTACCACTACACCAGCCGGTCGCCGGTTAGTAGTAAAAGATAATGAGAAAATGTCTCATTTTTCTTCCTATGCTAAACAGCAATTTAAATGCAATGTGCATATGTCTCACGAACGAGTTAATTCTCCGCAGAAACCAGCATAAACAAACGTGATATCATAATAATATAAAGAACATTTTCACCTCAATTAATATCGCAGAACAGGCAATTACCGACCTTATGTCCTTGGCAGCTGCGTTGTTTATTTTCCACCGCGACACTTCATATATTACAAACTGCGAAAAGAAATGAAACCTGTCCAAAGAACTTGCCAGCTGCAAGTTTACAACTTTATCACCATCATGCGTTAGTTTCAATAAAAAAAAACTTTATTCCATATTCAAAAGACAAAATTAAAATACAAAAAACTCTTTACCTTATATCTGCGGCATCGAATAAAAAAAAGACAATCTCTAATCCATTAGTCACATCTATTCAAAACTAATTTCGGAACGTATCACTTTGAGATTATCGTTTTTTCATAAAACATTCTTCATGTACAAAATAAACCAGATGACATCTCGGGCTGGACTGATAGAGGCTTTACCTTTAAGGTCATTTCGGGGGTACTGTGTAGAGTAAACTAGATCTTATAACTCTACAATAGAGTAGTAGTTTGCTGGGACAGTTTCATATAGGAGTTGGTCCATTTAAGTCAGTCAAGCGTCGCTTGACGGACAGTGCATCACCCGATCTGGTAGATACGTCGGTCTGATGTTTGTCCATATAAGATGACAATTAGAGGCCGCTGGCTGACCGCTAGCCGCCTGCGCTTGCGACGGTATTGTGCGCGAGATTCTATCTCCGATCGGACCTATGTTAACCTGACTTCTATGTAGATCATAGATGTGAGAATGAGCTGAATGTTTAGAAATGTGTTTATAAAAGAATTAAGGAATGTTTTTTACGCTCAAACTGATTAGTCACCTATGTTTAATGGAAGTCGTAAATGATTTCGTATTTAAATTTGATTTAAGCCATTATAATTTAAAAGACTTAAAATTTAATGCTTTAATGCATTCATATAATTAAATAATAAGAAGGTTCCTAGAATAAAATAATACCTCGGTAGGTAAGTTTAAGAATCCTACAAAAGTACCAAATGATTCCAAGATGGCACGGATAAATCCTAGGTTCTAGAGTCATGTGTCTTCCTTGAACTTGACTTTACACAAGTTGTCTCTCGATTTGTGTCTTTTTCCATATCTACTTACATTTGTTTTTCTTGCTGTTCCTAGATATTAAATAATTTCTACGCTAGAGAAAGATAACATTCGAAATAAAAACTACACTATGGCAGCACTTTTCAAAAACTTTCTATTTAGTCATACGTCCATTATATTTGTTTGAATATGTACGAAAGGAAGCGATTGTTTGTCAAATTGGACAAAAACGAACTCTAAAGGAAACTGAGTAAGCCTGGGCCACAGGGTTAACAGGTTGACTTGGGTCTAAAAAAATAGCTTATTTTATCCTTATTCAAAATACATAAAACCCCTAAAAATGTAGTGAGGGGGAAACAAGTTAATTCAAGATATGGAAATCGCTGTCATGTGTTTTTTGGTATGGATAAATAACTCATAATATAATTGAAAATACGCTGAGTAAAATTGAAGAAATATTAAATGAGAATCATTATGAGGTCAAATGAATGTAAACTAACCGCGTTAGTTTTATTTTAAATAATTATTTTGTAATTAAAATAGGCGAAATTCTTTATTAGGTTTGGCAACACTGAGTGAATGAAGAACGAAACTATGGTAATTGACTCGTTCAGTAAGTCAATCGATCTATTTGTGCACTCGTTTGTTTGATTTCTTTCCTTGCGCTTGAGTATTTTTACCCGCATTACACGAAGATTTTTGGTTTTTGTATTTGGACTTCTGATTTTGCATTTCGACATGGATCGCTGTATTAATTGCGGCATTGCGTTTGGTCGCTGTGCAGCTTTAGGCAATAATTCATTTATAGATCTCAACAATAAGAAAAAGAATAACTTTCGAAGAGTGATTCTAAGCTCACTTAACTTCTGTGTATACCTATAGACAAAATTATGGATATCTCAATTCCTCAACACTTGTTTATCTTGAAAATTTCGGTGATGAAACATGGTTATATTTTAAATAAAAAAAAGCAAATGTCAAGTTGTTAACACCGTGGCCCAGAAATGTATGGAGCAGGTTCTGGCTCCTTTAGTGCCTACATTACATTTTGTCATTTTGTCGGGTAGTTACAATCCTTTGGGGTATTCTCACTAGGCAAGGAACCTAATTGATAGATAGGTAATAAGTAATTTCAAAAATTGTTATCTATTACTCATTTTACCTTTTACATATTTTGAGATAGTTAAAGCTATTGTCCTACGCAAATATTTCACTAAAATTTTACTTAACGTAGTCAATTTATTTCCACCAATAGGTACTCCAATTTCCACTGCATTAGGTATTCATTCAGAAATTATTTACTACCTAAATACTTAATAATAACTTTTATTAAACTTTTCAATTTCATGTTTCTATTAAATAAGTTATAGGAAATACCTAATCTCTACCTAAATACTTTAACGCTCCACAGTTTTTCAAGAAATTATCCTCCTTCAATCGTCTTACCTTTTAACAGTTAGCTAACTTAAATTGTATTTTTTTTATCTATTTACTAAAATAACTTAAATAATCTATTTACGATAATAGCTTAATAGTTTACCTAGCTCTAACTTCTGCTAAAGCTGAGCTTTAATAAGATTTATGACAATAAAACATTCCGATAATACCGCATTGTCTTCGCACTTACCTACTTATACAATAACTTCCATTATGTTATTCTCAATAGCTCTATTAATAATCTGGATTAAAGTTTTGAACATTAAAAGGTGTCTTCATCACATAGTTGTAGTTAATCTGCGGTTCGTAGGACTGGATTACTTGTAGGTATTACTTAATCCAGCTTAGGCTAAGTTCAGCTTATAATTAAGTTTCAATGAGATCAATTTCTGGAATCTTGTAAATTGTCATGATAGAATTTTTATAATTTAATCTACATAGTTGCTTCTATGGGAGTGAAAGAAAAACTTAGAATTTAGGTACAAGCTGCTTCTCTTCCCGGGCCTACTGTAAAAGTCAGTTAAGGGACTGAGGTTTTATTGGCGTTTTTATGGGTGATAGGCTTAAATCCTGTCACTGCTATAGTCTCTATCCATCATTATAGTACCTACTTCCAAAGTTAAATGTGACATTAGTTAGATGGTCCTATAATCTTTGTTGATCTGCCTACCCCATACCTAAGGGACGCAGGCGTGACGTTATGTATGTACCTACGTATCTAGGTAGTTATTTACGAATCGCTAAAAAGACGATATTTAAGTTAATAATGATTTCAACTCACATTATCTTGAAACTTTTTTGTAGTAAGAATGACCAGTTTCTTATCCCGCTTACAAATTTAGTGTAATTTCTAAAGTTTACTTCGTGACCTACACCTAGTTCCTTATTATATAAATTTTGTACATACAGGTACCTATAGGTACTTTTCTAAGTAGGTACTTGCCTACCTTGTACCTATTCACAAATTACTGTTTTCACAAGATTTCAAAGGAATTTCTTAATTATACTCGTAGTTATAGTTAGTTGCTAGTTGTATGATATGCAAATTTAAGGCACTTACCTACATAGAAACCTAAAAATATAAAGCATCCAATAGTGTAATATCTATTTTTTGTAAGTATATATAGACCTATAATAATTATAATCGCACTCTATTCCTATCCTTATTTAAAATTCAATTCATTCGTTTTCTTCGCCTCCAATAAATTAAACTTCGATACACTTCATACATACAAAAGCTATCTTATAACGGAATTATAATTGCACGGTACAACCTCACTCTGCAAATAAAACGAACAAGAAGGAGCGGAAAATAAACTACGTAGAGTAGTGCACCGGCTGCGGAGTGCGGAGCTGGCGGTGCGGGGGGAGGGGGCACTGCAGGGGGCGGGGCTATGTACTGTGGAGCGGCGCGGGCTCGTGGCCGCCGCTCCCATTGGCCCGACGCGGAAACAAATGATCTCGAGGCGGCAACTCGAGCGCGCCGTATAAAAGCGAGTGTCCGCCCTCGCACCCGCCAGTCCACACTTACCTCGCAGACAGCGTACGCGTCTCGCTGAGTTCACAGTGTATACAAGTGTTACAAAATGGTGAAGTTCGAAGGAGATTTCAGTATAAACGCTATACTGATGAGCGACAGCAAGCCGCCGCCGTCGCCCACCGCCTCGTGCACCACGGTGTCCGAGGCGGACCTCAGCGACGTGGAGCTGGACGTGACCGGCACCGAGCCCGTCGACTGCTCCAAGCCCAAGGACGGCGACTCCGCGGAGAAGAAGCACGAGAAGCCCGCCTACAGCTACAATGCCCTCATCATGATGGCCATCAGAAACAGCCCCGAGAAGCGACTAACGCTCAACGGCATCTACGAATACATAATGAAGAACTTCCCCTACTACCGGGAGAACCGCCAAGGCTGGCAGAACTCGATCCGGCACAACCTGAGCCTGAACAAGTGCTTCGTGAAGGTGCCGCGGCACTACGACGACCCCGGCAAGGGCAACTACTGGATGCTGGACGCGTCGGCGGAGGACGTGTTCATCGGCGGCGCCACGGGCAAGCTGCGGCGGCGCTCGGCGCTGGCGGGGCGCGCGCGGCTGTCGGCGCTGCGGCCGCCGCCCGCCTACTCGCAGCTGGTGGCGGCCTACCAGCACCTGCTGTACGCGCGCTACCTCAAGGCGCCGCCGCCCTACGCCGGCTTCCCGTACGCGCCGCCGCTGTACGCCGCGCCGCCCGCGCCGCTGCTGCCGCCGCCCGCCGCCGACCTGGCGCCGCGCCACCCGCTCGCCGCGCACTTCTACAAGCCCGTCACCGTGCTCAGCCGGCAGTGAACCCCGAATCTCCAGCCCCGAGCAGCGGGCAGCCATCTGTGATCTAGTTATAAGACGTTGCGGACCAGTGTGACAGTGTACCGAAGCACGAGAGACTATGAGAAACTTTGCAATAATAGATGAATTAATTTTAATTATTTTGTTATGTACCTAATGTAGCATTCCAAAATGTTTGTTGTACGAGATGTGTTACTGTAAATAGCCAAAGTGTATATTTATTGTGTAGATTTAAGTGTAGCCTAAGGTAAAAGAGTTATAATGAATAAAACAGAAGTATTGTTCCATTTAAAACTTTCTTTCATTTCCCGGAACGCGGCCGCGCAGTAAATCACAGCCACTGCTCGGTCGTTCTATTGTCTCCTCTGCCTCAAGCCTGCTAGTGCACATACAATGGCTCAGCACGATCCGACATAAATTGTCTCAAATAGTTTGAAAATAATAACAATTAATGATAGAAAACAATAACAAAAGCAAAAACCATTTATAATGTAGAGTCACTAAGCTCACAGTTAACTATGGTTAATAGGGTAATGCAATCTATTTATTGATATTCAAGAAATAAACATATGGGCATATTGTATATATTTGCTTACGGAAATAATTAATTTTCATGCAACATAGAACCATCAAACTCATAAAAATAGTTACTCGCAGTTAGGGAATGCAATCTCGTTCTCGCGAGATCGAGATCCCGCGAGATCTCGGCCCTTTTCTGCGAGATTAATCTCGGCCTACAAATGGGCGAGATCTCGCGAGATTAGCGAGATTGAATCGCTGGACCAATTGTTGAAGAAGGAAATAAATCTATACGAGTCCAGGGGTCTAAAGGAGAACTTTTGCAGTTCGCTGATAACTGCCTCACAACTATAGTACCAACAAGTGTGGAATCTGAAAATGCATTCTCAGCGGCTGGCTATCTAGTCTGCAAAATAAGGTGTAGGTTAGGTGACGATACCTTAAATACGTTGTGCTTTCTAAGAAGCTACTTCCAAAACAGTTTGTAAATAATTGTATAGCGAGATGTTGCTAATGTTCCTAATTTGATTGTTTTTACTTGTTTTTACTTTATATTCTATTTCTCTTTTTAGTTTGGCGAAATGAGCCTTTGATTTGATTGATCTCAACTCAAATCCTATTATTTTTGTTAGTTAATCTTTTTGACTTCGTAAAAATAAATGTTGATTTCAAAATATCAATGGTTCTTTTTCTTTCAATGTCTCGGGAGTTCTATATCTATTTTATTAGTGAAATTATTTGAAAAAATTGATACTCTTAAATCTCGCGAGATCTCGAAATTACCGAGATCTCGCGAGATTGATTTTCATAGTCTCGCGAGATCTCGTCCGATCCTCAATCTCGCGAGATTGCATTCCCTACTCGCAGTAGCCGACGGCATCTTATCGAGCTTCTTCCATCGACAGCTCCACGCGATATAATAGAGCTTCATAACCTACAGAACGAGTATACGGTATCTACCAGTGACAATGTAACTAAAGAATATTAGATATATATTACCAAAATTTAATTAATTATAATTGCGAAAGTCTCGCAAAATCTCAAAGAAGTAAGTACTTAAACAGGAATAAATTCCACTCTTGAGAAAATAGATCAAAAGTGAGATTTATTCTATATTGTATCATAGGTAGTGAAATGCACAAATGCGGATTTGAGAGGAACTAAGCGAGCCGACGGCATGGACCTGCTGAGTATTTATATAGTTATACTATAGATACAGTGGTAAGTTTTGCAAAAACAATCATCAACATATCATATCATATCAAGGCATTGTTAAATTTAACTATAGTTCTATTAATTATTATTTTTAAATACATGTTTTATTATCAGATATTGCTTCAGATACCTACTCTACAACTCTGTCTCTAGAATTTTAAATATCAATTCATAGTTATATATCACAATGTAAGTTAAGATAAAAGAAATCCTTGAGATTGTATAAGAAAAGCAATAAATTTGGTATCGGAATGTCGTTAAATTAATTCATCAGTAGGTAGGTACTGTTTCGTTGTTTTCCTGAAACAAATTTGAAGTAATTTTGAGTTATCGTGATAAGATTGAACGCAACCGTTCCGTATCTACGTTGTATCTAATATTTAGGTGGGTGCGTGAATATCAACATTGTTGTGATTAAAAATTAATGCTGCGACTGTAATCTATAATGCATAAGTGGTGGTAGAGTTTAATCACTTACTTTTACTTATATCAATGGAAAATAACAAAGAAGTTTCCCAAAAACACTGTTAGGCTACTATTTTTTTAAATTTTATTTGTAGAAGTGAGATTGCTGATTTGAATTAAATATAATTAAAATTTAGTTTTGTAAGTTCATAACATTCAAAATTAATTAGGCTTGTAAAGTTTTAAAAACTTTACAACTCTACGCAAGGACCTACCGATCATATATAGTTGATGTAAATGACCCACGAATATATGGGTTATCTAATGGTTAAGAGTCTTTCGATGTTATGTTCCGGTGTTAGTTTAATACACTGCCTGTACGGCCCTTCGATCCAAAAAGCAGGCAATTGGGTGGTGGTACTTACATAGACAGAAAAATTTACAAATAGCATAAACTCTGACTACCATTTTCCTGACCACTACAGTCCTGGAACTTTTAAGTGTCGAGTGAATAGGTTTCTCGTGATGAACGTGTACCACCATAGTCTTCATGCGCACTTTCCATCAGGTGGCATGGAAGACAAATGTCCTATCCTTACAATATAAAAAAGCCATACTACTGTTAGGTATGGATAAACCTACTGAGACATTGAGCCGATGTTAAAAAACGGATTAACCTAATACGATAAAGCTAAGCAATTTTGTAAGCACTTGAGTTCGAAGCTTCAAATAAGTTATTCTTAAGCCTACTTAGCTAAATATTCATAAAAAATTTTAAGGTGTTTTTTTTGTTAAATTATAATTAAATCCTAAGTAATCTGAAGATATTCTGATTATAGATGTGTCTGAGTAAAGATAGGTACATTAGTATTTAGCAGTTTCTTGGTATCGTGGAGAAGTGAGGAGGGCGATGGCTGGTGCTTGCGTTATACTCGTGAACGGGTGCGGCTAGGGGTGTCAGGTCGCTTTGCTGATGATGACTATGACTATATTATTCCCCTCTTGTTTAAATACTCTGGTCCCAGTTTGTCATGTTCGTGTTTTGCATCAATAGCTCAATGCACCTACTATGTAAGAAATTTGGTTATGTCATGACATTGGCTCTCATAATTAGCTGTCTTGTGTTTGTTCTTTTTTCATGTCACGGTAAATTTGTAGGTACTGTACTTACTTATTTGTATGAATTTGATAATTCTGACTGAAAAAGAGTGCCAAGAGATTTTACCAAAGTACCTATATGATGACGTCATAAAGTGATTTGTAAAATTTCTAAGATGAATAAAACTTTTTGAATTTTGAATTTGAAATGTTTTATCTAAGTTTATCTTTTTTTATTTAAAATAAGATATTCTTTTTACTAAGGATTTTTCGTATTTTTCGTCAAATTAATTATTTCCTTGCTTCTAAACAGTAGTTTCTGTATATCTCATATGTTTCTACTAGGTAGAAAAATATTGCGAGTGATAGTGTGTAGGTAATCCGTTTGTTTTACGCACTAATCTAAGGTACCAGTTTTATAATATCAAAATTCTGTTGATCTTTAGAAAGTCATCTAATTGCCAATTTAAACAGATACTGAATATATTCAACTTTACATTTTATGTAATACTATTGCCATTTCTTTGTTACTCTCGTCAATGTACAAACATTTAAAAAAAAACGCAAAAATCTTATTAGAAGTATCAAAACCAGTTAGAATCGAAGACATGCCAGACTTTCAATTAATATGATATTGCTTATACATGCCTTAACAACGATATTTGTTGGTTCATCAGGAGAAGCCTAGAAGACCTGCCTCGTCCGTATATCCAAGATCGTAATGGAAGTTCTAAGCTAGAACTATGCTAAAGAAAAACAAATTTTATTCTAACGAATCTTAAATATAAAGAAACGAACTTGCTTTCATTGTCATTGATATAAAATATTATAAGAATTTTCCATACCTTTCCATGCTGGACTGGGAGCGATAGAAAAACATAGAATGTGTCAGCTGCTTCACTTCCCGGGCATACTTATCTACTGTAAAATTCAGTTAAGGGACAGAGGTTTTATTGGCATTTTCGTGGGCGAGTCCAGAGGCTGTCACTGCAATAGTCTCTCTCCATCTTTATGATACCTCCAAATTTGTCAAACGTGTTCTGCCTGCCCCGTAAGGTACCTACCTACATAGGCGTGAAATTATGTACCTATGTAGGTATTTATTATAAGAAATTATATCCATTACACACTTTCAATAGGTACTGGAGTCTACTTTACTTTACTTTTAGTGGCCTCTTCTTCTTGCGCCCGGTACTGGACATTGGTGCTTTTACTAGGGGAGAGCGGGGCTGGTTCTAACAAATTTTGTACTATGGTTTATATCTTCAATATTTTTATTTTATTTTTCTTTTCAAGCATTCTTTGGTTATTTATCTATTATATTAGTAACAAAAACCATCAGTTTCGTAAGTGGTTTTAAAAGCAGAGCCCTCAAAACAAAAAAAGTCAGTTGTTAATACATACCCCGGTAGTGGGGCAATTATTAGCAAAGCCGGGCAAATATTAAAGTATGGGGCAAGAAGTAACAAAGCTTTAAACGTGGTTAATTTTTTATGCAAACTTTCAGGGAAACTGGACGGTAGGGCCAATATAGAGAAAACATTCGTCAGAGGTAAACCAACTGCGAACGGACTGTACAGACTTAAGCATCGACTTAGGATCGGGATGAGGAGGAAGTTTAGTGCAGACGGGCAATAGATTTTGAATAAAGTGCGAAAAAAGTACGAGTATCTCTTTTTAAATCTAGAATACGTAGAGTCCAGTGCCAAGTACCTCAAGAACCTACCATGAGGTAGAGATTTACCCATTCCATATTTACCAATCAAAAGCGTAATATTTACGTCACCAATACTTTCAAACATAATCATAAATCCGCTAACTATTAAACTTTCTATTCTTCAATCACAATTACTTCAAATACATATTTTGAATGGAGTTACAATCGTTTCTATAGATTCATCGGAGGATTTTAATCAATTCGTTGAGATGACGACTGCGAAACTGTACCCACTGAATGGGTATAATAATCGAAGAGCTGTTTATTTGGGAAACACGTTGATTGGCTATTGACAGCTGTGTGTACCTACTTGATGGAATGGCTTCTCGTTGTCAGGTCAGAGACTATTCTGTGAACACAATGCCGTCTTGTTGCGGAGGTTGATTCTTGTCAGCACGATGCGCACTTTAATTACTTTGTGAATAGGCAGCGTAATGTGATGAATTTCTCATGATTGGGAGAAATTAACTTATCATATGGTAAATTGACCTTGTGAGAAGTTGCAGCTAGTGGAAATTTCTGAGATTTTTGTTTAGTCATTGTTTTGTATGTATTTTGACAAAAAAAAATCTTGTGATCTTACCAAGGGAGAAATCATAAAGATTAAGTGTATGTAGCACTTTACCCAAAATCCGTTCAGAAGTAATTGTAGGAAGAGTAACACATACCTAAAAAAACTTTCATCATCATCATCATTCAGCCAGGAGACATTCACATCTGTAATATTAGTAGGTAAAATATTATAGAACTGCTGGTCTTGAATTCTCCTGATCTTATTAAAACTATGAACACTTGATATGTAAAAAAAATATTTAATAATCCTATTATTTGAATTGGGTCCTTCATTACCTATGTACTCAAAAAAATAGGGTAGACAAAGCAGTACCTGCAGTACGATGGGCATGTCATCAAAAGCGTGTCGAATAGCTCGCTGCATCTCGCCGCGTGGTAGCTACCTTACAATAGAAACTGCAAAGTGATAAAATTCATCGTGACACTATCCGTCAAGATGCGGGTCAGGACATAGCGAGAAAGAAGGCGTTTACTTTATTGCAAGATTAAAATGTTACACGTATACCTACTTGTTGTGGTTGTAAATAAATTATTTAATCTAAAGTACCTACTTGTAATACCTATAGGTATGCTTATATCAACGAGATTTCTATAACGATTTGGACAAAATACACACCTTCCCTCGTGATTTCAGAGATAATATACTGAAGTCTCCATTATCACGTAATGAGAATTCAAAATTGGTAGCATATCATTCTCTTTGCACACTAAGCTACCTAATCGATAATTTTAGCGCCGCACTGTCGAAAACTTTTCTTTATCTTTTTCAATAAGCCAAGGGACGCAAGTTATCTAACCTTGTTTTTCTTTTAATAGTCGTGTTGTTTTCGTATTATTTCCTAGCTTGTTTTTGAGTTCTTCATGGAGTAAGTTTTCATCTTACGAGAAGCACCACCCGATGTCTTTTGAAGAAAAACCAGCCCAGAGGTGAAGAAACAGTGTTCTGCTTTACGCGCTCACCAAGCGTGCGGAATACAGCACTGCCCTTGACTTTGTGAGGAGTATTCATTGTGCAGTATGACAGGTTAAGTAAATGTTTCAAGAGGTTTGCTTATTATTATTTAAAGATAGTTGCTTTTTTATGAAGGGTCAACTCGAGTACCTACGTGTTTCGTCAAAATTTATTTTAACTTAAATATGAGGTTTAAAAATAAATCTTTATAGCCCACTAAGGCCTCACCCGAATTTATAAACTGCTTGATAGACTAACAATCACAGAAACACGGAATTCGCTCCGCCTGTCGGTAGCAACCCATCATTAATCATCCATCATCTCGTGTCGAGCTATTCGCGAGGTCGCAGAGAACAGACAAGCACACATAGTGGTCTTTAACGGTATTTCTATGGCATTGTCCAGCTGTCGCGTTAACACTGCGAACAATGCGGGAGCTGTAATCGATCGATTCAGGTAAAGGATTTCATTATGAATGTTTATTTGTGTTTTTATTTCAAACCCATTTTTTTATTTATCATATTCAATCATCAATATGAAAATCAACTGAGTTCATAGTACTTTTGCAAAGAAAAAGTTATTCAAAATATAAATTTATATAATGATTTGTTGTATTGCCAACAAATGATACACAAACGAATAAACTTGAAAAATAGAAATTAAATAGGCTGTGGGTACGATCCCCAAATTATTAGCTATACCTACACTCTTAATCTCAGGATAGATACTCGAATCGAAATCGATTAAACATAGTTTGCGCGGACTTTTAAATAAATAAAGAAAATTATCATAATAGGAGTGGCACCACACCAATTTATTTATTATTATTGACGTCGGATTTATTGGCCTAGTAAAAACTATCCACCGACGTCGACGGTCGATCCATTAGTGTGGTTACACCCTAAGAGTTTACTTGGAAAAAAAAACTATTTTTAGTTATCTAACGTCTTTTCCCATACCTCTAACCTATACATTTAACATTAATCAATACTCAGTTTCCTGGTGTTGGAGGTTCTGACAGTGTGTGACCAATAGCGTGACAGCCTTACCTGGGTGACGCGCGCGCAGCCGTCGGTTACTGATGCCTCTCTTGGGACCACGGGCCGAAACCTGTGTGGCCAGCATGGGAAATTAAAATAGTGTTTATATTTCTTATAGATGAAGTATGTGATGACTGACTTCATCAAGTGTTTTGTGAAATTCCTAAGATGAATAAAACTTTTTGATTTGATTCGATTTTTTGATTTATAGTACAGTCAAATGGGGGTTCAGCGTTTACGGAGATGACCATTGCTTGTGCGACGCGACCCCACAAATAAAGTCCCTATGTGCCCGGAAAGCTGCACTATCGAAGACCTCACACTGGCCAGCGATAACGCAATTAAGGTGGCAAACTTTTGGGCGGGCAAAATATAATTTCTTTAAGGCTACTCATGGGGCACGATAAGAAGAGTAATTAATGACATAATTGTATATCATTCGGCAACTTATCCAACGGCTCGTTTATTATTATATTTTTAGTACTTAATAGAGCGAATTCGCATAAGGTCGACGACGAAGCATTCAATGGCATCATTGTAATGAGATGAACTGTTTAAGGAATTGTGATCTATGGCTGATTGGGGCAAGGTTTTGAGGTCTAATTATGTCTATAGTATCAGTCACATAAATCAGTCACATAAAGGTTTAGGGATATACAGGATTAATTTTAATTAGCCCATCACCTCTTTCAGGCAGCGTCTCCACATCAATCTCAACAACATTAATTCTACAACTTATTAAAATTAATAGTATTTAATATTTTTGTTTTCCCATACAAAAAATATTTATAGCCTCGGTTTAGAGGCGTAACTCTATTTACTCTGAGTGTGGGTATGCCACGCACCTTGCGTAGTGAAATATCGCTTCAAAATAAGAATAGGCACTTCTTACAAAGTGTAGAGTTAGGAGAAAATGCTTCTCTCTTTTTTAATTTTTGTGTAATTTATCAAGATTTGTAAAGAGTCGTAGAACAAATGTTGTTGAAATTGATGTGGAAAGGCTGCCTGCGAGAGCTGATGTGCTAAAAAATTAACCCTGTATACAACCCCCATGACGCAGTGGGCAAATAACTGAGTAAAACGTGACGTAAACGTAAGCTCAGTCACCGCGACGACAATATTTTAATGATCTAAAGTTATATGTCGTGGATATGAGTGGTTTTCCATGCACTTGAAGAATATATTTATCAATGGAAAATGATATTGCTACTCTATCCCTCCTTTTGTTCTCATTTCCCAAATTATGCCTCATTTAAGACTAGATGGCGCAGTGTGTGCCTTCAATTTAAAAACTGAATAATTCGATTAATCTATTGAACCTGTATGTCATTAATTTCCCATTACATCGTTTTCCTCATACTGCAGCATTTGTCCACCGGCTGCTACGTCAGCCACACACACCACAGCAAACTATTTTTAGACTCATTTAATCACTTGCCTTTGTTTGCGTCAAGTATTCATTAGTTTTTTTAAACCTGGTTTCATATGATAACTAGTTAGGTAACCATAAAATGTACACAAATATGCACAACTAGACGGTATTTTAGGGCCAAGTTATGAATTCTGACATATCCTCATTTAAAACCGCTTGATGAAAGCTGTACCTATATAAAAATAAAGTTAGACATAAAAAAAGCTGTATATAAAAAGATACACAACTTCACGCCTGTATCTCTTATGGGGTAGGCAGAACACCAGAGGCTTTAAAACCATCTGATGTCACGTTTGACAAGTTAATAATGATGGAGAGAACTATTGCAGTGACAGGGAGTCAGCCCATCGCCCACAAAAACGCCAATAAAACCTCTGTTCCTTAGCGGACTTTTACAGTATGCCCGGGAAGAGAAGTAGCTGGTACATTCTATGTTTTTCTTTTGCACCAGTCCAGCATTTGAAGTTAATTAAATTTCAAACCTTTATTTGCCATACATGCAGCATAAATAAATAAATAATAAATAAAATCCCCAGGCAATCACACCAACTACATGGCCTCAAAGTAAGCAAAGCTTGTGTTATGAGATACCATGTAGCGAACTAGGGGGGAACCTAGAATATAAAATACATATAAAGATAAACACCCAGACACCGAACATTTTTTTTTCTTGTTCCGTGCGGGAATCGAACCCGCAACCACTGGCGTCTGAGGCAGATAGGTTTACCCCACGGCTAAAGTGGTCGTCTAGTATAAATAGTATAGAGGTCGACTAATGGTCGAGCAGTGCACTGCATAAAAAGGTTTGTGACGATCAAATGAGAAAGAAACTAAATATGTGCTTACTTAAACAAGATATGAAATGAAAATGATTGCACTGTTGTATGTTTGTCAAATAGGACACACCTCAGCATATGCTGCAGCCACAGCACTCGTCTGCGCTAGGTTTCACTATTATGGTATACGTTCCTATGGTATAAGGCAGATTTATATTGCCTACAATTAGTGATGATATCAATATCAAATTCTATTCATGATTAAAATACTTGTACCGTACGGGTTTGTCAATCATTGATCCGATTATGGCCAACAATGTCTATGAACCTAATTTGCTCTGCCGGGATATTGCGTCATTAATCCATCTTTAATAACACCTTTTTATTATCTTCTAAGTTTTTGAGAGAGTTTCAAAATAGAAATACCAATAGCAATTAAGTTTAATTCAATTATTCCAAAAATATGACAAAACTTCTTTGGCCTCATAATCACTTGCCAACGAGACTGATAGGGAGCTTAGGCAAGTATGCCAAAAACCGAATAGGTAACAAATGAAATACTTTTTATGCAATCATATCGACAATAAGGGCAGTTGTCGCCCGGCATTAATGAGCTCGTCCCACAAATGGACACTCACTAAAGCGATCACCTTAATAGCTAATTAATAGGTTCTGCTATGAACTTAATTATTTGTTTTGATTATTTCATGAAAACCATGCTGCCGGTCACGTATACCGCTCGGCGCGTCGCGTCGCCAGCATTCAATCGATATACTTAATATGTTTTTAATGAAATTGATTTACTTATAATTAGTTTTAGTTGATGTTACGAAACTGTACAGTCAGAGTCGACAGCTTTAGTCTACCGAAGTCTTTTTTAAACTCAAATAAAAACTGGTAGATTTGCACTAAATAGAGTTTTTTTTAGATAATTATGGGAAAATAATTTACTTCTATGTCTCTGAATGGTAATTAAATCTAGTCAGCTGAGATCTTGATCTGTGGACGGCATCCACTGCTATGGCAAAAGTTAAATAAGCTCAATTTGACAAACAATTTTATGAAATAACACTGATTTGTCTATATTAAAAAAAATGATGTCACCGTTTTGCGACAGTCACGATTCAATGATTATTAAATCTCGATAAAATCTTACTTTCGGGTAATTTATTTATCAAAGTAATCGAAACACATTTAATCCTTCGTTTCACACAGAATGTAGGTACGTATGTCAACTATTTGCTACATTTCATTCAGTCATAACCCTTATCAGTCGATAATCCATACCGTATTGCTAATAGTGCTATAATCAGTAATAACTATTTTGGCAAAATGTTTTGCAATACCTCAAATGGAAATACCCATTGTACCATATTTCATTGTAGACTGATTTTTCAATACTCATATAAAGGTTATCTGATGAATAAAGTAGGTACCTATAACCTTTCGGATTACAGTTGTTTTGTGAAACAACAAGTGTTATTATACTATATCATAAAATATTAAATTAAAAGTTAATTACTGTAAAAGTCTAAAAGAGTTTGGATGAGCAATGTAACCCTATGTCCTCAACGAACAAAAGGGTGTCAATTCAATAATGATACACTGTTAGCTCGGCTCTGTTCTCTATCTTCTACAGATAACCTTAAAGACTATTGTGGCGATGGCGTAACACTATTTGCCTCAGATTCTAGTGGTTTCGTGTTCAATCCCCGCACAATGTTAATATCTATAGGTAACATATGTTTCTTTGCATTGGTCTGTATATGTAAATATAGGTATTAACAGTCGGGAACGGTTCTCCGACAGTCGTTTGCCCGTTGAACTATAAACCAACACGACTTTTCATCGACGAAAATTTGTCCAAAATATATTTTACCCACGATTTTTCTGATCTGCATTATCTCCCTAAGAAAACACAAATTGCATTTACTTTAGGTTTAGTTAGTGCATAGTGAATATAGGTCCATTTACTGTCAGATAAAAGTACTCGTAACCGGCGATCATGTATGAAAAGATTAATGAACGTGGAGGAAGCGAAAGAGGTATGTATGGATGGATCGTAGCAATTGGTATTCCCTTGCCTACCCAAAAGGGAGGCAGGTGTGAGGTTATGTATAATTATGTATGTACTGTTAGATGAGATGGAAGTAAATTTTAGAACTTTATTTATAATATCTGCACAGAGTCTAGGTACCAGGCTGACTGTCCCTCGGATGACGCGTGTCCGTAATCACCCACTGATGAGGCAAAATATTTGAACTGCGGCAACCGCGGAGGCTTCGTGAGGAAAATTCGTTAAGCAATATCAATGTACGGCGGACAAGTCACGTAGTTCATTTTGTTTATATCGGTGTCTGACCTCCATCTCACCTGATGCTAAGCAAAACTGAAGGCGACGATGACAGCACACGCGCTAAGGAACACGCTGGCTCTTCATAACACACTGTCTGAACACATCGGAGTCATATTTGTACTAAAACCAGTGCGGTAATTATTTCGCTCAAAAAGCGTATAATAGATATACATTCTTGGAAAGGGATGCACATACAATATTATTCCTTGCTGACTGTTCACATTGCCAGCGAGTACTCGTTTTAGGTACCTAATAGTTCTAGTATAGATGTTATACTTATTCAGCGACGCGCTCGCTCATTGTTTCCGGTCAAAAAACTGCCTAAGAGTAATTTAGGGCACATCAAAGGTAAACATCACGATACTTCACATACGGGCCGAGTACTTAACCATAGTTTTTGTCACCAAAATCTCTGAAAAAGACTTTACAGGACACAGGAACAACTTTAAGTAAGGCAAGCTGCGTGCAAGCGGAGCCGTGGTATGAGAATAAATAAGTATGATGAACAAAATCACATCATTTTACATTACTTATTTAGCCTTATATACAAAATTTTGCACTAATATTACATCAAATTATAGATGTGTTAATAGTTATCTAATCTCTATAATTTATTATCTACGATTTTCTAGAATATTGATAATAACTAAAAATTATCTACAAAGTTTGATAAAAAAATGCAAACCATGAATTACAATCATGTTTTTAAATGTTTATTCTACAATATCGGCTCATCTTAAGATAACGTATGTACCTAGGTATCTATTTTCTGTAATTTAGCAGTAGTTAAGTTAGGCATTGACGTTGTGACCGAAGTAAACATAATCCTAGGTACTAATGTTCTAAACGCGAAAGTTTGTATTTATGGATGTTTGTTTCTCTTTCACTCATAAACTTCTGATTTGATTTATATGAAACTTTGCAATAATATAGCTTAGACATCAGAAAAGCATACCTACAGGCTATAGTTTATGAAGATTAAAATAAAAAAGTTCAAGGCACTTGTACAGCACGCGGTGTCCTATAATTGCTGTCAAGATGTCAAGGAGGTAAAGAAAGGACGCGAGTGATCGTAACGGCGTTTATTGTCAGACTGATTGTACTTAAATATGCTGATTGCATCAAAATTATTATTATGCATGTGTGAATACAAAGATGTATGAGTGTAGTTCATACAGCACTAGCGATTTGGTAAAAACGCATTGTGCCTTTATAACGTAATACATAGGTTTTGATAGGAAATTAAAATTAGAATAACCATTCTTAATTTTTATTTTATTTTATTGAAGATAGTAGGACCTTGGAGAAGAAAATAAGTTACTCTAAATATTAATCCTCTGCAGACGAAGTCGCGGGCACCAGCTAAAGGGATACAATGATGTCTCTGAGGTTACAAAATACACTTCAAAACTTTACAAATATGTATATTTTTTCAATATCGTCGCCTTAGATACACGCTAAGCGACTAACTACACTGTTAAAAATTATGTGATTTTACATGCAAAAAAAGTACATAAACCTGTAGAATGTCCCGAAAACAGCTGAAAATTTCAATAAATTATGGAAAAGAAAATAATTTTCGGTAATTTCACATATTTTTAATTATTTTTATGTAATTATACATAAACGTGTATAATGACAGAACAATTTGTATTTTTACACATGAGCTGGGATTATTACAGAAGCAATCCGTAAAAAATGTGTAAATATACATTAAAAAGGTATAAAATTGCCGAAATATACGTGAATTTCCATAAATTATAGATAAAATACACAATTATGTAATGTAAAATTACATCTCTCATGTAAAACTACATCAACATTTAATATTACATAAAAGCTTGGGCAACGAGAGTTGCCCAAGCTTTTATGTAATTTTCACTAAAAAATTTTAACAGTGTATTCGACAGTGCGTTCGGTCGCAAACATCCAAGAACGTTCGTTTTACTAAGCTACTCGGTAGGTGACTCTCTAGGCTCAGGCGCCAAGCAAGCCACCTGCCTGTGCGGACGTATAGCCTTACTTTTTTATGCCTTATATATTTCTATATTATATCTTTCACTAATTCACATATTTTGGCCTTTATAAGGAAATATCACGCTTCACAAACCGCTACAATATTTTTTCTTAGTGACAAGTCCAACAGTACCTAATCAATGAATGCAGAGCATTAATAACACCCCTTTTTTGCTTAAAAACCCGACTTCACGTCATTGAGGTATTATTAGTACATGGTAACTCAATGCTTCACGTCCAAAACTTTAGCTGAAGGTCCTTATAGGTCGTCAATATTCTCCGTTATCTGACATATTTTTTCAACAATTTAAAATTTTCATGAAATACTCAATAGACTTTATTGAAATTTATATGTGGTCCCATATTTTCTATGAAGTATTTTCTATCATATGGAACTAGAATATTTAAAATCTATTTATAATTGTCCAAGAAATCGTGTAACAAAGACACAAAAAAACATACACACGAATTGAGAACCTCCTCCTTCTGGAAGTCGGTCGAAATCAAATAAATCATTTTAGGCGCTCGGACCGAATCTGCCATTTCGATCGATATTGACCGAAGCCTACGTTACGGCGACCAAGCGAATTATAAAAAGTAACCAAATTAGTCTCATAATATACCTACCTATCAATTAAGTGATAATCATAAAGAATTGTAAACAGAATACAGCAATGTTTACTTTGTTCCAAATCAGCTAAATCTTTAAATTTCCGCCGTTCATCATAATTCCCAACAGCAAACACACATTTACTTATACAGTTCTTAATTCGAGATAACGCGCAGGTCTGAGTTGACGCTGCGCCCGCGCCGGTCGCCAGTCTCCGGCAGGAATGTGTAAGTAAAGCATTTAATCGAATTAAGGCACAAAAGCGTGCGCAGACCCTCTGAGCGCGCTGAGCATGATCCAATAGTTGGTACACCACGAATTGAGTGAGGCGACTAATGCCGAGCTGTGGCTGCTCCCGCGGCGTTGCTTGCAGACCTAGGTTTATTATGGAAATTGTAAGCTTATTTTAAAATAGCAAACGACTGTTGATAAAGTTTGTATCTGTTTTACATCATTTTATAAGTCATTAAATTTGAATATAAAAGTGAAACATTTACCAATCTAATTAAGAAACAGAAACAAATTTTCTTGGATTAACTGTCTATTCTATACGTCATGGTTCAAGGTAGAGCTAACCAAGTAAGTATTAAGTATTGTAGTATCTATTTCTTTTAATAATCAGTTTTAGCATCGCCATGAATTTGTATTTAACAAGATTAAAGCAAATATCTATAGATACGGACAAATCAAGCGTGAACGCAGGCTATCTTCTGGCAAGATTAAATATTAGTCTAGTCTTGAAAAACTGCGTATAAATTGTATGGCCTTGAGAAGCGTTTCGTGGGAGGCTCCAAATCCAGGCGATCTCACAACTAGGGTTGCCGACATTATGTTCTAGAAATAAAGTATATTTGAGTCTGAAACGAATATCAAACAATATTTTGGAAAAATAAGCAGTATTTAATATATTTTATGTTTTAAACGCATACTTTTAGAGTTTCTTGCACAAATTATTATTTTCAATCTAGCACATGAAGTGTTTAGCATTTTATGCAGAAAACAGTAAATTAGGGTAAAAAACAGTATGGTTGTCAACCCTACTCACAATTGACTTGGTGGCAGAATCCTCCAGGTTTGTGTGACTAGGACAAGGGTGATACCCTTATAAATTCTGCAACCAGATTTCTAGATGATTATGTAATCTCAAATTTCCTAATTACTGGGTTTGAAAAAGGAAGCTAATTAGTAAATTCCACAAAGATTCTTTTGTGGTAACTTCGCCAAAGTGGTCGTCATTTAGTAAACCACTTTGGCGAAGAGGCAAACCTATCTGCCTCAGACGCCACTGGTTACGGGTTCGATTCCCGCACGGAACACGGAAAAAAAAAGTTCCGTGTCTGGGTGTTTATCTATTTATGTATTTATATTCTAGGTTCCCCCGAAGTTCGCTACATTTGGGGCCATGTAGTTGGTGTGATTGTCTGGGGATCTTTTTTTTTTTTTAATACTGAAAAAAGTTAGGTAATATTTTATCAATAGCCAATATCATCACTAACAACCAGGTGAGAGACACAAGTATTCAATATCTCATTGTACGTACAGAGGTACAAACAGACAGCCGTTCTTTCGGGCTGAGCTCGTAGCGCGCGTAGAGCCGCGGCGTGCTGCGGATGCGGCCACTTGAGCCGCAATTGTTGCCAGCAATCTTGTAGACATCCTTCGACCACCAGCTAGCTGTGCTCAAACTGTTGCGTCTTGCAAGATGTCAACAACTTTAAAACTATGCGAACTGCCATAGTAGATTAGTAACATCCTAGTGTGTGATATTGGCGTACATACCTAATTATAATAAGTAAATATTTCGATTTCACTAATATTAAGGGCACACATTTCAACCTGTTCCGTAATACCCTACTCTGTATAGTATCAATAGGTCGTTACCTTAAGTAGGTACTGAGAATATTAGTCTTTGAAAGTGGTCTCATTCCTGAATGATAAAGAGCATATTTAGACTAACATAACGTATCACACAGACCTGGCTTGATGTTTGATGACGGATATCGGAATTTGAAAGACAAAATTTGATTATCCTACTGAACAGTGTTATACTGCACCTGAGATCAACGGTCGACCCTTTTTATGCACACCAAAGATAGATTTTGTCGTTAGCAAAAGTTTATACTCACCCTTCTAGCAGCGATGCTATGGTAAATTAAGCCGTTATATTGATCGATATTACCCAGAGAAAATAATTCATCCTGACAATTGTCTATAGAACATTACTTATACGTATATATTATAATCAGACAGCATATCTACAAAAATAAACATGTTTGCCCGTTCTTTCGCCAACTTACAATTATAATCATGTTATACAAGCACGTAATGATTAACCAGCAAATTCTTCAACTGTTCCATCATTCGACTTTAATCTTCTATAACACAATCAAATTGCGTGATATGAAGAGCTGTCAATCTTGTATATTTTTTTTCTGAATTATCAAATTTGAGAACCACTGTCCTGTACGGTAATGGAACGTGAGTGATCCTGCGTGGGAGTGGCAATCTTCCCGTCACGCTGTTGTGCCGACACACTGACAAAAATGCTCACAAACAAACAAACAAACACACAGCCAACTCGGCCTACACCTACATTTCAAAGTTACTGCAGCCTTGTCCATAGATTGTTGCTATTTGTGATGCAATTGAACTATATATACTATGTCGCTAACCGCTGTAGATTTGCATACAATGAACTAGGGAAAAGCTTTAAGCATTAACTTGCTACAAGCGCGTAATGATAGCTTAGTAGATAAAGTCCGTGTCCAGGAAGCTGGAGATGGCAGTGGATTCTATAGGTAAATTGTTTTGCATCTTTATCAGAGGTGTTATGGGAGGCTTTTTTGTGGGCGATAGGCTGTCACTGCAACAGTCTCTTTTCACTATTATAATGCCTCCAAATTTGTCAAACGTGACCTTTTATTACCTCTGGTGTTCTGCCTACCCCATACGGGATACAGGCGTGAAGTTATGTATGTATGTATGCAGTATTTGTTATTATTGCGACACCAGAAATATAGGTATTATCTATGAAAATTTGTATAATGTCAATGTCACGTCATGAGATGCAGCCTGGTAATGGACGGATAAACGGACAGCAGAGTCTTAATAGAGCCCCGTTTTACCCATTGGGTACGGAACCTTTAAAATGTGAGGGGTCCTATTCGCTATTCAGAACAATCTATAATATTGTGCTGTTCAAACTTCGACAGATTAATTGTAATGATATCTGGGACTTAACTATTTTTATTCGTATAAAGGAAAAGTACTTGCTTGATAAATGTTTATTTTTTAGTAAAACCATTCATTAGGTTTAAAAAAAAAGAAAAGAATAAAAATAAACGTTGATAAAGAATCTTTAATTCATTTGAAAAATTTTAAATACGGATAAACAAAGAGATTACTTACGTTATCATATCAACTGTTATCTAATGTTTTACTTAATATTTTGATCAAGCATCAATAAACTGAATTATTTTATTGATACTATTTTATTACCTAGGAGGGGCGTTCAACAAATATAGAGAGTGCGCCCTAAAACACTCAAATAAAAAAATTACAGGAAAACCGGCGTCACCTGTAATAGGTGTTATACTTTTAAACAAAAAAAGCTACAATCTTTTCGTTTACATTTTTCAATGTGCGGCTTACTGTAGCAATTTACCTAAAATGGAAAAATCTTTCATTCAAAGAAATGCGCTCGTGACCACGGGGTCTGTAAAGTCAAGTTTTGAAATGTAAAACACAATTTACATGGAGTGTTTTATTTAAAGGAAAAAGACTATCTTTTTGCGAAATTTTGAGTTGTTGGGAAGAAAATATTATAGTAACTAAAAAATACTTTTATTTTCTATAATATTTATAATATTTTAAGAGCAAGTGTTCTTTTTATTGGTTCCCCCTAATAAAGACACGGCATCATCACGCTCGATTCTAATCAATTGGCCATTGTTATCAACAAAATATTGTATTTTTCAATAATAAACTTTTTGCCTTATCACTGTGGCTGGTAATCACTACTGAACTCATAAACATCACTCATGATTTCAGTAATCAAGCTCAATCAATTAAAGTACAATTCAAGAATTAGAAACATGTCGCCTCCTTTGTAGACCATTCGATTGCTTAAAACCTGCTAAGCAATGATCGGTCGGTACAAGGACCGGGGACCGCGGACTATTCACGTGTACGACGTCTTCAATGCTTCGCAGGGCACGTTAAGCAGTCGGTCCCATCTGCTGGTTATTGCATACATATCAAGAAATCATTAAAGTATCATCATCATCATCACAAATCCGTGTAATGAGCCCACTGCAAGGCTATGAGTCTCTCCTCTGGGTGACGAGGAGGTTTAGGCCGTAATCCACCAAGCTGGCCCAGTGCTGGTTAGTGGATGTCAGATATTTCAGGGTGCCGAAATGGCTTCTGACAAACCATATCGACTACTGTATACAAGCATACAGCACGCCGGGACCGACTGCTTAACGTGCCCTCCGAAGCACGGAAGTCGTCGTGAGAAATGAATGGTCGGCGGTCACCCATCCTAATACCGGCCGCACCGAGCGCGCTTAACCTGCGATATCCTTTGATATGCACAGTTACCACGGCGCCACGACGATTAAAGTATGTCAGAAGCAATTTTGTCGTCCTGCATATTCTAACCTCTTATCGTAGCTGGGCACTTTACGCTCTAAAACGTCCACGCTACCGAGCGCAGGGGCACTTGTAGGCCCTGTAATGAGCGGATTAAAAGGGTTGTTATAATAATTACAGGAATAATAGGCTTTACAAGCTCAATTATTGGATCGGCAATGCATTTTTAATCCTGTGACGTTGGAATAGGCATTCAATAATGTCAGGTTGCATAATATAAAAAATATGTTGAACGGTTTTGAAAGATGTATTATTATTGAGTTTCTCGCCACTTCTTCTCAAGAAACCTAATTCCTGATGTAGGTAGTTATAGTTATTTCAAGTGTGGCCACAGAGGCCTAACGCTAAGTGGTGTCACCCTGAACACTCACATCGTTTGTTGGAATGTTCCCAGCTTTCCCACAGAGGCCAGACCTAGAAATAGACCTCTGACCCTTAAAAAGTAATGTATGTTGCAGATACATCCTATAAAAAATGCAGTAAAAAAGTTTAATGGACATTGTCATTTAATAAAGACAAACATCTCTATCATCTCATTTGCTCACAACCTAGTAAGTCAGAGTTGAAAGAAAAAACCTTTTCTAGTCCGAATGTGTCCGGAGTATGACAAATAAAAATATTTTAATCTAAAAAAATAACTAAACTGTAAGATCTCCTCAATAATAGATGACACAACAATAACACTTAACCTCTCCTACGTCTCGCCGAACTGTGGGACATTAACACCGTCACGGACCATATTGTACCCATACACAAAAACATAAAAAAATCAAATAAGGCTCTATACATTTAGGATCTGACAAATTTCTAACAACAATACCTCACTGAATGATAATATAAGGGTTAAATGGATAATACCTTACAAAGATATCAAATCACTTTTGAAATATTACAACACTAAATTGAGCTTTATGTTCAGTGACGTTAAAGCTATCTTTAGTATAATTAAAATCATTGATATGATTGAAAAGGGCTATAGTCGGCGGTGTCTTTGAGTCGGTGTCGGATGTCTTAATCGAAGGCTTTGGCTGCGCCGACGCAGCGGCCGGTCGTCGCGCTGCTGACGTGTTTGTTCAACGCATAGCGAATATCCGACGAGTGTTGCCAACGCGAGGAATGTTTTTGATGTAGATTTCTTTATCGGCTAAAATATTTGGATATATTTTTTGTGTTGTGTTCTGTCGGTCTTGAATGATGACGTTTTTTTTATGTTCACTGAACGTTATTAATACATCAAAGTGGATCCATTTGATTATTATGGTAAACTAATACTGATATTTATGATGTTTTAAGTTAATTTTGGAAGTCTTTGTAAACAAACAAGCTTCTTTTACTTTGGGAACAGCTTCCTGTTTTATCCCAACGTAGTTAAGGGAAATCTAAGCCCCGGAACGAACCGTACCGTATCTTAATCTACGACGGGTATCAAATCACAAGGATGTATCTGTATGAGAGGCAACATGAATGGCAAAGCAAACAACTTATCACATATTCTGGAAGTTAGTGTCTAAACTTGTAAAACTTACTTAGACTTGGAGTTATCGTTATCCTAAGCTCATGAAAGTAAATAAATATTTCGTCAATACTTAAGCTACGTGCGTTTATTTGCACATTTCAATTTTGTTTTTTTTTTTATTTATTTAATTTTCGAATTGTAAGCAATGAACCAACAGTCTTATTTTTTTAAAAGTAATCAAACAACTTACTTAATTAAGGCTATGAAGTAAACAAGAATAGTGGGCTTAATTTCTGTACAATTATGAATAGTAAATAAATAAATATTTCTGACACTCACAAAACATTATCTAGCCCAAATTAAGTTTCTTTAAGAACTTGTGTTATGGATACTAGATAACTGATATACTTAAGAAATATATAAACATACATATTGAATAAATACATATTTTTATTAGAATAAACTTAAAAAAACATATAAACATCCATGACTTGACGACTAATATCTGTGTCCATCACACAAATATCCGCCGCCGCCGGGATTCGAACACGGGACCTCTGGCATAGAAGGCAATGTATGTTACCACTACACCAGCCGGTCGTCAAATACTTCTCAAATAAACTAATAATACAACTATTTATATAACATAATCTTCTTTAAACAAAAAAAAGACGAACCAACACCTTCTTCTGTGTAATAACATATGTCCCACTTCCTCGGGCGCGGGCGGTATTATTTATGACCCTCGATAAATCAGTAATGGCCGCGGAAGGGTTGACGCGGTGACGAAATAACACTAACCCTTATTTAAATGCAGTAACCCTTGAATGTGATAAATTTATGGCTCTGAGAAGTCATTAATAATGGAGTGTTTTTTAAGTTAATCGGTAAACTGTACCGGTTGGAAGTATTTACGTAAATTATTGGATAACATGAAGAGGTTCGATGGTTTCCGTTTTTCGAGTGTTCGTTGAGGGCGTGAGAGATTCTGGGCCACAACTTTTCGCAGGAAAAAAACTTTTCTATCGTGGCTCAGAACTTGGGGTATACTAGGGTATCCCCTAGTTCTGCTGTGTGGTTTCCACAACAAAACCTTACTTTATTAAATTTAATTCATGTAATATTATATCTAACAGTCATACATAAAATAACGAAACCGCTGATTGTAGAATGATCGGAAACTAAAGCTTAATAAAAAACTAACCTATCATAAGATCTAAGCTAATCTTAGCAAAGTGATCCTGACATACTACAGCTCACACCAACAAAGGCTCACTTCAACCCGGATTGTGAACCCTTAAGACGCGACTGTAATATAATAACTCTTAACCCTGCGCAGCTTATTATATATTTATACATATATGCAGCAAAAATAATCCTCTTGGACGCGCCCATTAAACCGGAAAACGCAAATTATACAACAAAGACGTAACACATCGTGCCCTTGCGCATCCAAATGCGATTTATAAGAATTAATCCAACTTTTCATTAAATTATGAGCTCTATGGTAGTAGCAATAAGGAAGTGATAATATGGGGGGTAAGATGATTTTATTATTGATACAAGATATGGTTAATAAGTGCAAGGATGCAGTGTAGCGAACGAATCCGTGTTGAGTGACTTAGGGTGACCATGATGGTGAAGATAATGAGAAACTTTTAAATTAGTCGTGTATTAAGTATTATACCAGCTGAAATATTTGTACTGCTAGGCCTCCCTCAATCTGCCTATAGTGGCAGATTCAACCATAAAGTAAATTCAACTTGTAGAGGCGACCACCAAAATCCAACAGGGACGTTCGTCAGGACTTTCTCGTCTCCGTGTACATTTATCTGTATAAGAAACTACTTCAATCATCAAGCCATTCGAGCTCAGAAGCTTGGAGATAGTTTTAACGTTACAGAAAGACTGTTGTGTATCTTAAATACTCCGTTAAAAATAATCTAAAAACATAACAATTAAATGAAATTTTAAATGACTAACGGTTACATTTTAAATATCATTTGACTCATTGTCTACTTAGCTATCGGATCATAATTAACTAGTTGCATAATGGTTACACTACATTTTTGCAAATTGTGTCTGAGGCTCGGCTAATGTAACCAGCGGTAACCAAACGCCACTTCACTCTTCACGCGCTATTTAACCTCCACAACAACCCTTTGCCCTGATCCCAAAAAAAAAACTATAGACAATCCCACTTGCATTTGTAAAGCTATCTTTTTAATCACCAAAAAGGAAGTCTCTTTCATCGCACAACCTCTTCAGAACCGTATTTCAAAATAACTCTTTGTTCGTTTAAAAAACGAACTTTTTGTCGATTATGATAGAAATATTTTTAAAGAATAGCTTAATGGTGGTAAAAGTAAATGTTTTTGGTAAGCGGATTAATAAAACGGATGGACTACATGATTTCACGAGAACTTCTGCTAAGTGCCACACGATTGAATAGCTCGGGAGATTGTTGATGGTACTTAGCAAGAAACCGTTATAATATTTCATTATCCTGTAACTTTTGTTGGAAAATTAAAGGATAGATTTAAACATTTAACGTAAGCGTTTAAGTAAATAAAATAAGTATAAGAAAACCCCCAAATTAAGTGATGACGGTCGTCGTTTTTATTTTGATTAATTAATAAATCGGATTTCTAATCGAATCCCCGATTACCGATAGCATCGATATACTTGCTCTAATTGAACCCCACCGCCGAAGATGCCTAAAAAACAACCATGACACATTACTGGTTATACATTTCAACACAGGATATTCAAACTTATTGCCTAGAGGTTATGGTTCCTTACTAAACGAATTGCCTTTGAGTTTTGTATTTGATAAATTAGTTTATCTTGATTATTAAGAAATAAACAAGTATAATAGCCGAGTATTTTACTTACCAATCACTTATAAAATAAATAGTCGGTCGACTTGTCTGTTATTCGATACATTTTGATTTATAACGTCTCGTAGTTTGACAATCGATCGCGTGGGATGTTTTCTTGTAATATTTTTTGCTTATTAATAGTGAAAGAGTAACTTTATATCGCCCGTATAGATCTTAAAAGCTAATAGAATCTTTTTGTTACAGTATTGTGTAATATTGGCGGGTTTTTCTGCGAACCCGTTCGGCAACACCTGTTTGTGAGTTTCTCACAGTGGTTGAGAGTGAGTTGGCGGCGTGTTTGTCATGTCAGACTTGGGAAATGCGATATGGATCGTACAAAGGAGGTAATCCGCAATGCTGGATCCAACAGAAGCCGGGACAATGGCGAAGTGCGAGGCAGTGTTAAAATTGCGCTTTTTTACTCTAAAAAACATGTGAAGGTTTTTTTTTCTTTAATGATGTAGTAGTTGAAAAGAATAAGTTATTTAAGTTGAATAGAAGATGTGTTTAGCTCAACAGCTATTAAAAATTAAGCTGATTTATTTGTTAACATCACCATCGATTTAGAATCTCAATCTGTCTCTAATAAAAGACTTTCCTTATTTATAAGCCAGATTACAAGTTTTTGAACCTTATTATTCGCTATGATAAAATAACCTTACTCTTCGCTAAGTTAATGTTGTAAGCAACGTATTCAAATCTACTTTTATTGTTTTCTGATAAAAAAAAACACGAAGCATATATACGCTTTGAATCGCATCGCTAATAAATTAATTCTTCATACGTAATTGTTTGAATGTGTGAGCAATTAACACGGAGCGCGTCGGGCAGTAATCCTCGCTTCGTTAAATTAAGTGGATTTCAATGCAGCGTTGAGTGTAGACAGCTCAGGTTACGAAGCAGTGGACGTCGGGGCTAACAGTATACAGAACGTTACAGACAGATATTTGGCAAAATATTAATATGTAAATAATACTTGCTAAGTAATTAAAATATTAATACAACTTCAAACTAAGTTATAATATAGTAGGTACCTAACATTTATGTCGGTACCAGACTTGGAGAAAACTAGGATTACCTAATAAGTTTATACTTATTTATATTCAACAGAATAAAAAAATAAATTAACCTGCACACACGATATAGAAAATACCTATTACTCATGCATATCTATACCATTTTTTTGTATTGTTCGGTTATTCTGTTACGGCGCTGTACTTGCGTAGGCGCAAAACTTCTCGCACTTAAAGTATTAACTGGATCTGGTGGGGGTGTTCCAGGTTCGATTCCAGAGCAGTCCTTGCCATGCTCAGTTAATATCTGTAGGTACCTATTTTTTTTATATTTCACGATTATTTATACACTACACTATTCAGATTCCTGCTCAGGGTGATATTTATTTTTAGAAACGATCAGATTGACATATCTTTATTTTATTATAATTATTCCAATCTCCAATTATTTTTTTCAAAGTGATTAGCATTGAAATCTTTTAAAGTGGTACAAAAAGATAAGTACCATATAACTTACTTTCCATAAAATTACTATTAGCAATTGGTAACTCTTAACCGGTTCTTCTCATCAATTTTTTAAATCTTGTAAAACTTTAATATGATCACAACTGCGACACACATTACTCTCCAACGCTAGTTCACTAAAAACTCAAACGTTCTTATCTCCGATGAGTTGAATATTTCGATTTTATTGTGAGGGGATTCTTATTAAATTTGTGCTCAACATATCTTTAGTTCAACAGGCGTGTAACATATTCGGCGATTTTCTTCTAGGAATAAAAATGTAAATGTTCACGAAACTGTACAAGCTGCTACAGTATTTGTGCTTACAGCTAATAAATTGTATGATGACATCAGCACATATGCGATAGATCCCATTCTTTTATTATATTTATGACCTGTAATGAGGTTTTTTTTTTAATTTCAAACTGTGTTGTCTTAAAGTGGCGGGCATCTCAAGGCATCAATATGTTAAAAAACACATAATAGTTACATCAACTGGGAATTAACAAAGGAACAAATAATGTTTTTTAGTTTTTGCATTTCAAATGCTCAATTATTCTTAAATAAATGAAAAATGTGATAAATAAAAATGGTCGGATAATTTTTATTTATCACATTTTTCATTTATTAAGGAACAAATGTTTACAGTGCTACGAGTTATCCATGCTACGAGCTCTACGAGTGCTACGTTGTAGCAAGTTGAAGTTGCATTGCATTCGTTATTATATTTTTTCTCCTGTTGGATTTTCACAAGCCTCCTGTTTGATTACAATTCAAATATTGAGAGAAATATTGTTAGATATCAATGTTTGAAGATTAAGGTACGGATACATCAAAAGACTTTTTTAAATGGTTTATTTGTATTTTCAAATTTTAATCATACCCATTAGGCATGTCGTTTCTTTCTTAATTCACTTTGATTCTATTTAATTAGGAGCTGTCAATCAGTCGCTAAGTGAGCGACAGTCAACGCGATGTGGTCGGTTGACTGCGCATGCGTCTTTATGTGGTCGACGTGACAGTTGCAGTGCTTGAGAGGAACGAAGCCGAGACTTGGGATGATCGCTTGTACTTTATTAAGTTAATTAACTAAGTATATGACGTTATAGGTGACCAGTAATTAACATCGTAGCATTTAGTATACTTATATTAATGATAGAAAATACAAGTTGAATTTTTGTTTAAAATAAGCGTAAGATAATCTTTAGGTTACATTAGTGCAAGCAATACCTACAAATGATGTTGCCCTTGAAAACTTTTATCTTAAGTAATTCGAATCCCAATCAAGTTGGAATAAAGGCAAAGGAACTTTGAAACAGATACATTATGTATGTTTTTATTCCCTGGTTTATTTATTCAGGTTACGGGATCTGCAGAGAACCCATCTAAGGAACACATCATCTAATGAACATTATATTTTGCAGAGATACCGAAATCATGACTTTTATTCTTCTCCCCAAACACGTCTCCTGCTGGACATAGGTCTCCCCTAAAGTCATCCAGCATCACCCGGCGACTTAATTGGTACAAATAAATAAAATGTATCAAAGAAACTAAAAACCATCATCAGTATACAAGAGTCAGTCTTTTATTAAATTGAAAGGATTAGCTTTTCTTTATTATTATGTTCCCACCCAATATTTTTATTCGTCTCTGTTTGATCATAATTTTGTACTGAGCGCGTTTGAGTTAAACATGAAAACTGTTTTAGTGCGCCGACGATCCGCTGACACATGAAACGATTATCCAATCTACCCTGACCTGTCTTATCCATTCAACTGACGTTCAGCTCCTATGAACGTCAAGGAGATGTCTGGTAGTTGCGCGGATTGGATGGATCCACTCTCCGACGCGACGGTAATCTTTTAACTTCGCACGGTTGACTGCCATTCGATAAAACTGATTAATTAAATAAAAATAAATAATGAATCTTACCTTTTCGGAACGACAGTCATTCTTGTTGTCATAAGAGATACGAAAAAAAAGTATTACTTTGCCTTTTCATAAAAGTTTCATAGACTTTGAAGCGCTCGCACCGCTCTATTGTAGGTCTTAGTATATTGGTTTTCTTTACAAATATTATTTATATGTTTAAACGTCTTAATATTAACGTTTTTCTATGTGTTTTCTTGCTTAATCTCTAGAATTAGTATTAGGCGTTAATAGTCATCATCCTCATCAAAACCTTGTTCTGTTTCTGTGCCATCTGAGGGCCATATTCCTAAAAGGCGCCAAAATGGCTCCTGTAGTAACTAAACCTAAATATAACTAACTACAGTGTACAGGTCTTTATCACCCGGAAACGACAGTTACTTGCCCTTCGCACGGAAGGCGTGTTGATAAATTGATGATCTTCGATACCCATCCTTTTACCAGCCGGGTTGATTGTTGCTTAACCATACGTTTATTTGATAATATCAAATAATGTGAACCAGAGTAACTAGGCCACGATTTTATTGTCTAACAAGCCACCGCGCGCGGTTTTACCCGCGTAACTTTTGATCCCGTGGGAATTTCGGGATAACATATACCCTATAACCTTCCTCCAGAGTTGGGCTATCAAATGCAAAAAGAATTTTTCAAATCCCACTTGTAGTTTCTGAGATTAGCACGTTCAAACAAACAAACAAAAAAACAAACTCTTCAGCTTCATATATTAGTATAGATAAGAAAATCATGGAGAGAACAGAAGTGTGTGTATAGTTCTAGATGCGACTGTGCTGCATCTAGAACTATATCAAGGACGCGGGTACAGTCACTTCAGAAACAGATTCAAAACGATTATTGACGCATTGCTGAGCTTTATAAATTTTCAGCGGCAGTAGTGCCCATGTAAATACACGCCTGGGGTGGCACTACAGTTCACCTTATTTTACCCGGCATAGTAACTAAGAGAAAGTGAACGTGCGTTCCGGTCAAAGGGGAGGAACAACCAGTACAATTACTGAAACTAAACAGCTGAAGCCTTGAGTCGGTTCATCATTAATCTTACCATATTTAATTAATGATGTCCGTAGGCCTGGATACTACTTACCATCAACCATCACCAACCATCACAAAGTGACAAAAAAAATCAAAATAAATTATCTATGATATGTTCTAATTGTTCCAACAGCATAGCCGACAAATATAGTAATTTATAAAAAATTGCAGTGAAGGAATTTTGGTATCACTTAAGCATGCGGACTGTAATGTCCACTAAAAATGGCATTACTGCCCTTAAATTAGTTTGAGGTCACAGGTGACTAATTAAAGTAGATACCTACCCCATTCTTGGAGGTGATCCCCTTCAGGATCCAAATGGCTAGCAATCTTCAAATAAAGTCCATGCTGGACTGGGAGCGAAAGAAAAAAATAGAATGTGCCAGTTGCTTCTCTTTCCGGGCATACTGTAAAAGGCAGTTAAGGGACAGAGGTTTTAAAGGTGTTTTTGTGGGCGATAGGCTGACCCCCTGTCACTACAACAGTTTCTCTCCATCTTTATAATACCTCCATATCTGTCAAACGTGACATCAGATGGTCTTGTAACCTCTGGTGTTCTGCCTACCCCATAAGGGATACAGGTGTGAGGTTATGTATGTATGTATGTCTTCAAATAAAGTCTAATGCAAAGTCGCTTCGGCGATTATGTATGTGATCCGCTTTATGTTGAGCCAGCTGTATCCTAAACCTACAAATCATTTTACCTCGGCGTTACTTAAAAAACGTAAGCAGAAAGAATCATTTGCGTGAAATCAAACCTGGTATGCTCTGCGGCCATGGCTGTAGGTTTTAATTTTAAGCTTTAACTTGTTTATTCAGATAGGTTCGAATATTAGGTATACGATTTGATTTTCTCTTTACATTCCAGTTTTGAAACTCCAACATTTAGTCAATGTGTTAGGTTTACTCGGATTGTAGGTTTCATGAATGTAAGGATCACGTCAGTAAGTAATGATCAAATTAGCTACAAAAATATTCCTTGGCGTAAGCTTATGTACCTATAAGATTATGGACGCTATCAATAACAGATAATAAACTTAACTGTAAACAAGTTAATCCCTGCGATTTCGACGATCTCCTTTATCTATCCTTTATCTATCCTTTATCTTGTGGCTCCACGAGGATAAACATCCTTTTAAATTCAGATAATTACTCGTTATCAGAAATCCAGGATTTATGTTTATCGTTGACACTCCTCCAGCCTCTATTGTCAGTCAACAATATCCCCCACTCCGGCGCAGACAATACTCCCCACAGATTACATAATCAGTTAACAATATGAAGCCCCGCGCCATTGTCTCGGCTTTGTCAATAAATACCTAGTCTGTAAACAAAGTGACAGCTTAACTCTCATCCTCTCTAATCGGAGCTTTTCTACAGGTAAGCATTCCAACCATAACTTAATATTGTTTATTATCTTGCCAATCATCTTTATTAAAAACTAGCACTTATTAAAAAAGCGTAGAGTCCAAAGTAAGAACTCGAGAAAGTTGAGATTTTGGTCGTCGAGATGTTTCTAATAATTAACTATCATCGATCATCTGAACTTGGCCACATTAATAAAGATATTAAATGCCTTCGGTTTGATATGAGCATCAAAGGTGAACCTTTAGCTGTAATTTTTAGAGTTGTATTTCGTTTGGCAGGGTGGTTTTGAGGCGGCGAGATGAAAGGCGGCGGTGCCTCTGGTCAGTCGCGGCTAAACCAACCTCCTGACAGAGGCCCGGCCTGCGCCTGCGCTGCGACAAACTTACTAAAAAACAACACATCACGCCGATGTTTAGCAGTTTTGAAAGATACCCGAACAAAGATGCTCGGGGCAATGACCATACTGGATCAAAATGGATGTAAAGATTAGCGAGTACAAATAAAAAGGATTTTTTAAGTTGAGTCAAGTTTTTATTTATTGACATCAGACGTCGTTTACTATATTTATTCGTTACCAAGAGCATCTCTCGCAAAGAAAGACGCGGGTATTATACTATATTTTAATGATAAGGTAATAAAATATAAATACTATTTCCAGACTGAAATATTAAATAAACGTTTGTTTGACCAAAATCTAGCTGTTATCGACAGGTAACGAGAAATTACAAACTGCTAAATAATTGACGCTCTGATAGGATTTACTTTTATGAAAATAGCAACCAGAATGCTGAGTCTTCTTTGTGTTTCTTCATTTTTTATAGAGTTTTTACCATAATTTAAGTATTGGCTCAAGTCGGTAAATTTTGGAAAGGGAAAGGATGAATATTGTTACTTAATAAGGTTAATAATTGTTAACCTTGGAATCTAAGTAGGATTTCAGTACACATTTATAATCAAAAATAAAAATATTGTATTTTTATTCACCGTAGGTAAACAAGCAAACACTGTAGTTAAACCAAAAATACGCAAAATATTAACTAAATTTCGGTCTTACTTAATACAGTTAAGGCCAACTCTTCGAATATCCAATTTCACATTTTAAACTAGAGTTTGGCAGTGTAGTTTGCAGTTCAGAGTATGCCGTTCATATATGTCAACATTGAAGAGGCTAAAAGACACTCTACATTAGGTGTAAAAAGAGCATTTCTAGATAGCAAATTTTAAATGAATTAATTCATATCAAATCAATTCTACTCTTCTCTCAAGTCAAACCAAATATTGTAATACCCCAATAGATACCTTTGGTATTACTTCTCAGTGTTGAAAATTTGTAAGAAAGGAATAGGTACCTTCTGTAGGCGATGCTCTTTTGCTAACTACAATATTATTACATGATATTTACAATATGATTAATATAATAAAAAAGGTAAGGCTACAAACGTATGCAATAAAATTGTTTGTTCAATATAACTAATATATTTATTTATCATCTACAGTTTTTTGTTTCGAATTTTGTAAACTTTTGCTGCACTGGCGTGTGCAAATAAGGTGTTCGGTACTTATACAATTATTATAATAAGGCTCTTCGTTACTTAAATGAATAAGTGCTTTTTTTTTTCTAACATTTCAGCTTCGACTCAGGTGAGATTGAGGTGCGGGCGTTTTTTTTGTCGGGCTTTGTTTTTAGCTTTAAATGTCCATATGCAACAAGGTGCCAACGACGCCACGTCCGTCAAATTATGGAAAATCTAGTCATAGACTTCCAACCTTACTTTAGACGAATCAAATGATATCGATGATTGATTCGAGGGATGATTAAAGGTTGGTGATATTCATAAAACATGTACCTAAGTAATTAACATTACTTATAAGTGTTCATGCTAAAATTTATTCCAATGTTTTGCTACACTAACAAGATTGTTTTTAGTTCATTTGGGCCCGAGACTGATATTTAAAACAAGGCTCTACTAGTCCACAAAAACTTGGAGTCCTCATTAGTAAACAGAATAATTTAATTCCAACGATCCAATAACACAAGCCGACTGTCATGGCAAATTCTGGCTAAATTACAACAAATAACCGACTGATTGATGTACTCACAATGTACACGAATATATTTAAAATATCCTCCCAGATGACATGATGTAATATTTTGAAAGATATCAACAATCGTTATTTAAATTTGTACTCTAGGTTTAAAAGGAGTAAGGTTGATTTTGAGATGTGTAATATAACTGATAATATCGACGTATCTGCAAATCAAATTGAAACGTTGACGTTGACATTTCTTAATTGTTTCAACACAAGTTAAGGAGAGTCTTCATCTTACTAGGTGAAGGCTCTTCTTTTTAAACATTGATATAATCGTTTTACAGTGAACCTTAATCTTTTTAACAACTGTTTAGTAAATTTCAAAATAATATGTTTTAAATTGATTATGCAGTAAGAGCTGCAGAAGCAACAAGATAAACTAACATCGCCGATGTCAACCATAAAATGGGATTTGTTAACGCAGTAACTACGAGTAAAAAGGAATTTGGATAGGATGTGGCCCGCTGCAGATAGACCTTACCCTAATTAAACTCACGAGGTCTTATCGATACCGGTTAAGTATAAAATGTGATGATGTGATTTTCTTACCAATATTTTTCTGCTTTTAACCCAGGTATTTTCGAATAATTTTAAATCCATAATATTGTTAGTATAACATCTTAGCTTATGTCACTGTTTCATCCAAACAGGCACATTTACTATGATAACACAAAACAGGTGCTACGATATAAAACTTGATAAAATAAGCAATTAATTCAATTTACATTTCATAATTTATAAGACTTTAAAATTAAAAAAAAAAAAAAAAATTAAGTTACATACTTCATATAACATTCGAAGAGTAACATTTAAGTCACAGATTTATATACCATCTGATGGTGCCCTAGCTATTTTGTAACATTGTTGGATTAAACATTACCAGAAAAATATGTAAACTCCTGGAAAAATCTAATAAAATTGTAAATACCGGCAACGACTCAACAATTAATATAAATCGTAGAGTAAAATTCGCCTTAACAGGCGTCATCGCGTGAGGCTTCGCCGCGAGTAGTATCGTGAGCTTATTTATAACAACAAAAACAGATCCGCTCTGATTGACCCGGCTGATTGATCCGACTGATTGATCGCTGACAGGTCGTTAGCGAGCCGCTGACAGATCAACCGCGGCTTCACTGTGCCGGCTACAACCTTGCTTTGCGCAGGCACAACAGTTTTATTTCAAGTTTTTTAATTTAATAGAAATTTACAAAAGCTCATTATTACTATCAAACAATCTAGAAGAAATATAATTATTATCCGAAGCCAATTTAATTTCTGTTTCAACAGTAATTCAACAAAACCATCCAATATTTTACAGCAACTCTAATTAAAGCAATTAAGTTGTCAAAAAAATCGCAATCACCCAAAACTCGCGCCATTAACATAAAAATATTAGAAAACAAAACATAAAGTATCGCGTAGAAATATGTGTAATTACATTAAATTAAGTTAATTTATACTGATTATCGCAGTGGGTGTGTATTGTGGAGTGGAAACTTATTTGTATGTAAATGAGGTAGGTAGGTTCATCCGCGTCGTCGCATGCGCCCGCGCCGACCGCGGCGCTTCAAACGAACCAGCTGTCAGTGGCGTGTCGTCTTTTGATATCAACCGACCGTTCATCACCAGACGAACAAACTATTTCCCATCGCGTTGCTGGTAAGAGTTCTACATTCGAAAACTGTAAGCAGATAGTTGTGATATAAAATTTGGAGTATGCTATCTGGTTGTCATCGGAGGATGTGGGCTCACGACCGGCAACACCGCCCGGCACCGGCCCGGACGGAGATATTCGCTCAGTCATCGTTTAGAAAGCTAAGAGACTTGATACAACTGTTTATTTATTGATCTAAGATTGTTATATACGGAAATAGATGTCGCATTGCAAAGCTATCTTCGTGACATTTTGTTTCATGGTATATTTCAGTGTTACATATTTTTACATCGAACATATGTTTTATCAGGCACTGTTGTCTTATATATATTTTGCTGACTTCCCCAAATCTGAAACTGAAACTGAACTGAAGTCTTCTTAGTTTAGTTAATGTTTGTCGGCAAATTTAAAAAAAGCGCCTAAAAATTTCAGATATATTGACCGTACGCATATGTATAAATTGTTTCGATTTCTATTTAGTTGCGTGACCAAAAACCCATTCTCATACAGCAGACTGTACCATGTTAGTCTGGTCCCCGGGGTAGATAAAGCATAAAGAAGCAAACCATTTGGCATATTTTTCATTTACAGACTGCTCACCTGTTGTGGAAGGACTCCTTTACATAAAGCTTGCCGAATATCATTGGTTCAGTGATGATTTCTCCGGCGGCGTAGACCCAGTACCTGCCATAACCTACATCATCATTACTTACCAGCAGACGTTATTATTTACTTCTGTGTGTTTGCTAAACCACACTTCTGGATAGGCTACTGGGATCGAACTCCAAACCAGTAAACATTACCTAATACAATATAACCAATGTAGGAGTTTATTGTTAGAATTTATTTATAGGGTTTTACGTGTCCTTATAAGCACGGAATCAGTGGTGATACATTATGTTTGCGGTTCACTTATTATAACCACAAAATATATTCAAATTTCTATATTCAAAAATAGTATTGCACCTCTTCAAACTAGGTGTGCAGACGCACGCAACATTATAAGTCTCATAATGTGACACGAGCTGCACCTACCCACCGGATACTCTAATAATTAAATTTTCCTTTAAAGCGAACAACAAGCCACGAGCTCTCGAGTGCGCTTGTAATTGTCGTATCTATTAAGATTGTATCTCCCGGGGGCGTCAACAATTAAATTATAGCAAGTAAAGTGACGCACGCGCAGCGTCCCGACGACCGGCTGATCGCGAAGTCTTTTTTGATAGATGACTTCACCTGCGTTTGACTTCTGTTAAAATTAAGAAAAGACCTTCTCCTCATAAAGTACTGCCGCAACACCTGACAGCCGATTTGAGAAAGTTATATGTATGTTCCATATTTTTTCTTGTGAAATTTCAAAGGAACAAACATTTTAATGCCCTTGAAAGAATTATTGTTGCAGTTCGAAAGGTGTCAATTCCCCACGTTCTACTCTATTTTCATGGAGAACTGCATAGAACATAGAACTCAATTAGAAATTATGTACATGTTTTATCGCTGTCCAATTTTATCGTGCAGTGCTTAAAATTAAGTCTTCTCTACATTGTCTACAACTAACGTTTGTCTTCCATGCCAGCTGATGGAAAGTGCGCATGAAGACTATGGTGGTACACGTCCATCCACGAGAAACCTATTCACTCGACACTTAAAAGTTCCAGGACTATAGTGGTCAGGAAAAACAGACGCAGGCAGATTGTTCCACATATTGGCAATCCGTACCAAAGAGGAACTAAGACGTAAATCTCTAGTTATTACTTTTCATATAAGTCGATACTTGTGAAACTTCTTAAAGCTGATCGACTATCTTCCTCCTAACTTAAAGAAGCCCCAACATTATAGTTTGTCAACCAAATTTAAAAGGACCGCATTGGCGGGTAACAACAGTGAACGAATTAAGTTAAATTAATATTCCAGTTACCATAATAGACGGTGGCACTCAAAGCGTTAACTAAATTAAGTTATCCTCATAATTACGAGGCTAGTTCATAACACATTAGCGGGTCAAACTCAGTCCTTAGTTAATGGTCTCGTCCGATAAAAGGCCGTGGTCCCCTATGCATGCACAATGGTGTTCGTCTGTCTGTCTGTCTGTTTGCATGATCGATCGGTAGGCGTAGTCGGTGCATGCCGTTACTAAATTACATCATGTCTCTATTTCTGTTTGACCATTTACTAGGGTAGCCATTTTTTTTAAGTAAAAGTAGGATATTATTTAAGTACACTTTCCTATTAAACAAAGTTAAAACCGGTTTTTAATATTTTTTTGGTATACATTATTCGATAATTTCTTAAAAAATTGTAATATTCATAGGTAATTTAAAAAAAAATAAAGGTAAAGCTTCCAAGAATCATTTGAAACGCCCTTTTCTCAGTGAATCAAATAATAATTTCTGATAAATTTTATGAACTAAATATTGACATCACATTATGTAGCTTAAATTTTATTTATCAAGAAAGTTATCTAATATATAGGTGCTACACATTAATCAAATCTAGAAATATATAATAAGAATACATCACACACATATCCGCGTCAGAGCTCACTTTTTCAAGATAGCAAATGAATCATCCTAATTTTCACTTTGTTTATTTTTATATATGTTTAATAGCTTTTGTGTATATATTTCATACATATTATAGTATAGAGTATATATGTATATGTATTTATGTAGTTGTGTATTATTAATAATGTATATATTTTAGTTTTTAATATAATCTGCACCACTTATTTAACTTCTCTGCTTTTGTGGTGGTTGACTGGTAGAGAATGCCAAATGGCATTAAGTCCGCCCATTGTACTCCAATTATTTGTGCAATAAAGTTTTTAAAAAAAAATTAATATCCGTCTCAACTGAAATTCTCACCCACGACCTCTGATATTTAAGACAGTGTTTTTACCACTACATGAAGAAGCCTTCGACAAAACTCTCACGTACGCAATTCCTACACTTCAAAAAACCGTGGTCACCCTAACCAGAACCGTCCACAAAAGCGCGCGATGAGGTAAACCGATAGCAGCCGCCACTGTCCTATCGCGATCCATCGCTCGCTATCTTTATAGCATGACAGATGCATACAGGCTTTAATGTTAATATTTTTACAGACCATAAAAATATTATGAGCTTTGAATAATCGCACGTTATTTTTGTACGGAGTTTCATTTGTTTTAGACATCGTTACTTTGACAATGTATCTAGTTTGTTCTACTGTTGTGAGCTGAAACAGCACAAGTTGGTACAGGCCGTTTAATCAACACCATACAACAAACAAATACTCTTTACCTTGGGTCCTCCAAATCCATCATAGCTTGTTCATTAAACCTAAGTCTCAATATTTTGTAAGCAAAATTCCGTGACTAAGCTCGCGTTTGTAGTACGGCTCAAGTCAAGTTACGTCACGTCATTGTTGAAAAATAGCAGAGATAGCCTAATTAATTCTGAAGCCTTTTACAACAATTTTTTCCCAGGCTGATAGGGCTAATCTTATGGTGGGTTTCAACCACGAGCTCTACTATGTATCTGCTTTGTGGTTTCAATATTGTATCTTTATCCAAAATCCTTCTATGTAAACATTTAAAAGTATGGGCGTTGCCATGACAACAAAAATCCAGATTTGTTTTTGTATGTAAAAAAATGGATTGAAGATTGAGATTCGATATATTTCATCCACCGTTAGACGACGGACTCTAGATACTCTACACGGACTCTAGATTTTTAGAGATTTGCTGTAGGTACTTTTTTTTATTAAGTCTGATACGAATTTTCCGAATGTAGGAATGCAATAGGTGCATTAAAACATAGATGAAATTCACTAGAGTAAAAGTGAGTAAAAACTTTAAGATGTAATGGGGAAGTTGGAGTTTCGACTAATGTTGGAATTTGGACACTGCTCGTGTCGGGCCGGCTTAGAATAGCCCTAACGCTCAGCATAAGCGTGTCGTAAGAGGCGACTTATCCGAGTGATCCCCGCTTGGTGGTAGGACCTCTTAAGGGTCCAGCTGGCTAGTGACCACCCTTCATATAAAATCTGCCGCCAAATACCGTTCTGCCGGTGATGTGTTCCGGCAACATTTTATTAAGAATTAGTTCTTCTAGCCCCGTGTGCTCATCTTCTTCAAATACCGTCAATCGAGATTGAGGTCGAAAAGTCTGAAATAAAAAAAACTGTGCTAGTTTGTAATCAATGCAGACTTTTTTAAACTTGCTCGTTTATGTTTCAATGGATGGATCGTAAGTCACTACGAAGAACTAAACTAAAAACAACAACTCAATACTGACTCTCAAGTGTGTCACTGCGCTCTTCATTGGCGACCAATTTTCTTGTTTGAATATAAATAGCAAGTTACTTATGAATAATGACATAATGATAAAAGGGCATAAGGAGAAAGAATTGCAGAGAAGGGGGAGAGAGACGCGTGCGCCGATCAGGAGTTAGCAACCTTGTGGGTTTATAGAAAAAAAATATAAATAAATCCATATTGTAAAAGAAACATTAAACAAATCGTTTTTCATTATTAAACCAACAGTTCGTAAACCAGTGTTATGTCATCTTTTACCTCATCTACACCATCATTAAAGGTGAAATAAAGAATTTGAAACAGTGTCTCCGATAGTGTCTGAATAAATAGACCCATGCCCTCGGATACATTTCACGTATGTAGCTCAAAATGTCGATGTTGTATGTAGCAAGGGTGTTTCTGGTGCATAACCGAGAAAAGGGACATTTATGATAAGGTCACCCGGTAATGGCATAAGACTCTCTTGTCCTGTCAACATATGCATTAAACATTTACGAGTATGCAGAGTTTATTTATTTATTAAGTTAAGATATGCCAACAATAATAATACATAGCACTTAAAATAATCATTTAGAGAAGTCTTAAATCTAGTACTAATATCACTTACAGGCATATACAGCATTCTATATAATAGCATATTGTCACAGTAAGATTAAACACGATCATAGCATGCAAATAAATAGTCAAATAAAATAAAAAGATATAGAAAAATAAAAACGAAACAGAGTACCTATGTCAAGAATTACATAATTGATTTCAAATGCAGTGACATATCAGCTATCACAGTAATTTAATATACCTACACTACATTAAAAATATAAAATTACAGTAACATAATAATGATTAATAAACCTAAAAACAAATTCAGATAACTAAAAAAGAATGTCAAAATTAAAAAAATAATTAAAAATACTACTGATATTGATTTCTCATCACAATTTACACAGTTAAATATTTTATAAATTACAAGTACACAAGGTTAAAATTGTGAGAGCCCGAAGCCTAAACGAAGTTCCTAGGAACTTGAATTTCAGGACATCAGGTCTCCTCCAGATACATTGATACATTGAAATTGCAAACGAAGATTTCAAAATTAATTAATAAGTATTGTCTCAGAGCAAATTGGCACTAAATATGTCAAGGATAGCTAAGGAAAAAAAAAACCAAACCTTCAAAATGAACCAAAACAGACAGACAAGTATTTATTATTAAATGAGTTATTATTGAGCAGTTTGCAGTCACAATTTAAGCTAACATGCATTTATACATTTAAGCCGGATTCGATCTTTTTTTGGAAGACGAGACACGAATCAAAGAATATGTCTATATTGGGGACCTTTGAGCTTAATAGGTTAAATGAAGTAGTCATTCTGGGAAGTGGGGAATGAGCAAATACGTTACTCTTACACAAGGGTACATTGAATAATTTTAAATCATCAGAGTTAATTTTAAATAGGTAATTTATTAATAAGGTTATTTATTTATAATAAGTTATAAATAAATAACCTCTTCCAGCAGCCTCTCCACAACAATCCCAACAACATTTGTTTTATGACTTTTTACAAATCTTGATAAATAACACAAAAAATAAAAGCAAAAAATGTTTTGATCCTTACTCTATATTTTGTAAGAAGTACCTATTATTATCATGAAGCCGTATTTTACTGCGCAGGGGTCATGGCATACCTACGCTCAGAGTAAATAGAGATACGCCTCTAAAACAAAGGCTATAAATATTTTTTGTATGAAAAAACTAAAATTTAAAAAACTATTAATTTTAAAAAGTTGTACAACAAATGTTGTTGGGATTGATGTGGAGAAGCTGCCTGCGAGAGGTGATGCGTTAATTCAAATTAACCCTGTACTTCGTCTACTTTCCTCATCTTCATAAATAAAAAAATAAAATAAATTGAACACCTAACTACTTATCTTTAAACAATATTCTTAATAAGTTAGCCGTATACAAGGCTATTGCTACTTTATATGAGTTCACATTTGAATTGGAATGTTTTTATGTAAGTAAATACAAAAACTTCAATGCAGCTATCAACATGCAGCTAATTTAAGTTTAAAGCAGTATTAACGATGGCTTGGTCCTTTTTAATAATAATCTTTCCTTATTGATATAGGAAAACAAAACATATACATTCCTGTAAAAAACAACACAGCTGTGGGTAAGACCCTATTGCGCTAGGAAACTCGGTGTAGGTACCTACTTCATATCAGGGAAAATTTACTTTTGTTAATAGATCAGATATTAAAACAAAGATTTTTTGTTTTAAATATGTAATAACTGAGATTCTCAACAAGTACATCAAAGACTCAAGACGCTGTGAAGATAAAGACACCGAGACATCGAATAAATGTAGAATAAAATCCGCCATAAAATCCAGTTTCAATCTTTTATTTAGGAAAATGAATGAGAATGAGTCTTCTGTCTTTTTTCACATAAAGCTTACTCGTTAGCTTATATTGGATAAATTTTTATAAATGTTAACAATATTATTCAAAACCTTATAGTTGGTTACATACGAAACGCCTGGCAATAGTCCGCACTATTCAATTAGCTCCGGCGCAACGCGTGACTGCAAATAAACCACCGCATCACCTAGGCATTTTATTAAAAAGCGTGGTAAGCAATGAGCAAGTGGATCACATGTCGGGCGCTCCGCCGCCGCAGTGGGGCCGGCCGGGGCACTGCGAGCTGGCCAGCGACCGACGTCGCGGGCGCGGCGGCGTCTGCTGCGGCGACGGCGTCGACGCCCGCGACGACTGCGACTTCGTGCACTCGCTGTGGTACCGCGACGGCCTCCGCACACCCCGCTCATAGTTATGGGTTTGAGGTTTTGGACTGACAGATGTCCGGCGAGGAGAGAGGCTGCAGTTCCTCACCTGCTTCGGCCCAAAAACTAAAGGGCAATCCGATGGGCATTCTATATTAGCCGATCGCCGTCTATAGTAGTTACCGGGAGGCAGCGCTGGATACTTCTCGCATGACATCGATCTTCGACCACATCGCGGAGGACAGGATGCAGAAGTCATCGCCACAGGGCCAACTCTGGGACTTACAGTAGGAATACCTGAATAGCAGGCCTTGCGATGCATTGGTGTTAACTCAAAATTGCATTGCGTATCAACTAAAGGCGCTCTGACGGTCTGCATACAAGTGGGACATTTGGCTTCGACGTATGTGACTGGATTGTGGGCTGACATTTGGGAATCATTCTCGAAAAGTACTGCGGATGGACAGGTGTGTTTTCCACATGAATTCAAGTTTTCACATCTTTGGTACCTCCGAAGGTCATCCCGAACTTCCGGTGAAGACGGCGGGTCTGGCGAGGCCGCCGGTGGCGTTGAGTAGGGCACGGAGGTGGAGGCGCCGGCGTACTCGTACCCCGTCATCGTGCTGGTGTCGACGTAGGTCTGGCTGGCCTGGTAGCCGGGCGCCTCCTGCCCGCCCGCGCCCCGGTACCGCCCCGGGCAATTCTCGTGCCGGCAATCCGAGCAGTGACAGTTGTACTGGCGCTGCTGTCGTCGCCTCGAGTACGGACAGTCCGCCGAGCACTCACGCCATGGTCCACTCGTCGGCTCACAGGGGTATGTCGTAAACTTGATATACTGAAAATTCTGCTTGTTTTTCTGTGGATCTGCATTACTATTCGTTAATTTCGGAACTTCGTGAAGTTTTGGTGTCTGCTTAGTGCCTTTGGTACTTAAGTATTTAATTCCTCTGCATTCAGGTGGCGCTGGAGGGTTGTAATACCCAAATGGGTGCGGCCTCTTGGTGTTAGGCGGGGCCTTGATATCTTTAGGTAGACTGATCGGGATCACAGCCGGAGACAAAACTTTACGAAACCTGGATATTGTTTTTTCTAAGTAAATGTTAGCCGTGTGGCTCATTGTATTGTGCACTAGGTGATCATTTCGCGGCTAAAGATGTTATTGTGCACAACCAATGTGACAGGACGCCGCGCGACGCACCAAATACAATAAGCTTTGAAAGCTGTTATTGTGATGGGCAGATGACATCTTAATGTCTATTATTCTATCGTTCGTTTATAATTGTCCTGAAATTATAATTACGGCTAGATGCACACTGTGATTGCATGCATTGATTTATGAAGAATGTTTGACAAGCAAGTTATATGTAATGAAGAGCTGCAGAGGTTCTCGAATGGAGCGTACGAGCTGATGAGTACAACAGGCAACGAAACAATTGCGCTGCCCACGCACGCTCGGCTCAGCTGATGCGACGGAAACACCTCGTTGATGCAAACCACTTCCATCGGACCGTCGTCGTCACAACAACGGATTGACTAATATAATAACAGCGTCTTGCAATGCCATAATTATATCTTATACGCGACTTTGAATCTTCAGTCCTGGAAATACGGTTAAAGGCAAAGAAATCGAATGGTTGTGCTTAGAGCTGTGCATTGGTGAAGGTGACAGAGTAAAAAATGCTAGGCCCACTCTATATATCCTTATAAGTATATAGATATTTTGAATTTTGTTTTTATAGAGAAATAATACCTCTAAAAATATAATAATAATTATTATTATAATTAAACAAATCGGTTTAAAGAATATATGAATATTAAATTACATTTATATCTCATCGATTAGGACTACGACGTGTTTTAAACAAAAAAACGTCACACAAAACTATGCTTCACCATCATTTTTAATAATGTACTTTCAATTAATTCCCATTTTAGTTTTTTTTGAATTTTTTGTCATTAAAACTATTCTTTTAACTTTGAATTTATAATTTTAAAACTTTTGTCTATATATTTTTTGTTTTTGTATTATTTTACCTTATATAGTCATATGCCAATGTAATGGCGAATCATGGCTGCACATCATTATTATTTAAAACATCTGTTTTGTTTTTTACCTGTTATTATGAATGAATAAATGATTTATGATTATGATAGTTTCCATTCAAGGCGGATGCAACCCTTAAGGAATTTATGTTCAAAATTTTAGACCTCTAGGCCCAGTAGTTATGGGTGTACGTTGTCTGACAGTCACTCAGTCAGTAACGGAATAATTTTATTATTGACTAGCTTTAACCCGCAACTTCGTATGCGCTTAACTACCCTTCTCTTGGAAATTTCAGAAACTGTACAACCAGACACCCACTGTAAGAACCTTTATACCAAGTATCACACCCATGCACTCAAGATACACACAGGTTTCTTCCTAAACCTGTGTGCTTTCATCTTCGACCTCATCTTCACTTACCATCAGGTGAGATTGAGGTCAAACGCGGGTTTAGTCACTTATAAAAAAAAAAAAAAAAAATCAAGGAATAAGTTTTTTTCATAAAAACTAAAAATCATGTATTTCCCGTGCCCGTGGGAATTTTGGGAATTTTTTTCGTAGCACAACCAGTCACTCTTTGAAGAACCTTCATGCCAAGTATCACATCCGTACACTCAAGGAATAAGATTTTTCATACAAACTAAAAAGTCCAACCACTTCCCGTGGGAATTTCGGGAATTCCTTCCATAATACAAACAGACACTTATTGAGGAACCTTTATATCAAGTATCACATCCGTGCACTCAAGGGATGGGATTTTTTCATACAAACTAAAACATCATATATTTCCCGTTCCCGTGGGAATTTCAGGAATTCCTTTCATAACACAACCAGACACACATTGAAAAACCTTTACGCCAAGTTTCACATCGGTGCACTCAAGGAATAAGATTTTTCATACAAACTAAAAAGTCCAACCACTTCCCGTGGGAATTTTGGGAATTCCTTCCATAATACAAACAGACACTTATTGAGGAACTTTTATATCAAGTATCACATCCGTGCACTTAAGAGATGGGATTTTTTCATACAAACTAAAACATCATATATTTCCTGTTCCCGTGGGAATTTCGGGAATTCCTTTCATGAAACAACCAGACACACATTGAAAAACCTTTACGCCAAGTTTCACATCGGTGCACTCAAGGAATAAGATTTTTCATACAAACTAAAAAGTCCTATATTTCCCGTTCCCGTGGGAATTTCGGGAATTCCTTCCTTAGTGCACCCCTCCATCCCCTAAAGAATGTATGTTCCAAATTTCAGCTCTCTGCGTCCAGTAGTTACGGCTGTACGTTGTCTGTCAGTCACTCAGTCACTCAGTACCTCAGTACCTCAGTCACTCAGTACCTCAGTCACTCAGTCAGTAACGGAACAGTTTTATATATCTGTACCTGAGAAGCATAACACTGTAACTCCATTTTTGATGGATTTCAGATTTTTGCACCATCCTATAGTATGTGCTCTACTCTATACAGCCTATAAACTGTAACTGAGCAAATCCAAGTACTCTTTATTATTTGGAATTTTATTATAATGTATTTCTCAAACAATCTATTGGCATGATAGTGTAAATAACCATACATTAAAAAACCTCTTCAAAATCACGTGCATTTTATTGTAAGTGCGGAGTTGCATTGTTATGCCGCCAGCTACATCGACATCGCGACACTAGGCGCCGTTTGCCTATAAATAGATCGCGGGAGATACATTGTTCCACAAAAAATCAACACTTCCCGTTTGCGATCGCTCCCGAACGGTCGTGTATTCGGCCGCTCCCTAGTGTTCGTATTGCGCTGCCCTTGCCCTTCCCCCGCATTCGTGCGGGTAAAGTCCCAAGCCAAGCTCTTTTCGGAAAGTTTTCTCTTGCGTAGGTTGTGTGGTGTCGGGGCTAATTTATTTGCCCTTTTCGGGACGGAACCGACTGCTGCCGACCGAAGCATCGCTGATCAGGTGGATACGTAACCGTGACAACTAAGCCTGGTCGTCCGCCATTCACCGGCAATAGGTCCGTTTTAGGTTGCTCTTTTTTACAGCGCAGTTTGTGTAGTCCTTTCGCCGTTCACCGGCACGTAGGTTCTTGTTAGGAATAGGCTTCCTTTCAGAGTAGGTCAGGTTCCCCGGGTTCGATGGAGTCCACCGTTGAATCCAGGGCTAGGCCCGTAACGATTGATGAGCTTTGGGCTCAGGTAAGTCAGCAAAATCAGGATTTGGATAGGCTCAATAGCAAACTCGATCAATTAGTAGCGATCATCGCATCAAAACTCCAGGCCCCTACCGTGCCCCTCCCGGCCACTCCGGCTTATCTCAGCTTCCCAACAGATTCCCCGGCGTCTCCAGACTCCGAGTATATCGATACTACGTCAGATTTCATGTCGATTGATTCTTCCGCATGCAAACGGAAAACTACCCCACCAGGTAGTGAGTCCGACTCCGCTTCTGTAGTTCCAGAATGTCCTGCTCCGTTCACCAAGGTTCGAAAAAAATCAAAATCAAAGAAGAAGAAGCAAGATGCTCCTTCGACTTTACCTCCATCTGTTTCAGCTGCTCCAGCCGTTGCTCCTGCTCTGCAAAAAGTCGCACCTGCGTCTGCTCCTGCGCCTCTCGTTCCAGCGATCCCGGCGTCACAACCTGCGTCGCAATCTGTCTCGGCTCCTCCGCCGAAAGTCAAGTCTCCGCACCCCGTCTTTTTACGGGACAAGAGCCGCTGGACCGAGGTCTCAGCTCTCTGCGGTAGGCACAATCCCAATATCCAGTATATTAAGGCATCCAACGTGGGTGACTCTATTAAGGTCGTAGTCTGTTCCATTTCCGATTACAGGAATCTTACTCGGCTTCTTGCTGATCAAAAGCTCGAGTACCACACTTACGCCCTCCTTGAGGAGCGTAAGATTCGTGCCGTCAGGAACGTGCCGTTCGAACTCTCTAACGAGCAAATACAAGTGGACTTGTCTTCTCAAGGCTTCCCCGTCGAATCTGTGCACAAAATGCACAGCCGCCGAGGCAAGCAGTTCCCACTTGCGCTAGTAATCCTAGCCAACAGCCCGAAAGGGCAGTCCATTTTCAGAGGCAAGCCCACCGTGTGCGGTCTTTCGAACATCCGCATCGAGATACCACACAAGCGTGGTTTCCCCGGTCAGTGCCACCGCTGCCAATTGTATGGTCATGCGGCGGCAAACTGTTTTGCTTCCCCTAGGTGCGTCAAGTGCCTAGATCCGCATGGGACTAAGGAGTGCTCTCGCACTCCCGATTCGCCCACCGCTCCGTCCTGCGTCTTGTGCGGCCAGTCGGGCCACACAGCAAACTTTCGCGGCTGCCCCAAGGCACCGCGTGCTGCCAGGGCTACCGTGAAGCCCATCAAAAACTGAAGAGAGCGACCTCAGCCTAGCTCGGACGCTCCTCCAGTCATTTCAAAGGCCCCCAAGACCTTTGCTTCTATCGTTTCAGGTCAGCGCAGCCGGGTCGGGTGACTCAATCGCAACTGGCTGCCAAATCGGCTTCCCAATGCCAGAACGCAAACGGGTCTCATGACCGGGCAATCGACCTAATATTGTCGAGGAATCTGAAAATCCTGATACGTGCAATTAATTTTTTTAACAAATAATACCATGTAGTACAGTCTCGTAAAAAAAATCTTATAAAACTACATTAATCTAGTTCAAAAAAGTTAATTTGATTATAAAAAGTTAGGTTAGTAAGATTATGTGCAAAGTTTAATTAGAGGCATAACATTGTATGTGACGCAGATTTTATTATTTAAAAAAAATAACCAAAGTACACAAACACTGATCTCGTGATTGTTAGTCAGTTTAAAGTTTATTAAATAAGTACTTAAAAAACAATAAAAACATTCGGCTAAGTTAACTTGTTTCAATTTTATAACCTCCTAAACTCACAATTGTTAATTTTTCTTGCTAAATCTCTGACTACGTAAACTTTGCGATTTGGCACTTACAGTAATATGCTTCTCAGGTACAGATATATTGATTGATTGCTAAAATATCATTTTAATATTAATAAAATTCACATTAGATAGGTTTTATTAGCATTTTTGCGGGCGTTCTCACCGTCATTATAATACCTCCAAGTTTGTCAAATGTGACATCAGATGGTTTTACAGCCTTTGGTGTCTGCCTACCTCATAAGGGATGCAGGCGTGAAGTTATGTATGTATGTATTCACATTAGATGGCGCTCATCATCATTTCAAAGTATTATGTCAAAAATTGTAAAATTGAGAGGAAGTATTACATGACAAACAATGTTACTTCGGTCATAGATACAGGCGAGAGATTCAAAAATTCGCTCGTTTGAGTTGATTTTAACATAAGCCTTGAATACAACGCATAATCTTTGAGTTTATATTTTTTGATCTGGTCTTCAGTAAAAAAATCTAAGAGTGGTTATCGTGGCTCAGGATTATTTATGTCAGTATCATGACTATTACCATCATGATGCATTAGCTACGAGCCAGCCGTGAACCCTTATCGTTACCTAGAAAGGTACGAAAGCTACTGTATTTATAAAATGAGAAATATTAAGAAAAGATGACTCGTCGTAAAGCAGGCTCTTCTGTAGCGTATCTGTCGTCGCTCTGCGTCATACGACGGACCCTCGGCCAGAGCGCGGTTCGCAGCAATTGAGTGGATCTTATGTCACGGCAGCTGAGCAGCCAATTGGTGTCAGAGTTCAGAGGAAGCGGCGGCAGATGGCGCGCGTGCGCGGACAAGATTCATCATTACACTCGTAGAATTGAACACATGCCGGGACAATTAAGATTATCATGAAATGTTGCGTAATTAGCTCAACTTGCGCTTTCTTCGGCTTAATTTTGAACTTTTTCAGCTCTTTTTCTACAGCTTCATTTTAATTTCGTGTAGGTCAGTGCTGGGTCTGGTTGGAGCCTAATTGACAAGGTTTTTGTTCCCGATTAAATTTATTTTGACAGAACTTTTATTTGAAATTTTCAGATTTTGACACAAAAAATTAAAAACAGATTAAAAACAACGGCCATAAATATTAATAAGAAGAAAAACAGATTCAACCTGTTTTGTTGAAATAGGTAAAGATCAATGATTTAAATATCTTAAGAAGCTCAAAGATAATTCATTGATTATCATTGTAGATTTAATTTACAATCAATATTTAGTTCTTACAGTACGACCTACGCTTTCTACAAAAGATGTTAGCTTTAGCTTCTCAACTTCCACGTCTTATTCAAAATGTTTCATTTAACGTAATTGCCTAGTACCTACTCAAAGAAATAAATCATCATCATCATCTAGGTTTGCATTGTTACGAAGAATTTATCCCTTTGATGTTTTTTGCAAGAAAATTTAATAAAACAATAACTAAAAGTTGTTTTAAGTTGTTTCATTTCTTCATATTATTATCCTGTAAGACAGTAACATTACTTACAGTTTAACATTATCATTTTGAATGGCAAAGTATGTTTAGTGTCATCCTCAGTATCACCAGTCATTGAACATGAAAATGAATCATTGGTTTAGTAGAAACAATGGACGGCCCCCGTGGTACAATGGTTCATTGCTCGCCTGTGTTGGGAGAGGTCCTGGATTCGAGTCACAACATGCCAGCTTTCGAAACGATGAAATATTCTACTGTCTTGCGTTTGGATGTATATAAGGACACCTTCCTTTTCCTCTGTAGTCTATAACACAAGCTTAGATAACCTCCCTTTTGGGCCACATAGTACGGTGTGTACTTAATTTATATCGATATGAGTAAAAACTAAGGTTTGGCTCGTAGGACACGCCCTACCGACGCAGAACACTTAGCCTCACAATAAAACAACACTCGCCCTGCGGAGGGTCCCATTAAAATTACTTCGCCATCAACATATCGAGAAATAAAAACTTTATCGACCATTAAAACGAAGGAAACGTGTCTATTCCGATAGAAGTAGTAGCCGTGTAGCAATTAAAGACACTAGCCTACCGAGTGTGTTGCCAATGTCCATAAAATGTAATCCATTTCGTTACACCTTATTGTATCGCCATGAACCGAATTGACCGTCACGTTAGTTAAAATAGGTGGCATTAATGGCAGTAATGGTCAAGTCTCTGTAATGTCAAATTTATACACTTAGGTACTTAAAAAATTATATTCGACCCGAGGGAGTCCTCATAAATAAACATCTCCACTCTTTTTAGCCCTTTACAGGCCCAGGAGTCTCTTCAGGGTGACCAGGAGATTTAGACCTTTAAACAACAATCGGGGCCAGTGCCAGTTGGTGGGTGTCTGAATTTCCAGGGCACGGATGCCTCCCTGATGACTGCAGCCCCTGGAACCGACTGCTTCACAGCCCTCCGAAGCACGACTGTCGTCGAAATAAATTAATGTTCGGCGCTCACCCATCCTTGCACCGGACGCACTAAACTTTGCTCTCCCTGATGGTATGCAGGAACTCCTGCACCAAGGTGACTTCTGCATACTACACGCTTATAGGCAATATTAACTACTAGGTAATTAACACAAATATTTGTGAGAATGGTTGGATGTTTGTTAATCGTTCACATTATACAATATCGGATCGCAGGCCGATATTGTATAATGTGACCGCAGCCTAGCTAAGGGGTCAGGATGTAAATAGGTATCAGAGGAAACTCCTAGTCACACTGTACAATTGTATGTTCATAAATAATAAAATAAATCATTTCATTTATGTATAGAAATAATAGTACCCACCTCTAGAGTTGGTACTAAACTACATATTATGATTCCGTTGTAATTTTTTTACAATAACCATCTCTCCTTTAGCTAAGCTAAATCCTCGCCAAATGGAGAGTTGTGATAAAGTCGTAGAAGGACTACGCAGCTCTAAATTGGTGGTCATGCAATCTAACCACGTCTAACCTCTTACCGAATATGACACGCCTTTTACGCCACGCTTGCCATGGGCCGAAGGCAGGATTTATAGAGACTCTACACGGATAAAAAGAACTTGACTTAAACAAAGCTGTTTTAATTTTGGCACCATACTCGTACTTAACTTTACTCTAGCTGTCGCGTGATTTTTAAGTAATTTTTGATCCCATAACATTTTTCCCGACAGATTTTTCTGATTTTTTTTCTCTGAAATTAACATAGATTTTTATAGATTACGTTTTATAGTCGCGTACCTACTAAGTTAAGCCCAATTTTCACTGTGTGGTAACTTACTTTAGGAGTATGTAGGTAGTCGGTGGATCAGTGTCGGTGGTTAGTTGTAATTATTTTCATAAAATTCTGAAAAATAAAAAACAAAATATATAAAATTTACATCCGAAATTTTAAATTCTAAGGTTAGCTGTATTGTCTGTGATCTATCACTTTTTCTATTGAATATCTTGGTGACGGCTGCTCTTATTTTCCCCAAATAAAGCTAAGATCGTCTCGATATACGAGACCGTCTAATGGTTTATCGATTAGCGACCTCCGATGTTGTAACAGACATACAGATTCACATATCAAAATAATAGCTACCCTTTCGTCTGGACTTTATAAATACGAGGAAATCAGTAAAGTACGCAGCCTGTCTTTTTTAGGATATAAAAAAAGGAATTCCATTTGATGAAAATATTGAACTTCAACAGCAGCTGCGATGGAGCTCTCAGCGCTCTACAAGCAAGTTGTCCGCGCGACAATTAAACTGCGCCCAACTTATTCACTCACTTAACAGCTGTTTACAGCCCACAGCCATTTAATAACCGTTTTATTAATTATCTACCATAAACACTCATACATTTCATACTTTTTATGTCATTACCCTTTGATTATTGCAAAGTAGCTTAAAACCGGGAGATTTTATTGACTGCGCGGCGTCCGATACGCGGAATGTAAAACGAAACACAAAAAACGGTAGTAACGAGTGCTGCCCCCACATTCCACTTAACGATTGATTAAATTCTGATAACCGCACGTTTTATTACATCCAAAAACATTATAAAACAGGCTAACAAAGAGACCTGTTAAAATAAAATAAAAATCTATGGGAACTGTAAAGTCTAAAATCTTGCATTGACATTAAAAAAGTTATGGTGCCATCAATTTCGAAGATGTCACCAAAGTTTTAGGAGGAGATGTTAATTTTGACATTTATTAATGAAAGTAAAATTGCTGTAGCCTCTATGCACCGAGTCTTAGAGGTGAGTTTCGCATGAACAGCAGATATCTAAAGCGGGACTTACCTTTTGATTGCTATGTGGGAAGATGTTAGATTTGTTTTAGAAATTAATGTTTTACTATATGTTATAATGTTTTAATTCATGCCTCGGAGAGCACGTGATGGCTCGGGCAGAGCTATCTGCTCATGTCAACAAATAAAAGAGTTTTGAGATCCAAAGCACAATTTTGAAACACAGCCACTGATTTCCAATACGTATTTCGTTGGTAGCTAGTCGCTTTTGAAGTACTGGTATAGTAGAAAATAATCTTTTTGGGGAAAGCTTGAAAGGGTAATTAGGAACTTATAGAGTACAAGCTGAACACTTTGCTACCGTTATAATATCTTGAGACAGATCTAAATTCTCAAATTGATGACATAATAGGGGATGAACCTAATACTTTCTTAGGTGTTGTATCAAGGTGGTCCATACCTCCGCATAGACGAACCGTTTCAGGTGCTAACTCTCCTTTTGCCAGACTTTGTTATGTAGTACATAGCTGCAGCTCTCATACAGACTTAAACTGTAAAACAATACCAATAAAACTTTTGAATATCTATATGGTCCAAAAAAATTAAAATATTTTTTTTTTTGTATTTATCGTTGTAATTTCCATGTACTTATATGTTATTTTACGTAATCTATACTTCCTAATATGCGTTTTGGTTTTTTGTTGTTATCTGTCCTTTATTGCTCATGTGATCTTTACCCTTAAGTGATTGTTGCACTGAATATGTATGCCTTAAAGTTATTCTGTATATTTTTTAAGTAAGCAATTTTGGGTGAACCAAATTAAATAAATTGATAAATATCTACAACCTTGTGATAGCAAAACTTTTAACTCTTCTGGAAACTCAATCTTTTGTAGTCTTTCTCACTGTTCGTGGAGTACTTAACTAACATAAAGTTGTAGGATGTTAAAGATGGACGTTTGTCCTCAATGCCAACATGAGGACTAGTGTGGCACACGACCATCCATGAGAAACCTTTTCACTCGACACTTAAAAGTACCAGAACTGTAGTTGTCAGGACAAACAGACGGCAGTTGGTTCCACACCTAGGCAACCTGTAAAATAATCTTTTTGATAAGTCTACAAAAAAGTAAAAAGGAGGGTGTTGAATTTGTTCAAAAAGTTCATTTTCGTACTCATTACAATGTATCATATGCTAATATACTGTCAAATAGCAACCTTACGTTGATGCTCTAAATTCTGAAATTTAAGAAAAATAACAAACAAAGTGATGCCATATACCTATGTCTAAATCAATTGATTGTATTGCATACATAGGTACATAACGTCACGCCTGTATCCCTGTATCCCTTATGGGAAATGCAGAACGCAGTAGAGGCTATTAAACCATCTGATGTCACGTTGGACAATTTTGGAGGTATTATATGATGGAGAGAAACTATTTCATTGACAAGGGGTCAGCCTATCGCGCACAAAATCGCCAATAAAACGTGTGTTCATTTACTGACTTTTGCCGTATGCGTAGAGAAGAAACTGGTACATTCTATGTTTTTTTTGCTCCCAGTCAAGCATGGAAGCACTGGCTCTTCATAAAAAGTTGCAGGAACACATCACTGCCGGAGCAGTAATAGTTATATGAAGGGTAGCCAGTCGGACTCTTAACGAGATTGTACCCCCAAGTGGGGGTCACTCGGATTTATCTCCTTTTACGACACGCCCATAATATAAAGTCAACTTAAAGAAGTAAAGAAACGTTTTTACGTGCAGGTTTCATACCAAGATAAGTGTCAACGAGCACTTCGGTCAACTAGTATCGCATGAGGGGGCGTATCATTATTTTATGGAATTACTTAAAATGGAATACACATAATAAAAGCCACATAACTTAGCAAGCAGACTACACTACCACATTACGCGTAAAGTCTTCCGATAACCGCCTAATAAACCTCAAATAAAAATAATTATATGGGTTATAAAAGCTACTTATCTTTTAATGAACGAAAGGGTTCCTTCTGGGGCCGCCGGTAGATGGGGTTAATTACTAGCAGGTGAACCAATAATCAGTTTAATGTCGTGTCCTGGAATAATTAAAGTATTACAATGTCTCTTTGTGTGAATCGACGGCCTCGCGTAATATCCTGTTTTTACGACTTGTTTGCGTAATAATGTAACATTTAATGAGTAGTTAGCTAAGTCCTTAATGAACGAGCAATATATGTTTTATTTAAAAGCAACACTCAATCAAGTCCATTAAAAAGTAGCTGAACAATCTCCCACCCAGAAGGTTCATGGCGTTGTTTTTATATTTACTAAGTCATACCTCGGTCCATTACATGGTGGGGTTTTTATATTCTATGAAGCATACGTATTTAAGTTTTATTTATTTATTCAGGTAATGTACAGCGTTTCTTAAATATTATGTAAATTACAAGTTTTATAACCTAAGGCCAATGAAACATTACTACAATTTGTATAAAATTAGTAACAAAACGATAGAATAAAAGTTCCAAATAAAGTTTTAGAAATAATTCAATATTGTGTTGAGAAATAAAAATAATTGCCTAATAATAAAAAAGGCATGGTTCGCACTTAAGCATATAGGTATCTATAAGATTTAATTATTTTATATGAAGGACTTGTCGCACTGCTTAAGGCCATTTTTAAACCGATTAGATTGTAGAATGTACTTTAAAAATTCTAGAATGTTTTTTTTTTAATAAGTTTATCTAGCTTTTCTTACCGTTTTCTTGGCGTAAATACAAAATTGTCAATATTTTAAGGCTTTGTTTTAAATAGATTACAATTTGAATGTATTTCGTTCCATTAAACACATTGTATTCATGTCAACTAGAAAAATTGTGACTTAGCTTTAAAAAACTTCAAAACTAACCCCACAACTGCCGCTGGGTCAAATTGACCCCGATGACTATCTCAGCACTAACAAACTTGTGCTATTGTTAGCAACTATGTATTTGTATAATAAACACATCTTAATGCACACAAAAGCTCACTCAACATGCATAGAGTCTTTATTGTAATAAATATAGAGTTGAGAATTTGTTGCTCAAGTGTAAAATTGGAGTATAAAGCATAACAGGCGCCCCGCGGCGTTGCTCGCAAGTCTTTTGTGTATTGCTCGCTGAGCTGGCCTCCCCTCGCATGTATTTGTGTTCGTAATAGTATTGGACTCATTAGACATTGTAGCCGTTAGTTGGAAAGTAATTTGTTTTTATTTTATGTTGTTTTTTGTTCATTGCACTAACAAGCGATTGAGTGTGGACTTTAGAAAGTCTTATGATAAGCCTTTTAATTCTTTTGCCTAACCTATTTCTATTTGCAAAATAAAACATACCTACTAACCCATACTTCATAAAAGAATGTATATTGTGCGTAAATTCAAAACTATGAATTAAGGGAAAAGGTTTTGTCGAATTTTCTGTAACAAATATTGTTCCAAAAGTATATCTACCTCTTGTTGTCTTTTGTGTGGGTATCTCCAAAGGACTTCTTTTTGTTTATTAAGTTGGTTGTTTTTATAGAAGGTTCATAATATAACTATCAAATAAGCAATCTCTAACATTGGCATATAATATAATATAATTATTGTTTTATTATATGTATTTTGTTACTAAAGTTTTATTATAATATTTTATTATACGTCGATTGGGACAAACGAAGAATTCTATAATTAGGTCCTCAAGAAATTCAAAGAAGCCAGTACAGATTGGTAGTAAAGTACCTAGGTATATGCTTGGTATGAATAGATACTACTTAGCGAGTTACAAGAGGAAGGGAGGAGGAGAAGAATATAGATAGCTTCTTCGTAATTTATATTTTTACTCCCCGTTCATATCTTATTTGAATGCATAATTACATACATAAATCAATTTAAGCAGATAAGTAATTCATAAACAACGGTCACATAGTTTACATTATTAGATAATTTTATATCCAGATAACTATCCTTCAATCATTTTGTAGCTTTTTCTGGCTGTGGCAGACTTCAAAAACTCATTTATTTAGTGTTTTTTTGTCATCAAACTTATTTAGCTGAACTTATTTGAAAAATACTAAATGTGAAGTGCACGTTTGAAAGTCTTTAACTCTACCATATCATACTTATTATTAAAAAGAAAATGTTAATGATTTATGACGTTTTGGTGATGACATCGAATGTTATCCCAAAAATTTCAAAACAACACACTGAACACAAATAGTCCTCATTCACCTGACCCGTGCTGCCTCAACCCTGACGAAACAACGGGGGTCTGACAAGCCATACTCGTCCATTACCGCTGACTACCATGACGCCAGTACCATGTCAACAGGTGCCACATATTTCAACTACCCGCAACATATCAAAAAAGTTGTACTATACAAGTTGGGGTATAGATATGTTATCAATAGTTTTGAACCAAAAATATGAATTTAGTTCTTTAGTATACATTATTTTGGTTACATATAAATTTTATAACGATATAAACTTTACAAACTATCGCCTCTTACTTATACCATAGTTACCATAGTTTAATATTAAAACTAGTCGTCAATATTTTTTTTTCTGTCGTGAATATTTAACTATACTTATGCATATCTTAACGACCATAACTAAAAAGTTGAATGGGGGCAACTTGTAGCAAAGTTAATGTACGGGTTGGTAAAACACGTCAGAGTTATTGTTATGGTAACTCATTTTTATCTAAGTGTTTAATGAGGGTGACACCCGACACCCTTATAATATGTCCAGTACCTATTAATTAATTTAACGTATTTATTTAGTTCTTTAAAATGCTCTACAAAATCACAAAGTTTTATAATACACAATTAAACTTAATAATTGTTTTTATCAATTACTAATAGATCTCAACTACTAAGTATATATTAAAAAAGTGGAATCAAATTATTTTGTAAATCATTAGGAGGTCACGTCTCTAAAATCTAAACACATAGATCACCAATCACTCGACAATCATCGGTTTTTAATGATGTTTTCAAAGACTTCATGCCCATTACTCATACGCTCGCATGCCTCAGTGATTTATGTAGGTGCGCGCGAGAGCTGGAGTTTGCCGAAAGCGGCCGACCGCAGCCGAGCGGCCAGCGCGGCGCAGCGTGAGCCAGCGGCGGCAAATTGAGACGTCGGTCATTATTTACCTTGCCGGCGATTGCGGGGTTAAGCTGATCTCAACTCTAATGTAAAGGGAATCAATTAGTTGTTGACGATTAAGTTTTCAACTTTTTGCAACAATAAAGAAGACAGATTTACAAACATTACAAAAAACTTAAAAATATAAAAGTTCTGCTTGTTGTTTTTTTTTATTTTATGAATAACATAACATAGTTAACTAACATAAAAAGAAAGGAAATGAAAGTCAAACAATAGGAGGAATAATTTATTAGCTTTCATTTAAAACCGTCTTACGCTTTGATGATACTTTCCAAATATATTCAGTAGGGAAGAATGGATAGAAATGAAGTTATTATAGAAATGCATTAAGATGTTAATGTGTACATAATTTAATAAGCGGCGGGGAGGCGGCGCGGGCGCAAGCAGGTGACTACCACACGCTATCTGCATGCTCATCTGTTTGTATCCAATTTATTGTTAATATCGTTTTTGTGTCTCTTTGTGGTTTAAGGAGTGATATAAACTTATATAAATTAGCCTTAAAGAATGTTACAGTGAAAGAGAATCCCCATATAGGATTTTGGTTTTTCAACGCTATCTGGTGTTGATTATTGAAAAGTTGCCAAAAAATATTGCATCTTATTATCTGCAAAAAGTTGTCGGTTTTTCTAGAGGGTCAACCCGGCTTTAATTCCCGCTGTATTTTAAATTTTGTGAGGTATATACAACATTTGCTATGTTATACTCGTAGGTACTCTAAACCAACGTCAAAGATGGAAACAATTATTTATTTAGATGTAAACACAACAAACAGACGTTCCAACTATTGCAAGGGCAGAAAGCAGCGAGGGCTACGCTTCATGTTTGTTGCTCGCTGCAATCGACAATAAATTATATTTGACTATTGTTTACAACGTCGCTATTGTTTCGGGTCCTAAAACAAGTGCCACAATATCGTGGACACAACAGAGGCACCTCGTGGCCTTTCTGTGCCCAAACCAGGCCACTTGTTCCTACAGATCTAATATATGAGGGCTAAACAAAAGATCCTTTTAAATATTTTACTCCATGTTTGCGTTCAAACTTTATAGCAGTCATATATTTCTTAACTTTTTTCATATCCGTGTAATTTACAGTTTTACGAGCGCCCCTGAATGGCCACAGCCACTGCTGGACAAAGCGCTCTGTGACGCGCACAATGCGACGTCTAATTTGTTTTGGTTAAACTGAACTGTCGATTGTTTTCTAAATTTATTGTCTTTATTCCAATCTTTGTGTCCAAATCGACGGGACATTAAATGAGAAATTTGTTTTCGTGAATAAGAAAGCAACTTTGAAGACATTTTGTTTTTAAATTGTTCACGAAATTGAATACAAAGTGTAAACACGCGTTTCTGTTGAGTCATGTCGAATTAAAAGATTCAATTCCAAAAAAAGATACAAGCTATAACAATAAACGTTTTATTGATATTGAAGGTGATCTGTGATGAAAAAAAAATCAATAACAGCATGTCACGTCGACACCAGCGAGGCCTGGGAGACCCTAATGTTGGAGGTCGTAAAGCAGAGGATAAAGTAATAAAGTGGGTTATGTTGGTGTTTATTGGCCGTATAAGACTGCGCCCGCGCCGCGCTGCTGCTCCTCATTGATCATGGTCTCGTAGATACTACGTGGCTTGGGGGACCACTACCAGCGATATTGTTGAAGATTATGCTTTTCATTTGATCTAGACTCAAGGACTATTATTATATTTTGATATTAATTTTAATGTTAACTTCACCTACCTAAGGACTGTGTTAATTTTCCTGTCCATTTTATTTTCATGATTTATTTAAATATTCCTCGGCATAGTAGATTTAATGAAGTTTAATTTAACAATGTAAAATAACAATCTTTATATTATTTATAGGTAGGTAGATAATAGTTTTTTTAAGGTTTTTCTAGTAATTAACTACCATATGGACTTACTTCTTAAATAAATATATATATTTTTTTTATTATTCGGCCTTAAAAAATGTCGCAGTGACTTGGCCAATAACAATGATCTAGACTTGACCCAGGTTACCTAAATATTATACGTTTTGCATAATCTATTCACCGATCTCGAGATCAAAAAACCTCTTAAATTAGTTCTTAATTGACCACTGAGAACTTCAAGTCTTTGAAAGTGCTTACTGGTTGATGCATTAGGTTAGTTACCTGCTGGCACAAAGATAACTCCGAAATTTCGTACAGCTTCGATGCATATGTGATAGTTGCTAAAATATTTGGCCCGAATCAAGATCTCTACACTGCAACTCAGACATTTGTTTAAAAATTATAGGTACTGAGAATATCCAATTTTTCATGAAAAAAACTTGTTTCAGAGATAGGAAAACACCCTTACGTCAGATAAGGGGGTGTGCCTACATTATACCCACTCTACTATGTGTAGAATGAGTTCGCCAAGGCACAACTTAGGTTTTATGGGTAAGTATACCAATACTTGGATCACATACGCGTACTACGAGTCTCTATGAGACCTTTTCTTTAGTAAGGGAAATCCTGCATCGAAATCTATAGAGTTTCATTCTCTACGTCGCTTCGCCTGGTTCATGGCACAATTCAAGCCTTCGTCAACAATGCTGCATTGAACGCTAGTGTTTCACTTCACGGACAAAGTTTAAGAACATTAAATTTTAATGGGCTCCCATAAAATGGCCGCAGTAACTTTTATCCCCTCCGGGGTATGTTGGGCCAAAGGACAGAATGTCCAAGGGGTCAAAATGCCAAGGAAATAATGTCCTTTTGTTAAAATGCCCAGTAATCTTAACATCCAGGTGACTTAAAACCAAATTGTTAAAAAGACAAACTGATATTAAGTCCATTTGTCAAAATATCCTATTGTTAAAATGCCCAGTTGTCATAACATCCATGTGTCAAAACAACAAATTGTTAAAATGTCAATTTGTCATTATGTCCAGTTATCAAAACACCCAATAGATAATATGCGCAGCTGTCATAATGTTGAATATCAAAACACCCAATAGCCGAAACGTCTAGTTGTTATAATGTCCAGTTACTGGAACCACAAATTAATTGTAAATTACCCTCCATCTATGCAATTTCTTAGAGCCTTATCACATTTGCGATGTGCGAGCGAATTTCTCATACAAAACTCGTACGCGGCGAACTCGCTGCGTCTTCGCCTTTATACAAAATTCGCTCACAAATCGCAAGTGTGATGAGGGTGTATTTTTTTAGCGAATTTTAAATGAAGACGAATACCTACGCAGCGAGTTCGCCGCGTAAGAGTTTCGAGTTATGTATGAAAAACTCGCTCTCAAATCGTAAATTTGATAAAGCCCTTAAAGTTAGGTTTTAATTCGACGCGTCATCATGGTTTTATAATTTATAATATTTATTTAACCTTCAGTTACACATTATATAACACAAAGTACAAATGGCGGACTTAATACCGTAGGCATTCTCTGTCAGTCAACCGTTTGGCCAAGTAGATAGAACCACTAGGCCATAGAGAGTATTTGTGTGCTTTTGCGTGTGCGTGTGTGTGTGCGTGCGTGCGTGCGTGCGAATATAAATATCTTTGCGAATCGTCGTCGTAACAAATAAGACATCAATTAAAGCTTAAAATTTATTTCTTTCCAACAAAAATCAACAGAAAATATAACTTAAACAATTGTCGCTTTCACATATTCCCTAATTTTAAATCATCGATAGGAACATGATGTTATCTACTTAAACTTACAATTGCTGGCACATACTTATTATTTACACTGTTTCTGTAATTTTATGCAGCCTTGAAGAAACTGCAGTGGCGTAATATTTTTCTCAATTACGTCGTGTAATTTTTCAGTATACTTTTTATTGAATAAAATCACACTCCTTTTTCTCTTATTAGTCAAATAAACTTCTCTTTATTACGTAATCTTTGTGTTTTGCCTCTTTGCGTAATAAATCTATAAATTTGAATAAATTTCGCTTCGTGCCGTGCATCCTCTTCTTGATACGACTGTGCCAAGCCTCGACAGAGTTGTTCGTTCTGTGTCTATCACTAGAACAACTTATATCAGCCTGTAATGATTTTGACAGCCATTCTTTGACAAAATAATGTTCAAAATTTTCGATTTCTGAACATTTTTCAGAATTGGAATTCACGATATCATTCCAACCAGCAGAAATCAAATCTTTTGGCAAAAGTGGCAAATTGGAAGTTAAGCGAGCTAATTTCCTTCCCTCCATTTTATCACAAAGATTGAGCTGCTTTGCTTTTCTCCATATAGCTCTTTGGAAATGAAAAAAACAACCTGTTATTTCACATTCTGGGAAGACCATTCTCATAGCGTTAATCTGTGCCTTCTCGTAATCGCACTTGAATTTATTAATTACTATGTTAAATTTATCTCTTAGTGTAGAGAAGACACGTAAATATGTTTCAGTGCTTTTGTCCGGGAGAAGAGCGTATACCACTGGTACTACGCAAGTATGTTCATTGGTGCTCTCTATATCCATGTGAATACTGTACAGTTGATAGAAGGGAGAAGGCACAACGTCAAAAGTACCATCACCAAAGAAGGTTGCTTGAAACGAGGGCATTTTTCATAGTCTTCAAAGAAAGTTCGGTACTAAAAATGAGTAACTTATTTGTGTCTCCATCTTCACTAATCAAAAATTTATCTTTCAGAATATCTGGTATTTCTACATCTGACAGGTTGTTGAATTTTGTCGATGTAACATTAAGTACATTATTGCGAGCCCTATACATTGACCGCTTTAGTGAGTCAAACGTAGGCACGTGTGTTGTGTTGGAATCGGAATCACTGTCGTCATCCGCCTCATGTAATGCACTAAAACACTCCTCATATATCTTACGCACAGGAGAGTAGCGAGTGCATACATTACTTTTAAAATCTTGTTTCGCTTGGTGTATTGCGTTTTTAGACGTACTCGCCTCGCAAAGATGCGTACTCTCTCTTATAACCCTCGTCCCTTCACTATTTATCGTGATTGACGCCGCACATTCGTCTCGGTTCACGCATCTCCACAGAGTGGTGCCGTTAATGTTTGAACCATTTCTATTATACCTGTGCAATCCAACTAGCACTGTGTCTTTTCCTTTTTGATTTTTACTAAACGTTATTTCCTCCATATTACGCCGCGGATATTAAACCCAAACGAGATCGACTGGATGACAGGAAATGTGGTGACATTTCAACTTCATTTATTTTATTATTAATCATTAATAGCCTCTTCAGCCAGTATCTATCGGAATTGATTAAAACCTTCCTGTTGTATGTAGTTGTGTACAGTTTGCAGAAAAATGCATAAGCATATATATTAATATTTCATACTAGCAGCCCGTCCCGGCTTCGCACGGGAATTGAAAGAAAACGGTAATATTAACAAAAATTACAAATTTTAGCACACTGATACACCAATCTGGATACACCAAAAATGAGGAATCAATGCGGGGTCTCCATACAACGACTCGCTTTATTTACTACACCAGTAGGGTTCCGAAGCCGTTAGGTACTATACTACTAAGAAATGCACTACTGATGAAAATTGTGACTTAGAGACTTGTACACATTCACTATAATGGTCTTCATATCATCTGGACATTATGACTCCTTGAATATTCTGACTCTTGTACGTATTGACCAAAAGTCTTTATATCATATGGACATTATGAGTCCTTGGACCATCTGACCCTTGGACATATTGCCTTATAGACTTTTTGACGTATGGACATTATGGCTCCTTGGACATTATGGCCCTTGGACGTATTGAGCTATAGAGTTTTTAACGTCTGGGCATTATGACCCCTTGGACATTCTGCCCTTTGGCCCAACATACCCCGGAGGGCTTTTATCGTATTTATTTTATGTGGTTTTTGATTTAATACTAAGCATGTTATCAACTTAATATCTATTAAGTTAGTTTATTTGTCCTACTTGTATAACATAAGTCTCCGCTTTAATTTATTGTAGGCATGCTAATGTATAATTGATATTTAAGCAGCCCGGAGCAAGAATATTTTAATTTTAAGTATGTTTTTAAAAGAACCGGTCTTACCGAACTTGGTAGCATATCTAAATATATTTTAATGAAGATTGAAAAATTAAAATGATGTTAAATTGTTCAATCCAAGCCGTCATAAGGCATTTTTAGTGTGGTACTTTTGTAGCCTGCGTTTGAATGAAGTTGCGGCCGAAGAAACTATGGAGAGAGGACTTTACATGATTAATTTTCAAGAAAAGATATTGGTTATGTGTTAACCTATACATAATATATGTACCTAGTTTGAGATGTTTCCTGCGGCATGAGCGCACTTCCCGAAGGAGTAAGCGTTGAGATCAAAATAAACCTATGCACACTTTCAGCACAATCCTCGAATCCGTTTCAGTGATACCTAAAGAGAGACAAACATTCTTCCCAACATACTTACTCACAAACTATATTTGTAGGATTTACTTAATTTTGAACTAACTGTAGATACTTATTGAATGTTACATTCATGTACTGGTAAAACTACACAACTATGGTCCAGGGTCTAAACTATGTTCCACCGATCTCAACGAACAAAAACATTTTTGTTGCAGTAGTAAACGACATCTACTTTTTATTTTTTATTTTTCGTGAACCTATTCTTAAGCTCAACTACATTTAAGAAAATTTTAACTCTGCCCTTTAAAACCTAATCCTCACCGAAAAAAACAAATGATTTAAAATATTTAAAAGGAAGTTTTCAATCAAGGACATAAATAAACAAACATTCATTTAAGATTCAGCAATCAATCATTCAAACAGTCCTAACAACACGGAACTTTCTCATTCCCAGAAGTAGTCGTAGGTTGCAATAGCCTGCATGATGTACCCAGCGGCGGCCATTGTTGCGCGAGAGTTTGCGCGCGGAGACAAAGCGCACGCGCCGGGCGGCCATTCACTGCCACTGTGTGGACAATGTGGACAATGACATAATGCGAGCGGATAATGATGACTGCGATACAAGGTGCTAGACAAACATACTAGGAACTAGACATCATTTGTCCTAAAACTTAAACAATGAGTCAGTCATTTTTTTTTATGTTTTAGGACACTTAATGTTAATTTGATAGCTTGAGTTACGTGACAATACTTCTACTTACGTAAAACGTATTTGAAAAACGCCTTATATTTCGTAATGTTATGGACAAAATTGGAGTTCCTATTTCGTAAAAGTATAAAAACAATCCTTATTAGTGTTAACCAAACTTCAGTCACTCACTTTAGTATGTGCAAGACTCGCAAAATTTCTAAAACACTCAGTATACCTAATCACTTCCTTTTACTGGCGAGCGAATTTCAATCCCTCGCGAACTGAAGTGGAAGGTTCGACCGCGCAGTAGCTCCGCCAGTGATGGATCGCTCCTTCCAGCCACTGCCAGGCCTCGGACCTGTCACAGTAAGATGGAACATCCTCGCCCGAGGGCGTCTTGAAACAATGCGCGCACGCACCCGCGCTCAATGCTGCACAGCGCCGCGCCGACACAAAATCATACAGTTTTAGGAAACTCAACTCACAGCCAGGACACATACCAGCTTGTTGTTACACGCTCATAATAGCCCCAGCATTATTTATGACGCTCCTACGCAATACACAACTGCAAACGTAAAAAAATGCATATTGTTGCTCACATACAGAAAGGAATTTCATTAGCGTTCCGTCGTGTTAATTGTCCCCAGTCGTAACTTATTACAATGACTCAATAGAGCTCCAAATATTCATAAACACTATGCAAATTAAGTTTTTAACGTAAATATTGCGAATTGAAGCATTTGCTAAATTACTTCGTTGAATCGTCATTAGCATAACTCGATGCTCGTTGTATCGGGAGGGCATTAAAGTGCAAATCAACATTCGGAGCCTCAATGAGCTTTTTTAATAACAAGCTGATAATTAAACTTCATACCTTAAAATTAAGAAGGCTTTTATATTGAGGTACCAAGTTTATATTAGTAAAACATGATAGCGATGGAATAGTCATGAGAAACAATATACGACACAAATAAAACGTTTGTGGTGAGCATGTGACGTATACGTTACTGCCACGGGACCTCACATCAAAAAACAAATGTGACAGCAAGAAAGATTACGATACTCGATCAACGCATCTGACAACAGGCTGGAATTCCTTCAATTTGTGATGTCATTGTGACTGTAAATACGGACAAAGCCGGGGCGAGCGTGTAATGGCTCTCGTAAAACAATAAACCTCCCACGGGCGGGTGCTGCCACGCTGCGCAGGCACACAACACTAAACGAAAACTAAACGCAATAAAACTCGCTCGATCGGACATTTCCGGAATCACTCGAATAAACAATCAAATTTATTAAAATCAACGAAATTATCCTCGCTCCTCGTATCGTAAAATCGAATTGACATTTCATTATAATGCCCGGCCGCGGCCGCGGGACATTGCAGTAAATTAATTAAGATAAGCACGCGTTGTGAAATGTCAAAGTTAACGATCGATGTAATGCAATGGCTGCTCGAAAACAATCAATTTGTTAAGTAATTTCGACATAGCACTGAACTTGGATTAGTTGGAATAAATCACGTAGCGGTTGGTTCTTACGATAAATATCGGTGTGAGGTGTGACTAATGAATCGATATGATCACCGAAGCCGCTAAACAGTTACATAACACTATATATAACAATAAGTTTGATGAACGACCGCAGATAAATCTATTAGGAGTTGACATCTTCATCGCGTCGGCGCGTCTCAGCTATATTATTATTATTTTAATGTTATTATTCAAATTATTATAATCTCGGCGGTCTTATTTATAACATTCGAATAATCCTTTTTGTTACGCCGCTTAAGAATGAGGTACGTAAGGAAGGTGGCATACAGGGTGAAAAAAACAGAACTGACTTGTGCTAGCTCTACTCTACAAAATGTGGAAGAATTTAAAACGATTTACGTAGAAGTAAGTTATTAACCATTAAGAATTGTCATTAATTAAGATTGAGCAAAATCGAACTCAAAGATACCTATGGAATTTTTTTCCAATTGGTAGAGTTAAGAACTATATCAGCTTATGAATGACCGAATTAGTATTCGAGAATATGTGAGGAAGGTAACCTTTCGAATCAGTTTCATGCATAAACATTTGCGAAAAAGTAGACTTTTGTACGCTCTACTTGGATGTAACTGGAATAACCGAAAAACCACCTTTCAAAAAGCATACTTTTTGCATTCTGTGTCTTTTTTGCAAAAAATTCTATCACTTTTTCTACTTCAACAACATTTCCTTCGATTGGCTCAGACACGCAATTCTACCAAAATTCTATTACCTACTTTAATTGTTGCTCCCAGTGCGTACGGAACTTTAAAAGGTGTAAATGCCTTATAAAATACGTGCGGGATATATCGGAGACAATTTATTTAAGGAAAGATGGTGGCTCTTTTCATTCCTGGCTTTAACGACAAACTACCCTGTCCCATTAACTTTAACGTTCAATATCCTTTGAAACAATATTTAAGGTTTCGCTGGGATTCATTCAACCCAATAATGATTCTTAACTCATTGAGCTTAGATTGAAATCTGGCTGCGGGTCGGCTGGAGTATTTAAGGTCATCCAAGCTCGCACTAAGGTCCCGCTGCGCCTCGATGATTGCAAATCGAATAAGTAACTGCAATCGGACGTTTAACAAATTTATTAGAAAATATTTATTTTCGAACACCAAAAATTCACACTTTCGCGCGGTCGCTATTGTGGGGTATTTAATGTGTGCTGTAAATAGTGGAGGCGGAAGTAGGGTCACCTGAGCCTCGGCTTCCGGCGGTGTCGGCGCGCGGAGGCTGGCGCGGAAGGGTTCAGAGATCAATCACCCGCCGCCGCCGCCCCGCGCCGCGCCACGCCCACTACCCGCGGCCTACACACAACAAGAACCACGTCGCTGTCGGCACATCCGCCTTTATCGGGTCAAACAATTGATTTGTTCATCGATTACAAAACATAGAGAGAGAATAGGTATAATTCAATATTTGGGCTTCTAAGATTCCAAACTAAGAGTTACCTATGTATGAGGCTTAGATCTAAATAGATCTTATCGTTTACATTTCCTACATAAAACTGTCACAATGCAATCTCTGCGTATTTTAAGATATGCCAATTAATAGAAAACGATGTGTTATAACACAACTTGTAGTTAATAAATAGCGTTTCCTATGGTCACAAACAGTAAGTATACCTACTAGTTTTCAATAGGTTGTTAGACCTAGGTACGTACAGACCTATTTGTGGTTCTCTAAATTTTATTAATACAGACTAGTTAAAGGTAAACATACGATTAACTTAGCACATCGTATAGGATTGACAACAAACGCCGAAACGCCTAGTTTAAACTAAATCTATAAAAAGACGACATTCTACTGTTAATCTGCTTCTTTTCCTTCAAAACAATCTCCAGTTTTCATAATATGACATTTCTATTCCACTAACAACTCAAACAGTCACAAAAAACGCGCTATTTCCCCGATCACAAAGCGTCAATTAATCAAAGAGCAGCATCCCAAAGCACCTGTCATAATGTTGCCCTATTGACAGTCATCAAAAAAATACACGAGTATATTCGATAACCTCGCGGCGGCGGCGCGGACTTTCAGAAAAACTTTTAAAAAGGTCTTTATAATCACCTCCAGGACCCGTCAGACCGAGGCTCTTAAAGGATATTCGATACGCAACGAGTTGAAAGATGGCCGGAGTCTAATTGTGCTCGTTCCCGCAGATTTGTTTGTAAATTGGAGTGTTTTCATTAATAAATATAAACGGAATGAGATAATGGATTAACAGGATAAAGTGAGTTGTGGTTTCTGAACACACAGCTTTGTGTTCACCGGGACGCGAGAGAGCTCCACGTGAATCGTGACTTAATAAGCAGGACCTCTTTAATCCGAACTACGAAAATCAGATTCGTGGAGCGTTCGGTTATAGTACCTACAGATAATTTATAGGGTGATTTTTTACAAAAATAAAACAAAGGTATTGCTAAATTTGTAATATATAATCATCAATAAACGTTACATTTATTAAACTTAAAAATAAAAAAACAATATTTTAGTTTGCCGGGAGGTATTTAGTGACAAATAAAAAGCTTTATCTCGCAATTTTCGTAAAAGCATTTTTTCTGGCAAAGGAATATCCACTTGGCCATTATACAGTTCGGATTGCAGAGGTGTTCGGATTAAAGAGGTCCTGCTGTAAATTAATATATATGTATATGTATAAAACTGTTCCGTTACTGACAGACAACGTACAGCCCTTACCATTGGGCGAAAAGAGCTCAAATTAATAACATACATTCCTTAGGGGGTGTAAGGGAGCACTAAGGATGGAATTCACAAAATTCCGACGGGAGCGGGAAATATAGGACTTTTTAGTTTGTATGAAAAAAAATATTCCTAGAGTGCACGGATGTGAAACTTGGTATAAAGGTTCTCAATAAGTGTCTGTTTGCATTATGAAAGGAATTCGTGAATTTCCCGCGGGAACGGAAAATATGGGACTTTTTAGATTGTATGAAAAATATTATTTCTTGAGTGCACCGAGATGTGAAACTTGATAAAAAATTTCTTCAATGTATGTCTGGAAGTATTATGGAAGATATTCCCGAAATTTCCACGGGGTCGGGAACAATAAGACTTTTCTGATTATGCACGTATAAAATAAAAAGCTCGTAATAAAATATTTGCGTTATACCTACACATATAAACTGTAATAGAGAGACGTGATCTAAAACGTCGCGTCGTATTGTAGGAGGATTTTCACATTATAACTCGATGTATTGCTGTCTTTAAAGGGTTCGCTCGCGAACACGTGTCTGTATCATTAGAGATTGAGTTCTTTTAAAATAAAGTAAAATACGCGATAAAATTCAATTAAAACTGATTTAATAACATATTAGGTATGTGATGGCTTAAGTAAATATATTTTGTTAATATTAATATACTTGCAAATAATCTATTCTATAGAGATATTGCAAACTAACTGTTCCCCGAAGTATCGCCCTCAGATATCCCAATTTGATGGGAATCAGGATAATAAGTATCTTACCTATGTGTAACTTTAGGTTATGCTCTACCTGCATGTAAAATTTCAACTCTAGTCAAGAAAATTCAAACACCAGTTAAGTACCTACCTATAAATTTTATGACATATTTTTGGTTTAAGTAAATCGTAGGCATAGGAATACCTGCAAAAATAATAAGAATAAAAGTAGCCAGGTTGCAAACGATTTTTAAAAACATAAGTTAAAAATATCTACATAAATCTCCCGCTCAGAGCAGAGAGCAGGAATATCTCAAAGAATAGCAGCAGTTACACAAACAGTTGCATTGTATCGAGTCGAATTACTTTCGGTATCTTATCCTATTTATTTGTTTATAGTTCGGCCGTTCAGAGAATGCGTTCCTGACACCTATCAGTTAGTCACGACTAGTGATGGGCACAACATAACACTGAGTTCGTTACCGTTCCTCCAAAATGAAACGCCGCGTTATTTTTAAGATTATTTTCGTTTTAAATTGGCGGAATCATTGAAATTTGGATTTTAGTAATTTAAGTGGAAACCAAGAAAAGGTAATATTAATATAATAAAATTGTTTTATTTATTTTTTGTTACAAAGTTACAATCTGTATTTCTATCCAATAAAGTATATTGAATTGAATGTGCGTACAGAATATAAATCAGACTCCGATTCGCTTGAGGGGGTAGTTTCTTCATCATCATCTTCGCCTGCATGTATAATTATATTTATATAATTATGTATAGTTATCAATAACAGTTTCAATCCTAATATCTCGGTCAAAATGTTCCATAATCAGGTTTTTAGTCTTTCAACAACCTTTGTTATCTTATAGTCCATCATTTTTAAATTCTTAAAAAGAAAAACGAAACGTATTATTTCATAAAGTACCTGTTTAAGAACAGATTACGATACTGTTATTATTAGCACAGCACTACAAATATAAAGCTTTGACATAACCTTGTAATAGCGCAGTATAGATTTTGAAAAATATTGTTTGCCAAGTTATTTGACACTCAGTTTGGCACAAAATTATAAAATTCATTGATTATTGATATAATAATGTTGTTTTAATGCTCATCAATTGTTAAAACGGTACACAACCAGCAAAAATATTTTTTATCGTAACTGCAACGCCATTACAAGGTTACGTCGTCAGTTCAGTCGCGATGTGTCAGGAACGCATTCTCTGAACGGCCGAACTTTAGTAATATTACATTAAAATAAATAACCAAATTAGTAAAAAGTGACAGGGTTCTGTAGATGGAAACACATGTTGTTCTTACCTTAGTAGAACGTGACACCTAGCGAACTCTAGCGGACGACCGAAGTATTACCCAGAAAAGTAAAGTTGAAAACTAGGTACCTACCTGCCTAATAAGTACATACTTCAGTGTACTTACTTGCTAGCAAGTTTATTGTCTTGCGCAAACTATCCTAACGTGATATACATACAAATAGATTTATTGTGAAGAAGACTGATAAAGAAGATATGAAAAATTTATAATTAATTTTATTAATCAAATAAACTCTAACATTAGTGCCCGCGGTATCCGATGAAAACAAAAATTCTGTTTAAAAATGTAACTCCAGTAAGAAAGAGATTTTAATTTAATCAAAACTTGTAGGTACCTAAGGAACGCTAAACTCTAAACTGCACTATTTTTACAGATTTTTTCCCCGTAAACAATCTCTGTTACACGCCTGTGAAAGCAGCACATTTAGAAAACCTTTGAAATGAGAACCAGCTGATTGCTTGTCACAAAACGTGGGTAGACAAACAGGAGTCGGTGTGAGGGAGGTGTCGGGTTGCGCGCGCGCCGACTGCAATCCATCAACGAAACGTTATTTTATGTTTACTCAAGCCATGTTTCAAACTAGCTAAATTAGCCGAATAACGTCATTCTGAAGACGAACCGTTGTAAATATTTTATAAAAATTAGATACCAAAAGAAACTTTTGCCGCAAATATATTTTTAATGGTTGATTTAGAATTTTAATTGTATAGTGACTATGGTAGAATCAAGTACCTATACGTAGAGCACAAGAGTTCAATATAGAACTTGTTTTTCATAAGACATGTTTTAGACACATATAATAGGTACTACATTGTGATATGCTGACCTCCAAAGACTACTGCACAATATTTTCCTACGCCCTCGTCGCAACACCCCTTGAATTGCTATTCAACTAAGTTGCATAATACAGCTTTCATGATGCCACTCAAATGCTACATTACAGAACTTATAAACCTTGCTGTTTATTAACAACAGTTAATGGTAAAAATGCTGTACCTAATTGTAGCGCCATATTTATTCTGTGGTAGAGCTGCTTTGGCACGTACCAAATTACACAGGCAGTTCTTATATAGGTTAGCTCGACTGGGTATAATAATTCTTTACTCAGCCAGTCACGACAAGAGGATAAAATAACCAGTCGAACTACCGAAATACCGAATTTAGGCTATTTCGTAACTCAACTCCACATGATTATGAATGGTAGCGTTCACGATCATGTCAATTGGATCTATGCTCAAATGTCGATTTCAATTTCAATAAAACATTATACACCTCTAATTAAGTAGCTATGATTTCCAATACACTTCCTAGCATTTGCAAGATTGTATCGATATCACCTGATATTTAAATGTTAGTTAGATACTTATCATTGATACCAATTTGAACTTTAATGTACACACTGACTTGCTAATCGATTACAAAAGTTATCATATAACTTACAAAGTTTGGAACACGTCCTAGACCCAGTATGTTCGGGTCTACGGGAGCTCTACATATTACACTCAGTTGACATTGAACAGATAACAAACCTACACTTAGTCACTGTGCCAGGAGCTGGGCTTTGGACTGATTGTTACTGTTGATTGTTTTATGGCAAATACAAAAAGTAACCACATTCCTAAATAAAACAAAATATTTCTTTTTACTAAGCTTTTATCATTAGATAGGTAAATTGAACTTAATTAGGTACCAATCTGTAAAGTTAACCTGTTTTTGTCACAGAACTTTTAGAGCAGCGAGATAATAATATTTTTTTATGTATGCAAAATACTTATTAACCACTTTAGTATTGTCATTTTACGGCGCTGTTCCTAAATGAGTATCAGTTTCATTTTCAACCGACTTCCAAAAAAGGAGGAGGTTCTCAATTCGTCTGTATGTTTTTTTTTGTGTGTCTTTGTAACACGATATTTCGGGCAATTATGAATCAATTTTGAAAGTTTTTGTTTCATATGATAGAAGATACTTCATAATTGGCCCCATATAAATTTCATCGAAATCGGTTAAGCACTTCATTGAAAATTTCAAATTTTTGAAAGAACATGTATGATTTCGGAGAATGTTTACGTGGATGATATTATAACTGAGCCAATGTTTTGACGTAGAGTCAGTTTTTTTAATGCTCTGCCTTCGTCGATTATCTCAGTCTTCTTAGCCTTACACAAACATACTTTTGAATACAATAAATAAACTAATGGTTGCGTGAAAAGTTCTTGCAATTTCGTGCAAAAATACTCGCTTTCGCCTATCTTTGTAAGTTTTAAGGCAAGGAGAACTATTCGAATACGTAACATGTCTAAAATGATACATACCTAGTCTGCTCTTACAGGTTGTTACCCATGGCTATATAAGACATGTATAGGTCCATCAAAGTCAAAATAAATGAACATAAAAGTCCTATTGTCAATCTGCAAGTTAAGTCAAGTGTTATAATCCCCAACAGAATCTTGCGAAAATGTTGTGCTTACAAAGCAATTCAGAAAAAATATAGCACCTTGTCCTTCAAAAGTCAATCCCTAATTCAGAATGTCTTTTATTAGGACACTCGAGCAAGTCGTTTAGGCTGTTAATTCCGCCACGGGCTCTCGGCTCTGCTGGACCGGAATGGAAGTGCTTCGGAGACACTTGACATCTGCAGATTTGACGAGTTCCCACGAACACGACCATTCGGGTGAAGGTTTATTTAATAGAGAAGGTGAATTTTACCTGTTGACTTTTTTTGAATAGTACATAATGTCCAATAATCCTTACTAATATTATTAGGTAAATATAAGTATCAGTAACTCTGTCTGTGGCACTTCAACGTTTAGACCGCATACTGATTTATATCATTTTTTTATATTTTAATACAATTTATAGATTAATAGGACTGGAACTTGTGAAAGGACATAGGCTATCTCGAAAAAAGGCAAATCTTACTTATCAAGAGAATTTATTAGGTACACAATATGTATTCCTTAACAGTGTGCCTGCATTCATAACAAAGTATCTACTTATTTAAATATTTTCCGAACAATCACACTAACTAGGTACCTACATGATCTAGCCCTAAAATATTTCTGAACTTAGGTATGCTGTACGTGCTAGATAACGGATGCAGTGTGTTCATCAGACAAATACATAGGTACCTCTACCGGGATTTGAACTCAGGACTGTACCATATGATAGATATTTACATGATAGATATCTGTACTGTGACTGTACTTACAGGCTGCTCGACAAACATCATTTCAGCTTCGAGGCCGTTGTTCGGCCTTTTTCTACATGTTAACTATTAAGTAGGCAGGTATTTAGACATGAAAAAAGTTACGAAATGAAGAAGTACTGTAGGTACCTAATTAGGTATTAAACCAAGGTAGGTATAAAATGATATACCTATATCCCCAGATAATCACACCAACTACATGGCCCCAAAGTAAGCGTAGCTTGTGTTATGGGATACCATGTATGGGGGAACCTAGAATATAAATAGGTACATAAATAGATAAACATCCAGACCAGGAACATTTTTTTTTCTTGTTCGGCATCGAACCGGCAACCACTGGCGTCTGAGGCAGACAAGTTTACCCCATCGCCAAAGTGGTCGTCAACTAGGCGTGGTTGCACTGTTTAAAATCGACGCTCGCAAATGATTGAATTTCCAAAAGCCACTATTGTACCGACGCATTCATTGCGCTGCCCTTTTTATGTCTATGACTATATTCATGTTCGAATTTACAGCTGGCGGTGAGTGACGTAGAGGTTTGAGGTCGCCTAGGATATTGATTTTTTATAAAACATTGGAAACCTCATTACCGCCCGAGCCATGACGATGACAAAGTTGACTCCGAAGGTGTAATACCTACCTCCTGCAAGCGGACAGTAGAGTATGTTGTCTTGCCTGCGATAAGGCTTTTCTTACTCCTAGGATACAGACTAATTTATTTATATACCCACTGACGAAATAAAATTTCATAAATATACAAGTATCTATAAAATGACGACCACTTTGGCGATGGGGTAACACTGACTGCCTCACACGCCAGTGTACTTTAGTACTTATATTAATCTATGCGCTAGTGGTCGCGGGTTCGATAATGTAGATATTTAAGTATATTCTAATTTTACCCCTAGTTCGCTACATGGTATCCCATATCACAAGCTCTGCTTAGTTTTTGGCCATGTAGTTGGTGTGATTATCTGGGGATTTTATTTATTATTTATTTATTTATTAATGACATAAGTGCCTAGTTATAGAAATTAATAATATGGAGAGAACAGTTGATCTCGAAATTTACGAAAATTAAATTTAAACGAAACTTAGATGATAAATTAGGTTTTGGTTGCCTAGCAGAACCTAGTAGATCGCTCACTAGCGATGAGGCCGCCTAATCTTACATTGTGTTTTTTTGTTAATTTTTTCATTGTTATTTTTTCTGTAATGTAGAATCAAGGGTAAATAAATAAATTACCATATTTTAGATAAAACTTGGTTTTACCCGTATAGGTATAATAAGTATATTCTGAAAAAAACTGAAAAACTGCACACAATAAAATAGAACCTTTAGGTACATAATTCGCACGTACGCTCAAATAGTATCACAACTCAAAAAAAATTATTGCACCTTTCTTATCATAATTTTTCGTATTTTCAAATCAAGAAGTGTCATAAATATCCTTTAAGTTTCTGATACCAGACGGAATAAATGCCGGTATACAATTAAGAGAAACTTTTGTAGTGCTGAACATAAACAGTGTCTGTCACGACTTAAATTCGAGAGAAGTACCTATTTGCGATAATTTTATAAACCGATATTTCTTGAAGTGTGACCGCTTATTTGTAAGTTCTTACACAAAATTGTATCAGATTATTCTGTGAAAATGTACAGTGTCGATTTAAAACAGTAGGTATATGTTTTCAAGGTAAGTTACATTTTTATTCATTTTTGCATATAAACTGATGCTTGTCAAATTATGTGATGTACATATGTATATTTGATTAAAACAATCCAAAATACATAAAAAAAATCATGAAGACTGATCTGGAGGTTGTTAATGAAGATATGTTTTATTAACAACAATACTGACCTATGTCGAGATTAGACAATAATTACTTGTGGTTTAATTAACTCAGTATTTTAAACAAGTAAATCAATACTATAACGCATCAAATTAAGTTAAGTCAGTATAAATGTATCTTACTGATATTATAAATGTGAAACTTTGGATGGATGGATGGATTTTGTTCCTCCATCAAATAGCTAATAGATAACTTTTTGTCCTGATATTCCTGCGAGAAAATAAAAAGGCTGTCTTATTAGTGCAAAATAACCACATAGTACCTACCTAGTTTTAATGCAGACTTTTTTCATAGTTTGCAAGGTTTATTAAGCGATAAATATCAATAATTGGTACTTACAGCTTACGTTTAAAATACATATGATGTCCTTTAATAGTGTGTGTGTGTAGTAGTTAATTGTTTGAAGTATATAATTATAACTACCTACTATTGTTTATTTATTTATTATTGTTTATTTTAACTATAAGTACCTATACCTAATGACTGTTTGTTTCCTGAATAAAGTAAAAATAAAATAAAATACTTATTTTGATTATTTTAGCTGTTGATTAAACTGATTGTCTTTAAGTTTTTGTTTATTTTATGTTGCTAGAAATTGATTTATGTTTTAGTTTTATGGTCGAAATTCAATTACCTTATAATTTGAGACATCTGTGAGTTTTATAAGTGTATTCGACTTGAGTTAGGTAGGTATTATACTATATTTCAGCAAAAATATATTTTTGTGTCACTTTAATATACAAAATTTAATGAAAAGTTTGTTTCTTTTAATCATATAGCGTCATAACTCCAAAATTTACATGAATATTTTCGGATTTTCAGAATTGCGAAAACATGAATTTGTAGAGGTTCAAAAGTCATACAAAAGCTACATAACTTTTAAGCTATTACATAGCTTCTATCGCGGGCCTTGAGCGTGAGGACCGTATCCAGAAATTCCGTAACGAAAAAAATCTAACACCCCCCACTCCAACCGGCCCAGCGGTGATAATTTTTAAGAAATAAATACTTAATTATAATTGCATAAGTTGATAAAAAATGCTATGCAATAACTTTACCGCGGCAGTCTCCGAGTGCCACACGTCTTTGTTTTTCTATGTTCTTTACTTTTTGCATGAATGTCGAAAAAGTGAAAACTTTGCGTTGGTTCATTTTCAAAAGCCCTTATCTCTATAATCTGATTTTTGACTTATGACACTATTTGAACGGAGGTGCGATGTCATAAGACTATCGCAATGTCATACATACACACATACACAACTTCACGCCTGTATCCCGTATGGGGTAGGCAGAACACCAGAGGTAATAAAACCATCTGATGTCACGTTTGACAAATTAGGAGGCATTATAATAGTGAAGAGAGACTATTGCAGTGACAGGGGGTCAGCCTATCGCCCACAAAAAAGCCTCCCATAACACCTCGGTCCCTTAACTGACTTTTACAGTATGCCCGGGAAGAGAAGCAGCTGGCACATTCTATGTTTTTCTTTCGCTCCCAGTCCAGCATAGAAGCTCGCAATGTCAATTTGTCAAAAACAAGTCTCATTGATAAGAAGTAAGTAGGTACCGTCTTAACAAAGCTGCTCAAGTGCACTACACCACTAGCTGTTGCCCGCGACTTTATCCGCGTGACTATCGGTTATCGCAGTTGGATAAATAGTAATTATTACTAACAATATTCCCCTTGAAGCTCAGGTTTACTCTCTTCTAAATTTCGTCAAAATCATGCCCAATAGCTTAGTAGCGGAACCTATCGTCCAATGTGTTAAACTGAAGCAGTATCTATTTAGTTCTGCTATCCAACACTAGATGGCGTTGTATCAAATCTATTTAGAAGTAACCAACTAATAGGTATCTATGTAGGTAATTGTAATTGTAATCGTAAATACACATTTACGATTACAATTTCGTAAAAGCTAGCAAGCCATCAATTGAGCGAGCGAAAGAGCTTATGTAGATTGGTCACTCGCACTGAAAAGGCCACCGCGCGCGAACCACAAGATTACAAGATCTATAAATGTACAAATTAAATATAGTTACGGAACCTGTTGTCCAATAGGTTATACCTATCTTCTGCAAGAGGCTTTTCTTACTCGATCCTAGGACACAGGCAAATTTATTTATATTTATAAAATTTGATACTGACGAAATAAAATTTAATTAATAGACAAGTATAAATGACATTAGTACCTAGTTATAGAAATTAATAATATGAAGAGAACAGTTGATCTCCAAAGTCCAAAGAAGATTAGATGCGTTGTGATAAATAAGGTTTTGGTTGCCTAGTAGAGATCGCTCACTAGGGATAAGGCCGCCATATACCAAATATTATTTTGTGCTGTTTTTCAGTAGTAACCTGTTGTTATTGGTACTACTGTAAACTAAAGCAGTACCTACCTACCTAGCATTAAAAAAATCCACTTAGTTCTGCTATCCAACACTAGATAGCGTTGTATCAAATCTAGGCCGCAATGCTACGAAAATCAATTTCTTTAAAAGACTCCTTAGCTTTTTCAAACAGTTTAAATCGGAAATTTCGCAAAGACATGGTCAGTATGAGCAATCCAGTCTAGTTAATTAAAGTCCAAATTATTGTACATAAGAATTTATTATTTCACATTCCAGATAATTAATTTATCATTTTTTTAAAACACTGATTTGATTGTGACAGTGGGGGTTGCAAAGTTTTCAAATTCATAAATAATATGAATCAATTATACACAATCATGGCACTTATACAAAACATCATCAGCACACAAATCTAATTTGTGGCTCAAACAGTCTAGGATAGCATAATATTCTAACAATACATAAATTGTTACAGTGTGCTTATTTTTATGCATGCAGGTATATTATTTAGAATCATAATTATAAAATGGGTAATAAATAATAGAGGCACTGCTGAATCACCTCATTGAATTCCCTAGTTAGGCAAGCAAGGGCCACTCTCTTTATATACAAAAATTCATTTATTCCAAATATACCTCAACAAAAGAACTTTTTTTGCTTAGTGTCAGAATCACTATCACCATCACTATCAGAAAAACATGCAGTAAAACCACTTTTGTCTCTAAACGACTCTCTTTTCTTAGACTGTTTGCTCTTATTGGCGGGTGTTTTAATCTGGCTCACATTTTTGGATGAAACCAAGGATATTTGCTTGGTTTTTACATGTGTTTGCTCCTTTGAATCTTCTCCTATGTTCTGGTCAGGTGGCGACACTCTTGGCCGCAAAGCTCGGCCACTACGGGTAGTGACTCCTGTCAACATGGAATCGTCATTCAATCTGACTTCTTCTCGTCGAGACACTTCATTTTTGCAAGGTGACTCAATTATACTGCTGTTATTCAACTTCTTTAATCTCTCATCATGTTTCACTTTTCTTTGCGGATACCTTGAATTTCTACTGCCCTTAGATTGTGATGAAATATTCATGTCAGTCTTGCTAGATTGGTTCACAAAATGCTTACATTTTGCTTCTTCAATCTTGCTGATCTTGGGTTCCATGAATTTCAATAATGATGTATCACGGCTTACTTTCATAGGAGATTCTCCATTGGTTTTGGAGACCAGGCTTATAACATTTTGGGATGAATCCGTACTATTATTACGATTATCTCCTGGTAAGTGAACAGTATTCACAGATTTGTTATAACAAATAAGTAGAGAATCGTCTTTTTGATCTGTATTAGTTAAGTGTTTTTTTTTTCCTCTAGGCAGTTTCCTTGGTTGGCCCTTGGAGTTAACCTTAGTGGAGCGAATGTAGTTGGCAGTAAACCCAGACACATCACTCTCATCATCATATGGATTATGATTGGCCTTAACTAGATGCTTTTCTTCTACCGGAGAAGTATTTTTTAATTGATCTTGAGAATCAAATGTAAGATTCCTCTTTGTTTTAACTAATGTGTGACTTGATTTATCATTTAAGACACAATCCAAATTAACACCATTTTTACAACCATATGTTGAAAAATTTGTTTCCCATAAGCTAATGTTGTTATTAACAGTCTTCCTAGGGCTCCTCCTCAAATTTATTGCACCTTTAGGAGTGGATGATATTAGTTTACTTTTCTTTTGTGTTCTTCCCTTGGCATTTTGAAATTTTAACCGTTTTGGTTTTGTTTGTACTGGTGAATCTTTAATATTAAAGTCTACATCAGATTCTGATATGGATTTCACTTTACATTTATGAGCCTGCTTCGGTTCTCCTGGAACTTCAAAATATACATTTGGCGCCTTTGCAGAAGCCACAGACTCATCATCTAAAATAGCTAGTTTTCGTTTGTTATTTTTTTTAGGTGTTAAAGGTTGGGGGTGGTAGGCAGCTCCATCAACATTGTTTTCTGCAGAAACAGTTGAAGATTTTTTACCTAGAACTTGCTGATCATAGGTCATTAAGCAAGGAGCACGCTTGGTGCTCACCCAGTATGCAACTTCATCCATCTTATAGTTAAAGTGCTCAGAGTGCTTGTTGACAGCCGGCGCTGCAACCCGCGCGCTTCGTGCACCCAGGCCTGCACTCTATGCTGCTCCTCGCTGGCCACAACATGACCTTTATGACTCCTACATAGCGCCTGTAAACGAAGGAAACTTTAATAATAATAATAAATTTAAATTCAAACAGCACACAATAAATATGTTAAACTAGAATTGGCTGCTATTATTGCAAATCGAATGCAGTTGAAGATGGCTGACATCAGTGAGAATTCTTACCGTTTATTTACTTTACGCACACCAAATATCAACCGATAAGTTTCATTTCTAATTATTCTTTGTATAGCGCGACTACACAGTAGCCATTCAAACTCACAAAAAGTCAATAAATAGTCCAAAACCCGATATTGAAAACATCGGACACGGCTTCTAGTCGAGGATCTTCTTATAAGTTATAATATTAAGTAAAAATAACACCACACCATAGTTTAGCCTACCAAGCCTTATAAATTTTAATAAAATGGAACAAACGACAACGATATAATTTATTTGGAATAGTAAATATCAAGAAAAATAAAACAGGATTTTACGGCAAAACATTGACAATATTAAAAAATGGCGTCTACTGTCATTCAATCAAAATTTATTTCTTAATTCAGTAGTATGGGTTTGAAAGAGCGCTTGTATTATTGAATTACACATTTTTACACACAGTTCTATAATTTTGGTTTCTAAATTATAGTATGGTATTTTCTTTTTTGTTCCATTAAGTTTTTTTTTGGTTAAATTGTTCCATTAAGTACACAAACACTAAAAGTTTTTTTTTGTTTATTGTTATTTCCAATCTTTATTCCCATCAATGTTTTCTTTTGGAGATTTGTCAATATTATTCTGTGTTCAAAATGAATTATTCTACTTGAAAGAATTTGTTACCATTGCTCTTTTAGTGGTAAGCTAGAGACAAAAAAGAAAAAATTGTCATAGTTTTGGTTCCTGTTGCCTTTTTAAAACCATAGTATCGCTTGTTAAACGTACATTTTAAAGGTACTTAATAAATATAAATAGTAAGTAAATAAAATATTTTTATAATAAAAAAAAATACAAAATAAAAATAATATGCGCCAATATTCAAACATCAAAAGCTAAGTAAAATATCGTTGTGTCTTTCCAAAAATTAAGCTTCTTGAGAGTTAGAATAATATAAATTGAAGTTATTCTGAAATTATGACTATAAAATCCATATTTCAGTACCAATTTTTGCGCAACTTTTCAGCGGATATTACTAATGTAAACAATGGCTGAACATATAAGTATATTTGAAATATTTTTATTTTATTTATCTTATTACAATATGCTTATTTCAATCATTCGCTATTTGATCACAAAACGGCTTGTGAAAGTCCTATGCATATCTGTTGTGAAATGCACATATCTGCTGTGTTTATATAATTTCCTGCAAACTCAGAAGTAGCGCCAAGTGAAATTAAGTTTATCATTTATGTAAATGAATTGTTGTGATGCTTGATAGACTTCATGATTCACATATTTCGTCGAATAACTTTATAAGTATCAAACATGCTAACAAGTGTTGGTTTTTGATTATTTTAGTTAGTAGTTCGTTAGTTCGTTACCCTTGTACTGTAAAATAAGCACCCTTTCTTTCACATATGAAAATCAATATTTACCAACAATAATAATAAAAACCACTATGGTGCATAGTTCACCCAAAAAACCTCAAGCACATAAGCGCCGCCAAGCGGCAAAAGAGCTTGCATTCCAAACTCCCTATAATATTGATGTGTATAGATAGTATTCTTGTACATAATACTTTCTAATCTGTGCTTTGCAGCGATAGTGAAGAACGCGTTGCACTGTTCACATGATTAGAATGACATCTGTCAGTAAAGAGTGAGGCCTTTCTCTGCAACTTTTTGTCCACAGTCGGGGAACAGTCGCGAAAAATGTCGACATTCACGTTTACGCCTGTTCTAGGGCCTTAATAATAGTAATAATAAAATCTTTATTTGCCAATATATGGCATAGTAATATATGGTTACTCACTATCGCCTTCTTAAATATTAATTAGTCCATAATATAGGTACTGCTGATTAGTCAGCGTGCAAAATTCTAAAAAGGCAAATCAATCTTAATACAATCTAATTAAAAAGTGACGAAAAACGGTACATAATAAGATAAGAGATAAATGTCCAATGTAATCTAATCTAGATGTAGAATAAATCTAATTTTAAAGCATATCAAAAATGACAGTGTTGGAAAGTAAACAATAATAAAAAAGTCCAATTTATATTTAAATAAAAGAAATAACACTTCAGTCAGAAAATAAAAAGTTTTCAATTCCAGTCAGAAATTTTATCATTTAAATACAGATTTATGTCGTTAATACCTACATTTTTTTCTAAAAGTAAATTATTCACTATTGCCTTCATGACAATACTGAAGAGCGACCTTTAATAATGTCATGCTTTGAAAGTTTTACTTTTCAATGTAATTTTACAATTTTGCTTTGTATCTTTAAATTAAACTTTTGTGGAAACATATTACAGTCCACATTTTCCACATTTTATACAGAAAAAGAAATTATTATATAGATTTACAACAATAAAGAACACTGAACAAGCAATTTCAATAACAACTTGTTCATTAAACGGGTTGTTTTGGGTCAAGCAAGACTCAAACGATATCTATTTAGAGCTTTTCGTTTTCTTCTCCTCAATTGATGAAACTACGATTTTCGAGTTTTCCGTTAAGTGGTTAGCTGTAGAAAAGGTGAAGATATTAATGGACCTTTCAATATACGAGTTATTATTTTAGATAAAATCTTACGCTTAAAGGCTACCCAGTGAACTGCTTGAAATGGTTGAAAATGAATTATACGCCGAAAATGGTACAGAAAAAAAATTACATGGAGAATCATATCTCATGGCGGTGGCGCGGCGGCGGGTGGCGGCGCCGTGAATTCAAGCCTTGAATTAACGGGCAAGTGAAGAGTTGCCTTAAACATTGCAGAAGCAACTTGCTTGTAGCCTGGAACTGAACTGGATTTTATACGGACATTTGATTATTTTTCATTAGCCACTTTTACGGTTTTATTAAGCTATTGCATAGCCTATCAAGGGCCTTGAGCGTTGGGACCGAATCCAGAAATTCCGTAACGAAAAAAACCTAACACCCCCCCACTCCGACCGGCACAGCGGTGATACTTTCATAACTTTACATGCGGGCTTTAATAAACAATCAGCGCCATCTACTAGGAACTTGTAGAACTTCATATTAGATCAAACATTACTGCATTAATAAAATAAATAAATAATTATAATTGCATAAGTTGATAAAAAATGCTATGCAATAGCTTTACCGCGGCAGTCTCCGAGTGCCACACGTCTTTTTTTTTATTTTGGCTGTTTTATAGCTTTATGTTGAAATTCAAAGCACAACAACAAATGAGATGAGATGAATGAGATGAGACGATTACTTCATACTTCGTAAATGCATACATACAGCTCACTAGCGCTTCAGTTAATGCCATCCGCAACTTTTCAGTGTATTAATAGATCCACTTTACACAGTAGTAATCTATGCAGTCTATTACTCTAAGATAGGAACTTAATGTATAATTTTTTTTTACATTAAAACTGTGTATATTTAATAAAAATTCATAGGTGTTTATAAATTTATTTTCCAACCATTATCATAAAACTACTGCACAAAAGCGTCAATTTCGCAAATAAACAAACAAACAATTACAAAGTATTTAGTGTCACTATCACAATATAAAGTGTCAATTTCGCACTGAACAAATAGCACTTCAGTAAAAACACACAGCTTACAGATTTTGAAATCAAAAATTTTACAGGTTTTCAAATTAAAAATGGGTTGCTGAAATTACGCAGTTAACGCAATGAACCGTTTTTACAAATGGCGTCAGTCAGTCGTTGGCGATGATTGTTTGTCTTTGATTGTCACTTTTGAGAAGATTGACATATAGACTTACGTCAAAGCAAAGTACTTTAAACACTGACCTCTATATTTACCACTGGACTGGCTGTTCCGTAAGTTTGACAGCTATTTTTTTGTGCCTATTTGAAGCGCCACTAGCGAGTAGCGAGTGTCCGCAGAACAAATTTTGACGTATATTGCAAGTGGCCGCCAGAGAAGTGCTTGCTTATTGTTAAGTGATTTTATATTTTTTAAATATTAATTCGAATTTTATGTTGTTATTGTTATAAGCATTATATAAAAGTTATCAAGAATGAGGACATGTGACATATGTGTAAGCGACTAGTTTTAGTACCACGGACACTCGCTACTGCTCGCTACGTCCGACAGCGCCAAAATGGCGATTATCAAACGGGCACAAAAGCACTTTGACAGCCGCCAGTCCAGTGGTAAATATAGAGGTCAGTGACTTTAAAGCTTTTTCATTCATACGTATAGATTTGTCCCACTTTGGCTCCGGCTGCCATCGACAGCATTGGCTAATAAATTAGTAAACTCCAGGGACAAGACTAACTTCGCCTTTTGTAAAGCGCCATCTATCGAAGCATTTTGTAATGTTTTGTTTTTTTAATGAGTTGTCAGAAAATCTCTCATTCAAGTCACGCGTCAAAGGATTCTTGATGAACTGTATTTTTGATGTATAACAATTTTTATACTTAATTTATGTTAAGTTAATAACAATAACTAACAAGTGAGTAATTTTTGAATTACCGTTTTTTAAATAATTTTTGTTTTTTATCGTGCCACAGAAAAAACTTGTCTGAAGCTGTAAGGTTTACATCTAAGCGCACGAATTGAACAGCTAAAATAAAAAAAAAATATTACGCGCCGTTTTGTATTGTTTTGATAGCTCTAAGTGTCAGTGAATCCGGTTGATTAGATCAATGTTTACTTTCATGGAAATCTTTTATTTAATTTATTTGAAATAATATTATGTGTTAAACTAAAAAATGAACGACGTACAATACTTGATAGATCGTCAGTTGGGCATTGGTAAGCATTTTAATCATTGCTCTTTAGGTAACAATCAAGATATTCCTGTGTAACTTTATTCTTATGTCCTTGCAGGTGGGCAGTATAACTACGATAATATACTACGAAGACTTATCGTTAGAAGTGATGAATGTTATTACGGACTTCAAAGTGGATTTGTGGATCCAGGCTTTGAACAGGACCCTCCAATATTCGCATGTAAATTTGCTCAGACTTCAGGTTACGAGCATATACTTGCCTTAGCTAATGAAGATGGAAGAGTGGCGTTACAGGTAGAAGAATATAGTCGTTTCTAAACACTTGTACAAAGTAAAAACATTCATACTTAAAAATTTAACTGGATTATTGTTATCAATTCTCAGGATTGCTGAAATTGATACCTAAAACATAAAAATGTGATAGTTACATTAAGTTTAGTTTACAGTATAAGCAATGTTTAAAAACAGTTACCTACATTATTAATTATCTTAACATGAAAACTAACAGATGTGATAGTATGCAAATCACTTATTTTGCTCAGCTTTGTTTAATATTGTTTTACTTATTATATAAAATTAAAGTTTAAGTGTTCTTATTTATACCCATTTGTGTGGCCAAGCTCCTAAGTAAGGGTTTTCACAATTAAACATTGTTCATTGGGTACCCATGGACATGTAGAATTTTGGCTAGCTTATATTACTACAGAAATTCCTTAACAAAATCTTATTACTTAAAATTAATTAGTCCTTAAACTTACTTTTCTGTTAATAATGCAATCATGAATTACAAATATTCCAGGATACATCCAAAGTGGGTGGAGTTCTTGAGGGGTTCCAGTGTCACAACAATGCGGTATTTGATCTTGTCTGGCTCCCGGGGGAGTTGAAATTCCTTACTGTTTCCGGTAAGTGGTTTTGAACTAGTATTCTAAGTATTTATTTCAATAGTACTTTTGGTGCAGTTTCAATAAATAAAATTCTCAAATCATCAAGGATTGTCATTGTTATCAACTTCTGCTATTACAATCTACCTGTAATCTTTCACTGGCAACATATGCTTGTCATTTACATCCTTATGCACCACGCTGCCCATTGCATGTCGGTAAAAACTAAAATGGTAAATACCATTATGTAAACTTATTTCTTGACCTCAGTAGGCCAAGCACGAACCACTCTCGTAATAGTATAGTAATCGTATTTTCTTACTATTCGATAACGATTACGATACCAAGTTGGCAGCATGAAACAATATCGTGAAGTGATCGTGAGCTCGATAGTAATTTGATACTATGGTAAAGCAAGGCCGTCCATAGATTGTCACAAAAGTCTATCCACGCACGTTCATAAATCCAAAAAGCGTCAAAACGATTTACAAATAAATAAAAAACTGCTTTATTGTTATGATATTTGTTAAAATATTGAAAGCTTATTCACTTTTACACTCATTGTAACAAAACCTTCCGTTTGAATGTATGATTACGGCATTATAATATTAGGTTTGTTGTTTTTGTTCCTATCGAACCACTTCACGATTTTAAAACGAAGGTATGTAGGTACGCAGTTTGTCACGTCAACTAATATAAACAAAACCTATCGAAAACAAAAAATACGTGAAGTCAAGTGGAATTGAAGTGAAATTTATTGCTTGAATGTGCATGTTTAAACAATTTAAAATGACTCTCGAAGATGAAAAGGGTTTATTATGAGGTCTCGTATTTATTTGGTTGTAAACCGTACCACAATGAGTACTAGTTCAACGCAGTTTGAAATGATGGTAGATTTCATGCAGAGGTGAGTGATTTTCTTTATTTTACTCTGTTAATACTTTAAATTTCGTATTGAAGTGATACCATTTAACACTTTTTTGTGTTATTTACGCAGAAATGGGGTTCTAGCAAATCCTAGTGGCGGTCCAAGAGGCCGGCAGTGGGTTACAAACAAGTGGCGAGAACTCGCAGAAAAATTGAATAGTGATGGCACAGGGGAATGCCGATCGGAGGAAAGGTGGCGAAAGGTTAGTTTTAAATTAATACTGAAATTTTTGATAATACTGAAAAAATAATATACGGATTTGGGGAAAGAGCCCTCTTGTCAGCTTGATAGAGGTATGATTATGAGATTAAACATAATAAACAATATAAATTAATCAGCATAGTCAGTTATTTTATGTTTTTGTTTTATCATAAACTTTATATGACAATAAGTATTTTACAATTAGTATTTTTTAAAAATAAGAAGGTTGATTTGTGTAGATAACAAATAAATTTGCTATAAGAGAATAGTAAATAACATTTTCTTATATGAATAACTTAAAAGCTTGCATGCAATGTGAAAATGTTTAATGTTCACAACATATTCTTACATTATATGCAATCAAATATATTTTATTCATACATTACAGGGGATGAAGAGTGGAACCTTCCAGGCACTAGCTAGGAGCAACTATCGCCAAAACCAGCTCCAGCTAAGAAGTGGACCCCACTAGCCAAGAAGAGTCGTACAGAAAAAGCAACTAGAATTAAATATTGAAGTGATAGATTTTTAACGGTTGAAAGGGATCGGGATAAAATGAACTATGCACTGGAAAAAGAGAGAATGCGGCAGCGAGATTTTGCGCTTAAACTGCAAGCTAAATGGCTTGCATTCATGAATTAAACTTTGAGTGTGTTTAGGAAAGTTATGGAAGAGAAAAGTAAAGATGAGTGATTTATTTTATATAAAAGGGAATGTGTCAGCGATTAGTGTAAAGAAAAAATAAATTATTGTATTATATTAGGTACTTGTATTGTTTTTACTTAGATTTTAAGAAAATTATTGTATTTTTTCATATTTTTGTAGCGGAAGCACTGAATAAATGACTATTTTAACTACAACTTGGTTAGTTTATTTATTTTATATTTCAAAAAAGACATACCTACCAATCAGATTATTTAAGTACTTACAAAATTACACACTTGCAGCTTTAAAAATTATACATATTATGTCAAGATAGGTACATACAGCATTCAACAAAATGATACCTAGTCTCATATTTAATACCTATTTCATAAAACTTAACTACAAAATGTTTTTATTGCAAGTGTCAGTATAAAAAAATCAAAAAACAAATTTAACTATTAAAACATGAATAGAGGTTTAGTAAAATATCAATTTCAACAGTAATAAATATTAAATTTGATACTTAATGAGTTTTGGCGCATTACAACTTAGCTGAAGCAACATATATATTATTATCCTTCAATGCAACCTATTGAGTCTTTCAACCAGCTGACGCCTCATTACTCTAGCTCTTATCAGTAAGTCCCTTCCACTGCCTCCTGTGTCCACTGGTGTCACGGCCCTTCCATATTGCCTATTCCATATTGTGTTTAAAGTCTGTGGAGAGAATTTTAAACATTTTTAATAGACAGAAAACATATTTACGTCACTCATTGACTAAATATAAATTAAAATCTTACTTTTGTCTGATTACATCTCTTTCGGCTCTTGTTGTAGGGAATTTTATAAACTCTCTCAATTTCTCTCCATCATTGAGAGCATTAGTCACATCTCGTGACATATTTGCTAACTGTGGTCTGACCTAAATATTTAGCCGTACCAACAATTCGTTGATACGAACCTGTTGCATAAAAAAAAGAACGCACAAAACCTGTAAAAAATACTTTAAGTAATAAACTCTGCTTAATTTATTGTTAAGGGGTTCAAAATTTTCCTCAGTGAAGATCTCTGTTGAATTTCTCTGTGTAGATAAAAAGGACACGACATAATTTAAATTAACACTGCTGCTTTTCTTAAAGTTAATAATTTAATAAGAATTTACATAAATTAAATAAATTTAACACAATAAACCGATTTCGTCTTCATCTTCTCTAAGACTATTTACTAAACGCCAAAAAAATTAATAACTACGCAACGGACGATTTCTTAATAATATAGACATATTTTTCAGGCACTAAAGTTACTTATTATCACTTAAATAAAACAATTTTTGACCACAACAACCGTAACGATAATGCTCTCACTGAAAAATTTTCGGTGAGTGATGTTACGAGGGCTGGCTGTCGAATAAAACGATACGATCTGTCAAAAGCAAGTTCGTGCTGCCGATTCTCATACTTAAGCTTTCGATAACTATACCATTACCATTACGATTACGAGATTAGTTAGTTCGTGCTATTGAATTTTAGTTCCTTAAACGACCGTAGCGGCGCTGTTATGGTTTTCATACAAAATAATTCGATTACGATTACCATAACCAAAACTATAGTGGTTCGTGCTTGGCCTACTGTTGTGATAAGGTAATAAAATACTATTTGCCTCAGAGTTCAAGTGGTTGCAACAACATGTGTATTTACATTGTTCTGGGTGAGTTTATGTCAAAAAAATTTAATAGTAGTTAATAATATATCCTTTTTTTATTTATTAATAGGAACTCATTTTGTAGGAAGTCCTACTAATCTAAAACATTTTGCACCTGTGAGAGCACAAGTCGTAGAAGGCCAGCCACATGTGAAAGAGGGCCCTTGTGTCTTGAGAAGCATCCTCTCTAAAGCTCCGTAAGGTTTACAGCAGGCTTTTAGTTTATTTTAAATTGCACTTTACTGCCACAAATCTCACTGATGTTCAAGACTACCTTGAGAGTGCGGGGCTTCACTTACTATTTTTGAAGGAGATGCAGATCTGAACTTGTTTGCAAATGGGGTTGGGCTGTAGTGATGAAAGGATTATTATGTTAAGCGATTTTAATGACTGGCAGGGTGTAAAGTGTGAGTATGAAAGGGTGTTAGGTCATTTTGGTGATGAAAGGGACTGGGTGATTATGGAACTGGTCTGTTGCTTGGACAGAAAGCTTGTGGTGACTAACACTATGTTTAGTAACAAAATAATTCACGATATGTATATGTGGCAGAGGCAGTTTGAGAGAAGTATGATTGACTTTGTAATTGTGGATGAACAGTTGAGAACGAATGTGAAGGATACAAGAGTGTACCGTGGAGTAAATGTCGGAAGTGCCCATTTATTTGTGGTGTCACGAATAGCAGGTCCGATCGAAAGATGGCGACATCGCCCACGTGTACATACATCTGAAAAGAAAACAGTGAAACTCGAAAATGTAAGACGAGACTGTCCGTAAGAGGTGTAAACTGGAACTGAAAGTAAGGTTGCAACCGCTAGTGAATGACGAAGATCGAATATTGGAGTAGATTTACGAATGGTGTGGTAGAAACGGCCACAAAAATATGAGAAAGGATAGGAACGAATGGTGGGATGATGAAGTGAAAGGTATTGTACTAGAAAAGAAGAAAGCGTGGCTAGACCTACTAGCTGTGAAAGGTAGAAAGAGAATATGAGATGACTTGAAAAGAAATTATGAAATAGTAGTATGATAGACTAAGAAAGACTAAAAAAAATGGTGAGCAAAAAGGAAGAGGAATTTAAGAACAAGCTTGACAGGAAATTCTCAGAAAACTTTTGAGCCAATTCCAAACTGTTCTGACACTTAGTCAGCAGAGCCCGAGGGCAGGTTGGAGACTGATGTGTTGGAAAGTAGTTGTAACCAATCATAAAAGTAAAATAACTATGGAACAAGTAATGAAAGCAATGGCAGGTTTGATAGAGGGTCAAGCTGCAGGGTATGATATGCTGAAATTCTCAAGGCAGCTGAAGCTGTCACTGCAAACCTGGTGTACCAGCTATTTAATAAGTGTTGGCAGTCTGACTGTGTTCCAGATGACTGGTATAAGGCCGTTATTGTGCCACTTTATAAAAGCAAGGGGTCACAACAGGAATACAGAAACTTCCGTGGCATTAGCCTTTTGAGTATTGTAGGCAAAATGTATGCAAAGATATTAATTGAGAGGGTGATGAATGAAACAGAAAGCAAGATTTGGGATGTGCAAGCGGGATTTCGAAAGGGGATGGGATGTGCGGATATAGTATTTTCCTTAAGATCAGTTACCGAGAAGGTTCTGGCCAAACACGGAAATGTTTTGAAGCAGCCTTCATCGACTTGGAAAAGGCTTACGACAGTGTGGTGAGAAAGTAACTGTGGTTAACTCTATCCGAGTATGGGCTGGACAGTGACTTGATACGGGCATTCAAATCCTTATATAAGGACTCGAGTGCCTGTGTCAGGTTGAATGATGACTACACGGAATGGTTTAGCATCGATCGCGGTGTTAGATAGGGCTGTGTAGCGTCTCCATGGCTGTTCAACCTATTCATGGATAGCTGTTTGAAAGATCTGAAAGAGTCTGAATGTGGTTTAAAAATGAATGAGACATTGATCAAAACTCTGCTTTACGCCGACGACCAGGTTCTACTTGCATCGTCGGCGTCGGAATTGCAACAAATGGTCACTGTGATGTATGAGTCATTTAAAAGGAAAGGTTTTTTTTTTTTTTTTTTTTTTTATATTGTAAGGATAGGACGTTTGTCTTCCATGCCACCTGATGGAAAGTGCGCATGAGGACTATGGTGTTACACGTCCATCCACGAGAAACCTATTCACTCGACACTTAAAAGTTCCAGGACTGTAGTGGTCAGGAAAAACAGACGCAGGCAGATTGTTCCACACCTTGGCAATCCGTACCAAAAAGGAACTATCGAAGCGTTTTGTTCGACTTCTTGGTATATCCACTATATACGGATGGAAGTTCTGTCTGCGTCTGGTAGTCCGGTGGTAAAAAGGGGTGGGTTCAATTTGGTCAAAAAGAGCACTCGCACACTCACCAAAATGTAGCCGATAAAATACTGTCAAACAAGCAACCTTACGACGATGCTCCAGCGTCTGCAATTTTTTATTTGTAAGGTTGTTGTTATTTATGAGTTTTCGGGCTCTTCGGTCAACAGAGTCTAGCGCTTCGAGCTGGTATTTGGCAGAACCATCCCAAAGGTGACTACAGTACTCCATGCAAGACCTCACTTGGGCTGTGTATAAGTTGAGGAGCCGTTCAGGGCTGAAGTACCGCCGGACCTTCGAGATGATACCCAATTTTTTGGAAGCCGTTTTTGCCATAGACTCAATTTGTTGTCCGAAGTTTAATTTGGACGTTATAGTGACGCCCAAAAGCCCTAGTTGATCGGTGATGGGAACAGATACATTCTGGAAAGTGGGCGTAAGAGTAAAGGTGCTCTTTTTTGCGGAGAATAGACACGCTTGTGTTTTGGAGGCGTTGAATTTGACCAGGTTAGATTCGCCCCAATCGGACACATTCCGCAAGGTCGAATCAACGCGCTCAATCATAGACTCTCTCAAAATCTGGATTTCATGGGCGCTCGTTCGCGCATTGGATATATATCTCTCAACAACAGTGCTGTCATCAGCATATCCAATAATGCCTGGTGTTAGGAGGTCATTAATGTGCAGCAAGAATAAAGTTGCAGAGAGAACAGATCCCTGAGGTACCCCGGCATTAATCGCCATTAGGTCAGAGGAATAGCCGTCTAAGACTACTCGAATCGACCGTTCCCTCAGAAAATCAGATATCCAGTCGCAGAGCCCGGTCGGTATGCCATATGCTGGAAGCTTGCTTAAGAGACCATCATGCCAGACCCTGTCAAAGGCCTTGGAGATGTCTAAGGATACAGCTATTGCTTCACCATGACCCTCCAAGGCCTCACTCCATAAGTGTGTGGCATACACGAGAAGATCGCCGGTCGAGCGTCCACTGCGGAAACCATATTGGCTATCGCTTAGGAGCTCGTTGGTCTCAAGGTATGCCAGGAGTCGATTGTTCAATACACGTTCCATGACTTTACAAAGTATGGAGGTGATTGAAATTGGTCGATAGTTGACAGGATCAGCACGGCTTCCCTTCTTCGGTACTGGTTGTACGTTAGCCAGCTTCCAGGATTTGGGGACTTTACCAGATTCCAAAGAGAGTCTATAGAGACGCGTCAAAACGGGAGACAACTCAGCTGCGCAGCGTTTCAACACCACTGCAGGAATACCGTCTGGGCCGCTAGCCTTATTCTCGTCTAGGTGCAGCAAGCACTTAAGAACCTCCTTTTGTCGAATATGAACGGTACCCATTGTAGGACCGAACTGAGGTAATTGGGGTGGGATTTTACCTTGGCTATCTAGACGAGAATTTTCCGCAAAGATACTGGCAAATAAATCCGCCTTTTCCTTAGCGGTGTGGGCCAGAGAACCGTCAGGTTTCCGCAGAGGCGGCAGCGACGGGCGACAAAAGTTCCTTTCGACCGACTTGGCGAGGGACCAGAAAGCTTTACTTCCCGAGGGGTACGAGGCTATTCTGTCTCCGATACAGCCTATGTGGGCGAAACGAGCTCTCTTGATCACCTTTTTGCAGGACTTGGCGGCAGCATTGTACCTCTTTTTGTGTTCATGCGAATCCACGGCTTTGCTTCTGCGAGCGGTTGCCCAGGCTTGGGAGTTTGAGAGTGAATGTTGGTAAGACTTAAGTCATGGTTATGGAGAGGAATGAAGATATGACGGAATGCAATATTATGATAGGAGACGAAAAAGTGGAACAAGTGAGAGAGTTTTTTACAAGAGATGGGAAGTATGACGGTGATATTGACTCCTTTCAATAAAAGTTAAAAGTAAAAGCAGGAAATTGTGTAATGGCGTTTTGTACTCGATTATGGCAAGCAAAATTATACCGAATAAGGCTCGTCTTGCCGCACTTGAGGGAGTTTTGGCGCCAACACTTATGTATGGTAGTGGATCTTGGGTATGGAGATGAAAACAGGATTAATGCTGTAGAGATGAGAGCATGTGTGGAGTGAAATTGAGTGATAGGGTGCGATATAGTGAGATGCGGACTGAAAGAAAATGTAGTAAAAAGATTGAAAAGGGAATGCTACGGTGGTTTGGAAATTTGGAAAGGATGAGTGAAAGTAGATTTACGAAAGAAGTGTACACCGCACGAATGGATGGTGGTCTCGGAAGGGGTCGCCCTAGGCGAACGTATGCCGACCACATTGGCGACATACTTAAGAAGGGCCTAGTTAAAAGCACCGTGAACGTACGTCAAAATGAACGTGGAGGAAGCGAAAGAGGCATGTCTGGGTCGTAGCAGTTGGCGTTTCCTAGTCTCTGCCTACCCCAAGGGGAGACAGGCGTGAAGTTATGTATGTTTGTATGCAGATTTGACATTTTTCTGACTTGGAATTAACATCTCTGATATTTGAACTTATTTTCAAATGGCGTCGCGTTGGGCTGTATACCCTGGCAAATAATTCAATGCAGTAAAATGGCAGTACTTTAGGGAAGAAAAAAATAGGGATGCGGTTTAAGTGAACGAATTTTCTTTTTTTAAACTAATATCGTCAAGTAAGGAAAAAAAGATTTTGACTCACAAAATATTTTATACTTTCATTTTCCCATGCTAGAGTGCTTTACGCATCTTACATTTTATGACTTTAAAAAAGTGCGAAAAATAACTTATTTTACTTCTGCTGGGACCATTTAAGCACAAAACATATTTGGTAATTAATTATTTTCATTAAAGTTGCTGTGAAGATAAAGTACTCACCTCAATTTCACGTGTTCATGCATTGCGTTACAATTTTATGCTAAACGAATGAAAAAGTACCATTCAATTTCAATCATTCTCATTCAGCACCTTACACCATTCAGTACCTTACCACGCAAACGTAAGAATCTTTATTTCTTTAAACTTATTTCTAAGTGTCGCTCTGGAATTAAGTTTGTAGATTGCGCGAATAGCCCGTTTCTGCAGCACAAAGATAGTTTTAATATCTCATCATCATATCATCTCCCACAGGAGAATGCCGTATGTCATTAAGCTATGAAAATAACCAAAATAAACCAATCGCGCAGTAGCTGCATTAGAAATATTTCGCATCTTTTTGACGGCTTATGCTGCACAACTAATTCTCTTCGCCAACCTTTCTATGTGTGGTCTCCATTGTAGTTATGTGTCTAGGGTTATGCCAAGGAACACTGTTGAATTTATAGGGCTCAATTCTTGTCCTTTTATAATTAAGTTAGTATTTACAAGTCTAATGTCCGGCGACACTTAGAATAAGTTTAATGAAATAAATATTCTTATGTTTGCGTCACAATATATCTTTGAAAATCTTATGTTTGTAAAAATTAACGTTCCATAGAAAATGTGACTTACATAATGGTAATACTAGAGATAAGTGTAAGCTAGCCGGCTATGATAGTAGACTTCATAAAGTCACTGACTCATTTATGGGTCAATGCATACGTTTTTATAATAAGGTTCCAAATATTCAAGACTTACCACTTGATAAATTTAAAGAAACTATTAAAAAAAAAATTGTAGTAAAAATTGTGTAATACAAAATCTGAATATTATGGACGATAAAAGTCCTTGGTTGTAAATTGTTTTTCAAATGTTCTCAATCTACACAGAGATTAATATTTATAAGGTAGAAATATTAGGTTTCATGAATATGTATTTGTTTTATTTATAAACCTTCAAACACCAGGGTTCCGCCAACAAAGGTATGACTTTTTTAATGTTCCTGATTAGTTCGAAATTTAAAAGTGTAGGTACAAATTGGTAGGCAGAAACAGACCGTAGTTCAACAGCATACTTAGATAGATAGATAAAAACGTTTATTGTTACTAAAATCACACACTTATAAACTTAATATTTAAACAATTCTTAAAAATACTTAATCTAAATCAGTGTGTGTTATAGCAGCGCAAAAAGCCATAGCTCTACTTCTGAAGCCTTTAAGCAAAAGGTCCCGCTGGATATACGAGATCCAAAAATTCGTGGAATGGGGGGAAAGCAGTGGAGTTAGGGACGCTCGCTTAGTGTCATACGAATCGGGGACTCATCATTAGTGGATTAAATGAGTTACAGCAATATTCAATATTATTGAATTCGTTACCAAGGCAGGAAAGGACGCTCAGACCAATTTGAATGAATCGGCCATTTATTGCCAGTAATGCCCTAGTAAATCAATGATTTGGAAGTGGCATGGTCTTTTTAAACATGGTCGGGAATCTATTGAAGACGACCCCCGCTCAGAAAGACTAGTACAGGCCTCCACAGCAGACATCTTCGAAAAAGTGGAAAAAATTGTACCGGAGTACACTCATTTGAAGACAAAATAGTTATCTGCATTAGTTTAAGCATCAAATGACACCAAATTGATAATCCTACATGACTACCGAGGGTATGACAAAAGTCAGTGCATCGATGGGTATCGAGAATGCTCGGGCCGCTTCAGAAACAGCGGCGCTTCGACGTACAAAACAATTTTGGATGACACAGAATTTTGAGCGGACTGTTTCCGGAGATGAAACCTTGGTTCATTACCATTTTATGCATGCATTGGCACAAAAAGGCGACACTGCCGCCAAAGAAATTCAAGCCGTCGGAGTCGGCTGGAAAGTTAATGGCTAATTTTAGGATTATAAAAGATTATAGTACAGATTGATAACAAAATAGGTAAGGATCATAATCGGAGAATACTACTCACGCAATGATACAAGAAAAAAATATAGAAGACTATCAAGGAACAACGTCGAGCAAACTTGACCAAGAGATGAAATGAAATGAAATTTTTTTATTCATCATAAGACCATCGAATGGCCGCTTAATGACGTCACAATTTTGTACTTCGGCTTTAACAAGGTGTTGATAGTTATTGAATAAGATATTACAGTAGACCAAGAGACAAAAAAAGCCGGCGGAAAAAAATCTTTTGGCACTCTTTTTCAGTCAGGATTATACAAATTAATACAAATAGTAACATACGGTACAAATTGAGCATGACATGAAAAAAAAACAAACACAAGACAGCTAATTGTGAGAGCCAATGTCATGCCACAACCAAATTGCTTACATAGTAGGTGCATTGAGCTATGGATGCACAACATGAACATGACAAACTGGGACCAGAGTATTTAAACAAGAATGGAATAAAATAGTCAAAGTATCATCAGCAAAACGACCTGGCACCGCTAGCAGCACCCATTCACGAGCATAACGCAAGCACCAGCCATCACCCTCCTGAACCATATTTTAGGGAAGAGTGTGACACGATACCCGACGCTACCACTAGCCATGCCGCCTGAGGGAGCATGACGTTCTTGATGTTGTCTTGACAAGAAAGTAAGTGAGTGGAACAGTCACCAGTATGCCATATGTCATACTGCACAGCCAAGCCGTAAACAAAAGTAATAAGTTATTAGAAACTTTCAGAAATATCCTGTTGTGCTTAATCTCATGCCTTTTTATCGTCTAAGTAATCTTTAGTTTTATAATAAGCTTTTCGAGATAGCTGGGATTGAATTGACTTCGGAATTTTGTATATACGTATTGACATTCCAATAAATGATTTGCTACTTTTAGCCAGCCTTAATTTGGGAAACGCTAACTTATGGTCGTTCCTAGTCTTTTCAGAGTAATTTTTATCATGATTATCTTTCCTAGTTTTAAATTTATTACTATTCTTATAAATATACATAATGTTTTCATAAATATATTGTGCCGCAAGGGTCAAGATACCAATCTTTGTAAACTTTTCTCGAAGAGATTCTCTATTTCTAAGTTTATACATTCCACGAATAGCCCTTTTCTGCAGTGTAAATATCGTGTCAATATCTGCGGCATGGCCTAAAGTAGGATGCCGTAGGACATTATACTATGAAAATAACGAAAATAAACCAGCTTCACCGTATTAACATCAGTCAATGAGCGAATTTTCTTTACCGCGAACGCTGCAGAACTAAGTCTACTCGCTAGCTGTGAGATATGGGCGCCCCATTGCAATTTAGATTCTAAGGTAATTCCAAGAAAAACAGTGTTATCTACTAGATTCAACCTGTTCCCATTAAGACGCAGATCAGACTCAACTTGTCTTACATTTGGTGCAGAGAATTTTATACATTTCGTTTTTTTATCATTCAAAGCTAGATTATTTATATTGAAGTGCAGTGGGCACATCATTTGAGAGAGCATTGTTTACACCGTCGTAGTTGATTTTCTATCTAATCATTTTAAAAATTAATGATGTGTCGTCAGCAAACAATACAATCTCGTGGTTATTGCCTACCATATAGGGTAGATCATTAATATAGACTAGAAACAAAAATGGGCCCAGAATTGATCCTTGTGGCACTCTCATTCTTACATCCGACCCAGCCGACCTTTTCTGGTTTACCTCAACCTTCAGAATTCTATCACATAGATATGAATTCAAAAGTTTGAGGTCAGTGCCTTTGATGCCATAGTGGTGGAGTTTCCTGATGAGAGTGTCATGCTGAACACAATCAAATGCCTTAGACAGGTCACAAAATACGGAGAGTCAAAACGGAATGGCTGCTGTGCACACGCATGGCTTCGAATTATTAGATTTCACCACACTATGGTTCAGATATGGCCCCAAGTGGCTTTTATCAGTTTCGAAATTAGACGTTGAGGTTAAGAAGGTAATTTTGGTCATTCTGACCTTTGAGACAAAAAAATATTTTACTATGATTTCGAAATTAAGAAAATATAGAACCTTTATTCGTCTTGAGGATAATTATATTAAACAGAAAAAAAAAAATTTTTTTTTAGTCGCAAGATGCTTTGTCTTATGCGCCGCGCGATTTTTCGCTATGGCGAATATTCAGTGGCCAGGTAGTAAGAACCGTGTACGAAGGCGGCCCTTCGTATAGCGACAGGAATTATGTTATCATCTTCGGCTTCGGGGATGATTCCTACTTTAAGGAATTTCAGTTTTGATATTGTTTAGAATTTATGATCGACTAATCGAAATAAGACGATACATTATTTTCAATAAAATTGTCACATGAGGGTCTATAAATATACTGGAATGACGAGGTAAAAACTGATTTAACTCAGAATTTCGGTCTAATTTGGGTTCAGTATCAAATAAGATAGTATAGAAGAAGGCAGGCACGGGTTTGGCTTCAATTTTAAAGCTTTATTGCGGGTTCTGGGAGTACGGTATGGTCCTCATAATCTAATTCGGAGCGGGCGGTCGCAGGCGATCACACGGCCGCGCTGTGGGACTGCGGGGACGGCGCGCCGCGGCGGGTGCGCGTGCTGGCCGCGCACACGCGCTCCGTGCGCACCGCCGCCGTGTGCCGCGCGCCGCACGCGCAGCTGCTGGCCACCGGCGCGCGCGACGGCCTCGTGCTGCTGTGGGACCCGCGCGCCGCCGCGCCCGCCGAGCGCCTGGCGGGCTGCCACGCCGCGCGCGCCGCCACGCCGCCGCGCCGCCCCGCGCGCGCCCCGCGCCCCGCCTCCGTCACCGCGCTCGCCTTCCGCGCGCCGCACGAGCTGCTGTCGGCCGGCGAGGGCGACCCCAGCGTCAAGCTGTGGGACCTGCGCCGCAGCTACAGCGCCGCGCGCGCCCCGCTGCCCGCGCGCGCGCTGCCGCCGCCCGGCGCCGGCGCGCGCGTGGGCTACACGCACCTGCTGCTGGACGCGGGCGGCGCGCGCCTGTACGCCGGCTGCGTGGACGGCGGCATCTACGCCTACAGCCTGGCGGCGGGCGGCCCGCCCACGCGGCGCTACGCCGGCCACGAGGTCGGCACCTTCTACATCCGCGCCGCGCTCAGCCCCGACGACCGCTACCTGGTGTCCGGCAGCAGCGACCGCCACGCCTACGTGTGGAACGTGGCCCGCAGCGCGCCGCTGCTGCGCCTGGCCGGCCACCGCGCCGAGGTCACGTGCGCCGCCTGGCGGGGGGACGCGCGCGCGCCGCCCGCGCTGCTCGTCACGTGCGGCGACGACGCGCGGCACAAGCTGTGGCGCGTGGGGCCCGAGGCGCCGCCGCCGGACCACGAGCTGCGCGGCTCCGCCCAGCGCGCGCCGCCCGCGCCCGCGCCCTCGCCGCGCGCGCCGCCGCGCACGCCGCACAGCGCCAACCGCCCGCGGCCCCGCGCGCGCGCGCAGCGCTGCCTGCTGCAGCTGCTCACGTCGCCCGCCGCGCCCGCCCCCGCGCGCGCCCCCGCGGCGGCGCCGGCGGGGCACACGACGCCGCCGTCGAAGCGCCGCGCGAGCTCGGAGGAGCGCGGGGAGGACTTGAAGCGACGCTGCACGGAGGAGTCGTGGGGCGCGCTGGCGGACGCGGGCGGCGCGTCGCCGGACCGCGCGCGCACGCCGGAGCGCCGCGCGCCGCCGCCCTCGCCGCGCACGCCGGGTACTCCGCCCGCGCGCGGCTCCCCGCGGCCGGTGGCCCGGTCGCCGGTGACGTCCCGGCTGCCAGACTTTGTCCGCGACGGCGAGGCGCCGCACCTGCGCCTCATGTCCCCGCTGCGGCGGCGGCCGGACCCGGACGACTGGCTGACCCGGCTGGCCCGCGAGCGGTGGCCGGCACCGGAGCCTCCGGTGGGCCCGCCGGCGCCGAACACGCCGACCCGGCGGCTGTCGGCCACGGAGCGGACCCCCCAGTCATCGGAGCGCGCGCGGCCGGCCGAGCGGCCGCCGCGCGCCGGCCGCCCGGCCCGGACGGCCCGGACGCTGCTCAAGTACTTCACCGTCACCACGAAAACTGATAAGTGACCCGCCTGATGTTTACCAATGACAAAGTGATGAACTATAAACGAGAATCAAATCAAATACATCAGTTAATTTGTGAATTTCGCATAGTGTTCATGCAGAGGGAAGCTGGTTAATTTATTGAAAAAAATGTGTGTGCAAGTATGATTTCTCAATTTTATTCAATAAAAGGTAGATAGATTGCACAAACGTGTGCAATCTAGATTAGCTGTACGCTTCAACTCTAGCTGTGATTTAAGAATTAGATAAATATTGATTAAAAACATAAAAGGTGTCCCTGTTGATGTCCCATAAGTATAGGGTATTAAATAGGGACCATATACTTAATAGAATCAACATGTGAATAATTTTTAAATTTTTGTTTTTATTTTTAATGCAAAATAATTCAATTAAGTCAAAACATCCACCTTTATGCAAAATATGACAACGTGGCATTTTCTATCCCTTTTTTTTATCGCCATGCACAGGTACAGTTCGCAGCGCTATGCGTTGTACATTGTATGCAACGTTCCTCAACGTTTAAAATGTTTTTGTTATTTATTTGTATGGCTTCAGTGACACGCGTCTATTGAATTAATATTAAAGAAATTTTACAAGGGTGATAATTTATGAACTCATTATATTAAGATTGATAATATCTTGGAAAGTTTACATATTCTGTAGCAAATATTATTGCTTTTTAGTAAGGAACAAAACCTCAAAGTTATGGGAAATCAACAGGAACACCTTGTATAGAGTTTAGACTGAATATACAGGGTTGATTTGTAGTCACCGGCCAATTCTTTTTTACACAATAAGTATCATCTAAAGAAACGATTTTTGCAAAAAAATTACTTTTTTTTTTACAAGGAAATTAATTTATCCGCTAACATATTAAGCAAGGCATGGTCACTCTAAATAACCATTAAAATAAAAATTGCTACGCGCTACTACTCACATTTTGAAGTACTACGTCGTAGTATTATCAAGGAAATGCCGCGTCATAGTAGCTATGTTCATCAACAGCGACTATTTTTTAAAAAGTTTGTGGTTCCATATTTCTACTTGTACGTACTGAGCGATGCTAAAATAAATATGCAGGTACGTTTATATACTATACGTTTATATTAGAAACTAACATTTAAATTTGGCTAGTGACGAAAAATCAACCCTGTATATGAACTTACATTGTTAATTCTGTGTCATAAAAACAGTAAGATGCTAGTTTTTCATTATTTTTAACTTGCGTTCCGTAATAATAGGAATGCCAGAAAATATCATAGCTATCACATTCAAACTAGCATTAGCCATAAGTTTTAATGAAGAGGAGCATCAGCGTTATAACTATTCAATATTCAAATGCTATTTGACTCCTCAATTGTTTATTTGTTTGTGATATTTCATTCATTATGCTGTTTGTTTTCTCTGATAGAAAAATTGGAAATTTTAACAAAGAACAAGACTTGCTTCTTTTTACTAAATTAAAGAAGGAGGTTGCCCAAACAATTCTTGTTTCTTTACGCTATGTTGGTAGTTAATATATTTAGTGCCAAATATTCAATATTGGTTGTGTTTGTGATCTGATATTAGCGAATTACATGAATATTTGATGTTTTTGTCAAATAAATTGTGTATTACATCAATTTATTTGATTATGTGTGAAATAAATTGTGCTGCCAATTAATTTTATTGATATAACTTATGTTAATATTATTTATAAGTAAATACGTTTTAAATTATAGTACCTATTAGATTTTAAATAGGTTATTACTTGAAATACTTATCTTGAAGATTAAACAAAGTTGCTTGTAACTTTGCGTATGTCTTCATTGCATGTAAGCATGTTATTGATGTGCTAGAGACTTGGTGCTTGACCAATATTACTCACAGAGGCTTATTAAATGCCATCCTTTAGGAATAATGTTTATATATTAAAGCTATTGTTGTGCATGAACCTTTAACATTTTATGTGTGATTGGATGTGTCTTAATCTGTATATTTTTATAAATGATATTTTCGAGGATATGTTTGTGTAATTTAAGGTTTACTTGATGAATTGTTTCATTGCAAAAATGTTCTACAGGTTTTCCACTGAGAAAAAATATTACAACATTCAAATGTGGAAAGAATGACTTGTTCATATCAGCAGGGCCATCACAGAAATTTATTGATACATATGTTAACGAATGTTCGCCTAGTTTGGAGTTTTCAAGTTTTAAGTTACAGTTATTTAAACGACGTGTTCAGAAACATTCAAAATAACAAGGCACTTACATTAATACTTGTCGTGCCGCTAGATTTAAATTTTAGCCGACCAGCGTTGCTTACAACTTCAACCGACTCCACAGTAGGCGAACTTTTGTAAACATAGTAATGGATACAATTCTGTGATTATACTGCTATGGTACTAAGTATGTTGGTATTCTTGACCATATTGTTTAAAAATGTTATTTATTAATGTTACATATGTACCTACATAGGAGACAATAAGCCTAATAAATTTTTGCCTTATGACACGCATTTTTTTTTCACTTTAAAAATTTAGATAATAATTATAGAAATTTAAATTTTTTGATATTTTCTAAATCAGCTGTCCGTGTAATATGTTTAAAATTAATAAATAGTTTCTTTTTTGCTGGACTGGGACTGGGAGCGAAAGAAAAACATAGAATGTGCTAGCTGCTTCTCATCCCGGGCATACTGTTATGGGAGGCTTTTTTGTGGGCGATAGGCTGACCCCCTGTCATTGCAATAGTCTCTCTTCACTATTATAATGCCTCCAAATTTGTCAAACGTGACATCAGATGGTTTTATTACCTCTGGTGTTCTGCCTACCCTATACGGGATACAGGCGTGAAGTTATGTATGTATGTATGTTTCTTTTTTTGTAGTACTTAATGATAGGACGTTTGTCTTTCATGCCACCTGATGGATGTAGAGAAGGTGGTATACATCTAGCAACTGCCTGTTCACTTGACACTTATAAGTATCAGAACTGTAGTGATCAGGACAAACAGATGCCGACAGTGTGTCCGTATCGACCGCGCAGCCACGGCGTTTTTTCTTACATCTAACCATGCCAAGATTATGTAAAAATTTGTAAAAGTCGATTCCTAAAAACATAAATTTGTAAAAGGTATAGTTAAAAAGTTATAAGGGTTTGAACGTGGCCGCGCCATTGAAACAATGCGAACCGCGCGGCCACGTAGATCTTTAAAACTAAACATTGCAGAGACCTGAAGTTTAGGTAAAACACGGATTGAATATGTAAAAAATTTGTAAAAATATAGAAAAAAATCCTGGATTTACATTTTAGAAGCTGTAAGCTTATAACACCATGGCCGCGCCATTGACCGGTATAAAATTACGTTATCGTGGATATCTTGCTGGAAAAACATAACAGAGGTCTGAAGTTTTTTGTAAAACCTGGATTCGAATTTGTAAAAACTAGTAAAAATATAATAAAAAATCATAGGTATACATAATAGGAGCTGTAAGACCAAAAACCCATGGCCGCGCCATCGAAACGTTAGAAAAGTACTTTACCGTCGATATCTTGCTGAAAAAGCATCGCAGAAGTCTGAAGTATTTTGTAAAACCAAGATTAAAATTTGTAGAATTTTTTGTAAATTTGTAAAAGTTGTAGGTTCTAAGTGGTAAACCTAGGTACGGAGCATTGTTTGAAAGCATGTGTCACTCGAGGCGGGTTTTTAAAAATAAACTTAAATTTTGTCAACGTAACAAGGAACAAATAAAAATGAATATTATTGCATCTCAACTTAAAGAAAAGAAGTTCCAGGCTTTTTGGAAAAGTACTAATAAGTTAAACCTTAAGCCTAGCCTCCCAACTTCAATCGCGGGCAAGAGTGACAGTAGAGACATTGCAAACATGTTTATGGAGCATTTCAGGGTGCCAGCAGTAGCCTTATGTGATGTGGTGCAGGAGTCCGATCCTGGGGCCAGTTGTAATGAAACACCTATTGGATTTACAGCAAAACAGGTTTCCTCTTTTATTAAAACCATGACTAAAGGAAAATCCCCCGGCTACGACGGCCTCAGCGTCGAGCACTTGCAGCACGCTGGTAAACATATAGGTAGAGTACTTTCAATGTTATTTACATTATGAATTCGACACTGTTACCTGCCAGAAGCCATGATGGAAACAGTTGTAGTGCCTATAGTCAAGAATTCAACTGGGGATTGCTCAGACCTGAATAACTACCGCCCAATATCACTCGCAACGGTATGTGCTAAAGTATTAGATGGCCTGCTTGAACAAAAACTTTCTTATTTTGCAAATCAGCTGAGTGATTCCCAGTTCGGATTCAGGTCAGGTCTGTCAACTGAACAAGCTATTTACACCTTAAAGCAAACTGTTAGTTATTACACAGACCGAAAGACACCGGTATATGCAGCGTACCTTGATCTATCCAAGGCGTTCGATAGAGTTAATTATACAGTACTCTTTCAAAAACTTACCTCTCTCAAAGTGCCCAAGGAACTTATAACTTTACTTAAGTATTGGTATAGTAGTCAAACAAATTGTGTTAGATGGGGGGATGCTGTATCCGATAAATATCGTCTTGAGTGTGGTGTGAGACAAGGAGGTTTAACATCACCTTTGTTATTTAATTTTTATGTCAATCAGCTGATAGTTGATTTAAGCAACACGATGGTCGGCTGTTCCATCGACGGAAAAATAATAAATAACATAAGCTATGCTGATGACATGGTGCTGTTGAGCCCGTCGATTCATGCTTTGAGGAGGCTGTTGAACGTGTGTGAAAATTATGCTGACAGACATGGACTATTGTATAACGTTAAAAAGTGTGAGCTTATGGTATTTGGAGCGGGTAGTAAAATACCTTCTAACATTCCTAGGCTCACACTCAATAATGTTGAATTAAAGCGAACTTTTAAGTGTAAATATCTTGGACATGTTATTAATTCTCACTTAACGGATGACGATGACATTGAGAGAGCACGTAGAGCTCTAGCAGTACTTACCAATATGCTGGCTCGAAGGTTTGCCCGTTGTACACCGTTAGTAAAGGTAACTTTGTTTAAGGCTTATTGTCAAACTTTTTACACGTGCAGCCTTTGGGTCAATTATAAAAAGAAATGTTACTCAGCTCTACGTGTTCAGTATAACAATGGCTTTCGAATACTGTTGGGGCTGCCGAGGTACTGCAGCGCGTCAGGTATGTTCGCGGAGGCGCGTGTGGATGATTTTTACGCCATCATTAGAAAATCGGTCGCCTCACTGATGCGTCGGACCTGCGGCAGCCCAAACAGTGTTCTACAAGTATTAAAAGATAAGATAGATGGCATTGGAACAGTTGCCATTTAGAGAGGAATGTAAAATAATTGTGTAAACTAACATTAATTTATAAGTTTCAAGTGTTACTAACTATTTATGGACCGAGGGTCTGAAATAAATGCATATTATTATTATTATAAAGATGCACAAAAAACTCCTAGGGTCATATTTAAGGAACTTTAGCACTGAATCTTTAGTACGGCTTGAAAACGTCGATAGGGTGACCATGGTTTGTTGATGACAGAAATGTCCTTTATAATATAAATGATACAGCTTTTTAACCGGATTAATCGCGTATAATTTATATTTTACATTTTAACTCGACGTTTCTGTGTCTTTGCAGACCCCTTGGTCACGACATCAATAAATGATAGTAATTTTAACCCACACATCATTCTTAACCTGCTTCTGAACTAGAGGTCGTGGGTTCGAATCCCGGCTGAGGTGCATATTTGTATGATGAACATAAAATATTAGCAGACAAATAAGGGTTTTTATACAATTATTTAAGTTACTAACCCTGAGTTTCTAATAAAACACTCTTAAATAAAGTCCTTATGCCGATATCACAAAAACAAATAATTTCGAGTACGTAAGAGTTTGAGATCATACATGAAAAGAAAATTTAAATAATAATTAATATTGATTATTTACTGAGTGAACTGATTCGAAAGAGAATTCATTAGGTACCTACGTAACGAATAGTTACATTGCATTGAATGAGCACTTATTATTGAATTATTTGCCAGGGTATAGTTTATTTCGACACAATTTAGGGTTTGAGTAGGTACCTACTTCATTATTGGCCATCGTTGAGCATTATTATTTTTTGAGATTTAATGTTGCTGCATGAATTTGAATTTTAGGGATGTTTATTTGTATGATAATGTTTTAATTTGATGGTTATTGTTACCATCAAATTAAAAAAGTCCAGGTAGATAGCTTAAGGTCAAAAAAAATATCGCACTTAAATAACACACCGGGAGCACTGTACTTATCGCAAGCGAACAGCAGAGTGATTGAAATTAGCTATGCCATCTCTAACACACTCCCTCCTGCTAATGGAATAAAAGAAACAGGAAAAACCTGGTGTACAACCCTTATCTTTGTGTTTTTTGTTTGAAAGTCCATGCCGCTCACTCAAAGGCTTGCCGGCCAATTATCAAACAATGTTATTCGTAGAAATATAGTCTTGCTTTTGTTTACTTGTTCAAAAAGTTTTATGACATCGACCAAAACACGCACCATAGTATATTATTATTTTAAAATTACATCAAAGTGTCGCTGAGATAAAGTGGTAACCTATAGCAAACTTATTGTTAAGGAAAGTTTTAAAATGAACTGTTTCCTAATTATTTTTACCCGACTACTGCACGCAAAGGAGAGTTATGTTTTCAGCGCGAATGTAACTATGTCTGTTTCTTGTTCATGGTAACAGGTAACAGGTCAGATGAGCTCTAAAATTAAATTAAATTTACTATGCGAAATAAATATGGATGTGATATAATTTCTATTAAATGGGTGGAAAGTTTTCTATTATCAATAAGCCATGGTCACCCTATCGACGTTTTCAAGCCGTACTAAAGATTCAGTGGTAAAGTTCCTTAAATATGACCCTAGGAGTTTTTGGCTCCATAGCAAGTGGACAGTTTAGCAAGTGGACAGATTCGCAACTGGACAGATTCTCAGGTGGACGGATTAGCAACTGGACAAGATATGTACAGTCCATAACATAACGATAATTACTTGTTGTTACACATATTGATTTGACGTTTTTTTCAACAAAAAACAGAGTAGGTAAAAGAAAGACACATGAGATGTATCTACCCATTGGCTAAGCTAGTGACACGATACGTATGCTGCTTATGTACGGGCGACGCATAGCTAGTTATGTAGTATAAAATAAATGCAACCTATTTTTGCATAATGAAAACTCTTTGATAACAACAAAAGCTACGATTGATAGCATTGACATTGATTGTCATTAATAAAGTAATGTTCATTTTCGTTAATAACAAAGTCAATTAGTTGTTTCGTTGTTATATTACTTAATGTTACTCAATAAGTTTAAATAAATAAAATTAAATATAGCGCTACAATGAATATTGCTAGTTCAAGTCAGCAAAAACCAAAACTAGTCTTTGTAGATGGACAGCGAAAAAGAGGCAAAGATCCGCTACATGGAACTGTTCTTTTATATGCTGGACATCGTTATAATTTTGCAAAGCGGAATAAATCGAATTATACGAATTGGAGGTGCAGCAACAAACGTGACTGTAGTACTTCTATTACATTAAATACTAATAATAATGTTATAAGAGAAGGCAGGCACTCGTGTGCTCTAAACTTTCGGCAGAATAGAAATGAGAAAATTTTATACAAATGCAAAAAGGAAGTATGTAGTAACATGGAGCCGATTCAACAAATATTTGAAAAACACTTTTATGAAAAAATAGATTCAGATTCATCAAAATCAGCAGATCATTCATTACCAACATTTAATAATAAAAAAGACACGTTATACAGACATCGCAAAAAATTCCTGTGTGTAGATAAGTGCAAAAGTGATAAATTAGAAGACATTAAATTACCAGAATGTCTTGTGAAAAATTTCTTTCTGTACGACGATGGTTTTGAAGACAAAATAATAGTATTTGGGAGTCCAGCATCAAGAAATTTAATTAAAAATGCAGATGAATATTACGGGGATGGTACATTCAAAATTGTACCTAAACCATTTTACCAACTTTTTACACTACATGTAGACATTACAAAAGGTAACGACTGTATCAATTTTGTACCAGTATTATACGTCCTTTTACCAAATAAGTCTCAGGATACTTACACAAGAATGTTTCGAATTTTGAAAGAACAATTGTTTGTTAACATAAAACATTTCAAGTGCGATTATGAATTAGCTATTGCACAAGCTGTAACATTTATCTATCCGGATGTTATCGTCAAAGGATGTTATTATCATTTTCAGCGCGCCGTATGGAAAAAATCAAAAGAATTAAAATTTTCTTGCACACAAAACGGTCGCAAATTGACACAATTGTGTACACAACTAGCACTTTTGCCCAGCACATTTATACCTGAGGGCTTTTTTTCAATAAATGAAATAGCTACAGATGATGAACAATGTAAAGCTTTTTTAAAATATTTCATAAATTACTGGATGAAGCAAATTACGACTGAGCAGTTGTCTTGCTATGGAGAAAAATTTCGAACAACCAACGCTGTAGAAGGCTGGCATCGTCGAATGAATGCCAAAATATCTAAAAACCATCCCTTTTTTTATTTTTACAGTTATTAAAAAAGGAATCAAATATTGTAGATACTAAAATAAACAGAAGTTCTTATCACTGTGAAGAAAGAAAACGTCGATCAAAGCAAATTTTCATTGAAAAGCAGATACAGAATATATTATCGGATTGCGTAAACAATAAAATTTCAGTTATGACATGCTTAGATCGCCTACGATCATTATCTCGAAGTTAAATTTTTCCCATTTTTTCAAAAGTAAAAGTTGTTTTTCATACTTAGTCGGTTTACTTTTATTTTACTTCAATAAATATTTTCAATGTATTACCTATACTTTATTTCATTTTGACGAGCTTCGTGGCACAGTGATCACCAGATCAGTCTGAGACGCGGAGGTCCCGGTTTCGATCAAGGTCATGAAAATAGTTTTTTTATTACATCACGCTAGGATGATGATGATATCTTCGGCGCTAGTTATATATTTATATAATTAATATATTACATTGCCCACGACTGTACTTTGTCCAGTTGCTAATCCGTCCACCTGAGAATCTGTTCAGTTGAGAATCTGTCCAGTTGCGAATCTGTCCAGTTGCTACGGAGCGGAGTTTTTTGTGCATCTTTAATCGTTTCTACAAATTTTAATCTTGTTTTTACAAAATACTTCAGACTTCCACGATGCTTTTTCAGCAAGATATCGACGGTAAAGTTCTTTTCTAACGTTTCGATGGCGCGGCCATGGGTTTTTGGTCTTACACCTCCTATTATGTATACCTATGATTTTTTATTATATTTTTACTAGTTTTTACAAATTCGAATCCAGGTTTTACAAAAAACTTCAGACCTCTGCTATGTTTTTCCAGTGAGATATCGACGATAACGTAATTTTATACCGGTCAATGGCGCGGCCCTGGTGTTATAAGCTTACAGCTTCTTAAATGTAAATCCAGGATTTTTTTCTATATTTTTACAAATTTTTTACATATCCAATCCGTGTTTTACCTAAACTTCAGGTCTCTGCAATGTTTAGTTTTAAAGATCTACGTGGCCGCGCGGTTCGCATTGTTTCAATGGCGCGGCCACGTTCAAACCCTTATAACTTTTTAACTATACCTTTTACAAATTTATGTTTTTAGGAATCGACTTTTACAAATTTTTACATAATCTTGGCATGGTTAGATGTAAGAAAAAACGCAGTGGCCGCGCGGTCGATACGGACACCCGACAGTTCATTCCACACTTTGGCAATCCAAGAGACACTATAGACGTGTTATTTTTTTTTAATTTTGTTATAACCCATGTGTCCTACGAAAATGTACGTAGATCAACCTTTCCAAATCTGTCACAAAATTGTAATTTAATCTGAATTCCATGCCTTCGGCATTAAATTGAAAATTCGTTGGGGAAATTTGGAAAGCTTATCTGCGGGCTTCGGTACCTACAATAGCGCGACATCATACTTCTGACATCCACTGACCCTGCGCTAGGCCAGCTTCGAGGATTATGGCTAAATCTCCTTTCCCTGGGCAGAGATTCATGGCCCTGCAGTGGTCTCATTAAAAAGGGCTGTGATTATAAGTCATCATGGTCATAATTTCGTATTATCGCCATAAAATTATTTCATCGATCGAAAGGCAATACTTTTCAGGAAAACACGTACATACCTAAAGCTTCTTAGCCAGCTGGAATTTCTAGTAGAGCCAATTTTATTTTGTCAATAACAATGAAATATTGCACTTGGAGCTGAGTTCAAGTTTTTCTAAATTCAACGTGATCCCAATTATGACGCATAGAGTAATAATGTTCACGGTCCATACAGTCTCTGACCTGTCAAACTACTTTTTGATAGGTATGTGAATGCATAAAGATGATTGCCATTCAAATGCTGCCTGTTTATATCTAAACTATTGGTGCAGACGGTTTAATTTCTAAGAAACGATATCGGGATTTTCATTTCAAGTGGATGGTAGGTACTAGTAGTCTATTGAGTAACTTGAGAGGGTAAAATTGCTTGCGGTTTCTAATATATTGGGTTGGGGAAAAAGTTTCTTTGCATTTTTTAAGAAACTTCAAAACATTTCTTAATATAGTTTATTGACATTTAACTAAAGTATGTATGTACCATTTTGTTTGATAACCTTTTGCCATTTTGTAGGTAGGGACATGATCCCATTGCTATAAAAATTTTGGGACCTCTCATCAAAATACCGCGACAAGTGGATTTGGCAGTCCTCTCGTGATGTTAACCTAACACTGCCTAAAGAATTCTGAAGAGACCGAAACAGGTGGAAATTTGAAGGTGCAAGGTCAGGACTATACGGCGGATGCATTAACACCTCCCAGCCAAACTCTCTTAATTTTTGCTGGGTGGCTATAGATGTGTGAGGTCTAGCGTTATCATGATGAAACACCACACCCCTTCTGTTGATGAATTCCGGCCGCTTTCTCTCAACTTCTTGTTTTAATCTCATAAGTTGTTCGCAGTAGAGTTCAGAATCGATAGTCCTGCCTGGTGGTAACAGCTCATAATGAATAATGCCCTTCCAATCCCACCGCACACACAACATCACTTTATTGCGAGTTAAGCCGGGTTTCGCCACAGTCTGTGAAGCCTGACCGGCCTTTGTCCACGACGTTTTTCGCAAGTTCTTGTAGTACGTGATCCACTTTTCATCACCCGTTATTAGTTTCTTCAAAAATGATTCGGTTTCGTTACGTCGTAATAAAGAATCACAAATGAGTTCACGGTTCATTAGGTTTCTTTCAGTGAGCTCGTGAGGTACCCAAATGTCGAACTTTTTTGTGTACCCAGCTTTTTTCAAATGCGCCAAACTATTTTGTGGTCAATTCCCAGTTCTTCGGCTACGTCGTAACTACTGATACGTCGATCTTGCTCCACTTTTTCAAAAATGGCATCCAAGGTCCCAAAATTTTTATAGCAATGGGATCATGTCCCTACCTACAAGATGGCAAAAGGTTATCGAACAAAATGGTACATATATACTTTAGTTAAATGTCAATAAACTATATTAAAAAATGTTATGAATTTTCTTAAAAAATACGAAGAAACTTTTTCCCCAACCCAATATAATGCGAAAAGACTTTTTTAATACAGTTGCTCAAAAAGTGGCGTATTGCAGGGACGTTTAGCGTTCGGGATGTGGGCTATTGCACACTCGTGCTTTTTCTTTACCTTTTCCGCACTCGTGCGTTCTCTTTCCCAAATGTCAAAATAATGTCTATTAAAAAGAAAAAATCAACCACGAAGTTTTTACTAAAAAAAAATTCATAGAAGTTTTTACGATTCATGCAAATATTTCTGAAAAGAACCTACTAATTTGTTTCAATATCAGATATAATGATTTGATGCAATGAGTTAGGTTAGGTTTCATTTCATTTTATCTCATTAAATTCATTTTCATTTCATGTCAATACAAAAAATCGACTTGGCTGTATGGGCATAGTTCCCTTTGCCTACCCAGAATGGGTAAACAAACAAAAAAAATCTCTGTTTATAATCTTTCACGGCTGGCGCCATTTTGTATATTTTGTAAAATTGCTTAATTTTTTCGCAACTGTATTAAAAATAGTCGTTCAGTACACGTGCGGAACCGTCATTGCAACTCGTTCCGACTGTCAACCCTCGCCTTCGGCTGCGCCTCGGCTCGTGTAGACATTTGTCGGAACTCTTTGCAATGACAGGCTTTCCGCACTCGTAATGAAATATACTATTTCTCCAACCTATTAAGTAAATGATTTGGAATTAACCGAACATGAGCTATTACTTGCACTATATGTTGTTTTAATACATTTCATGAGTTGTCAAAGATGTCAAACAATTGGTACAGAAGGCAGCAGATCAACCTGTCCAAATCTATCAAAAATTACTTATATTTTTTAGTTCAATTTTGAAGTCGGTTTTATTTTTATAGGTAGTCGAAGAATAAATAAATATTATACCTTCAATAAATTTAACAGGGGCAATTAGACTATACTACATTAGTATAGTACAGTCGCAAATAAAAACAAGAAGTAAAAGCAACATAAACTTTTTCAGATAATTACCATGAGTAAATAATATTTATTTTATTTTGTTGCATTAAATACCATCTCGCAAACTCTGTCGAATATCAATAATAACACGTTTTCCCTTGTTTCAAACAAAAATTATGGTCACCCCCAGTTACATAGTATGGCACAGAAAGAAATGCTCATATATTTTGATTAACTGCATTTAGAGTAAACGAACATTTGTGTTCTTCGTTCCAATCACTAAACGTTTTTTGAGATTCAAACTAAGTAGGTAGGCCTTTCAGTGCTGGAATGGGTGGTCCAGCTACCCGGAAGTTTATAAAGTTTCAACAAAATATTTTTGCCTATTACTTTCAAATGAATGAGCCATTCATATTTAAAACTATACAATGATAGGCACATATCCAATCACTAACGACTTTTTTAAATCCGCAGCTCTCAGAGCGATAACTATTGATAGATATATTGGCAGAAAACAAAGAGGGTCAGCCGACCGGATTATGGCCAGCTGGACACTTTGTTTCTGTGATTTCTATAAAAAATGTTGCATCAAATTGAATGAAACAACTTTGGATCTATTCACATATCCAGTCACTATACTTTTAATAAGAACTTGGTTCTCAATTTGATTTATGCGTAGGTAACTATGAAAATATTTCAATGTATTCAAAATATTTCGCGTTACGAGATCAATTCCTATCCATATGGGCCAGGTAAGTAGGTACAGTAAGGATAGCACTTCCTATCTATATACTATCTCGTGTCAAATCTGTCACTTGAGCTCAAAATACTTAGGGCGGCTTGCGTAACATTTGGTCTAAACAGAATTTAGTTAAATGAGTTTATCTTGCTAAGTATGTTTAGCCTAAATACAATTAAAAAGGTCTTGCTTACGTCCGTTTGGATGGTAATTTAACTAATCGTAGTTAGGGAGTCGGTAAAGCAGTTTCTTGCGTTCCTTTTGTACGTTTTTTTTTTCGTGCGTTGTACATTTGACTTAGAGCAAAATGGTTGAATTTCTTAAAGAAAAAATGCGTGAAATGGACCGACGAGCTTTCAACTGTCACATCAAGTCACACAAATTGTGTTGTGATTTGTGAAGTATTCGCGTGCTATTTCTCGTGGTCATTTTTATTGATAATAATTGTATTAGTTGAGTTCATTGATAATTACCATGGCAAACGAAACCTTCTGAAGAATTTGTCGTCCGTATACATTCCAAATAAGTCTGCTCTTTCAAACAATTCCCTCGGTCTGTTGATATATTCTATAATCTCCTCATCGTTGTCAGAATACAATTCCCACAAATCCATCTTACAAACTTCCTACCGAACTCTTTACAATCTTTTATAAAATAATAGTGAAATTTCTATAATCTCAAAATGATGACGCTCGATTGCTACTAAACGTATTTAGCGACGCCATGGAATTAATAAGTACTACGTACAACTGGAAGGCTTACTGTGCGTCTAAGCACGTGCCGAGTGAGAGGTCATAAATCTTGGTTTGTCCCTTTCTAACTAGTGTAACCATTCTTACCTGTATACATTGGACATTTAGATAATCACTCAATGCCTACGAATAAATTTAATAATAAATGACGTGCGTACTTAAGGCAAATCGGCCAGTGTGATGTGTGGTTTCAATAAGGTTCGAAGAAAACAATCCACAGCTGTACAGCGCACAGTTTATTTTAAGCCACAAAGTTTGTATAGAGGAGAAAATATAAATTTACTGAGTCTAGATACTATTAGAAGTGCACTAATGAAAGCAGGAGAAAGTTCTTATCACTTAAGGATCCTAGGGCGTGGATCCATCTCTACGGTACGGCGGCCCCGTATGCCGTGTAACGGCACGGCGCCGTTGCCAGTAAACAGCGCGGCACCGCACTGTGCCATGGCACCCACCCGCACTGTGCCATGGCACCCACCGCCGTGCACAGCACCGTACGGCACGGCGCCGTACCGTATAGATGGATCCACGCCCACACGCATGTACCTACTCATAGGTTCACGGATCGTAAATTTCGACTGGAGAGACGCGAGATTCGATGTCCAGTGCGGCAGCAGCGGCCGGCGCTCGGGCATCCAATTCGGAAACAAAGGATGTGTGGTAAATAAAACAAAATTAAATAGTACCAATATTTATTATTTATCTTTGAAATTATAATAATAATAGGATTCACTAAGCCCGTTATGGTTCTGTATGGCTTTAAACTATGAATTCTTGCTCCATATTTGCCAGGTCGTACCCCAATCTGTCTTACTGAGTATACCACGGCCTCCCCCACAATTCTTGCTCCCACAATATCACACATTTATTATATATGGACGACATTAAGTTATATGCCACAAACATTACAGATTTATTTAGACTCGTAGATATAACCCAAATATTCTCTGATGATATAAAAATGCATTGCATTTTTTCTTTAACTCCAAATCCGAAGGCAATCTGGAATTGTAAAAAAAAAATTTTTACTATAGTATTTATTTAGTTTGTTTAGATGTGTAGATAGATTTTCGCAAAAGATCAGTAATAAGCCTACAGACCAATAAAATTATTGAAAAACTACATTTATTACTTTATTAGAGAAGAAATCAGGGGACTACGAAACGTTAATTTAGGGTATTTTTCATACAGATCATTTAACGTTTAATATACTTATAATGCAGAGAGAGTTGTAAATAGTGAATTTCTTTGTTAAGTATTTAGTGATATAACAAGCTTAAATCCAGTACATAATTTAACAATGAAAATGTGGTCACCCTAGTTCCTATTTATGTCTAACTTACCTGTGAAAAGATAATCCACAGCCAGGATAAGATTCTTTTCCACACCCACTCACAGCACATATATTGTTCACCATTTTTACAATACAATTAACCAATATAAATCCAATATAAAGCACTTTTTGAAACCCAGAAAGGCAAACAAGTCAATACGACAACAAAAAGAACGCCATATTGTTTTTGTGGTGCCACACAAATATTACCATTTTACCAAGTGTTGCCTTACGTAAGAGTAATAAAACTCTACCAAAATATTGAAATGTCTCGTCGTGAAATAAAAAAGATTTATCTAGACCTACAAACTATTGCATTTTTAATTCGTATAATTACAAACATGCCGCACGTATTATTCATATACAAAATGTCATTATTTTCTGCGAAAGAACTTTTCTGGAATATACTACCTTTATACCAATAATATTTTACATGGCAATTGTGCGAAAGGGACACACCAAGAAAAAGTAAGTTTCACTTGAGCTCACTTCATTGAGTAGATATTGGTTATTTAAAAAAAAACTTTACTTGCATGGACTTATGGTTCATTTTGTTATGTTGAAAGTTTGCGAGTAATCCTTCCAGTTGTACGTAGTACCTATTAATTCCATGAGCGACGCTAAATCGCCATCTTTGGGTATTTAACTTTGACAGTTCGTTAAACGTGATTAGTGCCTAAATTTTTGTTGTGCAAGACGCTAATTATAATTAGCAGACTAAATGCGTTTACGTCGCTCTTAAACTGTATTTAACGACGATGCGCAAGCCGCCCTTAGTATAGGATTTTTATATTACTTTAACTTTACGGTAAGTTATTGAAACGGGCATAAATAAACTATCTCATTATCTTTCAGTGGGGCTTGTTACAGTTTACTTTCAGTAAGTAGCAAATGAACGTAAAATATAATTTCTATGGCAGTGTATTGCAAGGCAAATTCATTGCATTTACTCTAGCGGTAAAATAAAGAGTATACCTACTCAATTTATACAGGGTGACTGGTGACAAATTTTAGATATTGAAGGAGAGCACTCTGTACTATGTTACTATTTACTTACGCCTGAGTCAAACGCGGCACGTGACCTGGCACGCTACGCGGCACGCTGCCAACGCTAGCGTAACCATGCGTTGCGTAATCAATTCTTAAACTTTCGGTTAAGTTCACTCAGTAAATAATTAATATTTATTTTTTATTATATTTTTTCTCTTTATGTAGGTATGATCTCAAACTATCACGTCCTTGAATGTCAAGTGACCCACTAGTCACCCTGTATAACAAAAATACTTTACGGCCACCCTTAGATTGAATGATTAATCTTAGTGACTATTAATCTATGTTAGTACGACCGTTTAACGCAGTAATTAGGGTGACCATGACAATCAGTAAGTTGAAAACAATTTTTTACCAAGGAATTATTAAACAATGTTCGCATATTTTTGTCTGTTGTTATGTGCACCTATATAGTTCTAGCTTAACAGTAAGAAACACATATTTTCGTTTACAACTTAATATGTTTCACCTTGTATAATTGTTTGTTAAATCATATCATAGGCTTTGCTTTTTTATTCAAATGATCAGATTATATTCTTGAACAAACTTTGACAATGGCCCAACTTTTCTTGCCTTGAGGGCCTTCAATATCCAAACTCAATTCTTGTGGACCTTAAGTAGAACACCAATAGGTACAAACGGGAACAATAAAACAACAATTAAGATGTGCCGTTTGCTCACTCTTTATTACAATTGTTAATTCAATAGGTATATAAAAACAAAAATATTTTTGTAAAATATCACCAATACTAGTCACCGCCTCTGGCGAGCCCCGTGTTTTCGAACCAAATTGATCAAAATACTACTAAAGAGAACACTTGTCGTGTTCATAAATCAACAAAAACTGTTCACAATCAACAATTCATAAAACTATTTAACAAAACTGACTCTACGCTCAAACACGCTACTTGGTTACGCTAGACACTGAGGATGCAACACGAATCAAACGGTAATATATGACAACGCTGTGTTTCTTCATACAAAGTACGACGCTCGACAGTCGCGAGCACCTCTGCATAAATAAACGTTGGGCGGGGCTCGCGTTGTTCGCCGTACACACAAGGGCATCACGAAACATAAGAATCCCTCCAGAGCGCGGCATAATTTGTTAACCTACTACATCTAGACTGCTTAAACCTACCACTTATCTCTATGTACATACAATCTTTATTCAAGCGATTTAAAAAAGTCTTAGTACTTTATCATATTAATTTGAAAATTTGTTAAATGTCTTTGTAGTTATAACTCACTGAATCCACTCGCACCACTTTTTATTATGATTAATTTTTTTGATTTTATAATTTTTTTAACACAATACAATAACAGAATATTTAGCCTTGCTAAGTCTACTAAAATAATTACATAACTACGGTACAACCGATTTAACTTGTACGAGATCCGAGGCGGCCCCGCTAGCGCACTAGACCGGCCCCGCTAGCGCCTCGACCGGCCGCGCTAGCGCCCTCGACCGGCCCCGCACTAGCGGCGCGCCCCGTGCCCAAACGAATTGACAAAGTTAAACATAAACTATAAGGAATCACGTAAAGTAGGTGAATGTTTGTGCTAAAGAGAAACGTGTCAATACAAAAGTTTTATAAAACGTTATGATTTCTGTTTAGCATAAATATCCGAACAGTCGCAATTCGAGATCATAGGGCGAGGCCCCGCTCCGATCCTCCGCATCTACTCGATTACATGGCAAACACCGAATGTCTACAGACATCTTAGCTTTATGTGCAGTTTATGATTGCACGTTGCTGTTGACTCTAAATCTGTTCCTCCTCGACTCGTAATAAATCATAAACCACACATACTTACATTTCTACCTACATACATACTCATATAGGTGTCAATTACAAAACATGAAATATAGAATGAAGTGATCGCTGTACAGTCGCGCACACACGCGGTTCGCGACTCGCGCCGCTAGCCGCACAGTTGCATTCAACATCAGGCAGTGTTTAAGAAGATTTTAAAAATAGACTGATAGAAACGTTAAACCAATTTGATACCATAAAACTGTACGTAAAAACAGTCTTCATTCACATGTACTTTAAGAGTTAAATCGACTTTAATGTTGATGTTGACAGTTGCGAGGCAAGAGGTTGCGCCACGAGCCGTGTTTACAGTAGGTATTATTGGTTAATTTGTACTTTATCATTATTTGAGTGCGATCTAGCGCGGGAGCCGGCGGCGGGCGATGATTCGTTCTGTAGGAGCGGCCATCGCCAGCGATCTACTCGCGTCCTACGAAGATGTCTATACCCTGGAAAATAATGAAACTAAGTAAAACGACAGTTCCTGTGTTTAGGTTTAAGTTTGGGGAAGAAAAAAAATAGTGATAGCGGTATAAGTGAACGAATAATTTTTTTGAAAACAAATTATAGTTGGTAAAGATAATATTTTGACTCACAAAATACTTTAGAAGTTTATTTCTCATTTCTAGTATGCTTTACGTCTCTTTTTTTCTCTCTGTAGCCGTTTCAAAGTCCTAGGCATGTTTGACAATTAATTATTTTCATTAAAGTTACTGTAAAAATAAACTACACGCCTCAAATTCGCGTAGGTACTTATTTGTAAACTGCTTTAAAATTTTATGCTAAGTGAATGAAAAAGTACCACTTAATTCCAATCATTCTCATTCAATACCTACTACAAAGATTTAACTGGTATTTCTTTTGCCATTTCGAACTGTCAGTTTACTACATTTAATGGTTTTACATTTGTTTAGGATTTAGGTAGGTACGTTGAGATTTTCTTGTGACATATTTTCTTTAAAAAACAAAGAAGAGGTGAAATTTTCTGGTCAATCAATAAATAAAACTTTCAGTTAAGTAATCTATGAAACGCGATACATACTAATGATCAACAGCAGTCCAATTTCACTCTAGGAAGCCACTATGGGTGCAACAATATAATTGTTAACAAATGATCGCCCGCGAAATACCGAAACTCCCATGCTGTATCATTTAGACATAAATCTTACACGACAAAGTTATCTAAACAAATTTAATTACACAAAGTTCAAAAATAGAAGTACTAATAGTGTTATTGAAATAAATACATAGCAGTCAAACATTTCAACATTAAATATTAATAAGATCTTAAATATAATTAACTAACGATTTTCACTACATTGAGGATATAAAGCTTGACATTCAGACAACAGTGTTTCTATACAAGGTATTTCTTTCAATAACCCTATAGCCTTTGTTACATTGTGAAAAGTTTCATCTATTTTCTATGACAATTACAACGGAAACATTGATTTACACAATTTGCTCAGCTAAGTAACTGGCAGGTGTCGTTACACAGTTTTGGTGTCCATGGATGGATTTTTAGTTTTCGAATTTTATTCCTTACAAAAATCTCTAGCTATCCATAAACCATTCGAATGTGCCAGTCATTCATTAGTACCTTTCGACTCTGGTGAAAATCCATTCATAAAAATTGTCTAAAATTCGAAAACCTTCCATAAATGTTTATAAACGTGGTAAAATCGGGCGGTTTGTCGCTGGTACTACAGTTGAGATCTCGACGGTGGCCGCCGACGCGTCGCCGCGCTGACAGTGACAGCTGTCAGAGCGACAGTGACAGCCGCGGGCGAGCCGCGACCGCCGCGGGGAGGCGTGTATACACACACGCCGCGAGCTAACCACCGCGCCGTCTGCGCCGAAACATCGCATATCTGAAACACGCAACATTACTTGTTTAATCATCAAACACTCTACAATGAAAACCGTGAATCTAAAAACAACCTGCAGATACTAAGTCATGATTCGTGAGTTTATCTATGTAGGTAGGTACAGTAGAATCCGTTTATTATGACTCCGCTTATATTGACCAACCGCTTATAATGACGTGTTTACAAAGTGAAGTTTGGTTTTCATATTAATTATATAACTAAGTTGGATATAATGACTTCGCCTATAGTGACATATCGCTTATTGTGACCCTTTTTATCAAATTTTGTCCGCTTATAGTGACCGACCGTATGATTTCTAACACCTTTAGCAGTGTTCGGGAGAGTCACGTTATACCCAGAGCTTTTCGGCGCGTAAAAGGTTTTTTTGATTTGAGTCTCAGAGCGTAGATTTACTTATTGAGTCTACTTATTAATATCTTTGATTTATCTCTATTGTATTCCTTTCTATTAAAATAAATCACATCTAACTTAAACAGTTTATTTATTCTTGCAGTGCTTTGTATGACATCCGTTTAGTATGACTTGTTTCTTATTCCCTTCGATGTCATTATAAATGGATTCCACTGTATTGGCATCATGTTTATTTACAAAAAAGCAACTTCGCTATCTGATATCAATAGTGGAAAGTTTATATTAGTCGAGAGTATAATTCGATGCTGGACATTACGAATTCATAAATTGACAGTGATCAAACCCTAAAGTATGGGCATACATAACATGTCACTTAATATCCCTAATGAAGCTGCTCGTGAAGTGTGTCGAAAAAGATCTGTACCTATGTTTTATACAGGGTGTTGAGGGTGTTCGACACCTTGTACATAGCTAATGCCTTCCTAAACCTGGTAGTTTCATATTCGACCTCGTCGTCAGTACATGAGGCGAAAGGAAGGTAATAGTGTTAATGGCGCCTTATACTCCATTATGGCAAACAAAATTATACGGAATAAAGATAGTTTCGGCGCCAACACTTAAGTATGTATGGTAGTGCATCTTGGGTATGGCAGAAGAGACATGAAAGCAGGATTAATGCTGTAGAAATGAGAGCTTTGAGGAGCAGGTGTGAGCTTTGAGGAGTTCAATTGAGTGATAGGGTAAGAAATAGTGAAATAAGAAAGGCATTGAAAGAAGATGTACTTAGTAACTAAGATTGAAATGGGATATGCTATAATAGTGTGGTGCTTTGGACATAGAAAGGAAGAGTGAAAGTAGATTTACGAAAGAGGTGTACAGAACACGAATGGATGTTGTTGTCGGAAGGCCCCGCTCTAAGCGAACGTATGCCGTACGCAAGTTGGCGACATACCTACTTAAAAATGGTTACAAGGAAACCGTAACCGCTGAACATGTATGCGGAGAGGAAGCGAAAGTAGTATGTCTGGATTGTAGCAATTGACATTCCCCTGTCTCTGGCTATCCTAAAGGGAGACAGGCGTGATGTTATGTTTATGAGGTGCAATAACTAAAATCAAAGTAAGAGAATTTTTAAACGTTCGGCTCTTCAAACGAGTCACTTTTAAAAGTTTATTTAATTAACTCTTGGGCAAGAGATGAACTAAAGATACCAGAGTGGTTTTCATTACATAGAAGGTCTCCTTTGGTTTCTTCTTTTATCCTTTCCCAAATATAGATATTACCGAGTATAATATGTCCATAATAAATTGTGGATTGTGAAATGTACAGAAGCCAGCAGATCAAGCGTTACATTACCTGTCAAATTTCCCCAAACAATTTTAACTTAGTGTAGAGGGTATAGAGTTCAGATTCAAGTAAATTTTTTTGACAGATTTGTAACGCTCGATGTGTTGCCTTCTGTACATGTCGTCGGTTTATTAGATTAATTAAAGAAGACTTGAATCACATCCAGAATACCTAATATGACATAAGCAATAATTAATGTGAATCATTTTGTCGCCGATTGGTGTGGAGATCCTTTTTAGGGAGGACTTTCATGAAAGAATGATGACCAAGTAAAGTGGTATGAAAAAACCTTATTCAAATTATCTCCATGTGTCCATAAAACTAACAATTTAAATGGATATTCATGACAAATATCTCTTGGTGAGATAACCTTCCTTAAGAAAGATAAATAAATGTGTAATTTATACCTTTATGCATAAAATAATTCAATGGGATCGCAGGGAGTTTCGACCAAGTTTCTTTCTATTGGCGAAAAACGATCATAAATCCATCGAATTAAAATTTATTCGTAATATATTATAGATTTCAAGCATTATCTTATCTATGATCGATTACAGAATTTTGATGATTAAAAACTGCATTACTTATTTACATATTTATTTATCTAAGTACCAAACTGCGCAAGGTGCGTGGAATACCTACGTTCAGATTTAAAAGTTACGCCTCTAAACAGAGGCTATAAATATTTTTTGTAGGTATGGGAAAAAAAAATTTGAAAACTATTAATGTTGTTGGGATCGATTAAAAGATTTTTAATGCAGCAAAATACTCTACGATATTTAAGGTACTTTCACTTGATGTGCAAGGCTTGGGACGCCCTGTAAGTATTTATATTGTAGGTTCCCTTGTAGTTCGCTACATGGTGTCTCATTACACAAGCTTTGCTTCCTTTGACACCATGTAGTTGTTGTGATTGCCTGAATGTGTATGGTATGGTAGTGATGAAGGGTGAGGAGTAGGTACCTGCGGCATCACCAGCAGAAGACGGAGAGCTCGCCGGCCGCGCCCCCCGCCGCGCGCCACGACCGCACCCCCCCGCCCACCTTCAGCTGCAACACACAACGTCACACTTAGCCGGAGATTCATAAAACAGTAAAATAAGAAAGACATGCGAATAGAATGAAGACGTAGTGAGTAAGATTGAAAAGGTTATTCTAAGGTGGTTTGGACATTTGGAAAGGATGAGTGAAACTAGATTTATTCAAGAGGTGTACAGAGCATGTTTGGATGGTCATGTCGGAAGGGGCCGCCCTCAGCGAACGTATGCCGACCAAATTGGCGACATTTTGAAAAAGGGCCTAGTGAAAAGTACCCGCAACCGGCGATCATGTATGAAACGATTAATTAAAGTGGAGGGAGAAAAGACGTATGTCTGGATCGGAGTAGTTAGCGTTCCTTAGTCTCTGCCTAGCCCAAAGGCCGACAGGCGTGATGATATTATGTATTATACTGCCGATCATACAGCTGAAAATTGTTAAGTAAAAGGTGCTAATGCAAGCGACATCCGCTCAGTCATAGGACCCCTTCAAGCCTCGTCTGGCTTGTGACTTCTCTTCATATAAGTGCTGTCGCCAAATATCCTCGCACCGGCGCCCGGTTCCTTCTTAAACCGTCTGCTATCATCTTCGACCATCTTCACGAACCATCATGTATAATGGAGTTCAAGCCCGAACTGAGCCACCCATACAAAATACACACACACACACACATAACATCACGCCCGTCTTCTTTTGGGGTAGGCAGAGACTAAGAAACGGCAACTGCTCCAATCCAGACATACCTCTTTCGCTTCCTCCACGTTCGTCAATCGTTTCATACATGACCGCCGGTTACGGGTACTTTTAACTAGGCCCTTTTTAAGTATGTCGCCAATTTGGTCGGCGAACGTTCGCCTTTGACGGCTCCTTCCGACATGTTTTTTTTTTATATTGTAAGGATAGGACGTTTGTCTTCCATGCCACCTGATGGAAAGTGCGCATGAAGACTATGGTGTTACACGTCCATCCACGAGAAACCTATTCACTCGACACTTAAAAGTTCCAGGACTGTAGTGGTCAGGAAAAACAAACGAAGGCAGATTGTTCCACACCTTGGCAATCTGTACCAAAAAGGAACTATCGAAGCGTTTTGTTCGACTTCTTGGTAAATCCACTATATGGGGATGGAAGTTCTGTCTGCGTCTGGTAGTCCGGTGGTAAAACTGGGTGCATAAAAGTGATATTGGTCAGTAGTTTGTGTTAAGTTTTGACCACGTAGGGTGGCTTAGAACAGCCCTGGGCGCCGCTGGATAAGCGTGTCGTTAAGGCGACTAATCCGAGTGACCCCCGCTTGTAGGTAGGACCCCTCCAGAGCTCGCCTGGCTAGCGACCACACTTCATATAAAATCTGCCGCCAAATATAACCGCAACGTGATTTGTTCCGGCAATATTTCGACCTCATCTGCACTTACCATCAAGTGAGATTGAGGTAGGGTTGCCAGCCATACTGTTTTTAACAGTATTATACTGTTTACTGTTGAAAAATACAAAATACTGTTTTCAGCATAAAAAGTTAAACACTTTATATGCTAGACTTTAATTAATAATTTGTGCCAGAAGTTCTAAAAATATGTGTTTAAAACATTAAATAAATTGAATACTGTTTATTTTTCCAATATACTGTTTGATATTCTTTTCAAACTCAAATATGCTTTATTTCTAGAAAAAAAAATTGGGAACCCTAGATTGAGGTCAAACCCCGTTTAGTCAACAATAAAATAATAGTGAAATTTGATTTGTGGATGTTGTTACTATGATGTTATACAGAAGGTATTACAGTGGGCATCTAGTTATGTTTTATTTCCGTACATTCCCTCGCTTAGCCTAGCCAATCTTATCTTATTGCGTTATTTAATTTCTCAACCGACTAACTGTAGATTAGCTGTGCGTTCGTTTATTATGATTTATTCAGATAATCCTGCGAATTTTATAAAACGTGAATGTTTATGAAGCCCATTTACTCAGAAACGTTTTTGCACATGAGTCGAACGAAGCCCGTAATAACAAATACCTTTATCCTGTTGTTTTTTCCTCCTGTTCACGAATAAAGCAGGATCAGCTCGAAGCTAAGTTGAGTCGTTAAAACACTAATCGATACCTGCTTTCCGTTCCTACTTGTTTATATTGTTCTTTTTAATCCTTGACTAAACATTTTAGTCATTCGACAGCAATTTTGCGTTATGATAAGTTATAACTTAGGAGGACAACCTAGCTGGGTTGCGTTTTCTTTTACGACGCGCTTCTCCAGCGGTGGTATTCTAGTATGCATTATAGGGAAGGATATTCTATGTGAATATAAAGATCTTCATAAGGTCAACTATCAAAAATCTACAGTACCTCCGTACCTACTCTCTACAGTTCATATTCTAGTCTAAGTATTACATTTGTAGTGATAAATTTATGCTTCTTTAAATGTAAATGTTCTATTTGATATTTAGTACCCCTGGTATATACAAGCTATGTTTAATTTGGGATATGTTTCCGCTGTTTGAAAATGTTTCATTATTATTATTGTTGACAGGTATGCATCTGTTGTACCTCTAATAAATGAGGCACAAAAGAGACAGCACAGTTGTAATAAGCTTAAAAAAGCGTTTATTTTAAAACTACTTCAGTCTTGTCGAGTCTTGAAACTTATGTCTTTAAAGCAGCATTAATGGAATTCCTCACTCGGAGCATGAATATCGTGCAGCCTAATATGGCAGCCCCGGCGAGGCCCGCCAGCAGACTCCTATTCGGAAAAAGCAAACTGTGTTCGCAAACAGCCGAGAGGTTCGAAGTAACGCGGCGCAGGAGTGCGCGAGGAATGCACTCAATGAGACGCCATTCAAGACGAGCTATGGATCGGTCGCAAATGCTCACTATTATGTCAGATATTACTTTAAAATGACACCTTCCGTACAAGTTTGTGAGTTAAGTATACCAGTATATAGAGTACCAAGAGAATTCAAAAACATTGTAAAATTATAGCTGAATATTAAACCAAGGCACTTAGCCAACTTGTAACTGTCACTCAAATAAAGTAGATAACACATTTGCAAGTTTACTTCTATCCAGTTAATTACGACAAAAAAATCGATTAACATCAATAAATTATGCTCGACCGGATACTTTGCTATAAATATGCCATACATCGCATACAGCCAATAGCGAACTGGCCGAACCGGCATCACTTACGAAATTACCTGTCCATTAAATTAAACTTGTTGTTTTCTAGTTGGACATAGACTTTTATATTTTCTATCTTGCTCTAATAAAATTGACCTGAAAGGTACCTCTGTAGATAATAACCCCAGTCTTTAATCGTAATCTTATGAAATTATAAACAAAAATATTTGTATTTAGTCTCAAAATGTGATTTGATAACGGTGACGTCGGTGACCCGTACACCTGATACCTGTTTAAAACTGATACCATATCAAAAAAGCTTAAGCTATCTATTGGATGCACCACAAATAAACACAACTTCTTTGTTCCTTTAGATATACGATAGGTACGTTGATTATATCATTTATCCTTCTGAATATAGGTAATCATGTACCTACTTAGATATAGAAATAACTTCGTACAAAATTTAGAAATCTACAATTCTTGCCGCGCTGTCTCCAGTCGCATTAATACGGCTAATGTAGCCAGCTAGTGGAACAATAATGTGCCTACAATTATAGTTAAGTGACATTATCCATTCACAAATGACAGCTTTTTAGAAACAGGGGGTCGTTACCAGGTGCACAACTAGCCGGAAAGGAACATCCCAAACAGCTGGAAAATCATTTCTATTTGCAGACACAGAAACCCTCGTTATGTTATTATTATTGAATATCGTTGCACCAGGCCGCTTTACAAAGTAGTTACGCTAGCTCATACAATGTGTCGTCAAGGCACAACATCTGACTACCACCTCACTTGTTTCAGAAGCTAATTGAGCCTTAGCAATCGCCTGAAGGATATAACCTTTGTTAACGATTTCGTCAATGTTATCAACATGAACTCAGCGTTTAAGCAAACAAACTACGAAACGCCTCAGACTTCGTATCCATCGCTTATCAAGAATACGCTGCGCTTATCGCCAACATAAAAAGGGAAAAAAAACATAAATGGCTTATAGTAAACCAATCGCTTCTGGATCCTTCTGAAGAATGTGAGGAGTTCTTAAGTCTCGATCTGTTCTTAGACGAATTGTTCGGAAATCATGCGCAAAAATGTGAATCTCATTTCGAAGATCACTTTAGACAAAGGACATAAACTATATTACGATATATATTTACGGTTTTCGATAGGCTGATACCCGCGAGCACCGTATACAAAACTATCAGGACGGACACATTTTTGCAACATATTTACCCTATTCGCATCTTTTAGTCCTCGCTAAATATGATTCCAGTTGCAAGGCTTTAAAGGCATCGGTATATGAGTATTAATGCTCTAGTAAAATCATTCTATTGTATAAGTATTATATTTTGTTTTTAAAGGACGACACGAGTTCAGTGAAAAGTATTATTTATTACACAGCTGTTTTCGATTGAGATGCCAAATAAAATGAGAAAAAAGCGGTGAAATTTAGGTTCTAAAATCAGGCGTAACTTTGAAACGTCGACATCCGCAATCATAGTTAAATTAGTTATCTGTCGTTGGTAGTAGACAAGAGTTGATAGAGTGGGACATTTGACCTTTTAATGAGTATGTTTGGAAACATTTCCTACATTGAGAGTATGATACTGTATCAGCTAATTAACCCTAGATGCGTGGCGTAACGCGACCTGCGCAGTCGCCGCGCCGCCGCGCCGCGCCGGTCAGACTGCGATAGAGATGTTATATTAGGATCGAATTTTCATACGCCTGTTAACTAATATAACGCTTTATCAATAGCATGGTGTCATAACTGTTACTAGGTAACAGTCAAATAACAGTGAGAGTTTCTGATCAAGTTCGTAAAATGTACTATATTCATTCTATTATATTATAATATAATGATTATCGCGCGCTTTGATGACTGCATGCAACGCTCAATGTTCTTTGACTGTTATTGAATAACATAATAAATAGGTAAATGTTCGTATTACCGAATATAGCATTTCTGCCGTGTAACTGTTATGTATTACTGATATGAATATATTAGTCACACCTCTAGACTGCGATACAGTGCGGCTGGGTCCCGCTGTGGCTTGGTTATTGCTCTCCTATCTGTGACTTATGTGCCAAATTATACAGGTACATATACAAGTAAAGGACTGGGATTTCAATCAGCAATTTTAGGCCTTAGACACAGTTCAGTTAATTATAATGTTCTTTGATTAAAGATTTAAAAAAGATGTATTATCACAAGTATTGTCCTTAGGGCCGTTTTTCAAAAGCAGATCCCTTAATATAATATATATATAATGTAATGCAAGTTTTTACTAATTAAATTATTTATCATAATTTAAAGATAACTTTCGATCAATTCTGATTGATAAAGTCAAGTAGGTATGTTTACCATAGCGTACCGATTTAAGAACATAAACCGACGCTTCGATTAGAACCGATTATCGATTATTACTGCAATTCTAACGAAAATAGGAAGTTTAGGACATGGTTTGAACTTATGCAAGTTTATAAGTAGAAAAAGGTACAAGTTATAAGCAACAGACATGGTACCTAAAGGTAGAGATTCAATAATGATATGCACGGGCACATACCGGGCGCGAGGGGGCCCCGTGCGCAGCGGGAACGCCGTAATAACCGCCGCTTAGAGAAAGTTTTGATACGCCGTCTTAGATTGCGAACACGAACTTCCTCCGGAGCGTATTCGCTTTGTCCTGTACGTCACGACGAAATGTCGTGTGACTCATAAGTCGCAGCGACGCTACTAGACAAGACTAGCTAGCCCCGCGGTTTGAGTCGTCTCAACCAGAGATCGGAATGAAAAAAGAACTGTATTTCAGACTACGTCAATCAAACTGTAAACTACCTCACAGCATTCTCATACAAGTTACACGTTAATTCAACCGCGTCTCATTGAATTGGGAAGTTCAGATCAAAAAATATCCAAGGATGTAGATCAGTACCTGCTGCATCTTATCAAAGTCTAGCGCCGGGCGGTGGCGGCGAGGTGGCGCGAGCGGCAGCCGGCGCCGGCGCGGCGAGGCCGGCGGCGGCTCGGCGGCAGCCCGGGCCGGCGCCGCACCCGCCGGCCGCAGCGCCTCCACGGGCGGCCACGTGCGGAACCGCACCGGCGTCTCCACCTGCGCACACACACGGCAAGTCAGCGATGGAGTCGCTACGATCATATGTAGTAAATTAGTATCAGGTGCAATATCAAAAAATGTCTGTGATGATGTATTGGTTATTTACAAAAGTCAAAGAATTATTTGATACAAAGGAAAGATGAGACCTAACCGACAGCAATCAGGTTGCTAGGTCGCCGGCGGGTACCTTGGTGTCGTCGTCGTCGTCGGAGTGCCGCGGGGAGGGCTGCGCCGGCCAGCGCCGCTTGTGAGGCGCGCCGCCGGCCGCCGGCGAGCTGGCGCCGCGCCGCCGGCCGACGCCGCCCGCGCCGCGCGCGTTGATCACCTGCGCACACGCAGCCGCTGCAGCACTCGCGTCCCCCGCACCCCGTGCCCCGAACACTTCGCCTCCGAATCAGGCGGACTGCTGACCTTCTCTCGACTACAAACAGTCCGTCTGATTCGGGCGCGGATTGGGCGAAGTCTTATGTAACGCGACTAAGTTGTTAGTCAAACGATGGCATATAAATGGTTTATGTTCATTACTCGGTTCTCAAAATAACATTCTCTATGAAAAATTTTCGGTACTGAACATACGCTTAGTAAAAGTAGTCATGATCCGGCTCGAAGGACTGAGTATTTTTAACCGATATACAATATTTTTGCGTAATCAACAGTATTTTTGCTGGAGTGGGATGATATTAATACTGTATTTTAATTAAGTGTTCTTAGAAATAGCACTTCTTAAATTACATACAAAATTCCTGGCCTCCTCATTTAACAATTTTTACGACACTCTAGTCAGAGTTAAAATGAAGCTGTTAGAGTCATTTTGAAATGTTTGTCGCCTTTCGAAACAAAGGCCCAAGTCAATGAAAGAGGACATCATAAAAAGCAGTCTTGCAATAAATATTATAGCGAGCGCGGGTCGGCGCCGGCGGCACGAGATGACCGCTCATACATTATTAAGCACCGCGACGACTCGCCTCGCGCGCTCGCCCCAGCCTCGCCGCTAAGCCGGCGGCGCGCCTCGCGGGCCGATAAATACTCAAAAGATGACTTTCTGTGTCGCCGGAAAAGACACGGCCTGCCTGCATTGTCTGATGATGACTTTGAGGAGACGCATTTAGATAGCTGACATTAACCGTCTTTGTATCAGACGGTTTCATCGACATAGCCCGTGGCTATCAAGCTAATTGTTCATCGTTGAATAATTCAGTTTGTAAATTGAAAACAGGTATCTTCCAGGTACAGGTATTGTATTTAGATGGAAATAAACGAAATTGAAAGACCGCAACCGTAATGTAACGAAATTATCTGTGAAGTTTTGTAGTTTGTCGCTTTATCTACCTTTCTACAAGATAGTAGAGGGTAATGGCGTTCTAATCAAGATAGCTCCCAATATAGAGTATCAAACTTCCTTTGATTAGATTAGACTCTTGCTTTATTTACTTGATAAGAGTAAAATTTACTATCAACATATATCTGTATCTTCCGTTTGCTATAAAGATACTTTCGACGATCCAGCATGCGAGCAGTAGTATTATAAAAACGTCCACAAAATATTTTACGACAGACATTAACAACACACTCTTGAAACTAAACAAAAGCATAGCGCTTCGAGTGCTCGCGTCAGCTCAACAAGAAAATGTGAAGCTCACAAAAAGGGCACTGGAGCTGAAGCGCCGCCCGACCCCGCGGCTAGATGGCGCTGCCAGCCATTTACACTTTCCCGGCACAACCCCGCCGCGCCGCTCGCAGTTGCGGGTACTTCCAAATTATATAACATTATTGCAGTTGCAACCGTAAAGATACTTTCTAACTTACCTACTTAGTAAGTCAATGATTTTTGACCTTTTCTACGTTCTATGTAGCTGCGGAGTGGATTATTATTCAACTAGGCATAAAATCCACAATCACAACAGAAACTACCTAGAAATTAACGAACTAATTATGTAGCAGCTTTTCTATAAAACGCTTTCTACGCCATTAGGTACTTGTAGTTATTACGCCGCGCCGAGACAGTTATCTCGTGGATTAACTTCAAAATTCTTTTAAACATAATTCAATTTTTAATGAAACTCAGAGAAATGTCAAGAATGAAGGTAGAACGCGATGAAATAAATAATGCTTCATGGAAACGAAAAACATTTAATTATAACAAATTTCGGATTTACGAAAGTGAGTTTAATGAACAGGGTAAATATAATACAGGGTAGTATAATACAGTAAAAAAAATAAAACTATAGAATTTTTCTAAAAACTTATAGGTACAGATTTTTATTAAAGAAGCTGCTGTGGCATTTGAAATACCTAATTTGTAACAACAATTAGGTACTTCTAATGATGTCGAACGAAGCGTAGTAGTAGGTACGAGTTGAAGAAAACGTTAAAAATATACCTAAATACGTGACACAGTTAGTGAAAAGACACTATAACCAGTGAGTTTACTTTATTTACAGCTATAAGCTAACATTAAAAGCTCAATTGAATTTTCGTATTGATATCTACATTTTCTGCAAATGCGAGCTGAGTGAAATACATCTGTAAAATCAGATAGATTCCTTATATCTACAGTAGTTACGTCCAGCGATGTCTGACAGTTGGCGCTATTAGCAGTGCTCGAGTGTTGTCCGCTTAGCTTAGATACTGATTTTCTAGGTATTAGTAATTCTGATTAAATAATAACAATCATAATAAACTCACTTTGATATCCCATTAAATAATTATACAGATTTACAAAGAAAATCATCTTTAGTCATTACGTAGAGTAAATAAATTTGCATACCTTATTATTAGATGATATCTCATAAAGTAACGATAATTATGTGGTAAAGTACAGTTCACTAATGGTAGATACTGGTGCTGTAATGGCGGACAATCTTAATCGAACTTTAATTATCAGCCAGGTCGACGCTGTTCCAACTAAATGTACTATGACGTGGTCGTGTTCATGTATATTCTAGAAGCAAATGGGAGGTGTACTGTGATTTAAAGTTAAGTCTAAACTAAGCTTAGTTTTACAAACAACTAGAACGGAAAAGAGTTCTAGTTAGACAGCCGTGACTAACAGCTATAGCTTTATTCCATTTTTTAGAGTGTTCTGCAATTATTTGCTCTTGACAGTACTCTAACCAGATTATGAATATGAAATAAGGAACAATAATCTAATATAAGGTTTTGATTTTCGCATAAGCAACTATTTTAAATAATATATATTTTAATATATAAACTTTTACAACCATAAATTAGGACACATTAAATAATAATGAATAAAATCTCCAGACAATCACACCAACTACATGGCCTCAAAGTAAGCAAAGCTTGTGTTATGAGATACCATGTAGCGAACTAGGGGGGAAGCTAAAATATAAAATACCTACATATATGTATAGATAAACACCCAGGCCAGGAACATTCTTTTTCTTGTTCCGAGCGGGCATCGAACCCGCAATCTCACGATTGGCGTAGTACCTAGCGACTAGACAACTGCACCACGGAGATTCAGGATTCAGATTTCTATGAGATAATATGACAAAATCATATGCCCAGAAGGTGTGAGTGAGACGCACACCCACAGTGTCGCATCTTGCTTCACCAGGCAATGTGCTCCGTGTCGCCCTCGCGCGGTGCAGCTTGCTACATCACGTCACAGGCTTTTGTTGAGAGCACTTTGATACTTTGGAAAGGGAGAGCGCCGCTGGAGTACCTCCGGGGTTAGCAGATTGCATATTTTTTATTTCGCAGAGCGCAGTTTGCAGCTACCGTTAAAATTTTGCCTCTATTTTATTTAATTGTATTTGACAGTATTAGTTCCGTTTTGCTTTGTTTTTAGTGTACATTGAAGTGTGGATCTATAGCTACGTACATATAATACGTACATAGGTACACAGGTACATATATAATAGAGGTAAAGGGTTTGTGTGTTTGAACTCGTAAATCTCGGAAACTAATAGTGGCATTTAAAAAACTGTATTTAAAAAGTTACGAGGGCAAAACCGCGCGCCACTGCTTGTAAATTTACAAACCTACACCTTCTAAACAATAATTCACTGATTTGTTATGACTTTCTCCTCGCTGTGCCAATACAAGCACTTTTGATGACAGAGGCATCAATGTCGAAGATTAAATAAAGCTTAGATAGAGACAAGATATGGTAAGAAAAACTGTTAAAGTATAACTTAAACGACAGAACAGCGTTTACTAAGATGTCAATATTAATATCGGTACTAAAAATACTTTCTACTATCTAAAGTGAGTGGTCACCCATATATTCAATTAATTGTTGTGCATTAATTGATTAATTGATGTGCATAAGTAAGTGAGCATCTTTTTTACAATTCCAAGGAAAAACACAAACCACGGATTGGTTCAAGCTTATGAATAGAATCGAGCTAAAGTTGTAAAATAAACTTTATTAGATACGAAGTAAACATTAAAATGCTGTAATACCGGCGAGTGTGTCTATTACGAGAGTGCTGATAAAGCCAAGTACGTAACGTGTCTGTAGGTACGTTGCGGTTAAAAATATCCAGTGATAACAGTCCTCCCGTTGCGTGTGTCACGGTGACAGACGAAACAATATAAACATAACTTTGACGACCGGCTGGTGTTGCGGTTACATACATTGCCTTCTATGCCAGAGGTCCTGGGTTCGAATCCCGGCGGCGGCGGCGGATATTTGTGTGATGAACACAGATATTAGTCGTCAATCATGGATTAAGTTTATTCTAATAAAAATATGTATTTATTCAATATGTATGTTTATAGATTTCTTATGTATATCAGTTATCTAGTATCCATAACACAAGTTCTTTAAGAAACTAAATTTGGGCTAGATAATGTTGTGGGACTGTCTGAAATATTTATTTATTTTATTTATTTGAGTTAAATTTTGCACTGACGGGTTAATAAAACGCTGTGATTACGACAGGGCAGCAATTTTTTGAAGAATAAGGTACAGAAGCCAGCAGAAAATTTGTGCTATAAGTAATTTCTAGAATAAAAAATATACCAAAACCGGCAACACAACAATTTCATTGTAATTATTTGCAATTAGGTCTTGCTGCATACCTTTCTGCCTTCTTTGTATGTTTAAAGTATATCACAAAAAAAGTAGGTATAAAATTAGAATCCGATATACCTATATGTAACATAAGAATTGTGAACAGCATTGTAAGGTGAATCAAATTGATACAGTATTCTAAGAATTGGAGTATTATTTCCGAGCAGGCACGATAAAGAGTTAAGCGCCGCTAATTGTGACTCATTATTCAAACTGAACACGTCGTGTTGTGTTACTTACTAGCAAATGCCATTTTCGTTTTTTTTATTAAACTAGCAGTTTTGTCGGGTCTACCCGCGTTGCCCACTGATCCCTCGGGAACTTCCTTTGTTATTCCTGGAATGTAGCTTTCTAATAGTGAAAGATTTTACTAAGTTCATGCATGATAAAAACTGCAAATATCTAATCTTTTCATTAAGAAATGTAGCTCTGAAAATTTTCTTCGTGTTTATAATGAAAATCATAAAGGAATACCAACTTAAAGGGAACTCAATTGAAGATATGAAGTTGTAATATATGAAGTCCTCTGAATCTTTGTTGTGAGCGAGGAGCGCAATACACTCGCATCCTGCAGAAACCCGACAAAGAGGAAAAGTATTAGACGCTCCACTCCAGGGCTCACTACTCCACGTCGCTTCCTTTAATAGCTTATAGCGCGGGTTGCAACGCAGCTCATTTTAAGCTGTAGCTGCTTCCGATACGCAAGTAGCTTGGTAACAAAAACTACGATATAACATTGAGTTGCTTAATTTATTTATTTTCATTCTAATGAGAGTATTCTTGTCCTGGGTAGCGTATATACATATAATTAGAATATTGAATATAATATTACTACTTGTTACATTCATGTTTCAATGCTTATATTATACGTTTAATTTAGACACATTAACTTATTTGCATTTATTTATCTTTACTTATGTTATTTATTCTATACTATTTTTATTTGAGTACATCGTGAATTTTTACTTGTAACTCTATTTTGTAAATTATTATTATAAGATAAGTCGTTGATGTATGCACCAATTCTTGTTTTAATAATGATTTAATTGTAAAAACTACCCCAGCCTGTAAGTAAACCGGCACAGCTGAAAATCAGCGCTGCAGCCTTCAGTTGTAGCATTTGCTGAGCTGTTGCCGTTTTCGACAATTTTTGTTATTTCTGATTGTAAAATATTTTTACTGTCGAATACATTATTTCCTTCTTTATTTCTCAGATGCTTTTTGAAAAAGAAGTGAATTTATTAAGGTGACTCAGCACGAAGACGCCAACTTAGTGCTATCTTACCAATAGCCAAGCTAAGTACTAATGTGAAAGGACTCACTGTACGATTAGCATCATCTCATTTCTTCCCATGGTTGTCGTGGGAGTAGACTTAGGGATCATATTCGTCGTCGCAGCGATATAACGAATTAAAAGGATTCTTAACACGATTTTTAAAATAGCGTGTTGCTCGAGTTCATGCCGAAATACTAGGAACTGGAAACGATGGACGAAAGTGATGGTTACTAATTTTTTAACTTGTTTTTTATAAACTCATAATTTTACGGCCTTAATGGATCTAATGATGCAAACAACGTACAGAACTTTACTAAACCTTTTTTTTTATTAAAGATAAAGCCCGCGACCTCAATCTCACCTGATGGCAATTGAAGATGAGCTGGAGGATGATGATGCTTCACTATAATTTAACAATTCACTTTGAATTCGAAATACCCCTCCCTTCCAGCCTCTCTAGGCGAACTCTCACTCCGTCCCTCCCTACCAAGTAAAAGCGGCGTGTAGCAATCACATCACATGTAGCTTAGCATATCGGCCGCTTAACTGTGATTCACCATGCAAATCACACCCACCGGCTGCTCGCTGATGCTTAAGTGTTTCTGTTAAACGCAACTTTATCGATGTGGGTTTTAAGTAAATGCTGGACGCAGCTGGAATACTGAAGCGGTTCAGTGTCTGCCGACAGCCAACTGATATATTTATGTTAGACGATATAAGTAGGTTGTAAGTTATACTTTTGTCGATAAAAGTATTCTCATTGATCGTTTTCTCGATTAGCACGATTCCTTAACAATATTGAAACAATAAAAAACTAGTAATTCATACAAGCATTATCGTTTAAAATAGTACGGTGAGCATCAAAAATTTATGCACATATTGAAATTTTCAAATTAAAAATTTCAATGTGTTCATCAACTTTTGATGCTGACTGTACGTTGACATAACTTTTTTGTTTGTTTAAAAATATACCCGTTGTTTTATTAGTTACTTCATTTAAGTATTAATGTAAAGTTTTAATGTCTCAAGGATGGTATTCGAGGGGTGTACATACAGTTTCTGAACTTTGATTTGGAAGACAAGACTAAATCGAAATTTATAATATGCCATGGTATCCCGCCCGGGGCATCGATCTCTCTCGAATCACGGAGCAATTAGTGGATCACGCTTGCCTAGAGACACAATTATTACTCTTTAATCTGTAGTTTTAATTATCTAGACGTTCGTTTAAACATGAAATATCCTCATTTAATATCTATGTGCTTTTCAACCGACTTCCAAAAGAGGAGGAGGTTCTCAACTCATCTGTATGTTTTTTTTTTGTGTCTTTGTTACACGATATCTCAGAAAATTATGAATCGATTTTAAAAATTCCTAATTCATATGATAGAGGATACTTTATACTTGGTCCCATATAAATTTTATCGAAATCGGTTTCAAATTTTTGGGACAACATGTATAATTTCGGAGAATGTGTACGTGGATGACATTATTAGTCGGCCAAAGTATTGACGTGAAGTCGGTTTTTTTAATGCTCTGCATTCGTTAATTATTAATAATACAAAAGATATCAAAGAAACCAAATCTGGTGATAATAACTCTAATTTAACTGTTAGTTAGCTTTACCTGTGTTAGTTTTCTATCCATCGATAAATAAATACATGAGAGACTAGGGTAGCCAACTTTTTTTTCTAGAAATAAAGTACATTTGAGTATGAAAAGAATATCAAACAGTATTTTGGAAAAAAAGCCAGTAGTCAATTTATTTAATGTTTTAATTAAACACATATTTTAAGAGCTTCTTGCACTAATTATTAATTAAAGTCTAGCATATAAAGTGTTTAGCTTTTTATGCTGAAAACAGTATTTTGTATACTTTATGCTTGTTTAACAGTAAACAGTATAAAGTAGTGAAAAACAGTATGGTTGGCAACCCTATGAGAGACCAGTTGATCCATTTTTTTTTTCAAACATGTATGACAAGTTGTTGAAACTTTCAGATATTGTTATTGCAATTATTTCAGTACGAAACTACATACCTATACGGCAACTAAAAATCACCAAACTCTTTGAATAGGCTTGCGCATGACTGATAACGATTGAAACAGAGTCACAAATAGCCGCTTTACAAAGTACAAATAAATGGAAATTTTTGGCAACTTATCTGTTGATTTGTTTACACCCGAACGCTTATTTGAAAAACAGAAGTCATAAGTCGTAAAATAAATAGATTCATTCCATGTTTATAATATGAGGGTACATGAAAAAGCTCAAACTGAAAAACCCAAGAATTATTTTGCATAAACTTCTTGTACAATTAGCGAGTTGATTCTTCGCGATGCATTTCATAAAACATTCAAAAGCCTCGCTGTATAGCTCATTATGTATTTAAAAGCCCGCGCACAGCAGAACAGGCAGAGACACTCCGGCGCGGCGCATCTCCGCCGAACATCGTAAAACTAAAATGGGGGTACTTTCATGAAAGTAGAGTGGCCACATTACGGACAATTACTGCATCAGAAATTCACAATTGTAGAGAATCGGCCGCAAGTCCGAACTCGCCTTTGTGTAGCTACCCGCAAAAGGCATTAATCATTCTCTTTCATTACAAAAAACCTTGGTTTTACATTTATTTAAGTATCGATTTAGTTGGCGTTTGAACGGTGTATCTTTATGTGCTTTAAATGTAGGCATTCACAGCAGGGGTGATTTGCATGTGAAGCCTGCGTGGAAGCAGGACCCCGCCATACTTGTTTGGTATTGATTTGAATTGGTGTCTTTATTAAAGTTCTTACTGTAACTCATTAGATAAAAGCAAAAAAATAATTAAACACGTTGAATTCAGTGGGCTTAGAAAGTACGCCAGTTTAATGAATATCAGGATGGCGAGGTACACAGATTTAGATTTTCAGGAGAGGTACGTAAAAGTACACAGAAGGTACCAAATAACTGCAATATAATTTAGGCAAATCTGATCATTCACCTTTACGACACACTTCAGTCAGTCACTTTTTACGATATATTTGTCAGCGTAACATTGAATTGCGATTTTTAGCAACCTCACTGCACTTTATTTTGTTTATTGTGTCTATTAACGATGTTTTATTTTGTCATGGAGCGTTAACAAATACGTGTTGTACCTATGTAGGATCGCACAGAGTATATTCGACGAAAGTTCTGCTATTTTAAAGGTAATCCCGCTGTGTAGTCTCCACAGCACAAACTTTGAGCACTGCATAGTTTGTGCTTAATTAATTGATGGAAGGACGAAAACAACAATTAATATTTCACCGCAGTACCTACTTGGAGGGAACAGACCAATTTACATCGGCACGGCGACCCTCTGGGTATTAATAATTATTATTTAATCGTGACATAATGGAGATATAAAATATATTTTTTTATACGCCATTCTACAGAATACAAACGAGATTTTTGTAAATGTTTCAACTTGTTGAAGGACGTGGTGACAGTGTCGTTTAGAAAGAGCAGCACCGACAATGAGCGGAGCACATTGTCACCGTCCCGTTATAGCTGTAAATGTCGAAACTGCGCTGTTTAGCTAATTTAGCGGATGACATTGCAGAAGCAGTCATTGAACAAAGTACCGGAGTAACTGGCTGAACCAAATCTCATTAATTAATTTACATGGCTTTTTTTCAACCGACTTCAAAAAGGAGGAGGTTCTCAATTCGTGTGTATGTTTTTTTTTTGTCTTTGTAAGGTCAATTCTGAATCAATTTTGAATATTCTTATAGGGAATACTTCAAAGGTGGTCCCATATAAAATTTATGGAAATCGATTGAGGTCTCCATGAAAAATTTTGCATCGATACGCATCATCTTCTTCCGGTTGTTTTTGATGGAGTACAACTTTGTAACAGTACTGTCATTAAAAATCTGGTTGTGCTGATGGATACTAATTTGTCATGGAAACCACAAATCGAGTCCATTAGCAGGAAAGTGTTTGCAGCAGATGGCTCCCTAAGGAATTCCCCTCGCACAATCTCTTATTGTACCAATACTGGACTACGCAGACATCAGCTATCTCGACTTAACTGAGGAGCAATTAAATAAGCTTGAGCGCCTTCGAAACCTTTGCGTAAGAATTTATATTGGGTTTGCGCAAATATGATCACGTGTCCGAATACCGCGCTAAGCTCAAGTGGCTCCCAATTCGTCTTCGAAGGAATACTCGCACTCTCTCCCTCTTATTTGGAATACTGTTCAACCCTATCCTGCCCTCATATTTAAAGGAAATATTTATACTTCGGCATCAACACCACGAACGTAACTTGCGATCATCTAGCAACTATTTGTTAGTAACTCCGCGTCATAAAACCCATTTTTATCAGCAATCGTTCACGGTTAAAGCCATATCCTTATGGAACTCGTTGCCTTTATCACTTTACAATGCAAAATCTATAAACTCCTTCAAGAAAAATGTTAAGATATATTACCTTCAGAGTACTTCTCTGTAAATTAAGCTACTCTCCAAATATAATTGTGTCCTTCATATATTTGTGAATGTTACGAAATATGTATCTATTTATATATTTATATGATCATTTTAGTTGTGTAGAATAGGGTGGTTTAGAATAGCCCTCCCTGGACAAGCGTGTCGCAAGAGGCGACTTATCCGAGTGCTTGGTGATAGGACCTATTCAGGCGTCACCTGTATTTATAATATGTTTATGTATTAGTTTATTATATATTGTATATATTGTGTGTATATAATTATGTTAATCAATTTATTTTATTACTATAATATTATAAAAGCAATGCAAAACCTACCAAAACTGTTTGTTGTATGTTCTATTTGTAAAATAAGGGTTGCCTGGAAGAGTTCGCTCATGAGTGATAAGGCCACCTATATTGTCTTGAATACAGTTTTCTTTTTGTGTATTATATGTTAATATGTTTGTATCTTTTTGATTCTGGCAATAAAGTGTATTTATATTGTATTGTATTGTATGAATACGGAGGATATTTGCATCGACGACCTTATACTTTATCCAGTTTTGACGTGAAGGCGGTCTTTTTAATGCATTCGTTGATAATTCGTAATTAGTTATTGAAATACCAAGGTCTTGCGTCCTAGGAATAAAAACTAATTCTAGGAATAACTTTCATCAAATTCCAAGAGAATTATTCTTGCACTCAAAGCCATTTGTGAAATAAGCAGAGCATACGACATAGTAACTAGATAACGGATACAATACTTAAAGACATAGACAAATTTGTAGACCCACGACGAATAAATGTCGATCTCAATAGCATTGTTGCTGCAGCAGGATTCTAACCCATAACGCACACAGGCGGGTTATTATTTACCCACAGCACCACATAGGGACGTGCATTTGTTATTTCCTTGTGTATTTTTTAAATATTATGTGTAAGGTTCTCATTTTAAAATTTATCGTAGGTTATTTCCGAAACTTTCATTATTCTTCACCACTTAGTAATCTAGAGTAATTCCATAATAATAGGTGCTTGACGTAGGTATTGAAATTTTGGAATCTGGTACGCTACGAAGTCCTAGCATCATAGCTTGCGGCTCTAAATATTGTTTTTAGACACTTGAAAATATTCCCTCGTATTGACAAACAAACGGAAATAAAATCTAATTCGGTGTTGAAGTGGACAACCGGCAGTAGTAGGTAGGTACATGTATATTTAGTTCGTGCGATGTGGGTCAGATCGAATTCGCGCTGGATCACAGTTTAGCTCAACTTGCAAATTCTATGTTATTAAGCTGAATAAGTTACTAACACTTTTTAAAATAGCTTTCATGCTGAACTGGGGGAAATAGAAAAACATAGAGTGCGAACTGCTTTTCTTCCCGGGAATACTGTAAAAGTCAGTTAAAGGACAGAGGTTTTATTGGCGTTTTGTGGACGATAGGCTGAACCTCTGTAGTCATCATAATAATGCCTCAAAATTTGTCAAACGTAATATCAGACGGTTTTATAGCCTTTGGTGTTCTGCCTATCCCGTAAGGGATACAAGCGTGAAGTTATGTAAATAGCGTTTTTCGTTAATTGCTTACATACCTAAGTTGTTCTAATCGTTAATATCTAAGAATATCTATGTATTGTACTTATTAATTGATTATACAATAGGTAAGTTTCAAAATTCAGTTGTATGTATACGATTGTATACTTAAACGAGTCGAATAAGCTTAATAAGCTCAGTAAATGACTTTATCTATCTATCTATCTATCATAGGTATTTATTACTTTTTCTAAAAAGGAACTTGCTTGAGCCTGGAAGTTATAAATAAAATATGTAAGCTATTACGCATGTTTTGTGTGTACGTGTCGTGTGGTCAAATTTCAAGTTCAAGCCCCCGGGGGTCATAAGAAACCTGAAAAGACGGCGATTTTAAACTTTATTAGTAAATTCAATAATTTCTGGAATTGAACGGAATTATTGAAAGATTTTTTAGATTAAATTTCCAATGGTGGGTCATAAAGAGGCGAAACGCGATGCTGCGCGGGAGTCAAATTTCGCTTTTCGTTTTGTTTTTATAGTTTCATGGTGGAAAAATTCGACGAAATGATGGGTAAAGAGAATATGAGCTGACGACCTCTCAAGTGCTGTGGCGAGCTGTGCTAGGATACAAGAGAATTCAAAGTTCGATCTCCACAGCATGATAAATGTGCGTGCTGAGGACTGCATGCGTGTTTCATAGATCTATAAAAAAAATCTATGCAATTCATATGAAGTATTGTATTCGATATTTGGCTTCCATTTATTATCCTCATGATGGTGCTGTGTATTATTACAATCTGGAAACTCTATACATATACACTCATACCCAACAAAGATCTCTAAAATTTAATCAACGTTTGTGTAACTGTTCTTTGGGAGAATTTTGTGAATGTATTTTGTAAACAAAGGCAAGTTTAGGAAGTTTAGGACAAGGGTTCCGGTGTAAAGGGCTTGATTTGACCTTGCTCCGTCATGTAGTCTCTACAACCAAGCTAATATTAGGTACCGTGACCAAGGTATACGCTTAAATTAGGTCCACATCACGAGTGCAACACATTATACCTAATTATTATGAAGAAAATGTAGATAAACTATTTTGTAATTGAAAGGATAATGTTAGGTAATGAGATGTTAAGCCACTTCTGTCAATAAATCGACCTTCGCAAATTGTGTAAAAAAAAATGTTGTTTCAAATAAATATTATGTAGTAAATATTCAAATTTATCCGCACAATTATAAAGATAAGTATGAATTTAATAATAAGCATTTTAAAACCGGTATTTTAAAACCGAAAGTAGTTACACCCATTTATCTGTTTCGCTATATGAAGACAGCTATCCAAAAGTTATAGAAACAGTATTAAGTTAAAGTGTATATGTGTCCCAGTGCTGTCGGCCCAGCAGTGGGCGTGGTGAGCTGTGGACCACGTGTGACCACGTCGCCGGGCGTCACTCGCGACATCTGCCGGCGGCGAGTTCATGATCAAGCCGCTACATGACGTCATCTCTAACAACGGAGCCGTACGATTTTTTGTCTTTTGTTTTCCATACAGCTTCATTATGCAGTCACGCCGAATCACAATATTGCTTCTCATAGACTTGTTTTTGATGGTTGTAACGATAAGCGTACTAACTAGTTTTGACCTGCGGATACCTTTTTTTTTAAAGTGCGGCACATTTTCAGGAAATTATAAAGTCCCAAATATGAAGATATTTCATAGTAGCTAGGATAAAATAGATGCTGATTGATTAGAAACCGTGTAGCACGAGATGCATTTAAGAGATGACTTTGACTTACAATTAAATTGAACAGCCCGTGTTTAATTTTATCTTATAAGTATATATTCATATGTTCAAAAGAAAAACAGCCTGTGAAATCAGAATGAATCTTAAAGACCTTTGTCAAACCTTGGTGGCAATGATGGTTGCAACTGCGTTAGACATCATTAAGAAACATTAACTCAATAGTAAATTGGGGTTGATATCCAAATATATGTCTGTCATAATAGCTTACAACACGATATTAAGCTCACGTTCGTATTAAATCTTAGCCTTTTCGAGCTTCAAAACAAGAGGAACAATATGTCGCTAGCACTAGTCGCCTATGAAGCCGGTGGTGGCAGCACCGTCGCGCGGCGCAAGCGGCGAGCGGTCGCGGGTCAACGCTCGCGAGACGGCGCGAGCGCATGCACGCCGGTTGACACTCTACGCTGGATACTTTTCAATTTGCAAACTCTTCAACTTTTGAACGATTATATAGAACTTCGAAAATGAGTAGGTACCTTGAACACTTCATTGTTGGGTCATTACACCTAATTCGATTTCGTTTTCAGTACCTAACAAATGTAATTTTTCATGAAGTCAACTACAAATTTAATAGAAAAGCAGATCCTCAACTGCATTATCTAATAGATACTCCAACAGCCCCCAACACACAGGAAATTTGAAGTCTATTTAATCAGAGAGAATTAGCATAACATGCAATTTGGAGTTATGTTGATTCCGTTAATTTGATTTGGGAAACCAATCCCTTGGTTAAAGTTGAATAAGTTTACGGATAAAAATACTATTTCAAATCGATCCAGAATGGAAGTCGAACCCAGATCCCCTAATGCTAGGCAGGAAATCTATTAACTAAGCTACCCGGTCTAGATCCATATTGTACAGAAGACAGCAGATCAAGCGTTACATTACCTGTCAAATATCACCAACCAATTTTAACTTAATGTCGAGGGCATAGAGTTCAGATTCAAGTAATTTTTTTTCACAGATTTGTAACGCTTGATTTGCTGCCTTCTGTACATATGCCTTAGTCATACGGCCCCAACTACTACAAATATTTTAAATAGTGTTTTACAATATTTAGTACCATACACAACGTATTTATAATCGACATTTTGTATTCTAATACATCTATTTTGTATCATTTTTATGAGCTGAGTTCCACTTACCTAGCCAAGATGAACTTGCAATGAAAAAATGTGTCAGACCCGGCTGATCGAATAGACCGAAAACTTCTACAATACTCCTCGGTTTAACATTATTTCACGCCGCTTTATTCAAAATATCTATAGTTTCCGGCTGACACTAAGAGACTTCCTCATTAATTTAAATTGGACTTAGCTCGTACAAATCTCAGGTTAAAAACCTTTCAGAAGCAACGATGCTACAACTTTCTTTTGTTCGCAGTAAGTTTGAATTAAACACCTGGGACCTCTCTTAGATTCCGATTTCAACGGTGTTATAAAACAAAGGAATTTGCTATCCTACAAGTAATTTGTATTGTAATTATATTAGATGATTAAACGAACTTCTAAGTGAAGTTCTATCGCTATTATATGAGTCGCTTCATTCGAAGATATTATATAACAGGTAGTCCTTTTTAGGTACTAGGTAACTTCGCATAATTTAAAGTATCATAAAAAAAACACTGTGGTGGGGCGCCGCGTGGCATGATCGACCCGGTTCGCGCCAAGCCCTCATTCTTTAGAGACCCTAAACGAAACTTTTAAATGGGTTCTGGGGTGGGTGGGTACGTCATATCTTCGAATGAAGCGACTCATATAATAGCGATAGAACTTCACTTAGAAGTTCGTTTAATCATCTATTATATTTCGTCGCTTCATTCTTCAGATATTATATAACAGGTAGATTTTCAGAGATAGAAAGTTTTGTTTAGGTATATACTTGGAATTGAAATAAGTAAAGATATAAATATGTAATTACATATTTTATTATTATAGTACTTAATAATTAGTATTATTACATAATGAGCTTCAAATAATCTTACTTTATTTGAGTCGCTAGAAATTATAATCAGCTTAAATTAATGAAACTTAGTGATAGTCTATTTATAGACACATAATTTTTAATGTAGTAATTTACTTAATATCAAAATACGTAATATTCAATAACTATTTTTAATATTAGGTTAAGTATTGTTCATGTCTCGATTAAGTATCGACAAAGCAAAGTTATTTTGTTGATCATCTAAAGGCCGATGGTAAAACTTTGCGAACACCTGTGAGTTTTGTGTCCACCCGGCCGTTTTTCGAATGACATCGACACTGATACCGGCCGCGCGCGCGGCTGAGGTCGACGCGTGTCGTGTGCTGTGCGCACTAAAACGCTCATGTCAATGCCGCTCGTGGCGAGCGTTTGCTTAATCCATCGACTTAGTGTCTGACTTGATGCAGTTCTGTGGGGAGCTTTGAATGTTACGAAGAGATTCCCGGAGTTTGAACCTCAGATATTTTTTGTAATAAAAATATATTCTTTTAAAGTTGATACTGGGCATATGTTGATATTGCTTTGAAAGTTTGGGAGAGATAATAAAGGCTGTTCACGATTTGGAGCGGAAGTCTTGATTATATCTGTTATAATAATATTTACTTTATCAGATTGAAAAACAATATTTTCTAATTTAAGTAAAGACAATGTCTGTACTCTTTGACCGGTACATAAAGCTAATAATGTAACGAGTTTTTTTTTTTTTTTTTTTGTAATATTTTCTAATGATAAATTAATATTTGGATACCAAGAAGACAGTTGATTTAGTACTAAATTTGGATCCCAAGTAAATGAATATTTAGGCTTAATATGTTTAGTTTTATAGGCTCCTATTAAGAGGCGTTTAACACAACTATTATCACTTATCTCTTCTCCTAATAAAAGAGATAATGCAGATCGATGTGTATTTAATGAACCGTAAGAACATCCCTTATTAAATTGCTCGTTTAAGAATCAAAGAAATAATGGAATGGATTTTTCGAAACTATTAATTCATAACCACACTTCTTGAAACCATAACTTCAATGAGACGTTGTACTGGCGAACAGTAGTGTCTGCGAGCGAGGCGAGCATCAACGTGAGAGCCTCTGGTGGGCAGCTGCGCCGGCTGAACGACGCCCGGAGAGCCTCGCGGCACCCAGGGTAAGGCTGGAGTGCAGTGGGTGCTGACTCCATGGCTGGGAAGGCCAGAAGGGGAATACAAGTACCCCTTCGGCTTTATCATCAATGATTTTTCGTATACATTTTAATACAAGAGAAAAGGGAGGAAATGCATAAAAATCCAAGTCAGCCCAGCTTATTGTAAATGCATCAACTGCGACTGCATCAGGTTCAGGCTTCCAGGTGATAAATAATTAACATTTGGCATTGGCTTGTTCTCAAGTCGATCTTAATGGGCCCGAAACTATTTACAATAAGTTGGAAAGCGCTATCCGAGAGGGCCCATTTCTGGACTCGAAATCTGCTCGATTTTCTTTGGTGTTAACATAAGAAGCAAATATCCATAAATTGCGTTTTTCACACCATTGCCAAATTTCTCTACTTAAAATATTCAAATGTGGGAACTGAATACCTCCCATCCTATTAATGTAGCTAATGGCGGTAGTATTGTCAATACGTAATAATATTGCACAATCTTTTCCTTCACTAGCTATACTTTTGAGACCTAACAAAACCGCGAGTAATTCTAAAAAGTTCATGTGATTTTCTTTTCCACTGTTCGTCCATGAACCACTATATTTATTATTTTTGCATACTGCTCCCCAGCCTGTCCTAGATGCGTCGGTGTAAATTTCTGACTTATAATTTTGAGTAATGATTGGACAAGAAATAATATTAATATTATTTTTCCACTACCATAAATCTTTTAGTGATATCTTATTAAGATTCATTTTCACCTCATAGTTTCCTCCGAACTTATTTAAGGCTAAAAACTTTTGTCTCTCTAATATTTTTGTATATAAGAATCTATATTTTGTGGCTGGACAGGCTGCGATCAATACACCTATAAGTTTAGCGAAATTTCGTAATGAACAAGTTTTAAGATTAATTTACCTATTTATTAACTGTGCAATGTTATGCCACTTATCGCCAGGTAACGTAATAGACATCTGTTCTGTGTTGAACATAAAACCTAAGAATTTGATTGACTTTTTTGGTACAATGTGACTTTAATCGAAATTTACAATAAAACCTAGACAATGTAATAACTTCAAAGTTTCTCTTACATTAATCATGCATTATTCATATGTATCTCCAATAAGAAGATCGTTTTAATAGGTAGTAGACTTAAAACCTTGTTTTCTCAAATGACTCATTACTTCACGCATAATTTTTGTAAATACCCACGGAGCTACCGATAATCCATACGGCATTGCTGTGAACTCGTAAGTGATCGGCTCAGACGAATCATTTTCTTGGAATTCGAATCGTAGGTACTTTCTGTCACTAACAAAAAACGGCATAAGTAGATATGATTCTTTCATATCTATGTTGGCTAAGTATCCATTACGAGGAATTAATTTCGAGGCTGTTTTATAAGATTCCATTTTAAAATGTACTTTTGTTACGAACTTGTTTAAAGATTTTAAATTTAGTATAAACCTTTTTTCTCCGTTAGGTTTCGGAGCTAAAAATATATTTAAAATAAATTGATCATTTGAAGGAGAACAAGGTTTTATAGCCCCTAAGTCTAATAATTTATTTATAGCTATTTTCATGTCTCTTTTTTCACATGATGACAAATTATTTTTAGGAATAGAATACTGACAAATTTGAGTATCAAATGGTATTCTAAATCCATAATTTATTCACTTCAATATAACTTCGTTTTTAGTTACTTTTGTCCAACAATCATAAAATAAATTACTTCGACCTGCATGTACCTTGATTAATGTTGGGTCGGAGCACGCGTCCTGGACTAAGTCTGCGGCTGGAACTTGGCGTTGAACGCAGAGTTCGATTGAGGGCGCCGCTGTGTTTGAGCTGCTATCGGTTTCCTCTGATCTCCCCGCCCCCCCCTGAACGACGGGTAACGAGGAGGTCCTGTCCAGTTTCCCTGCTGAGACGACCGGTTGACCGTTGATATTTGAGAGGAGACTGTTTTGGCTGGGCCTTTTTTAATTAGGGCTCCCTACTTTTCAATGGCTTTACTTGCCTTTATTTTTTCCGGCAACGAACTTCCGAATAAAGTTTCGTCTCTTTCGGAGTCTTGTATAACATGTTTAAAGTTTGTATCCAAATTAGGTAAAATCAGTTTTACCCTATCTTTGGTGAACATAAAGTGGAGGTCTGATAATAGGCAGCATCCATCACTTACGTGACGGAAGGCCTTCATTTTGTTTTCCTCCTTCTCAGGGAGGACGTCCATCTCTCGATTTATGGTGGTAATACCGTACCCCAGCTGTTGCTGAAAGTTTTGGATTTTTTTTTTTTTTGTCACGTGCTCGTGCTATGTCAGTTATGGCTGCTGAGATTTCAGCATTTATTTCAGCTATAATCGTATTGAAAACAAAAGGTGATCGATAAGATCAAATAAAATTTATTAAATTTTACATCATTACGATATTGAGCGGATAACGTGATATATCTATTATAGATTACACGCATTTTCTGCTCTGATTTTTTAAATAACCTTGGAGGCGACATGTTTATGTCTAATTCATATTAATATAACGCCCATAACGTATTACAGACAACGAGATAAATCTCCTTGAGATTACCCGCATTTTCTGTAATCGTATTGAAAACAAAAGGTGATCGATAAGATCAAATAAAATTTATTAAATTTTACATCATTACGATATTGAGCGGATAACGTGATATATCTATTATAGATTACACGCATTTTCTGCTCTGATTTTTTAAATAACCTTGGAGGCGACATGTTTATGTCTAATTCATATTAATATAACGCCCATAACGTATTACAGACAGCGAGATAAATCTCCTTGAGATTACCCGCATTTTCTGTAATCGTATTGAAAACAAAAGGTGATCGATAAGATCAGATAAAATTTATTAAAGTTTACATCATTACGATATTGAGCGGATAACGTGATATATCTATTATAGATTACACGCATTTTCTGCTCTGATGTTTTAAATAACATTTTTAAACCGAATAAGTAGGTCTTACCTTGTAAGATTTCTTCTTCATCGGAAAAAATAATTCGCTGTTTCCGTTTTTTATTTATTTTATGTTCCAACTTTTTTATCTTTATATTATAATGTTGAAGCTGTTCTTCTGCTGTACGTTTAGGCATTTTGTAAAAACTTAAGTAAATGATTAAAGTAAATGACGTATGCTTGTTACCACGCACGAAAAAAGAATGAGGGCTTGGCGCGAACCGGGTCGATCATGCCACGCGGCGCCCCACCACAGTGTTTTTTTTATGATACTTTAAATTATGCGAAGTTACCTAGTACCTAAAAAGGACTACCTGTTATATAATATCTGAAGAATGAAGCGACGAAATATAATTGAATCTTGTTTTTATTTAGTATCCGAATAAATTACCGGCGGCAACAAAAGTTTTAAGTAAACAATAGGAGGACGGACGAGAGGTGGGTGAGTAAATTACTTCTGCTGTTTGTTGTATTGTTACCAGAGATGGGCAAATACCCGGTAAGAACCCGAAGCTTGGGAAAATATACATTAATACCTATTTTTACCCACCTGTTTTGAATTTATACCGGGTATTAATTAAAATCTGTTTAATATTAAGGTGTTTTCCTTTTAATATCTTCAAATATGAGGTAAAAATAAATTTGATATTACAGCTAAACAGAAATGTTTTTCCAGCAAGTAAATAATGGAATTGATAAATATTTATTAAAAAAATGTACCGTTTTAGGTAGTATTAAAAACAGAAGCAATGTTTTATTAAAATTTATTGAAAATTGGCACAGTTAAAAGTTGTGGACTTTAAATTATCACACTAAAAGTCCTCGAAGATGGGGGGTGCTGAGGGTGTGGGGGGGTTTAAAGGACTTGACCAATCACCTTCTACCCCTACATCCTCAGCACACTCCCAACTCTTGAGGACTTTTAATATGTTAATGTGGCCTTCACATGGTATGAGAATTTTTAAAACTACACGAATTATATCCACCGATTTTATTAATTTTCCTTGACTACGAGAAAAATCAGAAAATAGGAACGTGTATTGAACAATCGACTCCTGGCATACCTCGAGACCAACCAACGAGAACCTAAGTGATAGCCAATATGGTTTCCGCAACGGACGCTCGACCGGCGATCTGCTCGTGTCACTCACATGCCACTCACTTATGGGGTGAGGCCTAAGAGGGTCACGGTGAAGCAATAATTGTATCCTTAGACACTTCCAAGGCCTTTGAAAGGGTCTGGCATGCTGGTCTCTTACGTAAGCTTCCAGCATACGGCATACCGATTGGACTCTGCGACTGGATATCTGATTATCTTAGGGATTGGTCAATTCGAGTAGTCTTAGTTAGCTACTCCTCCGACCAAATGGCTATTAATACCGGGGTGCCTCAGGGATCTGTTCTCTCTACAAAATTATTCTTGCTGCACATTAATGACTTTTAACACCAGGCATTATTGGTTATGCTAATGACAGCAATGTTGTAGATACGTATCCAATGCGCGAGCGAGCCCCCGTGAAACTATGTTGAGCGCGTTTATTTGATCTTATGGAAAGTATCCGATTGGGGTGAGTCTAATTTAGCCAAATTTTGTCTTAGTTTTACTTATAAATACTAAGTACTTTTGTAATAAAAGTCAATTACATTGAAATACAGACCATTATAAGGGAATAGCCAGTTTTTAATTTTTACCTGGTGTTTTTAATTTATTGCCGGTAAGTATGGGTATTTTTGATTTTTTACCTATTCTACCCATTTTTACCAATTTTTACCCATGTTACACTTACAAAGGAAGATGTACTCTTCAATATTTAAGGTACTTTTGTTAAGATAATGTACAGTTTAACAACTTGTCTGTCAAAAAAATGAAAAATGTGATAGATAAAAAAAAACTTAAAAACATTATTAAAACATTGCAATGCTTCACTTTAACTGGGATTCACAATTTCTGTAAGGAACAGAAATTGGTCTCGGGTGGTCTTAGCTGCAAAGCTATACCATGAGATAGCTACCATAATAGCCATAAGGAGCTACGTTAGCAATATAACGTAAAAACAAAAATGTGGTAAGTAAGTTCGAGGCGTGTGTGGAAGAGCACTCGTCCGGAGACGTCCCAGGTTCGAATCCTCGGGTAATTTTTATATTTATTTAAGAATAATTGAGCATTTTAAATGCATAAACTTAAAAACATTATTGACTTGTCTGTCGTTTATTTCTGATATTTATTATTTTAGTCATATGTGTCTGTTAATATAAAGAAGAATCACACACGGAAACTACCTAATAAAGATGTGCGAAGCTGCTATGATTATATTATGTGTAACGTATTAGTTAAGTATGATCAGTACCAAAAATTATACGAATGAATAATGCCATTTCAATGTAAAAATACATTCCATGTAAAACGGTTTACACACAATATCTTTAACAAATACAACTTTTACAGGGATGACTTTGACAGTCTTTTTAGCAAACTTTATCTTGGTTAGGAATTCAATATGTATCTATTACAACTACCCATCATCGTAAGATTACTTATTAGGCTTTTAACCACAAAGAGTTGTGTGTTAAGAGTTAAGTTCTGATTTTATATTACTCTAAAGATTTCTGGGGAAATAACAGTTAAGCTTAAAATTACAGTTTTAACAGGCAAAATTGGCTAAGTAGTCTTTACCACTGATTTGAACCACCCTTCCTAGTCCAGCCATTTGCATACTCAGAACTTTACATCTCTAAAACACAGTTAATTAAAGCTAGTTGGCTACCTTCGAAAGGCACACTATGCCAAAACTCATTTCATCACTCCTGACATTCCCTAAGTGATAGTAAGTGATGGTGACTGATGCACAAGCCTCCAGGGCTTACCTCAAGTTCCTCCTCGGAGGAGTGGTGGTCATAGAGACGGTCGGGCGTGGGCGAGCGCAGCCGCGCCGCCGCGCACGCGCAGCCCGCCGCGCCTTCGCTGCTGCCTGTTAGGACAACATACAATCAGTTAATATTTGGATGATAATAAAATGATTCGTTTGTTGCCTGCCTAAATTCTTATAAAGGCAGAAAATAGCTAATGATGTTTCTGTCTCTCCTGCCCTGAACCCCGACGCACTGGACAGATTGTCGGTCCTTTCGTCCAACAAGGCGTGTAGTTTTGAAAATACAGAAATATTATAATATTTGCAGTGAATAAATACTTTATAACTGGATTTTAACTTCCGATTAACATTTCAAACTCTGCGTGTCGGTTTTTTTTACGGACCCCGTGATTATTGAGTCACTACTAAATCCGAATAAAAAATATTTTACGTAACACCATTATTCATAGCATACTTTAACAACCAAGCGTTCTCAAATGTAATAAACTATATTAAGTAATTTTCTGTCAGTCTCGGAATATACAATAAAAACTTTCAGTATAATATTATGAATTAGAATGAAAGCAGACTAAAAAGAAGGGAGGTAGGCGTCATCTGAGCTGAGGCGCTATCGCCGGGTGTCGCCTGCGGCAGCGATCGTGCGGCGGGTTTGATGCCCGCTCCAACTATACATTTACATAAAAAGCACTAGCATCAGTATTATAAATAAATAAATAATAAATATTTCTGACACTCACACGACACTATCTAGCCCAAATTAAGTTTTTTAAAGAACTTGTGTTAATACATATTTTTTATTAGAATAAACTTAAATAAACATTTAAGCATCCATGACTTGACGACTAATATCTGTGTTCAACACACAGATACCGGCCGCCGCCGCCGGGCTTCGAACCCAGGACCTCTGGCATAGAAGGCAATGTATGTTACCACTACACCAGCCGGTCGTCAAATGTACACCTTATATCCGTGATCTGAATGTCACACCCTAAGGTCAGCTCAACTTGGAGCTAGATGCGGCGGTGTCCCACACGACATGTACGACCGTTCATTTGATACTTATTTAAGGTTTTGTTCTTTTATTCATTTTTGCAGGCAAGAACAGGAAGTGAATAAGTATTTATTGTACATCCAGTGGTCTAACGGCTTCGGGCATCATGGGCATCACGACAGGGCGGAGTGGCCGCTAAGATATACGGTCTGACTTTTTCATGTAGAATGCCAAGGGCCTTTTTCATCGCTAATAAACAACTTTGTAGTCAGGGTGTGGGTGTAACTAGGAAACCCCCTCCTCCGCTGTGGGGTCTTTAAAACAGAGGTTTCTTAAGTGGGTTACAGAGTTAAAGTAAGGATGGGTTTTGAAGCCATTTATTATTTGTTTTGAAGTTGAGTGCTAAATAGCCTGCAAAATTAAAAAGAAAAATATTGCCTTTGTTGTTTTTCACGCTACATTTAAAATTCTTTTGTTTACTTTAAAATTAATGAATTTCCAAGGCTCAAGTTAAAATATCCTCTTTTTGAATAATTGACTACTTACGCTTCAAAGAGGGGGGCCACCTCACCCTTCGATAGCTACCCTTTAAACCTTTATCCCTATTTTCCTTTGTCTTTTATTTTAATAAAACTATCTACAGAAGGCAGCAGGTCAAACCTGTAAAATTTCACCAACCAATTTGTAACTTAATGTCGAGGGCATAGAGTTCAAATTCAATTACAATTTTTGTCAGGTTTAGACGGCTTGATCTGCAGCCTTCTGCTAGTTTTAACGGATGGCACGACTTTGGTCAAGTCTGACATAGGTCAAATTGGTAATTCGTCAAGTCCTCTTTTCGACATGTTATGAAATTTGCCAAACATGCTATTCGTCATAATATACATGTACAGTCGGTAACATAATACGAATTGCGAATTCCCAATAAAGTTTCTAGTACGCTGTTTATTACTAAAACTTTTTGTTCACATTCAATCCAGTCTACATACGAGTAGAATAAGATTTGCGGTATTTTTACTAATAATCAAATAAATTTCGCCGTAGTGTGCGTTCGTCCGTGTGGTTTCCCTGCTTAAAAAAATCTTTAGATACATACCTACCTCCTTTAAATCTACTGGTTTATCTAGGCCGAAAATTTTAGCTAAATAGAGTATTTTATTTTGATTCATTTGTTTCTGTCAGTTACCTGTAATGTCATTTTATTATTCTGTAAATGAAAATATTTTCTAAGGTTTATTGAGTGTATAATAAAAGTATAATCTATTCATGTATATAAGTATTTTGAAAAAAGAAGCTCATTATTATTTAATAAAAATGAAAAGAGAAGAAGGAAAAAAAAGGAAGACATCCGACATCGTTAAAGATGCCAAAATAGAAAAAATTATAGAGAAGTTAATTAGTGAGAAAATAGATGTATTGACTTGTTTGAAACAGTTGTGTTGGGTATGAATATAAATGTAAAGGTTAATAGATTAAATTTTGAAAATATACAATTATAATTATTCTTTTTATATTTATTTTTATCGATTGCATTAGTAAGAAAATAAACTAGTGTACTTCTATTGCTAATGACTGTACTTGATTAAGTTGACGAATAGCATGTTTGGCAAATTTCATAATATGTCGAAAAGAGGACTTGACGAATTACCAATTTGACCTATGTCAGACTTGACCAAAGTCGTGCCACCCGTTTTAACGAAGTAGTTTATTTTGCAATATCGACGACACAAATATTAAATGAGAGATTCCCTGTCTTCCTGGAAATATTTGTCCTATGAGCCTGACCTGACCAGCTTCCGCCGATCTTACAAAGTCTCTAATAACCAGTATCTCATTTATATACCACTATACGACACTCAAAAATAAACTTCTAATCTGCGAGTTGCCGCAGCTATTTTAGAAGCAATCAATATATTTATTTAATTTCAACAGCGATCCGTTCCTTCAATAAAAACATGGCTACAATTTATAGTTACTTCATATTTTTTATAGCCCATGTCACAAAGCATTACTATCTAACATTTAGGAGTAAAAAAGTATACCATGATATTGGTAGAAGTCGTAACCCGACATCATATGTGACACATGTCTGTTGTGTGAAGTTAAACAACGGCAAAAAATTAAGTTGTCCAAGTGTGAGTCGGTCGCTCGTACCGTGACTAGATATCAATAAGATAGTGTACGTATTGCTGTAATATTGATGTATGTGACCTTTATTGCATACAAACAAAGTATATTATTTAAATAACTTTAAATACATAAATACCTACATAGCTTCGTGCCTGTATCCCTAATGGGGTAGGCAGAACACCAGAGGCTATAAAACCATCTGATGTCACGTTTGATAAATTTGGAGGTATTATTATGACGGAGTGAGACTATTGTAGTGACAGGGGGTCAGCCTATCGCCCGCAAAAACGCCAATAAAACCCCCGTCCCTAAACTGACTTCTACAGTATGCCCGGGAAGAGAAGCAGCTGGCACATTCTATGTTTTTCTTTCGCTCCCAGTTCAGCGTGGAAGCTTTAATAACTTTTAAATAACGTTTAAGTAACTTTTTCAAATAACTGAACCAATATGCTAAATAAAATCATCACCCGACCAGGACTCGATCCTGGGACCCCTCGTTTGCCGGACGAGTGCTCTTCTATCTATGAGTTACCAGGGTCTGGCGACAAGGCATGAAATTACTTAGCATACTTTTTGTTTTTTCGTTATATTGCTAACGTAGCTCCATCTTATGGTATAGCTTTGCAGCTAAAACCACCAAGAATAATTGAGCATTATTAAATGCAAAAACTTTAAAAAAATATATTTATAACTTTTTTGTTCAGGATTTTTGGTTATCAGTAGAAAACAGGTTTCAATAGAGATATTGTTTCCTATAACATTTACATTGACCTCTAATAACTGTATAACAGGTTTTTCGCATAAATATTTAATTAAACGTTTCATAACTTTAAAATCATTATTCTTGAAAGTTATAAAAATTGGTTAGGTAAATTGGACAAGTTTAAACCAGTATCAAATTTTAGGTACAGTTACGAATTCAGAATTTATAAAATTTGTATGTTTGCAAAAAATAACAAGTAGGTAATATTTTTATACCTTAGGTACACGTAAACATGTAAGTTATACACACACGTACTTAATATGCACCTATGTAACAGTAACAGTTGTTTAGGAGAAAAAAAAGATTTTGTATGAGAAGCTGAATACTGAATAAATTATTTTTTGTCCTAAAAAAGTCTCGTTCATTATATTATTACGCTATTTTATAATTTATGTTCTTATCAATTCACAATAAAATTGATGATTTGTTTATTCAATATCCTGTTTGAATTTTAGTAAAATTATTAAAATTGCTGGACTGGGAGCGAAAGAAAAACATAGAATGTGCCAGCTGCTTCTCTTCCCGGGCATACTGTAAAAGTCAGTTAAGGGACGGAGGTTTTATTGGGGTCGCCCTGTCACTGCAATAGCCTTTCTCCAAGATAATAATACCTCCAAATTTGTCAAACATGATATCAGATGGTTTTATAGCCTCAGGTGTTCTGCCTACCCCATTAGGGATACAGGCGTGAAGTTATGTATGTATGTATCAAAATAAGTAAGGTAATTTCTAAGTTTGTACGTGAAATATCATCTATTTTATGAATATGGCATTAAAATTAATTTAGGTCATTATTTAGATTTAAGGACCTGTTACTCTCATATTATGCGCGTTTATTATACTTATTATATTTTATTCTAACACTATTCCGGGTTTCAGTTGCAAGAATTATGGGGTGAAAGATAGACAAAGATGCACAAATGGGATGTACATATTTTAAAACATTTTGACAAGAAATATTAATATTAATTCAGTTAATTAAATGTTCAGTGTATTCCCTTTTAAATGTATTATAACAAAATGATTATTTAATTGTAATTTCAGGAAAAGATACGCTTAATGAGTGTTAAGAACGCATCTCTACGGTCTAAGAAATGCTATGTTGGAACGCAATGTAACGGATGAAAGAAGCCTGTGAAAGAATCCTGTGGAGAGGAGGAACTTTTATACGCAACGAACTTTCAAGCTTTACGCACACGCATACGCACTAAAGCGAGTTCTATACTTAAATTCATTTTATGCTTGTAATACGAAAAATATAAGGTTCAAATACGACACAAAGGCCTATTATTTAACAATGAGTATAGGGTAAACATGCGACCTCGAAATTGTCAAACTATCATAGGTAGGTGTCATATTCTCTAACATGCCTGAAAGTATCACAAATCAGTATGAGTTTTCATGGTAATTTGTTCATCGATATAGCTAAATATCGAGATTTTCGAGGAAAGGAACGGTTCGTCTTGAACCCATATTAGCTTGCTTACACAACGTACAAACGCAAAACATTTCCACGACAAAGTTTTATGGACGTGACCATGTTGGCGCCCCAGTGCCGGCTCCTCTCACACCGCAGCGACATAGGCAAAAACGTCCCATTTAGACTGGGATCATTTTATAAACCAGCAGGCCTATTACGGTTCTTTCATGACATGACATGATAAACAAGATTTCTATCTTAAAGTAGGTAATAATAATACTTTATTCTAAGTACAATGATCATCTATACATATAATAAAATGGTAGGAAAGTCAAAACTGTACATTGAATATTTTTTTAAAAGAATACTTGGGGTATGATCTACAATCGAAACAGAAACAAAAAATATAGTTTTTAGAATTTTTGTCTATTTGTCTGTTTGTCTGTTTGTCTTTCCGGGATAAACTCAAAAAGTACTGCATGGATTTACTTCAAATTTGGCATGAAGATAGTTAAGAAGTCGGGTCAACATATAGGCTACATATTATCACGCTAGCAGTGTTATAATCGTAGGTGCGTTTGGTGCTGCATAGCGTTCACGCAGACGACGTCGCGGGCAGCAGCTAGTATTATAATGAATGAACGAATTCCCTATACATACATACATTGGAATTCATTGCATGCAAGAGGCGTTACCTTTTGCAATGACAGTTTCAATGATATCATCTATGACTTAAAAACGTCAATTGAAAACGGTAAGTTCGTACCCACCTCTATGATAGTTTCATGATTTCATTTGTGTTTTTCCGTTTCGTATGCTTTCATAAATAAATACTGTATATAAATATATATTGCTTCCATGCTGCACTGTGAGCGAAAGAAAAACGTAGAATGTGCCAGCTGCTTCTCTTCCCGGGCATACTGTAAAAGCCAGTTGAGGGACAGAGGTTTTAAAGGCGTTTTTGTGGGCGATAGGCTGACCCCCTGTCACTACAATGGTCTCTCTCCATCTTTATAATACCTCCAAATTTGTCAAACGTGACATCAGATGGTCTTGTAACTTCTGGTGTTCTGCCTACCCCATAAGGTATACAGGCGTGACGTTATGTATGTATGTATAATTAAATATTGGGATTATTGTATTCAGTCTACAATCCACATGGCAAGAGCTAAGAGATTCCGAGGAGTAATACCGAATAATATTATAATAATAATAATAAAATCCCCAGACAATCACACAAACTACATGGCCCCAAAGTAAGCATAGCTTGTGTTATGGGATACCATGTAGCGAACTAGGGTGGAACCTAGAATATAAATACATAAATAGATAAAGACCCAGACACGGAACATTTTTTTTTCTTGTTCCATGCGGGAATCGAACCCGCAACCACTGGCATCTGAGGCAGATAGGTTTACCCCATCGCCAAAGTGGTCGTCAATGATCGCATGATATGTTTTTCATAAAAACTATTTCATGATATCATCGCATGGTTTTCCGTTTCGTGTGCTTTCATAAATAAATACTATATTATTATATGTATATTGGGATTATTATATACAGCCTACATGGCAAGACTTTATCTAAGAGATTTAGCCGAGGAGTGATACCGAATAATGATGCATGGTATGTTTTATGTCAAAACTATTTCATGATATCGTCGCATGGTTTTGAGATCCATAATAGGCCTGCCGATTGTCGTTTTGATGACTAACATATCTGGTTGGATTTGTTGCTTCCTTTTTCAAAACCTAACCAGTTCTCGACAGAACGTGAAGAGTCTTATATTTTTTAATGAATTTTACGACCATGATTCTCTGCGCCTGCTGTATGAAACTAAGTCAAGGATAAAAGTACTTTAGATTTACATAAATAGAGAAAATAGGAGGGTGTGCTTTGGATTAGAGTTTCAGCATCATTATTGAAAATTGCAAGATAGTAATTATCCGTGGCAGCGGAATAGATCAGATCCTAGTCAATAGATGTAGCGTCAGATAAAAAGAAATTCACTTTTATTTTTAATTTCTTATTTATAATGCGGAATTCATGTAGTTTTACCGGGTAAATGTTTGTGATTTTACGAGAAATACATGAAGTCGTTTAAGAGAGCAGGCAGGACGTGTGTTGTGGGGAACAGGTATCTATTGGATACCCTTTGCTGGATTTATGAGGGTTATTTAAAACGTGTTTGGCTAATAATATTAAATTTTATTTGTTCAAGTAAATCATTTATACAAACATCTAATGTCTTGGTACCTACATAGAATCGCATTAATTCTACTATTTTGTAAGATTTATAATAAGTCAATACAAAGCAGAGGTTATTCAATAGATCTCTTGTGATCTATTTATCTTATAGCTTATCACGTACATTCATTGCATGGTTCAAAACTAACTGTAGCCGCGGCCCTCTTAAATAGCTTACTCACACTTAAACATCAAACAAGTTGTAGACAATACACTACATCATTAAACAATAAGATCATAGTTGTCTTTGTGCCTAATAGTACCATAAGTAGATATCTAATGTTATTTTGAAGTCTCGTATTGTTTTAGCGCTTAAGAGGGTCAGCAGAAAATGATAGATGTTCGAATGATCGTAATGATGAAATATTCACCAGTAAAATAACTATAGTAAAGTTTTTTACTTCCTTCTATACTTTTGATGACATTTCAAAAGCAAAGACAGCAATAATCATCTTCTAAATCAAATAAACACCAATTCATTTGACACAATATGCAAATCTCGATAAAATGAATATGTAACGGTAGCAAAATAATATCTGTGTTGGTACATCTTTATCGATAACACTGTTTATTGCTTTTATTTCACACGTCTCAGATTGTAAAGTTAACACATTAAAATAAATAAAATAGAAATGGTCCATTCTACATGAATGGAACACAAACTTTATATTGCATGAGTTTTCTCAAAGATAAGGAATATTAGACTAAATGCTGCTTAGAAGCTCATACTATATAATAAAACTAAGTTATACATCTATATCATCTTAAATATAGTGCATAACTGGCAGCCACATCCATTTTGGTGATAAGGTCGCCTTTGTCTTCTATTATCTGATAGTATTGATTCTTGATTCTAAGTGTATAACAATGTGTAAATAAATACGTTATCAGTCTTTCCAGCTTCGATGTTTTATTTATGAAATTAGAAAGTAAATAGAGGAGAGTGGGGAAGGGCAACGTAGCGACGGGGTGGGGGTTGCGGGAGGGAGGCTGCGTGCAGATGTAGGGGGCTTGGACTTGAACTTGAGCGTCTTGAGAGCGTGCCAGCAGCGGCACGCAGCCTGCTCCGACAGACCGGTATCGATTGCCAGGGGCCCTCTATCTACTTATATCTTTAGAAGTTTCGGATAATTGGTAAAAAGTAGTACTTTCGTTATCAAACAAATGATACCATTGAAATAACAAGTGGTCAATGGCTTCAGTGATATTTTAATGTGGGCACCATCTTTGTCGACATAATTTTATACATAGGTTCACATAATTTCACGCCTGTATCCCTTATGGGGTAGGCAGAACACCAGAGGCTATTAAACCATCTGATGTGGCGTTTGAAAATTTTGGAGGTATTATAATGATGGAGAGAGACTATCGCAGTGACAGGGCCTATTGCAGGGGTCAGCCTATCGCCCACAAAAAACCTCTAATAAAACGTCTGCCCCTAACTGCCTTTTAGAGAAGCAGCTGGCACATTCTATGTTTTTCTTTCGCTCCCAGTCCAGCATGGAGGTAATAATATGACATTCAAGTGCAAAATATTTGAAATAAATCTGCAGTTCTAGTACAAATGGCGCAAATTAAAAAAAAATTAATATATATGAACATACGTTTACTTTAGGACAAATATTTCAATTAAAATTTCGACGATAGGTACAGAAGCCAGCAGATCAAGCGTTACGTTACCTGTCAAATATCCCCAACCAATTTTAACTTAATGTCGAACACATAGAGTTCAGATTCAAGTAATTTTTTTTGACAGATTTATAACGATTGATGTGCTGCCTTCTGTACCTGCCTCAATTGACAGGAAAATAAAACTAACTTAATTACTATTGGTGTCAAAATACTTAATGATTTATTGTTTATAGTGGGGAGAGTTATAAAACATTTTATATGTGAAATTTGTCACTAAAGTGGCTATAGTAAAATGGTGTCGTTTCCGATTAGTGTCTACTTTCAAACTTTTCAAGTTTGGTTTACCTGTTCATGTTTTTAACTGTCTATGGTATTACCTAGTACCTTACTTCCTACTTTAATATTGTAATCATTAAGTCAAATTCATTGGACTTGGACATTCTTGGTTGTTCAGTTTATGCGAACTGGCTTCATCCAGGCTTCAATGATGCACATCAGCAAGTCATCAAAATGTAAGAAATAAAAAACTGAACTAAATTAATAGTCCCTCTTAAAGTATATTTAGATACCTAAAATTCCAGGGAATAGCTATTTTCAGATTATTCCAACCTTCCGCTTGAATCGACGCTGTCGAACGTCGCCCACTCCGGGCTGTTCATAGAACTTGGGACTTCGCAGCAGCACGAGGGTCTGCTTTATAACGGGGAATGTATTTCTGTCACTTCTATTCTGGGGACTAAAACCACCGGCTGAAGTGAGCCGCTGACCCGACAAAACCTATTATGTTCTCATCAATAACCATTTATTTTAAGCTGCTATCAAACATAGACGCTCTAATTAAATCGACTTATATGTAGCTAATGTCAACCACCGCGATCCAAGTCGATACGTGCCTCAAGTCAGCGGAAATAACTGAAGTAACATGTACTCAGTGCAATGTATAGCAGTTGTTATAAGCGGGAGCAGAGAACGGGACAAAAACAAAAGTGTAGCGAGTGGACACCGGCAGCGCCGCGGGTGCCTCCGCCGGATAAAAATAACGATAAAAATTGTTACGTAAGGGGAACGTTCCTGCCACGCCGGGGTGGAACTCATTAAAATAGACTTATTCCACTTCGAATTCGGCATTCCGCTTCTAGTTTCTAATCCCAACAACTCACAAGATCAGCTGGCCTCTCACGTCTAATGCCATATTATGGAAATGTGTCTACACTCACTGCTCGCTCCCAGTTTATACGACCACATTTTCCGATTAGCGCCACAAGTATTCAAATTTAACATTCAGAACTAGTTTGCTATTCGCTAAATTACAGTAAAGTTTAATATGTTGCAACGAGTAACATTTACGAGTGGGTCCATAAAGTTACGTCTTTCAGTAAATGCATTAAGCGTTCCCGGCATCACAGTTAAATCGGCGGCAACACGCTGCGAGTTGAATCGACTCTAAAATGCAATGAAAGGAGCGTCCTCCCGAGCGCGCGGGCCGGGGTTCATTATTCCACGCCACCCGGAGGAGGGGGACAACATGTCCTATAATAGTGTTCCGCTTGTGAATAATTGAACGGCCTCTTCGATTCGCCCGACAACGCACCGAGACCGTTCAGATCTTATCTCGCAACTATCTTCCACGTTTGAATTTTTGAAGCGAAGTTTCCATGGCGTGCTGGAAATAAGGACTGAAATCGAGCGGCACGGTTGCGACGGCGCGGCGGAAGCGAGTCGTGTCAAGCCGGCTCCTTCCAGATCAAGCTTCAATGCGTGGCTGACGCGGCAGCGCGGCTCGTGGAGCCGGCGGCGTCGCACGACAGCCGCGCGGCTCGCGGGATCGATCCCGCCGGCTGCGTCCGCCGCTGCACTGCACGCGCGGCGGCCGCAGTACGTGTGCAAGCGACTCAGCGTTTTCGCAATGCAATTAAAGCCGGCGCATTAAGTTGTAGAGCTTCGCAGTGCGGCACGCGCGTCCCGGAGTAATCCGATTACCGCGACAAACCTTTAGGAACCATCCACCGGGCCTGGGCTTATCATATCTGGTATCTTTTAATTGCAAATAAAAAATTAAGTCAAGTAGGTTACATTGACAGTGTGTTGTTAATGAATGGCCGGTCGGTAAAGTCTACTCTTGTGCATCGAGCTATTGCAGAATATCGCTTACTTATATATAATTAAGTGCTTGTTCTCAAACGTTGCACGTGTTTTTAAGCGGTTTTATGTTTTTTTACTTTTAATTCATACTGATGGGAAAATACCAAGACTTATAGTAAATATCATCAACTCAAATGAATAAACATTTGTTAAGACGCGCGGGGCTAAACTTTGGATCTACAAATCATACTCACTTCGAACAAAAGATCAATTAGAATGGCATACCCATAACCGGCTTGACAAGCTGCTGATTTTAAGTAGTAAGTAGATGTAGGTGCGGGGAAGTAGTTCTATACACAAGCATATCCCTCAGTTGGGTGTTCTATGTTCACCCTAATAGTCACACGACTAAGGTCGAACTCTAGTTTCGTCATTACCTTATAGAAAAAATATAAACGCGTTCCCACTTGAATGTAGAGCAACTCCCTTAATGTTAGGTTTTTGCCTTGAGTGCAATTTATACGACGTATGTAATTCAATTGAATGGATCTACTGTTTCTTTTCTGAATATTTGTATCTGTCTCTTGTGATGAAATGTGCAGAGTTCTAATTTAAAACAAACATTTTATTAAAGTTTACATCATATTGCCTTGTGTGTGTGTTTCATATCATCTAACATGGTTGCTATATTATGTATTAATTGAGTAGGTGCTTGTATGGACATGATTTAATCCTACGTAATTCCGAGATGTAGTGTAGCGTGGTCACATAAGCCGTGGTCGGACGTGACCGGCGCGTGCGCGTGGGCAGCCGCGCCATCTTGCCTGCTCACTGTTTACCAACACTACGTGGTCCCCTTCTAAATTATCAAACTTACAACAAGTCCTAGCTTGTTTCTCTGAATGTACAAACTGGAAAATATTTGAAGAGTGCCAGGAGATAACTAAATCTATTTGTATTTGTATGAATTGGTTTCGAACTTAAGACAAATGTTTCGCTATAATTATTACAACACTTCAACGCATTGAAATTCATTTCAAAATAAGCTAAGAGGCGTGGCACGTTTGAAAACAACGTGTTTTTGATTAACTGCGTGTGTCTGTGAGTAAATAAAGTGACTTTGTACGGGATTGTATGTAAATTAGACGCGCCGACGACGCGGCTACACGAGCGCCCGAAAAAAAAACAATTACCCTTTGCGCTAGATTGAGTACATCGTCAAATGGTTTAAAGATAAGGGCGCCTAAGAGACTTTATCAGATTACATTCACGTTTGCTATAATATTTTACTTAGCGCAACCTCCCGGCTGCCAGAGCCTCCGCCCGACACCACCGCGGAATGAATTAGACGGAGCCATAAAATCCAGATGCGAGCGGCGAACAGCGTTAAATCGATTAAAATCACATTCCGAAGGCGTTTGTTTTTAAATAAATAGTCGCGGCAGTGATATTTAAGTAAACACGTTCAAGGTTGGCGAGGAGCCAATACGCGAGAGGCGCGGCGGCGCGGCGCGGCGCGCTCGGCTCGCTCGCTCCCGAGCCCTCCGCGAATATCGCCGTCTCCGGCCGCGAGCAAACACCAGCGCCGAACTAGCGCTGTGTCAACATCGGGAAGGTGTCAGAGCGAGCCGTGTTTACGTTTCCTATTTGAGTGGACTCGGGAATCGCCCGAGAATAACGAGGGTCTAACAATACATACGATCACATACATGAGCGTTTTCACAAAAAAGTGTAACCCCAACTTTTCGGTTGTCCCTTGTGTTTGAAGTATTACTAACAAAATATGATATGCTCTGGTGAATATTTTAAAGACTGTAAGCACTAAACATATATTAAACAAGTAAATGAAGTGTCAGAAATATGAAAAAAAATAACGCAATTAAAATAATGAGAAATTTTAATCAGCAAGAAGTCAGTTTTTGACATGTCCCCCGCTTGAATTTCTCGATGTCAAAAGCTATTCTGAAAAATTTTTGTAGGCGATACATTGACTTTTTGGTACGGTTTGAAAGAACTCTTAGTTTTCTATCGTCTCCGGTACTTTTTAATTTAAACCTTAAACAAACAGTTTCACAATTCAATTTCCAACAAACATGTAAAAAGTGGTGCCGGCCGGACATGTCTGGTTTGTCACGGTTAAAACTGCTACTTAAACAATAAATAAGGACTTTTTCATTTCTGAACTGGAAACATTAACTTTAAAATCCACCGTTTGAAATAAAAAAAGCATCAGTTTTGACACGAAGCCGAGTTTAAACCACGTGTATTTTGTTGTGCTAAGAACGTCAAGATTTCTCGTGTCGGATTTGAGACACAATAACTGCTGATTCCGGTGAAAACTTCATCATTCCACGATATTTGAAAGATTAATAATTTGATAATATAATCGTTATTTAGTTAATAACAAATTTAGTGTAATGGACTATATTAGAATTCAGTTTAGAATATAATAAGGGAAGAGAGCGTCACGTCAGGTTTGCGACATTTTGTCCCGTGACCTACCAGGCTGACCAGCAAAGTCGCAAATCCGACACCATAAAGCAAGGTTTACATTACGATAATTCACAGTTCTTTTGTATTTCCAGTTTTTAGAGTTTTTTAGAGTAATTAATATTTTAAGATTAAAATAAAGTAATACTAAGCGTTATTTAATTTTTGATAAGAAAAAATGTGCCAAAAATGTTGTCATATTATATTCAACACCTAGTAGGGTACACTATTACTTAGACTAATGTTGACTTCTAATAATAATAAAGTGTTTCGTAAAACAAAAATAACTGATTATAGAATAACACAAGTTATACTGCATAGGTTTGATAATTTTATAGGAATTATGAAATAAACAAAGGCTATAACAATACTTTAGGTATTAAGTGAGCTGTAAAAGTAACAGCTAATTCAATTTAGGATTATTTTGATAATTGAAATTTGCGCTGATTTGTTTGAAAACAATTGTAAGATATTTCAGTTTTATTTCATTCTATCGCATTAAATTTATCTCAAAAATTTATTCATGTAAGCCCAGCCTAACAAAAAGTAGACTGTCAGTTTTGCGATTGTCCTGTGTTTTGCAACGAGGGATTTCTAAGTTTTTGGAAATTTTTAATATAAAAGGGTGCAAATTATTTAATTTCAATATTTTAAATAACAATTTATATTTCGAATGCAATAATGTAGTGTCCCGGTAAAACTACTTAACCATTACAATGTCGAAAAATTTACGGTTACTAACATCCGTTGTGGCAAAACCGAACTTAACATTAGCGTAAAATTGATATGTTATTAAGTTTTTCAATATTATGTCGTGTTTTAAAAATATGTATATTATTATCTTTAAAATACAATTATAAGAATTTGTGTGTTTTTTTCAAAGTTATAAGATATTTAGCTTTTAAGATAGTCGCAAAACTGACATTTTCTTCCACAAAATTAGTTTCAATTTACGAATTCTCGTAAAATAGCTCAATAATGAAAGAAATAAATATAATTTCATAAATTGCAATACATCTAAGTTGAACTCTAACAAAAAAACCATCGAAAATATCTCATTTAAAATCTGATAATAAATTCGGTCATGGTACACTTTATTTTGAAAACGCTCACATACTACATTGTAACGGGCATCGGCCGTTGTCACTGTATTCTTAAAATCTATTTTAGAATTTTCTCATTATGGAAAAGGAGTTGTAAAGTAAAGCCAGTAATTATTCGGTGCGCATGGTGCGACAGTTTAATGCGCGATGTGTCGGCAGACTGGTGGGCGCATGTATAATTGCGGCGTAACGTTGGATCACCTTGGCCGCGGCGAGCAAGGCCAAGGCCGCGTTGCCCCCCCCCCCAGAGCTGCTCCCCTCAGCGCCCGATTTTTTGCAAACTGATGTAACGTGCGATTCGGCGCCCGCGCAACCAACATGGCGGCTGTCATGCTCTAACAAATACACTACAGCCGACAAAAATTTGAGACGGCAATCATATTCACAAAAATAATACCTCCTTTAGTTTTTGTTTATTTAAACGTTTGTGAATATCAATGTTGTACTAAAATTATTGTTCTACACGTGTAACTACCATATCGAAATTATGAGCTGAATATTTAATGAAAATGTATTCTACTTACTCTAACTTTTAAAATATATTACCTATATTGGCAGTTAAGTATAAGACTGGTAGAACGCAGTTGTCTCTCATACGTTGCAGTTACGAAAGAAAAATTTGAAACGGACAGAAATCTAACTTGATTCCAGTATGATAATTCACGATAGTGACATATGTGAATATAATAGGTAACATTTTAGTTTTTCACGTTAGCTATGTACGAAGATATGTAATAGAAAATCTGATACAAGTAGTTATTTGACTATATTTTATGATGTCCATTGTCGTGTCAAAAATTTATATTGAACACTTGATAATGAACTTTCTAGTTTTAACATTAAACTGGATGAACAATGCGATAAATACTCCAGCACGATATAGACGATATACAGTACGATTCTTTCATGCTGGACTGGGAGAGAAAGAAAAACATAGAATGTGCCAGCTGCTTTTCTTTCCGGGCAAACGGTAAAAATCAGTTGAAGGACAGAGGTTTTATTGGCGTCTTTGCGGGCGATAGGCTGACCCCCTGTCACTGCAATAGTTTCTCTCGATCATTATAATACCTCCAAAATTGTCAAACGTAACATCAAATGGTTTTATAGCTTGCGGTATTCTGTATGTATGAAAATGTCCACCGTTGTCTGTGCCTAGTAAACCTCATTAAGGATTGTTTTAAGTTCAATCAGAACCTGCCGCAAAAATAGCTCTATTGAATAATAAAATGTAAGTAGTTTGTTGCAGGCGTGTAGAAGGCAGTGGGTCGCTTTAGGAGCGGGACCGCAAGGCTCGCGCTAACCGCAGCCGCGAGTCTCCGCCGACATTACACGAACAATTAACTCGTGGTACGAGCTTCAATCCAAGCTGAAATTCAATTACAAAATGAACGATCGTCTAGGTAATCCTAGCGTTTTTTTGTATTCATAGGAGTTTGAAGTGAGAGTTAAAAAGCTGGGATACGTCAGGACGCGTCAGGATGCAATTTGTCCCGCGCGCGGCCTGCGCTCGCAGCGGAGCGGCGCCGCTTCCGCGACGCGCTGCCAAATACACGCAGCGGTATAATTGGGTTGCATCCCATTAAACAATTCTCTCTTATATGCATTAACAGAATAGTGCTGGCAAGCAATCACGCGGAGGAAATGCCAACTGAACGGATTTTCTAAAATTAGACGCGGTTATGTAGCCTCAAGCGAACACTACACGGCGAACATTGTAGAATTGAATTCTTTTTGGCTACATGTTTCTTTAAATAGCATGTCAGACAATTCTTGTAGTGAGTTGACGATCTTTACAACGACCCCAGCCCACGCACCCTCCGCTCCGCTCCCCGCCCCGCCCCCCGCTCACGTACTCACTACGGAACTAGAGTACTACAGTCCTTGCCAGATGCAAGCTACCTCTTGCCAAAAACACCACACAATGTTGATCATTGTCTTTCGCAACAGCCCAGACTGTCCTTGCCAAAATTACTAAAACTAATTATGATTAAGATAACATATGAACCGACCGTGTTGTTTCAGAACGTTTTCAAGCATTACCCGTTGTTTTGAATTCGTATATTTAAGAGTATATTTAACATTACTTTGCCTTTGGAGTAGTGTAGAATATCAAATCTGTATTATTCATATGGGCTTTGTTTTTCTAGGATTAAAGTAAATATAAGGGAAAAAATAGAGCCCGCATAAGATCTATTTGGCGTCCATATGTCTGTCTATCAAAACCCTTTTTTTCAGGAACGCAGAAAGATATTAGGCTAACATTTATTTCAAATACTCAAATCTGCAAAAGGGAGCACACAAAAATTCGAACTTTTTAAAGACGGACGTTTATGCTTTATGCTGCATATTTTAACGCTCGTGAGGTTATCAAAACCTATAGAGTAGTTTCCGCTGACTCAGGGTTATGTTTGGCAAGAAGTGAGACATTTTTAATTTGATAATTTACGTATGATGCACGAGTCGCACACGCACTTGCTTGACCGAGTGCGAGTTCAAAAGCATTAAATTAATAGAAGGTATGTAAGTATTTTAATTTTTTTATGCGTTGCGTGGTAAAATACAAATTTAAATAATTCCAAACTTAATTTCATGCAACTTAAAAAATAGTTTGGAATACTTACTGATTTCGGTTATATCACTCCACTTCATTATGACGTCGGTGCAGAAGTCTTCTGTAAATAAAAAAATAATATTACCAAATAGGTATACACGAAATCTGATGTTTCAAACGTGACATTCCACGAGATCAAATTAAATAATAAAACAAGGAAACCATCAATAAAAAGGTTACAAGCTCCTCGCATAGACAATGAAGCCGGAGCGACAAATCCCGTTAAATCGTATCGCCCCTTTCACGTAATTGAATCTCGCATTACGAAATTAACACATAATGCCGTTGCTGTACTGTGAGAATGGGAATTTCCACAATGACTGCTCCTTTAATTAAAATGAAACATAATGAAAAGAATTGGAACTCAAAAAATGCTTTATTGTGTACAATGAATATAGTCGTCCGCGTATAGTTAAGTGTCGGTGCGCACGCGAGCCGCGACACGCAGCGGTGCGACTCGTAGCGTCGAGAGCGCACACCGACCACCGCTGAAGCATTAGCATCCGAGGAACCACCAACATGGCGGTATAATCCTGATCACTGTTTTACATCTACCATGAGAGATATAGCACATCAATCTTCAGAGGAAGGTAAATATTGAAATTAACAACTTGAATTTGTCGACTCGCAAGAAGAAGAACAACCACATTGATTCAGTGGTTGTGAATATTTCAGCGAGTACTTTCGCGTTTGACAGGCAATTTAAATGAGCTCCACAAATTGATTCGCAGCCTCCGGCGAATATCATTACTCGCTACTTGTGTTTTATTTGGAGGGAAAGTTCTGAAGAGGTTGAAAATATATTCAAAATTAATAAATGCTAGAGTGTAACTTTTGATTCCGATTCCACCATAAATTTTTATTTCCGAGTACCCAGTAGTTTTAGTAGCGCGATCAAACAAACAAAACCTTAACTTTTATTTAGTAGAGAAAAACATAAAACTATATTTGGATAAATATAAGGAAAACTTCATGAAACCTTTAAAAACCGCCTCTACCGCTCTCGACAAAGAAAAGTTAACTATAACAATTTCTAAAGATAGAGCTTGCAACGTAATTGTTAGAAGTTAAAACTTCTATAGGTACCTGAATCACCTGAATGGTAAACTCGGGTTGTTACTCGCCAAGTTTAGCGCACGAACGTGAGGCGAGATGTAAAAGTTGTGTAAAGTAAATGATCGTTGCACGGTGAGGTCGCGCGACCGTCGCATCGCGTCGCGCGGCGGTCGCGAAGTCGCAAGGTGATCGCCGGGCGGTTTCATACAGTACGGCCTACTTGCGCTACGAATATTCTCATCGCGGGCGATGACCTTTTTGCTTTCAGATCAGCGTTCCGCGCGCTCGCTTCCTAACTTCTATTTGATGGGACAATTAGTGCCAAAATGAACTTCGTGCGAATCATATTCACTGCTAGTTAGATTGTGGTTGAGCCTTGTTTTGTAGTTTATTTTATTAACGCGGGTTTTATGTAGGTATAATCTGATCATAGTGGCATTGTAATAGAACTAAATATTTAATTTAATTTCAACACCACTAATTTGTCAACTCCTAGTTGAGATTATTTGAGTTGAGAATCTCAAGATTAAAAAGTAGATAGGTAGGAATAAGAGTATCATCGAGATAAACTGCTCCTGCATTTGGAATTCACAAAGAGCACTGAACGTTTTGTGAATACAGTGAATTGCTACAAGTGGCAGTGTGTAGTGTAGTGCACGGTGGAATAGGCGAGTGTATGCAGGTTTGCGACCTGGTTTCGGTCAGAGGTCATCGCCCGGAGCGCCGTCGCTAGCGCCCGCCGATCGCGAAACATCACACATTCGAAGATGACAATTTCATTCAAATACTTGGATCAAACGTTTCACTTGTTTATTGCTTCAGGCTTATTTAATAAAATAGGTGCCTACATGAATAATCATTTAATTGTCAACGCTTGCCAGAGTGTATTTGTATGTTTTTGAATAACAGTTTAAGACAACATTATAAAACATTACCTGCTTATTTTATATAAAGTAATATACCTACCTTATCAGAGATAAAAAATTAACAATTTCAGCTTAGAAAATTAACAAAAAAATAACCACAATTCACAATATAAGGGCAGCACCTTATTTCAACAGATTATTATGCAAAATAACCAAAACTACCAAGACTTAAATAAGCGTCATTTCTATAATTAAAAGTTTTTTAACTAAATATAATCTATAGTTTAACATTTGAAAACATTGAAGTATTCCATCATGTTATCTAAAACCGATAAGGAATGTCAATTTAATGTAAGTATAAACTTGTGCGAGAATGATCGGAAACTCGCTCAGCTGTTGATCAGCTGTTCGCGTCGGCGGCGGGACGAGCGCGATCGATCGCCGCCATTAGCGTTACGGCAGCCCACCGGAACTCGCACAAGGCATGTCATAAACTTCAACGCAATTATCGGAAACCGTTTACGTTTCACAACTCAAAATATCGATTGAAAAGAGAGTGCGTCGCGCAGGCAGCGGTATAGGGTTGCTCGGTAGGCGCGGGGCGGCCGGCGGACGCGGCGGCGGCGGTCAAAAACTATACTTTTAGCAAAAACACGGCTAAACGACCGGTTACCCCGAAGCTGTAAAACAACTTGAACTAACGCTGACGAAGTCCTATGTTGACGGATGTCACTTTGTTGTATTGAAGCGATCTCGATGCCCCAAAAAACTCCCTGCACAGTAAGACCGGACGCGGATCGAGATTTTCGACATATCTGCACAAATTTGAATCACCTGCGCGATGTCGAAATGGCAGGCATTTGCAATTATCTCGTAAAGTCTAATTTATCGCGTTGTCCGGTGTCGCACTGCTCCTACAGGTTTGAGCAACTTTCTTGCCAGTTTTTCACTTTGACCGGTTCTGTACATCCTCCACGCCCGCAGAACTGTCTGCAAAACTAGTCGGCAAGTGCTGTCTCTCAGTTTCAAAAACCACTGGCTTTTTAATTAAACTGTAATTAAAAGTTGAATACACGTAAGAACGCAACTAGTACTTGCATAGAAACCATGTCAGCAGAGTCTATAAAGAAATTACTTACGTTAAAGAAATAGGAAATGTAATCTGTTTTTTTCACGTTGATTTACGAGTTAATTACGATCCTCAGACATGTGGGACCGACCCAAGAGAGAGAGAGAATTTGATCGGGATACGTATTGAATATCGGCAGTAACAAAGTACAATAGTTCCCTAGTAATAATGGACGTGTTGCTTGAGCTATCACCAGAGGAAACAATTAGCCGAGGATCGCGTTACGGCACCGCAGCGACGCGACGGCGACAAACGCGCTTGTCAATATTTTGTAACAAATTTACAAGCAATGACGCGCTCCTCAATGAACTATTGCATTGTTGTCAGGTTAGTTCACGACCCGTCCATTGTCCTAGGCAACCTCTGAAATCACCGCCAGCATCGGCACCCGGTAACCAAATCCAATTATACTGAATATAAATAATCCTGTCACTTCACCTAATTGAAAAAACTAGCAAAGTTAGCCATACGTCTCCAATTTAAAGTAAACACTACTCGGACCGTACCTATGAGATAACCTGATATGTTTTAACATAACACTTCATTACGAAATCAAGATACGTTGGGAGATGAAAAACAGTCATTCAACATGTGGATAATGGCGGAGTCGTTCCCTCGCCGTGTGGACGAAAAAGGCGAGAGGACAGGCAACAAAAACCGCATGTTCCGGGAAGCGGGCCGGGCGGCAGCGCTGCCGGTGCCGGGGCCGGCGACGGCGGCGGCTTGCGGAGCGGTTTTTGCGGTTCTTGGCGCGACGAACGTGCTCATTCAGTCCGATACACGTCGATTCATAATTAATCCCAGTTTGATTGAAACTACGTACTATCTATACTCAAACGTACGCTCAATGGCATATCCTTTAATTACAAGATTACATTAAAATACATTTTCTTATATTTCTACTTCTAGAAGAAAGTTACTAAAGTTTCAACGGGGCATTTCATAATAACCATTTTAAGAATAATTTATGTTTGCACCTCATTCACTAAGTGCGAGTACATATACTGTATCAAATTAAGCGTTTCATAGTTTCTACTCCAGAAGTTTCACAAAAAGAGGACACGTCATTTAAAGCGAAATGGCGGAAAAATAATAACATTTATTGAGCGGTCGGTTGTCGACAAATGGTACGCCGTGTTAATATACGAACGAGGGATATTTAATTTTCTGCGATTCAGTGAATTTACGAAACACAATGGGTTTTTCAGGAAAGTTGTATTACAAAATTTCATCTAGATTTTAATATAAAATGTTCAATTCCCATTTCGCATTATCACTTTGAATAAGTGATGTCGGCATCAGAGCTCGTTGTGTCACTGTCAGTCCAATACGCGCCGGGAAAACAACCGAATACAGTTGTCAATCACAACTGAAAGAAATGCGTACAGCTCACGCTAATGGTACAATTTACAAGTAAAACATTCACGAGTCTGCCAGTCGAGCACGGGAATAGCTTTATTGGAAAGATGTCACATATTCGCAAATGAAGAAAGGTAAACGTACCTAAGTACTATAGATCTTATATGTAGGTCCCTATTCCAGAACATGCTCACGCACATACTCATTCTAAATAGATCACGCTTGAGCGTTCTTCTAGAGCACGCCTTACGACTTATACGTGTTTAATGTCATATGTGTTTAATGTTAAGCCTAATTTAAGGTGGAGCGGAATTTTACGAAGTGGTTCTATTATTGTGGTCGCTGGCGTGACCTTGGCGCGGTGCACACGTGATGCGGCGACGTCACCTGTGCAAATACGCGTTTTCTGATAACTACCGATATTCGCAACCTACCGGTGACAATGCCTCAAACACTACAATTTTAGCTTGCTGCTGTTTTTAGCTTGCCGAAATATTGAGAAAGTAAAAAAATGGTAAAAAAGGTAGTACTGGATGGTGCAAAAGTAAAGAGCCTATTTGGTTCAGCTATAATTTTTTTTTATAAATTAGAAAACTAGATTTAGATTTCTTAAATGTATATTTGTGCCATTAAATTTCGTACAATAAGGATTTAAAGAAGATGTCTTTTAAATGGTGACCTCCAGAGTTGATGCACATTTGAGCCCTATTTATGACATTTTGCATAACTTGCCGTAACACTTCCCACGATATGTTCCTCATTTCTTGATGAATGTTTTCTTTTAGAGCTGCGAGAATCTGTGGCTTGTTCACATACACCCGAGATTTCAAAAAACCCCAAAGAAAGAAGTCTGGACTTGTCAGATCGGGTGATCTTGCAGGCCAAGGCAAATCGCCAAAACGAGAGATAACTCGACCTGGAAAAGCGTCCCTAACTAAGTCCATAGTGTCGCTCGCTGTGTGTGCCATAGCGCCTTCTTGTTGAAACCAGATGTGCTCCAGCCCCAATTCATCCAAACTGGGTATCAAAAACTCACGTAACATGGTTCTGTGGCGTTCCCCAGTGACAGTTGTCGCATTGCCTCCAGCGTCTTCGAAAAAATTGGTTCCGATCACTCTGTCAACACAGATGCCGCACCATACAGTAACTTTTAGCGGGTGTAAAGGTGTTTCTTGAATAATGCGCGGATTATCAGTGCCCCAGAAACGAGTATTCTGCTTATATGCAGAAAAATTATAATTATTGACATGCCCTGAGAGATGGAAATGCGCTACGGCACTCATAACCAATTTTGAAAAAAAATCTTTCTCTTCCAGGTTGAGGTTTAAGACGCGCTGGCTGTATTCTAAACGAGCTCGGTGGTCAGCAGGCAGCAGCTGATGAGTCATTTGGGTTTTATACGGGAACATCTTTAAGTCTTTCACCAAAATACGCTGCAGGGTCCGTCTGGAAATGCCCAATTGCGTGGCACGTCGCCTCGTATGATGTTTATGTTTCTGGACACTCTTCTACATCTTCGCACAGCGTCGATATTTTCAGCTGAACGGCCTGTTCTTGGTCTCCCAGACTTGGTCTATCCAATGTTGAGCCAGTTGCTTCAAGGCGTATGGCAAAGCGCCGAATTGTGCAACCAATCGGTGCTGGACGGTGGGGAAATCGTCGACGAAATTCACGTTGTGTTTTTGTCTCTGATGAATTATTCCGTAAGAACATTGACACGATTATTCCACGTTCTTGGGGAGTAAAACGGTCCTTGTTTATTTTCAGTGTATTTCACATTTGTTCACTACACGATTTTCAAAACCAGAATGACAGGAAGTGTCATATAAAAAAAAACAGTATTTCTTTAGTGCCAGTACTTTTGTGCCACCCAGTAGAACTGGGAACAATGAGTATCCCACGTAGCTGTGTCTAAGTAGCATAGGTAGGTATTAGGGCAAACTAATCTTAATAGATTTAACCAATGCTATAGAATGCTACAGGGTTGACGCTAGAGAATGATTATTTAGTCTTCGGTATATGTAGGTTACAAATCAACGGAAATTTCTAAAATATCTCTTCCGCACCTTAATCAACGTATATGCACTTGAAAGAACTACCTATGAAATGGTTTTGCCAAATATTCTCTGATACCTATTTCGATATCAAATACGTGAGAAGAATCGTACTGTTGACAACATTGAAGTGAATCACTTCCTGCTGATGATGCCAGCGTCAGGAGCCAATCGAACCCTGGTCGCATTCTGCCGGTGCGGTGGAAGCTCCGCGCGCACAATGGAGACCGGTTTTATCGGCACTCCATTTGACGTGACCTTACACGTCGCTCGTTATATTTGTTTTGTTCATTACATTATCGTTCGCCTGTTTGACATCCGAATACATGTTATTTATACATAAGTACTCAATGGCTGTATTAAATAAGATTGCAGATAAACAAAAGAAGGTGGGTCTTACAAATATAAAACTTAAAAAGCAGAAATCATAAGTTACCAATTCGTTATCAACAAACTCGACGATAAAGAAGGTATTGGAGAAATCAAAACAATGCACAAAAATATGACAAATGTTGTAAATCAAGAGCTTCCTCGGCGATAAATTGTATTTTTCAGCGATTACGTCGCGTCGCCCCGCGCCGCCCGCTGCCGTGATTAATGGCCGCCGGCCCATCCACTACACGCACTATTATTTAAACACACCCAGCCTAGCTTCAAGATCTTTCTTTACCTAGTATAAAACCGATTTGACGTTCTGCTGGAAAGATCACGTATTGTAAGTCACTGGAAAATTTGACACAGATAACGGCCAGTGATTGAAATAAGTATCGAGGGCGTAATTATGCGATTAGTTTTATATGCACGCAAACAAACAGAAAAACGATAACGTGCCAGCAGACTGCGTGACGAGAATGCGCCGACATTTTGTTGCTAATAAATGTTATAAAGTAATGTGACGTCACGACTGCCTGAGGACGTGATGCGGGTTCATTACATCCCCTCCGCCGCGCGCCTCATGTACTTGCCCCTCACAAATACTATGAAACGCGAAACTTTATAATCTAAACCGCAGTATTTCTTCTAGCTACAGTTAAAATTATAGGTTAAGCGCAGGCACGACTCGACTACCTAAAATTTTAAAAGCCAGCACCAAATAAATCTCTAAAAAGTTTGCCCTAAAATTAAGATTTATGTTCTGCCGCTGCCAGGGTTTGGCTGCCCGGCTGATTTATCTACGAACCGGTTTAGCGCTCGGGAGCTGTACACGATCGTAGTAAATGGATACGTAAGTTCCGAGTGAATGCCGGTACGCGGGGCACGACGCGATGGATGGCCCGCTCGGCTCGGCGCACCCTCGCGCCTTTGTTCCGAAAATTCCAGAAGTGCGGGCGGATACCGCTCCAGATAAGATATTAGTTTACATACTCAGCCGGCGGGAGTGAGACCGAGTTAGAGCCCATTAAGGGGATGTTTGAAGCTTTATAATCACGTAAAGTTCAAGGTCACGCCCCAAGGTCACCCTTTAACAAAGGAATCGTATCCACACAGAAGCCGGCCCTGTGGTACGTTAGTCGTCAGAGCTCATCCGACCGCTAAGTAAATATTTTGTTGCTTATCGGACCAGTATGCTAATAAGATTCTAATAATATCTACATAATATTGTTCGACAAATTTCGTATATAGGTTAGTACGGCGGCGATATCGTTGTAACTTCTTTGTTTAGTTTAAGGAAAGTATCAGGGAGTCGTGATCTAACTAACGTAGTACAGCGTCGCTAGAAGCCGGCCGGCGTCGCTTGCATTCTGGGCTGTTGCAGGAGCGAAAAGCACTACGGCCGATCAATGTGTACCTACATTCGTATTGCGGATAGGACATGATTGAAAGTGGAGACAAAATAAGTAAAGATACCATTAAGTTTAATGTACGGCTCGGAAGTATGAAAGCGAGTATGAAGCTCGATGTGTTTAGATGCGGGAAGGTACTGACCGTGGTGGTCGCGGCGCTCGGCGTCGTCGTCGGACTCGGTGCCGGAGTCCCGCTCCTCCACCTGCAACACAGACACGGTCACTAGGGGTCCTGCGGGCCTGGGGCCGGCGGGGCCGCGCCGGGCGCGAGCGGTTCCGCACCTTAGCTTCGTGTTCGTTGAGCGAGTGCGTCCGCAGCTTGTGCGTGAGAAACTTTAGCATGGTGGGGGCCGCGGGCGCGCCGCTCCTGCATGCCCTGGCCTTCAGCCGCCGCTGCACTGTCACTCACTACTCGCGCTCGTCTGCTGCTACTGCTCGCATCGGTCGCGGCACTGGCGGCCGCGGTCGCAGCGCTCGGGGCTCGGGCGCCGGTGGCTACGTCGGAGGCCGCGGCGGTAGTACGCGGTCAGCTGAGCGGCGGCGGCTGCGCGACTGCGCGGCGCCCATTCACCCGCGCGCCGACGCTCATTGGTCACACACCGATCGAAATTCAATCCACATCGCGCCTCTCCCTCTCGCACCTGGCCAGAGCGGGACGCCTGTACTGAGCACGTTCCGGTTATATAACACCGGCTTGATAATAAATCGCTGATAAAAGTTACGGGCGTTGGAAAAGTATAGATATGACCGATTTTATTTTCGTTCAGCATTAGTTACGCTTTCGAATATCTTCTGATACTTTGGTTAAACTTGAAATTGATGGGATTGTTTTCAAATTGACAATATGTACAAAAGGACTATAAGACATTTCTAAATATTTTGCTAATTTGTATAATCACATGAAATTTTTTTATTTATTTAGCTTCATTATATCAACAAATTCATACATTTTTGCAGTGTTTGGTTAGGTACGTGATTTTACCCTTACGAGAAATAGCTTTGGTCTAGAAAAAGATACACCGGCGTCATAATCTTGATTAACCAATTGGATAAAAAAAGGACTTCAAATGTATGCGTTATAAAAGCGAGTGATACTTAGTTGGTTTATACGAGAGGTTGCTATTTCAGCTCTTGCGTAGGAAAATAAAATGAGTAAACCTGGATTGGAAAAAAATCTTCGTGTCGTTAATATATAGTTTATGCTTCTTAAACAACAAGCAAACAGCTATTTCGTTTAACCAATCTAACAACAATGTACCCGATTATTTCTAAATTGATATGGTTTGAATGATATTCTTATTTTTCAACAGAAACTAAGTTAAAAAATTGTAGTTACACCTTAACTTACTCTGGACTGTTTAGAAAATATACAATCAAAACATACCTCGGTTTTATCCATGTAGTTCTCGCGCCGGCATTTTACACCGCTTCTTAATGAGTAGCGCGACCGTGGACTGCCTGCCGGGCGGGGGACTCGCGCAAACAGTGGCTATCTCGCTCACACATCAGCTGTGCTTTATTGCCTACCCTTGCAAGCGAAGCCACGCCCGTCTCGCTCGCACATCAGCTGAGCTTTGTTGCCATTTCTATCAGTGTACGGCGGGACTTCAAATGTATGCGTTATAAAAGCGAGTGATACTTAGTTGGTTTATACGAGAGGTTGCTATTTCAGCTCTTGCGTAGGAAAATAAAATGAGTAAACCTGGATTGGAAAAAAATCTTCGTGTCGTTAATATATAGTTTATGCTTCTTAAACAACAAGCAAACAGCTATTTCGTTTAACCAATCTAACAACAATGTACCCGATTATTTCTAAATTGATATGGTTTGAATGATATTCTTATTTTTCAACAGAAACTAAGTTAAAAAATTGTAGTTACACCATAACTTACTCTGGACTGTTTAGAAAATATACAATCAAAACATACCTCGGTTTTATCCATGTAGTTCTCGCGCCGGCATTTTACACCGCTTCTTAATGAGTAGCGCGACCGTGGACTGCCTGCCGGGCGGGGGACTCGCGCAAACAGTGGCTATCTCGCTCACACATCAGCTGTGCTTTATTGCCTACCCTTGCAAGCGAAGCCACGCCCGTCTCGCTCGCACATCAGCTGAGCTTTGTTGCCATTTCTATCAGTGTACGGCGGGAAATTCGAATTGAGAACAAAGAGCTGGCACGACCCGAACATACCAAGATGGACGCTGTTAATGACGAAATTATTGTAAAGGTAATGCATGGTATTGAATTTGATCGTAACGTACAGCGGCCATGACTAGATTATATTATTTTCTGTTTATAAATCAAATAACGCCAATCATCAATATCGCTAATCGAAATTGGATTCTTGCTAGATGTTTTATAACCTAATAGATTTTTTCAATATTATGTATGATAAAATGTTAAAATAAAGTAAGTTTATTCATTTATCCTATATTGTTTAGACTTCATAAGTAGCAAAAAGAAAGTCACAATATTGGCGATATTATTGCTGGTAAGCGATGGTTTCCAGGCAACCATGATTTTAATTAGCGATCTATTAATCACAATGTGTAGAGGAGATACGTATTTCCGATTTTCTTGTGACAGAGCAAATACCCTTTTTTATAAACAGCAGTGCTAGCACGGATCTTTTGTCGATCGTAAGTTTACGAATGCTCGTATAGTATGGAGACGGTTTTGCAAGCAATAATTGAAATCTATCCATTGCCGCACGGTCAGCTTAAATTAATGTGTTCCTTGTTAATTTTGAATGTTTGTTAACAGGTTCTACTCTTAAATAACTGTAAAATAAAAAATTACATTGTTACTAAAAACTTGCAACCGACTCCATACTATACGAGCATTCGTAAACTTACGATCGACAAAAGATCCGTGCTAGCACTGCAGAGTAGATAAGTATATTGATGTCAGGACGTTAACTGCACTATTACATTTAATTTTCAACGTCAACACAGTTTAGTTTTGGACTGTTTGCCAGTCAAAGGACAGGCCTGTGTTAAGTAAACGGCGAAATATTAATACTAGATGTGATGCTTGCCAGTATTATTATTAAGATTCAGTTTATTTTCTTCCCAAGCGTTTAGACCTCGTCATTCGGTTCATCGGAGATAAAGTGAAACACAATATTATATTTTAATTTTCATTAGTCTTTATCAAAAAACAATATTTATGTAAGCTCTTAGATATTTATTTACTCTTCTTTGATCTGCTATGTCCCATTATTTGGGGTCGGGTCTCCTCACTCTGCTGCGCCAGGATGCAATATCCTGGGATGTATTTTCAGGTAAATGAGCTTCCTTGAGGTATCATTGTATTTTAAACCAGTAGGTTAATGGCGGGCGTTCTCTACCTCTCTTTTGTGCAGGTAATTCTATTACAATTTGTACTACATGTTCATCGCTTCTCCGATTACATGCCCTTACCATCCGAGACGGTTTTTAGTGATTTTTTGGGCGATTGGTGCAACTTTTAAGCTGCCTCTTATAAATTCGTTGCGCACTTTGTCATGTCGTGTCACACCTCCCGCCCCTCTAAGCATTTTCATCTCATTGACATGTATCTTTTGCTTATGGGTCTTCTTCACTGTACAGCATTCGGATCCCTAAAGCAGCGCCGGGCGAACTGCGGTCTTAATCACATTCACGGGCATCCGAGGATCACACAGTACTCCTGAGCGCGTTCTTCATTTATGCCACGCACCATTTACACTGTGAGTGACGTCATCATCCACGCTCGTTTCTGGTGTAAGCATGGTATCACTAGATACTCATTTATTTATTTACACTTACATACAGTTTTCCTAAAAAAGTCTACGTTTGACTAAAAGACTGAGAAACAAAACAAATGATCATATTTGTTTTGTTTCTTTTAGTCAAACGGCGCGTGTTTGATTACAAATGTTTGTATGATCTGTAGAAATCTGGCGGCGGTGTGGGTGTTTGTCTTCACAGTAGTAGGTCGAGCAATCTAAGGGCGGGTACATATTGGTGTGATGGAACCAGTAATGTAATATCCAGCGCTCGATGCCTGCTCTCGCTATATTTGGACGTGTATTACGCACGAACTGAGCATTCAATACGGGCATCCTGAGTAACGATTTTTTCCGTATTTCAAGTTTCACATCGGTGCACTCAGTGAATAAGTTTTTCATACAAACTAAAAGTCATATGTTTTCCGTTGCCGTGGGAATTTCGGGTTACTTGCCTTGGTGCACTCCTACCCCTACATCTCCCTAGGAATGTTTGTTTAAGCTTCAGCTCTCTACGCCTAGTAGTTATGGCTGTACGTTGTCTATCAGTCACTCAGGCGAGTTTCATTATTGGCATGTATGATACTGATGAAGCTCTGATAAAAATTAGAGCACGAATGAGGTCTTCGGAATCAATACCTCGTGTGATCTATTAATTTTGTGAAGTGTCGCGGAGATAGGTATTATGAAATGCAGAGCATTAAAAAACCAACTTCACTGACATTTTTAAATCCTTGTCAAAACTTTGGCTGAAGTGAAATGTCATCTATGTAGGTATATATCCTCCGCTTTCATACATATTTTTTTAAGTATGTAGGTACTGAATCGATTTCCATTAAATTTCTATGGGCCACCTCTGACATATTGTGATCTATCAAATGAAACTAGAATCATCCAAATCGATTCATAATCAAGTAACAAACATGCACACGATTTGATAACCTCTTCCTTTTGGAAGTCAGTTGAAAAACACGTGTTTGGCGAAGGACCGTGCTCGCGACGAAATACGGAAACAATCTTACTCAGGATGCCTGAATTGAATGCTCAGTTCGTGCGCAATACACGTCCAAATACAGCGAGCGCAGGCATCGAGCGCTAGATAATACATTACTAGTTCCATTAAAACAATGTGTACCCGCCTTAACCCGGTTCAAGAACGTCACAACAGATAAGTTAAATTTATATCAATATTTTTAATTTTGAGATCTAATGTAATAAAGAACAAACATAATAAAGCAAATAGAGGCATAAAAGACTTAAATGGCCGGGCTTAATAAGACTTTGTAGAGCACCATATTATTTATGACACTTTTATTATAATCCAGATGGACTCTGCATAAATTTAAAGACCTATTGTCAATCAAAAAGTTGAATGATGATAACATACAATGAAATATCTCAATCTATCTATACTAATATATAAAGCTGAAGAGTTTGTTTTTTGTTCGTTTGTTTCAACGCGCTAATCTCAGAAACTACAAGTGGGATTTGAAAAATTCTCTTGAGTAAAGTTATAGGCTATATTTTTTCCCGAAATTCCCACGGGATCGAAAGTTACGCGGGTAAAACCGCGCGCGGTGGCTAGTGCATTATATGTGAATACCGCTTCGAAAAGTTTACAGCTGTTTTTTTTTTTTTTTTTTTTTTTTTTATATTGTAAGGAAAGGACGTTTGTCTTCCATGCCACCTGATGGAAAGTGCGCATGAAGACTATGGTGTTACACGTCCATCCACGAGAAACCTATTCACTCGACACTTAAAAGTTCCAGGACTGTAGTGGTCAGGAAAAACAGACGCAGGCAGATTGTTCCACACCTTGGCAATCCGTACCAAAAAGGAACTATCGAAGCGTTTTGTTCGACTTCTTGGTATATCCACTATATACGGATGGAAGTTCTGTCTGCGTCTGGTAGTCCGGTGGTAAAAAGGGGTGGGTTCAATTTGGTCAAAAAGAGCACTCGCACACTCACCAAAATGTAGCCGATAAAATACTGTCAAACAAGCAACCTTACGACGATGCTCCAGCGTCTGCAATTTTTTATTTGTAAGGTTGTTGTTATTTATGAGTTTTCGGGCTCTTCGGTCAACAGAGTCTAGCGCTTCGAGCTGGTATTTGGCAGAACCATCCCAAAGGTGACTACAGTACTCCATGCAAGACCTCACTTGGGCTGTGTATAAGTTGAGGAGCCGTTCAGGGCTGAAGTACCGCCGGACCTTCGAGATGATACCCAATTTTTTGGAAGCCGTTTTTGCCATAGACTCAATTTGTTGTCCGAAGTTTAATTTAGACGTTATAGTGACGCCCAAAAGCCCTAGTTGATCGGTGATGGGAACAGATACATTCTGGAAAGTGGGCGTAAGAGTAAAGGTGCTCTTTTTTGCGGAGAATAGACACGCTTGTGTTTTGGAGGCGTTGAATTTGACCAGGTTAGATTCGCCCCAATCGGACACATTCCGCAAGGTCGAATCAACGCGCTCAATCATAGACTCTCTCAAAACCTGGATTTCATGGGCGCTCGTTCGCGCATTGGATATATATCTCTCAACAACAGTGCTGTCATCAGCATATCCAATAATGCCTGGTGTTAGGAGGTCATTAATGTGCAGCAAGAATAAAGTTGCAGAGAGAACAGATCCCTGAGGTACCCCGGCATTAATCGCCATTAGGTCAGAGGAATAGCCGTCTAAGACTACTCGAATCGACCGTTCCCTCAGAAAATCAGATATCCAGTCGCAGAGCCCGGTCGGTATGCCATATGCTGGAAGCTTGCTTAAGAGACCATCATGCCAGACTTTGACTTTGTTGACACTAATCAACAGATCGAAAATAGCGCAACTTATTTATACATTTCTTCACGTATTATGAGTTTCTTTAGGTAGGTATGTGAATGAATTACTCACGAAATTAAGGTTATTTTAATTTTGTGACCTTTAGTACTGTATTTTGCGTTATGAAAAACTGGGCTCGTGTAAGTAGAGTTAATGTATAGGACAACAAATAATTTATAATAATTCAAATAATTTGCCTTCCAACACGAAGGCGGAAAAAATGTCCTGCCTATTACAGGGTTCCTGCAAAATTTATGTAAATTAATCAAAATTAAAAATTGGAAAACAACAGCCGAAGCATGAATCAAACTTGCTTGTGGCAGGTTTAGTACCTACACATTAAAATTACACATAAATGTAATGAACAATTTGTTTTTATTTTTTATTTTGTGTGCCTGAAGGCAAACCTAAAAATTGTAAATCCGTAATTGGATGCATCGTTTTAAATGTGTATTTTTTTTTTATAATTATGAGCTGTGGATTTTGTTATAAATAAATAAAAAAAAAAAAAAAAACAATGCAGTCGATACACTAACAATACATTCCTTACTTATATTTTGTTACCATAGATATTTAGAAGTCAGTCATAATACAGATAATATTCACTAAATAGGTGAAATGTAAATGTAATACTATAGAAAAAAATTACTGCTCACATCAATCCTCTTAGAATTTATATCAAAAAAGTAAATAAATAAAAATACTCCAAAAATTAACCAAATATGTATTTAACAACACCCTTAAAACTAATTTTACGTACAAAATATACAAATCATACCGTAAGTATTACGTTTCCTCTACCTCAATAGAGATATCTTTCATTATATTACAACAAAGATTTAACACTGATATCATATTACAGTTGGGTTTATCAAACAGGCTATAACCAATTTATCAAAAATATATCACTTTAAAGTCTGTTATTTAAAACTGGATATTTTGAACTTTTAGTAGACATTTTTCAGCTACGATTAGCATTTGGAAGACAGTGGAGGCTTATAAAATATTGTTGACGAAATGTTTGACTAACAGTGGCAAGATTACGTTTAATTCTAATCAATATGCAACATTTTTAACTTAGCCTGCACTTGGGCCACCGAAATTTAAAGGATTTGCACAATTAGAAAGACAAAATATGCGTGTAGGTACCTACATATGACAAGAAAAATATATTTCTATTCAATGATGTTCTTTTTCATTTATTTGCTGCACTTTTAACGACAAAAATTTCGTCTTCCTATTCACAAACTACAATTAAAACTTCGTTATTCCTTAATTGTTGGTTTCATTAATAAAACTTGGCATGTGTATAGATTGATGGTCTATCGTTTTGGCGCGGCAGGTAATGCCGGTTGCATCCACACCTTGGCAATGAAAACCAATAATAACATAACAAATGATTCACTTCGCTTCTTTGGCACTTCGAATATAAAATGGACGGAAGTACAGTGCGTCTGATAGTCCAATTGTAAATATTGAGGGTCAGCTTATTCATAAATAGAATTTATACTGTCTTAAAAATATACCTACTGCATATCTGGACGAGGTACTTTACGAGGATGCTTTGGGCTATAACTCATTATATTGTTTAACTCCAAGCGGCGCTAGCCGTCAGGTTAGTCATTCAGAAAATCTAGCTAAGAAGAAGGCTTGTAAATACCGATGATAATACGGCGGCCTTATCACGTAACTTGCAAGAGCAAAGCGATGGCATGAATTGCGCAAGATTTGCTGAAAAATAACTAATTCGTATTACGTTACTGCAAAAACAAAGCCATAACAATCCGACGACTGTGCTGCTTCTATCGTACAATCGATGTACTAAAAGTGCATATAATCCCTTTGACTCATACTTTTCGTGTGTACTTTTTTACGAAATTTTAAAAGCAAACATCTGTTACACATTTTATTAGTTTCTATTTTAGCTACCAAATTGTTTTTGGCGCTAGTATCGTAGCAATAAATGCATTTTGCGATCAACGAACGATTGAAAAGCTATCGCTTACATAATACGATGTAAAGCAATGGATCGCGCGTCCATGGCGTGGTGACTGCGGCAATATCGCTGATCGCTAATATTTACGCGATAAGGCAGCCGAACTCACAACATATTGAACCAAATTTATACTATTCCCAAAATTTTCAAATAGATAGTTTAGAATATCAACAAGATCCACTTCACATTATTAATAAATCTACACTTCAAAATATAAATTTTGTTCATTTAGGTACATTCGTGCTAGAAAGTTAAATTCAAATGAATTTAATTTCAATATTGTGCTAGTAAATTTATTACTACTTATTTTAATACGTATTGAATCCATAACATGTAAATTATAATAATTTACAAAATCTTAACATTAGGTATTACTATTGTGCCATTTTTGAAACATCATAGGTTTTTAAAAATGTATGGATGTTTGTAACACACAATAAAACTACTTAGCACAATTTGAATAAACTTGAAAGTTTAGTTGATTATAAAGTGACATAGGCTACAAATTTTACAAATCGCGTGAAGGTCGTGGACTCGCCAAGTAAAATATTAAATCCTAAGTCATTAAGTTAAATCAGTGTAACACTTCAACTTTTGGATGACATTACCTACAAGTGAGGAAAGCATACTGACCTGAGGTCACACTTTATTTCAATTTCTTATTTTCTGCTTTGCCTAAATATAGCCCTATAATACAGAATCTGTCTAGTGTAGGGGTCAGAGAGTTGAAATAATCTTGTAAAACTTTTCTGAGTAAATAAATTCTTAATTCAAAATCGGAGAACTCGAAAAGTTTTGAAATTACACTCTGCAGTAATGGAAATGCTTTCCACCTTAGCGTCCTAAGTGGCTCGCGTGGTCAATACTTTATTTGAAAACAAGAGGTAACAACAAAAAATAAACACTGGTCTAAAAGCAGAACTTGAAATAAATGCACTTTAAATGCATAAGTGCACAAGCTAAAGGAGCCGCCACTGGCTGGCGGAATTCGTTGAAAACATTATTATAAAGTGGTACGTAAATAAACTCGAGCCATAACTGTCATAATAATTTGATAGCTATTGTTATAATTTGTTTCTTAATTGATTAAGTTACTTTGCAAAAACCCCTATAGTATTTTAGTAGGATAGTTAAGTATAAAAAATCATTTAGCAAACCACGGCCAAATACAGCGGAAGGTGAAAATAAAGTCCCTATTCAAAGATATTTTTTTTGGTTGGTGGTAGGATCCCTTCTGGGTCCGACTGGCTAGCGACCACCCTTTATACAAAGTCTGCCGCCAAATGTTACCGCTCCGGCGGTAATGTGTTCCGGCAATATTGTATAAAGAGCCAGTTCCTTCCTAAACCCGTGTGCTTTCATCTTCGACCTCATCGTCACTTACCATCAGGTGAGATTGAGGTCAAACGCGGGTTTAGTCACTTATAAAAAAAAAAAAAAAATTTTATTCGCAGCCGTTCGTGCGCATCAATTTTATTGGGTAGTCTTTCGGGACCCTGTAGATTTTGTTTTAATCCTTTGTTTAATACATTAGAGAAGTTCGGCCTATATTTTATATTGACTTTAGACAAATCTAAACTAAAAATTACAGTTTAGATTTTTATAAAGGTTTTTTTTTGTTTTCGACTTTTTACAATTATAAATTCAAAAGGATTTCTTGGTCTAATAGGTAAACCAAAAAAAATATATTGTAGTCTCGTCATTGTATGTGAATACAAAGGAGCTTACTGAATTTATTGTCACCGCGCCAATATTATTGCATCCTTTTATACTCAACATTAAAATCATCAGGCTCAATACCTATAGATACTTTTTAATAGAAAATGTTAAATGCCTAATTTTCACATTTCATAGGTCGAATATGTTTAATATAATACTTTCATCTATAGTGCAAGTAGACAATATAATCACAACAAAAGATAAGTTGTTTAAGTGTAGTGTGCTTTTTGTAGCTATATTCATTGTAAGTTTGCACTGAGATATGTACATATTAAAGTTTACAATATTTTTAATGCCATAGTAATAGTTTTATAAACATTTTTTAATTTAAGTTGGTACTTAATTAAGTTATAACAGTTTAATTAATTCACACGAGATGCCACATGATCACATGAGCCTTAGTCAATATTTATTGTAGTTTGAAACAAGCTACAGTTACATATCCAATTCCTTAGAAAAGGGAATCTTCATACTATCATATTTGGACATATCAAAATTGACTTTCACAATTTATAAATACATGAAAGTAAGATTTTAGGTAAACAACGAGTCCATTTTAATCCTGACAAAAATCTATTTTAGAGCACAACCAATTTTAAAACACTTAGCTATACACTGACACCAATATTTCACTTACAGCTTAGTTTTAGTATAATTATTTCTAACTTCACATCACGTACTTCGTAACAAAGTCCAAGTTTGAAGTCCGCTACACATTGGTTTCTTTAAAACTTAAATTCACACGACTAGGTAGATGTGACTATCATAATCGGTTTTCACATTTCGAGTTTCCACCACAGTTTATTGTTTTTTACATGAGACAATGGAAGAACTGGAGGCAGTCCTTTATCCGACAGTGGGACAGCGTAGGCTGATATAATAATAAAGAGATATTATAGGAGAGCGTCAACTAAAGACATATGCATTGATGATCAGTTTTTGTGATGTCACTGGAAGAAATTGTTTGTTCTGCTCTTTTAAAACTCGCGAGTTCGTCTCTTCTATTTAGAGCAGTAATCTTCAAGGCATCATTACTGGGGCGGAGGCAGGGCCCGCTCAGATGATTAAAGGTCTCATGAAGCGAGTTATGGCGCGCTGAATACTGTCTGATGGGGCAATGCCAGGCCGCATCGGCCACGCGAACTGCTGCAACCTATAGTTGAATTATTTTCAAATGATATTCGGGACAGTTCAAAATTGACAATCTTAGTGACGTCGATGATAGTCGATCTTCCATTTGATTGCTTTGACATATTGAATCAGTTGGTGAAAAAAGTGTATTCATATTTACGATTACAAGATGTCCGCTTATACAGGGTGTTTGTACACAGTTGGCCAAATTGAAATGGGGGTTAGGTGGGGTAAACTGTATACCAAAAACACCCTGTATACATCGATTCTATAGTGTCAATCCCTATCAACTAAACGTTTCTTTGAATCTGTTAATTTAAGATGTGAATATTTTTTATGAAATTTACTTAATTTATTTAGAGTTAATTTATAATTTTAGAATCAACAACTCTTTTGATATAGTTTTTAATTTTTTATCGCTCCAATTTATATTTCATTAGTAGTAAGTAGTTCGCGCGAAAAATGAGAACTGACAGGGATATCATTTGAAAACAATTCCACTACAGTTTTGCATGTAGATGCAGTCCCATACATGTGGTAGGCGCGGACAGGTGTTGCATAGTTTCCGCTTGCTTGAATAGCAGAACCCGTTTGTCACTGGCAGCGCCAGCACCACATTCTGTCCGCATACTGGTTCATACTAGCTTCGGATTCGAGGCTCACTTGTACGTAGCAACGCAGCAAACTGCATCTCTTCGCTAGCAGGCCCCATTTGTCGCTAACGTTTCAGGCGGCAATGCAGCCAAGCTTCTCGCAAAGCTTTGTAAAGTAGTATCTGTCGCTTTAAGATGCAATTGTCGTAGTAAGGCGGTAGCAGCGCGCGGGAGAGGATAGCGCGCGAATGGAACTAAGTGCGCAAGAGTGTGTGCGTCTTGGACTTCTGTCTCCGTAGCGCCCGGGAGTCTGCAAACAACACAAACAATTAATCAATGGAAGAAAATCTCCAAAACGGTGTTACTAAATACTTCTAAATATCTTGTACACTATTATCAATATTAAATAAATCAAAACTACTATCAACGACATAATAAAAAAAAAAAAAAAACAAACTCTGTTGTAATGGTGAAGCAAACTGCCACATTAGTTCATTGTAGAGGACACTGCAAATCTCTTACAACAATAAAAAATATCGCATGAAATTTCAGAAATTAATAAATAAATAAACATAAGATTTTTTCCATCAAAAACGCATGCACAAGCTTGCATTAAACGAGAAAATACTATTTTATTATCAAAATACATTATAGGTTAGTAAATTTTGATATATATTTTTATCGCCCCCTACTTGACAAGCTTCAGTTTTATTTATTTATTTACCCTTTATTATACACAAAAACAAATCCAGAATAAAAAAAAAACACAAATAAAAGAACACATTATGTAAGGGCGGCCTTATCGCTTGGAAGCGATTTCTACCAGGCAACCCAACTAAATGAAAATGAAAATTGTAGTTGGGGCATTTTAGGTGCTTAAAAAAAACTATGAATAGCAAAATTTACAAACATCATCATATCTATAATACATACTTGTAATAATAAACATACATACATACATACAAACACAATATATACGTACATAGACTACACATTGACTTCTTCAGTTAAGGAAAGGTAGTGAGTTTTTAAAAGTTTTTTGAAGGTTGTAATGGTTTTAGCTGACTTAATGCTAAGAGGCAGCTCATTCCACAAGGATACCGCGCGGATTTTAAAAGCATCACCAAAAAGGTTGGTGTAATGGGGTGGTGTGCTAAGCATTAGATTTTCAGATGATCGTAAATTACGAGAATGTTGATCGTGACGATAGCTAAAGTAGTTCTGAAAATAGCTAGGTACTGTAGGATTGAACAGAATTCGGTACAGTAGACATAGAACGTGAATATTCCGGCGAAAGCGAATTGATAGCCACTTGAGTTTAGCGCAAAATTCAGAGACATGATCATTTTTTCGCAATCCAAATATGAATCGTATTCAGAGATTTTGGATGCGCTCAAGTTAATTAAATTGGTCTATGGTGATATCCAGATAGCAGGCATCCGCATAATCAAGTAGTGGTAGAAAAATAGATTCCCTTTATAGAAAATAAAGCTTGAGTTAGCACTTAACACCAAATAAATCAGACACATAATCCTTTCCTCTTCCGCATTAACACATTATATGTCTGACATGCTCTCACAAGTCACAAGATTTAATGAATATATTTGATTTACAAAATAATCTTCAGAAGGAAGACAATTTAGAGCTAAAAAATTGGATTTAGACCAACTTAGACACTGGATTTTTAAAATGTATACAATGTATCAATGCGTTCATTAGAAAGATTTCTCTCTTGTTAGGGCGTGAACTTCTTTCTTAAGTTAATTCCTCGTCATCCATGCAATTCTATTTGCCCGCCTTTAGGGACCAGAGATGGCGTTACTGGTTTAATTTTTTGACTGCCAATAGGTGTACCTAATCAATATATTTATTGGTTTAAAATATTTGTTAAATATTTTAGTTTATTTTTTAACACTAAACTAACAGTTAAAGGGATCAACAAATTAAATCAACCAATGCCGATTAAATATTAACACTAGGAGCGAAAGAAACACATAGAATGTGGCAACAGCTTCTCTTCCCGGGTTTACTGTATAAGAAAGTTAAATGACACAGGTTTTAATGTCGTTTTTGTGGGCGATAGGCTGACTTCCTGGCACAATAGTCTTTTTCCATTATTATTATCAAAGTCAAACGAGACATCAGATTGTTTTATAGCCTCTGGTGATCTGCCTACTCCATAAGGCATATAGACGCAAAGTTATGTATCTATGCATGTACTAAAACTATTATTTCAGGGTCAAAACAAAAAACGTATTCTTATTAAAAATTAATTACATGGCTTTTGAACTTTTAATGTCTATTTAGGTATAGCAAATGATCTACTTTACAGGCCATATCAATTTAAGGCTATAACAACCAAACACCTAGTATAATTATAAGTACATTATTTGTTCACTTTGCTACACATCAAATTGCATAGGTTCACGTTTACTTAATAGTCAAACTTAATTATGTAAGTATCGTTCTGTGTAAATCACGTGTAAAGCAAATAAATACATAATTGAAATATGCTTACGTGAGCACAAACAGCGTCTTGTAAGGGTTCCCGGTCGGCGGCGCCTCAGCGATCATCCGCAGAGCGTATTGTAGTAAGACGTCACCAAATTGCGGCGCCGCGCCCGCCGGCACACTGTCTTCGTCTTCTTCTGCAATAATAAGTCATAATGTTATAGCATTAAGGTTTACTTTGCATTACGCAGGTTTGTTGTGTGATCTGGATTGGAAAGATTTGTGATACAATTTAAAGTTAATGTATTCCACATTTATTTATTCCCAAACATAGCTTGTTTTGTAAATGTAAATAGTTCAAAAAGTATTTTACCTCCTGTATAAACTTTGCAGTAGGTCGGTGCGATACTTGCCTCGCACCTTACGTGCTAGATTTCGGAACTGGTTACAAAGTTAAATGTGCGTCTCGATCACCTTGCGGTCCATATAAAATTTACGCTAGCGACGGCAAAACAACTTTGTGTTTCCGCAACTCAGCGCGTAGGTTTTGTATTGGCGAATGACGAACAAAGATGTCGAAACAAACGTGCAGTTCATCGGCATTATTTAGATTAAGAAATGTTGTTATAAATAAAAAAAAGCTAGAAGATATAAATTGGAATAGTTATAATTCTCTATGATGAACTATTTATTCTTGTATAGATTAAAAGATTGAAGACAAGGAATTGGTAAGTGACAATATTTTTACTTAAATGAAAAATGTGATATTACCGAAGCAGATTAGATAAATCTCAATATGTACAATTTTATTTTCTTAATTACATCACGACATCAATGACATTTTTAAAATCCTTCACAAAAATGCGTAAATCGTAAAATTTGTGTCACCGGACTCCTCGCATTTGAAAAACACTACAGTTTTTTCAACTTAAAACTACTGTTTTGGGCATACAATCAAAACTCCGTGTTAGCTTTGTATCTGGTCCACGCAAATAATTAATATTTTATACTTGCCAAATACATTATAGTATTTGTATATTATGAAATAGTGTACTTCCACGCTGGACTGGTAGTGAAAGAAAAACATAGAATGAACCAGCTGCTTCTCTTCCCGGGCATACCATAAAAATCAGTTAAAGGACAGAGGTTTATTGGCGTTTTTGTGGGCGAATAGGCTAACCCTCTTTCATTGCAACAGTCTGTCAATAATCCATCAATATAATACCTCCAAAGTCAAACGTGCCATCAGATGGTCTAATAACCGTTGTTGTTCTGCCAACCCCTTAAGGGATACAGGCGTGAAGTTATGTATGTATGTATGAAATAGTGTCTTATGTTAATTGGTTATAACTGTCACTTGGGGCGTCCTTTGGAGCACTTTTTATCATAATCGAACTTGAAAGCTAAATTTCAGGATCTTGTAGTCATTTTTGTAGCAGTGTTTGTACTCTATTAATAAAAAAAAGGATACAAAAGTTATTTTTTTGTATTCGTTGCCAAATGAGAAGTTGACCTTAATGTCACTGGTAGGGAAAGATGAAAGAACACGAGTACAGACTGTTTTGCACGTTGCACATAAGCCTTTGTCAACACTTATACGAAAAGTTGTTTCAATGAAAGTTTATTCTGATTTTTACATAAGGATGGATGACTTTTATTCTTATTTTTTTAGAATTTTTGATGAAAAACTGAAAGGGAATCTTAACTTGGTTCATGATCACTTCACAAGATGGATTAAACTATTTTAAACACCCAGGGAGAGGATTTATGTGTGCTTCATGCAGGTACCTCATTACAACGGATGGTGTGCGATGATAAAAATGCGACGATCGGCTGGTGTAGGGGTAACGTACACTGCTTTCTATGCCAGAGGTCCTGGTTTCGAATCCTGGCGGCGACGGATATTTGTGTGATGAACACAGATATTAGTCGTCAAGTCATGGACGTTTATATGTTTATTTAAGTTTATTTCTAATAAAAATTTGTATTTATTCAATTTGTATGTTTATATATTTCTTATGTTTATCAGTTAACTAGTATCCATAACACAAGTTCTTTAAGAAACTTAATTTGGGCAAGATAATGTTGTGTGCGTGTCAGAAATATTTATTATTTACTAGCTGCTGCCCGCGACGTCGTCTGCGTGAACGCTATGCAGCACCAAACGCACCTACGATTATAACACTGCTAGCGTGATAATATGTAGCCTATATGTTGACCCGACTTCTTAACTATCTTCATGCCAAATTTGAAGTAAATCCATGCAGTACTTTTTGAGTTTATCCCGGAAAGACAAACAGACAAACAGACAAAAATTCTAAAAACTATATTTTTTGTTTCTGTTTCGATTGTAGATCATACCTCAAGTATTCTTTTAAAAAAATATTCAATGTACAGTTTTGACTTTCCTACCATTTTATTATATGTATAGATTTATTATAAAAAAAAAAGGATTTGTTGTACATTCCACAATAATTTGCTTACAATATGATGACGTGAGTATGTGTTTCCAGAGTAATGTAATACTTACTGGCTAGGCGCAGCGCAGGAGACAGCAGCAGCAGTATGCGCGTGGCGGGCGCGGCGAGGGCTGCGCGCGTGCGCTGCGCGGGCGCCGCCGCCCAGCGCGCCGCCGCCGCCGCGCCGTGCACGTCCACCACCTGAGTGACCAGAAATAGTAGTTTATGAAACTGTCACATAATACCTAGTTATGTGCAGTTTCATACACTACTTTATCTAATCTCATACACTGAAGATATTTATTCCCGACATTATCGCGCATGCGCCAAAACGCGCCGCGCGGCCACAGAATGTAACGTAGCGCGGCGCTCGCAGGACACAGATAAAAAAATGAAATCTATGGTCTGTTATCTGTATCGAAATGAAAAAAAAAATTATTATAACATTGTACTGTTCGAGATAGTGTGTTATAATTTAATTTTTTAATTTCATTTCGTTATACTATTTTAAAAAGTATGTCAATATAAATTCGTTCTGAGTTTTATATTTTGAATATTATGATATGAGAGTAGATAAAGATACATTCAAGAGGGTAGGCAACAAATACACAACAGTTTTAGATTGCTCTCGTTGCTTTTCATTTCAGTTAATAGTGAAAGAACCAAATTCTATATAAATATATGTAACGAGCTTTTTCCCGCAACTTCGTACGCGCTAAACTACCCTTCCTGTGGGAATTTTATAAACTCCTTCCATAATACAACCAGACACTCATTGAAGAACCATTATACAAATATCACATCCATGCACTCAACGAATAAGATTTTTTCATACAAACTAAAACACCATATATTTCCCGTTCCCGTGGGAATTTCGAGAATTCCTTCCATAACACAACCAGTCACTCTTTGAAGAGCCTTTATGACACATGTCGTATCCGTACACTCAAGGAATAAGATTTTTCATACAAACTAAAAAGTCCAATAATTCCCGTTCCCGTGGGAATTTCGGGAATTCCTTCCTTAGTGCTCCCTCACAACCTCTAAGGATTGTATGTTCCAAATTTCAGCTCTCAGCTTATGGTTTTGGCTGTACGTTGTCTATCAGTCACTCAGTCAGTAACGGAACAGTTTTGTATATATTGATATGTATTGCTAGATACACAAACCTACCAGCAATATATTAAGTCTCCTTTCAAACTGCGATTTTACATCATTTCACAAACAAAGACATTCACTATGGAGTCTATGAATATAACAAGAAATGTTTAATGCTAGGATGACATCATTCGAGAAGGAGTGTCAAAAGAATCCAGTCGCCATCAGATCTACCAGAGAAGTATGTCACATTCAAGTCTTTTGTCATTTCAACCCTCAGCCTATTGCAGAAACAAATTGACCTTTTAGTGCGGGATTGCGACCGTCTTGAAATGCAGAGCCGCAGAAAGATCTTGATGTTACATGGTATTCCAGAACATGAGAATGAAGAATCAATTACAGCTGCAGTTAAAGTGTTTCAACAGAAAGTAAAGCTTGACTCTGTCTCCAATGACGTGATTAGTCGTTGCCATCGCTTGGGTAGGAGGATTAGAGAGGGTAAGCCGAGACCGCTGCTGGTTAAATTTCGTGATCTTCAACTCCGAGACAAGGTGATTAGATTCACAGTTCTCAAACTCACTGAAAAATTTCAACATTGTTCACATTAATGCTCAGAGTATTCCCGCACACTACTTCGATATGCTGACGTAATTCCACTGCAAGAGTTTACAAGCGATTTTAGTATCTGCAACGTGGCTCAAACCCTGCTGACGTCATATGCCCCACCATCGAACTTGTGGTGGGGATGCCATCTACTTGCGGTCGCACATACCCCATAGGGTATTGAGCAAATTGATTGAAACCTTCTGATTGAAGTGACACTCTCCCGATCAAAAGTCCTACTTGGAGTTGTGTATAGTCCGAAATCCACTATTAATTACTTTTTATCATTACAAACTTTACTAGAACAGGTTTCTTTGTTTGATCATACCATCATAATGGGCGATGTCAATACCCGTCTATTGAAAAAAGATGTCCGTGCGAACAAACTTAATTCCCTTATAACTGCTTGTAACCTCAATATTCTGCCATCTAGTGCAACTCATTTTTTTCCAAAATTTTCCCTGACCAGTATAGTCCTAGTACTTTGAAGTGTCGACTGAATAGGTTTCTCGTGTATGGACGTGTACCACCTTAGTCTTCATGATCACTTAACATCAGGTGTCATGGAAGAAAAAGACTACACCTTCCCTTTTAGACCTAACTGTTGTCTCTTTTCTAGATCATGTCGTCCATTATGGACAGATAGAGGCTGCCGCTTTTTTATTATATAATCTGTTATTCTTCTCTTACAAGATCAAAACATCCAATGCAAAGCCTAAAATCCTTCAACTACGAAGTTTTGGTAGGTTGGTAAGGATTTTAGGCTTTGCTTTGGCAAAGCTAAAACCAGCACCTGTCAAATCGGAGTTCTTACATAAATCTTACTGTAGTAAAAAGCTTATAAATGACAACTTAGTAATAAATGATAAACTTCGCTTATTAAAATGTGGAAAGTTGTCATTTCACTTTAATTGTGTTACAAATCTGAATTCGAAATTTTGACAGAGTTAAAATAATTTCTGGCCAGGCACGTATTACAATAATGACTAGTGTTGGAATAGAGTGACGTTACCTGTGCGCCGGCGCCGCGCAGCAGCTCCATGAGCGCGCGCGCCGCGACCTGCGCACGCGCCTCCCGCGCGTACAGCACCAGCAGCTCTATGTCTTCTTCTACGCCCAGCTTCATCTCTGATTCCAGCTGCAGTCTAACAACCAATAAATATTAATGTTAGTACAGGCACGTGCATTAAAAAAGTAAACGTTGATATAGTTTCAAAGGAATGTAAATATAAGATATTTCAAAGACAATAGTGTCTCAATTTGCCCTCAAAATTATGCAATCAGAAGACAGGGTCAAGGAAGAATGTTTATCACACGATATTGCAGGATAAGCAACGTTCGGTGCGGTCGGTAAGAGGATGGGTGACCGCTGACCATTTATTTCTCACGGCGACATCTGTGCTTCGGAGGCACGTTAAGCGGTCGGTACCAGTTATGTAACTTTTACGCACAAGTTTGTCGGAAGCCATTTCAGCGCCCTAAAAAATTCTGACATCCAGCAACCAGCACTGGTGGTTTAGAGCCTGAAAACTTAGGGGTGAGACTCCTAGCCCTGTAGTGGGTTTATTACAAAGAGTTTTAACAATGATGATAATGACTATGTACAGTTGTACTATGTAATGATTACCTCTGCGCCTGCCAGCCATGCAGCACCCGCTTCCGCCTCCTCCTGGCGCTGTGAGCCACCGCCGCCAGCGCCGCGACTGCGCAGGCCGCAAGCGCCGCTGCCGCGAGCAGCGTGGCGGTGCCGACGCCGCTAGCAGCTGCCGTCGGAGCGGGGGCGGCCCCGGTCAGGTGCTCTGGGTAATGTACACAATGTTGTTTTTATTTATTTTATTGTTTTATGTTAGTCAGGAAACCAACAATCTATATCTAGTCATGCATTTGAGATTTAAGAGCTCTCATTTCGTACATTTTGCCATACAAACATAGGGAGCCCCATGGAGTCATTATTTGCAGTTAGAATTTTTTGATGTTTAAGTTTGTTGCTAGTCAACATAATGGTTACAGAATAAATTATAAGATTATGATCATTGAAAATTCATATTTCAACCCCAACTTTAACACAACTTTTCGCGTAAATAATTCGTTTTTTTTTTACAAGAACATATGAACATTATATGATCCACGGACCAAGTTTATTTATCACTTACTTCAAATAAGTATTTTTTTTGGATATAAATAAGCTAATTTTGGCATACGAACACAAGTCCCAAAAGCATTTTAATTTTGAATATCGATATCTGTAAGAATATGTCGTGCGTGTCACCAAACATGTCAACCTGTGTGTGAAGCTGAGTGAAATAGCAAGATATTTTTGTCAAACCCAATGACAAGTTTGGCTTAGCGAATGGCAGGCTCTTAAGGGTGTTTAGTGCTTGGAGTGACGACGGGAATCTTTAAGGGATTTGGGGCGTCCTGCACTAGTTTTTTCCGTTTAACTTGATTTTAATTTGACAATGAAAAAACAACCTCTTACAGCTAACAGGGACTTTGGATAGCTGAGTAATCTCGACTGATTCCCGGCTCGGGCGTAAGTTTCTTTATAGCTATGAAAACATTGACCGGTGCGAAAGTCTAAGGATTTACGGAATTTATTCTGACCATTCCCAACCTGTCTATGTGAACAGAACATTGTGGATGACTGCTTCCAGACCTAATTCCAAAATGCTACGAAAGTATGCATAGTATAATATTCAACAGGATATGTGGTTGTAATAAAGGCTAGGAAAGTCTAAGAATAATATCAAGAAGCTTATATATGCTCTACATTTAATATTATCGATATGAAGATGAAAGTAAAGTTTGTTATAAGTAAAAAAATACCTAAATCACTTATATATATGCGTTACTTTATTTTTCTTTCTTTTGTTCCGCAATTGCAATAAATAGTCTCTCCACAATTATAAGGTTTCAAACGTGACATCAGATGGTTTAATAACCTCTAGTGTTCTGCCTACCCCATAAGGGATACAGGCGTGAAGTTATGTATGTATTTATTTAAGGGTAGTATTTAAACGCAATTAAAATCGAAAAACGATGTATATGCGTTTCAAAAGAGAATAGGACTGGCTCAGCGCCATATGTGACGTCATAGCTGTCAATTCGAACCGTTTAGGATAAAAATTATTCCGCGTTTTCAATAATAATTTTATTGAATATGCTTTGATAGATTTTTCATAAATACTTAAAACACTTAAAAAAGTTCCGCACAGCTTGTTTTCTTCAACGGTTTTGAACTTTTGTATTCAACTAAATAAGTTTTTGCGCTCGTTGCATTTGATTATTTGCTGTGTGTTTTGTGTCTCTGAATTATTTTGTTGGTGTTTTCTGCAAAGAACGTTGAGTAGAGTATTCACTCCTCGCGTCTTTATGATCTCGAATCGAAGATTTTTCTTATGTGAAGTGATATTTTTACATAAGATACTGACTTTGTAGTAAGATAGTGAGTTAAGAAAAGGAATTGCATTGATTTTGAATGACAGATGCAAGGAGGTGAACAATTTGCTGAGTGACAAAAGCATTGAGTTTGACGAAGACGACCTGAACAAATCTATGGCCTATAATTATTATATCAAACACAAATATAAAAATAAAAAATAAATTTTCTGAGATGCATATTTTTTTATTACTTCCAACTCCCATAGCGTCATGCTTTGTGCAGTTTATTGCATCTTATTGCTATTGCGCAGTTTAAATTTGACTAGTTACTTTGGTAATAAAACGAATCAAATTATAATTGCGCAATAGTAATAACTTGTACTAAGAATTTCTGAAAATTTGAAAGTGGAGGAGGCTGCATTCTAGGGTTGCTTTGGTCAAAAAAGTTCCATACTGTATGGAGCTAAAGTGCAAAAACCGAGCGTAATGAAATAATAAGACAAAAATACCTAAATAAAGTTATTATTTCTTTTCGCGCGTAGTGCGTGCCATACGTCCGTGTCGTACGCGCGTACGGTACGGACGTAGCAGTTTTGTATTAACACGCACGAAGACACACGTGACGCACAGCGTTGGCCCTTAGTAATAATAATAATACGTCAAGCTCCTACGTCGTGATAATGGTATCGGCCCATTATCACGGACAGGACTATACTAGCGAATAAACCTGATATCGTGTTAATGGATCAATCGTCGTCCAAGGTGTTTTTGGTGGACATAACTATACCACATGACGAGAACCTCGTGAAGGCTGAGACCGAAAAGCAACGCAAGTACTTGGACCTTGTACACGAGGTGACCGAAATGTGGGAAGTTGTGTCCATCATCCCGGTTGTAATATCCGCAAACGGTTTGACCCCAGCCACTTTGGTCAGAAGCCTTGAAAGGCTGGGATTCGGCGGCGGTTCGCTTCCAGCACGCATGTAAAAAGCGGTTTGCTCGAGACTGACCGAAACGTTCGCCAGTTTCTGTCTCTCTTGCCCTGATCCTCGACAGACTGGTCCGATTGTCGGATCTTTCCCGCTGAAAGGCGTGTAGCTGTAAGAATACATAATAATAATAAAAGTATAATAAAAGGATTAAGCGTACCGAAGTTCCACCGATACAGGCTGGGCAGCCAGGCCGCGTGCGTCCACGCCGCGCCGTGCTGCAGCGAGCACAGGTAGCGGCCGGCCGCGGCGCGCCGCGCGCAGCGCACGCGCTGCCACGACATGCACTCGCACTCTGCTGTTATGTCCTCTGACCGCTGTAAACCGACATGCAATACCTCAGTACTATAATGCAACACTAGGGTGTAAAAGTGTGTCTATACAGCGTGCAAAGTGCGCGGCAACAGCGAGCGGCATTCGCGAGACGCAAATTTGCCGCGTAACTAGTTAAGATCTTTTACGCGGCAGTGCTGCGCGGCGGCCGTCCTATAGTGGCGCAGCATGCCACGTATTGCCGCGCTCAGTTTGGACACACCTTAAATTCTTATTCCATGAGAATATCAGACTCAAAAGTGCTGGTTTTGCAGGTTTATTGCAGGTTTCGCGAAATTACGGTTCCAAGCTATTTCTGCATGGGAGACCAAAATAGAAAGAAACGTAAAGATGAAGAGATGGACATAGTTATATTATCGAGGAAACTATTCTATAATATAACTTAACGTGATAGGAATTCAATGCAGTTATGAAGTTACGTCACTGTAACTTCTTGAGAACTTTGCGAATGCGAATTTTATCACTTTTTTTAGCTGTTATACCAAAAATATATGACGAATATCATTATGTTGTATAATTATTGTGAAATGATTGTGCCACATACACCACCAGTTTTTTTTTCAGATAGTAAATTGAACTACCAATATACAGGTCATCAGTTCGAGCCCAGAACTTTATCGAATCGTTTGTTAACGAATGTTCGTATAGTATGGAGACGGTTTTTAAGAAAAAATTGAAATCTATCCAATGCCACAAGGCCAGCTTAAATAAATGTGTGCCTTGTTAATTTTGAATGTTTGTAAACATGTTGTACTCATAAATATCTGTAAAATGATTAAATGAATGATTAAACGACACTACCAGGCAAAACACTGTTAATCTTAACTATTTATATATGTCTATACAGTGTGGAAAAAAAATAGTGGCCCTGGAGGGAAACTACCTTACATCATATAGTTAGCTTATTTTACTTTAAGGAAACATTCCTTTATTTTTAAAAAGAAACAAAACTGCATTCAACGATTTTCTAAAATTCGCTTGTAACTCCCGCGGGACTCGAACCAGCTAAAAATTAAAAAAATAAAGATTCGTTATTTTACTATACTAATCGATAGGATAATTGTTCAGGATAAAATTTCTATAACAAACATTTGGTCTTTAAAATAAAAAGAAAACGTGAAATCTTAAAATTTATTTTCTTTTATTATCAATTTGTTGCACTTTAATAATTTAACTGATAATTTTTTCGAAATGAGCCCTTTCGTTCCGGATACACAAATTTAGTCTTCGTTGAAATTTATTTCGTGTAGAAACTTCCAATATTGACAAAATTTTTCACCATTCGCGACAAAGCTTTTCTGGATGGTATTTGTCTATCTGGATACCTCTCGCGATACCACTGTAGAGCTAAATCGCAGTTCTTGTTGCTTGCAAAGAAAGCTTCTAATAAGTCGAATTGTTCTTGATACGCCATGATCACACAATTACGTAATGGAAGCAATACTAAATAAAATCGATAAAAATGTTCGAAATATTCGTTCGAATTTTAAAATTGCTGTCCCGCATTGCAAACAAATTTAAACGTTCCATTTTTTTACTTATCGTCAAAACGCCTCGTATCGTGTAAGAAGTAATATCGTGTAAGAAGTGCATAGAGATATTATTACCATTAAACGATTTTCTTGTAGAATTCTTCAACAAGGTACTTAGAAATAAATTAATTAGCAAGCTTGTACTTCATACGAATGAATTGAACTTCATTCTTTGAATGTTAGAGAGATAAGAGAATTATAACGTGTCTTTTACTTGTTGAAAGTGAACCGTACTAGGTAATGTATGTAAACTTGTGTAGGTAGTTATTTTTCATGGATATCTTGTACGACAGACGAGTGTAAGACCAAATGTTTGTTAGAGAAATTTTATCCTGATCAATTATCCTATCGATTAGTATAGTAAAATAACGAATCTTTATTTTTTTAAATTTTTACTGCTTCGAGTCCTGGGTGTTACAAGGAAATTTATGAAAATCTTTGAATGCAGTTTTGTTTCTTTTTAAAAATAAAGGAATGTTTCCTTAAAGTAAAATAAGCTAACTATAGGATTTAAGGCAGTTTCCCTCCAGGGCCACTATTTTTTTTCCACACTGTATATGTATTGTAATATTGAATATATATGGTATTTATGTACATTATGTATTTATGTAATTATTAGTATTTAGTTTATTTATTTTTTTACAAGCCGTGCACCCATCCATCTCAATTTCCTCTACTTCCTGGGTTACCTGGTAGAAATCGCTCTTGAGCGATAAGGTCGCCTTTGTACAAATGTATTTTTATTGTCATCATTTAATGTAATTTTTCCTCTGTAACCATGCTGGTGTACAATAAAGTGTTTATTATTATTATTATTAAAATAAACAATTACAATGTTACTCAAAACTTGCAACCGACTCCATACTATACGAGCATTCGTAAACATTCGTTAATATACGATAAATACGATACGATAAAGTTCTGTGATCGCACTGCATTATAGATAATCATCCGTGAAGATACGTACCTAGTTATGAGACTTCCGTGCTTTCACCATGATAAGGCGTATAGAAAAATGGAATGGAGAACAAGACCCAAGAAAAAGTTAATATTACGAATCCCCAATGACACTAGGATCCCTTATTTCCGCTGTGTGGTACATATCCATAATACAAACAAGCTTATTAAAGCTTAACTTTAGAGCTTTAAAAAGTTGTCCCATAATGGATTTTTTTACAATAATATGTTACATGCATTCATGATTTATAGAAGCCCTAATCTCAAGGTGAAAAAAATGCAACTTATCACATCGGCTTATCTTTTAATAATATTTTCTAAGTCTTCGCCATTCATACTTTAAATAAATCACTTTGTAAACGGATTTATCGCATATAAACTTTTCTTTGCAGGCCCCGTGGTCACGAGAGACTCACAGAGTCTCCATAGAAACCTCGAGTTAAAATTTAAAATGTAATTATACGCTATAAATCCGGTTGTAAGGTGTTTTATTTATCTTGTAATTCCTGCTTGTGCATGTTTTTAAGCGAAGCGTGTTTAAGAATGCCTTGAATCATTTCGATACCACCTGTGAGGGGTTTCACTCGTTTGCGGCGCGATACGATATGTGTCCTGAGTTAAGTAGGTCACTAAGATAAAGCGCAGTGACATAAAGCCCGCATAGGAAGTGTTCGATCTCACTCATGTCTATGCGAAGCTGCGGGCGGTAATAACAAAAAACTCGTCAAAAATGTAAGACACAGTTGACGCAGCGCTTCATTCAGCTGAATACCTTTCAAGATTGGTTAATATTGTAACGAGACAAACTTAATGGAAAAGTAATCGTGGCTATCGTTCTCAGCTGCATTATAACACTACATTATTCATATACATTATTCTAGGAAAAAAACACGACTTGTTAAGAACAAAATAATTCATAACATTCATTGTATTTTTTTACTCTTTATTGCATACCATTACAAAGTGAAAACAAACAAAAAGGATTATATTATTATTGTATAACAATTGGCGGTCTTATCGCTGGCAAGCGATTTCTTCCAGACAACCCGAGTTATAGAACTTGTGATAATGTGAGTTAGGATTAGGAATACATAATTTTGCTATAAATACACTACATAAGAATATACATTCTGGGCTGGGAGCGAAAGAAAAACATAGTCTGTGCCAGCTGCTTCTCTTCCCGGACATACTGTAAAAGTCAGTTAAGGGAAAGAGGTTTTATTTTCGTTTTTGCGGGCCATATGCTGACCCCCTGTCACTGCAATAGTCTCTGTCCATCATTATAATACCTCCAAACATGACAAATCTGACATCAGATGGTCTCATAACGTCTGGTGTTCTGCCTACCCCATAAGGGATAAAGGCGTGAAACTATGTAGGTATGTAAGAATATACACAAATAATCTATTATGATAGACATACATACATAAATTTATAAACGATACATATAAAGATGAAGTTATAGGTCAAATGAATTCACTCATCACATGCCTGAAAATGTTTTTTGAAGGTAAGATGGGACGTGCAGATTTAATCTTAAGAGGCAGGTCATTCCATAAAGGACTATTATTCATTCACAGATGCACGAAACAGGTTACAATTATAATAAATATGAGTAAAGTAAGTAGGTACCTATTATTACTTTCATTTCTAAATTGTAACCCGGGACATGCGCATTCAATAAGCATTATAAACATTATAAAGGAAAGAACACAAACGCGTGCTTATTCTGGTAAGAGCGAGACGAAAAATATTGTTGAATGTATTGGTGTACTAAGCATAAGGTTATTAGTAGATCGTAGGTTACGCTCATGTTGAGCATGCCGATATTTAAAATGCTGATGAAAATAACTTGGCATGATGGGATTGAACAGAATGCGATACAGGAGACATAGAACATGAATATTCCGGCGAGAGCGAATAGAAAGCCAATTGAGCTTAGTGCGATATTCAGATACATATCATATTTACGCAATCCAAATATGGCATCAAATCACACATAATCCACCACACTTCCCTATCAAAACTATTAAAAAATAAAGGGAATTGGCGTAGTTTGAAACATTTTTGTCCCTTAGCTATGTCGAAGCTGCCTAAGTCGTGGGTCACCGATGACTTTGACATCGCAAAAATCTAACAATTAAGTACAGTCTGCAACAGAATTATGTATACCACCCAGTCTCTCGCACACTTACAATTTGCATGCATATTGTATGCGTGCGGGAGACTGGGTCGCACACTTACAATTTGCATGCATATTGTATGCGTGCGGGAGACTGGGTGGTATACATTATTCTGTTGCAGACTGTACATGCTGATGTGGATAAGGTCCGCTTGCGTAAAAACCGCTTTTATCTCAATGTCGATAGATTAGCGCTTAGTTGAGATAGGTATCTATACTACGGTGATACGCAATTATAGTAGATAAATTCGTCAAAGCAGGCATTGATCAGCCGACTACTAAATGTACTGGGCGATAAACAATAAATTCGTCATACATATCAGGCATTCTTCAGCCAACTGCTACACTACTGCTTGTTAGTTTCCCCTGATAGCACGCTAGTTCACTTGATCTTTATCACATGTTCATGCCACATGAACATTGAAATTGGATTACATTATGTCGTATTCATTTTGCCGATTTAATATCGGCAATAATTATTATACTGGATGTCAAAATAATGAATACATTCGCAGATTATATTCATAAGTGAAATTAAATGAAAGTAAAGGATGTTGTCCTTATTATCTTAATCGCAATTAAAACTAATTTACACTTTATTGTATACCGAGAAAAGATCCAAAAAATGCAAAAATAATTTAAAAAAAATATTTGGAATACCATTGGCGGTCTTATCGCTGGGCAGCGATCTCTACCAGATAACCATGGACGTAGAACATTCATATATGAAGCTTATTTACTTTTCCTATACAAAAAGGAACAACAACTTATATTGAGAACTTATTTTGAGAATGACTATTTTCAAATACTCAAATAGTTTTCCTTATATTAATAAACGTACTATTAAATAAATTATTACCCCGTAATTACAATTCAATCTTAAGTTGACCTATTGATAAACTTAATGAGGACAATTTTAAATCTTGACTCTGGGTGTTTTCGAAATTTCCGTATTTAATGAGGATAACCTACAAGTACACTATATGGTACCGTCGTCATGTTTTTTATACGTTGTTTTTATGCAAAATATTAACTTTGCAACTTCGGCTTTCAAAATAACATTGTATAAATATCTAGGAAATAAAGAATATTCTATCTATCTACCTACTTACATACTTTAATGAGTTTTAACGATTAATATAGTTCGATAAGACATTTTTTAACCGACTTCAAAAAAAAGGAGGGTATCAATTCGACCCGTGTGTATGTAATATTTCCAGAACTGCCCAGCTTTCGAATATGTTAGTCTATATCACCGTCTGAACAAATGTGCCAAATTTCAAAAGTGTATGTATGTTTGTGTTCGCATATCTCCGGAACTACAAGTTCGATTTAAGTAATTCTTTTTTTTGTTGTAATGGTTGCCCAGGCGAGTCAGGATCGTAACACAAAGCGGGGTTCACTCGAATAGTCCCCTTTGACTATAAGCTTATCCAGGGGCGGTATAAGCCTACCCTACGCGTCTAAGTAAGCCAATTTACGTGTTTCTAATATTGATAAGGAACTTAAAGAGGCCTTACCTCTCCCTCTGGCAGCGACTCGTTGAACATGTAGAGCTGCACGGAGTACTCCGTGATGGGGATGTAGCCCGAATGCCACACCAGCACCAGCTCCTCGTCACTGGAAAACACACGCACATTGCTTCATTCCATGGTCATTGCTTTTCAACTATGTTTACTACGCAATTATTTGGTCAATTATTCATCGATTTTGATAAGAGATACTTTTGCCCCATACAAATTTATTAACTAAGTAGTTTACGCAGATGGCATTGCATTTCAGCTAAGGTTTAAATGTGGGTTTAGTCGGTATTTTAATGCTTTGCATTTGTTGTTTTTTACTTTGGACTTCTGACATTTATAGCTGTGAAATACTTTTTATTTCAAATATACAGGGTTAATTTTTAAATTAACGTATCATCTCTCGCAGGCAGCCTCTCCGCATAAATCCCAACAAAATTTGTTCTGCGACTTTTTAAAATTAATAATATTTTAATATTGCTGGACTGGGAGCGAAAGAAAAACGTAGAATGTGCCGGCTGCTTCTCTTCCCGGGCATACTGTAATAGTATATTATGTAACAAGTGAGCGAAGTTGCTAATTACAGTCGAGGCTGTGATTTGAGCCCGAGCCGCAGGCGAGGGCTTAATAATGAGCCGAGACTGTAATTAGCAACGCTCACGAGTTACATACGACGTTTTTCAACACACTTGTGAGTAAAAGACAGACATACGTGATCATAAAATAACAAACACACTTGATAACAAAGCTGTGAATTGTGATTGAAAAATGGCGCCGAACCTCGCGCATGCGCGTAGGTTTTTTTTCCGTCAAATGTGTCAATGTCTGTATAGCATATACAGCCTATTTTAAGTGAAAATGTTTAATTTGGAGTGGTAAATGCAAATATTTTAATATTTTATGACAAATGATTGTAAATTGTGAATAATTTGTTTAATATACAAATTTATTTTACTAATATAAGGCGCAAACATTTAAAAATGTATATGGATTTGAAGTGGTATAAAACCTCTTTGTTGTTTCTGAAAATATTTAGTGTATAACCCGGAACAATAAAATATGCTCTGTTTTCTCGCATGTTATTTGCACAAAGTTACAATTCAACTTTGTAGGATTCATTATATTATGCACTAGGGTATAATATATTAATGCACGCGTGACTTATAGCCCAGTTTATAGTTCTAAACTCAATAGAATAACGCTCACTTTACGAGCAAGTGTGTTGAAAAGTCATTTATACACCACCTTTGTTTAAAATTCGCATTATGTATGAGATAAACTCCACCTTAAACAAAATATTAATCCCTTAAGATTAAAAAAGGTATCTTACAGGGAATAAAAAATACTTTAATCCTAAGGGTTATAATGTCATTTGATTTTGGAATGTCAATTGGAGCGAAATTTAATAATACCTACATGGACATGGCTGTATGACTATGTAGTTGCTTTGCCTAATTAAAAAATATATGGACTTTAAATTTGGCTGTATAAGATTGTGTACCTTTGCATTTGGAACGACTACCAAGAAAAAATTAAAAACCCTCGTAAAAAACCTGTATGCGACGGTTTCTTTTGCCTTTTGAAAAAGACAAATAAAAAGTAAAATTGCGCGGTTTTTGAAAAGAAAATTTTTTCAGAGTTTTTATTTCAATAGTTTTCAAATAAATAAAATATGTCGAGCTCGAGTGACGATTTAACACCAGAAGATATTAGAAATGAAGCAAATAGTATCGTCGATAATATTTTGCCGTGTAAATCAAAGCATTTGTACATGAAATTTTACGAAGATTTCTTTGCTTGGAAAACTAAAAAAGCCATGAAAATTATTTCGGACTCATTGCTTTTAGTATATTTTCAACAGTTGTCTGCTACAAAGAAACCTAGCAGCCTATGGACTGTTTATTCAATGTTGAAGACAACAGTAAACAATGAATATACCAAATAGAAATATCACTTTATCTTTACATAACTGGTCAATTGTTTCTAATATTATCTTTAATTTCTAAATTATTAAATACCTAAGTACATCATTTAATTCCTGCGTTTCATTACCTGATTATCTTACAAGGTGGTGTATAAAGTAGAGTAAGCTCCTCGGGGATAACAGTGTCTTAGTCTTGGGCAGTCTTGAATCCCTCGCTTCATTCAGGATTCTTACCATAATTCCCTCACTTCGTTCGGAAATTAACCGTCTTAATTATCTACAGAATCCTTCATTTCACTCAGGATTCAATATGATGCCCGTGACATAATACACTGCTTTATCCCCTTGTTGCATAATCTACTATTAAGGGACAGAGATTTAAAGGCGTTTTTTGGGCGATAGGCTGACCCCCTGTCACTACAATAGTCTCTTTCCATCTTTATAATACCTCCAAATTTGTCAAACGTGACATCAGATGGTCTTGTAACCTCTGTTGTTCTGCCTATCCCATAAGGGATACAGGCGTGACGTTATGTATGTATGTATGTATTTTAAAATTTAAGTTTTCCAATAGAAAAAAATTTGTTGGTATTTATTGCCTTTAAACCGGAATAACTCTATGGAATCGCACTATGCCTTTGCCACGCACCTTTTGTATGCAAAATATACCCACGTGCAGCGGACAGCCAAATTTTTTCCAATTTTCTCAATGGAGCAATGATTTTGTTTTTATTTTTTTGTGTGTTATTTAATTTATCAAGATTTGTAAAAGGACGTAGGACAAATATTGTTGAGATTCATATAGAGAGGCCGCCTGCAAGAGGTGATGTGCTAATTAAAAATAACCCTGTACTTACCTATACAGGGTGTTTGGTAGAGGGTCCGACAAATTAAGTGAGCGTGCTCGGGAACACATTTGGAGAATAAAAGTTGGCCAAAAAATCTCTGACCCTCTATTATTTTTATGTTTTTTTTTTGTTCGTTGTTGAGTTTTCACCAAAAGTGTACACATTTACCTCCATAACTTTTTTCAAATCTATTTAAGACTGGATGTTTTTACTTTATTTTAGTCTCTGATACATCCTTAAGCCACATAAAGCAAAATTAGACAGAATAAGATCAAACTAATTTCACATCAAACTTCAACTTTGACAATGATTTAAAAAAAGCCACTGGCAATGCTGGAGGTAATATGCGTTTAAAAACTTCTCTATTTATTCTCTATCAAACACCTTGTATAAAAAATCTTAACTGTATACTGTATCTTTGCCATAATTAACTGATTTTATATGAAGTTTTTTTTTTATGAATGGGCGAGTTTTCACGTTGTCTGAAAGCGCATGCAAACGTTGCATCAAGTTACAGTGTTTAACTTAATAAAATTGGAGTTAGGTTATTTAATCAATTTTAAAAAGGATATCATCGTATAAGTAGGAAGTATAAGAAGAAAAAAAAAAAAAAAAATAGTCGATTGATATTTTTGTATCATTTTTTTCAAGGTGTTTTCTGACGTAGATAGTACTCGTATTACAGTTGTTTAACTTATACACAAGTTCATTTAAAAAAATGAGTTTTTTTTGTCCCTGTTATTTTATGCTATTCGAAATATCTTGTGCACTTGGCCGAACGAGTTTGCATTCAGCGCGAAATTGAACCGGTGGTGGTGGTGGCAACAAGTGACGATCGTAGGTTATTACGCAAAGATACATTTAGATAAAGCGGTAGCTTAAATATTATTTATTTGCCTATCTATAGCGTATAAAAGAAGCAATAAAGTAGTTCATATCGGGAAGTAAGATATACGTTTCAAACCTGTTCTGACATTTAAAAATCGATTATTATTCATTAGGAGAGGAATCTGTTATAATGGTTTAAATATCAATGTTTTTTTGTTTACTACTAGCCAATGCTGCACACAATATCGTCGTTTTTTAAATGTGGATTTGAAAGGAATCTAGTTTCAGAGTGAGTCTAAGAGATCATAGTTTCGCTCAGTAGGTATTGGTCCAGTGATTTCAGCTATAACAACAGATATATAACATCTCGCCTGTCTCTCTTTGGGGTAGGCAGAGACAAGGGAACAGCAGTTGCTACGAACCAGACATTCCTCTTTCGCTTTCTCTACGTTAATCAATCTTTTCATACATGATCGTCGGTCACGGGTACTTTTCAGTAGGCCCTTTTCTAAATATCGCCTATTTGAACGGCATACGTTCGCCTAGGGCGGCCCCTTCCGACAACACCATCCATCCTTGCTATGTACACCTCTTTCGTAAATCTACTTTCACTCATCCTTTCGTTAACGTTCGTAACGATAGAAACGTTCGACTGCTAAGCTGACTGTCATAGGCCTATGGTGCCGGATACGAGCAAAAAATCGTCAATTACTTTCTTATTTCTAATGCCATTAAAGAAGTCGATGTGGCGCCGTGGTAACTGTGCATATCCATACGATATCACAGGTTAAGCGACGTTCGGCGCGGTCGGTAACAGTATGGGTGGTGCCGCCGATCATTTATTTTTCACAACGACTTCCATGCTTCTGAGAGCACGTAAAGCCGTCGGTCCCGGGTGCTGTATACTTACTTGTATACAGTAGTCGTTAGGGTTTGTCTAAATAAATTCTGAAACCAACCAGCAGTGGGTCAGCTTGGTGGATTACGACCTAAACATCCTCGTCACCCAGAGGAGAGACTCATAGCCCCTGCAGTGGGCTTATTACACGGGGTTGTGATGTGTGTGTAATGATGATGTGAAAGAACAGGGATGATCTTGTTCAGTAGTGTGCGTCTCCCAGTTGATGAATATGATTTTTTTTTTTTTTTTTTTGTTTATGATGATGAACAGTTGACCAGAAGTTACATACGTATGTAGTTAAACAAAAGGCTACGCCGACTTAAGGCCCTCCAGCGCTTGATAAACCGATAGGTAGTATTTATAATAAATTAGCACAGTACTTATCAGTTATTTAGGGCCACCCACGATATATGTCTCGTGCGGATCGCATATCGTAGATCATTATTCAACAGTGACCATAATTAATAATCGATTTGAAGTAGTTGATAAGCCTACTTTAGAAATTGCTATAAATATTAACAGCTAGTGTTCTCGCTATATTTACATAAATAGATAAACACCCAGACACGGAATATTTCTTTTCTTTTTCCGTGCGGGAATCGAACCCGCTACCACTGGCGTCTGAGGCAGATATAGATTTACCCAATCGCCAAAGTAGTCGTCAAATGCGTCATATGCGCTCGAAACAAGTCGGACAGATTCTACACTAATCGTGTAGGTAAAAGCCGCTAATAAAAATGTTAAGATGCACCAAACATTTGAAATTTAAGTGTTATGCCTGTTCTTAGTTCTCTTGTACCCTTTTGAATGTAGATACAAGGACTGGGAGCGAAAGAAAAACATACAATGTACCAGCTGCTTCTCTTTCCGCGCACACTGTAAAATTCTAATAGGCTGATCCCCTATCAATGCAATAGTCTCTATCCTTCTTTATAAGACCTCTAAAGTCAAACGTGACATCACATTTTCTTATAACCTGATGTTCTGCCTATCCCATAAGGGATACAGGCGTGAAGTTATGTGCTTATGTAGGTATGTAGATACACGGTTGAGTAATCTTCGAACCTGATAAATGTATGTTAGGAACTATTCACATGAATATCCTTTTATCGTATCCTACTAATGCTACTAATGTTAAGTACAAACATGAATTTAAAATAAAATACAGAAGTCGAGTGAAATATAAGATAAACACGTTTTATTCAAGTAATATTATGGATCGGAAAACTTCTACAATAGAATACGTAAGTTTGTACGGAAGAATAGGTGTTAATTAATTTATACGATCATGGAAGTACAATAGAAATCAATAAACAATTGAAACCTCAGTACCTACGACCTATTAAAAAAGTCGTTTCACATCAGCGCCGATGGTGGCTTATAAACATAAACTATTGTTTGAAGTGACCGTACGTAGAAAATTTGCAGTCAAAGGTCATCAATACACAAAACCATGTCCAAATTCCTTTATAGATCTTCATTAGCATACAAATTTTAATGTCACCGATAAATCCGATAAAAGATATTATATATCTGACGAACAGTTTTGACTTTTAGCTTCAACACTTTCTCCATCGGAAACCCAGTGAGATAAATAAGTACATAAAAGTGAAAGCCTGGTACAACATAATTATGTACAAATGGGCGCGTTTGATTCAAGCCAGGGTTTCCCCAAAAACACAAATTCTTATCATGTGGGAATTTACTCTCAAATTACGATAACTGGGATGACCCCTTTTGGGTCTGTTATCAAAAAAATAATATTCATATCATTACACTCAGGAAGGTTTGCAAGTTGCCCAAAAAAAACAAATTAATACACACAATATTATTTGGGATTATGTTGTTCACGCCAACCTAAATGAATTATGTATCACAGTACAATAATACTCCGACATCGGTTAGAAAAAACCGTATAAAAATCTTAGTTTCACTGTTTCAAGGAAGAAGTTTCGAGTATACCGCGTCGAGAGGTAAAGATTTTTTGTGTATGTGCTTGCAGGCATGACAATTATTGATAAATAAATTAACAGTTTTGTTACTGTAGTCATCCAAATCCGATACACTTATATAATTCGAGGCCCAGCCCAGCTGAGAATCAATCGGGCTTCATCCAAGGACATGTAATATCGGAGGCGTTAGTTTGGGCATTGCGTCACGGAAGCCGTTATTTAAAAATATGAAAATGCGAGTTGCGAGAGCGCTTGTCAGCCGGCCGAACAATTACCATAATCGTATGTAAAACGTAGCAGAAACCCATCGCAAATACTGCCAGTTATCTACGCACGCAGCTCGCAGACAATTGACGTAAATGCGTTTACAACGGTATACGTAACGCTAAAAGCAAATCAATCTTATTTACAATTAATTTGTGTCATTTTTTTTACAGAGGTTTTAAAGTTATTTTTGTGGGCGATAGGCTGACCACCTGTCACTACAATAGTCTCTCTCCATCTTTATAATACCTCCAAATTTGTCAAACGTGACATCAGTTGGTTTTGTAACCTCTGGTGCTGTGTCTACCCCATAAGGGATACAGGCGTGACATTATGTATGTATGTATGTTTTTTACAATTGAAACGCAGAATCAATCTATACTAAGTAATATAATTCAAAGAATAATTTTAAAAAGTTTAAAGGTTTGTTTGTTTGACCTAATTTATGAGGAATATTATAAACTATATCAAAAGTTACGCGGATAAAGTCATGTAATACAGGATTGCTTTTTAGTCACCAGCCAAACTAACATGCTATTATGTTTGAGACTATATAAACGTATGTACCTGCATATTTTAGTATCGCTCAGTATAAAAAAAAGTATTGCTTTACATTTTTTTTTTTACAAATTGTTGCTGTTGATGAGCATCGCTTCTACGACGCGGCATTTCATTGATAGTATTACTATTACGACGCAGTACTACAAGATAACATGTTTTGTTTTCAGCGCGTAGTCGTCTTTATTTTAATGGTATTCATACATTATTTATAGTGACCTTGCTTTGCTTTCTATGTTAGCGAATGTATTAATTTCCTAGTAAAAAAAATACATACCTTTTTTACATTTTTTTTTTTCAAATGATACTTATTGTGTAAAAAAAATTTGGCCGGTTACTAAAAAACAACCGTATGTTAGTGTATGTTAGCTATTGATTGCTGTGCGCGAAACATCAATGAATTAACGAAAGCACGAACCTCTAGGTCATGCTGATTGGCTTAAAACGTGCCGATAACAGCATGCCCTCGATTTCTACCTTTATCAGATTGCTGATTTTATCTGTTTAGCTTTACACTATAGTATCTATATCTTTGTAATAAGATATATCTACCACGAGGATTAACATACCAGTTCAGTCCAGTTTCAAAAAAAAAAAACAAATGAAAGTTTATTAAAAGCAATATCAAAGTTTCTGTTATTATAAAACTTATTTCTCTTATCATATTATGTTAATTCAAAATAATTAATAAAGTCTTATTAATTATTTTAAATTAAATATAGGTAGCTACTTAGTCATTATTTTGACTATGAACGTAGCATTTTTTCCGGTCACAGTTCGACAAATACTCATATCATAATCATACATAAGATTTTTTTATGTTATGATAAATAAGGCAGTGAATAATTTGCAAAACCTTGGAATCTCAAATAAGCGAACATAGCAGGTTTTGGTTTGTCAAGGACGATAGATATTCTTTTTGCATTTGATTTTTTTCCCAGTTTTAATATATTTTAGTCCTGAAATTCCCATGCGATCAAAACTTGTCAGGTAATACGAAACGGGCGAAAATGTTAATTAATTATTTAAAATCTGAACACTTCGTATTATGTTTTTTAAGGATATAATGATTTTTTTATAACTAAAAGATCACATCCTGTATAATCAATAAAATACTGGTATCAACGACGTACGAAGTAAAGATGATAAAAGCAGCTATCTAATAAGTCACATTACTAGATTAATTCCCTAGTATGGCGTTATCGGCACGTAATTGATGACGAGATGATTTTGCGTTTCCTGCTGCTGCTTTACACACCTCAATACCTAAACAGCAAGGTATACTAATATATTAAAGACCTCATCACATCATCATCAAAACTCTTTGTAATGATTCCACTGCAGGGCTCTCCCCTGGGTGATAGACAAGGAGGTTTATGAAATAATCGACCTCGCTGGTCCAGAGCTGGTTGGTGGATATCATGATTTTCAGGACGCCGAAATTACTTCTGATAAACGCTAACGACTACTTTATACTGGGTTGCGCAAAAGTACTGGCACTAAAGAAAATGCTGTTTTTTTATATGACATTTCCTGTCGTTCTGTTTTTGAAAATTGTGTAGTGAACAAATGTAAAGTAAAGTGTTAAATAGTCTGAAAATAAACATGGACCGTTTTACTCCCCAAGAATAATCGTGTCAATATTCTTACGGAATAATTCATCAGTGCTAAAAACACAACGTGAATTTCGTCGACGATTTCCCCACCGTCCAGCACCGATTGGTCGCACAATTCGACGCTTTGCCACACGCCTTGAAGCAACTGGCTCAACATTGGATAGACCTAGAATACAGCCAGCGCGTCATAAACGTCAACCTTGAAGAGGATGATTTTTCTTCAAAGTTGGTGATGTATGAGTGACGAAGCGCATTTCCATCTCTCAGGGCATGTCAATAAGCAGAATACTCGTTTCTGGGGCACTGATAATCCGCGCATTATTCAAGAAACACCTTTGTACCCACTAAAAGTTACTGTATGGTGTGGCATCTGTGTTGACGGAGTGATCGGACCCTATTTTTTCGAAGACGCTGGAGGCAATGCGATAACTGTCACTGGAGAACGCTACCATGTTACGTGTTCCGTGAGTTTTTGAGACCCAGTTTGGACGAATTGGGGCTGGAGCACATCTGGTTTCAACAAGATAGCGCTACGGCACACACAGCGCGCAACACTATGGACTTAGTGAGAGACGTTTTTCCAGGCCGAGTTATCTCTCGTTTTGGCGATTTGCCTTGGTTGCAGGCCGATCACCCGATCTGACCAGTCCAGACTTCTTTCTTTGGGGTTTTTTGAAATCTCGGGTGTATTTGAACAAGCCACAGATTCTCGCAGCTCTAAAAGTACGGTAATATTATCTATACAGTATTTCAACTTCATCCAAACGGACGAAGCGCGAGCTATACCTACGCGCCTCGATATCGGCATGCGGCCAGTCGCGACTGTCTACATGCCGAAACAATTTTTGCTTGAGCCTTATATTAGAATGCGGATTTTTTATATTTTAAATAAATAATAAAGCATTTCGTACGTCTCAGTCGAGGCGCAAGTGTTATAAGTCGCTAATTTATAAGACCGATTATTTATTCAAATATAAACATGGTTTTTTGACACAAAACGCATTTTATTTAACACTTCCTATTCAATTGTGAGTACCTATTTTATTTTTTATTTATATAAAAAAGTATATTTACAATCAATAAACTAAATGGAAGTAAATACAAAGTATTGGAGACAAATGTTATTAAAATGCTGGAGGCGGGCAGCCCTATATGTCACTGTCATCACAAAACTATCATGAGGGTTGTATAACTAATTTTGATCACATTTGATTGCATTGATTTGATTGCAAGTCTATCGTTATACAATTTCAAATCAGTATTTTATTACGATAAAACCTTATTTCTTATAGTCCGTATCAGAAAATTGCATAACATAGCTAATTATTTATTTTAGCACTTAAGTACTTCGCAGATACTTCAATTTTATATTTTAGTTTTCGATACTAAATATTTTATTGAAACAGTCAGAGTCAGTTATTCAATCAGATGACTTTGTAATTTAGTGTACATCACTTTATTAATCATCAGTCAATTCAAAATGCACCAAAACAAACACAAGGTTTTAGAGTGAAGTCCTAAGTGAAAGCTCATTATAAAAAAGTAAGTGGTCTTCAGAGCTATTATTATCTCAGATATTGCATTTAATTATTTTGGTCCTATTATATCTTTATTGCCTATTAGATCATAACCTCAATTCTTTTGTAAAACCTCAATTCATGAACAATACATAGGACGAAATTAATAATAATTTAGAATAGAAAAAGTATTTTTCCACTGTTCCTGCTATCAGGATGGACAATGAATGAAGCAAAGGCAAAGTCCTTCGTGATCTAGAGATTAAAAGAAAAAAAAACTTTCAAGGCTACTACTATTCAAAGTTACTGGTACCATCGTCTACTATACTAGATGAGAAAGGATAAACAATGAGAAAGAGTTTCATTTAGTACTCACTTGCTAATCTTATGGACATATGTGGTGCTGTTCTTGTAGTGTGCCAAGGTGAGGTTATTGTGAATGTAGTGCATGGTGTCATTGTGCTGCGAGAGGTTGTTGAACTTCACGCGGCTCTTCAACGTATAGCAGCTGCTGAACAGCAGGTCCAGAGGCTTGGCCAGGCAAACCTGAAACCAAGGTTGAGGTTAAAATAGCATAAATGTAGTTAGCTGCAGTGTAATTGCACTACCACAGCTTCATATCAGGTACAGCCTTGAGGAGATTCAATAAGTTCTCATAAAATATATGTGTTAAATCCAGTTAAAAAGGGTTAATTTTTATACAAAATTCCAAATTTATTTATGTAAGATTCATAAGAAGATTGAGTCACTAACTTACATCTTAAAGTCATCTTATTACAAATCCTAATATTAAAAGTAAAAAATGGGTAAACTTACAATTGGACATGAAAAGTTAAGGTTAATTGCTTCCTCTACCCTTGAATGGAGGTCTGCATGAGGGTGTACGTTGTAAACATCATATTCGATACAGTTTTCTGGGCTTCTATTGTCTTTAAGGTATCGTAGCTCTAAGTTCCACTGCGTTATATTCCGGTCTCCATGCGAACACCACTGTGCAATGTAACGACCTGGTACTCCATCCTCGGATTTAATCAAATCAATTTCAGTTTCCGATCCATTGCCACACCAGCTTTTATAATCTGCGTAGACGCCAACGAGTGGAGTAAACAATATCGTGACCGCCAAAATCATTTCAACTTTTATAGTGCAGTGACCATGAAGAATATTTAATATAGGTCTAATCTTAAAATGTGGTCGTGCCATTTAATACAAATTATAAATAACATTTTATCAACACGATCATAATATAAATCACAAATATTACTATCAGCGCCTATCACAAATTCACAAACAACTTTGATGACGACAGATCTTGATTTTTTTACAAACTGTTTTCGTCCTTCAATCAATCACTGACTGACAGGACATGAGGACAGACATTATCAAATCCTACAATAATGTCTGTCCTCATGTCCTGCGCGTGGCGAAAATTGGAACTAAACGCCACATTGAGAACTGTCAATTCATAACTTGCCGTCATATTTATTATTGTCACTATGACTTTTGTCGCCTCGTGGCGACAAAATGGTTTTAAAACATGTTACTTATGAAACAAAGTACTGAAATGTGGTTTTAAAGAATAGGGGCAAAAAGTGGAAAATTGGATTTACTGATAAAAAACCATCTGACGCTCCTAGAATTCCATTTTTATTAATTGTAACAAACAAGTTGCTTCTGCAATATATTTATTTCATTTATTTTTATTTTACAATATTCGGAAACTTACAGCTGTATTATAAAAAAAGTACATTGTTATAATGAGTCAGGGAAAGCCATTTAAAAGATTCCACAGATAAATAACAGAATAAAATTATACATACATAGAGATAGAAAATAATAAAATATCACAATGATTCATAAATACAGTAACACAAAGAACAAAGCATGCAAATAATATATTATTATGCAGGTACCTTTTCCCTTTATAAGTTTAATTTGCTATGAAATATAAGTAAAAATTGGAATTCTGGACTCTTTGCAACTGTGGACTGGAGCCTGGTACAGTTGACCATGTCTTCTGTAACTTTCCCCTCCTTCCTGTATCTCTCTATGATATCCTCCCCTCACAAACCCCCAGCCAGACCAATCAACCTGAAAACCCTCCTCTCCTCCAACCAACCCCTTATCCTTAAAATCCTCTGTAAATTTGTTCATCAACATAATATTTCCTTGTAAATATGTAGATAGTTAATTGTTGTAGGTACCTATATACTTATTACATTTTATGTTTACTAACTCTAGTACATAGGTTAAACTTATTTGTTGGTGATGGTACTAACTGTGATGTCTTATTGTTTTAGGTAACTCAATGCCCGGTCTACGTCGCGCATCAATTGTTATGTCAATACTACATTTACCTTAATTCTTAATACCGTGTCTATTCCATCACATGATACTGGCAGTAATAGCTAGTCGCTTAGTATCGACAGCATCCTAAAGGTTGCCAAAACTACAAGAATTGAATTGAATTGAAATATAAGTAGGTATGAACCTACCAACTAGGTTAATTATTTCATTGTTTAAATTGCAATTAATGAAACTACGATTTCTGAGAGTTTTGCTATTGCTGGGACGATTGAACGAAAATTTATGGAACATCAGCTGATATTTAGAACCTTTGACCACATTCGGTTTGGTGTTCGGTTGATTCCTATCAATTAACCTTCAGTTTGAGATGCGTCTTTTTTATATTATAAGGATAGGATGTTTGTCTTCCGTGCCACCTGATGGAAAGTGCAAATGATGACTATGTTGGTACACGTCCATCCACGAGAAACATATTGAATCGCCACTTAAATGTACCAGGACTGTAGTGGTCAGGAAAAACAGACGGAGGTTGATCGTTCCACACCTTGGCAATCCGTACTAAAAAGGACTGTCGAAGCTATGTTTTCCACTTTTCGGTAAATCCACTATATAGCGTCTGCGTCTGGTATTCCGGTGGTAAAAAGGAGTATGTTCGATTGGGTCAAAAAGAGCACTCGCACACTCACCATCCTAAAGGTAACTACAGTACTCCATGCACGACCTCACTTGGGCTGTGCATAGGTTGAGCAGCCATTCAGGGCTGAAGTACCGCGGGACCTTTGAGATGATATCCAATTTTTTAGAAGCCATTTGAGCCTTAGACTCATTTTGTTGTCTGAACTTTGATTTGGACGTTATAGTGACGCCCAAAAGCACTAGATGGTCGGTGATGGGTACAGATACATTCTGGAAGCTTGGCGAAAAGGTGCTCTTTTTAGCGAAAAATAAACACGCCTGTGTTTTGGACGCATTGAATTTAACCTAATTGGACTCGCCCCAATTGGATACATTCCGCAAGGTCGAATCAACGCGCTAAAACATAGACTTTCTTAAAACCTGGATTTCATGGGCGCTCTTTCGCGCATTGGATATGTACCTATCTCTCTACAACAATGCTGTCATCAGCGTATCCAAAAAGGCTTGGTGTTAGGAGGTCATTAATGTGCAGCAAGAATAAAGTTGCAGATCCCTAAAGTACCCCGGAATTAAATGCCATTAGGGCGGAGGAGTAGCCATCTAAGACTAGTACCTACTCGAACTGAGCGTTCCCTCAGAACATCAGATATCCAGTCGCAGAGCCTGATCGGTATGCCATATGCTAGAAGCTTGCTTAAGAGAACATCATAAGGATTCAGCTATTGCTTCACCATCAGTTACCAAGGCCTCGCTCCATAAGTGAGTGGCATACCTACACGAGATGATCTCCGGTCGAGCGTCCACTGCGGAAACCATATTGGCTATCGCTTAGGAGCTCGTTGGTCTCGATGTATGCCAGATAGCGATTGCTCAATACACGTTCCATGACTTTGCAGAGTATGGAGGTTATTGAAATCGGTCGATAGTTGACAGGATCAGCACGGCTTCACTTCTTCGGTACTGTCTGTACGTAAGCCTGCTTCCAGGACTTGAGGACCTTACCAGATTCCAAAAAAGAAGTTGATCGAGACGCGTCAAAACTCGAGACAACTCAGCTGCGCAGCGTTTTAACACCACTGCAGGAATACCATCTGGACCGCTTACCTTATTCTCGTCTAGGTGCAGTAAGCATTTAAGAACCTAAGTACTTTTGGCGAATATGAACGGTACCCATTATACTCGTTGGTCCGAACTGAGGTAATGGGGTGCGATTTTTCTTTGGCTACCTAAACGAGAATTTTCCGCAAAGATACTGACAAATAAATCTGCTTTCTCTTTAACGGTGTGGGCCAGAGAACCGTCAGGTTTTCGCAGAGGCGGAATCTTGTGTTCGGTCATGCGGATTCACGGCTTTACTTCTGCGAGCGGTTGCCCAGGTTTTGTACGCTTTTCGGTGGTAAGACATTCAGCACTAAACCATGGGCGAGCTTTGGATTCAAGGGATAGATCAGCGTAGGTTATGAAAAACTCCATTGCTTGGCCTATCACAATTGAGACTGCATCCGCGCATCACGTTGGATCGATTGATGTAAAACAAGCTTGCCACCAAGGATAAGACGGTGCAAGGATAAGATGATAAGAAATGTGGCATTTCATCCCAGCCATGCTAACTGCATCTGTCCTTTGTCACCACCCTACTTGAAGATATAACCATGGTGGCGCTGTCAAACAGCTATCGCTAGCTCCCTTACAGTACTGATACCGTGTTTATGATCATGTTTATGATTGTAGTAGACCTCGCCTTAATAGAACGCGGCAACGCGATAAGCAATGCGAACATCGCGTGAAAGTATAGTCGCTCGAATGCCCATATACCATATCAGTATGTTTGGTCGAGGATTCATCATCATCCACAGCCAGTAGACATCCACTGCTGGACATAGGCCTCCCCCAAGGTTATCCACGTCGCTCAGTCCCGCGCTGCCCTCATCCAGCGTTTACCGGCGACTTTGACGAGGTCGTCGGTCCACCTTGCGGGGGGCCAGCCTACGCTGCGTCTCCCAGTACGTGGCCGCCACTCGAGAAGTTTTCTACCCCAAGAACTTTCTGGTCGAGGATTCCTGCGACTAAAAGTCACTTAATCGCGTTCTATTATGTCTATCATCAATATATATAAAACTGTTCCGTTACTGAGTGACTGACAGACAACGTACAGCCGTAACTACTGGGCGTAGAGAGCTGTTTGGAACATACATTCTTTAGGGGATGTAGGAGTGCACTGAGGAAGGAATTCCCTAAATTCCCACGGGAACGGCAATTATTGGACTTTTTAGTTTGTATGAAAAATCTTATTCCTTCAGTGCACGGATATGATACTTGGCATAAAAGTTCTTCAAAAAGAGACTGGTTGTGTTATGAAAGGAATTCCCGAAAATCCCACGGGAACGGGAAATATATGATGTTTTATTTTGTATGATAAAATCTTATTCTTTGAGTGCACGGATGTGATACTTGGTATAAAGGTTCCTCAATAAGATAGGTTTCTTTGCTAGGCCCATGTGCTGTCATCTTCGACCGCATCTTCACTTACCATCAGGCGAAATTGAGGTCAAACGCGGGCTTGGTATTAAATAAAAAAAAAATCCTTTGGAACATGGCCATGTAGGTAAAACACGAACGTCTTATTAAAGCTTTCTGAAACGGGAGGTTTTAAAATAAACACGGAATCACAATCAACCAAATTATAATGAAATAAAAAACACAATAAATTCATAAATTACAACATCTTTGTTCCTTGATTAACTAAGATAAATAAATACTCTGTCGGTTTAGTAGCTACTTATTGAATAATATTCGCACAAAAAGCTCAGAGTAATTTTTTAGTCTTAAATCATTTGCCACAAATTTAAAGACCCTCAGTCTCACACTAAAAAGACAGGAAATTTAAGTTAAATTAGCATTTTATGGTCATCTAGCTATATTATTATTTAAATTGAAACAACAAACAGAATATATACTAATATAATTATAGGAATGGTTGAGTACAGGGTAACATTATCGCAGTACAGTAGATAGTCTTTTAAAAGCTTCCAGCTATCGGGGAGTTTAACTTGAACCTCATAATATTGTATAATATCAAGAAAAATGCTTTAGCGTCGATTTTACTGACTAGGATAATAAAAGCTCCTAATCATACAAAAGTTCTTCGTTTTTCGCCATTTTCAATATCTTTAGGGCGAGGTGAGTAAATCACACTGCATGAGCCGTACTATAATAAATAATTAGTCTGTAGTAATGTTGGATCTTTATTGGACTGAACTTAACGATGAAGTATAAATAACTTACATCAAGAATAAGACAACTTTCAGTAGAAGAATCAGTTGAGCAAGTTTGAAGGTAAATATTTGTTTCAGCAAATGACAAAAGAGTGTTAAAATACGTAAAACTTAAATAAAACACTTTTTACCGAATTTATCGCGTATATTCATTTTAAATTTTGACTCGACGTTTCGGTGTCTTTGCAGACCCCGTGGTCACGAGCGAAAAATTTAAAATGTAAATATACGCGATAAATCCGGTTAAAAAGTGTTTTATTTAATAGTATGAATCGCGAAAACTTAAGACAATATTATACGTAAAACTTCTCAACAATGCAGGAGGAATAGAGTTATCAATATTGCAAGGAATACACATACTCTTCTATCAACGAAAAGTTTTGTGTTTTAGATTAACCCTTATTATGGATAAGTCATTTTCTCTTAAATTACCAGCTGTGTTATAGTTTCATTTAAAACCCTTTATTTATATCACAACAAAAGTTACAAAATAGATGAGAGAAAAAAAAAACAGCAAAGCTTTTTATAGTGACACATATAAAAATGTGTCCTTTATTGTGGATTATGATTTTGTGATCTTCTAATAAGGATATTTTTTCTTAAAATATTGGTAACTCTATCCTTATCAATCGCAGTTATCAATGTGTATAAAGAAAACAGATTTATAAATTTTCCCTAAAGTATATGTAATTCTATCCTTGAGATATTGTAGGGTTGTACTATCGCGGTATACGTAGGATACTCGCTTAGTTGAAACTCTGGTGTATAATAATCAGTCCGTCCCTCACGGCCCACCGAATCACAGCACAGCGTTCTGCGGCAAGCCAGCGAACATTCCCAACGCAGCGAGCGATACAAGCACCGCGTGTACCGCTCGCAGAGCTAAAAGCGGCCACGCGCCCAACCCCAACGCCGCACCTGCCGCCTCTTCAAGTATTGCACGATACGGCGTCAGAATTAATAAAGCTAGTACGCCAGGCTTGACGCCGCCCGTCCCGGCTCCCCCTCTGGCACAGAGCCATACTAAAGCGGCGCTGGCGGCGTGCGACAGTAGCGCCACGTTGCTGGCGGCGCATGCGCGCAGGTAGCGCCAGTCGAACTCCGAGCCGCGCGCGCCGCTCCAGAGCAGGACGCCGCGAGATACCAGCACCTGCCGACATACGGTGGTTTTATATAATATGTAAGGTTTAAATATTTAATTTTGACAGCAAACTTAAGAGATTGTAAAGGTAATTAAAAATAGAACTTTAATTATAGAATAAGGTCCGAAATACTATGTAAAATTGCCATAAAAGATGCATATTGTCATTAAATCTGTAATATCTGTATAAACATAATTTAAATTAATAAAACAAACAACAATTTATTATTTATTTATTAAACAGGTCGTAATTTCATTATTCCTCCCACGTTAAGTCGGTATAAAATTTCCCGCAATCATCTATACAGATACGAGAGTATCGTAAACGAATGACTAATCCAAGTTTAGTGATTTCGCTAGTAGGCAGGACCCCTTCAGGGTCCTTATTGCTGGCGACCACCCTTCATACGAGTGCTATTTGCCCATCTATCTTTTTTTACCGCTCTACTCACAGAATTTACCGTCTCTTGAGACTAAATTTACGAAGAATAACCATAAAAGGAAAACTAGCACTACCCTAAGTGTCGTAAGACTTGACAAGGACTGAGCTGTGAAAAAAAATCTTTACGATAGTAATTTATTTTCATAAAGAGCAAGTTTTTTTAGATATCATCTGGGGCCTTCTGTTTAGCTCTGAAGTCTGTGTTACAGAATCGGCTAAAAGGTGTCTTATCCGAATGAATGGGAATATAAGCAGCTGGTACATTCTGTTTTTCTTCTGCTCCCAGTCCAGAATGTCCCAGCCCAGTATGTAGTACTATTAATATAATTAAACAAACCTCAGCACTGGCCCATCCAATGGCTGCAGTGAGAATCTTGGCGTGTCCCTTGCCGGGCACATTGTTGATTGCAAAGTACAGTCCCAGGAGATCAGCAAAGTCTACAGTTGCCTTCATGAATTCCTGGAATTTATAACAAAGAAAAGCTTTAAATCAAATTTTTTTTATTGAACATCAATAAATGATGCCAAATATATTTGGTATAGTTGGTCTAGAAAGAGCAAGGATTAAGGTTAAATTCTTTAATCAATTGGATTATTAACTTCTTTCACCTTAGACCTGTTCTAACATGATTTTACTATTTACTTTATACACCAGGTGGCAATATGTTTATACATATAAAAAAAGGAACTGCCAGTATGTTGAAAACAACAACATGCATACAATTTTTCCAGTACCTACAAGAATCTGTCTGCTGAAATAGAACTGCCTATACTTACCATATTTTTATAACTTAAACATAAGTATGTTGGAAACCTAAATTAATTTATAGGTATTATTCTGTTGTAAAAGCAAAGTTATACATTTCCAAGTTTATGATAACTAACAACTTATTAATATTTACAACTGACTCAATACTTCTTCTCCTCAGAATTTTGTTTCTAGGACACTGACACTGTTGTCAACAGGGTGAATTAGAAAAATAAAAGCATTTAAAATAAAAGGTTAGTGAAAATAAACTAGACAATATGACAAGTTTTAACATTTAAATAATCATGATTTAGAGATATTTGTCATGGTTCTGATGATTTTCAACTTTTCATGTTGAAAAATAAGAATTCTGAGTATGTACTCTAGGTCCCATTTTAAAAGCTCTGCTTATTTTGTGCTTACACACTGTTCAAAGTTTTTTATTATATCTATTAACAATTTAAGTGTTCTTTATTTGATTGAACATGGAACAAGAAGTGTTATGCTTCATATTTTAAACTGGATAAAGATTGAAAGTTTATATTGATGACCTGGTCTTATAATACAAAACTAAAAATCAATTAAAAGCTCTATTTTAATTTTTTTTCAAAAGTTACTTTTTTCACTATTTCTTTAATAGTTATTTGTTGACTTACCAAGAAAAAATCATACTCTCCAGGATTTTGGCTACTATCTGAATCTGGGAAGAACGTTGCAAGAAGAAGCATTTTGCACAACTGAGTAAACATGTATAGGGATCCTGCATATACACATTTTGAAAATGAAGAGTATTCCGATCTGTAACGAGAATAATATTTCAGTTGTAATATTTATCATCGAAGCCAGTGTCTACCAAACCAGTAAAGTCCTTACATTCCAGAAAATTTGTATGCCATGTGATATGGAGCATACACCAACGCAAGACAATTACCAAAATGGTACAGCGTCATTATAGCTAATTTATAGTCTATAAAATATAGTAAACCACAAATAATCTAATAAAAATGTTACTGTAACGTTTTGAGGTTAAACTATTTTGACATTGGTCATTAAATATAATTGACATTGATTGAAGTACAATATGATTTTGATTGATGAAAGATATTAAAGAAAGCTAGAATTCCTAAACTACCTACTTATAATTATACTTTGGAGGAGGGCTTTGTCCAGCAGTGCGTGCCTTTCATTCAGCTGATGATGATGAATAACTTACTGGCACTAAAATATATCTAAAGCATCATGTCCAATCAAAGTCTATAATCGATAAATCTTAACTCTGTAGGCCATAACTCCACACACACACAAAAGTAAGATTTTTCCAGTACCCAAATAAACACTGCCTGTAAAATATTTTTTATTTGCGACATTAAAAACCTGAGTATTTTGATTAAAAACAATGCTTTATTAATTTAACAACATAAATCTTTATATTTTTCGGTAACTACAACTTGGAACACATTTTATGAACGAAAATTGACTGACAGTGACACTGTCTGAGGACAGCAAAAAGTGACACATCGAAGTTGGCGCGGTTTACGAAATGTTATGCTTATGAATGAAAAACTGAACTATAAACAGAAGTTTTTAAAACTTAGTCATTTCCATATTTGTTCCTATATTTTCAATGATTTGTTATATTTACCATTATCTTGAATAACGGACAGCCCAAATTGAAATAATGGTAACATCATTATATTATGTTTAATCAGAATGAAAGCACTCTACAGATTATGTATAAATTTATATGTCTAACTTTATTGTCAATAATTTCATAGTTATTTGACAAAGTAAGTACTTTTATTTGCATTTGAATTAAATTATATGTTCTGACACTCACAACAACTTATATGAGAGTATTTTTTAATAAGTATAAGTAAGTATTATTATTACATTAAGAATGTAAAATCAAAACATAAAAACTTCTAGTTATGTTTTATTTAAAATTTCAACTAATAAATTTATTATTCTTCTTTTTAGATTGCATTTTTATCAACTATTGAGTTTCCCCTCTGTGATGTGATTTTTTAAGAGAGAGATGCAAAGTGTGGGGTGCTGCTAAAAAGGGGTAAGTTGTTTAACCCTTCCGTTTTTTAGCACACGCGCAAAAGGGTATGGGGTCGATCCTCCAATGATAGGGCTGTGTTAGAAAAATTTTGAATGTTGTTAGCCGAAGACATTTCAGCGGTGAACGGAGAACTTGGTATTGGTCCCTCATTCACCGTTGAGACTCAGATTGGAGCACTTTATTTGGTGTATTCAAATTATGTAGAAGACTGTGCATATATTTAGCCCCCCTGACAGTTTAAGTGGTGTTTGTGTGAGCTTTGAGATCATTCATGTGGCATATAAAAAGGATTTTGTTGTGGGACTTAGGTAAGTACATAAAATAATTATGATTCATGCAAAACTTACAATTATAATATTTTGAATACATGATATCATATAAAACTTTATGTTATATTTATGTAAAATTTTAATAATTATTCTTATTAAATTTTAATAATTAAGTACCTAAATCTTACTTTAGGATCCAGGTGCCTGATTTTATTATTAATGGTGAAATTAAAAAATTACTGACCATGTTTGTTTATTAACCCACTTTTTAAGACTTAGTGTAATCTTTGTAAGAAAGATATTATCATTTATAAAGAATATTTATTTTTTCTATTATAAGTATGATTCATTTTAAATTATTTTGTTTTTAGAAATCCAATGAAATCAGTGAAGTACTTTAATGTGTTCCAATAATCCTAAAAATTTTATTTAAAAAACCATAACTAAGATACTTACATTTAAGTATGATATATGCCGAAACCTTAAAATTCCTATTAGATTTTTGTCCAACAAGATGAAAGCTATCTAACTTACAAGAATAAGTACTTGCCCTTTGTATTAGTCCTACTGTAGCGTTACCTAAGCTTCCATTATAAAGTTCCAACAAGATTCCAATTTTATTCATATAATCACTATTTTTCAATTACTTACGTTTGAATATATTTGACCTAATAACGATTAGCTTCAACGGTAGGTAGTCGTTACACGCGAATTTAGAAGGATCCAGCGCTTCCATTCTTTATCTAATTTTTTCTATGTTTAATTTTTAACTTAGTTGGATCAAGTGACATTATCCATGTTCTATGTTAAATAGTGTAGTTCTATGCTAAACTGTTTTTTCCAAATAATGTTAAAAAGAACATGATGGTTAAAGAAATTCCCTACAAACAAACAAAAATAAAACTAAACACCAACATTTTGTTAAATAAAATGTTTTAAGACAAGTTTGATTGGTCACAAGTATCGACGGCTGGTTGCCATTCAGCCCAAACAATTAATTGAATTGTATTGGACACCTGCTATCATGCTGTCTTATGTATGAGATGCAGATCGTACCTACGATCGTAAACATTGGGTGCTTACTTACCCAAATATTTATTATAGTACCTATCTAATTCATAAAAAAGTTTGTGTTTCCATATTTCTACTTTTTTGTACTGAGCGACACTAAAATAAATATGCAGATACGTTCATATTGTACCTATCCACATTTAAATTTGGCTTGTCAATAAAAAAACAAACCTGTAGGTATAACCCAACAAATAAAACAAAATCTTATGAAAATATTTACAATACCTCTGAAGTATATTTTCAAAGTTCTACTAATTTTCAAAGAATAATTTAAAGTTTTCCATTTGGTAACTTTGACATTTTCTAAATAATATGATTTTGGATGTAATTTGTTTTTTTTTTTTATTGGATTGGATAGACACTCTAGTGACCGATATCATTTTATGTATTTCGTATAAAACAATTCGGTACCTAATCGCAAAAGTGAAACCAATCACAGATAGGTATAATGTGAAATGTAGGTAGGTGTTAAAAGAGATGCCAGCCCGATTTATCCTTTAGAAATCCTACTACCTAACTTGGCTGACTGGAATAAGTGGCTTCGTAACTTGTCTAGGGAAAATAGAAACATTCAAGGGCCTATGTCTTTATAAGGCGAATTTACAGTTTATAAAAAAATATCAAACCTAAGTCTTTCAGACTCATCCATGGAATAGTTAGTCAGGTTCTTAGCTACTAAGAGTTAGCTAGTTTTCCTTTTTTTACTGGTCCTATTTTAAAAAAATCCTTTGTACATTAATGAAATCAGCTAAACAATAACGATTGAAAGTAAAGTGTTTTTATTATGAAAGTATTTTGTTATTTTTCTAGACCGTTATTTCAACTAATTATCGAAAGAATTGAGATAGGAACGAAGTAGGTAAGGAATAGAAGACTAAATGTGTAATTCATTTTCCTACGAAGAAAAGATAGGGCAAGTTTTTAGTTTTTTTTTCTTTAATAACGATTTTTATCGTATACTTAATAAGGAAGGTAACTATTGAGCTCACAATTACTATCAGACGAATATGCCATGCCATAAAGAAAATAAACTACCTAAAACTTTTGTATAACCCTGACATTTCGACAGATTGAAATGAAATGAAAATGATATATTTCATCTAAGTACGTAAAATTACTTGGTACAAGCTCAATTTGATGAAATAGGAAGGAATAAGAAACCTCAAAAGTATGCAATCGCATATTCCGAAATGCCCTATGATAATCTAATGAATAATAGTATATTCACATGTGCCGCGGAACACATCAATGGTGGTATAAAAATTAATAGTAGCGAGAGGCGAGAGCTTCGCACTCACGACATCCCTCCATTAGGCATTGTCCGCCGACAATGGGCTTGGGGATAAAGAATCGAGCCATTAGGTAAATTTCCTCATACATTTTTTGCGTGACACCCTCGAGGAAAGCCGGGAACATTTGTCATGTGTAGAGTCTTCGCAGCGGTGAACAAGATCTCAATCTTGTCGAGTGTGAACCATTTTGGTTGCCCTGATCGATGATCGTGCGGCATCTAGTAGTTTTTGCTGTTGTCTCCTCTTATTTTCGGTATGGACTTTTTTAAAGATATTATACGGTAATGTTGAAAAGTACAAAATTAACATAACAGTAGGTAATTATGAATATAACTACTTAAATACTAATAGGATAAAATGAAAACGAGTCAGTTCTTTCATAAAACAACATCTGAACAAACAAAACTGATTGTGAAGCGGATAAAATATCAAGTGAATGCTCGAAGCCGTGTCTCTTATCAATCAGATGCCAGCATCGAGTCAGACAAAAACGTTTTGTGCGGAATCGATTCACGCATTCCTTCATTATTGCTTATTTATTCCAAAAATATCGTCATCAATAATGTATAACGCAAAAATAATTTCAATTTGGGGAGTGAGCGGGATGCATTATTCAGCTCACGCTCGGTGCAGGCAAGATAAGCAAAGATGCCGAAAGTCCGAAGTGCCGCCGGGGGCCTTATCGGAAACGGCTTACGGTGACCCCATGCAAACTCCCTAATGCGACATCGCTCACCGGACCCTCCGACCCTCTCATCGATCTCCATGCAAACTTGTCCGGAGAGGGGCCGTTTTGTTTCTTGTTCGTAATTTTTATTGCTATATCGATTGCAAGGTAGCTTCAATATAAAAACTGGGGTCTTGTTTCTTCTCAATTCTCGCTGACAAAGCAAGAAAGTTAAAAATTTGTCGCCATGTATGCATGAGGGACCTATGTAAATTAAGATATCAAAAACGTCGTAAAAACGATGCGTATTTTATGTGGCACTGAATACTGAGTAGGGGGTGGTAAACTCATTTTGCTTGCAAGAGTTACACGCAAACCTGCCGGTCGGTAACTCGCGAGAGGGAGTTTTCGATGTAGCCTTGGGAGACGACAGGAGGGGAGGGGGCTGAGAACTTACTTTGCAATATCACTACATAAAGTTTCTAATGTTATGAAGTTGCAAAAGATAGTTGATTTTGTTTTTTATTTTATTACTTATACGAATGTCCACAGTCAAAAAGCTAAATCATAGATTAGGCTACCTACATTGAACATTCATTTTCATTATGAAAATTCATTACGAAAATAAAAGAAACTGCTGTTCTAAGTATTGTCTATTAATCTCATGTATTGCCAATAGGCGTGAAACCGCATTTGGTTCTGTAGGTATACTTACGTATTTATCTTCAGCGCTAGGTTCTTTTTTTGTGGGCTGGAGAAGTGCATTTGAATTTTATTTATTGTTGCTCATAAAGATTCTTGAAAGTGACACTACTAAATACAGAAAAAAATAGATCCGAATTTATTGTGAAATTATTTATACTTTAATAAATCAATCCGGGTCAACTAGCTAGCCGCCGAAAAGCACCAACATCTAGCTAAATGTATTCATTGGATTACTGGTGTTTTTCTTTGTGGTGTAATAAATATTAAAGGCCGTGGTTTGGCAGAAGATTTTCAATTCGACATCGCCGTAAATCCCCCCAGATTTGAGGCTGGTTGGATTTTGTGGATCACAGTGGTTTGATGTATGGCGGGTGGCGGTAAATCAAATTTTGATTGGTATTTCTTTGTGGACGTAGAACTTGTCCTTCGGGAGATGTCGTGTAACGTGGGTTAACCGATCCCTAGGGTGGACGCCTATGTCCCTTTACTTAGACATTCTTGTGTTGCTATTTCTTGTTGGAATCTAAAGTGTCTTTTTATTTGTTTATATTTTATGTATTGGTTAAAAGTACACAGTACCTAATAGAATTTCTGCTAAGGGGACAGAAAACTTTCACAAAAACGAATGGATTCGTCTATGTGGATTAAAAGAAAATAAAGTGAATTCCTATTCAAGAAATGTCAACTCTTGCCATTTTTCTACAATTTAATGTATTCAATGTTTTCTAATTAAATATCTTCCAACACTAAAACTAACAGTAACTTAAACGTTTTTAAAAATAAAACCCATATAAGTATTTATTTATTTACACTTCAGTACAGATAGTAAATGAGAAAAAAAACAGTTTGTTGTGTAAGTACTACTAGGCGGTCTTATCGCTCACGAGCGATTTCTTACAGACAACCATGACTTACTTTCTTACAGACAAGTACGTAACGACTCCAATTTTCCATACGTATCCTCATTTTTATCAGTCTCATAAGTATCTAAGACTTAAACGATATTTTATCTAGCATACAACACAATTCTTATAATAATAGGTACTTACTGCATATCTACACACATAAGTCTTTATTCATCACACCGCTCTTTCAGCAATTATACCTTATAATTAAGTTTGCTGATTTTCGTACAGTAATGAAAAACGAGCATCGCGCTGTTAATATAATAATATTTAAGAGCATTAAAAACCAGTTTTCTAGACGGTATATTCAAAGGCGAGAGACGAGTTAACTAATTATATAAGTCTTCGATCACTTATTCGTAATAAATGATAAATGAACTATTTGGATTGAAAATTGCACATTTGATTTTTAAAACCTTTTCGTAAGCTTTTATAACCATTTTTAAACAAAGGACGACGCATAACTTTGTATGAGAGCTGATACGCGCCTCAATAGACATGTGTGATATATCGTTGAAAAGAGTTCATCTTCTAGAACAAGAATTGATATGGCGCCTACCTTGATTCTGAGTCCAAGCTGATAACCAACCTAATAAAATTAATCAAAATCTCCGAAGACAAAATAAAAAAAAAAGATTAATTCAGGTGTGAAACAGATAATTCGAGCAGCGGTGTCGCTTAGGTATTATCTATGCTATAGGTGACCAGTCTGCTATTTTGACTCTGAACGGACTAACGATCGGAAGTTGGCGCCATAGTAATTTTTTTTAAAATTTCATCATCATCATCATCATTTCAGCCCGCGCTAGTCCACTGTTAATTAATATATTAATAATTATTGTTAATTAAGAAGTTTACAAAAATCTTATTTCTCAGAACACATTCCCACAAAACTGTTTAAACAGTTTGACTGTGTGATCCAGAGTCTCATTACAACTAGTACTTACTTATAATTATCTACATTTATTACTTATAATTTATTACTTAAAAAGCTACATCTAAGTAGACAATAAATACTTTTTCAATTTGATTTTGAGTTGATTCAGGTTACTAGGTAAGACCTATCCAACGGCGTATCTTACATGGCTATTGGAGGTGGGTACCAAAATTAACTCACTTAAAATTTTCTGCCTAATTACCTAATACAGTTAATAAACCTACTTAATCAGCGTATGTATGTATGTATCCTAATTCTATTTCCCAAGTTTCCGCGGCATGGGTGAAATCCTAATAAAATAATTTCAAATTCCAGGCGGGCAAAATTGTAGGCACTAACTGCTGGATAATTAAAAAATAAATCTATAAAACCTAAATGGTTACAATGATGTATGTACACATTTTGTTCATAGGTATAGTTTATTTTTAGAAATCTAAAACCAACCCCACTTTATCAAGTTTTCATTGAGTGAAATCTACAAAATCGATCACGCTGGATGGTGCATAGCTCGGAGCAAAGTTATTCCGCCACTCGCCAGGGAGTCTCTCGATACAAAATTTAAGTTTACCCAGTACTATTGGAATCTAATTTGTTTAGATAAGTGGATTTGGATGAAGCTCCGGCAACCACTGTAACCGCTCGTGTGATAGGATTGCGGGTTCCAATAGCGGCTAAATCACATTCTACCGCCCCTTTAAATATTTCAAGTGACGATATAGTGCCCGAGGCTCGGGAATCTTGTTATTGATATCTAAGTTATTTGTTGGAAGTAAACAGTTTTGGCGTACGGTTTCCTGTGAGAGATTTATTTGCCAAGGACAGATTTATTTTACCTCTAAAAGTAGATACCTACAAATATGCTATATGCAGTGCTACAGAATGCATAATTAGACATATCCAAATAGGTTAAACTAGTGAAATATGTACTACAGGTTATATTAAACATACCTAAAAGCGACCAATATGTTATTGGCCATTTTAAATTGTATAAGGTATGTAAGAAAAACGCGTCGCTGTGTTGAGAATAAAGCGAGGTCGCGAGGGGGCACCCGCCACCCACTTTCGGGATAAAAAAGGATCTAGAGAATTTCTCGACCCTTTTTATACTAAATAGATAGCTAACACGGCCTGAGTGGAGTTTCAATAGATGCTTTCTCGACGGAAGAAGCGACCTGTAAGAAATCGAGGGGCCAGCGAAAAACCATATTACATAGCTACCGGTCTACATGGTAGGCACCCGCCCGCGCGTGTCACACACTTTTTCCTTTTATTTTTTTACGCGTGCCCTCCTCCGAGGGATAAGAGGTGGAATTCTTTTTAAATTGGAAATGTTTTCTAAGAGGATTACTATTTGCGGAGGTGTGCCGACGGTCGGAATCTGACGGGGATTCTATTTTTATTTATGTGTTTAACATGCTTATTTTTTCTGGATTTAAGGGGGATTTTGTTGCAGGAAAGTTTTTACTCAGATGTCCATTGTTCAAATACTTTAAGAATACGATGGGATAAGTAGCGAATTGGTTCCAGTTGTAGGAAACTCCCACGTTTTTATTATTCAAAGAACTCATTCAAAACTTAATTCGATTGAAATGTCCGCGAGTGTGGACATGACGTTCACACAATACAATACAATTTACGAAAAATTTTATAATTTTACGAAATTCTCGAATAGAGTTTTTGGAATTTCATATTTAAGCCTTTTAAAATAGAGTATACAATATATGATTTCGGTCTCTGAGTTTTGCGTTGCAAAGTGCACAAGTGTAGGGATTATCCCGCGTGGCGATTCGTAGAGGGGATTTATTTTACATTTTCGACTGGCTCGCCCACTATTATTGTAGTCATTACCAGGCGGTATCGTTCTATTTGACGGCTTTGAATAGCCACATGTAATTTTTTAAATAATAGTAATTTGATTCAAAATTTTAAAGGTACGTAGATATTCAATTGTAACATTAATTGTGTGAAATAAATATGTAGGTAAGAATTTTATTCAAATTTGTTTAAAAACGAGACGGTACGACGACGGTACTCTCGTGATCATGGCGCTTGCAACAGTGCCAAAACATCGAGAACTCAAAGTTAATAAAAAACATGGTAAATATCCCGCTTCTAAAGTAAATCTTAATGTTGATGACCATGTCAGTTTAAAAACTTATAATAATTTTATTCTCACATATTTTCATTAAAAACCGAATAAATAACTGAGCAATCGGAAACAATATTCTTTTAATTTAATTAGATTTGAAAAAAAATTATATCTAAGAATTACCCAAATTTACAAATTACTTACGTAGCCCTAAAGTAAGCTTAAAGAAGCTCGTGTTATGTTCATAGACATAGCGGACATACGAGTACTTATTATAGACCTTTTTATTGGACGAAGTGAGTATAGACCCCAAGTACGTAAAGCACAGAACGCCTAATATTTGGCAAAGTTAGAAAAAGTGGGAACAAAAATATGTTTACATAAAATAGCCGTAATGAATATTTAAAAAATAACTTCATAAATAGCTAAATTAATGTAAATATAAGTTCTTAGTTCACTTATAAAGACATAGCAATCGCAACGAGAAAGGAAACTGCGTCAATTATCCTACAAACACAAAGTTTTTCGGTTACTTACAAACTTATTGGAAACCCCAATATTTTAAAAGTACCCAAAAGCTTATTCAGTATTTTGTCGATATTCGTGCATAACTGCATTCAGGAGGGTGCGAAACACAGATAAAATATTTTTATTGCGCTCCAGGGGTCGAGTGCTTTAAACTGCGGCCACCCTCAATGATTGAGTTTCACGTGCGATAGTACGACGCCGAGCGGGTAGGTAGGGGAGGGGCCAGTGCGTGACAGGTACGCATTTGTTCATGTAACTTGTCAAATTGACCAGGACCTCACTAAAAAACTGGAAGTGTTGGCTGTAATATGACACTCGTCAGCTCGCCCTGTATAATCAATAGCATGCACGAAGTACTTGCATACTTTCAGGAACAACATAAAACCTGCGCGTACTATGTTTCATTGACAAGTACTAACAAAAAGGAATAAAACACAAAGTAATGTGGGACGGCAGTATTTGAATTGGTCATTATATCCTCACCTGCGAGCCTCGTCGCCACTGAACTGCTCTTTTATTTCATATTAAGATCATTTTACTATTACGACTACATCCTGAGATGACATAAAGTTGGGCGTAATTTTACATCCGTCATTATACGTCATGCGCCACAAAATGTTATTGTTACGCGAATAATGTCCGGCATGAGCGTAGACCATTATCTGCAGAGGTAGCTATAGATAGAGTTGTATTATTTTTTTTATTGAAAAAAGTTCACTTCTCGTTTCTGTAAATGAGTGAAGAATAAAATCGCAGGCACCTTAATATCTTATGACTGTAATTAAAAAACTTTAATGTGGTAATGTTGTCTAGAACGTAATGTAAAAATTAATATCGATAAATATGTTGGAACGATAATAAAACAGGCTCGCATTACTGAGAAGTGCGAGCCGTAATGCGCGTCGCTCGATGGAGTTCGCATCACCCTATGGTAATAAAAGAAGATACATTATAAATCGTAAGGGAATACTGGCCACGGCTGTTACAGCCGGAATGTGCGTGAGGCGTGTCGTAGTTAAATATTTTATTGTTTTTTCACGGCAGCATCTACATCGACGTCGTAATTTTTGATGCCATACAGTCCGAATATTAACACAGTTATGGACGACGCCTCGCGTCCGGACGAGATATCTAAAAACCGAAAATAGAAACCTTCTTTACGACTTTCAGGCATTCGTGCATTTACTTCAGATGTCTCTTTTATATCCACAGTAATATCTGATATGTTTATTTCGCACAAAATTGTTATGGTCGAATCAAAAATTAACTGTCCTAGATGAAAGCTTTTCTAGGCGCAACCTTTGCGCCGACGTGGAGGGAACTTTGTTTAGTACAGTTCATTTATCAAGTGATTAGCTATTTTGGTACCTAATGAAAAATGATGGATCATGCTTGATGGAGTTTGTCAGGGAAGGGTTGTGCTTTTATGGAACGTTATCCGTAAATGATGGATGGCAACTCTTTGTCTTAGAGTGACTTGACAATGCCATTAGGTCGTCTCATGTATCTAACTTGCCAAATCTACAAGGATATAAAGGATAAACACCGAAGTATATTAAAGGGTTATAAGATAGCACAGAAATTTAATTTGACTTATGTCTGCAATGTAGGGCTTGTATAGTTACTATTCATACTCGATAAAAGGCGTTAACAAATCTTGTACTTAGTACCTGCTTTGTATACCTAGTTTATTTAAATTCTACTGCAGAAAATTCATGTTCACGGTTGACTGTTCACAGCCGCAAGTATCCATATAACTGCTCTATTATTAATAAAAAGCGGCTCAATGATAGTGCGCTTCTGCTGATACCTAACATACATAGTTCCGATCATTTTTCAAGATTGATTCAATTTGATTGTTGCGCGTTGTTCCGGCCGATTAGCAACAGTTTGGCTTCCCGGCCGCCGGCAGCGCGCAGCCCGCCGCCGCCGCAGTGACTCGCCGGCCGCGGTACACAATCAATTTATTCCATTAACATAGAGTAACTTTATGAAATGCTCGCCCTGAAAGCGCCATGATTAATATTTCAGGCGTGACGGGGCGCCTCTGCTCCAGTGTAGCTGTTTATTGATTGGATGAAACGTACCCTACTTTGTCATATTTTAGCGAACTTGCAAAATATGAAGTTGGTAGGTACAAGATGCTATGTGCATGAATAAATGTAATCATATTAGAATTTAAATTCCTTTTTGTGCTCACAGAAATATTCACAGTCAAATAGTTTTATTAAGCTTAGGTGTATCTAATATAAACATGGATAACAAAATATTTATTTTTCTAGAAACTCCAAGGCCTTTTCAGCGCAGGACACAATCCATTAAAGTGATTCGCTTGAAATTCAGCAACTCATACAATATGCATTACTCTTAGGGACTGAAAGTTTTTATTCAACTTTTACAGAATGTAATACAATTTAATGCCAAGACTAGAGATAAATTGAAATCTTTTTACGATCCTGAAAATAATCTCACAACGAATAACTAGTAAGTTAAAATAAAAAAATATAAAAGCAATTTTGAAGTTCTTATGGTTATATAACTGCCTACCTAGTTATTTCACTAAAATGGGGTGTTTTGGTGTTGTGAGAGTATTGGCAAATAATGTGCTTTGTGTTTTATTGATGGCGCCTCATTTACTTAAATCAGTAGGTAATATTTATTTATAATTGTTCGGGAAACTTACAGCTAGAAATATAACATATAGAAAATATAAGAAAAAGAAAGCCAATTACAAGTTTTCACATATACGTGACAATATAGATAAATATATTTCGATTATGATTGTGTTTTGACGAAACCGAGCAGAGATCACGTACCCGGCATGGTTGGAATGTAGACTCTATACCGCACTCATACTTTTCTACTTCAAAATAACAATTTTCTTTTACAATTTGCATACCTACTATTAGAAAACAATACCTAAGAACCTAAAAAAAAGCCAAATTGAAGTAAAGGCAATTGAATGGTTTCGTCGACTCATGAACACTTGCAACTTATTTATTTATTAGATACTTAGGTACTAACTTATCAGATAGGATCTACAATACTTTTTATCGACATATCAAAAGTTTATCGCTAAAAAGTAATTCTTGCCAAATCACCATTACGTAACGGACCATAGTTAGAACTGATGCTTGTTTCTGATCATTTATTTCTAAAAAACCGTCATATATTTAGTGATAAATGCGTGCCCTCGAAATGGCTCCCGTATCGAAGCTCTTATTATTCCGCGCATAAAGTGTGGAATACGTTATAGTCGTACGTCGTCGAGGGATTTGAAGCGGGCGTTGAAAAAAATTGAAGCGACTTATCTTGCGGCGGCGGTTTTTAGCTACCGTATGAGATGTTTTATGTATGTTCGAGCGGGGTGCATCCCAAGTGTTTTACTGCTCCGCAAAAAATTGGACAGCTTTTTGCGTGACATGCGCCCGGAGATGTATGCCGTACTTATGGGAGTAGCGTTAAAATCACCTGCTTCGGATTGTTATAGGCATATTTTTGTTTTGTATGTGATGCTAAAAAAAAATCAAAAAGTTTTATTCATCTTAGGAATTTCACAAAACACTTGATGAAGTCAGTCATCACATTCTCGGCTTTAACTAGTTGTTGATAGTTGTTGAATAAGATATTACAGTAGACCAAGAGATAAAAAAAGCCGACAAAAAAAACTCTTGGCACTCTTTTTCAGTCAGAATTATCAAATTAATACAAATAGGTACAGTACAAATTGACCGTGACATGACAAAACAACAAACACATGACAGCTAATTGTAAGAGCCAATGTCATGCCACAACCAAATTGCTTACATAGTAGGTGCAATGAGCTATGGATGCACAATATGAACATGACAAACTAGGACCAGAGTATTTGAACAAGAATGGAATAAAATAGTCTTAGTATCATTAGTTATTATCCATACAACTGACCATAGAGGCATAGGTCAATGGATATTTTACTAAGTATTGATATTTTTGTACTTTAATATGTACCTACTTAAAAACATAATGCCATTTTATCGAAATGAACATTTGTTTTAACTTTCATTATCTAGTAATAATCTGAAGTAAGTTACTCAGATCAGTTCTTTGTAAAAGAATAACAAGTGTGTCCAATAGTTGAAAGGTACATAAACAATGTATAAGTAGATACATACCTAACCTACCTTAGTATACGCAATTTGTCTCTAAAATAATTGAAAGAGGCTTTATGACAACTGATATTTATTAATACTATCTATCTACATTCTGATCCCGAACTATTTTAATAATAGTTTCCGAGGTATTTATCACGTTATTTATTAAATAAGTACCACAAACTATTCGACCCTGTTATATTTTGTTTTGTCCACGGCTCATTTAGCAGCAAGATGAGTTTTTGAACCAATACTCTACATTTTTCCGACTCTTCCCGCTCGGCGTAAGAACGATGTTAGAATTCAATACGTAAATACCTGTAATAAAAAATAAAAAAGGGTAGTAAGAAAAAAGACTTCGACATTATGTGAAATCTAAACTTCTAAGGCTTCCACAGTTGATAATTTTATAAATCACAAATTAACGACTTGAATTGTTTCAACGAAAGCACAGTTCATAAATACCCAGAATTCGAGGCATGTCACAGTATGAAGATATCGAATAATTTTAATCAAAATAAATAGTAATCGAAATTCCAATATCAGCATTTCCTAAGGAAGGGAAGTTTATTTTCCGTCACGTCTGTTGTCAATCTAGCCGGAGCTCCCCGGCTGACCTCTTTGTCCGCGGGTTTGCAAGCAAGGGTGCGTTCAGACCTCATTACGCATTCAATACAAATTCCGAGTGGGGGAGCCAGCGATGTTGCAGCTATGGCAATTCCTTGATTGTGCCAGCACACCCTCTGTGAATGCATTCCAAATGTTACTTATGTTATTCTTGATACAATTTCTTATTTATTTCTTTTGGTATAATGTTTTTGGCTTAAAAAGCTGTGTTTCTAGACAAATTGTACATTTTTGCATAACCAGTCAAAGTTGAAATTTCGTGTGCACAGTGTGTAACGTAAGTATAATTGTTATTTAACAAGATACATGCAATGAGGTTTTAGAGTAAATTTAGAATGAATTGAATCTGACACATTGTCTTTAGTGTTCACCTATCAGTGCATTTGTTCGGGGTCTTTTTCAAAACAGCTCATATTGTAACTATTGTTCCTTCATCTTATGGATACATTTTCTGACAAGTCCTTTAGTATTCTTGATTAGTAGAAGTCCCCAACGCTTGAGACAGAGAGTAGGGTGCTGTAGGTGGCACCAGGGACCGGAAAACCCCTTTATTTGATTAAGCCTATTGATAGGGTAACCCTATCAAAATCTTACCATATGGAAGTGTAACCCTATTGATATGGTAAGCCTACCGACGTGGTAACACTTTGAATAAAGTTAACTACTTTCGGATGCGCTTACCCTGTGATAGGGTTAGCCTATTTCTATCTCTTTCCGCGCATGCTGTTGAATTCGGAAGTATAATTCGAAGTGCGAGATTGAATAGATGGTGATATTTTTGATAATTTGATATTCTTAGAGATAAAATTTGCCTGCAGGTTTTAAAACCCTATTGAATCGGTAACCTTCAATAGGGTTTTCGATAGGCTTTCTGCTTACATGAAGCTAACTCTATTGATATGGTAAGCCTTAAATTAGGGTAAGTCTTCGATACGGTTACCAAATTGATAGGGTTTTTTAAAACAAGTCTATGAAAAACCCAATCAAAAACCTTTTTAAGGGTAAGCGGTTCCGGTCCCTGGGTGGCACTCTCAAAAAACTTTCGAACTGAAGACCCACTTTACGAAAACGATTTCTTACCGTTCGATCGCTTCCTAGCAAGACCTTATTATTATTGTAGATTCTTGCTATCAACATGATGGTCATTGTACAATAGCGTCGAGCAATGATTTGGATGTGTGTCGACCTTTACGACGGCGGCGGGCTATGTATGAATCGATATCGACTTAAATGGTTTTAACCCACCCTGTATGAAAGAGCTTTTATTATGTAAAACACTTTTATAGTAGCCATGTATTCGACGCCGATTTAGATTTCAACATTCTGATAACGTCGATGTTACTGGATTTCAGCGCGTTGAATTACACGGTATCTAGTTTTATCTCGAAGTTTCAATACTTTGTTTGACACCACAGTTACCATCGAACATTATTCTAATAGCTCTTATCATTAAAACTCAGCTTTTTAGCTCTAATCGTCTAGCGTTAGATGACATCTCTCCGTATCAACATCAAATTATTAAGATCTGATGCTAAAAAATCGACAAAGTTGATAATTTAATACTTACATATATTAGATCATACTGAAATAACCTAACAAACAAAAAAAACACAAATCGTTTAAGTTTTTTGCTACTAACTAGGTCCTATGCTAGTTTAACGCACCGTACGTTTATATTTATGACTTCTTTCTATTATTTATGACTTCATATGACTTGATCGTAACAGAACTTACAATGTTATAGAGGGCATGAATATAATGACATTATTACAATGATTTTAAGTAGGAATCTGGCAAGTGGACCACATCGTTGTAAGAAAGGCGTGTACGTATTTTAAACTGAACTAACAACTCCATATGCAGATTTAACCAACGAATAATGATTGGCGTCGTACATAACTAATATAATTTACATAAAAAAAGTAAATAAAAGGTTTTTGTAGCGCAGTGACAAAATTAAACTCACCGAAGAGGCTATTATAGGGACGCTAAACGCGTTTAGCCGCTAATCACTTAAAGCTAAATGCTCTAGTATTTAAAATGTACGTTTTGCTAGCCCCCTTAGTATTTTACCTAAAGTAAACTGATTTATTAATGTTATGCAAGTTAGTGTTGTTTTTACGCAGATGTAGGGTTGTCAACTTTTTTTTTCTAGATATAAAGTATATTTGAGTCTGAAAAGAATACCAAACAGTATTTAATTTATTGAATGTTTTAAACACATATATTTAGAGCTTCTTGCACAAATTATCAATTAAAATCTAGCATATATAAAGTTTTTAGCTTTTTATGCTGAAAACAGTATTTAGTATACTTTATTTTTGTACAACAGTAAACAGTATAATGTTGTGAAAAACAGTATAATACTGTTAAAAACAGTATAGTTGGCAACTCTACGCAGATGTGAAAGACTTTACATTTTAATATAATTATCCGAAGTCCAATTTAATTATTATTGGTAAGAATTTGGTCAAACGAAATTCATCTTTTTAATACAGACGGCAAATAATGCCCATGAAAAAGTTAGCTCTTACTCTTCTGCGTAAGTTAGGTACTATAACGCGTCTAGGTCAAAGAAAAAATAGAAGACTGGTTTTAAAAGAACCTGGTGAAGAAATTGTTTTTGTGAATCCGGTTTTACGTGGTCTGATATATGTTTTCTTACTTTTGCCAAATTGGTAATGTTTGCTAATCTATATATACATATAATAAAATGGTAGGAAAGTCAAAACTGTACATTGAATATTTTTTTAAAAGAATACTTGGGGTATGATCTACAATCGAAACAGAAACAAAAAATATAGTTTTTAGAATTTTTGTCTGTTTGTCTGTTTGTCTTTCCGGGATAAACTCAAAAAGTACTGCATGGATTTACTTCAAATTTGGCATGAAGATAGTTAAGAAGTCGGGTCAACATATAGGCTACATATTATCACGCTAGCAGTGTTATAATCGTAGGTGCGTTTGGTGCTGCATAGCGTTCACGCAGACGACGTCGCGGGCAGCAGCTAGTGTTCTAAATACACGTTTCTGATTTTAATGAAAAAGCCATCATCGACCATGGGATTGGATTGTAAATATCAAATTCGTTTTGACAGTGTATAGCTGACTTGACTTGTGTATAGCAATGGAAATATTGCGATGAAAATTATTGAGAGGAGAGAATTATTGAAAGGGAGTCGGCAAACCAAGCACTTTTACTGTTATTTGGAAAATGCGATGTTTTTGTAAGTTACAAATGTTAACCTGCAGTTCAACACACTCAGCCATAACGTCTGATGAATCCTGCACCTACCTATTTGCAGAAAGTGTGCTATCAGCTCGCTACGCCCTTATTAGGTTATAACGGCTGGGGTTTTATTACATTTGCAGTTTTACTGACACGGTTGCAATAAGAGCTTTGTTATCAAAAACACATTACAGCCATAGTAGTGTACTGACAAACACGTGTTAGTCACACTCACAAATGTGGATTCCTATACAATTTAGTATTTTTTAATATTCAAACTGAGTTCTAACTATTACTCTTGTAAGGTCTCAACAGACTAATTAACTTAACAAAATAAAAATAAATTCAATACAAACAAGCTGGTATCATCTTAGGTAATTCCGCAGTATTTATTAGCATGGCAACGCACGCAGCGGCGGGGGTCCGAAGCGGCGGCGGCGCGCGGATCCCGCTGCTAAATAAACATGTTGCGGCGAGGCACCGTTGTGTGCCCTCCGCGAATAAATCTACATCCACCCGGGCTCGCCATACTTGTCACTGGCCCTAATAGCCTGATAACTTACTCAGTTCAATGCGCAATAAAGTACCATACAAGCGCATACAGTAATTAAGTTAAGTACTAGGTAAATACACAGATTGCAATACTTCCAACAGACTTCTAATTCATATTCAAGGCTCGCCTGCTTAGCCTGAAATCAAAATCCAATTAACTTCTTTGGGAAACAGAACCGAGCAACTAGTCCATCGAGGTCATATTAAGCCATTGTCTGCAACTTTTTTCCGAAGTGCACTCACATAATTACACCAAAATGCAGTTCTCGAATGTAAATAGCGTTTTAACGCGCGTGTATCACCGTGACGAATGCGTCGGAGTGCGCAAAAAGCTCTCGTGTGAGGTTCGGGATCGTAAATTTACAGTGCGGTCGAAAAAATGGCGATAATTCAAAAATAGAGCTCAATTATTCTGTTCGTCCCGTTAGTTCTGACGCAACGCAGCGGTTACTCGGCGGAGTATTGGGAGCTGGCTCAGGTGATTTGTTTACTGCGCTGCGCCCGCGCCGCTGCACCGCGCCGCGCCGGGTGGATACCGTGCGTGAGCCGGCCATCTCCGACATAAACTATAGTTTTAATTAGTTGTGTGGCGATTACACATAATTCAAGGATAGGTCATCGTCAAGCATGCTTCTAGATAATTGTATGCGTATTGGTTTTCTACGAATGGTTTATTTAAAGAGAAATCCAGAAACTTGTTATCTCATAAGTATTCAAAACAAAATGTAAACTGCCATTGTAAATATTAAACACAGACAATAAAATCTAGAGTTAAAAAATAAGTAAGACGTTTGTTTAATATTTTAGCGAACTGTTACTTTCAATTTTACTCCTTTTTATTTTATGCCATTATATTTCTTCTCTTTCCCTTGCTCTTCATTATTTTATAGTATTTTAAAATGTCTTCTTTTATTTTTAGTTTTTATTTTAATTTTTATCCAAGTTTCATATTCGTAGCGTCTTTTTTGACATAGCTATTAACTTATTCAATTAGTTCGTTACTAAGCGAATTCGGGCAGAACACTTTTTTACAAACTTCATGTACCTAGTAAGTTCTCGGGACGGTTCTTCGCAAATTGATTTAATTATTGGATTTCTCTTTATTTCCAGAAGACCCTTGAGTTGTATTAGGAGCATGTTTTGCCTTATAAAATTCAATAAGCGTCCGTCAGCTCTCCGCTTTTCGCCGTAAAGGTCACAGTTTGCAGCGCACTTTACTTTTTAACATGCATCGCTGGCGTCCTATTGAGCAATCAACTACTTGGATACGAGGCAGCGCTTGATGTTGAAGAGCTTTTGAGATTCAGCGAACATGAAGCGAGTGTTCGAGGGTTCGATTCCAGTATGGATTGAGCTTTCAATAAAAGACACGTATGGAAGAAATTTGAAAAAGTTTATCTTGATTTATAAGTTTCACGGCAGATTATACATCTCCATAGCAGTGGGTGACATTGTTCGGTGCGGTAAGGCGAGGTAATATCGCTTATTAGCCATCGCTGAGGGTTCGTGTTTGGACATTAGAGTAATGGCGCGGCGCGACTGTTGCGGGCGGCGCTCTTTGTGCGCACCGCAGCCCGCGCATGTCTGATGAGGCGCGCAGGGCTACCACCGCCGCACCAGCCCAGACCATGCCCCGCATATAGCGATATTGCACCTTTCAAAAACTGCTTCATATACTAACACAATTATCATAGCTCGAAACAGTGCATCGTTTCTTAATTGTTGACTAGCGATTTAAAAATAAACTGACGTTCATTTATGGAATTAATTACATTCAATTAATAGGCGACGTGCAGTTATTCGCCAGTACGTCACGAGTGACGGGCTGCGACGGCGTGGTATCGACAAAGCCCGCATTACTCTTACGCGGACACTTGGGGATCGGCCATTACGCATCGCTAGTGGCGATAGCTCAGTGCGGCAGCTAATTAAGGGCTATGGAGAATTCCTCTTGTGATATCTAGAGCCGTATTTATTCGGTGCGCGGCCCTGACTTTGCGGCGCCGACGTCAGCTGTCATCCATCAGTCCGCGTCGACGCGCGCGCATACCGCGCATCACAGTCGCTATAAACAAATTCAAATTTAACGGTACTGCGGCACCGGAATGCAAAAAGTCGTTGGCTTCGCATTCCGATTTGAATCCCGTCCCACTGGTCGCTGGGACGACGCAAAAAACCTCCTCAGAATGGTACCGCTAATAACGAGCAGCCCGCGCGCTGGTGTCAGCTCCTGCTGTCATTTTATTAACTAGTTAGCAAATTACTTAGGACATGTCGCTGCCTAATGAATTAAAACTTTGTTGGCTATTTTCTCTAATTAGTAGACTAGATCTGTTGTGTATGGCGAGTTTCTTCGTCATTAATAACTTCACTGAATCTCTTTTATCTAAGTAAGTCGTTTAAGCGATAGTAGATTATTTATGAAAACAACCTTTGAAAAGCTGCCTTGACTTCAGGTACTTCGTTACTTGTCCCAAAGAGAACTGTTCAGTAGTGATCTAATGTCATATTATCCATATCATTCAAAAATCATCAGCTGATTGTTTATATTGCAAAAGTAGGCATGGCTTATTTAGGCGTTGTTTTGATGATTACGAGTTGAAACAGGTTTAATTTAATCAAAATAAAACTTACTATTCAGATCATGCTGTCCTTAACTGATTAGTCCTTGTGGCAGAACGAAGGTCGCGGCGCGTGAGAGCGCGCGGCGGCAATTGCGCACATTAGCATACTTGCGCAGGCGCCGCGCCGCCGAAATCGCCTTGTAACCTCCCATCAAAGGAATCGCCGCCGCCGCGTCTCGGATCGCACTTGTCTAGAGCTCATAATCTTTCTCATCAAATGCTAAAACACCGACTTTACCGCAATTAATAAATGATTCATTTCGAACCCTGTTGCAACGTCGTAAAGTTGAATTTTGGGCTGTTTTTAAAAGATAAAACTGCAGACGTAGTGATGATCGAGTACCGAACTCTGACCCGCGTATTAATGGGCACAAATTGATTATGGAGGCAAATCCTCTCATGTTGTGTTGTTACCGTGCGCTGCCATTGTTAGCGGGAGCTTGCTTGTTTCGTTGTAGCTGGTCAAAGGTTTCATGTAAATGTAGTTATAGAACCTTTTTTGTAACCGTGGGTTTTTTACGACTGCGTCATCATTTGAATTCAATTAGAAGAGGCTGTTTAGTATTCCGTCAATAGTAAAACAAAAAGTAGAAATTATATTTGCTTTGTTAGCAGACTATGGGCAGGCGGACTCTGAAGTGAACATCATCACAATGCAAAACTGTTCTAGTTGATGAGGGTTTCTTATTGCCGATGCTTTTCCATTTTCTTTAGAAACACTGGGTAACACTATAATGTATTAAGAAAACTAGTGCTGTTGAGACCACCCGGTGGAATCAGGGTCACAGTAGATTCTTTTGTCTCAACTGAACCAACTAATTCATGTAGAGATAAATAAATCGTTGGAGACATATTCATTCACACAGCACCACGAACGTATCGACTATTTGGAAAGCTGTAAACAAAAACATTCTTATTTAATATAGCAATAAACATACAATACAATACAATTATACAAAAAGAAACCTGGATTAAGGACAATATAGGCGGCCTTATCACTCATGAGCAACCTTTATTTTACAAATAGAAAATACAACAAATAACATAGGTACATACTTACCTACAAATATAAGATATACTAACACATACTACAAACAAGTTTAATTATACACATGCTGATCATGAACGGAAACTCAGATCACAACATAACTAGTAGGTATGTGCTTCCTACAACACTACATTACATTTTTTTCGGAAAGTCTTTTGATCCGAGCTCTGTCAATGTAGATCGTAGAATTTAACAGTATCCTATATAGAAAAATAATATATTTTTCTTATCAGTTCAATTCTGTTTACAATATGAGATGTATATGAATAAACATGTATGATTTATACACAACTTAATATGTTATGTCTATTAATTTACGCCATTTTATCCATGTAACTGTAACAGATCGCTTAAAGCAACACTTAGCCACCATTTCCACATTTTGAATTTAAATGTGGAAATGGTGGCTAAGTAAAATTAAATAAAAATACATTACTGTGTTATTGTATTTTTTACTAGCTGTATCCCGCAACTTCGTATGCGCTTAACTACCCTTCTCGTGGAAATTTCAGAAACTATACAACCAGACACCCACTGAAAGAACCTTTATACCAAATATCACACCCATGCACTCAAGGAATAAGTTCTTTTCCTACAAACTAAAAATCATATATTTCCCGTGCCCGTGGGAATTTTTGGGATTTTTTTTCGTAACACAACCAGTCACTCTTTGAAGAACCTTCATGCCAAATATCACATCCGTACACTCAAAGAATAAGATTTTTCATACAAACTAAAAAGTCCAACCCCTTCCCGTGGGAATTTCGGGAATTCCTTCCATAATACAAACAGACACTTATTGAGGAATCTTTATATCAAGTATCACATCCGTGCACTCAAGGAATGGGATTTTTTCATACAAATTAAAACATCATATATTTCCCGTTCCCGTGGGAATTTCGAGAATTCCTTTCATAACATAACCAGACACACATTGAAAAACCTTTACACCAAGTTTCACATCGGTGCACTCAAGGAATAAGATTTTTCATACAAACTAAAAAGTCCTATATTTCCCGTTCCCGTGGGAATTTCGGGAATTCCTTTCATAACACAACCAGACACACATTGAAAAACCTTTACACCAAGTTTCACATCGGTGCACTCAAGGAATAAGATTTTTCATACAAACTAAAAAGTCCTATATTTCCCGTTCCCGTGGGAATTTCGGGAATTCCTTCCTTAGTGCACCCCTACATCCCCTAAAGAATGTATTTTCTAAATTTCAGCTCTCTACGCCCAGTAGTTACGGCTGTACGTTGTCTGTCAGTCACTCAGTCACTCAGTACCTCAGTACCTCAGTCACTCAGTCAGTAACGGAACAGTTTTATATATATTGATTGATTAATTGATAATTAATTAATTTACTTATTGACTAAAGAGTGAATAAGTAAATTAATGATCGTTCGAGCATTAGTGTCTTCATTCTTTTATTTTTATTTATTTACTTTATTTATTTACACTTCAGTATAGGTACAGTACAGACAGTAATGAGAAAAAAAACCGGGTGTTGAGTAAGTACTACTAGGCGGTATTATCGCTGACGAGCGATTTCTTTCAGACAACCATGAAAATTTTGTTGAATTAATTCTTTTTTTGAACTAATGAAAAAGTTTCTATCGACAAAACGTTTTTACGCGTTTTACGTATTCGGACGTTATCTGCAGATATTCACATAAGTAATTTGAAAATACACGATTTATTTAAACATGTAATTTAAATGAATACATTTAGCGCACAGCTAAGCCCATACATCCAATTAATGACAAAATCCTTCCACGTGTACCAATTAAATAGTTCTTCAAGAAAATTGCCGGGAATCGTCCATGCTGTGCGCCATTGTTGAGACAATTTCCTGCGTACTAACAATCGTAATAGATTCATCATTACCCCGCGAAACGGGTATTTTTTACTTTTCAAGAATTGTTTAGGTATTTTCATAAAATTCCCTGCAATTTAGCAGTAATCGCTTCTGTTCTGCCCTACCCTGTGATTATTTACAATGTTAATGTACAAACATGTCATCATCTTTATCGCTTTGACTTCCTCATGTAAATAAATGTGTATTGTTTTTAGGTACAGCTGTTATTACTTAATTGAACTGGTATTAAAAATTTGCGACTAGTTTACGAGTCAATGATTATTAATGAAGTGAAAGTGCCGGCCAAAGTACTCGAATCCTTGCCCTTTCCGTGCGGACATAACTGTTAAATGTTCTCACATATCGCCAGTTTTTTCGCTTTTTTCTTTCACTAAACACTCCATTGCACTTTCACCTAATTAACGATGATACCCGCAAGTGGTAATTTTAAAAACCTTTATCAAAATTGAACTTTAACCTAACTGTATAAACAACATTATGCATTAATTATGAACATTAGCAACTGAATTGTGACCTTTTCAGTTCTTGTTTTATTTGAAGGTTAGCTGTAATTTGGAGTTATTCATTGCTTTTTGTTGATTGTAATGTATATTAAAGTTTAAATGGCATGACATTCAGTCGCTTCAGTTTGAGTGTAGTTTATTATTATTCGATGTAAGTATTGGGAGCTCGATCGCCGGACGGGGGGCGCGGGGTTGCGTCGCGGGGCCCGGCGCACACAATGCCATTGTGTCGGACCCCAACAAGTCTGCAAGCCAAGTCCACACTAAATACTCAACAAAAATCTATTCCGTGTCAAATTTGTTTTCGTTCTGTCAAGCCAATGATTGATTTCAAGTCAAAGCCACGGCAAATTGAATTGTTTTCTGAGCAGAAAGTCATCTCCAAGGTAAACAGGAGTAGTCTTTTTATTGGCAATCAAGTTAAAAATGTATCTATCTAATTCGGAGCGGGCACTGTTTGTTCTGCAAGTTTGCAGGGGCGGCGGCGGGGCCGCGCCGGGCCGCTCGGGGGCGCAATCTAATTACCAAATGGAGCGTTTTTTACGCCGCGGAACGAGTAAACACGCTCCATCTTGAGAACTCTACAATACTGAGCGCATTTATTTGCACTAAGACACTAATTATTTTCGTTATATTTTGAAATCTTATATATAGAAATATTATAATAGAAAAAATATTATTATCAAAAAATCCGTTATTCAATTCAAAAATTTGGATACCAAAAATTCAAGAGTCTTCCATTTTTACATAACCGCCTGGAACTTGCTTCTGTACGTACCTAAATAAAAGACGTAAATTAATTGCGTTACCTAATAAATTAATTGCTTTTTGTACAGTCTTTATGAGTTGAATATATTATCATGCTCTATGACCGTATATTTTCTCAATGTTTTGTGGTAAACAACAAAACATGTTTGCTAATATAATGTAATTAGCTTTTTTTGGTTCCAGTTTTGATCTTTGTTGCATAAAACAATATGTTTTTTAAGGGTCTTGTTGTTTTTCTTCTTACGTTAAATTAATATTAATAAGTTTTAATTGAAGACCACTTTGGCAACGGGGTTAACCTATCTGCCTCAGACGCCAGTGGTTGCTGGTTCGATTCCCGCACGGAATAAGGAAAAAAAAATGTTTTCGTGTCTGGGTGTTTATCAATTTATGTATTTATATTCTAGGTTCCCCCCTATTTCGCTACATGGTATCCCATAACACAAGCTATGCTTACTTTGGTGCCATGTAGTTGGTGTGATTGTCTGGGGTTTAAAAAAGTTTACTTTAGTTTTAATTCTAGCTATACCTATATTAATGGTTGAATGTATGTAATTTAACCCGGGGTATCCAGAATAGTTAATTAAACAATGAATGCATTGTACTTCTCCGGTTGCCTGTTGCTTTAGCTTTTTGCCATTGTGGTTTACAAACTTTCAAAGAAAGATGTGTATGTTCTAGAAGTTGGGTATAATGTGTAGGAAACCAGTAACTGTTATGTTAGAGGTCTTGATAAAATTATTCGTGTTCGAAATTCAGTGCATGACGCATTCACTAGATGGAGGCCTTAAAATATTTCGCTATAAGTCGAAATTCGTAATTTTTTTATATATCTTTTTGCATTTACTGAAATTTTATTTATACTTTAGCTATTTATTACGCTCGGAACATATAAGAGAAAAAGTGCTGCTTTAGGTAACTCTCCTGATTTAACAGCATATCGCGTTGAGTTCTTTCAACGGGTAAAAGATCTTTTCCTATCTCCATTGTACAATATATCTGCTCTAGGGCTCTATAAACTATAGTCTATTTGACTGACGATACAGGTAGCTAGTTAGTCGTCAAGTCAAAATGTAGAAATGAGGCTAAGTAGCCCGGGGGCGTGTGTGTTCAGTCATTACGCCGGCCATGGGTCCACAAAGCGAACTGGACGCCCCTCGTTATTTTAAACAATTCCATAATGAGCGCCCGGAGCCCCCGGCCCTCGCTGATTGTACTACAAAGGGACGACTTTTCCTCTAATGAGGTTTTCCTTCGACTGGAAGTAAAAGCTCTTTTTAAAGAAATGTTTGCCTAAGCTGGAACATGGCGGAGGAACGGGACAATCTAAGGAGCCCATGTTTACTTTGCGCTTTTTATTTAGGTAGCGAAAGTTTTGAGAGACCTATCGATCTAGTTGAGATGTGTTTGTGTAAGGTTGGTCATACTAGCTTTTAGAAGTTTGAACGATTCATTATTAACTAAGACAGGTGAGGTGACTGATTGATAATAAAAATTTAATACCTAAAGATGATAAACAATTCTAGCTATACCTTCATTTTAAATTTGCTATAGCTAACAAAACAAAGTAGTTCAAAATAATGTTTTTTTTTACGTTTTAGCTTTTAAAATGCTCAATTATTCTTAAATAAATGAAAAATGTGATAAATAATAATTACCCGACCAGGATTCGAACCTGGGTCCTCTCGTTTGCCGTACGAGTGCTCTTCCACTGAGCTACCGGGGCCTGGTGGTACGCCTCGAAATTACTTACCACATTTTTGTTTTTACGTTATATTGCTAACGTAGCTCCATCTTATGGTATAGCTTTTGCAGCTAAGACCACCCGAGACTAATTTCTTTACAGAAATTGTGAATTCCAGTTAAAGTGAAGCATTGCAATGTTTTAATAATGTTTTTTTAAGCTTTTGCATTTAAAATGCTCAATTATTCTTAAATAAATGAAAAATGTGATAAATATTTTTTTTTAGAATTCTGGTCGGGTAATTTTTATTTATCACATTTTTCATTTATTTAGTTCAAAATAGTCTGACCTTTAATCTGACAAAAAATTTGCCTTTGTCGCGGACTTTGATAATATTCCAAATCACCTACGCAAAGAAAGAAATAGAACAACTTAAAATAAAGGTTCTAAAATTTTTTTTCCGACAAATATCTCATCGAATATCTATTAATTTGAAAAGTTCGAGACAAAGTGGATAAAACGTTAACAAACGAACTGACTCTGGCATTTAAAATATTAAAAATAAAGGGATATTAGTGTGTTAACATAATAATATATCATCTGCATATAAAAAACCCTTTACATAAATCATATTCAAAAAAAGGAAGTGTAACTTATATAGGTATCAGATAACGTTATGATCAGCGAATCAAATGTCAGCTTTAAAAAATGACATTATTTTAAACCGTGTGTCGTGTCGTCAATGCGCAGGTCCGTACGCAAATGAGCGACCAATAGCGATCCTTCGCGGCCTGTATGTAAATATTCTATATTCAAATCAGTTTAAAATCAAACCGCGCATGCACGTGCCCCGGCGTTTTATTGGCGCTTTGCATAAAAGGGCGTTTATGAAATTTGAAAACCTGTCTTAAAAAATAGGGTTGCGATTCATCCGGAGGGTCGCCAACCCTTCTGCAGCAACCCGTTGACGGCAGCTGTTTTTTAGTTTAGTTCTTGGCACGGGCCGTGGCGTATGAACGCACTTTTTTGGCTGCAACAAAAAATACGAGAAGTATCTTATAATAGGTACTTAGATTTACCTTGAGATGGTTGTGTATTTGTTCAGAAAGCCATTACGGTTATTGTGCGGTGGTATGGCTAGGTGTCAGTAAACACACGTGCGAGGAAGTGTGTCGAGCGGGGAGCGGCGCGGGAGCGGAGCGGAGAGCGGGCGCGCCGGCAAACATGACGCACGACAATTAACTAATGTGTGGATGTTTGGATAGACGTTCTCACTCAGGTAGGTATGTCACATCGCGATATGCGGTTAGCGCCGGATCAAATAAACATTAACGTTGTTCAGCTAAATAAAACTCTGTCTCTGTATTGCAAATGAGAATTTTCATCATCATCATCATCATCATCATCACAAAAATCAAAGAGCCCATTGCAGGTTAAGTGGGTGACAAGGAGGCTAAGACCATAAACTACCTAGCCGTCCTATGCTGGTAAGTGAAAATTGTACATAATGTATGTAGCGATAGGCGGAATAATTTGATCTTTTGATGACTGCTTAAAAATAGTGTCCCTTTTCTACTATAGGTAAAGCAGCTGTCAGTGCAGTATTACATTACTCGCAATTTTTTTTATGTGAATATTGTTGCTCACACACAGTAGGTAACATATACATAGGTTGCGTTAACTCGTCAAGCAAAGGTTCACCACCACCAGCACTGTCACCGAACGGTCTTGACATGTACGTAGCATATGAAGTTGCGACTTACATCTACGTGTACTATTTACTTTTTAATTTCAATTCCTAATCCTTTCTTGTATGGTAAAAGATAAGCGTAATATCGTATGAATTTACAAAGCGACTGGTCTATTTTCTTCACTTTCATAGCCTAATTTGTACAGTGTTCTTTTGTTGCGAAAAGCTGCCAATGCTAAATTTTTTTTTGTGCTGTTGAAAGGGCAATTTGTGCAATATCGACATTAGGACGTCACTTAAAAAATTAGTAAATCATTATTAACCGGCCTTACTCATAGGCCTATGAAATTTTGTAGATTTTATGATCAACATTTTCAGATTTCATTATCTGTGGCGCATAATTCGAAACTCAAATAAATTTTATTCAGAAACCGTGTCATTCTTATTCATATCCAGTCATTTGAGATTAGTAGTTGTTTACGTTTTTGTGAAATTGAGGTAGTTCGGAGGTAATCGGCGTCATGGTTAAACTGGAAACAATTTTTGAATATGAGTTGCAACGAGAAAAAACTTCTATGGAAACATTAATGACGTTACAGAACTAATTCTCTTTGCAAAATACAAATTCATTATTGGTTAAAACACAGACATTAACTTGTTGTGTTAACGCTAATATCTCCAAAGTATTAATATGCATTCAACGCGCTAAAGATGAAAAATCTTAATGTAATATTAGACAAATAGGGCAGGTAATCGTTAAGTACTGTGAGGTGGCAGAGAGTTTCTGAAATCACAAATATCTGTAGTAGCCATGTATCACTGCGGTGCGCGACATTAGCCGCCATTACCGACGGAACCCGCGCTTCCGGGCAGACACGCGCCGCGCCATTAATGTGATTTATTTATATGCTTTATTATATGAATACTTGCTGTAACTTTTAATAGAAAGACGGGCTGGCAAGCAGTCATAAAGGCTAGAGCTGGCCCGTCACCCCGCTGACTCGGCTAGAGAAGACCTTGTAACTGAGGATTTCAAACATGGGTTACCTATACCTATTCGCACATCACCTCATGCAGGCAGCCTCTCGATCGACATCGACCCCAACAACATTTGTTCTACAACTTATTAAAATTATTAGTTTTCCCATACAAAAAATATTTATAGCCTGGGTTTAGAGGCGTAACTCTATTTACTCTAAGCGTAGGTATGCCACGCAGCTTGCGTAGTAAAGTATCGCTTCAAAATAATAATAGGCACTTCTTACAAAGTATAAGTAGAGTTAGGAGAAAAAACGCTTTCCTTTTTTTATTTTTGTGTTATTGATCAAAATTTGTAAAAAATCGTAGAACAAATGTTGTTCATATTGATGTAGAGAAGTTGCCTGCTGTAAACATATTATATTTTAAGGATAGGACGTTTGTCTTCCATGCCACCTGATGGAAAGTACGCATGGAAGTGGTTGTACACGTTATAATCCACGAGAAACCTATTCACTCGACACTTAAAAGTTCCAGGACTATAGTGGTCAGGAAAAACTAACGCATAGTTGTACAATGATTATTGTTTTATTCTCATTTATTCTCAAATGTACTTAGTAAGAAGTCCTCGTGGCGCCGTGGTTACTGTGTGTATCATACGATATCACAGGTTAAGCAACGTTCGGCGCGGTCGGTACTTGGATGGGTGACCGCCGACCATTCATTTTCTCACAGCGACTTCAGTGCTTCGGAGGTCACGTTAAGATGTCGGTCCCGGGTGCTGTATACTTGTATACAGTAGTCGTTAGGATTTGTCAGAAGCCCTATCGGCACCCTGAAAATTCTGACATCCAACACCCAGCACTGGGCCAGCTTGGTGGATTATGGCCCAAACCTCCTCATCACCCAGGGGAGAGACTCATACCCTGTAGTGGGCTTATTACAAAGAGTTGTGATGATGATGATGACTTAGTAACAGTAACGCATTAATTTATTCATTTATTAGGTATGTAAAATTAATTTAGGTTAAAATGGAAATAAATGTTAGTATTCGCTCGATAATATTATAAAACAAAGTGTGCTGTCTCTTTTGAAGTCATTTTTTGCAAACTTGAAAACCACCAAATAGGTACACGGTTATCTTCCATTGTCAAGTGATTCGTCAGTTTAGGTAATAATTTATTCTTACTTGACTGTGACATATTACGAAGATAAATATTAAATTATCAAATACCTTACTGCTTTTCCCTGCTACCTGTGCAAATGCCGCGGCTGGTCGCTAGTATTTGAATAAAACAATTAGAATGAAAAATAAATGTATAATAAGTATGTTTAAAGTGATATATTATAAATAAAGCTGCAAAAACTATAGATAACCCAACATTAATTTTACCTAGCATATTGTTACTATCCAATACTCATCATTATTACTATATCTACCATCAACTCACGATGTCACCGAGCAACTGTTGGTTTTGGCAGGAAATTTATGAAAAATCTTACTTAAAATTAATTTCATCAGCATCACAACCATTTGTTATGAACCCACTGCAGTACCTTGACTTGTGCCCTTGGATGACGTAGAGTTTTACGCCATGAACCATCAAGCTGGCCTATTGCGCGTTGATGTGAGAATGTTCAGGGCGCCGGAATAGCTTCTGATAAATCCTACGACTACCGTACCCGACGACATCACTCGAAACCGACTATCTATTTAAACTAAACTTAAAGCAAGTATGCGTTGCTAGCACAGAACCTTGTCGACTCGTATGTCAACGAATGTTCGTATAGTATGGAGTGGGTTGCAAGTTTTTAGTAACACTGTAATTTTTTATTTTACAGTTTTTTAAGAGTACAACATGTATACGAAAATTCAAAATTAACAAGGCACACATTTATTTAAGCTGGCAATGGATAAATTACTATTATTGCTAACAAACCGTCTCCATACTATAAGAACATTCGTAAACATACGAGTCGATAAAGTTCTGTGCTCGCACTGATGAATAGACCCACCTACCCCCCATTTAAATTTTGCCAACTGTGTACCAAAACACCCTGTATATCGTGGTAAAGCGTAACAATTTTTAACATCTTTGCTGCCCCTCATTTCGGAGAGCCAAGTTTTCTACTTTGATTTTTTAAAGAAACTTACTATGTATTCTGAGTCTGAATCTTACATCTCAGAAATTTTTAGTGAATTTCTTACATAGACATTGATAGGTTGAGTGCATTATCCAACTTTTATTGGACACTAAAAAAACTTATTCTGAAATGTAATATTGGTGAGCAAACATGGCCGCGCGTCCTGCAACATTGCGTAGTTTTTTCTTGTATTTGCTTTCACTCCGGCTGTTTGCTACGAATATTTTTTCAGGATGAGTTTTGGGTTACAGCCATTTGGCCTTTTTAGCTAACAGTTTGTCAGGAAAATATTGTTTGTACCGGACAAATTGATCCGACGACGTCGTGGTAACAGAATTGATATAGTTGCGGTCGTTTACTCGTCATTGTTTACTCATTAATTCGTATTTCTTCTACTGGTCAAATGTCAGGCAGTAACTATAGTTTAGGACGAAGTTGGAACGATCAAAGTGAGTAAGAAACTGCCTCTCAATTAATCACTTTGGGGAGAATATTTTTTTTTTAAATCACGTATTATTTAAATATAAACATGTACAGTCACGTCTAATGATATACACGGTTGATTTTTAGTCACCAGCCAAATTTAAATGTTAGTTTCTTAGATACGATATAACCGTACCTGCATATTTGTTTTAGCGTCGCTCAGTACAAAAAAAGTAGAAATATGGAACCACAAACTTTTTTGAAAATAGTCGCTGTTGATGAACATGGCTACTACGACGCGGCATTTCATTGATAATATTACGACGTAGTACTACAAAATGTTATGTAGTAGCGCGTAGTCATCTTTTTTTAAATGGAAATTTAGAGTAACCTTGCCTTGGTTAATATGTTAGCGGATATATTAATTTCCTTATAAAAAAATAAATACTTTTTTTTTGGAAAAATCATTTCCATAAATGATACTCATTGTGTAAAAAAATTGGGCCGGTGACTACAAACAACCCTGTATAGACATTATCATTACTCTTGTATGTAACCTTATTAAAACCGAATAAGTTGCAAAGTGCACACATTTCCTTAAACATGACTTTTTCATATTTCCTTATTTACCCAAAGCATATGTTGTGATAGGATTACACCTGTATGACAACAAACAGTGTTAATTAATTTTACAATACAATTTCTTCTATACTTATAAAACGTGGTGGCTAGTTGGCTTGGTTCAACATGACAGAATTTTTATAAGTCAATGAAAGTTAAATTAAAACTCAAACAGTCTAACAATAATATAAAAACTTTCAAATCATTCCACCGACAAGCTAAATATTAAAACATTTAAACTCGAGAAATAATCTTCTTTGGACATAAAATCTTATTCTCTTCTACCTTAAAAAGCAATTTAAATTAAAGTCTACCTCTGACCCCCTCCACAAACAATCGTCCAATCACCGACAACAATCCTATTACGAGGCATCTAACTGCAAATTCTATCTGCCTATCCCCGCCATAACGTTTCACATTCATACTCTTTTGTAGCTCTATTGTCTAGGTGGTCCGGCGGTGGGGGGACCCCCAACCCTTCCCCGAGGGCGCCGCTCCATCCATCACCACCACTGAAATGTATTTTAATCCACTCCCGTTCGCTTCATGAAACGTGAAAAATGATCCGTCCGCGCTCCCGGCTGCACTAGTTTTTATGATATTTTTACGCTATTTTGGAAGTCGATGCCTTTCGGACTAGCTTCGTGTCTGCTGAGTCATCGGGGTTTGATGTCTAATGTATTTAATGGATACCTATTATAATATGACCTTTATTTGATTTAGGAACTGTGATTTTGAATCATAGGCATTGGATGAAGCGGTTTTGTTTAAATTGATACAAAATATTCACTAGAGTTTTCAGCAATAAATGGTGTATCAATTTGAATAATTGGGAATTCCAAATGCTACCTTTTGTTAAGTGCATGCCTAGGTTTTAGGTATTTGCCCAGGTTTTTAAATTTTGAAGACGTAAAACCGCTGTCTAAAAGATAAATAGATTAATGTATAAATCAATGTAAATGGAACGCTTCCTCGCTATGATAGGTCCCGCGGCGCCGCTCACCGGCCGACTCCGCGGCTCATCCATCATGGCACGTCGCGTCGCCGTGTGACGCGCGACGCACACATCAGTCAGTCATTCAGCGAGCTCGCCCTAGTAGCGCGATATACTACTGCATTTCACTTTTCATGAAAAGAAAAACTTTTTAGCGTCAACAATACCGACTTACGATTACGACAACTCATCTCCGGCTGCTCACGGCATAAGAATATAATACTTTATCTGATAGTGAATCAGATATTACCTGCATGTGAAATGTGTAATATAGAGTCGTAAATCGGCTCTCTACAGCATAATAATCGAGCTAGTCCCGATCGTTCCTGCGTTTTATGTCTTCTTTCGCTGCGCCGCCGCGATGACCCTATAGAGATAGCATAATAATAATATTGAATGTTTTATTGGACCGTTTTCGTCGAGATTACTAAAACATCTGTCCGGAAAATTCACTCTCGACTTGTGGAGGGTAGATAGAGAAAAAACTGCAATAACGCGATGTCATAACAAAGACGCGGCTCCGGCCGATAATGCTATGATTAATACCCGGCGTTATCTTGAGAGTGCAGGCCGCCCTCCGCCGCCCGCAGCCCGCGCGGCCACGCGACCTGCGACCTTGTTCCCCCGACTCAGAGCTTACAGTGGCGCCCAAAGCTCCACATCTCCTCAAGCATAAGAGTTACGGATTTCGCATAATGCATATTATATTCGTGCGAGGGAGGCCGGGGGATGCCGAGGGGCAGGGGGAGGGGGCGCGTGACCGCACGTCTTTTGCACGCGACAAGCTCTCCACATTTTTTTATTATTATTGCGCTTCGATGGAATTTATCCCGCGAGGGTTCACATTCGAATAGCGACCTGTTTGAATATTATTTTTAAATCGTTTAATGGAGAGAGTGCGCCATTTTAGAGTTATTTTAAGGGGCGGGAGGGTTGTCAAATGGAGAGAAATATTCGGTAGCGATCGGAGGTAATTAGTTTTCTCAGGCCATTGGGCTCGGATTAAACAAACGATTAATAGTGGCGGCGGCATCGATGTTAATAGCTGCCTTCAGTAGCAGGTGCGGGGCGTTATCAATTAATTGCGGGAAATATGAGTGCAGTGGAGGGGGCTTAGGAGGGAGGGAGGGTGGTGGATTCCCCCCCTTGGGCCGGGTGGCGGGGGCTCGTGTCACATGCACTCATATCTTATGTAAATAGTATACAACACGCCGGTTTATGGCGGCTGTTAAAGTGTAAAGTTTCGTTTACGACTCTTGTTAACGAGATTGGAGTAGGTAGGACTATATCATGGCGGGAGTTTTATCACGTCCGGGATGGTTGCTGACGGCATTTTGTTTGTTGCAGATGAGCGGCTGTGAGGCTCCGTGATTCTGGATGAACCAGGGAATATGATTCCTAGATAACGGCTAACGGCAACATGTAAAGTTTGCTGAGAGAACATAGGTGATAGAAGATAATATAAGACACATTACATTTTTATTTAATAAATTCTTATGCGTTGTAGAGTTGTTTTTATTGATGAGTAAACCTAAGTATGAGCTCAATCACGCCTGATTGTTAGACAAGATGTGGTAGGAGATGACAACACACGGGCTTGTGAAGGAAAAGGTTCTTGATAAAATATTGCTGGAACACGTTACCCTTGAAGAAGTGATATATGGGTGAAGATTTTATATGAAGGGTGAAATGAAATGAAAATGAAATGAAATGAAAAAAAATATTCATCATAAGACCATCGAATGGCCGCTTAATGACGTCACAATTTTGTACTTCGGCTTTAACAAGGTGTTGATAGTTATCAATAAGATATTACAGTAGACCAAGAGCCAAAAAAGCCGGCGGAAAAAAACTCTTGGCACTCTTTTTCAGTCAGGATTATACGAATTAAAACAAATAGGTACATACAGTACAAATTGATTGGTGGCCACTATAGACCGTGGTGGATGTTCTACCACCAAGCGAGTGTTACACAGATTAGTCGCCTTTTATCCAGAGGTGTTAGAGATACTTGGAGCCGACTCTACGCGTTAAATCATTTGTTTATAAGTTTCCGTTTAGTGTGAATCAGCAGTCTATTTCATTTAAAACACCAAAATAACTACTAACATTCGGCTCTGGTTTCTCCAGGTCCATACGAGTGAAATTTATAGAAAGAAAGCTCATCCTTTATTGTTCGTTTTTACCAGTTATTGTACCAGTACCAGTTAACAAGGGATACCTACAGTATTCATTTACCCTTGTTTTTGCGTAAAAATCTATTAACAATACAGTTTTTTATTCGACTTAGCAGTATTTTGTCATAAGTATAAAAAACTAATTTATGTATTAGGTATACTGCGTAACTAATATCAGTGTTGTATTTAAAATTCATTAGAACTAAATAAGAAATATAAGCACTACATAGTTTTATTTATCGACTGTTTCAGATCCAGTCTTCAATGCGACATCAGTGCCAAGCGAAGCACGCACAGCGAGGTGACAGCGTGCTAGGGAAAGCGCGCTTTCGCTATTGTATTTGTACAGCTCAATACTATGCTTGAAGGAGATAACTTAGGTGCGTAACCAAGTATTTTCACAATAAGGACAAAATTTCTGAGAAAAGTGGACATTTTAATGAAAACTAGGATTATGTCTTCTGATTAAAGTGGAGTGGAAATTTAACCGTCTAAACAATATTTTTGTTTTTTTTTTCTTTTGCAATTTTATAAGGGCTTTCTTTCTACAGCGTTTAATATTTAATACTTATATTTAATTGGATGCTAATGTACATAAAAATCTTACCGATTACCTAATACCTTAATAAAAATATCCTTTTATGTGTTTTTTTAACAACACGCTCGCTGGTTTCAGGCAAGCATTGCTCGCGAGGCCGGCGGGGCGCGTAGTTGGCGCGACTACGGACTACACGCGTAGCACCCGCCGCGCTACCCGCAGTAATGACTACTTACCTCTTGGCTTGCTGTTTGTATTTCGATTGAACTGTAGGTTGCATGAAGTAGTGACTCAAGTTTGATTATGAAAATGTAAAATAAGTAGAAATTCACGTCAATATATAAAATCATTAATATTTTATACTAAAATGAACCCTAACCCATTTAATTAAAGCTTAACTTCTAATATATTTTAAAAAGTATATTTTTCATTTACTTCAGTAGTTCAGTACTTCAAAAATACCTAATTATCACAAAAAATTGCAATTATAGCACTACACGACAGGGTTTTGTGAGTTTCGAATGCTCGATCCAAATTATTTCTGTCATATTTAGAAATACAACCAATCGATTTTGTAGGAATCCCTAAATAGAAATAACAAATATAAATTAATTAACAATTGTCAATAAACCTATAGCTGAAGCTATGAATTTTTCATTTAAGACAGAATCAATGTACAGTTAAAAGTAGATAAAGCGGGCCGTAACGGGGTGCTCGTTCGTCTATACATCTTTTCTTCACTGGTAATGTCGCGCGCGTTCCCGCTGCACGGCCGGCGAACGTTGAGCCCTGGCTTGGTATTGTGGCGGATCTAAAGTTGCAGGGCTTTGCGGGCGGGGGGGCTCAGGGTACACTGGTCGTTTCGGTACATATTTCTGCAATTGATTAGGCGGGGGCGGTTGCCATGGCGACGCTGCACCCCGCGAGATGAGGGCGGGGGGACGCCATCTATTGGAATTTTTAATGTATTTGTTTTAGATATTATGTTTAGAACTTTTAAATTGGTCATGAAAGATATGATCAGTGATGGTAAGTGTTGTGTGGAGGAATGTTGCGAGTTATGAAAATAGTTTGGAAAGTCTAGCTTTCTTAGGAGATTAAGTTTCATGTGTTGGGTTGATTCTGCACAACAAAGATAATGTATGTGGAATAATTGTGTAAGCTCTGCGCCCCTTAGCTCAGTGCGCAGCCAGGCCTACTGATGAAAAAACCATTTTTTGTTTATTTTGATCAGAAAACCAACAGCAATGTAAAGGATAAATACACTATTACTGTGTGTGTAAAAAAATCTAAAGTTTTCAATAAGCAGAATACCTTACAAAAAATTACAATATACATTTAACTAGCTGCTTTGTGACATAATAATTAAATCTAAAATAACAAGGTAAGTCTATTAAAAAGAGTTGAAAATAACTTGGTATATTGAATTTAGAATTACTTTTGTTGAAAAATCTACGTGACTGAATTTAGTATTGTGTGTGACGCGTGATATGAAAGCTTTTTAAAGTAGTTTGTGTTGTGTAGTGCAACTGTTCATGTTTTGTACGTTGTACAAATATACGATATATATACGGTGCAAACAGTACTTCTCTAGGATAGTCCTAGAGTAGCTTACTTTAGATGAATTGCATATTCTTCGTCACACAACCTACGTGAATATATCTGCTATTGAGGTCTTAAACATTATCCTTAAACTTTAAGTTGCAGCTCTCTTTGCAGCTAAAGACTTTTCAAATTAAAATTTTGATCGAGTGCGTTGACAAAAACTGTGGTAACGCGACTCGTAAGTGTAATATTTCGTGGTGTTTAATAGCCAATACTTTTAAGATCAAAATCTATTTAGTTCCAACGATTAACCTGAATACACAGACACACCGACGTTTTCTTTTATCAGATGTTTATTTATTTAATAATTAAGTCGAAATAAAAACACTTAGTAGGTTCCTACATTTCGTGTGTAGCAAAATTCAAACCTTAAGTAGATTAAAGCAATGTGTCTGCCTGCTACAACCAAGCTACAAGGCACTCATCACTTCCCAGCTATTGACGACATCTAATCTAATCCCAGCCCTACTAGCGCTAGTTAACTCTCTCTCCATACATCACTAGCTGGAGCTCGCACCTGCCGCCTGTAATTGCCTGCTTTAATCCGCCCGATTGTCTCTAAAATACGTTTCAGTTCATTCCGCGGGTAATCCGCTGGCTAATTATTTCCCCCCGGGGGAGGGGCAGGGGGGCCTTTAACGACCGACGCGATTATTTATAAAGATTGGCTTTGAGCCGGAGATGTGGCTTTTGGTGATTGCATTGCTGCTGCTGAGCTATGGAGTGCGACACGCTATTGCTTTTTAATAAATTAACACTAAGCCAATGAAGCCGGCTTTTTATAGCTGCTTAACTATTTCATGTTTTGTAAGCCTTCTTGTTCTAAAGACTACTACAACAGACAACTAAAGTTTTCGAATACTAATTAGTAGAGGAGAATATTTGCTCTTACGTCATGGGTGTTTTGTATACTTAAATTTATTTATCCATGATTTAGTATCAATATAAATTGTCTCAATGAAACTAAATTTGGGCTAGACAGGTGGGGAATATTAGAAAATTGAGAATTTACTGTAAAATCACAACAGTCATTAGCAATGAAATCATTTTGCGTACCTATGATACTCGTATGTCATGATTTTTATGTTGTTATATTTTGACGACCGGCTGGCATACATTGCCTTCTTTACCAGAGGTCCTGGGTTCGAATCCCGGCGGCGGCGGATATCTGTGTTATGAACACAGATATTAGCCGTCAAGTCATGGATGTTTATATGTTTATTTAAGTTTATTCCAATAAAAAATATGTATTTATTCAATACGTATGTTTATATATTTCTTAAGTATATCAATTATCTAGTATCCATAACACAAGTTCTTTAAGAAACTTAATTTGGGCTAGATAATGCTGTGTGAGTGTCAGAATTATTAATTTATTTTATTTATATGTAACTAATGTGCGAGTGTGAGCAACATTTGTATAAAAGCTTTTTTAATACATAAAACAGTTTTAAAGCTGAGCGTAGCATAGCTTTTGATATGATACCAAAACAATATACGCTTTATCAAGCGTAGCCCTCTGCGTAGCAGGTACCGTCGTCATTCTTATTTACACGACAAAAAAGCTTTGCTGTGTCTTAGAGAGAAAGGCAACATAGGCAGTGTAGCTTCTGGTACAAACTCAACACTAATCTAATATAACAGTGTTGGCTACGCTTAAAACTAGGATAACCAAAAGATCGTTTGCTACGTAAATTATAAAAAAAAGTTGAGCAATTTAATTGATTGAATCAGGTGTTACTTTGCCGAAATCCATGACAACTACTATTACTAAGTTACCTTTGCTTGGTGGTAGGATCCCTTCTGGGTCCGCCTGGCTAGCGACCACCCTTTATATAAAGTCTGCCGCCAAATGTTACCGCTCCGGAGGTAATGTGTTCCGGCAATATTGTATAAAGAGCCAGTTCCTTCCTAAACCCGTGTGCTTTCATCTTCGACCTCATCGTCACTTACCATCAGGTGAGATTGAGGTCAAACGCGGGTTTAGTCACTTATAAAAAAAAAAAAAAACCTTGCTAATTCCTCGACTCGAGTAACTTAGTTATATTAGTTAAGCAATTTAACTTAACGGGCTGTGTTCTAAGCAGTTACATTGATAAAATGTATTTCGAGTAACACATATTTGTTCTGTTCATTAAAAAAGAGATTAGTTAATGTAATAGATTAGTAACGTTAGCTATAATGCGATTTTTTTTTTACTCTAATCAAAACGAGGACATAGGTAAAATTTATATGAGCAAATTTTTGCTTAAATAGTAAATACTTTTATCTTTCACAACCTCAACTAATTCCATATTTAAAGTAACTCCAAGTCTACCTCATGTCCTATCTATCTCATGCATGCGCAAGTCGGACCTACCTTAACCAGTCCTTTGTGGCGTATAATTACCTCGCCGGGCCGAGGAGGGAGGTCGGATTAACCTCCCTGGACTCTGCCGCGACCCCGCTTTGAATTAATACAAGCCTGGCTTCATTAGTGAGCCTGTTCGGATGTCTGATACCGAATTGGGTTAAAGTGGTTAGTGGAATTAAAATAAGGATAGGTGTATTAAAACTGATCGTATGTGGTAATTGTTATTGTGTATAAAAGTGATTATTTTATTAACCATATAAAAAACTCATTTAGAAAATCATTACCTACATTGTGTAATGTCTAAGTTATGGGTTTAAATAAACAAGATAGTGATTTCAAATTACAGTGGCAATTACTGCTGTAAAATATAAGAAAGGAACATATTTTTGACACATTATTATGGATGTTGAATGACCAAAACATAATGATCTTTGTAAATAAAAAATAAATAATTTATAAAAAATATTTTGAAAAGTAAGTATATAAGATTTGATGCCGCTTTAGATATGGATTTGACAGATTATATAAATCTCTTAATACTTGCTTGGCAGCTGAAATACTGTTTTATTTTTGTGTCGGTGACATAACTTTTGAGTCTGAATCTAAAGAATACTATTATCATTTCCATAGCTGTCGAACATTAATTATATTTGAATCCGTAATGTCTGTAATTAACTATATAGTTTCTTCAGCCAATGACGACCGGCTGGTGTAGTGGTAACATACATTGCCTTCTATGCCAGAGGTCCTGGGTTCGAATCCCGGCAATGACGGATATTTGTGTGATGAACACAGATGCTAGTCTTGAAGTCATGGATGTTTATATGTACATTTAAGTTGATATGTATTCATTCAATATCTATGTTTATACATTTCTTAAGTATATCAGTTATCTAGTATCCATAACACAAGCTCTTTAAGAAACTTAATTTAAGCCAAGATGTTAATATTTAAATTCCATAAGATAAGTGAATAAATGTTTTTTTTAAATACAGCCAACTGACAACAAAACAGCACACATGGCTCACTCAAGTTTCAACTACGAAATGACCATTGTCAGCCATTAGCTAGCTCCATTCGTCTAATAACTTCTTTACGACTTATTAACATTAAAATATAAAAATAATGTCATAATCATATGAATTTCCAAAAATCCTCAAACATACAGACGGCATATGAGTGTAATTAACCCCGGCAATGTGCGTACGTATGCACACAGATTCGCATGCATTATGCATGTCTCGGGGGTCAAGCGACACATAGAGTATTATCGGAGAAATAATCGATACGTTGACAATACATTCAACTCCGCTCGTAATTCTGATGGATATTTTGATTCAAAGAGAAGCCCAGACTAATGTTATTGAGACTGAAGAACGCAGACTATGTCTAGAGAATATTAAATTGGAGTATAGTAAGTTGAAATATTATTATTGGCTTGGATGAATAAGTCGCGAAAACGATTATGGGAAAGTTGATTTATAATAGAGCGATTTATAGTAGAGTAAAAGTAATTACATATTTCTTAGATCCGGTGTGTAGCGATGAGGGCTAAAGTTTTAAAACGACATTGTCAGCAGACTTTATTGCTAGAAAGCATATGAACCTCAAGGGCATAAATATTAATATTAATAAATATCCTATAAAAATCGATTTATTTTATAGTCAATTAATAAAATAAAAATGGCAGTTTTATACTAGGTACCATAATTATGTTCTTCACCATGTGAGTGGACATACCACCGGTTTACCTGATGAAGGTTTTTTAAAGCTTGTTACAATATAATTCTCATTTAAATACAACTTTGTGATTGTGTTGCGTGTAACTGCTAGTTACTCCAAGATTTATTGTTTGAGTTTCCAAATTTTAAGGTTTTTGTTAAATCAATAAATCTATCAAAATGGACCTTCATCTGCTTGCTACTTCTGACTGAGTTATCATTAGATATTGACATGTGACTTACGATTTTTGTAGACTCAATATAGATTTGAAGGCCTATGTGATCTCGTGTTCAGGTGTGGCGTGAGAGGTCTCGGGTTCGAGTTCTATCCGGCTCATTTTCTAGTTCATTTTCTAAACGGCTCTGGTATATACCTACTAAGACACCCCGAAGTTCTGCTGTGTGGTCTTTATAAACTTATAGAAAAGCATACTTTGGGGACTCGTGATTATGTTTGTAGGGAAAGCAGGATGTACGCTACTCAACATTCGTCTCCCCGCGAGCGTTGTTTGCAGGCGAGGCGGGCGCGGGTGCGGGGCGCGGGCGGGGGTTGTGAAGGGGATGCGCGTTAATTTATGTGCGCTTCTAAGCATCTCCCCTGACACCGGCAGCGCATGGTGCGTTACTTCACCGAAACTTAATAAGCAGAATATTGACAGTTTCATTAGACACGCACGGTCGTTGGGTCTTGTTTGTTTGCTTTACGTGAATTAGATTGATTTTATTAAAGTTTGTCTTAATTTTGACGTGTTTTTACTTATGTGAATGTTGAGTAAGTAAAGGTTTTTGACCGACTTTTATTCCTGCTGAAGTTTAGCTATGTTTAATTTTTAACTCTACATTTCTATTGACTGGTCTCTGAGATGTCAGTTGTGAAAGAAATCAGTCATCTCCAGTTAAATCAAGCATTCCTTTACAAGAGCTAAATGTTTTCAATAGCAGTACCTATGCTTATACTTACTTACACCAATGATAATATTTGATAACATTTTTTATATATTTAAGTATAAGTTTTTGATACAAAATGCCGCCAGATATCCAAACGGAAGTACTAGAGAGTTAATGACAAGGCGTTTGTTAAAACAGCTGTAGGCAGGCAACTATGATATAACAAAACAATAATAAATTAGTCTATAATAAAGCCTGAAAAGCTTGATTGAAAACATACATAGCTAACCTACATGGCAAACGTTGATTAAAAATCGCTAAACTGACAATTCGACATATAGGTATGTCAAAAACCGACATAATTGTCACGCTTAGGCTGTTTAATAAACGTGACAAATATGTCAAAAATCGACAGGTGAAATCTTGACATATATGTCGTTGTAGAAAGCGTTTAATAAAACTCGTCATTTGTCAAAAAACTATAGTTGAATTATGTTTAAGAAGTGTCGCTTACGATTGTCGGATTGTCGTGACAAATATGTCGACTTTTGACATATTTGCTAATAATTTTATTTTATGAAACTTAATGTAGGTAAAATAGAAAAAATGTTACCAAAGTAGAAGAATCACTGGTCCAACTTCGATGATTTGTTTTGTTCGCGTTTGAAATGGAAATGCACAATAAACTTACCGTTATAAATCTAATTTTTAAATTAATTTTCATCATATTATCATTATAATGAATTTTCAGGCCACCGAATGACTTCTCCGAGTAAATCAGTAGACACAGCTCGACATACCCTTTTTATGCAATGATGGACGATAGATTTACAAAACCATGGGCATCACCAATTATGTGGTACTGTGAACCATAACCCATCCAATCCAAAGCGCACAAAATTTATTTATAAGATGTAAGTGAATTCCATCCTTCCATGCTGGACTGGGAGCGAAAGAAAAACGTAGAATGTGACAGCTGCTTCTCTTCCCGGGCATACTGTAAAAGTCAGTATGCCCGGGAAGAGATGCAAGATGTCACTACAATAGTCTCTTTCCATCTTTATAATACCTCCAAACTTGTCAAACGTGACATCAGATGGTCTTGTAACCTCTGGTGTTCTGCTTACCCCATAAGGGATACAGGCGTGACGTTATGTATGTATGTATGTGTAAGTGCTAGATTTCTTTTTGTGTCGTGTTCAAGTTGTCGACCAATTTTATTAATCAAATATTCTACGGTAGTTTTACATGCCCAAAATTCTTCAAAGCAAATATCTGTAATTGATTCTGCTTTTAAATGTTCGCTACTCTCACTGCTCGACGTAAGTACCATATTTTATAAATAAACACTTTCATTCAAAATAAGATTTCGCGACAGACAGTAGCAGGCCTGCCAGCATAGTCGGACAATTCTACAAATATGTCAACATGTCATGACAATTTTATGTTTTATGCCTGTCGCTTAAAACGTTTTATTACACAGAAATATGTCAAATTGTCGCGACAATCCGACATATTTGTAAAGTATCCATTAAAATTTTCCATTATGACAATTTTGTCACCTGTCGGTTTTATTAAACAGAATTGTCGGATTGTCAGCTTTATTAAACCGTGCTAAGGTCATACAAAATATGAGAATAAATACTCATAAGTGTACTACAATATTTCAATGAACAAATATGATTGCTGTTTAGTTTGGAGACTTCCAAAGATTATTAACGTATTCACAAAGTTGATTTTTAATTATTATTTAAACGAATTAAAGATAATTTTAAGCTCTTTACGCTAAGTTTCCACACCTATTATGACAATAACTGTAATTTTAATCACACTTTAACGATGAAGATCATAATATAAAGTTTTTAATATACCCTTCCCGCGCCCGCGCCCGCGCCCGCGCCCTCCCCATAAAGCGCTGCAAGCGGTAGAGATGCGGTTTACAGCGCTGCAGCGCTTTACGGCCGCGGCGCTCGGCGCTCGGACGTCGGTTATGGCCGTTTCATGATTCCACTATTAGAGATTAATGCTTACTTTATTAGGTTTGCGAGATTGAATAAAAGATTAAGGATAGAAAATATGAAGGTGTGTTCGATGGACGTTTCAATAATACTTTTAACTTTCTTTATTTTGATTATTTTGTTTTGATAAGAGTAAGTATGTAACTTTCTGGCAGGTATTTACTTATTTATTTATTTTTTTTAGGTATTTTTGTATTGTTTTTCTATATGGTGAAATTACAAAAAAAATATCAGTTTACTTAAACGTGAATCTAGAACTGTAACTTACCTAAGAAACGCACTGATTTTTATAGGGAATCAATTCAAGAATTTTGCATTTCAGCTCCACAAGTGACTGAGGTAATAGACGACAGGTTGCCAGTAACAAAGTAAACTGTTTCTAAATCCTCTCATAGAGTGATTAAAAACTTTTTATTGATAAATTAATCATGACAATAATGTTCAACATTATCTTGAACTTTCATTTACGCTTTCTTGGTCAACTATTTCAATTTAACCCCGATAGTTATTTGTCAAAGGGCAAGTGGCCACAATGAAACTGTAATAAGACGCTACGTCTGAGCGACTGGACACTCGGCATTTCATTAATTGCGGGCACCCGCCGCCAGCGCCGCCAAGCTGCTGCGTTTGTCACTAACGGAGGAATTCAATTTTGCGAGTCCTCTGATGGTTTCGTTTATTTTCAAGTTGTTTTATTGGCGAAATGTGTAGCAATGTGCTACTGCTTACACTGGTGGGTGAAGCACTCTGTTGAACTCCAGGCACATTTTAGAGGGTCTTATGAAATTGCCAAACGATTATAGAAGCATTTGGATACTTTTCAATTAGAGATTAAAATAGCAAAAATCCTCAACAACAAGGCTATTAAATGCATTTTTTTTAAACAGACCGGTAGCTAGGGGCTTTCCACCAAACAAACTTTATTAAATTAAAAATATAGAGAACTGACAATATTACTCACAATACTGATAACTTAGAACGTCCTGATACTTTTTGTAGATTAAATACCAAATAAAATCGATCTCGGCTGGGACTTGAACCGAACTTCAAACTTATAAAATGCAAAAAGTCGCTGCTACAATGAACAGTTGATTTTAATTCCAATTTCAATTCTAGGCCTCTTAAGATTCTAAAACACTACAATGTATGTATGAACCATGTTATGGCAACCAACATCCAGTTTATTTTGTGTAAATAATCTTGGATAGAAAGTTTTGAATCAATTTTCAATTTTAAAATTTTGCCGTATTATTTGTGGACAACTTCTATGTGACTCGTGTGGGTTTTTCTCAAAATACGCATATTTCTTTTACATAACCAAAAAAATACGCTTAAGCAAAAAAGGATATTGTATTTAAACAGCAACAGTGTATGCAGAGTGCAAAACTTAGCAAAAAAACTATAGACAGCAGCACGATACGAGTAGCAAGCCATCTATTGTGCCACAACCAAACTGTGATCTTATTTTTAATACGCGACCACGCAGCGTGTGACCTCAATCTCACCTGATGGTCAGCAAAGATGAGGTCGAAGGTGACACAAGGGCTTAGGAAGGAACGGGCTCTTTATACAAAAATGCATGAACATATCGCTAGAGCGGAGATAATTGGCGACTACGCTTACTATTGCTACACATGGTTAGTATCAGTGACGGATCTTATATTGTTAGAAATTATTGTTATCTGAATTTTTGACTGCGAGAACAATAATTAAAAATATCGCAATGCTACTTTGAATTGAATGAAATTTGGTATTTAGCTAAAAAAATATCTCATAGCTTTATCATTTCGGTCTCTTGTCAATCACTAATCTCCATACTGAAAAGTTTTACGTGACGTATTTTGCAATGTTAGTTTCGATATGATGGCGATATGAATTCATTCCAATTCTTTTTTGACGTTTAAAAACGTGTTACTCGAATACTATTTTACGTTTAGGATATTGTAGTTATATCCCAATGTCATTTAGAGGATTAATAAATTAGCTGAATTGTCACTCTCTGCAGCACCACATAGCCTCAATCCGAGGTGCATTCTTGACAGTTTTTTACTAAACATAAGTGTTTATTGCTTGTGGATATATATTTAAAGACGGTTGTTTATATATATATTCCAAATAAATGTCTTGGTTATTTTGAGTTTTGTATTTCAGTAATTAATCTTGAAATTGTGGCTCTTGCGCGTTGCATGTACGAGTGATAGGTCATTGTGAATTAACATTTGCATGACCGCTCGTCTCATACCATCACTCAAGACGTACATGTATCATACGTAGGTAATTTTTTAACAGATGAAAAGGTTTTCTTAATGCTTACCTATCACTATAACTAGTGTAAAGTTTAGAACTGGACAGTGCTCAGCAAATAAGTAAAGATTACTTATCCTAGTTCTTATGCCGTAGCACTAGTTTATTTTATTTATACGGAAGCTATTCAAGAAGAGTGAATTTCATTCACAAGTCAAAATACGAAATTGAGCAAGGAAGAAATTGTCCTTTCAAATACTCGATATTTCACACATTTCCACACATTTACTGCAGTATTTAAACCACCAAGACTTGAAAATTCTACGTTTTTTCTATATTAGGCTTATAACTTTGCCTTCGCTTAAATCAAATTAATTACATTTCACCTCGTTCAAAGTTTTCAACAATTTTAATTGCTGGCTATATTCCCTTGTGGCGTCCCCTCCCCAGGCTGAAGGGGGGAGGCGGCGGGAGAATGGCGAGGGGAGGGGACATTCCAACGATAGCCAATATCATACGGCTCTAGTTAGCGCACTGATATTAAGAATTCCATGTGATACAGCGTAGTGGAGATGGCGTGCTTAGAGGTAACGAGAATTTTATTGTTTCCACGAAACAAATACTAGGTTTTGAATTGCGAATGTTCCGTGCCTTGGAAACTTGCTGTGGGAATCATTTAGGTTAGGTATTCGCTTAAGCTAATCCGCAGTTATATTATAGATATTTTTATTTTTATATACAAGGGAAGATTGTGTTCATACTTGAATTCATACATGTTAAAATTCTGCCATTGTTTTTACAAATCTGTTAGTTTTAGGGATTTTATGACTTTGGCTTTATTATTACTATCGTTTATTTTTACTGTCTTATTTTTAGTTATATTAACAGCAGAATAGATTAAAGTTAAACGCAACTATAATAAGTAAAATACCAATATTATTTTGGTCATGTTTTTATGTGTTACGATATGATTTTTATCAACACATTTCCTATTCTAATAATCTATTTTTGACTGAGTTCGTAAAATAAATTCAAAGTCTCTATACCACTCTACGCTCTACACCAAACTTGGTAATTGAAAAATCTGTGCGACTTTTTCAAATTAAAGTTAAACACAACTACGGCTCGGCTACTGGCTACGACGCGCCCTCCAGCAACGCTACGCCGTAGTTAAATATTTTAAGACGAACTTTAAAACTGAAGGGCATACAATACTACCGCATTTCTTTTAGTTCTGATTAGAAAATGTCGATAATGATAATTAAAAGATTATACTTTTTTTAAACAAGTTTTCTTTTTGTCTCTTTTGAGTTTATGTTTCAAACTTTGTCAAAAAATTGTCTTTGGTCAACTGATAGTTGACCAAAGACAACTTTTTAGCACTCTTGGACTTAAGCATACCGAGCAACAATGCCCCCTAGCCCCCCCCCGCCCCCTCCACGTCGCGATCCTACAACAGCATACAATGTAATTTCAGTGACAATTTAAAAGCTCAAGTTTCGTACAAACGTGAAGTGGAGGGGGGGTTAGAGGCGCGGGGAGGGGTAGGGGTCGAAGGGAGGCGGGGGGACCATTCGTCAGAGAAATGTTTTCATTTTTATTTCATAAATAAAGAGCGGAATTCGAGGCGCTGTAATGAGGGATTCTGTACTGGACGCGGGTACAGTTGCCGCGGTACAGTCGGCACGTGAGCGTCGCTGAGATCGAGATTTAAATGTTGGCTTTTAGGAATAGCTGTATTCATATTGTCAAGCGATAGATGAGGCATTTCCCTTCGTAGGTTTGCTTTAAAAATTAAGTTATATAATATATTAGATAGATACCTCAATGAAACACTTTTTAAGCGAGTAAAAGTGCTTTTTTCAAGATCACGAATTGTGAAAATTTGAAACTATACTAGATAGTAAAAGGAACATATTTAGAAAAAAATACACAGCTAATTACAACACCATTTTCGACCTAGATAAACCAACAAATACATCTCCAGAACTTTTAGGTATTACATTTAATAATTACCCGAGCATCAAGTATGAGGTCAGACTCGAATATTTGACCATAATCAGAATAGTTCAAAGGTAAGAATATTTGAAATGTTGCCGAGTGTACCTGCTGCTCCGCGGTACAACTACCCCACTGCGGGTAGTTATACTTTTTATTTTATCGCAGAGATTGTTATTTTTGAGGGGCTGCGAGCACTTTCTGCGGTTTGCGCGTCAAATGTACTGAAAACACTTGCTTCAATAAACTTAGTTATTCATTTTTGTTAGAGGGTCCTTTTTGGATTTTGCTGTTCGACAATATCCACTAATTGTTTTCCAAAAACAAAATGTACATACATACATAACTTCATCCCTTATGGGGTAGGCAGAACATCAGAGGTTATAAAACCATTTGATGTCACATTTGACAAATTTTGAGGCATTATAATAGGGGGTCAGCCTATCGCCCACAAAAAAGCCTCCCATAATATCTCGGTGTCTTAACTGACTTTTACAGTATGCCCGGGAAGAGAAGCAGCTGGCACAACTTAATAACTGCTGGTGACAACTAAACTTCACAATTTACTTGTTCAGCTTTAAATACGAATCAAAGCTAGACGATAGAGAGGAAAGTAGCCGGTGTGAGTAGTAAGCTGCTTTACAGACCCTGTGGCCACTCGTTTAAGCCCTCTTTTATTTAATGAATTGAATCCTCAAAACTTAATTTATTTAAACATAATTTTTGAGCTTAATAACTTTTCTCAGCGAAAGTTAAAGTTATACATTACATTATAAATACCCTTGGTAGCCTATGTAAAATCCAAACAAGAACAATACAAAATAAAGGCTTGTAAAAGTTATGAACTCGTTAAATTGGAAGATAGAAGAAATTTATTAGACGTACTATTCCTACACGATATAGTTAATTCAAGGTTAGACTGTCCAAACTTGATCTCCTTGTTAAACATATACGTACCACGACATCCTCGTCCTTCAAAAAATAAACTATTCTATATTCCAGCAAGTAAATCTAACTACAGTCAAAACGAATATTTCTCTAGAGCCCAAAAAAGTTATAACACTTCATTTAAAGATACAGATATATTACTCCTTACTAAAAACACATTTAAACTAAACATAGTACAAAACATTCTGAACACATACTAAAGCTATATTGGTGATGGGTACAATACAATCGAACTAAAAGTTATTTTATTTAACTCTTATTATGATCACATTACTAATCATAATTTACGTAAAGTATTTAATATTATCCTAACACTCTAAATCAATTAATAACACTTTTGTTTTAGTTATAATATCTTAGCTTAAATAAATATGTACGCATATACAGCCTTTTATACATGATGCTTCTATAAAGACGTAGTTTAGCAATTCAACTCGGTACTTACTTAATTCGAAGAATTGTATGTATATAATTCAACCATGATGTGATATCCTGTTATTAGCTTCTATAAGTTACTCATGTTTTTTTAACGTATTTCTTTAATTGTACTGCTGTTGGATATCCTAACAAAGAAAATAAATGAAAAAAATTATGTTCATTTCGTATTTCAACTTTGATAAAATATCTAACATTATCAGATGACAATATTAATTAGGGCACGTTGTGTGGCTTCCAACACAAGCATATTTTGGGCTCAAATCGTTGATTACTTGTATCGGGATAGGTACTTCATTAATTTATGAGTTGATGTTGAACTTTAAACCCTCAGATCCACTTTACCTACATAACTATTACATTTATTAAACCTAATTACACATTTATGCAAACATTACCAAAAATTAACTCATTAAAGTTACATACTAGATTTAATATTTTCTATTAAACAGTTCACTAAGATATTTAAGTGAAAGATATTTTAAGTACATTAAATTAGATAGGTACCTTTATTCGTTTGGAACATTTTTATTGCGATTGATATTTTGTTGTAATATTAAGTAAACGAATAAATAAAATAGCTGCATTCAAATTGAGATGCAAATTAAGAAAAACTTAAAAATATCTTAAACCATTTTTAGATCTAAAGGAATCTTACGCTTCCCCTCCCGTGTTTAAATCATTCCAGCCGACTGCCCCATGCCTACCAATAACAACTATATTTCAAATAAAATTGAGGGAACAAAAAGTTTGATACAGAAATGCGATTACCCCACAAAATTGAGTGTCGACATGGACTGCAAATTGTAAAGAAAATTCAAAGCCTAAGGGGACTTTAATATTTGAGATGAGGCTGTAAACAAGTCGAGACATACATCCGCGTCTGGCCCTCCGACCCTCCGGCGCGTTGCTAACATATTCCCCGCTGCAAATGTATTGTAAAGCACGGCAGGAGGGACCGCGCCGGCGGCGGCGGCCCTCCGCGAATGTCAACTCAATGCATTAGAATTTTGATACTACCGACATTTCAGGCTGCACCCCTGCTTTCTAAACATTTAAAAGTCTTCAATTCTATGATCGTCATTTAATATAAATAGATAGATTTAATTTTTTGAACTTTTATCTCGATGTTTCGGTGTCTTTGCAGACCCCGTGGTAATGTAAATTATATGCGATAAATCCGGTTAAAACGTGTTTAATTAAATAGTGTGAATCGCGAAATCTTAAGACAATATAACGATCATTTCTATTCAAAAACAAAATCTGGTTATTACATGCGGTAGGTATATGAAGGGATGTAATCAAAATATTTTTTTACATTTTCAATTGACGCCTAAAGGCGTCGCGGTCACGAACGCCTGTCACTCCATGAACAGTAAAACCGTTAAAATATAATATTTTTAAGTTTTTACATTTAATAATCCTCAATTATTCTTAAATAACTTCCATAATATCGCTACAAAATAATAATGGGTACAAAATGAAGAGTTAGGAGAAAACGCTTATCTTTTTTTTATTTTTGTGTTATTTATCAAGATTTGTAAAAAGTTGTAGAACAAATGTTGTTGATATTAATGTAAAATTAACCCTGTATATTTTGTTGAGTGTAATGAACGTATAGTAATAACTTAAGAAAATACAAAATCTGTGGACAACTTTCCATAACGTCCGTACAAAGGTGGAACGCTTCCTTATATTTCGGGTAAATTATATACTAACACAACGCCTTTACAATAAGCCTTATGTCTTCCTTTAAAAAAAAAACAAGAAACAGAAATAATGGTTTGCTTTGTGTAAATTGTAGGTACTTTATGTCGAAGTTAGAAATGGAAATTAATGGGAAATGAATGTAGCTGCAGTATCGCGCGAGGTGGGGACTCATCGATTTTATCGCGTGACGGAGGTAGACAGGATTCTTTGAAAATCATTAAATATAAAAAGTGTTGGCTATCTAATGCAGAGCTGCCTATAAACCTGTCTTTTTGTAATAAAAATATTTATTTTACAATATCTGAAACTTCGACACCAGTAACATCAAAAGAAAAAACTTTATGAAAGAAAATATATTTAGTCGGTAAGTAATTTTCTCTTCACTTTACAGAATCGTCTTAGGATATTGTTATTGTTATTACTTATTATAATTGACCGTATAAATCTTGATTTTTATAAGTTGTCGCAGTAGAACTATAAAAAATTCTATACCGAACATAAGTGCATAGATCAAAACAAAAAAAAAATCCATTTGAGGTAGCAAAAAACCTGCGTTTTGCGAGTTAAAGGTTGTCTAAATGTGAAATACAAAGTAATGAAATCACTGCGACAGGAGATCAATTCTAGAGGCCGTGTCTATTTACAGATATTGTTCGTAAATTGAATCTTGCGCAAATCAAGCCTCCGCCAGCCGCCGCTGACATTATCAAAAAATTGATCGCCTTGCCTCCTACCTCCTCCAGCGATCCACAGCGGTCGGTGTGCGTTGCCGCGCCGCGCCCGCCTCCTCAGCGGTCTTCTACGGCCGCGTCACTTGTCGTAAACAAGTTTATTGTGCCGCTGAATTATGCAGCACTCGCTCGAGACGAGTCAAATGAAATCTACATAAACATTAGCCGCGTCAGCTAGAACGAGGAGACGCAATCAATTTAATCACTACTCATATTGAAGCTATAAATCTGTTTTTCTTTGTTGTACAAAAATATTCATAGATTCATGTTTATTGTTTACTAGAAAAAGCATGGATACAGCATAAAATTAATGTGTTTTTTAATGAACCCCGCGTTTCTATTTCACCATCTAGGTAAGACAAATTAATTAAGTGATATTTATGTTGGAGGAAAATTTTCTGAAAGGTTTATGGTGCGAACAAAATACATTATATACAATGCACTGCTAAATTTTATGGTTTCCGTGATCATGAGACTGTGCCCTACAGTAGGCTAATTCGGAAGGTTTTATATTCTAATGATATATAGGTATTAAAAGACTATTGAAAGCTGAAGCAGAATACTCTTTCAGATCAATAGGTATCTTTTTTTTGCAATTTTTTTAATGCTTTGGTATAATTATGTTGATAAAAATAATAAATAAAGTGATCCTGACTGAGATTCAAACCCGAGATCTGGGTTCTAGTTCCAGTCAGAAGTTCAGGACTACTAGATCAAATATTTAGTATTTTTATCTTTCAGCTATCATTTTCCTGTACAACAAACAACCTAGTAGATATATTATCTATCTCATGACACTATTGTTTTCTTACGGAAATAGTTACACCAGCGCAAGATCCGTATAGGCCTAAATGAATCTAGATAAGTTGGAAAAAAATTGGGTTATAATGCTAGATACTGAGTGCCCAAAGTAACCCCACATGCACTATTCTTATAACTTCAGACATAAATCTTTCCCTGCTGTGCATTGGCTATGGTAGGTGGCATACACAGATTTAAGCAGCTGCCTAATTTGGTTTGATATTCCTGAATCGATGCAATATAAAAAGAGCTGTTATAAAGCTTTTTAAAAGACTTCACTCTCCTCCTACGAATCCTGCTTACATATGATATATTTCAACAATGATTTAAGTTCAACCTCCTTTGTCCCCAGATGCAGACCTGAAGACCTTGAACGCGCCATGAACACCAGTCCGAAAAATACAAGAAATACTTTGTTAGGTAATATCCTTGTCATAAAACTACCAAGCTTTATAAAGCCATCCAATTCTACGACCAAATAACAGTGCTTACATTTAGTTCAAAGGCACTAAATTTACGCACTGCTAAAGTAGGCGCATAGCATAGCTAAACTATATCTTTTCTTTATGAATAACAACTCACATGTCAAAAATATGTAATTCAAATGACTTTAAAAATCAGGATTTTGGAAATCAGGATTTTGTGAGGAGCCAACCCGCACACATTGGCTTTCAGTGTCGCAAATGTTAGCGTGTTCTTAAAACAAAAGTTAAAGACAAAATTAGCCGTATTTTAGTTATTACATTAAAACGTGCAATTGAAATACTTTTTACATTCTCTTTGACGTCCTTCGTAATCCCTCTGCACCAAAATACTTGAGCGAGCGTTTCTCCTTCGTCCATTCTACAGATACGCCATGCCGAGCACATAAGCGTACTCTCTTGTATTTAAAACCCCATAAAATGATTTCTTTTCCTACTCTTTTAATATACATGCTGCCAGAATGTGAAATTTATTACCATTCGAAATACGCGGATCAAAAACTATAATTTCATTTAGAAAAAGAGTACCTAAGAGAATATTACTTTTCTCAAAATGCGTAAAATTAAAGTCAAATTAATCAACGAATATATTTTATTTATATATTTGTATGTATGTATATATTAATTTATTAGGAAGTATTGTATTTATTATATCTTAGTGTAGGTATTGTATTTAAGTATTTTATTATTTGAATATTGTTTTTGTTACGCACGCACTGATTTTGTTTCAATGTATCTCTCCAGTCACAGGTCTGCTGGAAGAAATTTCTCTTAGAAATAAGCTGTACCTTTACATATCTTTAAGTATCATTGTATATTTTGAACTGTGTGTACATAAATGATTAAATAAAATAAATAAATACTTTACACTTTTTATTTTTACGATTCGCATGTATATTCGTATGTATTTTATTTATATATTTTTATTCAATTTGATATATTTATTACATATTTGTTTTTAATTTTAATATTACTTAATATTTAATATTTACCTTCTATTATTCATGTCTCGATGGTTACAGTGTGTTGTTGTATGTCATTGTTATTTTGCTATAGTGTTTAGATGCGAAGCGGGAGTGTCCGCTGATGTGGCGAGGGCAGTATCACCAGCGCTGTTGCTGAACCAATGTCAGTAATAGCATTAAGCTGAGCCTGAGCCTTTTGTTTGTGTGAATGTATAATTTGTATAGCTTCATGTATTAATATCATGTATTCATTTGTATAGTATCCCTTTTTTAATTACCTACCTATTTATTGTTTTTTCTTTCGTGTTTTAAAATTTTAATTTTTCTATGTTTTATATAACTTGTGTCAAATTGTGCAACATACAAGCGAATAAAATGATTTTATTATTATTATTATGTGTCTGCTTTAGTCAAAAAGACTAAGAGTTGAAGATGGAACATTTATGCGAGCTTTTGGCTAAGACATGATGCTTATTACTGAGTTATATGGGGAGAAATTTTCGCACAAGTCGGCAAGTGTTCATTATTACTGCTTTTTGCAGCTGTATGAAAGAGAGTGGATGCATTTCTAATAGTTTAAGTATAGATGTTCTATGTCACGAAGTCCGTTTGGCTATGAATGTTGTCAACCGTGCACATGCACATTGTTTTTGTGTGCGTAACCTCGAGAGCGCTCAGTGTCGATCGGGACACGGTCCGGATCAGTAGTGTGTTTAGTTCGCGCCAAATTGTTTCAATGAGTAAGGTCAGCATGGCAACAAAACGAAGAAGAGTTGTCCATAGTGAGGCAATATTTATTTATACGTTTTCGATTAAAATTTTATGCAAAGATATATATATATAGCAATAGAAGTATTTATAAAATGAATATTTTTTTGTGTTATAAGATGTTTATATTTCTTAATTATTTTGATTACATTTTGTTTTATCTCAATATTTTGATCTCGATTTTGAATTTATAATCAATGTACAAGATGATTCTGATGACAGCAAAACGGAATCGGAAATCGAAAATTTATCTGATAGTGATTGAAAATACTGAATAGTACTACTTATTTCGTTTCCATTCTGTAACACCAATGCTTCATTAAATGCCTACATCTTCTTAAAATTTTTGTATTTATTGTAACTTAATCTAATTTATTTACAAAAAGTATATACTTTTAAAACCAAAATTTTATTTCGGTTATTAAATCTCGACTTGAAATATTATATTATTATGATTTCTTTGCTAACATTACCTACATTTACATACACAAGCGCGCTTGTCGGGATACGTCACTACTACAACCAAAGCCGAACGGACTTCGTGAAATAGAATATCTATAACTGATGGAGTGTTTTAGGAAATACGCCTGTAGATGAGAGTATGATCGGAATTGTTGAATAAATAAATAATAAATTAACTTTTTAACGAATGATAATTATTATAACCACCCTAGAAAATCAAAGAAAATATTGTTTTAGGAAGGGACCTACGTCTCATAGATAGATATTATCTCGTTATTCAATTCAACTTAACTAATGATTTCTGTTTATTTATACACCTTTAACAAAATGATGCAGCGCTGTATGCGGTGTTTTTTGCACAATAAATTTACGAGTCACTTATGAAATTTCCAATCAAAGATAAAATCATTAACAAGTATCAGAGCAGAGTTGGATAAGGAAATCCCCAACAGCGCCTAACCACTTTTGGTCGGATCATCCGCCGGCTAACGACTGCGAGAATTGTAAATAATAAAATCCCTAGAAAATCACACAAACTACATCACAAAGTAAGCGAAGTTTTTTTTTTTACTTGGGGACATCCTCATGGATACCTGTCGCCCGGGGGAGCGGCCAGGTTATGTCGGACTCTTACCGACTAAAACCCCAAGGTGTTTCGTCACGCACCTGTTGGCGGGAGCACAGGGACGCTTACGCATTCTTCCGCGAACCCGCCGGTGCCTTCCGCAGCGGAACCTCCCTCGCTCAGCGGCATGCTCGAAACACGTAGCACGCCGCTGCCAGCGAAGACCTTTGGAAGCGAGCGGCGGATACCCCCGTATCCACCGCCCAAGGCCTTCACTCGACCGGATCAGGTCAGGTTGGCATACGCCCTCCTCTTCGACCGGTCCTCCTCCGGCAGATCGGAGCCGAGAGTGGGTCGTCCTCTCGAGTCCTCTCCGCGGCATCTTTCTGCGACATGACGACCTCGCAAATAGAGGCGACCGCCTCCCACGACCTCTTGTCACCGACCATGGCCTTAACCACGGCCGGCAAGGAGAGGTCGTGTCCCACCACTGAAAGTAAGCGAAGCTTGTGTTATGAGATACCATGTAGAGAACTAGAAGGGAACCTACAATATACCTAAATACATGATATAGATAAACGCCCAGACCCGGAACATTTTTTTTTTCATGTTTCTGGCGGAATAGAACACTGCACCACGGAGACCGAATCGTGTAAAAGTGGATTGTAATATTTAATCTGAATACTCAATCTTAGGTATAAAACACTACAGTGTGTGCGCGTTCCTTTGACTACCAAGATCCTAATATTGTTCACAGATATTTTGGTTTGATAGAAACAACTATAATTCTACTACCATCATCGATACGCAAAAGCTTTTTTTATAAATATCGCCGAGAGATATTGTAACCGATAGTTTATAATTGTACGTAGGTTATGTAAGACAAACAGTTTATATAAAATTAAAATATAATATTGTCTTAAGTTTTCGCGATTCATGCTATTAAATAAAACACTTTTTAACCGGATTTATCGCGTATATTTACATTTAATACAGTCGCTTGTGACCACGGGGTCTGCAAAGACACCGAAACGTCGAGTTAAAAATTTAAAATGTAAATATACGCGATAAATCCGGTTAAAAAGTGTTTTATTTAAAATATAATTTAACGAATATTTTGTGACTTATACCTTTCATCAGGCGAATATATGGTGAAATGATAAATAAAAAATATGCAATAATAGATGAGTAACTCAAAATGATACATTTTCGGTTTCATGATATGTAGCCCTAAAACAGATTTTAATATAATTGTGAAATAGAGACTACAAAGCAGTATTCAATGTTACACCAAAACCCGCACCAGCCTAGAAAATATTGTTTCACGCATTGTCCCACCTGGGACTCGAAACTAGAACCTCTCGTGTCGGAGGCAAACACTCTACTAAGTCGCATGGCATACGAGGTTTGAAAACACTCACACAAAGCACGATATAAACGATTCTTAGCGCCAATTTGGAACAATACACTGATACTTTATAGTCTGATACTCCTCTTTACCAGGAATAGGTACAACAAGAAACCGCGTTAAAACACAGTCGATTAATGGCAAGGGACGACGTGCTTTAAGACACTGGTTCAGGCAAGATTGCCTGCAGTTGTTAAAGAGATTAAAACATTAAGGACCGTACCTAAAACTAAACCTGTGCTCTTAAGAAAAGAATCTCACTTAAAACTACGTAACAGTTTTTATTGAACATTTTTACGACATAGTATTGTGTGTAAAACACATTAAAGTTCAATTGTCTTTGGCAGGTCTGATGTATCGATAGTCAAACTGGATAGATTTTTTTATATTTAATAAAACTAGTTATGTCTGAAAGTATGAACAAATTGAACTTTAGCTACCAGCTAAGGTTTAACAACTTGAATGTCGATATCAAAACTATAAGAGTATTCGCAACGAGACATTATTTTACTTTTCGCTTGGTTTGCATAAGGGCCTCTACCTCATGTATCTCCAATCATAGTCCATATAGAGTTGTCGATCCTGAACGATTATAATGTCATTCTTCGGGAAGAGACAACCTACCGCCCGTGAAATTGGTGAACATCATTGCTGTCACAAAATACAATCTAACTTATACGTAATTTTTTTGTGCTTCTTGGCAAATATATAGACAACAGTTTCGTACGACGGCGAGCTAAGCTAGGTCGTAAATCGGCTGCAGAAATCCTATTCATCAGTAAAGGACGTGTTGTTTATCGCACAATGTCGCGGAATCGACGGCAATTGTCGACGCATGTCGGGAATCAAACCCATCTGCAGTAACCGTAAACCGGGGATTTCGCAAAGATCCCGCAATTCGGTACATGTCGTGATTGAGGCGAAACCAATAGACAATAGATTGTTAAACGCGTCCATCTTACTAAAGTGTTACTATTTTTTGTTGTACCATCCGTAAGACAAATAACAATATGTTGCTATGTAACAGTTTTGCTTGGTGGTAGGATCCCTTCTGGGTCCGCCTGGCTAGCGACCACCCTTTATATAAAGTCTGCCGCCAAATGTTACCGCTCCGGCGGTAATGTGTTCCGGCAATATTGTATAAAGAGCCAGTTCCTTCCTAAACCCGTGTGCTTTCATCTTCGACCTCATCGTCACTTACCATCAGGTGAGATTGAGGTCAAACGCGGGTTTAGTCACTTATAAAAAAAAAAAAAAAAAGCCCGTTCACACATGATCCGTTTTACTTGATACGTTTTGCTGGATATCTTTTTTGTATCGTAAATACGGAGGTATAGTGAATACTGTGCCATATGTGAAGTCGCTCATACAACTCCATGCGCCATCGATGAAAAAAAAACGTGTCCGGTAAAACGTATCCAGTAAAACGGACAATGTGTTAACGCGCTGTAAGGATATCTTTATAGGTCGATGTTTTCCGCTATTTTTACATCAAGACTTATTATTTTAACTCGGCATTTAGTTACCCAGAAGTCTTCATTTCTATCAACCAAACATAAAGTTATTTTGAGATTAACGCAGTTCTAACAGTAATGTCATTTAATACTTAGTACAAACTATTAAATCTTGGTATCTTTATCTATGTTTTCGTACCTCTATAAAATAAGTTATATATTTAAGAGATTCCTAGTCTCCTCTTTCTTTCGCATCAAAGGCTTGCTAAGAAGAAGACATAAATGTCATAAGCTCGTCGTCACGAACTTCTTGGTGAGTTTAAGTGCCCACCTTTATTATTATTTTATTGATGGCTTAATTAAACGCGATAAAAGCCCGTTCAAAAACTCTTTTATTTAATAAAACGACTCTAGAAAGGAAAGACAAACGATGTTTACAAATCACATTTTAGGGGTAGGCATGGAAGAGCCAGTTTTAGTTTTTTTTTTATATTATACGGATATGACGTTTGTCTTCCATGCCACCTGATGGAAAGTGCGCAGGAAGATAATGGTGGTACACGTCTATCCACGAGAAACCTAGTCACTCGACACTTAAAAGTACCAAACTGTAGTGGTCAGGAAAAACAGACGCAGGCAGATTGTTCCACACCTTGGCAATCCGTACCAAAAAGGAATACGTACCATCGAAGCGTTTTGTTCGACTTTTTGGTAAATCCACTTCCAGGGATGAAAGGTCTGTCTACGTCTGGTAGTCCGGTGGTAAAAATGTGTGGGTTCAATTTGGTCAAAAAGAGTCGATTTTGCCAATTTTGGCAGCTAATTCTATTCAATTTGCAAATAAAACAATACTATCTATGGGAATGATATTATTTGATAGTAATGAAATATTTACAAATGCAGATATATTAGTGCTACAATATATTACGGTACTTTGCGATTTAGAAAAACATTTATTCAATTCAATTCAATCGTTCATTGCATTTAGTTTGTGTCATTCTTTCTCTTAAAGAGCCACTACGTATTATAATATCAAAAAATAAGTACTTAATAAATTACGATTAAATAGTTTCAAAAAGTGTCATTACATCAGCACACAACTAACGTCAGTAACTAGTTATACATCAGATCAAAAACACAATAATAACTAATAAGGATTGTGAGTGCTCACATAGGCTCTTTGGTTGGCTCTTGGTTTCTGAGGGGTATTGGGGGATAAGTATTAAACGTGACTCTTTGAGATACTACGTTCATTTATATGTACTGAAAAAATTGGGCTTCTAACTGTTTTAGGAACATGAGTGTAGCAAAATATGGCTTCTAACCAATAACTGGCAGATTATTGCAGAGTCATTACTTAGTTGACGCGCGGCTGTTCACGAGCCGGTGATTGAAGCAATTTGGGAAACCCGTGAGAACCCGTGGACAGGCAGCAATGGCTGCGAGTACACATTACTCATCAAACAGAGTTAAACACCGTTACACGCGTGACGTCTAACGATGATTGAACTGATGAAACATTGATGATCATTGCTTCTTGAGTAGAACCTTAATTTTAAATAAAAATTGTCTAACTGATGACACCGGCGTTTTCCCGATTCATTATATTAAATAACATAAGCTTCAACCGTTTATTGCGCACATATAAGGCTAAAAACGACTTTGAGTGAAATTGTAAATAATTAAACGCGTACGTCTCGTGTTTAATACGATATCGATTAGCTTGTCTATATTACGTACTAAAACTTTTGAAAAGGCACTTTTAATGATACAGTATTATGTTTTTTATTTTGTTTACAATAAACAAGTTAATAAATAAAATGCTTTACATAATTGCTGCATCAATAGGCAATGTGAAATAACGGGTAAAATAATTATACCGCATGGTAAAAGTTGGTATAAAAAGGCAAAATTTCACATAGAGTCTAGTACACATCTCATAACAAAAGAATTGTCGAATAGTTTGGGTCAACTCCTTGTAACACTTATTATATACCGTATAGAGCTATACACTTCTCTGAGGTAAATCCGAGGTCTTTATCTAACTATTGGGTACATTTCAACGAGAATTTTGTATTTATATGTAGAAGTAATCTCAATTCTGACTTCGCGCTAAGTCACCGAGCCCAGTTAAATTTAAATAGACAGAAAAAGTTATTTTGAGTTATTTTTTAATTATCACGTTCATTTAAATGAATAAAGATAACAGTATTTACCATGTTTTTGTTTATTTTGACCTCTCCATGTTAGGGCTCTGTTTCTAGTGCTATCTCACGATTATACTGGTATGTAATCGGTAGTATCGTTACTGAATGTAATTCATATTATAAGTATTTTACTAAATTATTTTCTGTATGTGGTTTCCAGGTCACCAGCAGCGTCCACTAGCCGGCGGCGGCGGCTGACTCCAGGCAGCAGCGCGAGCCAGCTTCGCAGACCGTCTAGTAATTAATTAGTTAAGTAGTTTATTGACTAAACTGCATGTTCATCGCTAGAGAAAACTTCGAATAAACCTTTGTTTGTGCTTAGAGTTTTGTTTTATTTTGAGTTTAGGTCGGTGGATCGTATCCAAGAAATGACTACCTATGTAAAAGATACTATGATGGACATTAATAATTTGTTATTATGCAGTTTTTGCAGAAGGAAAAAATCAACGATATAATTTCTAAATTGGGATATCTCTCGTAATTATACTAGGATACCTAAAAATACATCGGGATTGTACCAGGTTTACACCAAAATTTTGAACAAGACATAAAGCTTACTACTATATTAATTTATAATTTTTTTGGTGAGCTAATCTTTGAATCCCGAGCATAAAAGGTTTTTGATACTAATAGTAGGTACTTAAAGCCGTAAATGCGAAATGAAACCAGACTCAACTTATGTTAAAGTAATTTTTCCAATACACTCATAATTCAAATGCTGTGTGAATATGTCAGAGTCCGTAGTATACATAAAAGGGTTTTCTCAGACTAGTGTTTGCACAAAACTTTAAACTGTTCGAAGAACGCGGCCATCACTAGTCACTTTGACACTTCGCCATATCGGCATCATTACCTTCGACGATGTTTGAGCAACGGCTATCGGACGTTCACCTACTTACTTATTCATCGTTTTAAACTCCGTTCACTCATTGTAATTAATATTTGCTAATTAAATAGCCTTCAAGATTATTTAATTCGATGTAATTGCGATTAAGTCAATTATTTCGATTATTATCAATTATTTTGCTCATTTGTGGAAACTCGATCGGAAGGTCAAGCAATTTGGTTAACACTGACGTTTGTCCTTACATTCAGCTAATAATTTTAAATGAGGATGGACAAAAGTGTTTCGAAGGTATTTGAAGTGACGGCAAAAGAAAAAATTACAAGTTCCGATGTATGGTCTCCATAATACAAACTTGTATAAAGCGTACTTTGGGCCCATTTAGTAACTGTCAGTTTGGGTATTATAAAAAGCATATAGCTTGGTGTGTATCGATTAACCAGTGAACGTTGAAATGGCCTCTACCACTGATTCTGTTACTTGAGGACTGCGTCTGTGCCTTTACACCACTCTAGCAAACCATCACAGGACTTGACAAATGCTTAAAGTCGTTCACTTGGTCAACGATTGGAGGTAGTTACCAAAAAAGTAGCGATTATCAAATTTTATTTACTTAGATTAGAGTTGAGATTTTCTCGAAGTTATGTAGTTAATGCGTCATAATGAATACACATCAATATTCGAATACAAGTAAATACCAATAAATAATGGTTAACTTCATTTTTTCCTTACAAGATAATCTGGCTCCAAGCTCAATAACGGGTAATGAAATATCGTTTAATACTTGTTTTCTTTATGACACAAGGGCCTTTTGTCAGACCTGGTATAGAATAAACCAAGGTAACCCAGACCTCCTAAATGTGGGCATCTAAGTATACCTACAGATAAAGATCTTTCTGACATAGAGCTGCAAATGTACCTGCTTCCTCTCTCGTATCAGACTATGCCACTGCGGTTGAAGGCCGGTAAACATGGAGTATGTGAGTGTGCTGACTATCGTTCCGCACTCGACCGCGCCCGCGTCTTCGCCTGCGTCAGTCGCGCACTTTCCCCGTATCAGAACTATCACTAAGCAAACAGACAAATCAACATGCCGCAACTAGCACGTAACTTTGGTTATTACATTATTAAATGAATAAATATTTCTGACATAAATTTCTTAAAGTACTTGTTTTATGGATAGTAGACAACGGATAATAAACATTTATTTTTTTATTATAAAATAAACCTCAATAAACAAATAAGCATCCATGACCTACATGGACATGGCTGAATGACTAGTTGCTTTGCCTAATTAAAAATATATGGACGTTAAATTTGGCTGTATAAGTTTGTGTACCTTTGCATTTGGAACGACTACCAAGAAAAAACTAAAAACCCTTGTAAAAAGGGTGGCTGTATGCGACGGTTTCTTCTGCCTTTTGAAAAAGCCAAATAAGAAAAGAAAATTCTTTCAGAGTTTTTATTTCAATAGTATTCAAATAAATAAAATATGTCCACCTCGAATGACGATTTAACACCAGAAGATATTAGAAATGAAGTAAATAGTATCGTCGATAATATTTTGCCGTGTAAATCGAAGCATTTGTACATGAAATGTTACGAAGATTCTTTGCTTGGAAAAAAAAAAAGCCGTGAAAATTATTTCGGAGTCATTGCTTTTAGTATATTTTCAACAGTTGTCTCCTACAAAGAAACCTAGCAGCCTATGGACTGTTTATTCAATGTTGAAAACAACAGTAAACAATGAATATACCAATTAGAAATATCACTTTATCTTTACATAACTGGTCAATTGTTTCTGATATTACCTTTAATTTCTAAATTATTAAATACCTAAGTACTTGATTTAATTCCTGCGTTTCATTACCTAATTATCTTACAAGGTGGTGTATAAAGTAGAGTAAGCTCCTTGGGGATAACAGTGTCTTAGTCTTGATTCAGGATTCTTACCATAATTCCCTCACTTCGTTCGGGAATTAACATCTTAATTCTACAGGATCCTTCATTTCGCTCAGAATTCAATATGATGCCCGTGACATAATACACTGCTTTATCCCCTTGATGCATAATCTACTATTATATTACCCCTACACCAGCCGGTCGTATTATTTACAGTATTATTACAGAAAACATTTGCAATACCGCGTACTCCTCAAGATACTGGTTAAATAGTAGGTTACTGATTAAATATGTGATTATATTATGTTTTAATTGCAGCTAAAGCAGGAAAGGCGAGAGGATTTCATCGATAAAGTTATTAGTTATTATATTAAGTAGCACAATTATGAAAACTTACACAAGAGCCATTGTTAAGTGCTTTAATGCAATATTTTTAAGCATTGCATTGCGGGTGGAGAGAAGAACTCGCTCAGGGTTATTTAACCAAAACAGCTACTTTATTTTGGTCTCTGTGAATCGAAATCAATACAAAACTATGTTGTCCAACATTAACATAAGCTGCAATGTAAGAGACTGACAATATTTTTCTAAAATGAATAATCGAGACAGTTATTGTCGTGATCCTTTAAGAAGTTATAGTAATTTTCATTTAATATTTGATTGGCCAGCTATCAGCAGCTTAACAGAGCCTTTCTGAAAAGCATCCTTAATTGTCTTCTGCAATCAAAACAATTTCCTATTTAATTTTCTCTCGTAATTACTATTCGTTAAGTTAATAAAGAAAATTACAGGCTTTACTGGCGACGAGTTGTGATTGGTCGGCCGGTGTGACGTCACAATAGCGCGTTACGTCCTATGCCAGCCCGATAACTTAAGAATTCAATAAGTTATGGGAGTTAGTATAATTTGCGATCAGATTAAGTAGAACGTACCTGTTGTGGCGAAGGCGTCACCCGCCGCTAAATGACACGACCGCCGCGATATTTAGCAACTAGTGCAAGTTGGCTGTTAACCGCGAGTTTTTAATGTGAACTGAAACCTACCTTTACCTTGTGACCCTAACATTTCGTAGATTTCCAAAGTGAAAGTGTATAGTAGAGTAAGACGTGCTTGAAAAAACTGCGGCCATGGATTTAAGTCTGGTGAGTCTAGATATAGGATCTTATCTCACGTGGGTTTACCGGACCAAAAAGGCATTAATGTTTATTTATATTCCTTCATCAAAATTTTTATCAATTACTCATATTTAATTATAATCCTAATCATCCCTGTTGAACTGGAGAAATAGAATCTGCTTTGATAACACGATTATTTAATCCTGATATGAGTCAATATTATGTCGTCAGCATAATACCTATAGGAAACATCTCTCATTCATTTAAATTAGTTTTAAAAAGAGTAAGACCAGTGCTATCAGGAATATGATAGTAATTCACTAAAACAGATTTTTGTAGGTATCGATAACACAATACTTAGGTAAAATATGTATTGAGTTCTGAGTTCTTTCATGTTCATCAAAAAATAACAACAATGAATAGGGAATAACGAAAATTATATACTTATTAATATTAATTTAGAGAAATCAAAATATAAATAGACTTTTTACTTTAATTTATAATTGTTTTTCTTTATTTTTTTACGGTTATGGCAAGAAAAGAACTCCGTACTAAACTTATATTAAGAAAATGTCACTTTGAACAAGAATAGCGGGACTCATTAGGGAATCTATATTCGAGAATACTGGACGCTACACTCTAAATTCTTTGCCTAAAGACATCAGGGTTCATCGACTTTAATCCTGAACGAACGTCCTGCACAGATGATCTGAGATATAATACTTTTTGCATGGTTTGCATTGCTTTGCTAGTAAACGCTCAAAGTTGAAATATTATATCATGGAAGCCCTGGAAAAATGAAAATGTATAAGCTATTGAAATATTTTAAATGCTTACTTTCAGTTCCAGACGTCCTTTATACTGGAAAAAAACCGTAGTCGTTTTTGACTGAATTTAGCATATAGCATAAAACAAAAACATGGTTTCAGTCTAGCCAGTTAGATACTTCTTTAAATTATATGTTTGCGAAATTAATATAAATAGGAGTATGACTATAATATCCATGAAAACTGCTGAGTTACCATAAAATTTTCAACTTATATAAAAAAATTGTTATCTGCATATTTTTGTTTAGTAATCTATTGAAATGAACCGGAGATTTGAAAAAAATGTTTTGCATTGGATAGCACATCTCCTGAAGTTATTTTATCAAGAAGATCTTACGTGATCAATAGTTAAGTCGTTTCAATATGAAGTTGCTGGTGTAATACTTTTATAAATAACGATCGATTTTCAAAAGCAAATATTGTTTAGATTCCCATAAGGAATAAGCAGAATAAGAGCCCATTATTCTAAATCACTCAAACGAATTATCATTTTTGTTTAACCTAATTATGTTTTGTGGATTTCGGACAAACTGGTCATTATTTAGGTATTTGCATAAACTTAACAGTACATATTGTTCATCTGATGGCTTGACTTGGTCATGATTGAGCTCGAAGCAGCGTGGGAGACCTCTAGTGATATCATCCGTCACTATATCATGTAAGTAGGTGGTAGGATCCCTTCTGGGTCCGCCTGGCTAGCGACCACCCTTTATATAAAGTCTGCCGCCAAATGTTACCGCTCCGGCGGTAATGTGTTCCGGCAATATTGTATAAAGAGCCAGTTCCTTCCTAAACCCGTGTGCTTTCATCTTCGACCTCATCGTCACTTACCATCAGGTGAGATTGAGGTCAAACGCGGGTTTAGTCACTTATAAAAAAAAAAAAAAAAAAAGATATTAATACCCGCATTTTATTGCTAATCAGCATCTATCTAATACATTTAATGTTTAATCGGTCTAACGTGGGTATAACAATGGACCTTTTTGCTTTTTTTTGTCGAATATAGGTGACCTTTTTTTTTCGAACTATTTCTGCATGGCCATATATTGTATGTAATCCTTTTTTAAATAAATAGCGATAAAAAATCATTGATCAACATGTTTTATATTTGTCAAAAAATAAAAACAATAAGTGTCATATAGAAGCATGATGGAATCAGTATAAATTATCATGTCACTAGCTGTTTCGCTGGGTTTTACCCGTGCCATTTCAAATCCCTCGGGAATATCGACATAAAAAGTAGCCTATTTGTTATTCCAGACTGTAAACTATCACTATGCCAAATTTCACCCAAATCCATTGAGCCGTTTTGCCGTGATAAAGGAACAAACATCCAGATATGTATACAGCCATCCATCGAAACTTTCATATTTATAATATACAAAATTTTAGTTTGCTTTTATTCGATAGATGTCATTATACGTCGATTAAATCGCGCAAGAAGAGTTATAGTTACTTAGCTATATTTACTTTATAGACTACTTTTATTCGTCCTCGTTGTCACAATTAAAATATTAGTAGAATAAGGCAACGCAGGTTTCCAAAATACCCGAGGATTCAATGTTTGAGGTTACATTGCGCTACATAGTATTGTTAGTTAAAGTTAAATTAAATTAGTACTGATGAAAAATGTACATACAACCGTGCGTAGAATGATATATGTAAAATTCTTAAGAACAACAAGCAATCTGATACTGATAACTGATATAATTGTGATTTAGAAGTTATAATGCCTAAGAAAAGCACTTTAATTTCCATCAATAACAACATACTTAATCAAAATCTAGACATTAAATTGAAATAAAAAATAGTAATGGTTAAGATACCTAATATTTTAATTCAACATCAATTCAAAACTTTAATCAAAATTTGTAAGAATTTGACTGTGCATACAAAAACGAAATAACGAAGTACGTTCTTAAAGTTTGTCTTCCATGATACATATTCTAAGTCTACTTTTAAAGCTGTTTCTGTAGCATAACCAAGGTACGTTTTCCAATATTCTAAGGTCTTTCAAGATATTCCCCTCGGAATTTCTCACTAAAACATAGCCTGTTCGAATCCTAGTTAATGTAGGTAATGTAATTTATTAATTAAGTCTTGTTAACAAGTTTTATTTAATACAAAGATACAAATGTTTTCTTTGAATGATATAAGTAGTGTGCCAAAGAATGCATGCTTCCATGACGCAATGGGCTCAATTCCCCAGCTTAGAAAAATACTTTGCTAGCTTTGCATTATTTACTAAGTTCACTAGTTCTAACGTTATTTGAGTGTATTTTTCTGGGTGATTTATTAGTTTATAATTATCTTACTATGTTCTTTATTCAAAGTTACTAGAGAGTAGAAATAAAATATCTGCTCAAATCTAAGAAACAATGAGTTGATAAACACAAACATGCTCGGCTAGCCTTCCTCCCTTAAAGATAACTTAAAAAGCAACTACTTTTTCGTAGCTTCTGGGTAGCTAGTTAAAATATTAATGTAAACAGCTGCTTAGTGCGTTCTCGGAAAACAGGTGTGTGCGTGACCTAGTTCCGCGGCCGGCGCGCACCTGACGCCTGCGCCCGCGCCGCCCGCTCAGATAACGCTGGATTCGCGGGATCGTCGCGCGAGCAGAGCGGACTGTTTGCACTAGATTACCTATCTCTACGTGACCCGTTAAAGTCAGTTGAAGAATATGTTAAAGTTATTTATTGCACTGGTTTGAAGAATTATTTAAAGCTTATTTAGTCATATAGCATATGGATGTTTCATATAATTAAGGTAACGGTTACTACAATTGCAAAATTGAATACCGAGTAATTATTTTTGTGTTTAATTGTGGTAAAAACTAGGCTGCTGTGATTAAAGTTTTGGGTTCGATTCGCAAATAGATCCAACCGAATTGATCTGACTGTTTACCAGCATACTTTATTGTTCCATAAGACCTATAATCCTCAAAATGAGTACAAATGAAATGTTTTTTTTTATTCATCATAAGACCATCGAATGACCGTTTAATGACGTCACAATTTTGTACTTCGACTTTAACAAGGTGTAGATAGTTATTGAATACGATATTACAGTAGACCAAGCGACAAAAAAGCCGGCGAAAAAAAACTCTTGGCACTCTTTTTCAGTCAGGATTATACGAATTAATACAAATAGTACATACAGTACAAATTGATCATGACATGAAAAAAAACAAACACAAGACAGCTAATCGTGAGAGCCAATGTCATGCCACAACCAAAATTACTTACATATTAGGTGCATTGAGCTACGGATGCACAACACGAACATGTCAAACTGGGACAAGAGTATTTAAACAAGAATGGAATAAAATAGTCACAGTATCATTAGCAAAACGCCCTGGCACCGCCAGCAGCACCCGTTCACGACTATAACGAAAGCACCAGCCATCACCCTCCTCAACCATATTTTAGGGAAGAGGGTGACCCGATACCCGACGCTACCACTAGCCATGCCGCCTGAGGGAGCATGACGTTCTTGCTGTTGTCTTTACAAGAAAATAAGTGAGTGGAACAGTCACCAGTATGCCATATGTCATACTGCACAGCCATGCCGTAAACAAAATTAATAAGTAAATAGAAACTTTTTGAAATATAGTAGTGTGCTTAATCCCATGGCGTTTTATCGTCTAAATAATCTTTAGTTTTATAATAAGCTTTACGAGATAGAGTGTCTTTAATGATTGATTTAAATTTATTGAATGGCAGGGATTGAATTGACTCCGAAATTTTGTGATATATACGTATTGACATTCCAATAAATGATTTGCTGCTTTTAGCCAGCCTGAATTTGGGAAACGCTAACTTATGGTCTTTCCGAGTCTTTACAAAGTAATTTTTATCATGAATACTAGTTAGTTTTAAACTTATCACTATTCTTATAAATATACATAATGTTTTCATAAATATATTGTGATGCAAGGGTCAAGATACAAATCTCTTTAAACTTTTCTCGAAGAGATTATCTATTTCCACGTTTATATGCCGTTTTAATGCCGTAGGACATTGTACTATGAAAATAACTAAAATATACCAGCTTCGCGGTATTAACATCAGTCAATGAGCGAATTTTCTTTACCGCGAACGCTGCAGATCTCAGTCTACTCGCAGTTTTTTAGTAAATTCATAGTAACATAAAAAAATACTCCTATAGTACGTACCCAATGCCTAACTTTGTAGGAGTGAATATCGTGTAGGTAGCAAAACACCTGACAAATATTTACAATCGCTGTTTCGCGAGTTTCTCACAGAGATAAGATATCAGTCGAGCTCTACCCTACTATCTGTTCCTCGTATGTAAATACCAAAGTGTTTAGGGCACATACCTGCCCTTTTTTAAATGCTTAAAATTAATAATTGAATAGTGTACAAGTGGCACGCGCCACTTAGTGGTTATCATGTAGAGCAATTACCGCGCCGCAGTGTATCAGGTGACAGGTCGCCATTTATCATAAATGCCGCGCCTCAGCTGCTCCACTCATGCAAATTCCTGATCGTATCGCCTGCAATTACGAAATACTAATTACAGACACTTTGCCCGGGTGCTATCTGCGCCCCAATGGATCTGATAACACTAATTTAAATAATTCGCAATTAGGGATCATTGCGCGATGTTAAAGTAGAAATTGTCGAAGGGATCATTCGAACAAGGGTTTTTTCGTCAGCTAGCCTTAAAGTCGTGCTCGACTGCTGCTTTTGTGGAATTTGGCGACGCAATATCTCAGTACTCTCACAAGCTGTACGTACGTCTCGCAAGCAGAGAAGGTGCGCGGGCGCCGGGGGCGGGGCGCGGCGGGCGGCGCCGCCTCCGCTCGCCGATTGGACGGAGAGTTTCCATTAATTTTCATGCACGCCTAATTGCTTGGAAATCAATTCACTAAACACTCACTTAACCTTCAATTGGGAAAATCGATTGCTCGACCGATTGATCGCCGCATAGTGGCTCCATAATGCGCATTTGTTATTTAGATCGAGCTGCTTGCTGAATTCATCAATCAATTAAAAAACTCAATCGAAGTTACTTCAATATATCTTCGTGTTTGTTGTCTGTATTAATTATTGACTGTATCGTAACTATATGAAGTAATCAGGGCGCTTGTGAAAGCTTTTATTTATGAAGAAGAAACCAGGCCGAGGATTAGTGAGGTGTTCGATTCTAGGCTCCTTGATTATCCGTTATTGCAAATCTAAGTGCCTCGTTGAGTGAGCTTTCTGAAAATAATATAATGACTGCCAGTTGTAGCTCTACGTATGTAATGTAACACATTTAATCATTTAAATCCGACTTTTATGGAAGAAAAGTCGTCTCACTTATCGACAATCTAAAATTCCGAGCCGCTTAATAGCGCAGCTCGCACACGGTGGTGGCTGACGAATATAAACAAAAACTTGTAAACACACATGGCTGTGCACCGATTTGTCCGGGAAACAAACTCATTTTATACACCAACAAGTATGATAATCGATAAATCAATATTAATCAAAATACTTGCGAGTTGCGGTGAGTTTTTGCGGCGGTTCGGAGCGGCCCATCCGCGGATAATGCTCTGCCTTGGGGGGACATAATGAAGTAAACTTGCTGGTAATCAACACCTCGGGATCCGAGGCCAGTTTCCCGCGCCGCGCCGCTGACGAGTCAATACGCGGCTTTTACGTCTTCATGTGCCCCTGGTGCTCGGGCTGCCAGCGATTTCTTATGGCGTCCAGTTTTTGTAAACAAGCAGTTTTTATGGACATGATAGCTTCTTTCGTGGCGACGCTTGTAAGTTATTGGGAGCTGTGGCCAAGGTTATAACTAAGGCGAGGAACACAACATTATCTTGATTAAAACCTTAAGTGTATACAAACAACATTTAATCTATTGTACCTACCTATAAATGATGCTAGTATAGAATAGCGTCATCTAGCATCATATTTTTGTACATCTATAAGTAATGTGCGAAAGGATTTTGTTAAAGATAATCTATTACAATAATAAAGATATAAGGAAACCTGAATTCGTCAGGTCATTGGCACAGATTAAATCGTAATTCCGTTGAGCTAAAAAGCAGAGCGAGGACCTTACATATACTCACGTTGCCTTTCTAAAATATTAAAGAAATCTTCCTAATATTATAAATGTGGATGTTTGGATCTATGGATTTTGTTCCTCAATCAAGGCTAAACGGCTAAACGGATTTCAATGAAATTTAACATAATTATAGAGTACTACCTGGAATAGCACATAGGCTACTTTTTATCCCAAATTCCCGCGGGAATCGAAATACCGCGGGTAAAACCGCGCGCAACAGCTAGTCAATAATAAACCCCAAAGCCAATCAAGCCAGCGTAGCAAGAAGAAATAATGAAGCACTTAGTTAAAGTAAACCCACGCACAAACAACCAACCACACAAGATTGTATGTTATTAGTTTTTATTGAAGCAGCGTTTTTGTGAGTCGTCGTTGGCTATGCAAGTCCATCGCTTTTTACTCCATTTGACATTATTTATAGTGATGTTACGTTTCATTTTTACCTTCAGCGTAGTGTCGTAAAGAAGTTGCAGTAAAAACTGTGCAGAATTTCTTGCGGCGGCGGCGAGCCTGGCCGGGCGAGCTCGTACTTGCTAGGACCTCTTTTGGAAATGTGTTTAATAAAATACAATTTGTAATTTAATTAAAAGGATGTCGTAACGTGGTTGTTGGGCTACACGCCTTGAATGATTCATCAAAGAAAATACTATCAAGGCTTTTACGTCATGTTTATATCAGTTGAAATCATTTAAATTGGTTTGTTTAGATTTTCTTTATCTAGTGATTGTGGCAACTTAATTACTAATTTAAATAATTTACCAATATTTTTTTTGACTAAATTAAAGACTTCATTCATAGCGTTGAATCACTAATTAATCTCTACATTAATTAATCTGGAATTTTCGGTGTCTTTACAGCCAATTTTGTTAATAAATTTTGATCCTAATTTATTTTTTATCTATACTTAGAGAGCATTGAAGAGCCTAGCAAAGCTTTTTCATTCTCGAGTTCGAGACATTTTCAGCATGCATGCTGCATGCAATAAAAGAAAATTTTCAACTGTGTTAAATAAGTTTGAATTAGATTTTCTACAAATTTAATGGCCGGTGATGGCATATTACTATCCAACTAACTGGCGGATCCAGTGCGAACCACGTCTATTGAATCCTATGATAAACTAATATCTCTATTGACCAATTATAACTATGCAAACGTAAGATAAAATCATGAAGATGCTGATGGCACTATGGATAAGGTATTTTAAAATATTACATACAAGGACGGATACAACTTTCCACGAGCACAACACTATGGGGTTGATCTGTCTGCCTCAGACGCTAGTGGTTGCGGTTTCAATTCCCGCACGGAAGAAGATAAAAAAAAAAAATCTGTGTCTTGGTGTTCTCTATATATGTATTTATATTCTATTTCCCCTTGTTCTCTACATGGTATCCCATAACACAAGCTATGCTAACTTTGGGGCGATTGTTGGTTGTTGTGATTTTCTGTTGATGTGATTGTCTGGGGTTTTTTTTTATATTTATTCATGTTCCCACATGATTTAAATATTGCCATCCTGTGGCCGACGGAAGTCGCGAGCCATGCAGCAGCAGCGATGCGAAACCTCTATAGGCTTCAGGTTCAGTTATAATACAGTCAACTGCGGATTTAGTGTTATGACTCTGCTATAAGAGTCAGGTGTCTACTTTTGCCCAGAACCTATTTTCATAGCTACGATAAGTTCTAGTTGCAATGTTTCCAGCCATTCATATAGGAACGTTCATGAAGGTGAGCTAACGCCCTTTTTTAGCCCTCGCCCTCTGCTAGTAGGTAGGTACTTATAGGTTATCTAACTGAAGGTACGCAAGGAATTTGTTCTTATTTTTTTGTTAGGTTATTACAAATTATACTCAGAGCTTAAACTAAAAGTAAAATAAAAGCAAACCGAAGATACTTTGTAATTGTGTACCTGGGACTGTGTACTGATCTAAACTTTTTATAAAAGTCTAGGTATTCTAGGTAGTAACAATTTTAACTCCCAACCACAGTGATCAGATAATTTTGCGCAGGGCTGATGGCTCCTTAATTCAAGTAGCTTACTATTTTTATAAAGAGAAGACGACTTTATGGGCATACCTTTGACGAGCGGCTGGTGTAGCGGTAACATACATTGCCTTCTATGCCAGAGGTCCTGGGTTCGAATCCCGGCGGCGGCGGATATTTGTGTGATGAACAACAGATATTAATATTAGTCATGGATGTTTATATGTTTATTTAAGTTTATTCCAATAAAAAATATGTATTTATTCAAAATGTATGTTTATATATTTCTTAAGTATATCAGTTATCTAGTATCCATACCACAAGTTCTTTAAGGACGCGTTTCCGCAAATCTTCAAAATAGGGTAATTTCTGGTACATATTGTGATAAAATGGCGCAAAGTTTAGTATAATTACAAGTACTAATAGATAGATAAGACTTTCATCTCCATTTATTATATAAAAATAATATAAATAAATTTGTTTTTGTGGCTTAAAAACTAATTTTGCGATGCCTCGTCGCACGAAAATGACGATTTTAAGCCAATTTACGGTACCACTTTTGGTATGAAAACACAAGTATTTATGAATAAAAAAAATACTACTCGATGGTTGACATGTTCATTTTTGATAATACGCATTTTTTTCTTTGAAATTACTACTAAAAACCCTTTAAAAAAAAATAAAACCAAACACTTAATTTTCTTCATTTTTGTATAAATGCGTAAATCTTAACACACTGTGGTAAGGGATATTATACTTTAGCAAATAATGTCAATATCATTACAAACAAAAACTAGATATCTTCAGTCTGCGCTCAGCCGCTGTCGAGAGTGGACCTGTATCGCTTTTGAGTTATTTTTCGTGCTAAGAAACATCGCTGTACATACACAATTTATTACATCAAACAAGTCTCGATACTTGACGCTCTCTGAACTGAGTTGAAAAGGTAATAATATAATCTTATTGAAAAAAAAAAATTACAAAACCTTTTATGATTAGGATTGAATTTGGAAACTTGGAATCATTATGTTTGTTAGGACTAAACCTTATCTCCAGTTCTGGTAGTGGGGTCTGAAGGTATACCTCGAGGTGCTACTGGTACTCCTAGACGGGTAAAGCTAGGTATATCGAGTTTGGGCTCATTTTGATTCGAAGGAAGAGACCTTACCACCAGTTTTGGTAGTAGGAGCTGAAGGTATACCTCAAGGTGCTACTGGTACTCGTAGACCGATAGAGCTAGGCATGTCAAGTTTGGGTTCATTTTGATTCGCAGGACGAGACCTTACCACCAGTTCTGGTAGTGGGAGCTGAAGGTATACCTCGAGGTGCTACTGGTACTCCTAGACGGGTAAAGCTAGGTATATCGAGTTTGGGCTCATTTTGATTCGAAGGAAGAGACCTTACCACCAGTTTTGGTAGTAGGAGCTGAAGGTATACCTCAAGGTGCTACTGGTACTCGTAGACCGATAGAGCTAGGCATGTCGAGTTTGGGTTCATTTTGATTCGCAGGACGAGACCTTACCACCAGTTCTGGTAGTGGAAGCTGAAGGTATACCTCGAGGTGCTACTGGTACTCCTAGACGGGTAAAGCTAGGTATATCGAGTTTGGGTTCATTTTGAATCGCAGGACGAGACCTTACCACCACTTCTGGTAGTGGGAGCTGAAGGTACACCTCAAGGTGCTACTGGTACTCGTAGACCGATAGAGCTAGGCATGTCGAGTTTGGGTTCATTTTGATTCGCAGGACGAGACCTTACCACCAATTCTGGTAGTGGGAGCTGAAGGTACCATATTTTAAAAGAACTGAACAGGACACAAGGAACTGAAATCTATAGGCGGTCAGATTTGGTGGAATCGGGTTTTCATATTTTAAAACAAATAATAAAATTTATGGACAAAGGATAATGCAAGTGATTGGGCTCCAAAAAAAAAGTCATTGTGCAGAGATGAGATGAGAGTCAGATTATAGATTAGACACATGTCATTCATATTTGTTAGGACGCCAAAAAAATTAGCCCTGGGAAAAAAAAGATATGACCAAAAATACATTTTGCGTTTAATAGAATAAAAATCGTTTTCTTTTATGATACAGAAACTGAAAGCCCGTAGATTTCTACGAGTGTATTCGTATAACCTTTACAGCCATTGACTACGAAACGAGTGAATATTGTAAATAAATACGATTATTGGTAAAAAAAAGTGCTTGTGTGATCCTTATAAGTACCTAATGGGTTGGCTACACAGTAGTAAACCGCGATATAAGCTAGTATGTTGCTAACCACTTATAGCAACATACTAGCTTATTCTAAACGGCAGTATTAGATGAACCATACATACCATTATTTCATAAGGGGTGGTTACACATTTGTAAACTGCTTTTCCAATGTCGCCGAACCAGTGCCGTATAAGAGACATCGCTAAAGTAAGAAAAAAGACAAATCAAATCAAAAGGGGTGGCTACACAGTTGTAAACCGTGCTTCCAATGTCGCCGAACCAGTGCCGCAAAAAGTTCGCTATAGTAAGAAAAGAGACAGATTAATAATAACATCTCTTTTGTGTGTCGACGATAATAAGAAGGGAAGTCACTATACTAAGAAAAGAGACGAACTAATCGCGGTTTACAACTGTGTAGCCAACCCATTAGGTACTTATAAGGATCACACAAGCACTTTTTTTTACCAATAATCGTATTTATTTACAATATTCACTAGTTTCGTAGTCAATGGCTGTAAAGGTTATACGAATACACTCGTAGAAATCTACGGGCGTTCAGTTTCTGTATCATAAAAGAAAACGATTTTTATTCTATTAAACGCAAAATGTATTTTTGGTCATATCTTTTTTTTCCCAGGGCTAATTTTTTTAGCGTCCTAACAAATATGAATGACATGTGTCTAATCTATAATCTGACTTTCATCTCATCCCTGCAGAATGACTTTTTTTTTGGAGCCCAATCACTTGCATTATCCTTTGTCCATAAATTTTATTATTTCTTTTAAAATATGAAAACCCGATTCCACCAAATCTGACCGCCTATAGATTTCAGTTCCTTGTGTCCTGTTCAGTTCTTTTAAAATATGGTACCTTCAGCTCCCACTACCAGAACTGGTGGTAAGGTCTCGTCCTACGAATCAAAATGAACCCAAACTCGATATACCTAGCTTTACCCGTCTAGGAGTACCAGTAGCACCTCGAGGTATACCTTCAGCTCCCACTATCAGAACTGGTGGTAAGGTCTCGTCCTTAGAATCAAAATGAACCCAAACTCGATATGCCTAGCTCTACTCGTCTAGGAGTTCCAGTAGTACCTCAAGGCATACCTTCAGCTCCCACTACCAGGACTGATGGTAATGTCTCGTCTTATGAACTCGAACTTGACATGCCTAGGAATAGGAATTCCAGTAGAAGCCCTCGAGTGTACCACCAGCTCATCAGGTTCGATGGTGAGGTTTTATCGTTACGAATAAAACGAGCTCAAACTTTCCGAGCACTTTAATTAATCTCACCCAATTTAATCGTTTTAATAAAAGAATTTGCAAATATTTAAAACTAAAGTATCAAAACTGTTCAAAACCTTTCGTCTTTTTCACGGCTCGCTTGTGTGCGTGAATCTTATACATGTAGTAGTAGAATTCGATACCTAGCCTTTTCGGAAACGCATCCTTAAGAAACTTAATTTGGGCTAAATAATGTTGTGTGAGTGTCAGAAATATTTATGTATTTGTTATTTATTTATACCTATTGATTAACTTTATTCAAATAAGCAGCGCGTATTCCTTTTTAAATGTAGGTACCTACTTAAAAGTTTATTATGTAATTTAATTGTCTTAATATGTTTTCGCTGTGAGTACTGCTTTATTAAATAAATAGTTAAGTATATTTCTGTCATGCGTTTGTCGTTTGTCCTGTCACTTGATAGTACATTTATATGGTGTATTTGTTAATTATCTGCCACAAGTATGTTTTATGTTCAAGGCGTATTTAATTCACTCTCACTATTTACTTCTTAAGTTGTACCTTTTAATGATAAAACTCAAGTATCATTCAGAAGGGCTTTAATCATTTGTCACAGTAAACATTTGATCGAACTTCAATCGACTAATTTATTTAGCTTGTCGACATATCTGATTAATTACGTTAATGTGTCATCAAATTGATACAAATTCTGGTAAACGGTGTCCAGACGAGTAATGCGGGTGAGGGGTACAGCGAGCAGCAATTTCATCGTATGACAATTTGTAGAAGTGCAGTAGGCGCCCTCTAGTGGGCGCAGGTGGTGTGTGGGCAGCGTTGCCGCCTGTACGCCGCTATAATTAGTCGCCGATGGGACGCAGCGGCGCTGCAAGTGATAGCGTCGCATGGAATTGGTAAATTGATTCTCACAAGTTAATTAATTTACTGGCTGAAGGGGAAAACTGCTTAAATAACGATGTTGAAACTCAGTTCTGATATTGCTGGAATAAACAGCTGTAAAATCTATATTTTTCGTTATTTTACTATGCAATCTTTAACTATTACGTATAATCTAATTTATAAACTAATTTTTGATATGACAGTAGTTCTTATCTTCGACGGTCTCCGTGTTGCAGACGCTACTACGTCAATCGCGAGGTTGCGGTTTCGATTCCCGCACGGAACAAAAAATTATGTATTTATATTCTGGTCCCCTAGTTCGCTGTATGGTATCCCATACCTAACACAAGCCATAAACTTTTGGCCATGTAGTTTGGTGTGATTGTCTGGAAATTTTATTTCATATTGTTGTACAATATGTTTGTTTATATGATGATCAATGGAATGCGAACCGATCCGGGCTATATGGAATAGATAGATATAGTGCATCTGTTTTTTTGTTCTATGTATGTACGTTAGTAGTCCCCATACAGTATAACTAAATTGTTTGTAGGCAGTTTTCTGAATCACGAATGAGACATTATTGTGATTCATAAACTTATCTTTGGCACCTATATACATATAATACGATTAGCAATAAATCATTAGCATATTTTTTTCCTTAACTTTAGATTAAGGATAAGATATTCAAAACATATATTGAAGCGTATCTACGATTCTTTTCCAAAAATGATAACCGTCAGGTATACCCAATTTGCAAAACAATTACTCTCATAAACACTCAATTATACTTTGAAAAGCGATAATAAAAATGCGTTAAAGTAGGTACTTATCGATATCAATCGAAATCGTATCTTTCTAATTGAATAAATAAAAAACGCTGACAAAATCTCCAATTGATGTGACTACTGGTAACAGCTGCCAGCGGTCACCTGATGGTAAATGACGATCATGGGTTTTTAACTCTCGTAAACGATAGTCAATCGCCGACCCCCATGCCGCGGGCATACATTACGGCTGGACCGGCTACTGGCAAGCGGCGACCGTGGCCGCGACTATACACAAACACATTAATTGCATCTCTACTTAATAATGATTGATGAGGAGGGAGCCCTGTCGATGCCCATTGTAAATTAATTTATTAAATGAGGGTTGAAAAAACGTCTATTAATGGGTTATCAGTGGCGCTAACTTGTTACGGACCCAGGACTGTAGAAAGCAGGAGTTTTACACTGTCATTACTAGACTGGGACTGTGTTTTTATGTCATTGTCATAAGATGTACCTATAAATCGTTTTAAACACGTTTAAATTCGCAATTAAAGTTTAATACCCATTTAAATAGACATAGTAAAAGTACCATGAAAGCTAATGTTTTTCAACCTTTTATTTATGTGATCGATAAAGTGCTTTTATATTCAAATGAAAATCATCAAGCTTTCAATATTAACTTTTTTAGTTTTTCATGATGGTGAAAAAACGTCGGAAAATGCGTTAGAGAACGTGTTCGTTTTCGTCTCAGAAAACTGACAACCACACTTCAGAAGTTGCAAAGATAACTACATGCGGAAGGAATTTGTGCTATTTTGGTTTTTCGGCAGCTTTGATATTAAATAGCTTTGCGTTCTTTATAGTTAACAGATCGAATATAAACGAATTTGAGATAACTTGAAATCGGATCACTTAGGTCGATGTCAAACAAGGGTATTGTCGCTCACAGAATTTAAATTAAAAAACACTAGATTACATTTTGCTTGTACAAAATATTAGAAAGTAGGTAAGTTAGTACCTAGTAAGTTATAAAATGATTTAATTATTAAATAGTAAGACAAAATGGCAAATTAATGTGTAGGTACAAATGTTCTTCTGTAGCTCAGTAAGTAAGTTTAAATTATTTCAACGTCTCTACATTGAACTTGTAAGTGAGATTTTCTGAGAGTGTAGGCATGTGTTCGCTACGTATTTTTCGATTCTCAGCCGTGAAGAAACCCTTACAAATTAAATGTTCTTTTTTAATTGTAATTTTATACTTTTTGCCTACTGTTTACCTACCATATTAAGAAGTTTAATAAAAGCCAATTCGTAAAACACGAGAAAATAACTTGTTTCAGTTAACGATGTTTTTGGAAAATGCCTAAAATCCTTGACAAATAAACGAAGTTTTGCTTTCCAAAATGAACTTCTTTACTTTCTTAGAGCACATTATTTATGTTGTGAATACATTTCTGGATTTTGACATAATGAAAACAGAGCGGAGCCACCTGCCGGTGATAACATCGATGTATGGAGAATTAATCATCGTTTAATCAATAAAAACAATCCGAGGCGACATCAGTCACTCGATAAACGTCGATTATTCGTTTTTAGTCCAAAATTTAATGACAGTACATCATGTTATCAAGTAAAAGTTAAATGATTTTAACGGCAGTATTTTACACTGTGCACACTGGTATTTTTTTATATTCAAAATCGTCTCCGGTCAGTTAAGACTAGCCTTGCCAGGGTCAGGTCTAGTCTATGTCTGATTTCAATGATGACTAGATGGGAAGTATATTCTACGTATCATATGAATCAAGAATCATCAAAATCGGTTCACCCAGACAAAAGTTTTTTGAAGTTGGTTGAAAACAAAAAAAAATATGTTTAGGAATCGTATCATCATATAATGTTTATTGCTGTTTTACTAAAAAATCTTATTTAAGTATCGGTAACTAAACCCATATTTAGTCTCAATCTCAACTAGTGGAAAAGGAAGATGAAAGCACACGAGGTTAGGAAGTATTTAGCGGGCAGTGATATCTGGCGACAGATTTTATATAAGGCGACCACTTTGGCGCTGTGGTAACACTGTCTGCCTCAGACGCCAGTGGTCGCGGGTTCGATTCCCGCACGGAACAAGAAAAAAATATAATGTTTCGTGTCTGGATGTTTATCTATTTATGTATTTATATTCTAGGTTCCCCCTTAGTTCGCTACATGGTATCCCATAACACAAGCTATGCTTACTTTGGCGCCATGTAGTTGGTGTGTTTGTCTGCGGGTTTTATTTATTATTTATTTAAGGGTGATCGCTTGCCAGGCAAACCCTGAAGTTTACTACCACTTGTTTACGAGACCGTTAACAAGTAGAGGTCACTCGGATCACGCTTATCATTAAAAGACCGATTTGTCCGTAGGAAAAATCTATAAAAGGCTTCCCTACAGGTAACATTTATTCAGAAAGACGAGATAAAATAAATCTTCTTCCTTAATTCTTTATCAGTACGTAGTGCTGTAAAGGTTTTCAGTGAGTTAAGAACCCATGATCAACACTACTTTGCAGAATTAACCAAAACTAGGTTGATATACATTTTAAAACAAAAACTAGGAGCTTATTGCCAAAACTTTATTCTTATATCACAATGGTTTCCCTGAACCTGTCTTTGGCGTGGTCATTGAGGTTCGTAAGGATTCATTTCCACGTCAAAGTTCAAGCGTTCGCCAACTTACTTACTTGTTACTCATCACCGACGGGTCACACCTTTGGCTAATTAAGTTAATAATAGTTCACCCAAAAAATCTATTTTTGGAACGATAGTTAATCTGCGTCGATAAGTGGGAAGTTCGCGCGGTAATCTACGAGCAGGCGAGCGATGCCGCGCGTTATCTACTTGTATTCTAGTTCAAGTGGCCGATAAGTGCGGAGTTGTTGCCCGATATCGAATCAATGCTTTACAATTACATCATTTAAACTAGAATTTACATGTATGAAGAAAATTTCAACGATTATGTTTTAAATAGAATATAGAATACAAACAATACACATATTTAGGCCCGGTGATAGTTTGAACGAAGTGGAACGTTCAAAAGAAAGTTTGAATTTTGTGAGACGATATAGATTCTATAGATGCGGTTCGATAATCTATAGAGATTGGATATGTTTTTTTATTAATTTTTGAAGTAGGTTTTTTTTTATAAAATATGGATGGGACGTTTGTCTTCCATGACACCTGATGTTAAGTGAACATGAAGACTAAGGTGGTACACGTCCATCCACGAGAAACCTATTCACTCGACGCTTAAAAGTACTAGGACTATACTGGTCAGGGAAAATAGACGCAGGCAGTTTATTCCAAACCTTGGCGACCTGTAACAAAAAGGAACTGTCAAAGCGCTTAGTTCGACTTTTCGGAATATCAACCACATACGAATGGAAGTTCTGTCTGCGTCTAGTAGTCCGATGGTAAAAGGGTAAGGGTTCAATTTGCTCAAACAGAGCACTCGCGCACTCACCAAAATGTATCCTGTAGTACACGGTTAAACAAGCAACCTTACGACGATGCTCTAGGGTCTGCAGTTTTTTGGTCGTAAGGTCGACGTTGTTAATTAGATTACGGGCTCTTCGGTCAACGGAGTCCAGCGCTTCTAGTTGATATTTGGCTGAACAATCCCAAAGATGACTGCAGTACTCCATGCATGATCGCACTTGAGCTGTAAATAAGTTAAGAAGCTGTGCAGGGCTGAAGTACCGCCGTACCTTCGAGATGATTCCCAACTTTTTCGAAGCTACTTAATCCATGGACACAATTTGTTGACCGAAGTTTAAACTGGATGTTATAGTTACGCCTAAAAGCCCTAGATGGTCAGTGATGGGGACAGATACATTTTGGAAAGTGGGCGTTAATGTATTTTATAATTTAATTATTATTAATTATAATTATATATAATAATATTGTAATTTAATTACAATATTTTGTAATTTAATTATTATAAATAACATCGTTCTAGTGTCCAGCGTTTTAGTCGAAAGGCAAAATTTCCAATTACGCTCGGCAAGCCGACTCCGTGATTGCATCGATTTTGTAGCGAATATTTTCTTTTAAATGTGCTAATACGGTCGGTTAACTGTCGCAAGCTTTAGACTTTTGAGGCATCTTGTATTAGAATTTAATATACGGTAGTCAAACTCTACCGTCTATTCAATGCCTGTTCTAGATTGTTGTTCACTGATATCAACTTAAAAAATTGTTCATCGGGATGGATATGGGACACTTGTGTGTAGACAGATAAATACGGATAGGATAGTTTTCTTAACTAACAACTATACGCTATCTACTCTGCCACATGTGACTACGGAGCCATGTTGGATACCTGATGACTAAGTCTTTACTAGCATCAAGTATCCAGTATATCTGGCCTTATACTCGGTATAAAGGCGAGCTGTGGAAGTAGGTAAGACGCTCGTTATACCGTCAGCTTTCCTAGGCCCGTGTGCTTTAATCTTCGACCTCTTCACTTATTATCAGATGAGATTGAGGTCCAACGCGGGCTAAATCTTTAATAAAAAAATATAGAAAAGCTTACATACCTCATACTTATGGTTTAGATAATGCTTTATAAAAGACGCAACATTAGGTACTGAAATAAAATGTAGAGCCGCTTAAAAAGTAAAACATTCTAAGTTTAAGTTTTCGAGTCCGTTTTATTTGACATCCCTCAAAGGAATTTCACCCGAAAGATAAGCTAGCGCCAATTAATCTATGTAATCTAATCTAAACTCGATTTGGAATACAATTTTTATCTCTATCTTTTATAAATACCAAGAAAACAACTAGTTGGCTTATGTAGTAATATCAGAAGTAATAACGATTCCGTAAATTAAAAAATCTAGAATATTTTCAGTAAGCTGCTGGCCCCATTTTTACTCACTTGAAAGATCTTGGGTTCGAGAGGTGGACAAGCCAGTTTTGAAAAGATCTTTTCTAAACTTTCTAGGTTATGGACATATTCTGGTACTTATACAAAAACTATCTAAGGCCTACTTTGGTGCTTATGTAGTAGCAGTTTCCGTATATTTGTTTTCTAATTTATTTATCTTTCATGGCTACCAAAATTTTTTACCAACTATCATTGGTTATTTATAACTTTCCTTACATTTAAAATTAAGTATAAGAATAGTCTTAAAATAAACAATAAGTTGGGATTACCTTCTTGCATCATGGCACCTGAGCAGTGACGCAAACTATTATGCAATTAAAAATATAATTACGATGGAAGATCAATCGTGTTATTGGTATTTAGCTATCTCACATTAACGATATCAACCGTCTACGTGCTATCGCAGATATCAATCTATAACGCTTGTTTGTTACCGAGTTGATTCGATTAACCTTTTTTTAAACCAAACACAAAAACATTAAATTATTATTAAGCAATAAAAAAACGACGTTACCCTCATTTTGGAACCTTTATCAGAACCTTTGCCGAGAAACGACTAACAAATATGTCACCTTGACATTGAACATTTGCGGTTTTCTTTTTTTTCGAAAATTTAGATGAAATCTAAAAGTATGATCATCAAAATCAATGAACAACTGACGAAGTTAATGCGAAACAACATACTTAAAATCATACAGAAAGTGCTGGTTTTAGAAGTCGGAGGTTTGACTATGAGGTACCTATTCATGTTTAGTGTATGATTCGCTTCGTAAGCTCATGCAAGTTATAAATTACTTTGCTTATTGAATCTGCAATTTCGAAATGGATTTCAAAAATAGAACTAATACATTTCTTATGAAGCCAGCTGTCAAAAATTTTGTTTTTTTTTATTTTAGAAGTCAAGTTAAAAGAAGTAATTTAAAAAATATATTTGTCTATATTTTGTGACTATCATTTAAAAATATATATAAATATATAATTTTCTTAATTATATATAATTATTTTAATACATAGGGTTGTTTTATGTAAAAAATGATATCTATACCTACATAGAAATATGTTACCGATTTACCTATATGTGAATAAAAATGTCACTTTAAACTTTACGAATTGTTCGAACTTTTCCATTAATTTTAAATAAATATTTAAGAAAAATGTTTTTTTTTACTTTCCCTATATTCGAAATGAAAAGTAGAGTGTTCCCCGTGGGTGGATGACAAATTAGTAGTTTAACAATCTACTATTACCTATCAGCAAAATACTACTGTACATAAATAAGGTAATGAGATACTAGCTGTTACGAGCGAATTTACCCGCTCAATTACAAATCCCGTGGAAATATCGAGATAAAAAGAGCCTTATGTGCTATTCCAGGCTCCTTAACATAGGCACGCCTGAATCTGTACTTTAACTTCACAAAACCTTTATTATAAATATGTGTTAGAAATAAGATTTTATTTCATTCACTAAATATTTATGACCTTGAATTCATAATGTGCATAAATTAACTTTTTTTTATTATTAGCAAAAAAAAAATATTATTTTGTATAGTATATTTTTTTTGCTGTTGGTTTTCCATAAATAAATAAATAAATTATGTCCTTTACATAAAACATTTCTTTTTTAACGATATGATTGTAAGAACACGAGTCAGATATTGCCGTTGATAGCAGTTTGGATGATATAATTGATGAGTTGAACAATAAAAGGACTGGCGATTCAGGGTTGTTGTGTTTCGTACATATTCTCTTATGAATGGCAGACTTTATCTTCACTATCTATTTTGTTTTAATGTGCTATGAAAGCTACTGAGCAGTAATTTACCAAAAAAATAATTACAGTCATTTTACGTTCATTTAGGTGGGTATATACCACTAACTATGTCATCATTAATAGTTCATGCATGCTGTTTTTAAATGAAACAATACTTATTTAAATAAATGGAGATTAAAAAAGTATGTCAATAGATAAACGTACCTACCCATTTTGTGATAGGTGAATTCCAGTAAACAAATTCAAAACTACATTATTTAATCTATTATTGGATAAATGTTTTATAGTGTCAAGGACTTTTTGAATGACCAAACATTATAAATTTACATTTAAAAACAGACTAAAAATACTATGTTAATTAATTAATCTATAATGCGGCTTTTTTTCTTTAATTTTATAATTTAATGTAATTTTCTTTTGACATTTAATAATTTATCTCAATGCATTTTGAATTTTATGTCATTTTTCTTTAATTGACTATTTGAGATTATTATGTGACAAATGTTTATTTTTTTTTATTTTATGTAATTTTGCACGCTGACAATGCAGCAGTATATGTTCGGACAATAATGATAAATATAAGACCTTTAATTGTATACTTGCAAATAAAGAATTTATTTATTTTTTGTTTTTATTCACATAGTGACAGAATATTCGTGCCTTGTTATATTGGTTATGCGCTATTTCTGAAAAGGTCTCCTTTGATTTGATATTGTTTTCAGAGCTTTAAAACTTTAAACAAGTCAGAGTAAGAATATACTCGTGTTAGCGTTTCATGGTAATGATTTATTAAATACACAACGGGTAACACCACGATTTTTGCAATGTCAAAATAAGACTGCCTAATTCAGAGTAAGTATTTAACGTCGTCGCGAAGAGAATTTATAAGCATACACTAAGAAATTAAAGTAGGGGAAACCTGCACAAAACCGTATACCTGGGTAAAACCGTATAGCATAGCTATTTTCACCAATAAAATAACTCGAATTTCGTGCGCACAAGCCGCTTAGGGGTGCCTACCAATCAATACTATTTGTAAACAAACATTTGTCGCTGTAGGCTAGCGCAATTTAGAGTTATTTAATTGTATTGTTTTTCGGCAGTCTTGGTGTTATTTGCGTGAATATACAAGAAGTCATTGTGAAGTGTACATACGCTACAGATAAGTCACTAATCAACTATCGTAGCTGATGTATTTTTTTGCAATGTTTGTACCAGCAAGATTGTTTTCACTAAGTGTGAGTGAATTATGTTTTTGTTATACACCAGTTTTGAGGCACCACCGTATGGGGTAAAACCGATTACACACGATTTTGACTCAGATAGATAAGTCTAATTATCATTATTTTTTCATCAGCTCTGCTCGTTGACCAAACACCATCAACTTTCAATGTGTCGTTCAAGACAACGAGTTGATGGAAACCTGATCTTATCAATATCCACTACACAACTCGACCTCGTGAAATGTACAGGCTGTCATGGTTGGCCCTATGAAGGCTGCATGGGTTGGATGGCTTCTTTCGCACATGATGCATTGTCTCGCGGTAAATTCCGGGGCAATGTCGTATATAGTATACGGTTTTACTCATGGGTCGGGGCAAAACCGGAAAAGTAGTTATTTTCTTTTTATTGTAATTGTTGTCAAGTTGGATATTTTTCTGAAATATGTTAATTGTAATGTGTACCTAATTAGTCTGACTGAATATACAGGGTCTGTCCGTTGGTCCGGATGTAAGACTGTAAGAAAATCGTATTTTTTGGGCGGAATACTCAGCCATAAAAAAATGGCGGAAACTTTCATACTTTTTCATAAAGTTCCCGAATTATTTTATTTATTTAGCTCCCATTTCATAAAACTTTTGTGTAATTTTTACTGTATTATATTCCTGAACAATTTTAGGTTTTCTTAACGTTAAACATTGTCAAAATTGTCGTTATCCATTCATTACAACAGACCCTGTATATGTTGATTTAATATGTTTGCGCTTTGAAATGGATGAACTAAATGCCTAGATCCTTAGCTATACGGCTTTGCCCCGGTCTCCCATACAACTGCATTATGCTATCTGCGAGCCCAGCGAGAGAACCATTTAGGATTTTATTGCTTCGGCCCCATGTGACGCAGCTTGACTTTTTACGTCCAAAAAGGATGAAAGCATGTAAAGTATCTGGAATTCGGAGTCAAAGCAAATCAGTTCGGTTTTGTGAAATTCGGTGGTTCCGCGGAAACGGCGCGCGCGCGGGTGGCGGCGGCGGGTGGCCGCGCGCAAGAAACATGCCCATTTGAATTAATTCCTAATAGCTTACTGGAAATCCGAACAACTGATCCCTCGAAGATCACATAGACCGACTCTTAATATAAAACCAGAGCAATGGGCGCCATCATAAAAAATACGGTTATTTTTTATAGTCTTATTGTGAATTGGTGGCTTTATTTACATAATTTTCAGTATACACTAATAATCTTTTACTGTCCTAGCTTTTAGCAACGGAAAAAAGGAACCCTTTAAGAATCACTTTTTTTTCGTCTATCTGTTTGCCTGTCCGTCTGTCAAGACTTTATTATACGTAGGAACGTGCGCTGATATCAGTGGTGGTATGAAGCTGAAATTTGATATAAAAATTTAGTCCCCGGGACCAGAAAAAAATCTGACTACCAAGTCGACGCAAACAAAAGATGCGGTCGTAGGTAAGTGTATGACGCTTGTAAGGTAATCAAAAGCCAATGGGAATTTCTCGTTGACCTCGAAGTTATTGGTAAGACCTCTATTCAAAGAATGACAATTACAGCAAAAAGCTTCTTAAACTTCAGCCTTAGGACCACCCTTCACCAACTGTCGTATCATCCTTGATGATTAGTGTCGATGGCACTGGTAATCAAGACTATCGGTATTTCCCGTTGCTCGCACACTTCGCACAGCATTCCATGCTCGTTCCAAATACTCGTTTATATATAGGGGTAATATTTGTATTTCATGATGATTAAAAAAAAGAGTTCTAGTTTCTGCTTCCTTGACCTTTTCATAAACTCTTTTAAGCATTCGCGCTTGTGGATGACCTGCATTACCTGAATCGATATTCATAATTATATTTCTTTACTAGGTGAAAACTCCCTTTATATGCTCCACTTATTATATTGGTCCTTTCTAATTTTATAGTTACGTCTATTGGTCATTGTTGCAAATTCGCAAATTCATAAGACAGTCCGGTTGGGCATAACATGTTTAAATCTCCAGCAATTGCCGTGAACTTGCTGAGACTTTACCTACTTATCACACAAAGTCAAAAGATTACCACGCAGATCGGCACGCAGAGCTTCACCGGCGACATTTTAGTGGCAATCGGTTCAAGTCTTATTTTTATTCGAGACTGCACACTATCACTATGCCAAATTTCATCCCAACTCATTGAGCTGTTCTGCCGTTATTGAGGAACTAACATCCATCCATAAATCCATCCAAATTTCAAAAACACCCTGATGTGTTATATAAAGTAATCACCATCAATATTGTTATATTTTTGACATTTCATTTTTTACGACATATTGTTTATTTGAACTGCTTCCTTATCCTGTCCTCCTTTCCTGAGTAAAACATCGCATATGAGGTATAATAAATCCAAAAGACGTACGAGTACATGCAAAGCGAGTGAGCTATCATTAACCTTGATAGAGTTATACCGTCTTCAGTTTTAACTGTATGTTCTGGAAGCGTCTTAAATTGCCGCGGCAGTGGTTAGTGCAGCGGCGACAGCGCGCGCCGCCCCCGCCGCCGGCGCCGCGGCCGAGGGTCGCTCGTCACACGCGCCGCCGCGCGCCGCGCCGCTGTCAGCCTGGTTTATGCGCCCGCGCCGCTGCCGCGGTGGTCGCCATCCCATAACGTCACCTACATCATGCCCACGTAATTATACATAACCACCGTCGCTCCATCCGAACCTGTCCTTTATCAATTAGTCGATATGTTTATAGCTGTGTCTGCGCAAAAACTCACAACTTTATGATCCATTGAATTTCATTGTACGAAGATGCTGAACCTGTATTGCGATTCATAAATTAGTGGCTAGCTTTACACTCGCGGATTTACTTGTGCAAAGTGAATTAAAAGCTTTATGAAGATTTAAAGGCTTCTGTTAATACAAAGTATTTACTGCAATAGGATATTTCTCACGAAATATGAATAGGCACCTGAATATTTATCTACCCTTACACGTTCCGACAGACAGGTTAACGAAATTGTGTTTCATTAATAAGGAAAAGGTATGTTAATTTCACTGTTTTAAAATCAAAACATATGTAACAGCAAAGGCTCCTGCAGCAAGTTCGTGAAATGAAAACTTAACAAAAACTTGTCCCCGCACAATTGCAGCACAAGAAGTGGAGCCTGCAATGGAAATACCCGAGCACGTGGTTCACTAGAAAGGTTTATGATTTCCAATGATTAAATGCTTTTTCGTATTTATATATGTCTTCAGTAAGCAGAAGCCAGGGTCTTCCTAATTTCAACAATGTCACTCATTCGGATACCTTCTCAATAAAGTGCACAAAAACCCGCCCGACGGGCGCTGTTGAATGGTTCCAATGATCGTTTTGCGACAATACAATAGCAATAATCGGTACAGATGGATCCATATCGGAGGCGCGCGATGACCACCCGCGGGATCCGGGAACCGGCGCATTCCCCGCGCGCTGCCCGTGCCGCTCCAATTAACCAGCGTATTGGCATGCACCACGAATACGCGCCACGAAAAACATGCAAACATCCACATTTGGAACTACCCTCCGCCGCAAAAACTGTTCCGACCGTGGGACCTCAGGAATAGTTTACGTGCCGCGCTCGTCTGCGACGGCCCTTCACCGGCGCGGCTCGGATTACGCAATCACCTCTAGAGGAACTTTATTAAATGTAAACTAGTCCTGCTTACAAATATCGAAGAAAATATTTCCATCAAATATTTATGAAATTCTCTACAAAGATTCAAGATAGCTGCACCCGGTCAAGTAACTAATTGATTTATGAATATGTTGCAACATTCGCGAGGATATTATTAGCGATAAAAAAGGTTAGCAATTAGTTTGTTCAAAGTGATTGTTCGCGGATAGCTTCTACGCTGTAATTAATGCAATTATGTCGTCGGGGGGGAGTGTGGGAAGTCGGCCGGCGGCCGGGGCAGCCGGTGCCCGGCGGCGGCTGAGACGCGGTAAAAACAGAGGTTCTAGGTCATACAACTGCTAACTAGGAGCTTTACGTGGAACCGATACGAACCTGGGTCGATTTACATACCCCTCGATTTCCTCCCGACTGGATAATCGATTGCAAAGTACTCAATCTTATCTACGACCACGCAGTCACAGAGAGCCAGGTGAAATTTGGCTTGTTAATAGAGCACCATGTCGGTTGCATCTCATCTACTTTAAAATTAGTGTTACGTAACATACCTATTATTACTGATTATGTGATCTCTAAATCATATTGCTCGAGCATCGAACTCGTGTCCGCTCACTACGAGCCACATTCTAATGTCTACCCGCGAGTGGGAGGCAAGCCCCCTAATTAAGTGATTATCAAATACAAGAGACTATTATTTGCGGAACGGTCGCTCAGATTTACTGCATCTGGCCGCTTGCGAGTCGTCCGCGCCGCAATAACCGGCCGCGGTCGGCGCGGGCGCAGCAATCAGCGCGTGATGCGGTGATCTATCGGCGCGGCCTTCCGCTCCAGTCCCGGGTTCAGACCCGTGCTCTGCAATTTCCATAGCGTAACTATAGTTAATGTCTCGTGGTATAGTTACATCAGTGGTTTATGGTTATTAAAGTAAATCCAATCAGCGCAGCGCTAGTTCCGATAAATAATAAACATTAGTTCGGAGCGGTATCGATGCGCGCGCGCCGCCCGCCAGCGCAGTGCATCGCAACTATAAAGAACTATAAAGATAATGCTGGAATTGATTTGGAAATTACGTTTGTATATTTAGCCAGAACCATTATTCGATTCAATTTTAAATTAATTAATCTTTCGTTTTCTATAACAATTATTTTTGCAATAATTTGAGATGAAAAGTAAGATTGCAATACATAGAACGTACTGAATTGATATTTCTGAAGGTATTGAATTCTTATAATATAAATTGAGCACTTACAAAAAAATATTCGTTATTCAAATAATACAAACATATGAGTTGGAATAGTAAAAATTAAACAATTACCTACCTTTTAATTTCTAAACTGATTGTCCTAACCTAAATAAATCTCCTCATGGCTCAAAACATACTGAAATCAATTTTTTTATAAGAGCATAAATAATGATTCTCAAAACATGTCAAATATTAAAAGCTAGTTTATCGACGATAGTCTTCCCCTCACTAGGCCGTTCGTGTATGCGCGGAGTCTGCTGTAATGCGCCGGCGCCGGTCGCCGGTCGCCGAGCGATGCGCGGGATTTAAACCCAACCGTCACGTATTGTAGTTCAATTTGTGTGTTTATCTAATTTTGTAATTAGGTTACGTCGCAGCAACTGTTATTAAATTGAATTAGATCGTATCCCTATTTAAATGAGGTATAAGATATATCGAGAGCGTGATCGTCTTCTTATTTGATGTAGTCATATTTGTTACAATCTATCAACTACCTTCATCTTCATCAAAAAGGGTGTCAAATGACCCCATCATCATTGAACAGGTTGTGATGATGATGATGATAATGACATTTCTAAAACTGTAGGTAACAAAGCATCTTTCAGCGAAACCAGTCTAGAATTTATTTTAATTGTAAAACCTAGGTGACTTTGCTAGTTTACAACAGTGAAGACGGCTGTTGACAACCAAATTACGCATGACCTGGGTGGGTTGTAAACGGTGGTGTTTAGAATCACAGACATACATCTACATAGACAACGCAAGTGTCACGATTTGTATTAAAAGCAAGCGTGCCGACTTTTTAAGACCTATTGTGACGTCACAGCTGATATTTATTACTGGGAAATACAAACAGATTCAGGGACACCGATGCCGCCGATGAAACAGATTATTAAAAACGATATCGATATAGTGGAGTCGATTTTCTAACAGACATACATACGCGCGGATTAAATCTAGAGGCGACAAACTTAACGCTTGGTCGGGGTTCGGACACGCAACCTTCCTTAACCTTCGTTGGAAGCATTGGTTTTCAACAGCCTGGGTTGAGCTTTAACTCCAGGACCATAAAGCAGAATTATGACATATTTATTTAGTATATTTTTTTCCTTTGGATTCATCTCAATGCCATCTTATTTATTTATTTATTAAATAATTTATGTACACATAAGTTTAGATACAATATAAGGATACATAGTACAAAATAAGTACAAAGGTACAGCTTATCTCTATCGAAATTTCTTACAGCAGACCTAACACTGGAGAGTGAATTAACTGCAATAATAGTATGTACTAAATATAAAGTAATATATACTAAATATACATACATATGAATACATACACACAATATTATATATAATTAATATATACATTATTTTATATATCTTAATATCATAGTGAATAGTAATGATAGAAAAAGAGGAATAATAATCGGTTTTATGAAGAGGCATATGTAAAAGCGTACGCGTATGTGCTTGGCAAGGCGTATCCTGAGAGTGAGAATATGAAAACCTTTCACGCAAATAGAGAGGAGTGAGTAGGTCATGAAGGATGTTGAAAAGGAGACAAAGGATCCTGGTGTTATGACGGTGTCGTATTGGAAGCCATCGAAGTTGCCTACGATATTCGGAGACGTGATCGAACTTCCTCAAGCCAAAGATGAAACGAATGCAAAGATTCTGTAGGCGCTCTAATTTGATGAGAAGTTCCTCCGTGGCATCCAAATAACAAGCATCGGCATAAGCAAGGATGGGCAGAACAAGCGACTGGGCAAGGGAAATTTTTGTTTTGTAAGGTAAAACACTTCGTAACGTCTCCAGACAATGCAAAGAGAAGTGGATCTTACGACTGATTTCACTTCTTCTTCTTAGCGTGTCGATGAATATCAAATCTTATATTATATTTTGTCCGCCCAGAAACTTGCCACCTTTATGGCGTCATCGGTGGCTTGTGCGAGGTTTTCACTGATTTCACTGATATTTTCATAGACACTTCATGTCATTGCATTTCTATAAATAATTTTTAACTTTCAAGTAATACATGCCATATTAGAAAATTCCCTTTAACAGACTTGCTCAGCTTGGAATCCAGCCTACGCAAAAACTGCCATCGCATCATGGAAAACGATAAAAATATTAATTTAATTATTTTTACTTACGGCGAAGCAAAAAGGAAGGTGATTTTGATTGGAAATGATTTTGACCTGTATGTATGTGGGTATGAATGTTCACCTATTCCCTCAGAACTTCTATAGCGATTAGCTTCCGATAAAAAGAGGTCGCATAACAAAAACGATGTATTAAAATGGCTAGAGTCATGTAAATCAACTAATACTCTTTATATCTTTGTTTACAGGGCTGCAATGATTACTAGTTATTATAATTGGACAAGTGAGATGTCGTTGGAAGCCTCTTCACTGTCCGCCGGATAGGCTACATAAAGTTACGTTAAATTAACAGCGCCCTCTACGGTTAAGTAAGGAACTATTTTTTTATGATTTCGTGTGGGGTATCAAATGAAAGAGCTTTGTTAGCACAGCTCAAATATCTAACGACTATTATTCCAAAATAAGTTTAAAAAATAAAGTTTTAAAATTAAAACCTGACTACGAAAAACACGTGCTAAAAAGTACGAAACAAGAAAATAATCTACGTTGAAATATTTATGTATTTACGTCATATTGATAGAGATATGTTGAAAGGGTAGCAGTGATCTTAAGCCAATTTGATATGATTTTATTATTATACTGAATCTATTTTGCTACGACTATTATTGACCCTAATGGTTTCAATAAATAAACACACAACGTAATATTTTTAGGACAGCTGTTGGTTGTTTCTAATTTTATGAAGAGAAAGTGCTTATGGACCTCTACGTCACTTACCGTCAGGTGAGAGTGAGACACGTTCTTAGTCTTTAAAGAAAAAGCAGAGAATACCTAACAAAATTGTAAACTCGATTTTGTCAATTATATGATGGACGTTATACTTAGGCTTCAAACTGGACGGCAGCGACAGCGAGAGTGACAGCGGCGCTTGAGCTTGTATGAAACCGCGACAAATAGCTCTCACGGCCGCTGGCGTCGAGAACGGCCCACACTCCCCGCGTCGCTGCCCGCGCCGCTGTCGCTCTCGCTGTCGCTGCCGTCCAGTTTGCAACCTTGTAGTTGCAGCCATAGGGAAATCGAAAAGACAGTTATAATTATCTGGAATTACTTATTCAATGTCGACCCCACACAGTTACGGGCTGTAAAATTATTTATATAAAGCGTTTAAAAATACGGATGCTTAAACCAATTATTAACTCGCACAATTTAAGTACTTGCTATTGGCGCGTTCGAGCTCTGGTCACAATAAAACAACATGATAGCGAAAGTAAGTCCACAGGTACCGCTTACTTTAAATTTCATTCAAACATTTACAGCATAAATAAAATATTCACTCGTTTTATTATATTCTTGTTAAAATATAAGGAAAAAGTCCTAAAAAATTGCTAAAAAAAAACCAAAAGAAAATAATGAAATAAAAATAAAAGTTGATCCATTTAATATATTACTTATTTGTTTTTAACGAAGCTTTAAATTCTTCACAAACTCTTTTGTATATGATTTCTGAGCGCATGGTTGCAACAATGTTTGTTAGGAACTGAATCAATAAATATATAAACACATATATTTCAAGATCCCGTAGTAAAAATCATGTTAATTGTTCATTGGCGCGTGTCAATCAGAATATCTCAAGTTGATTGTAAGAAACTAAAAATGCAACTTATTTTGCCTGGATTAACAGGCATTTTTAATTTCAACCGTCGACTCATTGCGACGGGCAACCCTGTAATTTGTCCCAATCTACGGCCGCCATTTGCATACGATCATCCTTAATTTGAAGCTCTTGCGCATACGTGACAGTATCCGCTCTCCGGACAGTCAGCATGCATTGTCGTCAATTAATTGTCTAACGCACCCTTGGAGATCGAGTCACACACATCGTTGCGTAGTATACGCGGCGGGTATAGCGCTGTACGCAAATGACGGTTCAACTGCTTGATAAACATAATTGCACCCGCGACCGCTGCCATTACCTCAAACTATACACCATTGCTGACCATCTTCCCTTATTATTATCGTTTTGTTTTGATCTTAGAAGCTTAAACAGTAATCTGTTTCCTGACTGTCGAAGACGGGAAGTAATCGCTATAAGATAAAGGCTGTATGGACGAGCAATGGACTGTGTACAAGTTTAACTGAACGGTTTTATAGTACGGAGGAGTTTATCCGTCGTGCTCATTACAATATTAATCAATGCTATCACATCGGAGCGGGATAAGTAAAGCGGCGCACACGCAGGTTTTGTTCTTTTATTATTAGTTGCTACAATATTAGTTGCGCAATGCTAATTTAGGGTTAAACTGCACAAATGATAGAGCGCGGTGCGGTGTTGCAGCTGGAGCGGGAGCGCGCTATGGCAACCGTGCGTTTACTTGTGTGGGTGGAACAACTAGAGGTATTCGTTCATTTGTTTACTTAGACTTGGCACATATTTCTTAGTACAAGTGGATGCTATGTGATATTTTTTGTTAACCTTAAGGTTGTTCTTTGCACAGTGTGTAAAACATAATAGTTATCTTTGTTTATAAAATAAGTACCTGTTTCTTGTTTGATTTAAGTTGTTTACTTGAATTAATGTAGGGTCGCTTAAAACATGTACTTCACTGCTATGGCTTTCCAAAACTATAAGGATATACAGACAAATAATAATATAAGGACGTTTCCCATATCCGTCCGGGTATATACGAGGATATCATTTTTACATTATGTATAACACAATCTTATTTTCGCCAACTTTGGGGCTACATAGTTGGATAATTTGGGTAACTTTTGTTCCTTTTATTTACTCGGTGGACTTAATAAGTTGCGGAATATATTGAACCGATATGGTTTTGGAACGAAGTAAAAGGTTAATCATAAAAGAAGTAAAGTTTAATACATTTTCGTGATAAACAGTCGGGCTCGCTGCGCGGGCGTTTATCGCGAGTGTAATAACTTTAATAACTGCGGGCAAGTGGCGATCGCCGCGCGCGCACGATTTGCATCCACCTGACCCCGTGACTTATCGCCGGCACAAATTACTGCTCCATAAATGCACAACACCCAACAAAGCCCTATAATTGGGATCCAAGTGATTTACATACTGCGCCCGCGCCGCCCGGTTAATTGCATTCGGCATATCTCGCCCATTTCGGTGCGAGCGCGGATTTTTTAGTTTCTACAATAATACCGAGGTCGACGACCGTGCTCTACGTGACGTCATACCGCATTAATTGCGAGCTTGTTAACTTTTCTCACGATGTGAGCTTTTTTCATAATTGCTGCGTCATTAATGAATAACTGGTGCTTTAATATGCTGCGAGCTTTTCCCGATGTTGTCGGTGCAGATGGTAATTTCTGCAGCGAGTGCAGCGTCGCTAACTTGTCTCGTTTAGTTTTTGCGCGCGCGAGTGTGTGCGTGACGCGACGCTAGTGTGCCATTTGATTCATACTGGCACATGCGTGTGTGTGTGCGCGCCTGTGCGTGACCGACTCCTGCGCACAGCCAGCGACGCAGGAGTGCCCATTTCAAACCCATACTTCAAAATAATGCGATGAATATTTTAACGATTGCTGAATTCCTCATATTTATTTATGATATGTACTTGATACTGTAATAAAATAAAATATTATCAGTCTCATTAATCTACGAAATGATTGTTATTTCATTTTCAACCATCATTAAAGAAAATGAGCTGGGTATGAAATTTATTTTTATTTTGTGTATTTAACAGTTCGTTAAGCATATGGCAATTATTATTGGCTTTTGAGTTATGTTAATAAGATTTAATTATAAGGCAAAGCTAGATAATTTGCTGGCAATTGAGTGTAGTAAGTCACTGCAGGTTTCCATTTGCGGCGAAGCTGTGGGAACGCCGCCGCGGAGATTTACACATTATCGCACATGCGCATGCGCGGTGTGAACTACACGCACTGACACCACCTCATGCTGGATCACTGGTAGAGAAGTGATACCAGCGCGAAATACTAGCAATACTTCGGAAATTCATAAGTTTCTTTAATCAACAATATGGTTATCACATGAAGTAAAGAACGCCTACTGCCAGTCCAAGCGCTCCGGCCAATAAGTTTCTGGAATGGATCACTCAGAGACTTACTTTAAATAATTTTCATTTACCTTAACAACATATTGATTGCGCTACAGAGAACTTTTTTCAGTGCGATCTAAAGTATTTTTCATAACAAATTCACAGAGTTCATAAACATCGTACTATAAATTTTTGTAAGTAATAAAATGATTACTGTATTTGCTTGTGATTGCCTGAATTTTTACGACTCAACAATAATTATACTGACTTATGTATGTGTGAATAAATATATTAGTATTTCTATAATATTATATTGGGTCCAAGTTGTAAAAATAATTAATCAGCAACAATTAGTTTCAATGATCTAAGTGTCTTTGCTTGGTGGTAGGATCCCTTCTGGGTCCGCCTGGCCTGACCCTTTATATAAAGTCTGCCGCCAAATGTTACCGCTCCGGCGGTAATGTGTTCCGGCAATATTGTATAAAGAGCCAGTTCCTTCCTAAACCCGTGTGCTTTCATCTTCGACCTCATCGTCACTTACCATCAGGTGAGATTGGGGTCAAACGCGGGTTAAGTCACTTATAAAAAAAAAAAACTCTGACATTCATTTTCTTTCGATTTAATGACAAGTAAAGTAAATTATAACAGCTCTAAAACGTAATCTCATTTAATGTCTATTATAACAACCCTCATATTAAAGGAAAACGCAACGTGTAGTACCGTCTGGAAAATATGCAAGTTCTTAATAATCCAATTACTTGTTTTAAATGATAGATTGATTCTATAGAATCTTCTCATTCTGCAGAAATTTTCTCAATCAAATGGGTCAGAGTGTTTTTTTCACGATTCTATCGATAAAAATATCAAAAAAATCAAATAAAATACGCCTAATGGAAATAATGTTTTATTGTAAAATGTCCCTAGTCACTTATCTCTCGTTGAATAGGAGATCAATGTTGAATCTCAAGCTTTTTATTTCACACTGCTCTAAGCCGCCCTGTCACAGGTACAGTTGAAGCTATGCTGCCTGTTGTTCTTTAGATATATGTATTTCTTTAACAAATATTATAATTAAGTACAAAGGTAAAGATTCAATATTAATGCTTGGCCTAGGTTTTCATGCAATCACTACATCATAGCGTACTTGTGCTTCAAATAATGAAAGGAACTGAATGGGAGACACCGAATGGAGGGAGCAGTTAATTTTTTTGAACAAAAACTATAATTTTATAAAATTTTACTGAAGTTATAAACAATGAAAAAATATCTAAGTGTTACAATCACAAAAAGGCACGACTAAATTACTACTACGAGGTCAGTTTATTTACAGTTTTGAATTTTAGTTTTGCGTTGCAGTCTAATACAGGTAAGACACAGATGCTACATAAAAAAAGTTGACGTATGAAACAAAGGAAATCTGGCATGTATTTTTGAAAACATGTTCAAGAAGTTCGAAAACGCTATCAGGCTGTGATTGAAAAGTAAGAGGTGTAAATTGTATACTGTTAGCAAAGTAGAGGCGGCGCGGCCGGTCCGTCGTGAGCGAGGCGCCAGCGCCGGCGGCGAGGCCGCGCAAGCGCACACCTGGCCGCGCTAACCTACTACTTCCGCATGGATTATTCCCTGATGAAAGAAATATTGCGAGAAAGTAACTGAATTTGGACAGCAAAGATATAGAAAGGGATACGTTATGTAAATTAATTATTTCCACGTAATACCGGCTCAGTATAGCCCTCTGGATAAGTGTGTCGTAAAGGTCTGAGCGACGCTTTATAAAAGGATCCCCCGGGTCTCACCTGCCTAACAAACATCCTTCATAAATCTGCTGATTCCGGAGGTGATCTAGAAAATGTTAAAGTTACCTGTATTGTATGACAAGCCAATTCCTATCTAAACCAGAACGCTGACAACTTCAAGCTCATCTGTACTTATGCCATTAAATAAATAAATAATAAATAAATATTGCTGACACTCACACGACATTATCTAGCCCAAATTAAGTTTCATAAAGAACTTGTGTTATGGATACTAGTTAACTGATATACCTACTTAAGAAATATATAAACATCCATGACTTGACGACTAATATCTGTGTTCATCACACAAATATCCGTCGCCGCTGGGATTCGAACCCAGGACCTCTGGCATAGAAGGCAACGTACGTTACCCCTACACCAGCCGGTCGTCAATTAGGTGTGATAGAGGTCAAATGCGAGAGGAGTAACTAATAAAAAAGTCATTAATTTCTAAATTTATTTACATGCTACGAGTTAAGGTTAGGTTACTTGTTAGGTAGACGAAAATGAGTAAAATAGAATTTATACAAATATGGTAGTGATGGTTGAACTTCTTAATTGTCTAACTGTTAAAAATGAGAACGAGAAAATTTCTATAAAGTCTCGTTTTTATTCATATATTTTGGGAAATATGGAAGGATAAGCTAAAAGTCTAATAATTAATATCTAATAATCATTAAAAGTACAAAAATATGGTGACAGGATTCTTTCTATTGCCGAAATAATAAGTTTATTGTTTGATTGAAAGTTGAAAACACCTACACTGTACCATGTCCAATGGTTCATTGTTAATCTAATTTTATTTTTCTTGCAAAATTAAATGCAAAACAGTAAGTATTCCTTTGTAATAATATTTCAAATGTCGTTTTGTTTATCCCGGTCTTCCAGTGCATAATCTGCTTGTTTACTAGAGAGACCAAACGGTCGCGGCGCGGGAGGATCGCGGCGCGGGCGCACGCTCGCACGAACTCACTGCCGATCAATTATTTATTTATATTTATTATTTGCGATTACCGCCTCCTCAGCCGTTACACGCTAAGTCATGACTATCTAAGTTCTCTTTATGTTTTGTTTTAAAAGTAAATTTTTCATGTTCCGATGACCTTTTTGAGTCTGTAGTAAATGTCTTTGGTTTTCACGATTTCTTCATTTTAAAATGATTCAAACTATAAAATCCTAGGTAAATGAGTGATTTGCTTATTTTTGAAATATATTATCAAGGTGCTATAGCATTGTAAGGTTTTCTGTAAAAGTAAATTTGATTCCGTATCTTGTAATACTTAAACGGATTTTGTATGTCTTAACTTTTTTTACTTTAAGTAGGTACCTACAGCGCAGTTTCACGAAGTCCTATCTTATCGCCATCAGTGCCGTGTACCAACAAGGCAAGTGATTCCGTTGGCGCCGACAAATCAAAGCCCTCATAAAGACTATGGTTCCATTTTTGGGCAACAATCAGCATCTCGGTAATGCATCAATCATCGAAACCTCATCCGTACGTGATTTCACCAAAACTATGCATTTACATCCTGAAAAACTTGCAATTTAATCTAAAGTTAAATCTTTTCCACAATTACCGGGGCCTAAGAGCTTAATTGCTTCTGTTTTATTCATGTGGAGCATTCCTTGCGTGTGCGCAGAGGAGCGCGGCGCGGCGGTGCGGGGTGAGGCGGGCCGGCGGCGGGGGGGGGGACAAGTGGCGGGGGCAGTTTTTAGGGTTCATTCATGGGGCACAATTAGCAGAGCTATCCACACGGCGATGCAGTGCAGAAATCTCACATGATTCAAGGGTCGTTACCAGTTCAATTATCCTTAAAGGAAGAGCATATATCTTTCAATCATATTTTCCAAGAATCATCTTTTTCCATGGAATTTATGGATATAGCATTGAAAAAGTCTACATTTACCGATGTACATTTTGTGTAAGTAGCGAAGCAGATTAAAAATACTTCTATTTAAAGATCTCTTGTATTCTAATTTAGGAATAGGGAGTACTGGGTGGTAATACCCAAATCGTAGTCTCATAAAATATAGTTTTAATATGTATACCAACATTGTATTTATTATCGAAATATCTAGTGAACCTTAGAACACCTACAACTTTTTAAGTTTCCATATGAAAGCGTATTTCTCATAGTTATTCCACCATATTTTTGTTTTTTTTTTTTTTTACAGTACAGTAGACACGCAGCTCTTGCAAGATAAGTAACGATTAGATTCGCAAAATTCGACATATTTTTCAGCAGTACGTCTACTTTGAACACTAAAATGTTTGTGAAGCTTTTCGCCTAAATGAGACTTCCTGAAAGGTTCTTCGTCTGGGTGATATTTTTATGCGAATGATAACTCAATTTTGTATCTGACTTATTTGCAAGCCTTGGCGCTTCAGATGACTTTTCCATTTTTATGTACCTATTGTTTTTTTTTCTTTTTAACGCCACGATACCAACTGGTAGCAGTCCGCTCGTCTCCTTACAGCGGCGATTACAGCAATTAAAGCTGCGCCAAGGATCCGCCGCGGGCGGGGAGCGGAGCGGGCGCGGGGCGGCAGCGGGCGCGGGGCGTCGCGTCGTGCGCGCTCATACATATGCGCGCCTCGTTATCTCCCGTAGTTTTTAACGTTCACTTGGAATCAGAATTGAAGCATTGTCATTCTAATTCTCAGCGTATATAACATTTCGTCATTTCAATAAAAAATGCTGCGTCGTATTAGGATCGATTGATATGAGCTTTTATGGCTGGCAACAAATGAAAGTACAGTCACCACCAACACTACAGCATCTGCAGCACCATACACATTAATTTATTTAATACGCGTGTGGGTCAACAATGGGAACATGGAAGAAAATATATTGTTCCACGGATAGTTTTGGAAAGATTCATGTCATCTAAATATTGAAGCATCATTAAAAGTACTTTAAAACTTTTGAAAGTCTTTTTTAGGCAATTGTCGTAAAACTAAGCCAAAATGTTCCGGATCATTTGGATTTTCACTCAACATCCGTACAGGTTTATCTTTCGTCAAAGCGGCTCACCCAGAACAACTCAGAACAGCGCACTGTTTCTTATAATACCTTTGCTTTATTCTTAGTGTGTTATTGTATAAGCCCCTGATTATTAATTCATAGGAAAAGAAGAACAGAATCTGCGAAGAGCAATTTTATTTGAAAATATTTAGCACGCAAAGAATTCTTCCATTCTGGCATATGTTAAACAACTTTGACAAATGTTTTTAAGAGGCTTTATATTTAAGTTTCTCTTGAAAAAAAAAGCAATCCGGTATCAAGTTTACTTAGACAGAAAGATTAAAAGTGATCTCAGTACAAATGGTTATTTGTTTATCTTCCTCGTTACCATTAGGACACAAAGCTTGTCACAATATTACAAATCTTGTCGGTGGTGCATCTGACTCAGGTAAATAATTTGCAACTGCATTATTTCTTTTAAATCAACGACTGTTTATTAAAATAAACCACGTATTGTGTAAACATAGCATGCAGCCAGCAGGTATAAAGATCAATCTCGGAGGCCTCTACAGAGCATTTCATAGGTTTTTCCTCACAGCTGCGAGCCCAATAATTCGTGGACAAAAAGGCGCGCGCGGTATTGCTATTGTCCGAGTTCGGCGCAACGCCCGTAGTTCTGCGATAGGCACCTGCCGGCATCTCCGCTGATCATGTGCGTAATTAATTATTTAATTATTATAATAAGGTGGGCACGGTAGCGGGCACAATCGGCGGCATTCGACGTCCGCGCGGCATTTCCTCCATTACCATGCGTTTAGTTTTTGCTCGCGACAATTACGCCACATCAGTATGCACGCGGCGACCCGCACCCCGCGTCCCACTCCGCTCTCCGCCGGGTTTTTTTCGTGGGAGCAGCTGGCCAGTAGAGATCTAATCACGCAGATTACTGCTGCATTAACGATGCACATACTGCACGCAGAAGAACGTTGATTTTATTATAAGCGACGCGTTTATTGACAATTATACTGCCCCAGCTCGTTGACGACAGGATGCGTAAAAACCTCAGCTATCTCCCACTCGCAGAGAGGCTGATGATAAATATTTAATATTTTTATCTAACCGCACTGAATGGGCAATGTAGATATGACACTTCTTGTAGCATTACAATATGTTGGGAAATAACCAATGGGTGAAGTTGAAAAGTTAGAATGGCTTCCGGGTGGAAACGGAAATATTTACTTTCTATTTGTAGTTGACTATTTGATTAACTATCTATACTTAGCGCATGTACTGAACGGAGAAAGCTCAGATAATTCATTATCTACATGACAAAAGTTAGACACATCAATCTGAGCGAGACAGCATGTATAGATGCAGAGCGATGTTTTTACTCCAAGAGTAATATTGTTGCATACGATGAATATCCGCCGGTCGGCGGTCGGTGGACAGCGGGCGGACTGAATATTTGCGTGGTGGACAAAAACCGTCGAACAAAAAGCCCCTCTCCGGCTCGTTATCTCGCGCCCTCGCGGGCTTCAAGCATTCGTATGTTAATTGGTCTGTCAACAGAACTTGTACATTGTTGCCGGTTTAGTTCGATCAGAGACCCTCCAGAACAACCTGTACCTAATGCATCATGTGTTAAAATACGGATGCTCATACTATTCATACACATCGTCAGTACAAAAAACAGTGTGTACTTATCACTTATCTCTTTACTACAAATAAAGCTGATTAAGGTCTCGAGGGATTTCCCGCGTTTATTTCGAGCGTCAATTAACACCCACTATCTTTCCTTAAGATTTGTGTTGACAAGCGTAAACATATTTCTTTTCAATTGTGACCTGTCATTCTTGTGATTACTGCTTTTAAGTAAACAAGTTTTTTGAGTAGGCTGTGAAGTAGGTATCAGTTTTATCTAAGTTCCTTGATAAATTTAGAAAGTATTAATTTAAGGTTAATTGACTGACAATTCGACACGGGAAATACCAGCCAGCATTGGCGTAAGATCCGTCATAAAATATATCTAAGAACTTAAAAGTAAGAAATGTTAGCAGCGGAATGCAGAATTGATTTTCTTACTATGACGCCTGCCGAAAATAGGTTAGTTGAAGCTAAGTTCGACCAACAAAGTATCATCAAGTAGAACGCCTAATAATTTTACGTTCCCATTTTCAGTCCTTTTTTCCCAAATTTTAATAAAGCTCTAAACTTATTTTATCGGCTACATCTTTGTTGGACCTTGATCGTACCTGCGGTATGTGGCGATGATGCCAAAGATGAACAAAATTCCAAGCTAGGAAGCCCAATCAACTATTCGTTATAATCAAATTATCTAACTACGAATGCGATCTATTAGAAATTTCGAATAATGATCACAGTTTCAAATCCCGCGGGAATATTGGCATAAAAAGTAGCCATTTGCTAATCCAGGCTGTACACTTTCATTATACTTAATTTTATTCAAAACCTTTGAGCCGTTTTGCCGTGATTGAGGAACAAACAAAGGATGTTTCAAAGATCCATCCATACAAAATTTCACATTTATAGAACTAGTAAGTTTTTTTTGTCAACATTCCAAGGACTAATCGTGTTCCACCTCAGTCTTCACAATCACTGAACACCTGGTGTCATGGTAGACAAAGACAAATAGTGTAATCACGTTTACAAGTTTAGTGTCTAAACTCTTTAACTTTTTAAAAAAAAAATTACATATTGTCCGTTTTCCCTGCTGGACTGGGAGCGAAACAAAAACACAGAATGTATCAGCTGCTTCTCTTCCCGGGCATACTGTTAAAGTCAGCATTTTTGCCGGCGATGGGCTGACCCCCTCACTTACTGCAATAGTCCATTCATTATAATACTACCAAATTTGTCAAACGTGACATCACATGGTTTTATAGTCTCTGGTGTTTTGCCTACCCCATAAAGAATACAGGCGAGAAGCTAAGTATGTTTGTATGTATCGTCTTTTTTATCACGAAAACGCAAATATACATTATTATTTTCTGCGTATTCCCAAAGGACCATCCTTGGAAACAGAACGCGGGCAAAACTTTATTCGTCTGTGTCAATACGCACGCATTTTACATGTTGTGCAATAATAAACTAAGGACATAAACCAAATTAACTAAGTGCTGGTTTGTGATGTCAAAGTTTTCAGTTATTAATAGTATACCTACATTATTGCACTAGCCACATAGATACAGGAGCGTAAAAAAGTGAAAAGTGTTTGCAAACACTATCCAATCAATTACACTTCAAATAAATATGTTTACTGATGTTTGACTTTTGCCATTATAAAATTTTTAACATTTGTGGATGCCTACGATGTGATATAAATTTCTAAAGCCCCATTCGAATACATACCTACACAACCACGCAAGCCTTCATACTACGACTGCAACACTAATGTAATCTGACTACATAAATAAACAGTTTTTATTAAAAATACATTTTAAAATCTTTGAATACATCTTCAAGGAATATTAAGGAATGCGGAGGAAAAAGCGAAGTAATTATGATAATTATATGCAGCTCATTTTGAAGCTCGTCCACAAAAACTATGAATTCAAATCAGACGAAATCAAATTCGCTTCTGCATACTCAACACTGAAGTATTTGCAGCGATATTCTTCACAGAGCAGCGGCCTCGCGACGGCCAATAGCATTTCTTGTATTTTTGCATAGAGAAGCTGCATTCTATTCATTTAAAATAATTTAAATCGTTCTATTGTTCTGCGTCCGAAGTTTGCCGCGGAATGCGCGCGCGCCGCCGCCGCTTCTTATTTAAATATCATCGCTACTCATATTCAGGACTCGACTTTGCTCTGGATTCGCCTGAGACTCGCGAGAGCGATTGTCGATAACTTTTTCCGTTTTAAAGAAACAAAAAAGAGCAACAAGTGGTCAGCGTGTGTTGTAAGTCAGCTAGATCGTAGAAGAAAATAACAGTTTATCGGAAAAAGTTTTGAGATAAGTGATAGATGTGGATTTATGAGTGATTGTTGTTTTGAAAACAAAAATTCAGATTTCTATTTTGTTTAATATCTTGTATGGATAATTTTGATTCAGCGTAGAAATCACTAAAGTAATGTGCTCTAATGACTATCTACATGGATAGCTGGTGATGTGGACACACCACAGCGCAGTTAGGCCGTCCTATTATACTCGTAGTAAACCTTCAAACATTAATTTAGTAGTTTTGTTATAAGCGGTAACTCATCATTCAGTTTACCCGATAAGATAACACGCCCGAAAATATGGGTGCCAGACCCTACGAAGACAGATGGTAAGGCCATTTTCTGCCATCCATAATCAACGAATGCAGAGCATTAAAAAAACCGACTTAACGTCAAGACTATGGCTGAGTTACAATGTTATCCACCTAAACATTCTCCGAACTCATATATATTATTTCAAAAAATAAAAATTTTCAATGAATTGCTCAACCGATTTCAATGAAAATTCTTGTTCATTATGAAGTATCATATGAAACAAGAATTTTCAATAATTCGATCCATGATTCTCCGAAATATCGTGTAACAAACACACAAAAAAAACATACAGACGAATTGAGAACCTCCTCTTTTTTTGGAAGTCGGTTGAACATGGGCGAGGCTGAAAATGAGAAGTTAAGAAAATGTGATTTCCGAAATTGGATCACTAGGGAACAATCCCAAAAGCATACGTAATACCGAATAACAAATGCCAAATAAGACTTAACCATTGCACTTTTGCATTATTGCTAACCCGGCATTCATGTCCTATTGCTGGAGACTTCGGTTTCATCTGTTTTGATACGTCGAAGAAAACGAGCAAACGTCGCCCAATAAACAGACTTTAACAGCTTTATTTAATGTTATGGTCATCTACGCTTTGGTTCGTCTCGACGCGAATGAAGCGACAAAAATCGTTGCATTTTTTGCGCGTTGCGTCCGCGTCGCGGCTTCGCGCGCTGTCATCACGACTCCGCCAATTTCAGCCCGCTTCGGAATTAGCTGACAATTTGCATGTGTTTTTGTGTGTATTATGTGTTATTAGCACTGAGCCGCGGTTCTTCTTTGACATATACGACAATTTAAAAATTATGGGTTATCAAAAATGATTTTTATTTGCGAAGAACTTTTTGAGAAGGCAGTCTCAAAGATATTTTTAAAACGCTCATCTTAAGGTCTTATTGAATTTAATTAATTTAGTCCTTACTGTTAAATCTTATACTAAACTAGGAGTAGTTGTTTATTAGATTACAATATAATCTGTCTTATTATTTGTCGCTTTTGAACATTTTAAATCATAAAGGTAAACTTTGTGTGAGTGATTTCTCAATCATATGTACATACAATTTGTAATACTCTCTAGAACTTTTTTAATTTTTTTTTTGGGTGTACCAGTTTCACTGGGGTCTACATATTAATTCTTTATCGTCGTTTACATATAGAGCAACCATATAGAGCAGCGTCACTAAAAGCAGTTTTTTCAAATCGACATTTTCAACGAATTCCTCAACAAAATCCGCGATAATTTGGTTTTATATCGCGGTATTTAAAAGTCTATAGTGAGTCTAGAAAACAATATTATACTGGTAAAAACAAGATTGAAATCTGATCAGACACATGGACATTATTTTTATAACATGTAGAGATTTCTACATTAATCTAAATTTTCAAAAGATTTGTTCATAAATAATAGATATTTATCATTGTCATTATCACTCCCGGTACAGTAGATATAATGTTTTAAATCTCAAAGCGAAGTTTAGGATTTCAAATTGGAATCCATCGTTAGCTTTAACTTTAATTGAAGCCTAATGTAGGGACTAGGGACCCATCAACCCTAAACCTAATATTTACTTCAAAGGTAAAAGGTGTTCCAGTTATTTCATACGTAACATCTTTATGACCAAAAAATACCTTTAGTTTATTATTTTTTTTTAGTGACAAAGCCCTTGTTTGACCTCAATCTCACCTGATGGTGAGTAAAAGGGACATAATACAAAGGGTGTTTATCACGTGAAGCCTCGTGCTGCCTTTGTCCCTCAAAAAACCCACCAGAGTTTTAAGCTGTTTGGGACGAGAAGAAAGCAGCTGCCAGAAAACTGACAGTTGAGCTAGATTCATCTTTTCATTCTTTCATTTATATAGCAACGAAAACATAACTCTGTCTTCCCTTAAACAAGATCCAATATGTCAAGTAGGTCAAGTATATCTTCATTTTGCCTGCGTTCATTTTATTTATAGTTCATATGTTACATTTAAAATATTGATACTAAAAAAAAAAAAATTTCCTTGCTATTTATAAAACTCCCCAGACAATTACACCTACTACATGAACTTTACTACCTTAAAGTAAGCTAAGCTTGTGGTTTAAGATACTATGTAGAAGACTAGGGGGGAACCTAGAATATGAATACAAAATATCTATAAAGAAGCGCCCAGAATCGGAACATTTTCTGTTTTGGTCCGTGCGGGAATCGAAACTGCACTAAGGAGAAGTCGAATTTTTCAATATCTTTTTCTTTTGAATGTCATAAAATATTAGTAAAATCCCATAAAGAACCCCTTACGTATACCGATATGTGGATTATGGTTCGTACATGTTTGCCCCGCGGCGGTGTTTGCCGTAACTCGAGATCACACTTTTATCATCAATCTTCCGAGCTCCGCGCCGCATCTACCGCGGGATATGGGGGCTATTCTTGTGGGCAACGACATACATTTTCGAATAATGTTTTGAGTAAGTTAATAAAATTCATAATTAACTCAACGTTTCGGTGTCTTTGCAGACCTCTTGGTGACATGGTGCTGGTAAAGTTCAAAAGTGTTTTAGTTTGGATTTTGAATCCTGAAAACTTAAGACAATATTAAGTTAATAAAAAATTTAAAGTAGGTTATAATGCAAGAATATTATCAGTATATGGGGATGGCCACACACAAATATTGAACCAAATGTGTCTACAAACATGTCACTTAACTGCTTAACGCAATCCATGTTTTTTCTTTAAAGATGAAATCGATGCCGAATAGTAAAACTACTTAGGTACGTTGGTTTCCAAGTTCTTTCCCCGAGTCCTTCAGTTGGGATCCAAAAAGGCACCTGTTTTGGAGAAACATAGAAAATCGTAGAATCGGGTGTTGGTATTTAAAAGCCTTAGCAATTAAATATAAATTTGAATCCTTTTTTTATTTCACATTTTTGCATCATATTACTAATTAATTATCTCAATATATAATAAGATAATTAATTACACGATTAATACACGAAATTACACGATTTATTTATTTACTAGCTGCTGCCCGCGACGTCGTCTGCGTGAACGCTATGCAGCACCAAACGCACCTACGATTATAACACTGCTAGCGTGATAATATGTAGCCTATATGTTGACCCGACTTCTTAACTATCTTCATGCCAAATTTGAAGTAAATCCATGCAGTACTTTTTGAGTTTATCCCGGAAAGACAAACAGACAAACAGACAAAAATTCTAAAAACTATATTTTTTGTTTCTGTTTCGATTGTAGATCATACCCCAAGTATTCTTTTAAAAAAATATTCAATGTACAGTTTTGACTTTCCTACCATTTTATTATATGTATAGATAACGAACTTTACGTTAAATATTTGTGAACCTTTTGTTAACAACTAAAATTAAAAAGTCTAGCAATCAACAAATTAAAATTAAAATAAAACTTGAATACAACAAGAAAAAAAAATTTCTTTTTAAAAACACCAAGCGACTTTTTAACTTTTCGATATAAAAAAAGAAACAGCTATCAATATTTTTTTGATAAATACTCAGAATCAGCCCTCGTCATTACAGGAGCTCCAAATAAAAAGCCTCCACGGTTTGTATTCACTAATGCTCGCCCGCGGCTCCCCTCGCTGCCTAATTCCTGACAATTACACCTCCAACGTGATACTTAGTTTCAGATACACCTTCATTCAGTTAACACAACATCTACTGTGAACGGAGTATGACACAGACTAATTTCAACTTTATGTAAATGCGCATCAAAGGTGGGAATAGAGTTATCTAATGTTTTTGAAGTTATTAAAAACACATTAGAGCCTTGAGAGATTTGATTTGATTTGAGCGTTTACCGAATATTAAACGTTTAGGCAAATGAAGTTGATTTATATTCTCGGGTTTGGAAATTCTCGGCGCACGACACGGCCGCGGACGCACCTGCCTGCGCCAGCGCACCGCTGTGATCTTCTTATAATTGTTTCTAATGTTTTGTTAGGCTACATACGCGTTATTTTGGCCACTGTGAAGGATGCTTTATTATAAAATGTAGACTGAAAATGTAATAACCCATACTTCGGTCTCCCAAAGCATTTATAATTTATCTATCTTTTGACGTACGCAAATACTAAATAATGCTATGAGTTACACTATACCCATATAAATGAGATTCAATATAATTCTACTGGTTAAAATGATCTGCGCTGTGTGGAACTCTTTTAATATGAAAATTCTCGAGAAAATGTATAAGTTATTAATGAAACTTAATCTGAACTTAAACCTAAGCTTCTTTAAATAATAATTGTTACTGTTTTGTACGGATTAACGAAAGACTATTTTAAGACCGTTTTGGGACTATACTTAATTAATAACAATTTATAATTTAGCATGTGAACGGACTCTATGCTTTCGGATAAAATTTTAATTCTCATAATATAAATTCGTGGAAGATTCAATTTGAAGTTTAAAAAGGAATTTCCTCAGAGCTTGGTTTCAAATATGATTTTTTGTTTAAGACATATTGTCATTTTAGTTTTACTCAGTCTTTGTTACTGGTTCAATTTGAAAATTCCGACATCTCCTAAATTTTATTCAATGTTGCGAAAGATGTTGTCATTCTTTATCATAAAAAATTTAAATCTAGTATCAGAACACGTTCAAAGCCTGAAGGCCTGAGTTATCGATAGTGCGAGCACACACTTCACACGCCAGCTTCGTAAGCAGGTCAGTGGGCGTCTTCCCACGGGCTGCGCCTGCGCTTCCCGGCTCGGTAAGGCTCGGCAAGGCTCGGTAAGGCTCGGCGCGCTGAGCTCGCTCCATATACACGAGCAATGTCAGCAAAAACCTGGCCCGAGATGAATGATGCCGGAACCGCACTCAGCCTCGGTTCCCAGCGATGATTAGCCGTAAAAACCGCCGCAACGACGCGCCGGCGCGGCGCGGCGACGACGCGGCGACGGCGACCCGAGAAGTTGCGCCTCAATGACATTTCTGTGCGTTCATTGAAGAGGACGGAGTATTAAATGTGGACGTGCCTCCGTCTTCATGTTATGCTTATTATGAATGGCGTTTGATCAGCTGTATAATTTACGAATAATGGTTCCGTGCACCTTTTTTTAGCAGAATCATTCTGGTAATGAAGATTTTTTCTGCTTCTACGTATTGTTGGTAAACCTGCGTTTGGTCACGATCCAACCAATGGCACATGTGGTGAAGCATCGAGCTTGTGAAAGACTTGACTCTACATTAAAAAAAGATCTGAAAATTGTGCCTTTTTTGAAGGATCGTGGCATATAGAATGAAGCAGCTTTGGTAGATAGCCTTTAAACATTCAAGCAATTTTTCACCTTAAAGTTTTATACTTCAATAAATAGGCGTACTTAAACTTTATGAAAACTAGACCAGAAAACTTTACACGTGATCTACTGTTTCATTCAAGATCACTTAAGATTTCGTAGTAGGAAAGCAACATGATGAAATTCTACTCCTAAATACTTCAACTAAAGAAATAATATGCGAACGAGTCTATGGATTTTGTCCTAGTCGCTGTGGAAACAGTTCTAATGCACATTGAATTTCTTTGAGTTTTCTGAGAGATTTATTTTTGAAATAAACTAATACTTTCGTAAGTTGTCGGCAATATTAGTCGGCTTACCTGACTAAAATTGTTATAATATTTCCTGAGATATTCTTATAATATTCATTCTTATAAATATTTTTCAATATATCAATTTGAAAAAAATACAGGTATTTACTGAAATTCTCATTTATTGAAGTTCTTGGACTACTATTTATAGCTAAATTGATTTCACTAATAAATCACATACTGTAACTCTGTAGAAACAATAATTACTTCTACCTCTTATTTATGCGAAATAAATACGATTGAAGGCTATTTCTATACATTCCTTTATTCTTTTGATTCCACTATTTCATTTAACGTTTCAGTAACTTTAGATATTATTGCTATCTACCTACGATTTTTTTCGGCCCCAAAAATTTTCCGTTGAACATTTCCACCAGTTCAAATAAAATTCCAATATAAAGAAAGAAAGAAAATATTTATTTGTAATATATTTATAAAAACCTCTTACGAGTAAAACAATGAATGTAGTCAACATTGAAAACCTAAGGCAGGCGACACCTATCTTGATACTTACACAAGGCGTTGCTTTTCCACGTTTTTCCATCAACATCCGAGGTTCTTTGCGGTACAGGTACCAATGTAGCGCCACTGTACAAGCTGCAGCAAGTATCGATGTCAGTGTTTTTGCGGGTGGCGCCGCCGCCGCGGTGCGCAGGCGCAGGCGGGTTGTCAATCAATCGCCTCGCTCCAGCTATACCGGGAAGCACTTACCTACGATCCACTATGTACTGCGATGCTGCAGTGCCACTACTTTTTATTAACGCTGTTATCTTTTGGATTATCTATGTTTTCCTATGATGTATCTTGAGAGATACAATCGAGTGCAGAAAACATCAAGTTATTATTAAATTGTAGAGTAGAAACTGACTTTAAGAGTAGCATACGTCCGGAAGTGGCTATCCACTAAATATTCTGTTAATTAGTATTTGAAATGTGTAATGAAGTAATTGAAGTCGATAATTTGAAAAGTTCTGCGTTTCTGTTAAATTAACAACGCGCTCAATCCATTTTTAAGAAAACATTGTTAGGTTCGTATACTCGTAACCTTAAATAAAGTTTCATGTGTCCAATTAAAATAATTCACAATGTTTACTTATACTATATAAAATAGTTTTCATTTTAATTCATCGTGATTCAAGAAGAATGCCGTATTCAATATACCTACCTAGTATGTATGAACAAAAATTATCACTTGTGTACAGATTATTAAGTCTTTGGTTGTTTTTTTATCTTAAACTACTTATTAAACTGTTATTCAATATTTTTAATACTAAAAAAAATTATGACCTGTTTTATAACTTATGGATCAGGCATCTAGCGCTCTACATAAAGCCTGTTTCTACATTTAGTACTGTTTCAGGTTAAAACTTTTATAATGACGACTCAAATTTTACTATAGAAATAGGTATTATATAAATTTCAATGAAAATGTTGCCTTAACAACATAATGAATGTAGTTTTAAGTGTTAACATCTTTTACACCTATTAAAATGTTTAGTATAAATCCTGAACACTATGGTCGTGGAGTGAGAAACACATCACCTGACGCCTGTCGCCTCATTATCCCGTGACCTCGGTTTGTGCGAAGAAACTGAAACGTCGAGACTAATACTAATAAGGGAACTGATTAAACGCCATAAAATCTGTATAAAAATGTCCTTTACGAGTTTAATTATGTTAATCTATCACCTGTCTCATTTATACTTTTCTTGCAACTATCAAGTAAGCACCCTCGAGTAGTGAGGACACTGATACAAACAGTGATCTTTTCCACATCTCGAATCAACAGCGTTTTATTTCTACAGCGGTCTCAACTTAATTCACAATGTGTATTTTTTACAACTAATTGCCTACTAAGCACATTAAATTGTAGAGTTTTGAATTGTAGATAATTTAAAATACTTAAAAACAGCACCGTTAGTATGATTGTGAGTCTCATTATTTAAACTGGCATTGCACCACCCCGGGATGCGAAGCAGCGGCGAGGAATGCGCCCGGCGTCGTAAAACCTAACGACGGATCGACTGCGGAGTGATAATGTCTAACTTTAGTTCGCGGAAAGCCGGGAATCGAACCGGCGACGCTCCGCTTCTTGCCTCCGAATGCTTGCGGTAATTAATGCGGCGATCTGCTAACTACCGGACTAATGGCTGTTCTTGTGAGAGTCTGTGGTGCACCGACGACGCGAGGCGCATACGCCACCCGCGCGCCGCAAACTACCCGCGCAATCACACAATCTAGCCAACCTCTGCAACTCAACATTCGCTCTGGAAATATAACAAACGCAAAAACCACATTTAATTCATTCATCCACTTAGCCACTACCTAAAACAGCTATAATAAAAATATCCACTTATCTATAAATTCAAACGTTTATTTATTAAAATACATGTACTGAATGTTATTAATAAATTATATTATTGATTTCGATGTCAACGAGACACAATAATTCTATAGTAGTCCTTGCTTGTCGCTACAAAAAAATCTCGGAGTGCATACATTGCAATGTGAGAAAACCACTCGGGTGATGTAAATGAGACGCATTAAACAACTAATATGGCACATTTGTATAGATATCCATATTAATGAGGTCCGTATCAATTATGGTAGGTCACTATGAATCTTAAAAATTCGCTACTCACATTGAAGGTAATCCTCACAGCTGGAGCTCTATACGTCGTTCATTACGTGTTCAAGACTGAACCTAACTTTGACTAGGATTATATCTACGCAATGTATGATTAGTCATGTGTTCTGCGCTAGCGCTGAAGCGAGCTGTGTGCGGAGTGCTCGGAGTTTTCCCACGGCCCAGTTGGTCCGTGGCGGCAATTAGACCGGTCGCGATGCCCCCCTTCCCGCACCCCGCCCGGGCCCGCGCCCCCTTTCCCCGCGACCGGCGCCCGCGCACCACATTATGCTGATTGCTGGCACAGCGCATTGGATTTCAATAAGTTGGTTTTTCTAACGCCGAGTTTATACAGCGAAGTGGCTAACTGTTAGATTTAAGGCTATTGCGTCGCCGGTTGATTTTATTTTATTTATCTCGTTGGTTATTCAACGATGTTGACATTTGATGAAGATATGAAAGTTGTGTTGGGAGTTTTAGTTGAGCGAAATATTTAGCAGGAAATGACAGTCTGGACTGTCCAGATACATCCATAAACTGTAAAAATACTATAATTTTTCAGTTACTGAAATGAATTGTTTCTTACAAATAATTTTAAAGTGGATTAAGAATAAAAGGCAATTTGGGAATAGTTATGGGACTAAGAATCCTTTTTATTACTTAAAATATTATAGTGAGAAATAAAAGAGCTTGATTTTGTTTTTAAATCTGAACAACAGTTTGGGGTTTGGGGTCCTTATGAAAATGAAAGGGTAATTAGTTTCAAAGGGCAATTGCTTAACCTGTTTGGGATTTACGGGAACTGCGCCGAGGAGTTGTCGCTATCATAGGCTTCATACCTATGAAAGTCAAAGAGTATAAGAATTCCTGCAATAACGAATCATAAGCTGTATCGTAACCTACTATTTCAGTGAATTGTAGGTAGGACTGTATAAATCAATATTCTATATGTAAAATATCATCATCGCGTCCGTAGCTTGCAGTGTTTTCGTTGAATTTCGTGAAAGCTCTATGACGAAAAGGCTTGGAGCTCCACTTGGTCCTTATATCATTTTATGCTAGACGATAAGAGTAATTTTTATTAATTTAGTTCCATAGCTGCGAGTGGGGTGAAAACCCATGTCAATCAATATCACAGGTAGTGAGTAAACAGAGTGTTCCAAAGTAGGTAGCTTGATAATTTTTAGTCATAACATTTATGTATGTGTATGTATATGTATGTGTGTGTATGTATATGTGTATGTATGTATATATATATATATATATATATTATTTTATCTGTTTATTGTATTTAGTAAATTATCATAGATATTTAATTTAAGTCCATTTACATTTTTAATAAGTACTATATTTTTATTTAATTTTTCAATTTTTTATTATGTGTGTGTATGTGTTGAGAGTACGGGGGTGGCCCTACTCAGGCCGCAACTGAAAACCAGTTTTTAGCTTAACTGAGTTGTGTGCCTTTGTATTGCAGTACACTTCAAGATAAATTGAATTATCTAAGTTGTAATTATTCTTTTTTTATTATTATAAAGTGTGTGTATTGTTCTTGCTGTTATGTTTTTTTCCTGTATGTGTACTGTATTTACAATAAAATGATTTTTACTTTACTTTTTTTACTGATGTACCACTGATGGTAAAAAAGGATCAAAGTTTATAAATTTGCATTCATACGCCTGTATATTTCTAATTACGTTCAGGTGACAACGCAAAGCCATTTAAACAATAAGCTAACTGTAGGCAAATATTGGGTAAATGTTGGAGACGTAAACCATTTTTGATCTGGATCTCACCTTATGTAAGTCGATGATGGAGCTAACGGGGTCAGATAGACCCTTAATCTTACTTATAGGTATTATAAATGTGAAAGTTTTGATGTATGGATGTTTGTTCCTCAATCACGGCAAAACGGCTAAACGGATTTGGATGAAATTTGGCATGGTGATAGGTTACAGTCTGGATTAGCACTTTTTATCCCGATATTCCCACGGGATTCAAAATTGCGCGGGTAAAACCGCGCGATATAGCTAGTTATTTTAAATATTGTCGGAAAAATATCATCGCCGAAGTTATATGTTGGTAAAAATTAAAATTCAAAATTCAAAAAAAAAAAAAAGTTTTATTCATCTTAGGAATTTCAAAAAACACTCGATGAAGTCAGTCATCACATACTTCGGCTTTGACTAGTTGTTGATAGTTGTTAAATAAGATATTACAGTACACCAAGAGACAAAAAAAGCCGGCGGAAAAAAGCTCTTGGCACTTTTTTCAGTCAGGATTATACGAATTAATACAAGTAGATACAGTACATATTGATCATGACATGAAAAAAAAACAAACACAAGACAGCTAATTGTGAGAGCCAATGTCATGCCACAACCAAATTGCTTACATAGTGCATCCATATGCACAATACGAACATGACAAACTGGGACCAGTTTTATAAATCTTGTATTTGAACAAGAATGGAATAAAATAGTCAAAGTATCATAAGCAAAACGACCTGGCACCGCTAGTAGCACCCGTTCACGAGTATAACGCAAGCACCAGCCATCACCCTCCTCAACCATATTTTAGGGAAGAGGGTGACCCGATACCCGACGCTGCCACCAGCCATGCCGCCTGAGGGAGCATGACGTTCTTGCTGTTGTCTGGACAAGAAAATAAGTGAGTGGGACAGTCACCACTATGCCATATGTATACTGCACAGCCAAGCCGTAAACAAAATTATTAAGTAATTAGAAACTTTTAGAAATATCCTGTTGTGCCTTTTTATCGTCTAAGTAATCTTTAGTTTTATAATAAGCTTTTCGAAATAGAGTGTTTTTAATGATTGATTTAAATTTATTGAATGGCAGGGATTGAATTGACTTTGGAATTTTGTTATATATACGCATCAATAAATGATTTGCTGCTTTTAGCCAGCCTTAATTTAGGAAACGCTAACTTATGGTCGATCCTAGTCCTTACAGAGTAATTTTTATCATGATTATCTTTCCTAGTTTTAAATTTATTACTATTCTTATAAATAAACACATGTTATGTTTATATGGTTATATTATGTCTGGATGGCACCGGTGGCAGATGCAGAAGCAGGGCTCCTATAAACAACGGACTATGGGGGAACTCGCTTTCAAAGACGCGCTTATCAGGGACGTTAAAGCTATTATAGCCAAACTAATCATAAAAATCGTAGAAACATAACTAGATTACATACATAACACGCCTGTATCCCTTATGGGGTAGGCAGAACACCAGAGGCTATAAAACCATCTGATGTCACGTTTGACAAATTTGGAGGTATTATTATCGTGGAGAGAGACTATTGCAGTGACAGGAGATCAGCCTATCGCCCGCATAAACACCAATAAAACGTCTTTCCCTTAACAGACTTTTACAGTATGCCCGGGAAGAGAAGCAGCTGGCACATTCTATGTTTTTCTGTCGCTCCCAGTCCAGCGTGAGAGAATCAGATAACTTAGTAAAAATGTTCTTATACCAATAATAAAACGCCAAGGCGTCCATTGAAATCTTTACAGGTATTATACTTATTGTTTTGTCTTAATCTTCATCAGCGGCGGTTGAGATAGCAATAGCTTATAAGCAAAATCAATACCGATCTAATGGCCTAATTATATTTTTAAAATATTCCTTTTGATTCATATAAAACTGATTTTTATAATTATAACTAATATTTTAAAAATCAATAATCAGTTCAGATAAGGTACTAGGTATAACCATGCTGAGCCGGAGCCCACTGACGGTCACGGCAAAAAAAATTGTGAATTTTACCAAAACTTTTTTATTCTTTTGTTTTAATTTTAATTTGTAATTTTTCTATTTTTTTGTTGTGTGTGTGTCAATAAATTTCTCACTCATTCATTCATTCATAACCATGTGAACTACTTCATAAAAAAATCCGTTCTCTGTAATTCGTTATTTTTCATTCAAAGTAAAATTCACATCTAGAGAAGATATAAAATTAAATGCAAACAAAACAAAACAGTATGTCACTGTGAGTTCTGTTCAAAACTCAAACTCTTTGTGTTCGTGCAGTAGCGCGAGGGGCGTTCGCGAGAAGTTTGGAAGTAAAGCAGAAATGAACGACTACCGCCGGCGGAATGGACGGAGTTATTTTCATACGAACTTGCAGCGGCGGGTACACACAAATGCAGTTACTTATTACACTTGCTATCGATTTAGCATACAATAATTAATAATCCAAACTTATACTGCAACCATAAGGCCTCAAAGTAAGCTTTCGTACAGGGTAGTTTTGTAGTCACCAGCCAAATTTAAATGTTACTTTTTTTTGATACCATATAAACGTACCTGCATATTTATTTTGGTAATGCTCAGTAGAAAAAAAGATATGGCACCACAAACTCTTTCACAAATAGTCGCTGTTTGTGAACACAGCTACTACGAAGTGGCATTTCATTGTACTACGACATAGTACTATAAGATTTTTTTGTAGTAGCGCGTAGTCGTCTTTATTTTAATAGTATTCATTCATAGTTCAGAGTGACCATCCTTTGCTTAATATCTTAGCGAATATACAGGGTTGATTTTTCGTCACCAGCCAAATTTAAATGTTAGTTTCTTTGATATGATATAAACGTACCTGTATACTTATTTTAACGTCGCTCAGTATAAAAAAGTAGAAATATGGAACCACAAACTTTTAAAAAAATAGTCGCTATTGATGAACATAGCTACTACGACGCGGCATTTCCTTGATAATACTACGCCGTAGCACTATAAAATGTGTGTAGTAGCGCGTAGTCATCTTTATTCTAATGATAATTTAGAGTGACCATGCTTTGGTTAAAATGATAGTGGATAAATTAAGATCCTTGTAAAAAAAAAAAATTTTTTTGCAAAAATCGTTTCGAAAAATTTCGAAAAATCGTTTCGAAAAATTCAAAAAAATTTGGCCGGTGACTGCAAATCAACCCTGTATTAATTTCCTTGGAAAATAATATATACCTTATATTTGCAAAAACTGAAGTATTGTGTTTAAAAAAATTTGGCCATTGACTAAAAACCAACCCTGTATATCTAAGCTTGTGGCATCGAGACCACATATCGGAAATAGGGATTTCCTAAAACACCCGAGTTCGTTTTCTAAACAGTTCCGACAGGAAGTCAAACGCAGGATCTACCACGCCGCAGCGGAATACTCGACTACTGGGCCACGGAGGCCGTCTGATGAAACCACCGGAGAGCTGAAATAGTGATAAGATGCTCCAAAAAAAATACATAGCGTGGAAAACAGGCTACTTTGCGAGAGACAAGTGTGTAACATTCCTGCTGCATGGCCATTGTTTGTAAGATGTGCAGATATTTGTCATAAGTCTGGATGTCTTTAATTTTATTTACAATAAATGAGTATTAAGTGGTGCTGGTTGATGAAATATTGTACAGCCTAGCCGTAGACATAGTTTAGGGTTATATACAGGGTGGAATTTTTTAATCCCGCCTGGAGGGAAAGTACTCTAAATAATAGAGATAGCAAATTTTACTCCAAAGAAACATCTCTTTATTGTAGAAATGAAATAAAACTGCGTTCAAAGATTTTCGAAAATCGCTCACTTCACCCGGGAATCGAACAGACTAAAATCTGTAAAATTACACCCTGTAATTTTATTGCATCGATCATTAGGGTCAATCACAAGAATAAAATCTCTCTTCTCTTATATACTTGGTTAATTTAATGGAAGAAAAACCATGAAATCTTCATTTTTAGAATTATCCTATTAGTAGTACTACAGATCGACTTTCCGATGTGGTGGTAGACTCAGTTCAATTTGTAAATTGTGTGACTTAGTTCAAATGTATTTAAATACTTACGAAATAAAGATTATTTTGATTTGATTTGATTTGTGTTTTCTCAGTTTACTTTCTTGCCATTTCAATTAACGTTAAAAGCCTGTTTTCACGAATTTACGGATACATCAACAGTTTAAGTGTGTCGTTATGTGTCCGCCACCGTCCCACTGCCGTTTTCAATTCCAACATCTAGCAATAAAGGATTTTGAATTTGAATACAGTTCAGTGGTAAAAACAGTAGGTAGTTGCGTAACTTTTTTTGTGAAAGTTCAACCAGAGTTTGTTTTGCTGTGAGAGTTCTTCCGCCTAAGTCTTTTGAGTATGAAAATATCCTGGCTATAGGTATTATTTTTTTAACATGTTTTACCCTACATCTTTCTTTAGAACGTGCTCTAGAAAGTGCTTTAGAAATTAAATGAATTGTAACGTGAATGGCTTGAGCCTTTGCCTGTCACGCAATTCACGTTTCAATTCATTTAATTTAATTTATTTCTTGAAGACGTACTCACTAAAGGTTCCTCCAACTTTTATAGAGGGTATCTTAACGAAGGGACGAATACAGTACAATTCCATTGCGGCGACATTTCTTCGCAATCTGTCCGCGCACGGCGCCGTGAATAAATAGAAAATACGTGTGTTCCGCGACTGTACCTGCCGTAATGTCCTATTTATGAATAATGTTTTATTCCAGCAGCGTGCGCCCCTCCCCCTGCCACCCCATACCTCCTCACCCCACCCCCGGACTGCGCAGGGTTGCTGCCATTTTTATTCTTACGAGTGTCTTGAGTGGCACCTATTTTATTTAATCCTTAAATACCTTTTCCTTAGATAATAATCATTCGCAATCAATATTTTAAGGTCCATCTATATTCATTCAAAATGGTGTTATTACATTCCTTTATAAACAACTAGTTTATATAATAACAATTTTTGTATGTTTTAAATAAATTGAGTTGTAAAAATGAATAAATGGATAAATAAGAAAAAGCTTCCCATGTATACAGACGCGCCATTTCAAATTTAAATATTGACATAGGCTCTACAACGGATAGAACTAATTTACATTTTTAAATTTTAAATTTGAATAAATCGCCCAGTGACGAAAATGTATCTAGAGTACTTACCTATTAACTCATAAATTGTGCGAAAATCGAACCCGCAACCACTAGCATCTGTGGCTGATAGCATGATCTCCCGCCTCAGCGTTCATCTTATTGATTGTGACATGGTCTCAGTTCAGTAGACATTATTCTAAGGCATGTCAATTATTGTGTATTATTTGATATTTTTTTTTTATTTCAGCTTGTATGACGCTTAAGGTTAGAAATAGTTTCTTCATAAGAAAACTAAAATTATAATAAATATGAACTGTGGCTATTTGCCGAACACGAATAGAGCCTCAAAATGAAACAAAAATTTACCTTTGGTAAGCACTTAGACTACAATAACCTCTGTATGTAAATGTAAGAAGCTAAATCCGCGGGGCAGCCCTGCGTCGATGGCTTGCTTTGTTTCCCAGCAAGACGCGCTTTAATTAATGGAATAACTCCACTTGTGCGCCCCCGCCCCACCCGCAGCGCCCCTCGCCCCCTAGCCCCCAAACTTACCCGAAGATACATGCATGTCGCAGATTGCAGCCCACCTTCACATGTGCTATGAAAAGATACGTTGATTTCTGAATAATGCCGGCTGAATTGCGAGAGATAAAAATGATCGTAAATGAAGTTCTATGTCTTATTATTATCAGTAAATCAGACTTGTTGCATGTGATAACGCAACTGGAGATGAATATTAATAAAATAGTAATAAATATAAAATAGACACTTGATTATACGCTAAAGCGATTATTGTCGTTATTCTCTTCACGCGTATAGAACTAATAAATGTTGTAACGTCGTCATTGATATTCAAAGTACGCTCGTTGTTTTCACTTATGACGTGTATAAAATAGGTATCGACGTATCGTGCGTGATATCTCCGTAGGTGATAAAGTGCCCCCTGCCAGCTCCTAGCTTTAATTCAATCATTCTCACCACAACACAGCGTCAGGTTTACGATTCACACTCAGGTAGCTAATAGGGGGAGGAGGGGTATCGGAAAAACTAGCTTTTCTAAGAATTTCGAAACACAACATGCACCTTCATTAATTTAAATGTAATTGTGTGAAGCGAGTGCATGCAGTATCACCGGAGCGACTGGTGCAGCGGTATAAAGGCTCCACCTCGCCGCACGAAGGTTCGAGATTCGCTTTCCCTGTTCGTTTCAATGTCCGCCTCGAGGCAGTTTTTATAGCGCTTGCCAACGATACCATGTTTTATCGCAGCAGGTACGGCATGTCATTTAAAAAGTTAATGCTTGTTTGAAGCACATAACGACGGCATATATCACGACAAGTATGTGCAAGTCGGTGTGCACCTTACATTATTATGATTTAGTGCAGTTGCAGTCCCGGGGGCGGGCGGGCGGTGGGCGGCGCCGGGCAGCTCGCGGACGGTGGCAATAAAGGCGCCCATATTTCACACTTAGCGAGTAATGAGAACGTCCTAATAATTGGATCACGTATATAAGTCATTATTAGCTCGCACCTCATCGGGTGTATGTATCATTACTGCCCCCCTCGCTGCCCAGGAACAATATTCTGGTGAATAATGAAGCGCCGCGTGATGAACATTCAAAGCACATCACATACGAAATGAATCAAGAGACGGAGCTAACTCGGGTCTTTGTTGTTAAAGTCCTCACTTGGGAAATAGTCTAATTATGATCTTATTAAAGTTATTTGTAAGATCATAATAAGAGTATTATTTGGTTAAGTTTTTATCGTCGCACTCTAGTTCAATTACTCTTGCAGTTTTGAATTAAACCAATGAAAGTATTTAGAAGCATACGTTACGGAGGGACTAGAGTACCTATAAACTACTGACTAACCAATTTTTTTTATGTTAGCCAAGCTGGGAACTGTAACCAACTACTGCAAACTTGAAATCAAATACTCAAACCTTAAGGATGTTGACGTCGTCGAATTCGACGATGGGCAGTTATAGATCGTTTAATGTCCTGCCCGCCCCGGTTTCGTCTGCGGACTAGTGAAAAGTTCTCGTACGATTTCCCTTTCCAAAACCTTCAAATCATCGTTATGGTTCAACCAATTAACGTACAGTCAGCTACAAAATTTGATTAACAGATTGAAATTTTCAAAGTCGTTTTTCAGCATATATTGTACATATAGATATACTGCATATTACGCCCATATTGCACCATTTCATATTACTATATTACTGTATGTTTTTAAATATTTCACCATTCTATGCAAATAGCAATAAAAGTGTTTGTATATACATATACATGTAAAACGACTTATATTGATTAACTACGACTTACGACTTATTATGTATAGTTGTAAAAATAAAACAAAGAAGTCAGTCAATACTAGTAGTATTTAGGCACAGTTTGGTGAAAAACGACTTTGAAAATTTCAATGTTGTACAAGCCATTTAAATAAGTTTATTTTTTTCATATGTTTGCACATTTCAAAGTCACTGGCCTCTGTATGACCTAGTTGTGACGTTAATCTAAATTGACAGTGCATTAAAGGCATTCGGCTGACATTGACGGTGTTTCAGTAAACCTCCTCGCATAAAACATCATTTGACAAGTTTAAGTATTGACATCGTGCGGGTTGAAAATGACTCGTACAAATGTGTTAATTAACTTTTGTAGCTGACTGTACAATTTTATGATTTTAACACCTAAAGCTCCTGTTATATCACCCAATGCAATTCATTCCTTGTTGTTGAGTTCCTTGCGTTCAGACAGACGCAGCGGGGACTCTGTTGTATAATGTTATTATACACATTAAAAAAGAGTTCATTGAGAAGGTAACTGATTGAAATTTCAATTATTACATCATAAAAATTACAATAATGCTAAAACAGTAAGTAACGGGTGGACTGGGAGCGATAAAATAACATAGAATTTACCAGCTGATTCTCGTCCAGGGCATACTGTACAATTCAGTTAAGGGACAGAAGTTTAATTGGCGCTTTTGTGGGCGATAGGCTGATCCCCTGTCACTGCAATAGTCTTTATCCATGATTATCATACTTCCAATGTCAAACGTGACCTCAGTGATCTTATAACCTCTGTTGTTTTGCCTACCCCAAAAGAAATACAGACGTGAAGTTATCTATCTAACTTTTCCAATAGCTTGCTCCATAGGGACTACATAGCGGAGCTAAGACTATTATAGTAAAACACACTCTAGCTGGATTCGTACAGTTTTAATAAACGAATCAAAAGCAAGACCTCTCACGCCACCAGCAGCAATACAAATCAATGTAATAAAACATCCAGTAACCTTAAACGACATGCAAAGTAATAAAATGATTATAACAACCACCTCTGTAATCATGGAACCTGCCTCGGTTGTGACACTTCGCAGCTTATTAATATTTATGACAACTAGCAATTATCTAATAAATACGGCAATAAATACAAGTAGCATGCAAACAAAGCAGGTAGGTAAACGTGGTATTATACGGTAATTGTTGCGATCATGCAAATCGCGCGCCTCGTTTCAATCAGTCGGCGCAGGCGCAGGTGGGGTATTCAACTTTAGCATTTACGCGTTATGCATAATGCCAGGCGGCGTGGTTACTGCCGACGTGCAGGGAAATGCGGAGAAAGTGCAGGCCGAGCGCCGCGCGCGCAGTTTTTTAGGCGATAGTGAGTTACTAATGTTGCCATGCAACGCTGGGCTGAGGCCGAGCCGTGGCCGGCGCAGGCTCATGGAAAATTTTACATTTTAAACTAGATTTTAGAGCAGTGGCATTGCGCGGAATCACTCAAGCTTGCGGTACATTTCTGGCATATTTCTCAGTAATTAGCTGCCGATCACGAGCTAATGTGTTGGTTTATTAATTCAGCACTTTGCATAGTTTTAACGACTTTATATGGAAAACCTCAATTGTGGTGTAACTTAAGTGGATGCGGGCTTTATTGTAACTTGTTCAAACTAATGCCATTGGACACTTCAAAGCAAACATCTTATTTATTATTATATTAATATCACATACTTTGTTAGACTGTAAAAACGGTGTCATCCTTAATAAACACGGAAAACTGTCTAAGTATCAAGCAATTACCTTTTAAACGTTTTAATGACAAGTCAATGGCTTAAACTTCTTATAAATAATTAGTATTTAATTAAAAGGCAACTCTTTATCTATTACGTAACAATAGTCCAAGTTAATTTGTCAATTTGGTGAAAATTATATTTGAAAAGTCCACAAGCCGTTATAAATAAGTATAATCGTTTGATCCACCAACATACACACCACACCATGCCACTTGGAAATGTTGTTGTTTGCATAATTAGAAAAGGTTGATTAGTAAGTATTTGTATTTTTAGTATGAACCACAAAAATATAGAGATGTTGACGATCTTATACTATGCGGCGTTTTCTTTATAAGACCACCGTTTTATACTTTATTAAAAATATTAATCAGCTATCAAAGTTAATAATATCTGTTACAAAAAACTAGGTCAGAGTAATCCGAGACGTTCGATATTTTCTGAACAGGCAAGGTTTTTACATTTTTATGGGATACTCATAATGTTCACAGAAGGTCCAAAACTAACAGAGCTTAAAATTTTGGTTTCTCAATCAGTGGCACGCAATTTAAGTACTTATGACAAGGGGCACAATCACGATCTTTTTTTGAGAAACTATGCCCTATTGTTATTTTAAGGAACGTCAATGTCAGATGTATTTTAGTTGCTAAGCCATAAATAAATATCATATAATATATGTCAAATATTTTTAGCTATAGCTGCCGATCCTGGTTCTCTTAGGTTTGCATTGTTCCCATATCAGTTTTTATTAGTTATTTAAATTACTAGATTAGAATAATATTTTAATGAATTGCATCAAAGTAGACAATAATTTACTTAGTTTTATTATTGAGTTTCCCACTTTCTTTGATGAATTTTATTTTATTTGAGGATGTCCTCTAATATTTTGATAGTTTAAGATTCAGCTTTTTAATCTTTATTTTGATATTTAAGGGTATTTCAGTCCCACATCCACTATTATGTAGTAGAGTACCTATATGCATATTTTTTAGAAGTACATTTTTGAGGCTTTATCGCAAATTGACGCATCTTTTTGTGAGAAATCTACATAGGTCTTTCGGCCGGTCGACGTTCCTGCCGGGCACGTCGTGGCCGGCACTGCGGGGCGCGGGTCCCGGCAGTCGACAGTCTATTAATATCGGTGCATACAAATGCAGCGGCGGTGGCCTCGCCGCGGGGGACCGCCGCCGGGTCCGCCGCTCAAACAGGATCCATCAACCATTGTTCCGCCGCCTAATTATCTGCTCGCTGATTGTTGATATTGGGATTAAGTCTTCCGTATTCTTTGATTGTCAGTTGTTTTGGGATCGAGCTTTGACCTCGCTTCTTTTGAATAGACAAAATTTGTGCTTTTGAAAAATTAAGCACTGTTGAAACACAAGGTATACCTACCAGTGAAAATGATATACATTATGTATTGCATTGTAGTTAAGGCGTTGACATGGTTTTTTTTTCTTTTTATATATTATCTACCGAGATGTTTTTCCAGACACCACTGTGAATATTTAAATGTTTTGAACATTTTTGTGTTTTGCCGACTATAAATTGTCACTTACTGGTTTACTGATTTAGCCAGCAAACGACAAAAAATAATATTATAACAACAGTTGTTAAGTGCTTAGCATAATTTATGCGCTCTTGTTGACGCTCGAGTGGCGGAGAAAGCGCCGCCCTTTGCGCGTGCGCCGTTAGCTGACATTTACCGGCGCGGGCGACCGGCGGCCGGCGGCGGACGAAGGTCAAGGCTGTCCACCACGGGTGTCACAAAGTAGTTCTAGTGACCTTTGTAACGGTAACGCTTGTGACGTGAGCCGTGTCACTCTAGATCCCGGACTCTGATCATAACCTATAAACAAATATGTCACCTATAACGATATACATGCATTGTACTTTATTCACCACTTGCCATCGATACAAGTATACAGTGTGGAAAAAAAATAGTGGCCCTGGAGGGAAACCGCCTTAAATCCTATAGTTAACTTATTTTACTTTAAGGAAACATTCCTTTATTTTTAAAAAGAAACAAAATTGCATTCAAAGATTTTCTTAAATTTGCTTGGGGAAAAACATGGGGAAAAACGTCCGGGACTCGAACTAAAAATTTAAAAAAATTAACATTCGTTATTTTACTATACTAATCGATATTCAAAAAAAAAAATTCAAAAAGTTTTATTCATCTTAGGAATTTCACAAAACACTTGATGAAGTCAGTCATCACATACTTCGGCTTTAACTAGTTGTTGATAGTTGTTAAATAAGATATTACAGTAGACCAAGAGACAAAAAAAGCCGGCGGAAAAAAACTCTTGGCACTCTTTTTCAGTCAGAATTATCAAATTAATACAAATAGGTACAGTACAAATTGACCGTGACATGAAAAAAACAAACACAAGACAGCTAATTGTGAGAGCCAATGTCATGCCACAACCAAATTGCTTACATAGCAGATGCAATGAGCTATGGATGCACAATACGAACATGACATACTGGGACCAGAGTATTTGAACAAGAATGGAATAAAATAGTCATAGTATCATTAGCAAAACGACCTGGCACCGCTAGCAGCACCCGTTCACGAGTTAACGCAAGCACCAGCCATCATCCTCCTCAACCATATTTTAGGGAAGAGGGTGACCCGATACCCGACGCTACCACTAGCCATGCCGCCTGAGGGAGCATGACGTTCTTGCTGTTGTCTTGACAAGAAAATAAGTGAGTGGGACAGTCACCAGCATGTCATATATATACCGCACAGCCAAGCCGTCAACAAAATTATTAAGTAATTGGAAACTTTTAGAAATATCCTGTTGTGCTTAATCCCATGCCTTTTTATCATCTAAGTAATCTTTAGTTTTATAATAAGCTTTTCGAGATAGAGTGTTTTTAATGATTGATTTAAATTTATTGAATGGCAGGGATTGAATTGACTTCGGAATTCTGTTAATACGTACTAGCTGCTGCCCGCGACGTCGTCTGCGTGAACGCTATGCAGCACCAAACGCACCTACGATTATAACACTGCTAGCGTGATAATATGTAGCCTATATGTTGACCCGACTTCTTAACTATCTTCATGCCAAATTTGAAGTAAATCCATGCAGTACTTTTTGAGTTTATCCCGGAAAGACAAACAGACAAACAGACAAAAATTCTAAAAACTATATTTTTTGTTTCTGTTTCGATTGTAGATCATACCCCAAGTATTCTTTTAAAAAAATATTCAATGTACAGTTTTGACTTTCCTACCATTTTATTATATGTATAGATTGACATTCCAATAAATGATTTGCTGCTTTTAGCCAGCCTTAATTTAGGAAACGCTAACTTATGGTCGTTCCTAGTTCTTACAGAGTAATTTGTATCATGATTATCTTTCCTAGTTTTAAATTTATTACTATTCTTATAAATATACATAATGTTTTCATAAATATATTGTGATGCAAGGGTCAAGATACCAATCTCTTTAAACTTTTCTCGAAGAGATTCTCTGTTTCCAAGTTTATACATTCCACGAATCGCCCTTTTCTGCAGTGTAAATATCGTGTCAATATCTGCGGCATTGCCCCAAAGTAGGATGCCATAGGACATTATACTATGAAAATAACTAAAATATACCAGCTTCGCTGTATTAACATCAGTCAATGAGCGAATTTTCTTTACCGCGAACGCTGCAGAACTAAGTCTACTCGCTAGTTGTGAGATATGGGCGCCCCATTGCAATTTAGAATCTAAGGTAATTCCAAGAAAAACAGTGTTATCTACTAGATTCAATCTGTTCCCATTAAGCCGCAGATCAGACTCAACTTGTTTTACATTTGGTGCAGAGAATTTTATACATTTAGTTTTTTTATCATTGAAAATTTATATTGAACCACTGAACAACATAAATAAGGATAGGATAATTGTGCAGGATAAAATTTCTCTAACAAACATTTGGTCTTACACTCGTCTGTCGTACAAGATATCCATGAAAAATAACTAAGTACACAAGTTTACATACATTACAGTTTAAAGACACGTTATAATTCTCTTATCTTTCTAACATTCAAAGAATGAAGTTCAATTCATTCGTATGAAGTACAAGCTTGCTAATTAATTTATTACTAAGTACCTTGTTGAAAAGAAAATCGTTTAATGGTAATAATATATCTATGCACTTCTTTACGATTTTTAGCTGGTTGGAGTCCCGCAGGAGTTACAAGCGAATTTTAGAAAATCTTTAAATGCAGTTTTGTTTCTTTTTAAAAATAAAGTAATGTTTCCTTAAAGTAAAATAAGCTAACTATAAGGATTTAAGGTAATTTCCCTCCAGGGCAACTATTTTTTTTCCACACTGTATAGTAGAGTCTAACATTTGTCACTGTGGAAGAAGTTATTTTTACCAATATAATATACTATACTTACGTCAATATACTTGACGATAGTTAGACTGCTCTGGGATTAAGTGATGAAGTGAGAATTGATTATTGAATTTGAGAAAGATGTAACGAATTGTTCAGTATGAGAATTTATGAACGGATAGATTATTGCAAGCTAAAACAGCTGATGTACTTACACTCATCACGTTGTAATTTCTTCAGGCACACATACGCAACTAGTAATTGCTTGAGAGTTAATTTATATAACAATTCACGGAACATACACATATGCAAAGGATATACCTATTACCTACAATCACCTGGCTTACTGCTACTGCTGAACAAAAATTGTTTATTTTGCTGATGTTTGGATTATTTGAGATTTAATCAAGTATTTTGTATATATCATTTGATTATTATTTACAATAAAAAGTATAAATAATATTATCCTTAAACTGCAACCTGTAGAGTAAATTCCCGATGTTTTTAATATTTTTGATGCCGGATACGGAGGCCCTAAGTATGGTAAACAATCGACAATAAAATGGAGAACAAAATAGTTAATGATTGTGAGTGAGATGAGACGTGAGTCGTCAGTCGTTATAACATTGTAGCTGAATCAACCTGGTGTACCTACTTGATATTGTTATTCTTACTGAATAAATTCACTGTCATCACAAAACTATCATGAGAGTTGTATTACTATTTTTGATCGCATCTGATTGCTTCGAATAAGTATTAATAAGTATTTCATTATACGGTTTCACATCAGCATTTTGTGAAAAACATAAACAATTATGTATGCCTTATAGTCCATATAAGAAAATTGGACAATACCTATTGCTAATTATTTATTTTAGCACTTCTTTACTCAAATAAGCAATATTTTTTGATCTTCTATCGAATATTTCATCGATACTGTCGGAGTCAGTTATTCCATCAGATGACTTAGTTTTCATCACTTTATCAATCATTGCACAATTCGAAATGCATCAAAACAAACACAAGGTTTTTGAATTATTCTGTTATTCCAATTAACATTGTGAGGTCCTAAGTGAAAGCTCATAAAGAATAATATAAATAAAGAAGGTAAGTGGTCTTCGTGGTTATATCAATATTACTATCTCAGATACCTAATGTATGAAGGTTTTGGTCCTGTTTCTATACTTATTATTGTCTAGGTAATCATAATCTTAAAATCTGAAATTCTTGCGTAAAAACAAGGTGTAGAAAATTGTCCGTTTCAAGAACGATACATTGGACGAAATCAATAGTAATTTAGAATATTAAAAGTATTTTCCACTGTTCCTGCTTTGAGGGCGGACAATGTGTGAAGTAAAGTTTAATTTCAGTGATGGTATTCGAGTTTTCCCTTACTTTATTGTTACAATAACACGTTTATAAAGTAATAATAACATAAAGAAAAGATAATATCAATCTTAGTACCTAACCATATCAATAATAGTTTTAAACTATCGTGGTTATTTTCACAATGATTTAATGTATTTGCGGGATTCTTACCTCGATTTCCGATTTTAATTTCGCGCGTCCGATATTTTGGTGCTGTTACAAGCACCATGATCGTGGAAATCGTGGAAAGAATCTCGTCAATTCATTAAACCTAACCATATCACTTGAAAACCTAAACTTATAAAAAGCTTGCTGGTAATTATTAAAAAAACAATAAGCAATCCTAAACAACAACTATGAGCAGATAACAAATCTAGGATCGGTGCTTCAATTTGTTCCTTTTAACCTTAGTTTTAAAACCGTAAGCGATTATCACTACATTGCAAGTTTACAAATCTTCTAATCAGCCATCTATTAATAGCGAATCGATTAATCGACAATAACACATAGCTAACTAAGACTAATCTTCTTCAGTAATTAAATTAAAAAGGAATCGTATCCTAGCAACGCTTACCGGGAACAATCTCATGATGGAAGATGCCATAAAGCATCAGCGCGAGGTGCGATGGTATCGGGGTGCCGCAATTACCGCGGGCCGCGGGATGCAGCGCGGGGCACGAGCGCGCGTGACCCCACCGCTGCGTTGCTGCTACGGGACAGCTGCTCTGATTTTTACTCTAACTCACCACAACATAGTTGAACTATTATGACATCCAAAATCACGTAAAGTAATTTGTTCAAAGATCAAACAAAGACAATTTTATTGACAGAATGATAATTTTTTCTTTCATATGTCCAATTCTTTACTTTTTATCGTACAAGCAAATCCTAATGGCAAAGTATTTTTGAATGTGCTTAAGAGCGTTAAACTACACGACTGGCTGGTGTAGCGGTAACATACATTGCCTTCTATGCCAGAGGTCCTGGGTTCGAATCCCGGCGGCGGCGGATATTTGTGTGATGAACACAGATATTAGTCGTGAAGTCATGGATGTTTTATGTTTATTTAAGTTTATTCTAATAAAAAATGCATTTATTCAATATGTACCTATGTTTATATATTTCTTAAGTATATCAGTTATCTAGTATACATAACACAAGTTCTTTAAGAAACTTAATTTGGGCTAGATAATGTTGTGTGAGTGTCAGAAATATTTATTTATTTATTGACATAGGTAGGTAAGTGATGATAAAGTTAAGAAAAGCCAGGCTGGTTTAGGCTGTATTTAAGTAAGCACCTCTGTAATTTCGCAACTAGCGACTGTTGCGAAACGATTATTTCTAAACTGATTTAAGTGGATTGTTTGTTTGTCTATGTGATCTTCACAAAAAAAACTGCAAACTTATTTCATTGCGACATATTTCGTACATTATTCATATGGATATATCCATTTTACACCCATTTCATCTACTTTTCACATACCTTCATGACATGCCCCTAAAATACTTAAGCACTATAATTGCTATCAAAAAATAAAAAAATAAACTGTAAATTTAGGAGTATTCCAATATGGTGAAAAAAATAACCTTAAATTAATTGTCATACTTATCCTATTAATATGATGGTCACAAAGTATATTTTTGATAAGTTCTACAAAATACCTACATCTTTAAAATTTTCACACTCTAGAGTCCGCTATTTCTGCCGAAAGAGCCTTTTTTTTATAAGTGACTAATCCCGCGTTTGACCTCAATCTCACCTGATGGTAAGTGACGATGAGGTCGAAGATGAAAGCACACGGGTTTAGGAAGGAACTGGCTCTTTATACAATATTGCCGGAACACATTACCGCCGGAGCGGTAACATTTGGCGGCAGACTTTATATAAAGAGTGGTCGCTAGCCAGGCGGACCCAGAAGGGATCCTACCACCAAGCAAGTATTATATTCTGTATAATAATACCACCTAATATTCTTCATATAGAAAAGCTTCCCGAAAGCTATTCTAAAGCCTGCGTTTGCAAAAAGTTGGGTACATACAATAACAGAAGGATTTTTTTTAAATCTAAATTTAAAAGCGTGGCGATTGGGCCGGCATTCCTCGAAGTATGTGCTGATGCTACTCTGTATACTCTGGTGTATCAGTGTCATGTTTTATGGTCTCAGCATTGCATATGGTCTGTTATATGTATACAAAACTTGGATTGTGTATACATAACTTCACGCCGGTATCCCTTATGGGTTAGGCAGAACACCAACGACTGTAAAACCATCTGATGTCAAAATTGACAAATTTGGAGGTATTATAATGATGGTGAGGAGTATTAAAGTGACAGGGAGTCAGCCAATCGCCCGCAAAAACGCCAATAAAACCTCTGTCCCTTAATTGACTTTTACAGTATGCCCGGGAAGAGAAGCAGCTGGCACATTCTATGTTTTTCTTTCGCTCCCAGTCCAGCATGGAAGCAATTGAGTATTCATTTGACATAATTTTTCACATTTACCGTATGAGTCAGTGACAACCGACAGCAGTTCAACAATCACACATAGTAAATAAATGAAAAATGAGATAAATAAAAATTACCCGACCAGGATTCGAACCTGGGACCTCTCGTTTGCCGGACGAGTGCTCTTCCACTGAGCTACCGGGGCCTGGCGGTACGCCTCGAAATTACTTACCACATTTTTTGTTTTATATTTTCAAAATATTTAATATCGATGAAGTGAGATATTAAGCAGCAGATTTCTTGGGTAGTATTGAAAAGGACACTCATGAAGTAGTTTTTTAGGAAACGCTTATCAAGTAAGTATGATGTGGCTCTGCTTGTTAAATCACTTTGATTGAAATCAAAGCTATCTAAAGTATTAAATAAAGATTTAAAAAAGCTCTCTTAAGGAATTAATCGATTTGTTTGAAATTAAAAGAAATGATAAGACAATTCACCGTATGCTCTTCAATAAAGACTAATGCGTTTTAGTTTTAGTTTCAATAATATCACATGTATTTATTAGATTAAAATTAGAATAGGTATCTACTAATAAGTAACTAAGTGCCTATTAGTAAAAATTTGTTTGTGATTTTGAAAAAGCTACAAAATACTAAAATACCATATCAAGTCAATATATTCTTTATTGACTAGGTACTAGGAAATCCTATAGAAATCTCCGAAAAAAAAAATTGACAGGTGAAGAAAACAAATGCAATAGGCAAGTCAGTAGATAGGTAGGTACTTGTGTGTGTTGCAAATAGAGTATTTTAATTTTTAATTTTGTTTAAAATTTTAAGATAACAAGCAAGATGTAAAAAAAGTACCGTATGCTCTCACAGGCTTAGGTTCGAGTCTCGTTATCAAATGAACACTTCCTCATCTACATGCAGGTTTTTGTGTGGATTGTATATTTAGTAGCGGTCACCGCGCTGCGTAATGTCAGAGATTATCTGCTGAATGTGCGTGGGCGCAGGCAGGACATTGTCCGCGCAAAAACTGGCCAATCACAGAGCTCTACGTCACGAAAGGCCACTAAAATGCTGCTATGTAGTTCAGAATTTGAATTTTTTTTTGTTTAGAATATCTACTCTGGCAATAAATTAAGTAATTTTGTTCCATCATTACTTTTTATTGAAAGCATTAACAGTAATTTAATTTGAAACATTGGGTAAGTAGTTAGGTATCTAGTTTTAAAATGAGTGCACATTTTTTATTTTTTTGGATAAAAAATGTGATGATGGCTAATTTAGCTAGGTAACTTTTTTCCAAAAATATATTGCAAGTAATAAAGTTCGAATGATTTGAGTTTAAATGTCTTGAATCAACCATGAAATTGATTTGGTCTTTGGGAATTTGATAGGTACTAACAGAGACTACATATACCTACATTTTTAAGTATCAAGTAGGAACTGTAAATCTAAAATAATGAACAAAAGTTTTAAAAAAGTTCGCTTGGGTGAATTATGGTAAATTAAGATTTTCAATAAAAATAAATAATGCTGTTGAGATTCTTGTTTCTTGAGATTCTTTGATTGAATTGGCGCCAAATTTTAGGTGCTTCATATGATTTTCAATTAATTTGTGTTGATTTTCACTATAAATTCAATATCGGTATTGAAATTTTATAGTTACAAATTTAAATAATATATGATTTAATGTATTTCCGCGATCATGGTGCTTGTAACAGCATCGAAATATCGGACGTGCGAAAATAAAATCGGAAATCGTGGTAAGAATCCCGTAAATACATTAAATCATAGTGAAAATAACCGCGATAGTTTAAAACAATTATTAAATAATATAGTTTTTGAGTAGTACACAATATTTTTATAAAAATCACAATACTGTGTGATTTTTTTAACTCTACCTATAATCCCAACTGTCGAGGGTTTAGTCTCCGATATACAATATACAAAGTTGGATTGACATAGACCCGGGTCGATTAAATGTATCAGATTTGACATAATATCTCAACCAGGGTAGACGAAATGGAGACCATCTCTTCTAGCAGAGCGTCATCTTAGCCCCCGCGACCAGCAAAAACTGTCCATTCATATGCAGCGACGGCGCGGTTTTTTCCCGCCGCCGGCAGCCGGGCGTGCCGCGGCCAGCTTGTAAATTGGCCGGCGGTTGATTCACATGCGCGACCAGTTTTTGTCCGCGGATTGTTTGTTTACTTTAGCTGGCTCTGCGGCGCGCTGCCCGAGACATTGTTCGTGCTTGTACTCGCCTTACAATGTGTGTTGGGCTCTGCTTGTACGTACGCTGTCAACGAATACCTGCAGCGGATTTGTAGCACTTTTTGCCTAGTTGTAGTTGAATGCTTGCTACATTCTTAAGCTTAGCTCCTGTAATACATCATTTACTGGCACTTCACGGGATTTTACTTTTTGAATAATGTAAATACCTTCAGGTATGTAGGTAGGAATGTGCTTAATTAGCCCCTCGTTATGGTATATAGTTAAAGTAGGTTCTTAATATGAGCCGTTGAAAAAACTTTCAGGCCAATTTTAATAAGTACCTCATTCAATTGTTTTTGAGAATTCCTGAAAACGAAAGCTGGTAGGTATATGTAAGTACACCTAGGTATAAATTTTCTTACGTTAAATGTCTAAAACAGAAATATTGGGACTGATAATAAAAGATAGGTAGGGACCTTACAATTTACAATGAAACATTAAAACACAGTTTTCTCTTCGTAATTAAATTAATCCTTTATTACACTACTTATACAAAGCAAGTATACAAAACCATACTTAAGGTTATTATAACACCTGTAGAGTGAACTACTTGGATGCAATTAAAACAGGTCGGTGTCCCGGCAGATCAGTAGCTGCCTGTGCAAGGATTATATCAAGAATAGAATTGCATCTTGCCTTTACAAGAGACACGTTTTATCGGCAGTTCTTTGATCGCAGAATACAAATGCATCTAGATTTCTTCGGAATACTAAAAGCTAATGACATTCGGCAGAAGGTAGGTAGGTACCTACTCGCTGCGACGAAGTCGGCGAACTCACTTACTGCCTCATTTTAATTGAGAGCAGCATCCCGCCGTCGCCGGCATTCAATGGTAATGTGATTGCAGCGGTCAGCGGCGTTTTTGCTGCCGCGGAAAAAACACGCGGCCGCTATAGAGGGAGGGGGGGAGTTGGGACATAAATCGCCTGTAAAAAGCGCCGCAACAGCCGCCCTTTTTGCCTTTTCTTGTAGCGTAGATTCCTCTGTTTTTGCTCGAAAACGAAGTCCGAGATTGCGTGGTTTTTGCGTCTGCGCGCGATGGCAGCGTGTGCGCGTGCGCCGGCCAATAAGCGCGCGCCGTTCGTAGGCCCCGCCTCTCGCTCCGCCTACAAGCATTGTTCTAGCGTACACTGTCACGCATTATCTGTGATCGAATCTTGTGTACTTTCACATGCTTTAGCAGTTTGTAATGAGGATAATGGATAAACAAAGCAGCATGATGGACGTCGTTGAGTTAATGTCGTGCCGTGGCCGGCTGTTTGTGCAAGCGGCCGCGGCCCGGCGGTACCAACCTGCGGAGATTGCCGGCTAATGGCTCTCTTCGTGACTACCTACTCATTAAATACTCAAGTGGATGGGCTATTTTAAAAGCCTCTACTTCATTGTCATCATCACATCGTGTTCTGATGCAGGCACCTCTTATTACCACTTGATTGCTAACACACGGTGTGTTTTCACACAAACGCCTCAAAATAGACATGTTGACTCATTCCTACGGCTCAGTAGTAGAGTACCTAATCATTGAATACCTAGTTACATTTAATGATGTGGGTGTTATAGAAATTATTTTGAAACCGTCGTTTGGTGTCGTAGCCACTTTTCAGAATGTCATAGGTACATTATACCTATCTATTAAGTACTGTATTATAGTAAGTCTTCAAGATAATTCAAAATACTTGTAATTAATTTTATTGAGTACTTTAGCAAGAATCTTGATTCCGTAGCCGGCAATAAAGATACCATAATTTCTTCAAGTCCTGTCGCTGCCTGCCTGCGCATGTGCGGGTGAGGAACTTCGGAGTTATGTCTGGAACTGGATACCCAGAAATCATATAAGCCATAAAGGAAGTGATGTACAAATTTTTAAGCAAAGTTTTTACTTCGGACGCTTGTTGTGGCGCAAAAACGTCGCTGCAAATTGATTGAAGAATGTTACTCGACCAGTTTTAATTGCGGAGTGAGATGAGAGATCCCCACCTACCGGTATGGAGTATGATATTTCGTGAACTGGCCACGTCCTTAGCCTGACAGCTGGGGCCATTGTTTAGTTCCATTTTTGGTCACTTTGGCGCTATAGGTATGCCATTCCGTAATTAATACTAACTAACACCACATTAAGATTGTAATTAGTACCTTAGTACAGGCTATTGGATTTTAAAATATAAATTATTGATATTATGTGATAATTTAAGAATCGATATCCGTCTAGTTGTCACCTTTGTAAACATGACAGGTGTCAGTAGGTAGGTGCCTTAGCTGGAAGATGTTACCTACGACAAAAACAATTATTGCAACATTACCTATTTATTTTACAGTAGCTAGTAGGTACCTATTTCAACATCTCTTGTCCAAACATATGAAACTAGGAAACCAATACCAAAATCCATTCTCTTTATTTATTTATTTATTTATTAACACTTTATTGCACACATTACAAAAGGACAAAAAAAACAATTAAAAGACAAACTTAAGAATGGTACAATGGGCGGCCTTATCTTCAGAGCGATCTCTACCAGACAACCCCAAATTTTAGATAAAAAGTAAGTAATTCAACGACACTGATCGAGCGACATTATTCAATCAAGTAATTTAACAAATTACTTTTTTGCTAGGTGAAACCGTAAAGGTGATAAAAATTTTACCAACTTAGTTTACCTATACGTTGGATATTAAATGGATTAAACATTTGATAACTGTAACCAGCCTTGATACAGTTATCAAAGGTTTTAAGTAGATGTTTACTAAATGTGTGTGTCATGAATATGACATTAATTCATATGATTATTAATTCATTGATTTTTAGAAAACTTAAAGATTAACACAGAGAACGTACCTACCACAAGGTAAGTAGTATCATAGACAAAAAAATATAGAAAGTTATTAAAACGTTATTGTGAACGTGTCGCTACACTTGTCAACTGAAATCGATAACAATTTCTGAGGCGTTAAAATTATTATCGTTTAATCAGCAATTACGTCTATGAGTTAATAATAACTTATGTACGATGGATCCCTGACATTTTATACTATGAAGAAAAAAGTTTTATTGCAAAACAATTCTGTAGTATAAAACAAGACTAAAAAAAGGTTTTGTATATTTAATCATTTAGTTTAATATACAATTTTATACAGTTTTTTACTCGAGCGAGCCTTTATTGGTCGTATTACAGAACAGTACTCATGTATTGATACTAGTTTTGAAACTAGTATCAACGACTTTCTTTATTACAAAACGTTGCCTAATACTAGATTCAATGACCAGATATCACTTGAGTACTAAATGATTTGAACTGTGTTCACGCTTATTATAGAACTTTACTTATGCATATGCCAATGATTGAAACTAGTTTCACAACTGTATTCACTTGAGTGTGCTGTCTACCATACTTGAGCGTACTTCAAAATAAGTTTTTGATGTTGTGAACTGTGGCTTAGAGAAAAACTAGATAGGTACGCGATTCGTGCCTTCTTTAATAGTGATCTGTATTAACTACAATAGATCCTTTCAGTGATATTGACCATTACGATAATATTTTTATAACAACTTGAACTTTTTAAAACAAGTTTGAACTTGCTTTTCGTAAATAAAAACTATATTGGAATTTATAATTTTAAGTGACTACTTAGTAGTTGGCAACATTACATTTAGCTTTTACGTTTCGTATTATTTTTGAGTGATAAATATAAATATATTTTCATAGTACAAAGAAGCGACAGTTATAATTTAACCGTACTGCTTCTATCGAAAAACAGATAAATAATTCAAAACATTGGCAATTTTGTCATATATCATATAGAATTTAACGCAATTTATAAGACATTATAATCTAAACGTTGCGTATAACGTAACAGACCATTAGTTTTTGTTATTAAATGTAATGGGAAACAAATTTATTTCAAAGAAAACCCAGTCAGTATCAACTGAGTCAGATATTTGAAACTAGTTTCAGGTAATCTGGTTTTGATAATTGTTTTGTAATAAGACTAAAGCTCAAGTCAAGAATCAGCTGGTGAACAACGCTTACGTGAAACGAGTATTAAGTCTCGTTCTGTAATACGAGCATATGTCTCAACCACCGTGACAGTTTTAGTATTGGAATAACAGTTAGAATATTTCGTCAGCTCATTTTGTACACATACCAACTTACTTTCTGTTATGTTGTTAGTGTAAGAAATCTCTTGAATAACAAACCCAGAAAAAAATATCTCTTCACTAATTATAGGTATATACAATGACAATATAAATCTTACTTAGATATTTAAATTCTTTATGAACTTAAAGTACTTACCTTTTGGTTGGTGTCGACGGCGTATCGTAGTTTTGGCAATATCGTCATAACTTTATCTACGTTTGAACATTAATAATTTAAGTGATTACTGAACAAATTAAGGCAGGTGCACAAGGACACCATACTTCACAATCACACTGGTAGGTAATAAAAAAACTTATACGAAATAGTTATAAAATGAGAGATTCAAGCTGTGTCCAATCTAACGATTTGGCCACGGAATAGACATAGTTGTAGTGTTACTTTTGTTTGATATAGGTATTAGGTAAAAATGAATCGCAAAGCAATGCATTTAATTTGAATTGTTTTGAATTTATATCCCTGTCAGGGGTTCAACGTAGTGTCACTGAAACGAGTCCGTAACATTGCATTTTATTCCTATAGAAAAAATGTAATAAAGGTAAATGTAATATAGAGTGTAGGTACATACATACATAACCTCATGCCTGTATCCCTTATGGGGTAGGCAGAACACCAGAGGTTATAAAACCATCTGTTGTCACGTTTGACAAATTTGGAGGCATTATAATGGTGGACTATCGCAGAGACAGGGGTCAGACTGTCGCCCACAAAAAAAAACTTCCAATAAAACCTCTGCCCCTTAACTGACTTTTGCAGTATGCCCGGGAAGAGAAGCAGCTAACACATTGTATGTTTTTTCCTTTGCATGGAAGATAGAGTGTACCTACTTACAATTTCATACCAGAATGTTCGACTGCTCCATGTTACCTCACTAGCAATTAATTACCATGACGTAAGATTGAGGAAAAAACCGATTTAAATCACCGATAAAAAATATGCTAAGCGATGTACAAAAAGTCGGTAATCAGAATATACGACCGACGCTCTTTGAATCTATTGCAATAAGATTCTGATTGTTGTTTAGTTAGATTGTAATAATCGATTGAGCTCTAATGATGAATAACGAGCCCGTAACAATTAAGACTTAAGGAAGTTCAGCTTTAAGCGAATTACGCGTAAAACAAATTTAAAAGTTCCTTTCAAATTCAGCAAAACACGTCGCAGCAAACAAAATATTTTTGGATTCGGAAATGTTATCTTGCCCATAGGGATGTTATCTATTTCTCTAGACTACAAAGAATTAAGTACATATTTAAAATTTGTTATAAATCCTTTACGTTTATTCAATTCGCATTGTAAACAGAGTTAAGACTGACAGCTAGTTATCGCACTCGAAAATTGAAAATCGCCGGAATCTAACATTAAAACAAATAGATTCAATAGTAGGTACCAATAGTTTCTAAATAGACCTAGATAGATGGATTCCTTCACTATTCATGCAGACGATGTTGGGTCCTCATATGTTAATTCCCTAAATTTATTTATTTCGTGGGAGGTAGGAGTTATAAATCCGTTTGGCGACAACTCAGATTGGCCATTAGTGCGAGATCGCTGTAAAAACATTAATTCTTAATATGAATTATTCAAAATTTAAACATATTTAACGTCAAACAAAGAGTATCGATATCATTCATTGCATGGTAATAGTGTTTTTTACGTGACTTTCTACAATTAATTTCTCTATAGGTAATCGTCTCAGTGGGTGACTGCGCACAATGCAAAATCTATGTAAATTGCGTCTGTTTACAGAGCGCACAGTTTTTGTTGCGTGGCGATGATACTAACTCGATTTGGACATTTCCATGCCGGCTTGTGAAATATTGCGAAACCAACCGACTCACAGTCCACTAGTTGCAGCGTCGCCTGACTTTGAGAAAATATACTCATTTGTGTATTCTATGTTAATTATTCATTTGCATATTTAATTTTTAATTCTGTGCCGTTTCTTATTGTTTTACGTAAACAGGTGAGTAATCTATATAATAAAAAGGTAATTATTCCAATTGTGTATACTCGCATGGCTACCTACCTTCGCAGTCAAAGAAGTGTATCTAGTAGCAACTTAAGTTATAAGCTATCGGATCTAATTTATTAATTGTTAAGTTATTTAAAAAAAACGTTATAAAATAATTGATATAGTAATTTTTTCTTAAGTTAAGATTTCCTTTTGTTCAACTTCTGGAACAGAACTTTGCATACTGGATTATTAAATAGCGGTTGAAAACAAGAAGGGCGCTGGATTTCAAAACTCATCTACGAAAACCATTTCTTTGCTTTTTATCTACCGGCACTCAAATTTCGCAGTGAAAGATTTTTTTAAATGACTGATAAAATGACTGACTGCTAAACGAGGAATCGAGTAGAATAGTTTACAGTAATATATTGTAAGCGAATGACTACAGCATTACAAGACAAATATAAGGGAAAAGATTAGTGAGCTCTTTAAGCACAACCCATCTCGAGTTAGTTTAGTATAATAGCTGCAGTTTGCTCTTTTTATAATATCAGTTGTACGTTTAGCAGATTAGATAGATGCAATTTGTATGAGGCCGGCCGAAGTAGCGGCGTGCGCCGGCGCAGCGGCGGGATGCTTCGATAGCATCGCACTCACGCGCCGCGACCTAAGACTCAGCGCCACAGAGTGGACAGCAAGCAGTTGAACTTAAAAGCTTGAAAACTTAGCAAAATCAATGGATCTAGATTCTATATGTAAATAATGTCTTAAAGTTACAATAGTAGATTGCAGATCTACCTAAATCAAGGTTTGAACGAAAACGCTAAAATCTAAATCAAAATCGAACTTGGATAGGATTTGAATAGTTGTTTAAATCAATTTCTATAAAGAGCTTGAGTGATAAAAGTGTTCTCTTCAAATTATCTATAAATTTATCTTTTGATAGCAGTTAAAATAATATTTGTGAATGCAAAATGCACCTTGAAGAGTTTCTGCTGTGGCCATTCTGAATAGAAGCTAGCAAATTCGTTTGGGTGACCGAAATGGCTACCAAAAAACTCTACAGTTGAACTAATTACTTATTATCAATCCGACCAATCTTATCGCCCTTAGGAATAAAATTATGCAGCTTAATATGCATTGAATGAAACGAATCAGTGTTACTAATACCCATAAAACTTAAGGACGTAATTAATACGTCTCGACGGCTGTGAGCGAACTCGATTTATATCGATATAGATACCTCTATTAAACAGTATCACCGTTTCTTTGGACTGTTATATCAGATTGAAACTTTTCATTGTAATATTACAAGCATACTTAGTCCTCTTCAATAACTGATGGTGAGTACTCTGTGGTGTGTGATCGCGTCTAGTTGTTTCGATCACCGTCCGGTGGTAATCGGTGGTTGCAGACAATTGCGGTGGTACGCGATGGTTACCGCTTTGATTTAGATCCTCAACGACGCGACGCCCCGCCTCGGTCCATTACCAGCGATCAGCTACTCCGCTGGTGCACCCTGATGCTCTATCTTTTACAAGCTAATCAACATTAGGCTCAATGTTTCATCATTGATCTATTGTAGTACAAGATCTATATGAGTTGTTCTGCCTTGCCTTTATATTTACGAGGTATGCTTCTTTGTTAAAAAGCATCCAAATTTGTTCCCCTAAAATCGGGACATGATTTCTGAACATAGTAGACATGCAGAATTGCTTTATACTCCAGCCCAGAGGCTCAAAAAAATATTGTTTGTATGGCAGTAAAAATATTTAATAAAATCCCTCTAGATATCAAGAATTTACCAATGACTTTATTTAAAAAAAGAATTTTTGACTTACTTCTATACAAACTCTATTACATAGTTACAGATTTTTTAAATGACAAGTGCTTATAGACATTCAAATTATATTAATCTAATTGTTTCTAATTGTAACCTTTTCTTTTTGACATCAGGACGAATTCAATACTATGACATTTTAAAATTATATTCTATTTCACCAAATTTTGCACACCAACACCTGTTGGTAGGAGCTTGTGAAACTTTCTTTACTTTTTAAGACCTAAAATGTACCAACTTCCTATCAAATAAAGACATTTCATTTCAATTCATTTCATTTATGTTACTTATAGTGAGTTGAGAGATAATTTTTTTTTATCTTATGGTATCAACGAGTTCTGAATCATCTAATGGGAAATGACTTCCAGGCTCATAGACGACATTGACTACCTATAAATGATTCTGTAATTTTACTAGCTTAGGTATTCTTAGCCAACGCTAAGGTCGCCGGTAAACGCAGCATGAGGGCAGCGCGGAGCCGAGCGACGCGGAGAACCTTGTGGGAGGCCTATGTCCAGCAGTGGACGTCTACAGGCTGTTGATGATGATTCTTTGCTTTATACGGACCACCCTGAACAGAAGATTTACTAAGTAGTATTGGTAATTTTAGTAACAGTATGTTTACAAAATTACTACACCAAATTACTACACCATTAACTACACCATTTTTGATTTACTTTTTATTACTTTTTATCTTTTTTTATTACTTATACACGGAGCATTTTTTTTCTTTTCTTGTTCAGTGCGGGAATCGAACCTGCAACCACTGGCCTTGAGGCATATAGGTTTACCCCATCGCCAAAGTGGGCGTCGAAGGTCGACCGTATCCAAAAAACTTGAGTAAAAAAATGGTGTGTCATATAGTCCTGCAGAAAAATCACATTAATACCTAAACAAATTTAGGAGTTATGAAGCTATTATGCCGCAATTGTTTTAGTAGTTGGGACCAACTGGGCTACCAGACTCTGGCCACACACCATCGAAATTACATAGCATATTATTTTTATGCTACATTTACATGCTTGCCGAGGCTTGGCAGGCGTGTACAAGCTTCAAGCCTTGATCAACGCTTGGATGCCATTTACACGCATGCGAGTGCGTCATTGTGTTTCAGGCAAGCAAGTGTTGAAGTTGTGTCGGCTTTTGCTCTTTAGTTTGACATATTTTTGTTTCAAATATAATCAAACGAAGAAAACGAAGTTGGCTAGAGAAGACAATGGATGTTTATTTTTTTATCTTTGTGGTAGATATAGATATTTCTCGGGGCATATAAACCAAAGTATAAATACGTCGCAAGCCATTGTCGCAAGTTCCCTTTGACGTGTCCTCAAAAACCCAGCGACTAGGCCGGATGGCGGCGGCAAGACCACGCAAGCCAAGCCAAACCACCCCGTTTACACGCATGTGCCTGTGGAAGCTTGCCGAGGCTTGGCATGCGTGTAAATGGGATTTTACCTTATATTGTTGGTCGGGTGATGTTATTTTTTATATTTTTTGAGGATTTACAATATGTTTGAGCATTATTAAATGCAAAAAACTTGAAAATATATAACTGATCATTACTCTTCACCTGGAAAAGTAGCCTTAGGCAAGTGTGCACAGATGTTACTTTTGGGTCATTTGCACACATCTAAAGCATGATTATAAACAAAAACTCACATCTTATTATTTAACTTTTACCTTTCTTAAATAATAATAAAAATGTCTGTGTATTTTTACTGAAAAACAAAATTTTGAGACAAGAATGTGTAGGTATGACTATCTTTATAACCAGTTTTATAACAGATATTAAAGCATGTTTCTGCTACGCTACGTACCTACTAATTATTATTTAGGAAGTCTTCTAATGGTTTAACTAAACAATCAATAATTGTACCTACTCTACATTAATACCGCATGTACACAGAACTTATCCGGAGGAAAAAGGCAAACCTATAACAAGAGAATATTACCCTTGTGGGAGGATTTCACCAGAGCCAATAAGTAATTAGTATTAAATGCATTTTACTTGCTTACCTGCGAAAAAACCGAAAATTCTTTAGCAACCTTACTTCAAGATATAATGGCATAATGTAAAAAAGGTATTTTGCGTTGTGGAGGCAGTATAATGAGTTGCTATAGAGTTGTATAGGAATTCTGAAAATTTTAATTTAATTGGGAATACGAGAACACAAACAGCATATCAATATATATTTTGCCCATTTTGGATCGAATTAAAATATAAAAAAAATACATTATACTTAAATTAATTTTATGTTTGTTATGCCTTTCTTTAATTATAAACATTTAATTTACTTACTTAGTATTTAATATATTTAATTTTTCCATGCTGGACTGGGAGCGAAAGAAAAACATAGAATGTGCCAGCTGCTTCTCTTCCCGGGCATACTGTAAAAGTCAGTTAAGAGACAGAGGTTTTAAAGGCATTTTTGTGGGCGATAGGCTGACCCCCTTTCACTACAATAGTCTCTCAATAGTCTCCATCTTTATAATACCTCTAAATTTGTCAAACGTAACATCAGATGGTCTTGTAACCTCTGGTGTTCTGCCTACCCCATAAGGGATACAGGCGTGACGTTATGTATGTATGTATGTAGTATTTAATTTCTGACTTGAAATGTAAGGGTTTAATATTTCAATATTTCACATGCCAGTCACATGGGGCATCATTGTCGCAGTCATTATTGCTGTAGATTTGACTGCGAAATAAGTTACTGTGGATAAATAAAAAAATAAGAAGAAGTTATTTGTTTATGAAACAATTAACCTGCACAAGACAATTACAATTAAAAAGAAACACATGAAACAACATTAAATTAAGCTTTGTATAATTATGCCTCACTGTAAAATTAATATTTATGAAAATGCATGAGTTTTTGTTAATCTTTCACGATAAAAAGATTTTAGATACGCATTTAGTACATGGACTGGACTAACACATTATACACTTTTTTCCGAATATTTCCACGGAATGATGTAAATAATATAAACATGGGCAATGCCGCGGGAAACTCTTAGTAGAATTTAATTCTGTATGTTCATCAACTAGCACCGGGCCAGCTTAGTAGATTATGGCCTAAACCTCCTCTTCACCCCGGGGAGAGACTCATGCCCTGCAGTGGGCTCATTACACGGAGTTGTCATGATGGTGATAGTTATGATAGTGTTAGTTTGACGCGTAATCCAACTTTCTGTGTAATGAAGTCGGCTCCATTCAGTCGTCTGCAGCTTTCAGGATCTCGTTGAAATTATAGGGACGATCTAAGTCCGCATTATCACAGGTCACAACTCGCTCTGGGATGTGGGTTATAATGTATTGGCCGGTCTCAATAACTTAGCAAACAATTAAAGTAAAAATAGAAATTCTTATACTATCTTAAGTTCAAGTGACAGATGAAATAAAATGAAATGAAAAATGTCACTAATGCTTACCTATCGTTCTGGGCGAAAGTTTGGTTAATCAGTTATGTCGAGTTGTATCTATCGGATCGGAGACTGGAACGGAGCCTTTGCGCTGCGACGACTTTACCAAACGGACACAGAAATATCAAATTCGATAGGTATCACAAAATGTGACATTATAAAAAGATTCCGTGGAGAAAAGTTAGTCTAAAATAAATAGTTGTTTTCTATTATGCGACATTTAATTAAGCAATTCATCACAAACGTATATATACATTTTTTTTTAAGCTAGTAAGATCTTAAAATATTGTCCATCATGGCTTTTTAAACCAAAAAGGTACAAAGATATAAATTGAGATGTAACTTGAACAATTTTATATTCGTTTCGAAATAGTCACGCCCTTTCAACTGGGGTAGAAACAGCTTGTGAAAAGTATGTTAAAATATGAAATCAAATCTACATTGGCGGCGTGTGGCGCTTGTAGGGGCTCTGTAAACAACCTCATAGCTTGCGAGGTCTCTCCGAAGTCCCTCTGACCCTCCGCGGGTCGCACCGGGAATCTCAAACGACGGGACAATCTGTTCGCCGGGCCTCCTCGCCCTCTCAAACCGTTACATGATTTACCTGCAAGAGGATCGAGAAACTGCTAAGTGTGGGAGGGAATCATGAAAGAAAACTTATGCAATAAAAACTGATATAAGGACTCTTGCAGAGATTTGGATTTTCATTTAGAGTGGTATGTAGCGTTGACATGGAAGATTGTTAATTACTGCAGTTCCTACAGGGATAAGTAAGTGGCGAGCATTAATCTTAAATAAATGTTAGGGAGTTTTAGTGTTTCCTATAGGTACCTCCTGGAAATTCTATGAAACACTTTTTACAATACACTATACCTATTAATAATTATATAATTGTACCTTTGTGCAAATTAAATGCGAGTAAACAGAGCATATTTTATTGATCCGGGTTATACATTAATTTTTTTCAGAAACAACAAAGAGGTTTTATACCACTTCAAATCCATATACATTTTTAAATGTTTACGCCTTATATTAGTTAAACAAAATTGTATATCAAACAAATTATTCACAATTTACAATAATTTGTTACAAAATATTAAAATATTTGGATTTACCACTCCAAATTAAATATTTTCATGTAAAATAGGCTGTATATGCTATACAGCCATTGACACATTTGGCGGAAAAAAAACCTACGCGCATGCGCGAAGTTCGGCGCCATTTTTCAATCACAATTCACAGCTTTGTTATCAAGTGTGTTTGTTATTTTATGACCACGTATGTCTGTCTTTTACTCACAAGTGTGTTGAAAAACGTCGTATATATCTCGTGAGCGTTGCTAACTTGTTACATAATATACTATTAACGGTGCATGACACACAAAACTCTTAATAAAACGAATTTATGTTTTTGAAAACTTTATCTCTAGGAATAAAGTTAAAATATCTTCAGTTAAATTGATCACTTGTGTGCGAACCTTCGGCTAGATCCGTGACGCTTAAATATATTTTACAACTCTCATGTTCGGTAAGTAGGTTCTTATTACCTCCAAATGGGGCTTGTAGGTAACTAATTAGCGCTCTAGGGTAATAATCTAGCTAGAAAAGCCCTAGGGCGGTAAGTAATAAAAAAAAAACACTTCTTTCTTTCAAAAAGTTCGCGTACATCTAACCAATAGAGATCATGCATTCAGCCCAATGACCAAAGAGATTTTGTCCATGACCAACAATTAATGTCACAATCTCAAACTATTAACATACCCAAAAAACACCTGTCCCTAAAATTTGAAAATTGTTCTCATTTCACTATAAATTTCAACAAATAAAATGTTTTATTCTTGTAATGCCGGTTTTTTTCTACTTACCTCACAATCGAGATGTAAAGCAGATAGTTAGCTCGGGTGTAAGCATCAATTGCACTATTACACCCTCGAACAATTGATGCCTTACAGCCCTTGGCTACTAATCTACTATTTCATGCTGAAATATCTGTTTCAATATGAACTAGTTATGATAAATATACATATTACACTCTTAATATTCACGTCTATAATATTACCACGATTACGATATCAGTGAACCGATGTACCACATTTAAGCTAACATGCTACATTAGGTACTGCCTATCAATTAGGATTATAAGGAGGTGCTTGGATTGGTCACGTATCTCAATTCTATGATTTGGGTAACAAGAACTGGTCGTGTTGTAAGACCCTCATAGAATATATTCTACCCTTTTTTCATTTTCATTTAGAGTCTGATAAGTAAACACTTACGTCGCTTTCGTGCCAATTTACAAGAAGCATCGCTTCAACACGCCAGGGGTGTTCGAACTCAATTTATAAATGAATGTTTTTATAGGCAATTGTGTCACTTAACACTCTTTAACTTATTATAGATTCCTAGATTATTGAAGAACGGTGTATTAACATTCGTATTGTAATAATGACATCCACATGGCACCTGACCCGCGCGGAAATATGCGCGGATTGATTAACCGACGTCATTTATAGTCGCAACCCTTCCCGGTCCCCCGGGTGTAGTGAGGGTTAGCGATGTCGGAGGTCACTGCAGGGAGGTTCGAGTGACCCGCTGTCGGTGGCGGCGAAAATGGGTTTATAGAATTGTAAAATTTTCTCTCCATTTTTTGTATGATTTCTTTGAGATTTTTCTTTAGATTTTAAAAATATTACTATAAAATAAATAACATTCCGAATCAGAAATAGTTTTCTTCATATTCAGTAAGCCTGATCATGTCGATAAAAACATTCGCTTGGATTGCTTTTATTAAAATAAAAGATAGCTGTCAAATAGGGTTGATGATCATTGCATTATTACGATCGAACGATCAAGTAATATAATAATCTAATAAAACAAATCGCAGGAACGCAAATCACACGCGTAGCCAATCGCGTGTCCAATGCGCGAGAGCGCCCCGCGCGGCCTGTCGCTCGCGACACGGCATCGCGCGACGCGTCGTCGCCGCGACTTCATTACCCGACAATTGCACTTACACGAGCGATAAATAATAAAATAACACCCAGCTTATTGTAGTAATCCATCATAGAGCGACGGCGGGATTGTTTTTATTGTCGACAGTAATAGGGCTGAGGAATTCACACGCGCCACGCCGAATTGATTTCACGTCGCGACCGCTGCGCCCGCGCAGATTTAACTCTTAATTCGCATTAAACGTGCGCCGCTGCAGTTGATACGTGTGTAATGATTCCACGGAAATAAAGCTCGTCTTAATTACCGGCACCGAGGCGCTTTGGCCCGTACTTGCAGTTAATGGAGTATGTGACGACTGGTGGGAAGATGCGAGCCTTTATCTCCCAGTCTGCTTTATAATGCCTGTCCCACAAGCTCTTTGTTATTATTTCCGGATCTACGACATATTTGGACTATAACACAGCTATTTTTGTCTTCATGGAAGTTTCAAATTGTTATTACATTACCTATGTTACAATATTGATTTTTTCCTTGACAGTTTGAATGCCGAGTTTTATATATACAACTCACCAAGCACCAATATCTAAGTTTCTACAATCAACGCAATCGGCAAAAATATCTCTACACCCTACTGGCCATATAATGAACTTCTCACTCCACACGCAAAGACTCGATACCGTTGATTGTCGTCATATAAAATTCAAATAGATTGTGTTTATTCAGTACATATTGTAAATCTCAAGTCCCTCGACTTCGAGGCCACAAGCCAGACGTCTGCATAATGTAGGCACTTCAGAAACAATGAACCTGCCCTATGTTATATCGAAGAATAATGTTCAATGTTTTTAAAGTACATTATTAAAATCCCTTCAACTAAAGCGCCCTTTCCGGCTGTAAAACGAGCCCCGACGAGTACTTCCTTCAAAAAACACACGTCGGGATCTTGTAGCTCGTGTTTACCCTTTGCCCTTTTTTATTTGCCCCAAACAGTGCTCACAGCCTTTTTATGAACTTACTAAGTAAAAGTTTAGAGACAAATATGAATAGGGGTAAATGTAGGGGTATGCACCCCTTTTCTATTTCGGCGTGTTTTATTTTTGCACAGAACAAACTCGTCACAAATATAGTATGAAATAGGTAATGGGTCGAGTGTCGAGTTTATGTGATGTTTTAGTAATTGTATGATAATTTAAATAATACTTTTACAGTTAAGGAGAATAATATACTTTTGAAGTGAATTTTTTACTCGTTTATTCAATATATATGTTCCTTTACATACAAATAGTCTTTGAATAAAAGAGATATAACATATTTTATGCTTTTATATACTTCATATGACAATTAAAGTTGAGTAGACACCGATAAGGCTGATGCACTCTTTTGAGGATGATGCAGTTACTTTTGTAAGAATACTCAGTGCTCTTCTATCATCTAAGGTGAGACCGGGGCAGGAAGTTAAGAGCCAATAAAGTCTGTAGTTTTTTATTTAGGTTCTTATTATTCATGATGTTAAATAAAAAATAAATGAAATGTCCAGACTCCAGAAAATCACAACAACTGCATGGCCCCAAAGTAAGCATAGCTTGTGATATGGGATAATATGTATGGTATCCTAGCATATATGGGAACCTAGGATATAAATATATATACCTATAAATTTTTACCGGACTTTATCACGTATTATATTTTCCATTTCGCCTCGTCTTTGCCAACTCCTGTGGTCATGAGTTACTGAGATAAGATAGGTCTGATATAATAAAATACATTCCGTTTTGAAAGTCATTTGTTGATACTAAAAGTTTCCGAAGTCCTATTCATTTATTACAAGCTTTTATTAAGATTTATCTATCTCGGTTGTCTGAAAATTTGATCTACTTCCCAGTTTCTATGGCGCCAAGTTCCGATCGTTAGTCCGTTCAGAACTATAGGTCCTAAATGTCGGCCTATAATTTTGGTATCCACCTCCAATAGCCATGTAGGATATGCCGTAGGATAGTTCTTAGTAACCTGAACCAAAGTTCCTATTACGCCAAGTTACGATCGTTAGTCTATTCAGAGTAAAAATAGCAGATGGGTCATCTATAGCATAGATAGACACGACCGCTCTGATTGTCTGTTGCGCACCTGAATTAAGGTTTTTTTTAAGTTTGTCTTCGGTTCTTTGATTAATTTTATTAGGTTGATTATCAGCTTGGACTCAGAATCAAGACAGGCGCCATATCAATTCATATTCTAGAAGATGAACTCTTTTCAACAATATATCACAGGTCTATTGAGGCGGGTACCAGCTCTCATACAAAGTTATGCGTCGTCCTTTGGCATGCGTATTTAAATCGGATGACAATGCAATATTATTATGACAATGGGCTGATCTGATGATGGAGTAGGAAGGTGGCCATTACAACTCCTTTATTAAACGACACAACCCCATCGACTCTGGGCTCGTTTAATTTGTCTTGACGAGTACTTTAATATTAAGTTCTTAACTTAACTTAAACCTAACCTATACACGAATCATGAAATTATTTTTTAAGTATAATATAGAACAAAGATTTACTATACCTATAAAATCAAAAGAAAATAATAATAATTGACACTTATAGCACAACTTTTTTCCAATAACTAGAAGATTATTTTATTAAGTAAACGCACCTTGTGGTACTATTATGCGTCTAAAAACGTGACAAGTTGATTTATGCGAGTGGGCTGAGTTCACAGTGGCTCATCTGACATCACCAGACAGATATTTGAATTTTTATTTGAAGTAGCCCCTCTAAAATTTTTCATAACGTAAGTCTTGTTAAAAAATAATACAACCTATAAAACGAAATAAGAATAAACGAAGTGAAGACTAGGTGACAATATTAAAACAGATTTTCTGGTCTTTTTAAGAATAGATTATAAAGTATAAACTATGGAGATATTAAAAATTCAGCACCTTTGAAATATAACTATGAATGATCTAGTGGAAGTACACCCTGATCCAACTCAACAAAGTCATATTTTAATACCTTCAAAAGTAGTAAAAAACAGTAAAATACCGATACAACCAATAGTTCAAAACACACAGATCCTAGTTTTATGGTATTATTAGATATAGATGATTAAACAAGAAAAATATAAGATATAATCAATTCAATTGGGAAATGAATTGATTATATGGTTGTCTGGTAGAAATCGCTCCTCAGCGATAAGACCGCCAAGTTTTTATGTTTAGTGTAAGTGTTCTTTTATCTTTTACTTTACCTGTAAAAACTGAAGTGTAAATAAATAAATAAATAATTACGTAACATATTTTAATAACCGTGACGATTTGCTCTATTATCCAGAGAACACCAGACCCAAGATATTGGCGAACAAGTCCGAACGCTCGATACAAGCCCGGGGTCCCCGAGGAACGCTGTAATAGATAAAACATGACGGATTGGTAGCTCGATCAGCCGAGCTCGGCGATTTGTTTACATGATAAACAGGTGTCGAGTTCATCTCGCGAGATTTATGTGTTCGCTTGTTTAAAACTCGCTTTGTGGAGACGTTGGCGCTCTTGCGTGGGATATTGAGATGGTATTAATCTTTTTTTTGTAAAAAGACTTGTGCTGTGTTGAAATATTCAATTTGTTCTACTTCAAGTTCAACGCATAACTTTAGTACGGTGAGAATATGCGAATGTAATTAAACGTGAATATATCTGATTCAAAGCATATTTTATCTAATAAGTATTGTAAAAATTAAGGCAATATTAAAACCATATAGTTATTACAAAAGACAAGGAAATGCCCAAAGGTTATTAAAGTTTAAACCTTATAAATTTCTAATAACAGACAATACCTACGTTACACCAAATTATGAGGATAATAAATATTTTATTAAATTAAATATAATTTATTTTCACTTAATTTTGAAATTGATAATGAACAGATTCATTAAAAATCTTTAAGTATTTCGTATGTACATGCATAATAAGTCACACTATGTTCATATTGTAATTAAGGTCCCACCACTCCAACGGAAGTCAATCATTTGAGAAGAAATGGCGAGAAACTCAACAGTATCAATTTTTATACTGTAATTTAATTCACATATTTATTAATACCGTGGATATTCAGATGCGCCGAGGAATACGTTGCAATTGTTCCTTTAGGTACCTACGGGTCACCAGGGTGTAGAATGAACTGCCTGCGTCCGTTTTTCTATAACTAGGTACTCACTTATCACTTAGTGTAGGTAACTAATCTTTCAAGTATCGAGTGGAGAACGAGTAAACACCCTCGTTTCAAGATAAAAGTCTAGTTAATTTCTTAAATAACTGATACTAAATAAAATCATCACCCGACCAGGACTCGATCCTGGTACCTCTCGTTTGCCGGACGAGTGCTCTTCCTTTAATGCAAAAAAAAAAATATCTAGTACATTTTTTGACACTTAGTTACGGAATCATGAAACAAATTAACATTTGGATGCGAATCTACTCGTTTGTTACAAACTCTGGATTTTAGAGTTTTTAATACTAATATAGGAACCTCTTGTTGTTATGTCTAGGTTTTATTGCGGGAAGTGCTATTTAAGGTACAGAATAAAATAACATTTTACCCTAGCGGTTTCGCGCAGGAATTTCGAATCACGCATATGGGGATAAAAAGTAGGCAACGTGCTATTCCAAAATGTATACTATCACTATGCCAAATTTCATCCGAATCTGTTGGGACGTTCTGCCGTGATTGAAGAACAAACATCCAAACTTTCACATTTATAATATTAGGAAGATAAGATTTACCCAGTAGGTAACCAACCGCATATACCTATCTCAATAAATTCATAAAAAAGTGTTTTTAGTAAATGTAACCGCAAGCATTCTCTGAAAAGTTTTATGAGACCGCTCTATTAATTTTTACTGTGAAGGTAAAAACATCTTTCATTTTTCTGTGCAAAGCTCTCATGACCTTTTAAGACGAAGATGTCCTTACCTATACAAAGTTTCATGTTACAATCTTCGACACTGACCATTACATTACCAAAAATACCTACAAACACACCTTTCGCAAGCTCTTTTATAGCAAAATATTAGCAAAATTGGTTGAGTAGTTTAGGCTTCAATTGGGTCCACGCAGATATAGTGTGGCTGTTTACGTCTCGGCGTTAGAACAGCCCTACCGCCATCCGAAAAGCGAATCGTAAAAGAAGGCTAGCCCAAAGGTACAGTGTGCCCGGTTCGACACCGGCCATCAGAATGGCAACTGATTGGTTGGGCACAAAGAGGAATGGACAACATCAGGAACTTCAGGAAGGAAGGTTAAGACGAGGACCTCTTCTCATCCTCTTCGTCGGGAGATCCCGGGGTCTCTTTATAAAGGTGCAGGCTGGCCCACCACCGGGGGGTCTAAGTGAGTAAAAATCTTACATAACCCATCGTTGTTCCCTGGACTATGGATATCTTTTGAAGATTTCCCCCTCGCTAACAAAAAAAGGAAGATACAGTTAATTTTTTGTTAATAATATTAGTCATTTACATCGTAAAAACGAACTCAGTATTATTCAAAAGTTCTGTCAAACCATTAAACTATTAAGTCTATTGCATCTGTGGCGATGAAGTGTCCTGAGAAAGTGCGTCTCCCTGGCACATTCCCACTGTTTTATAAAGGTATAATAATAATTTGTGCTGGAGTTAATGCTGATTGAATAAGCTCTGTGATCGCGCGAGCGACGGCTCGAGCGACGCGGCGCGGCGTGACATCGCAAATGCTGCCACCAGATTAAACTACTTCTTCTATTTTTATTGCTAGTAAAAGAGAATTAGTACATAATTTAGATTAACTTGAATAACGATATAAATTTCCCAAACAGGCACATTGCCGTGGGGCAGTGGTCTAAACGCTACTACGCCAGAGGTCGAGGGTTTGAATCAAAATTCCCGCACGAAAAAAGGAAAAGATGAGTATCAGGGTCTCAGAGTTTATTTATATATGTACCTATTGATATGAGGCCATGTATGTAGTTGGTGTGATTGTGTGAGAATTTTATTATCATTATTTTATTAACTCTGTGGCCCTTAAGCTTTATAAGCTTGGGTTATTAAGTTCACACAGAGGAAGTAGTATACACTCAGACCCAAGACAGTTTAAAAAGTTCGTTGGCAACAATGGCCCTGCTGGAACTCGAACCGTTAACCTCTCATGCCGCAGCCGAATACTCAACCACTGCGACACGGTGGCCGTCGATATATGTATAATTCCTATAGAGACCTCGCAGAGAGATCGTAGGCTTCATCTGCTTGTTATAGTACTCACAAGTGACATGAAAACTAATAAGAGCAATACAAAAATATACTAAGTTGCTGCCGCAGTCATGCTACCGAACGCCAAAACATTATTTTATCTTACTAATCTTATTTATAAATGTGAAAGTTTGGATGGATGGATATCTGTTTGTTCCTCAATCACGGCAGAACGGCTCAATGGATTTAGATGAAATTTGACACAGTGATAGTGTACAGTCTAGAATAGCACATAAGGTAAAACTGAGTTAAAACCGAGGGTGAAACCGCGGCAAAAGCTAGTATTTAATAACTTTTTAACTAAAGCAGCTTCACCCGCGTGAATCCGGATTAAAATTCAATATATGAGTATATTTCTGCTCTTGCAAACAGTTCGATTGTGAAAGAACTACAAATATTATATTACTAGAGCATTTCTACAAAATTTCAATTCTTTATTAGATAAACTTAGAATGTGCCAGCTGCTTCTCTTAAGGGACAGAGGTTTACTTGGCGTTTTTGTGGGCCATAAGTTGACTCCCTGTCACTACAATAGCCTCTCTCTATCTTTATAATACCTCCAAATTTGTCAAACGCGACGTTATGTATGTATGTATGTATTCAATTCTTTATATAATTAGGATAGAAGTCCTAACCTACACAACACTTTTGCTTTGTATTCTAAATATGTTAAATCTTATTAGCCCGTTTAAATATTCCTACTGAATCAAACCACACTTCTCATTGTTATGGAGCAAATTGGAAGCAGCGTCATACAGAGCTGTGGCATACAAACTGGATTATGAATTCATATGAACTGATAATTCCATTAAGTGCATAAAGAAGAAATAAAAAAAAGTAAAGAAAAACCCGATATTTTACAACAACAATTTTAATATCTACCTTCATGACAGAGATTCAATTCCGCGTATTAAATCCATTACAAATTGAATATTCAATCTCGCATTAGCATGCACATTACTGCGGATAGAGACGCGCGCACTTGCGTCAAGTTTTTGTAAGAAAAAGACGCACTTGCGCGGGCGCAGGTAAGCGGTGCTTCGACACGCTCGCTGTGTGGCCGCGCACGGTGGCGGACGGTGCCCGACGGTGACCAATTGGTAAGTAGAGCAATCTTGTTGGATTTGTTGTGACAGATTAGTTTTGCATTTGTGGTGATTTACTAACTAATCTAGAGACAATGGGATGCATGGGTATTGAAATTAATGTACCTAACTTTGAAACACAGGATATTCAGATGAAAAGTAGATAGTAAATTCTAACAAGACTACGCAAAGTCAGCTTGTTTTAGACAAACCACACAAATTGGGGATAATCTTTGTTGGTAGGTAATGTACCCAGACAAGAGCGCAGTTAATATAAGTTCTTTCCCCAAATTGGTGCAACTTGGACTCGATCCCAAAACAGGCGCAAGCGCATCGAAGGCGAAAACTCAACTACTACTGCATTAAAGCCTCCGATACATCTTCATTACAAAGCACAATCTAACTAGACCTCTGAAAAGAGCATTTTGTATGAATGACATATATCATAACCTGACCGAAAATGAGTGTTTATTGAACACGAAGTTATCATAGAGCTATCAATTGTTATTGTAAAATTTTGACACAGTGAGCATTATGACCAAGTACCTAAACCTACCTAAAGAAGGAGACTTAGTATACAAAACTATTGCAAAAATATTGCCAGAAGTACAGAGTTCCAATAGGTATTGAAAAGTTAGTTAGATGGCGCTGTATGAATATATCTAATATGCCAAACATTTTATTTTATAAAGCTATACATACAAATAGCATCAAATATCTGCTACAATAGGTAGGTTGTCTATTCATAGGTGAATTTCACTTTAAAAATTACATGAGAAACTAGGCACAAATCGCTTTAACTAAAATATGAACGTATTAACATGGACGATGCCTCTTCATCTTGGATCCAACTCGAAACTGGTGTCCCGCAGGGTGGCGTGTTGTCTCCTCTCCTCTTTTCAATTTTTATAAACTCAATATCACAGAATTTAACTTCTTCCTTCCACATGTATGCAGACGATTTGCAGATATATACTCACAGTTCTCTCGATGAAATGACTGTTGCTGTACAGCAAATCAATGATGATTTAGCTCGAATTTCACATTGGAGTACCTCTCATGGGCTTACAGTCAACCCAGCAAAATCACAAGCCATCATAATTGGTAGCGCGGGCATGATTAACAAGATAACTAACAAAGCTATTCCACCTATTATATTTGATGGCGTGAAAATTCCGTACAGTGACACCGTGAAAAATTTGGGCATAACATTCGACAAGACCTTGTCCTGGAAACCACAAATTGACACAGTGAGTAGGAAGATGTTTGCTGTCAATCACTCACTTAAACGCTTGCGCAATCTTTTGCCAATACTTACCAAAATATCATTAGCACATGCTGTCATACTTTCCATTCTCGATTACGCCGATGTCAGCTATCTTGACCTTACAGAAGAACTCTTAAATAAACTTGAACGGCTTCAATATCTATGTATACGTTTCATATTTAGTTTACGTAAATATGATCATATCTCCGAATTCCGTGCTAAACTCAAGTGGCTGCCTATTCGTCTTCGCCGGGATACTCATGTTCTTTCTTTACTGTACCGGGTGCTGTTTAATCCTGTGGTTCCGAGCTACCTTGGTGACCACTTCCGATACCGACACGAGAATCACGAGAGACACCTACGCTCTACCGACAATTTGATGCTCTCCACCCCTTCACATTTAACGCATAGTTACAACCAATCTTTTGCGGTTCGAGCAGTATCACTTTGGAATCATCTTCCCATTGCCATTAAATCTGCTTCATCTTTACATTCTTTTAAAATTAAATTAAAAAGTCATTATCTGAGTCAAATACAACCATAAAGAAGTACCTATTGTAATATTAATGTAGTATGTTAATTATATTTATTATCTTTATTACATCGTTTATTAATCTATGTATTATATTTATTATATTAGTATATATGTATTATAATTTTATATATTTAGGTTTTATGTTTAATTAGGTATAATGCAATAATTAGCATTTATTTTGTTTTACTCGTTAAGTTTTTTCTTTTTTTGAAATTTTTGTGTGATTTGTAATTTTTATTAAGTATTAAGAATTTGTTAACACATTATTTTTATGTTGTTATCACAAGCATGGTTGTCTGTAAGAAATCGCTCGTCAGCGATAAGACCGCCTAGTAGTACTTACACAACACACTGTTTTTTTTTCTTCTCATTTACTATCTGTACTGTATACTGAAGTGTAAATAAATAAATAATTAAAACCGATTGGCCGAAACACCAGGAATATTTGAACGTGATGCCTGCCTTAGGTACCAATTTATGTGTATTTATGCTATCAATATGTGTTCGACTTGCTAATACTTAACAATATTTACAAGGATACTATAATATTTATATATAAATCATTAGGAACTTCGATATCAGGCATTGCCGGACGCGACGTGAAATGTGGGCTTGCTTCTCAAGTGTCAACTGTATTGTAGGTTTAGTTTATTGCATTGGAAGTATCACAAGCATCATCAGTAACCGCAGCTCCATATGATGACTGGCTAGTGTAGTAGTTAAACATTACTTTTTATGCTAAAGATCTTGGGTTCGAATCGTGTTCGAAGTACATACTTGTGTGATGGATGAACACCTTTGACCTATATTAAATTTCAAGAAAGTAAAAATAACTATGTATTCGATATGTATGTGAATTTCTTAAGTTTTTTAAGAATTTTTTCATGGGTAACAAATACGGGCTAAATAATGTGGTGTGAATGTCAGAAATATGTATTTATTATGCGCGTGTTCCGCAAGATACCGATGCGATCACAAACCCGAATCAAATGCAACATTGTTTACCCACCAAACAATGAGTTGGGCATTCTTGGGCGCAGTTATTTTGACTCGCTATTTTAATCAGTTTTCGGCAGCTTCGGGAGCCGCCGAAGTGGCGCGGGCGCGGCGTGGTCTTGGGGGCATACTCACTCACTCGGAATGGCATCTGTTATATTTGCTTTGGTTTATTCTACTCGATTGCACTTACTTTTGTTTTGGGTATCTCGTTGCGTAAAAGAAACTTTTTGCAATTCGTTTTTGCAATTCTTGTTAAAAACATTAAATTTGACTCTTAAGAACACCCATCTTCAAAGAAAAACACCGCAGTGTGGCGGTAAAACAATGAGGTTTCAAACAATCCGGCGTGAGATTAATCTAACCTAGTCTGCATGTAATAAAGAGATGATTTGATTTGTTTAGGAACAACTTCAATTTTCCCACAAGTCCCGAATCAAAAAAACACAATAAATAACTAGCTTAATGCGTAGCGCAGTAGTCGTGTCTAGCCGGGCGGCGGCGGCGGGCCGTCCTGGGAACCGAACACGTCACCTTAGATAAGTGGACACAAATATGTACCTCGCGCCGATGACACGTCGCGTCGTCGCCGCTCGCGGGCGGAGCCGGGAGCCGCCACCACTACCGCGCCGCCTACGTTACACTTTGTCTTGCTAGGTCTGCCCGCGCCGCTCGTTAGCAACTCAAACCGTTTGAGCTACGAAGTTGAAAGTGCACCGAGAGCACATTTAGTCTACTTACACTTAGCATGGGATCCAATTGGAATCGACAGAGAAATTGAAGACTTCATTAAAATTTGAGACTTAATTGCCATAATTATAGCTGTGACAAGTTCAATTAACAAAAGGGAACGGATGACCTAAGTACAAGAGGAGTCCGCAATTAATTTTCACTTAATATAAAAGCCATGGCCAGATGTCCGCGCGCCGCCTGCCGCTGCAACGCCGCCGGTTCCCACGGAGCCGTGCAATTGTTCACCAATTATCAATTTGAAGCTGCGGCGGCGGCCGGTGACCGGCGACCGGCGCCTCCGCCGCTCACACGCCGGTACGGCCATTACACAGCATCACGCCCGCGCACATCCTCACAACAAACCAATTACCCTCCACACGATCTAACGGCCTGTTTGCTTAGAAAAACACAACCCCGATCGAAGGCGAAACTAATTTATGGTAATAACTTTGATAAATGACCCGGCCATGACAGCAAAATCGCTGCAGAAAAATAACAGAATTTATAATGGCTCCTTTTCAAATCATAGGGTAGGTTACTTTGCAAATTTAGCGCAGCGGTCAGTGATTAAGCGAGCGGCGCGGGCGCCTCTCTACGCAAATTGTTTAATTGATGCGGCCGCCCGCTCTATGGTTATACGCCATAAATCTAGGGGAATTAGCGGCGAATTATTCAAAGAGGCCGCGATGGAGCTCGCGACTGAGTCAGCTGGTCGCGAGGCGGAAACGTCGCGCCGCGTCGCGTCATGATTCACGACACGCCGCCGCATGCGTACCGCGCCGCGCTGATAGCCGCCGTGAAATATGCCTCGCGACGTCCCGGTGTCCCCGCGGCTCCCTAACAAGCCGCTCCCGACGCGGCGGCGGCACGCACGCGACTATCGCCCTTAAATCCTGCGCCACAAGAGCGACGCGCCTGCGCCCGCGCAGCTCGATATCGGAATTTGAATGCTTGCGGAGGTCCGCGATACGCATCGCCTTGTTAGCGCCATCTGATAGCCAGTAATTGGCGCGCCGACACCAGCCCGCACCGGCGATATGATATGCTCGCTTTTATTTAATTTTTAATGTTTGTCATCCGATAAGCATAGACGCGACACGACATTGTTCGCTGTTCTCCATTGTTGCCGAAGTTTTGCAGTAAGGCGCGACTTCAATTATTGCTAGCTGCCTACGTATATCTTTACGTTTGTGTTGACTTTTATGGATAAATTCTTAAAAAATATAAGTTTCTTTAGTCGAATACGGGTTTATTAATCTACAATTACTATGAAAATATCAATAAGTTACCCAAACTGACACAATTTTTATTTGCTCAATGTGTTATTGTGGAGGGTATCACTCATTGTGGAGGTGTTTAGGTAACCGTTTTATACTTTCTGATAATAATTGTCAGTGACACAATTTTTTTCAAATTGGGTATTGAACCCAGGACTTCACATAACGGTATCGAACTCTCAACACCCTATTAATGCGTGATGAAGGTATTAGCATAAAAAAGCTCTGCAGCTACTCATAAGATGACCGAAAATTATGCATAATCCTGAGTTGAGTGTCTCGCGGCGGTCACCGCGGAGGTGTCGGCATCTGCATACAATGCACGTGACATCGCGCTGTTGCCGCGTGTTGCCCCCCTCGTCTTCCCCCGCTCCCGCCCCACAAGGCATATCGCGGGAACCCGACACATTATCATCGCAAGCGCTGATTTCGGTATCAGCAATTTCAAGATGCTATATTTAACCTCATAATCGCTGGCTTCCTTCCCAGGCGGCACATTCTCACCAGCCACTCGGCCTGCCATTCAATGCCAGCTCGCTTCCAGCGATCTAAAATAAAAAGATTACACGTCTCATGCAGATAGTGTATTACCATTCATAAATTAAATATCATTAGTAGTAAAAAGTGATGCTCCATGCTTGAATGGTAGCACAATAGCTCGGGGCGCCTTGCTTCTCACGTCGTGTGACTAAACCGTCCGAATTAATTCGTCGAGTGTTTTTGTAAATAAAAAAGGCGCGGAAGCTCCGGCAGTTATCGGCAATTTGCTGGAATTGAGAAAGACGCCGCCAATTGCGCGGGCGCCGGCCGAGCCGTCCGTAGCGCGTCGCCGGACCGGCCGACTGGCCATCGGCAGCTAGCTTGTGCCTGCTTGGAAATAACGAATTCAAAGCACGAAGTTTCAAAGTCAAAGTCATTGTTAGAACACTTTGTCTGTTATTTATTTGATGAATTTAAAAATCTCTTCGTCCAATATCAATCCGGAAGCATCAGTCGCAAAATCAATAATTATCGTCCATGTAGAGTCGGTTTGGGATTGTCGCGATAAGCGTGTCATATAAGGTGACTAATTCGAATGACGCTTCAGCTGCAACTCTATTTCCAAAATCTAAACCCATAGTGGTTCAGCACTTTTCATTACAGATAAAAAAATTTAACTCTCCACCTCATCCGTATTTGACCTTATCATGAAATCTATACATGAATGCTATAAAATCTATTCACGAATAATTAGCGATTAGTCATGTTTGTTTATTTGCCTATCTCTGATTATCTGTCTGACCTCTAAACTATAGACTTGGGACAACTCCACTTGAACATCTGCCAAAGACCGCAGTTTACTTGCTAAACTAATGAAAGCAAATTAATTCATGCGGGAAGGTCGACGGTCGGCGCTCGTCCGTCGGCGGAGTCTGCTGAGCTACTCAATATCTGCATAATTCTAGCTCTACGTCAACTCATTAACTAACACTTAATGTAATAACAAATGAAAAATGTCTTGTCCGAAATCTTTTTCTTTAATCAACTTACCCACGATTGATAAAAATGACTTTGTTAAACCAAAAACGAAATGAATTAAGTTTAAGTTTCCCCGTTCCACGACAGATGGGCGTATAATCGTACCCCTCTCATATATTACATTCGATACGATAAATTAACTGCTGCCTAATTGTCAACATTTGCGATATCTACGCAGTGAAGGAGCGATGAATTGGTTTCTAAACAATGTCCCGTCCGGTGTTAACGTGCTCGCTGCGCCACGTGCCGCACCACACCTGGGACGTGCGATTAGTAATGCATTAGTTGTTGACACTTTTTTATTGAAAGGGTTGAACTCAGAAAAAGTGTTACCTATGTTGTAATCGGTGACAATGATAATTGTAACCTACATTTAAATGAGGAAAAATGTAAATAAACAGTGAGAGGTTTTGCCAGCTATGAATGGAAAAAGTAAATAACTTGATTAGTTTTGTGTAAGGCATTTATCACTGAAGGAGGAGAATCTCTACCAACTTTGATTACTATTTGCTTCAACGCGCTTTATCTTAAGTTACATTCGATATTTCAACTCTTCAAACAGGTTATATCTCTATTTTATAAAGAATATCTTATCGGATCAAACAGTTACGAGGACAAAACCACGCAAAGCTGCTTGTGGTCTCAAAGTATTATTTGGACGTTAGGTTTCCGTAACATGTATTAACATTTAATGTTAAATTTTATAGACTAACATATAACTATTTTATAATTTGCATTGTAGGATCAGATGATTAAGTATTTTTTAATACATTTTTGGTATGATTTGCTTCAAATTGCAAGAGCCGTCTTATCTATAATGAGTTTAAGATATCGAATCAGTATTTAGTTCATCTCCATGCAGTATAGCATCCATAACTAACTCAGTATCAAGTTGAGGCAGACCGCAGAGGCGCACGCGCAGCTTGTGTGACGTCACGACGCATCACGCGACATGTTGCCCTTGAAATTTACACGAATGAGAATTTATTCATTGTTTAGGTAACATTTGGGGTGATTTCATATGATTTTGTTACTATAATTAATGTCAGACATTTCAAATCACATGCATATTACTGAATTCTAGACATAGATAATGTAGAACATAAAATTTAAAATAATTTAAAAAATGTAATTTTAGTCCTAAAGTAATAATTCAAAGTATTTTATCATTGAAAATTGATGTCAAAATAACTATACACAGAGCGTAGTAAAGAACTGACCAGGGGGTAGAACAAAGTGAAAAGTTGTCCAGCTAATAGCTCCACTGAGGACGCATATTGCGGGATGTCAGCCGGTCGTCCCTTCAAAGGGCATTTACAAAACCGGCGCGTACTTAAGGTCACTTACAATCATGTTTAACTACTGATGGTTTAATTTGTGTGAGTTTTTTAATATCAGCAATAATTGCGGTTGTCTCTCGTAGCCAATTCAATAGTTAATAAAGATGATAATCAGTCGACCTTACATCTGGAGTTAAATGGAAATGAGCTTCGCGAGCGGACTGCGATATTATGCAAGAGTAGATTAAAATTATGAAATTGTTAAGAAGTATTATTGCTTAAATAAGTGGAAGGTAGGAGTGTTTAAAGATAATTGCGAGGAGAGATGTATAGCGGCGCGGGCGCAGCTAATGACGGACATGTCAACGAAGTTGCTCTAAATAAGATATGTGCTTTGCTTATTATATTAATATTATTTGCAAGTTTCTTCCATGCTGAACTGGGAGTGAAAGAAAAACATAGAATGTGCCAGCTGCTTCTCTTCCCGGGCATGCCGTAAAAGTCAGTTAAAGGACAGAGGTTTTATTGACAGTTTTGCAGGCGATAGGCTGACCCCCTGTCACTGCAATAGTCTCTCTCAATCATTATAATACCTCTAAATTTGTCAAACGAGACCTCAGATTTCATAGCCTCTGGTGTTCTGCCTACCCCGTAAGGGATACAGGCGTGAAGTTATGTATGTACCTATGTAGTTATGTATTTGCAAGTCTTTTTTTTTTCATTTTTTTCTTCATTTTTTTATTTATTTTTTTATTTAGGGATTTTATTATTTATATTATTATTTTTATTATTATTTTGCTTATTATCCCAGCAGATTATGAATGAGGAATGGTAGCTGGGTGAACTTTAGATTAACCCTCGATAGTCGATACTAAATTATTGTATTACATCATGGGGAGGGCAGCTAAAACACTTCTCATTAACATTGAAAGAGCGCAAAGAGTAATTTTAAAAGTTTCGCATTTCCGACCTTTCCTTTACTCCACTGAGCTTCTTAGACTGTCAAGTACTGACAGCTAGGCAGCTATTTATAATGAACACAATTTTAAAATACCATTGCACCCTTATTTACATATCACAAGCAACTAACAAAAGAAGGCTTGAGATTTGCAGGCCCACTAAACACAAAAACTGCATTTTCCTTTAGATTTTACCTCTTGTTAGGACCCGCGCTGTATAAAAGACTAGCCACCGCGCGCGGTTTTACCCGCGTAACTTTTGATCCCGTGGGAATTCCGGGATAAAATATAGCCTATAACCTTTCTCAAGAGTTGGGCTATCAAATGCAATTTTTCAAATCCCACTTGTAGTTTCTGAGATTAGCGCGTTCAAACAAACAAACTCTTCAGCTTTATATATTAGTATAGATTAAACGCCAAACTAAACATATACCCCCTGACCTACAGCAAAACTGAACTGATAATACGAGCGTCACTTTTAACATTTCTCATGATGAAACAGAGAAACTGTTAATTGTCTATAAGATTTAATCTAACATCGTTTCAAAAAGTTTTTAGATTGTTTTTAGTTGTAAATATAGATTAATGACTGTTGTATGTTGTGTAACCAGTTATGTATTAGTATAGTATTTTTTTGTTTTGAACATTATTATAAGTATAATAGATGATTAAACGAACTTCTAAGTGAAGTTCTATCGCTATTATATGAGTCGCTTCATTCGAAGATATTATATAACAGGTAGTCCTTTTTAGGTACTAGGTAACTTCGCATAATTTAAAGTATCATAAAAAAACACTGTGGTGGGGCGCCGCGTGCCATGATCCACCCGGTTCGCGCCAAGCCCTCATTCTTTAGAGACCCTAAACGAAACTTTTAAATGGGTTCTGGGGTGGGTGGGTACGTCATATCTTCGAATGAAGCGACTCATATAATAGCGATAGAACTTCACTTAGAAGTTCGTTTAATCATCTATTATAATTCGTCGCTTCATTCTTCAGATATTATATAACAGGTAGATTTTCAGAGATAGAAAGTTTTGTTTAGGTATATACTTGGAATTGAAATAAGTAAAGATATAAATATGTAATTACATATTTTATTATTATAGTACTTAATAATTAGTATTATTACATAATGAGCTTCAAATAATCTTACTTTATTTGAGTCGCTAGAAATTATAATCAGCTTAAATTAATGAAACTTAGTGATAGTCTATTTATAGACACATAATTTTTAATGTAGTAATTTACTTAATATCAAAATACGTAATATTCAATAACTATTTTTAATATTAGGTTAAGTATTGTTCATGTCTCGATTAAGTATCGACAAAGCAAAGTTATTTTGTTGATCATCTAAAGGCCGATGGTAAAACTTTGCGAACACCTGTGAGTTTTGTGTCCACCCGGCCGTTTTTCGAATGACATCGACACTGATACCGGCCGCGCGCGCGGCTGAGGTCGACGCGTGTCGTGTGCTGTGCGCACTAAAACGCTCATGTCAATGCCGCTCGTGGCGAGCGTTTGCTTAATCCATCGACTTAGCGTCTGACTTGATGCAGTTCTGTGGGGAGCTTTGAATGTTACGAAGAGATTCCCGGAGTTTGAACCTCAGATATTTTTTGTAATAAAAATATATTCTTTTAAAGTTGATACTGGGCATATGTTGATATTGTTTTGAAAGTTTGGGAGAGATAATAAGGGCTGTTCACGATTTGGAGCGGAAGTCTTGATTATATCTGTTATAATAATATTTACTTTATCAGATTGAAAAACAATATTTTCTAATTTAAGTAAAGACAATGTCTGTACTCTTTGACCGGTACATAAAGCTAATAATGTAACGAGTTTTTTTTTTGTAATATTTTCTAATGATAAATTAATATTTGGATACCAAGAAGACAGTTGATTTAGTACTAAATTTGGATCCCAAGTAAATGAATATTTAGGCTTAATATGTTTAGTTTTATAGGCTCCTATTAAGAGGCGTTTAACACAACTATTATCACTTATCTCTTCTCCTAATAAAAGAGATAATGCAGATCGATTTGTATTTAATGAACCGTAAGAACATCCCTTATTAAATTGCTCGTTTAAGAATCAAAGAAATAATGGAATGGATTTTTCGAAACTATTAATTCATAACCACACTTCTTGAAACCATAACTTCAATGAGACGTTGTACTGGCGAACAGTAGTGTCTGCGAGCGAGGCGAGCATCAACGTGAGAGCCTCTGGTGGGCAGCTGCGCCGGCTGAACGACGCCCGGAGAGCCTCGCGGCACCCAGGGTAAGGCTGGAGTGCAGTGGGTGCTGACTCCATGGCTGGGAAGGCCAGAAGGGGAATACAAGTACCCCTTCGGCTTTATCATCAATGATTTTTCGTATACATTTTAATACAAGAGAAAAGGGAGGAAATGCATAAAAATCCAAGTCAGCCCAGCTTATTGTAAATGCATCAACTGCGACTGCATCAGGTTCAGGCTTCCAGGTGACAAATAATTAACATTTGGCATTGGCTCGACTTGAGAACAAGTCGATCTTAATGGGCCCGAAACTATTTACAATAAGTTGGAAAGCGCTATCCGAGAGGGCCCATTTCTGGACTCGAAATCTGCTCGATTTTCTTTGGTGTTAACATAAGAAGCAAATATCCATAAATTGCGTTTTTCACACCATTGCCAAATTTCTCTACTTAAAATATTCAAATGTGGGAACTGAATACCTCCCATCCTATTAATGTAGCTAATGGCGGTAGTATTGTCAATACGTAATAATATTGCACAATCTTTTCCTTCACTAGCTATACTTTTGAGACCTAACAAAACCGCGAGTAATTCTAAAAAGTTCATGTGATTTTCTTTTTCACTGTTCGTCCATGAACCACTATATTTATTATTTTTGCATACTGCTCCCCAGCCTGTCCTAGATGCGTCGGTGTAAATTTCTGACTTATAATTTTGAGTAATGATTTGACAAGAAATAATATTAATATTATTTTTCCACTACCATAAATCTTTTAGTAATATCTTATTAAGATTCATTTTCACCTCATAGTTTCCTCCGAACTTATTTAAGGCTAAAAACTTTTGTCTCTCTAATATTTTTGTATATAAGAATCTATATTTTGTGGCTGGACAGGCTGCGATCAATACACCTATAAGTTTAGCGAAATTTCGTAATGAACAAGTTTTAAGATTAATGTACCTATTTATTAACTGTGCAATGTATCGCCAGGTAACGTAATAGACATCTGTTCTGTGTTGAACATAAAACCTAAGAATTTGATTGACTTTTTTGGTACAATGTGACTTTTATCGAAATTTACAATAAAACCTAGACAATGTAATAACTTCAAAGTTTCTCTTACATTAATCATGCATTCTTCATATGTATCTCCAATAAGAAGATCGTCTTAATAGGTAGTAGACTTATAACCTTGTTTTCTCAAATGACTCATTACTTCACGCATAATTTTTGTAAATACCCACGGAGCTACCGATAATCCATACGGCATTGCTGTGAACTCGTAAGTGATCGGCTCAGACGAATCATTTTCTTGGAATTCGAATCGTAGGTACTTTCTGTCACTAACAAAAAACGGCATAAGTAGATATGATTCTTTCATATCTATGTTGGCTAAGTATCCATTACGAGGAATTAATTTCGAGGCTGTTTTATAAGATTCCATTTTAAAATGTACTTTTGTTACGAACTTGTTTAAAGATTTTAAATTTAGTATAAACCCTTTTTTCTCCGTTAGGTTTCGGAGCTAAAAATATATTTGAAATAAATTGATCATTTGAAGGAGAACAAGGTTTTATAGCCCCTAAGTCTAATAATTTATTTATAGCTATTTTCATGTCTCTTTTTTCACATGATGACAAATTATTTTTAGGAATAGAATACTGACAAATTTGAGTATCAAATGGTATTCTAAATCCATAATTTATCCACTTCAATATAACTTCGTTTTTAGTTACTTTTGTCCAACAATCATAAAATAAATTACTTCGACCTGCATGTACCTTGATTAATGTTGGGTCGGAGCACGCGTCCTGGACTAAGTCTGCGGCTGGAACTTGGCGTTGAACGCAGAGTTCGATTGAGGGCGCCGCTGTGTTTGAGCTGCTATCGGTTTCCTCTGACCTCCCCGCCCCCCCCTGAACGACGGGTAACGAGGAGGTCCTGTCCAGTTTCCCTGCTGAGACGACCGGTTGACCGTTGATATTAGAGAGGAGACTGTTTTGGCTGGGCCTTTTTTAATTAGGGCTCCCTACTTTTCAATGGCTTTACTTGCCTTTATTTTTTCCGGCAACGAACTTCCGAATAAAGTTTCGTCTCTTTCGGAGTCTTGTATAACATGTTTAAAGTTTGTATCCAAATTAGGTAAAATCAGTTTTACCCTATCTTTGGTGAACATAAAGTGGAGGTCTGATAATAGGCAGCATCCATCACTTACGTGACGGAAGGCCTTCATTTTGTTTTCTTCCTTCTCAGGGAGAACGTCCATCTCTCGATTTATGGTGGTAATACCGTACCCCAGCTGTGGCTGAAAGTTTTGGTGTTTTTTTTTTTTTTGTCACGTGCTCGTGCTATGTCAGTTATGGCTGCTGAGATTTCAGCATTTATTTCAGCTGTAATCGTATTGAAAACAAAAGGTGATCGATAAGATCAAATAAAATTTATTAAATTTTACATCATTACGATATTGAGCGGATAACGTGATATATCTATTATAGATTACACGCATTTTCTGCTCTGATTTTTTAAATAACCTTGGAGGCGACATGTTTATGTCTAATTCATATTAATATAACGCCCATAACGTATTACAGACAACGAGATAAATCTCCTTGAGATTACCCGCATTTTCTGTAATCGTATTGAAAACAAAAGGTGATCGATAAGATCAAATAAAATTTATTAAATTTTACATCATTACGATATTGAGCGGATAACGTGATATATCTATTATAGATTACACGCATTTTCTGCTCTGATTTTTTAAATAACCTTGGAGGCGACATGTTTATGTCTAATTCATATTAATATAACGCCCATAACGTATTACAGACAACGAGATAAATCTCCTTGAGATTACCCGCATTTTCTGTAATCGTATTGAAAACAAAAGGTGATCGATAAGATCAGATAAAATTTATTAAAGTTTACATCATTACGATATTGAGCGGATAACGTGATATATCTATTATAGATTACACGCATTTTCTGCTCTGATGTTTTAAATAACATTTTTAAACCGAATAAGTAGGTCTTACCTTGTAAGATTTCTTCTTCATCGGAAGAAATAATTCGCTGTTTCCGTTTTTTATTTATTTTTTGTTCCAACTTTTTTATCTTTATATTATAATGTTGAAGCTGTTCTTCTGCTGTACGTTTAGGCATTTTGTAAAAACTTAAGTAAATGATTAAAGTAAATGACGTATGCTTGTTACCACGCACGAAAAAAGAATGAGGGCTTGGCGCGAACCGGGTGGATCATGGCACGCGGCGCCCCACCACAGTGTTTTTTTATGATACTTTAAATTATGCGAAGTTACCTAGTACCTAAAAAGGACTACCTGTTATATAATATCTGAAGAATGAAGCGACGAATTATAATTTCCTTACTTGCTTTATAAATTTTAGCTTATATAGTAGTTTTGCACTTTCGCACATCAAATTATTATATCTTTAGAATTAATTTTGACTTAGCACATTCCATTCTATTGAATATTTTGTACTTACCTCAAAAACAAGTAATTTGCTGTTGTTGGCTTAATACTTTTATATACTTGAGCGGTCCCCGACGCGGCGACGAAGCTCGGAAAATAAAAATATTTTAAAGTACAAGTCTTACAGTCAATTATATATGGGACGATAATAATTAGAATAGGTTTAAAATATTATTTGTTAGTTTTTAAGGTCTTTTTTTGTGTCGGGGGGTTTTTAAAATTTTTAATTTTACTTTTATTTTGTACTTTTTAAAGTAGGTTTTAATATTAGGAAGATGATAGTCAGATCCTCTCATCAACAATAAGAGAGCTTCAAACGGCTGATCAGGTCATTGTAACCTTACCATACACTTTCAATTTCATTGAAGTAATACGGTACCAAATTTCGAATCGATAGGATATATGGAAGGTAGTCAGATCCTCTCATCAACTATTAAAGAGCTGATGATCTTCAAACGGCTGATCAGGTCATGGTTCCCTTACCATATACTTTCAATGTAATTGTAGTAATACGGCACCAAATTTCGAATCAATACGACATATGGAAGCTATTCAGATCCCCTCATCAACTATTAGAGAGCTGATGATCTTCAATTGGCTGATCAGGTCATGGTTACCTTACCATATACTTTTAATATCATTGTTGTAATACGGCACCAAATTTCGAATCGATACGACATATGGAAGTTAGTCAGATCCCCTCATCAACTATTAGAGAGCTGATGACCTTCAAACGGCTGATCAGGTCATGGTAACCTTACCATATACTATCAATATCATTGTTGTAATACGGCACCAAATTTCGAATCGATACGACATATGGAATTTAGTCAGATCCCCTCATCAACTGTTAGAGAGCTGATGACCTTCAAACGGCTGATCAGGTCATGGTTACCTTACCATATACTTTCAATATAATTGAAGCAATACGGTACCAAATTTCACATCGAAAGGACATATGGAAGGTAGTCAGAACCCCTCATCAACTAGAAAAGAGCTGATGATCTTCAAACGGCTGAACAGATTTTCATGAAACATGGTTAAGAACACTCGGGATAAAATTATCTATAACACAAAAAAAACTAAACGAAAATCGGTTCATCCGTTTGGGCGCTACGATACCACAGACAGATACACAGATACACAGACACGTTAAACTTATAACACCCCTCTCGTTTTGCGTCGGGGGTTAATAAAACAATATGTGATATAATTGATATGTGTGATATTTCGGTGGTGGTCGTTGCACCCTGAAGATGCTTCTGGTTGAAGCGAAACACGTGTCGGTGGTAGCTAGTGGTGTGGGTTACAGTTTTCCAAGTGTGTAATTATTCCATTTCTTGCTTCTTGCTTGAGGGAGGGAGGGTGATGAACCAACGCACGAAAATCCTGCATCACTAGTGCAAGTACAAGTCGCGAAATTAGCAAGGTAACTTAGTTATAGTAATATGTGATAAATGGACCCATTAACGAGCAGCATATTTTAATGACGAAGTGTCTCATAGACATTTCCGTGGAGAAAACTTTGCCAGTTATTTCTGTACCCATCTTATCTAAATCCGAAAGAACTTGGTTTGACAATGTCTCCACTAAAATACCTTTGTTTATACCAAAACCTCATAAAAAATATGGAAAGTGTTTTTTTATTTCGACCTCGGCTGATCACATTAAAGTCGAATCACTGCTTTTGTCTGAAGAAGACACTCACGTAACTGATGATGTAATAACACTCAAATGTGCTGTCGATCGTTCTGCTCCGCCGGTGACATCTCCATCAGTCACCTGTCAGTTGCGCAACTGTCACCCGAGCGTGCAACCACTTCTCCAACTTAACGACAATTCATTAACCAACGATACATCAAAAGACTTTTAAAAAACACTTCACATCACTCAAATAATTGGCACATGCAGTTATCCAAAGTTAACTAGATGTAAATGAAGTGAATTGAAATGAATAATAAACCGCAATTAAAAATGTAATTCAGTTTATTGCGATGCACTTTACGTTGTTACAGATGCATAATGATCGCTTAAGTGGGTAGCGTTACGATGATTGCGTTTACAACAGTCGCTGCGTCGCTGAGCGCGAGCGGCCTGCGCTGGCGCACCATCTCACGTGACAAAGCTTCACGTTTCATAAACACTTCAGTATTCCTACTCCTAACAGAAATCGCAATCAATCACAATTTAAATCATTCATCAAATAATGCCTCGTTTTCAGTCGATACGATCTGTGACGCGGCGTACGTGGTTAAATCTACCTCGTTCTCGAGGTTGATAACGGCACGCAGTGTCAACTTGACAGCGACACGCCGCTGATGCTGTTGATGTCAAATATACATTCCCACGGATCACGAAATTGTCACTTGTGAGAAATCTGCTCGCCTACTGAGCTTCCAACTATAATCTGCATGAAGTAAACTTTGCTCACTGCTTTGCGTGCTGATCGACTATCTGCCCTATTGTTGAGGCGATAAGATCTACTGAATATGCCAAATGCGGGTTATTTTTTCTGTAGCATGTATTTGGAGTGCGATGGTCATGCGAGCGCGCGGTGGCTGCGATGCTATCTGCTGCCAGCGACACTTCACACGCTCCGAACGAGATGATTGCACGAATTTACATGTCGCATCAAACCGACACCATTACGAGGCTTTTATTATTTTGCGCTTTTTCTGTTTGACTCCGTGACTCACAACCTAATGGCGTGATCCTTTTCGTTTTTATGCAAATTAGTAATAATTATTAAAGTGATTATAAAAAAAATATAGTGAAGACTATATATTTACACAAAATGTCGTGTTAAAATTACATTTTCTCTTTTTTTTCAAGTACCAGTATGGCATCGAGCAAAGATATAATATTTTGGTTAATTAACGTCATAGATAATGCATGGCGAGCTGGTGGAGATTTACCGGCGCGTGCGCGAGATGCGGCGATATGACGTAATGACGCGATCGGCGCACGAGCGCGCGAAATATTACCATACCGTCCCGTATCGCGATCGACCGACCCGAGGAACCTGATTCTGCAGCATTGGAAAATGGCTCAGAATACTTTTCTATCCCTTTCTCAGCTGTAAAGACTAGAGAGACAGAGGATGGGATAACGGCAGCAGGGGAACCGATGTGGCGAGAATCACACCGCTGACCTTGCTGCGGGCGAGCGTCGGTCGTGGCGCTGGAGTATGAGCCCGCGTCGGAAGCGAGAGCCAACAGATTATTTTTAAATTAGTGCCACCATTAACAATAGTTCAGGAAAAGAGGCACACCGCCGATATAATATTAATGAAACCTTTTTGCTGTTGGAACAACGAACGATAGCAAATACGATATTCAACTTAAAATTTGGCTCGTGATAGAGAAAGTTTGTAAAAAGTACCTAAGTAATTTATTTCATGGGCAGCTTGTTATGTCAGCCGCATGTTGACGCGGTCACTTCGGCAGCGCGGCGGAACCCGCGCGGACACAACACAACACACTATACATACAATCAGAGATTCACTTAAATAAAAGACTCTATTCAATCCTCTTATAAATATGTACCTTTGTTTTTATGACTTCTTTTCAGAACAGTTTCATATTCATACCGTTTCAAACGAAATCGAAAATAAAACCTACAATTTACCATGATTCGTATGTCGATCGCGTATTTAGACATTTATTTGCAATCGATAAAGTTTATTCAACACTTTGGTTAAAAAACATGCGCAATCGATTATTGACGTTTAAGAAGTGATACAAAATTGGAATACAGAGACAATGTACTCAATGCTCCTGGAGATAGGATCGTAAATGGCGTGTGCGGTGTGTGAGGAGGCATCGTCCACGGTCGGACACCTGCGCGGGCCGTGACCGGCATGCGCGCGCGCCGGCCCGGCCGCCGGCCACCGGACGACGGGCAGCCGGCCGGAATGTTATCCAACCCATCGGTAATAGGTCCGCGCTCTGAGGAGAAAAAACAGAGATTTATTTCCTTGATGCTGGCGATAGTGGCGGTTTCATTAAATTCCACGAGTAATAACGTCGTGATCGGGCATGACTAGCAAGCTACATAAATTTCTATGCTGCTGAATTTATAATGCAATATCTGACATATGCACTGATTAATATTTTTTTGATATCACTAAGATACTAATTAATTAATTGAAAATGTTGAATGATTTAAATATATACTTCAAATACCTTCCAAATCAGTTTCAGTAGATTTGCGTAAACAAAACACGTGCTCTAAGCCTTTTTATCAATTCTCTGACTAAAGAAAAGTTAAAAAGAATTATTATAAAATCACAATATTATTTAAAAACGCTATATTATTCGTAGATTCATCCTCTCTCTGTATAAGCGGCCGAAGGGATTCGAGTAACAATGGTATAGTTTATATCTCGATGAATGTCATGTGTTAATAGGTTTCTCACGGATGGATGTGTACCACCACAGTCTTCATACTCACTTTCCACCAGCTACAAGTAGGTACCAACTAACCATGCCAATAACCAGTTATCCAAAGTATTTCAACTAAGTATTTAGGAAACACAGAGTCCTTTCCAAACCCAACTAGAACTCTCAATTGACGACATCTTTTTAGTAACAACTATTTTTTTAAGAGTTCACTTATAATTTCTTAATCTACATTAAATTATGGCGTGATTGAATGATAAGAAATACTTAGTCTTGAATAGATAAATCTCTCCATTGAGTCACCTTAGTAATATATTCTGTTTTTCTGGTAGATATTTTATGTGCATGTTACCATTTGTATAGATGCATCTATGTACACATACCTAAACTAGTTATTTGTGGGAATTTTGGGGAGAATGAAGTCCTTTTCAAAACCTAATAATCTAAAGATTCTTGTCCTAAGTGTTCAAGATTTATTATATTTGGAAAATAATTGGTAACCGTGAGTTTGTAAGAAAACTTCGAGATCAATACTCGCGTTAAAATAAAATTCTTGAAAACTTCAAAGATTTGTCAGTTATTTGTTTTTATGAAATGAAGTAAGCTTAACTTAAATCATTCCCTATACTTCGCGATGAGTAGGGCCAGAGATATGAACTGGCATTGTAAAACTATAACTTCTAGGTATTACACGATATATTCTGAAAATAGACAAATACCTGAAAGCAGCTTGGTATAGCTTTTGTAATGATTCACAGCCCAAGCAAAATTTGGGAGAACAGAATTTATGAAGAACTGTTTTAGTTAGATTCCAAAAAAATACAACAAGATATGTTTATATAAAATTACTTTTTAACCGGATTAATCGCGTATAATTTATATTTTACATTGTAACTCGACGTTTCGGTGTCTTTGCAGACACGTGGTCACGAGCGACTGAGGTGTCAGGCGTCAGATTGATAGTGGAAAAAGTTATACATCATCTCCATCTATTTCTCAGTCTTCGAGCATAGCGTTCAGGGTTAACACAAAATGAGCTGACAGTGTCTTAAGTTTCAGGTCGTGCTTTTTGTTGGATGTTTGATTTAATATCTTTGAAAATAGGGTCCCATGCTGGTTATAGTTTCCAACCATCTTCCCTGTTGAAATTAGGGTGTTTTTTAATTTCAATGGCTTCTCTGATCATCCTAGGTATGTAATGTTTCTCCCTAGATAGAACTTTCACAGAGCCAAACCTTAAATAGTGATTGGGCTTGTCTATGGAATGATCACAAACTGCATAAAATGATATAAAATCGACCACGTATACATTTATGCGAAAGCTGCATTAGTATTGAAAACGCAGTCCTCCGACGGAAATCACTTGTAATTGTTTGTGGCGCGTCGTGAATATCCCTGCCTCGATATGTAGCGATTAGCAAAAACCACCTGAGCATGCAGGCTGCTGCGGTGAGGGCATTGTCATACTGCATCTTTAATGCCCAATCGAACAAAGGATGATGATTCGTTAAGGGAAGTGCAGTGGATCAATTTATTCGTCAATGTATTATTAAAGACTGTTTTTAGTGTGTCAGTAATAAAGAAAGTAGTGAATACCCTGAATAAAAAGATTGCTACCATGATTTGGTAGTAAACATGTGTTTCCGTACTGTTTAATGGAAGGCAAATTTGATATTAAGTCCATCCTATTCCTTATCTTATCCTGGAGTTCAAGACCAACTGCAGTTTAGTCACGAACAAAACTTATAGAAAATTGTTTCCAATGTGCTTAGTTAATGAATTGCATCTAAAAGTTCACTAAATTGCAATTTTTGTTCCGCAGACAGCAGAGATAGTTGTAAAATTGTCTTTGATATTCCCCGACATCTCTAAACATAACAAAATAATCTTAAATTATCAATGCAAGAGATGCTTATATTGTCAAGCATGACGGCATGAAGAACACGAATCGAATTAATTAAAGTATCGGTCCGCGGCAGTACCAGGAACTCATAGATTGGTAGAATTCCGCAGCGGGTGTCTATTACCACTAATTATGAGTTCATCTACATAGTAATGCGGGGACACAATGGTCTCCTGCGCAGGTGTCCGCACTTCCTTCCACGAACGCGCACTTGGCATGCGTGGCGAGCGGCCATTGTACCAGATCACACTGTTTACATACTTATCACTTCGCAGTACGCACTGCTTGATACACTCCTCCGTACCTACTCAATTAAAGTAGCTACAGAAGGCCGCATATCAAGCATTACAAACAAACCTGTCAAACCCCAATAAATTTTTTACTTAATGTCGACGGCATAGAGTTCAGATTCAATTACATTTTTTTTCCAGTTTTGGAACCCTTCATCTGCTGCCTTCTGTACGTAGGATCCGTTTTACACTGTAGGTGCTTACTTGAAGTTGAAATTGAAGATTTTTCTCGTTTACCCTATTTCTGTGCGCTCATGCGTCCTGGCGTAGAGGTTAAATCTTTTCCCTCTTTGTCAGATATCTTGGGTTTAAGTCCTGGTTAGATCAAATATATTTGCGAGTGATGAACTTAAATATTGGCCATCAAGTCATTCAGGTTTGTATATTTGATTAAGTTAATCTATTTAATCTGATTATTAATTAGAAGCGTCGATACTGTAGATTTTTTTTAATTGCCCAAACGGAGACACCAACAATTTGAGCCCCAAAGTAAGCTTGTGTTATGGAGATCACACAGTGGAACTAGGGGGAATCTCAGTAAAATCCAGGCCCAAGAAAATATTGTTTCCTAAAGTTGCCTGGCGGCTGGGAGGTGAACCCAGGACTTCTCACGCCGTAGCCGAACACTTCATCACTGCGCCACGGAGGCTGTCGTATACATTTAATAGGTTTATTTATCCGTCATAAGTACAGTCACGTCTAATAATATGTTTACATTGCCTTCTATGCCAGAGGTTCTGGGTTCGAATCCCGGCGGCGGCGGATATCTATGTGATGAACACAGATATATTTATTTACAGATATAATTATTAATATAATATTCATTCATTCATTTCATTCAGATATTAGTCGTCAAGTCATGGATGTTTATATGTTTATTTAAGTTTATTCTAATAAAAAATATGTATTTATTCAATATGTATGTTTATATATTTCTTAAGTATATCAATTATCTAGTATCCATAACACAAGTTCTTTAAGAAACTTAATTTGGGCTAGATAATGCTGTGTGAGTGTCAGAAAATATTTATTATTATTGGAATTTAAACCTTATCACAACTGAATAAGTTGCAAAGTGTGTACATATCAATGCACGTGACTGTAACTATAACAGGAGTTCTTACCGTGCATCCACACCGCAGTTACTTTTTGTGGAGCAACGTTTTGCAACACGGTAACATTAAATAACAATCTCTAACTTTTGTGACTACAATGAATAATTTATTGCTATCGGATATTGCTCAGTAACATTTGGAAATGTTGCTCCACAAAAAGTAACTGCGGTGTGGATGCACGTTTAGAAAAACTTATATTTGGAATAGGCAATATCGTGTTAATGTAAGATAATATACTCATCTACATGTTTATATGTTTAAGACAGTCTCAAATTACACTTTTAACTCAATCTTCTCTCTAGCGTTTTGTCTATTTTCGTTGACTTAAAAGACATATCTACAGCTATCTAAATAAAGATTTAAAAAAGACATTATCTATTCTATTCGTAATCAGTATGATCCGAACCAATAAATAAGGAGCTCCGGAACAAAATGCATCGAATGCCATTTTACAGTTTCATGTTTTTTTTTCGTTAGTCCATACCGAACTCAGTTGCATCAAAAGCCGTCAAATGTATTTTTATATATTCACAATTTCCAAAAACCGATAAATTTCATACGATTTTATAAGGACAAATTATTTAGCTTCAAACATCGTTAAATACTCGTAGTTCAGAGACAATATTTTTTTTCAATATACCCAGTTTAAACATGGGCACAAAACGCTAGTAGCCAATGCCGAAAATAGTAATAGATTTAGGTAGTATCATAGATCTGTTAGTCATAATATGTACAGTGTTAGATAATTCCAGGTTAGTTGCACCAAAAACCTGTATCCAAATTTAAAATGTGTTTGATGATTTACCAAACATTTACTTACTTTGCAATATTGTTTGACGTAGGCATCGACCTACTTAATTACCTATACTCTTGTATCAATATAATTTCAGTGTACAACTAGCGTCACACCCGGGTGCATTCTAACAGTTTACCTAGCATTTATATTTTATATTATTTAAAAATTTTAAATTTAATCACCGCAATACTCGCCCTGTACACCACAAAATGAAAAGAAACATAACACAATATCATATGATTACAACGTTGGAGGGCAGACGTTACATCGGTCTCAATTGGCAAAGGATTTGGGAGTCTTGTTCGACACCAAACTTTCTTTTCGGGCACATTACCACAATATTGTAACAAAGGCTTCATATTGAGACCAAATCATAATGCTTATTTTTATTTACTACTACTTACACTATTAAGACCTTGTCAATGGAAATGGATTTATCAGGTTTTGTTCTGGAGCTCCTCAAATGTCAATACTTATACTTTTAATAATTTAGCCCATCTTATACCTTTTCCCAGCATTTAAAAGCAAGTGCTTTTCGGGCCGCAGTAGCTCGCAAGGCTCAGACGTCGTCGGCGCGGGGACTTCACAAAAAGCAGCCGATGCTAATTCGAGCAACACCCGCCTGTTGTCGCTCGTTAACATACTCCCGCTGAATCGCTCAATTAATGACCCACTTGCTCATTTTAGGAGAATTGCTTAGCATTGTTTTGTTACGGACAGCAAATTATATTTAACTTAGTTGGTATAAAGGGTTTCTTATACAACGTGTAACATAATGAAGAGATAATACTTAAGGGGATTGTATGTTTGGTGATGTAGTATAGTAACATAAATTTGTTATCCTTACGGTCCGGCCGAAAAACAAGTTCAAAGTTTAGATCAAAATATCTAAGAGTCAACCCTAAAAACAGCTGTTAGCTTTTGATGAAATCTATTCGATAACAGATGGCGTAAAAATAAAGTGATGGGTAACTAAGACAGATACTACAAAGTTCAGCCGGTACGGGAAAGGTCATAAGGTCACTGACTGCGGCACAAGTCTTGTTTTAGCTTATTAGGTTGACTAGGGTTGTCAGAATATTTTGTCGTAAAATAATTAAGTAAATTTGTATGCAAGATTATACCAGCATTGATCATGCTAATTCTTTTACTGTATATTCTACGTATGGTATAGAAGCTAACCCTTAAGTTTTATCTCTCCATTTTGTTACACGTTGTATAGAAGTCACCTAACTATGACCTTTTAGAAAGTAAAAATTTTTAAACACTATTGTTGGTAAACCTAAATAATATGTTCATATTCTTAAGCATGAAACTAGGCTTGTATTATTGTATTGTACACTCAAGCATAGATTTTATGAAAAATCGACGAACATATTCAACCTTAAGACGTTTACTTAAGACTAGTTTCAAGTGTGGTCTAACATAAGGGCCGTAGATTTATAGCAACAGTTGCTCTATATTTTTGCGAAGTATGTACTTAATTAAGTGAAAATGCCAAATAAAATTGAAATTGTGCATGCGATATGTTTTCAACATTCACAAAGCATTATAGAGAATTGAGAAACTATGTTTATTAAATTTTAATTATATGAACTCTATAAGAAGTTAAAAACAGACATTTTTTATAGATTTGCTGTTATAATAGTTCCATAAGAATTACTTAATAATCTAATTTATTTTAATAATGATTACTGTTTAGTATTCACCAACCCGCGGAGATATCAAAATTTAAAAAAAATTTTAGGTTAGTAGGTATAGGACGAGAAAAGAAAAATATAGCCTCGCAACCGCGATAGCAATTTATATAATATTCTATGGTTTTTATTTATTTATTTAGTTTTATTACCAGAAAATAAAAATATCGTGGATACAATGGTTCTAATGATGCTAGAAAAACATAACAATGCCTAGTTTTTACTTGTATGTTTGCAAGTTGCCGCGTCATACTTTCTTGTCCTCTATGTTCAGGTCACAAACGTCTGTGTCCACATATTTTGCTTATCTACAGATTAAGGTACTAATGTTAATTGCAGAATTACAGCACCGTATAAAGTTGATTCAGGAATTTTAACAAAGTAATCTAATTTATCCGATCTAAGAAAGTAATTGTTATTGCTTGAAATGCGCCATCGACGGTAGAACGAAGAGGACTCACCCTGTGTTCTTGCCGCTAAAGCCGCGCCGTCGCCGCGCCGTCACCGTGCCGGAGCCGTGCCGGCAACGCGCGGTCCAGCGGCGGAACCTTTCTGATTGTCTTCGGGCAATAAAAAGCCATCAAGCAACAACATCAGCAATAAAACACATTGCACTTATTTCGGTAATTAGTTCCACGGTTTACGACCTCGCGCTCGCTTTCATGCAAATATACTGCGGTCGGGCGCACTCGCTCGTGATATTTAAAAAATATAACATTCGCGAGTTCAATTTCATTTGGCATTTTCACTCATTTACATGTTCGACAAAAAATGCGGCAACAGTTGTTCGTAATTGATTGCTATAGGCCACTAGTGGACCGCTCCGCGTGGCCAAGGTCGAGGAAAGTAGGCTGACCTTTCCGCGCCCGCCGCCGCCCTCCTCTAATGACCGCTAATTCCCCCAACACGCTGCAGCCTTCTGACCTCTTCATAATTACTATTTGCAAACCGTTACTTTTACTGTTCCCCTCGATTTGCTATCCGCTATTATCTCGCCAGTTTTTTGCCTATGTTCTGTTTTTAGCCATCGCCAGACAAGTTTTTTCCCTACGAAGAAAGTTGTCTATTTATAGCTGAGTAATTTTAGGTTTGTGGAAGTGGACGCCAACACAGCTCGCAGCTAATTATTGTTATTGATAATCTATGTGGAAGTCAACGTTGGAGCTGTGACAATTCCGGAAGCATACAAGATCCGAGCTCGATAGGCCACTCTGCGTAAGTTATCATTAAAGAGTATTTCGATGTTGCAGAAATAAATGCGATTCAAAGCGATCAGAACAATGGTCGCGTGCGATACGATCCGTCGACGAGCTGCTCAGCCATTACTGCAGATTTATGTCCGCGCCTTATCGACGAGCGGGCTCGCTTTATGTGACTACATTTTCATGCATTACGGCCGCAAACCTTTGAAAAACGTTAGTCGGTTTAAAGGGGGCGATATTGTCCTATCGGCTATTTGAATCTAGGCGAGAGGTGTCGGGGTTTTCGTAAGCAGGAAAATACGCGACCCGAGGCTTATCGAGCGCCCCCCCGCGGCCCCCGCGCGAATTTACAATGTACCCCTCTCCCCCGGCGGCGCCGCGCCCGCCTCCACCGCACGCACACGGCCGCGCCGCCGCACGCGACTCTGCACCCTGCCCGCCGCCGCTAGGGGCGACTATCGCGCGCCGCCCGCCGCCGCGTTGGTGTGCGAGAGATTTTCTCGCCTAGAAATTCTAATGCTCCGCGCGACTGCGATAAAAAATGAGTGGCGCGGGAAACGTGAATACATTAGAGCGAGGCGCCGCCTAGCGCCCGCCTCCGCGCTTTCCACTTTATATTTTGATTGCGTCTGAAAAAGGGACGGAGGCTGTATGTGCGGGTAGTTTTTTATGTCCGCGTACATCTACATAACGCAATCTGCGTAGTAAGTGGCCTCCTGCGGGGCGGGACCGAGCTCCCTTTGTCCCGTGGAAATAGGCTTTGAATATTTTTTTATCGACCTTCTAGCATCACTTACAGGCCTGGCGCCCGGCGCTGGAAGGGCGGCATCATATCATATCATAAAGCTCGTGCCTAACGCAGTATTCAGTAAGAGGGGGCCATCTAATGCTCCATTAGTTCCGCGTTAGAACACGTTAATTGTCAAAGGGTTGGTTTTTCTAAGGTTTTTTGTGTCTAACGCGCTTGTGCGCGCTGTTTTTGCGCGGTCACGTGCGCGGGCGCCGCGCGCGCTCGCCGGGAATGTGTTGTATTGTCACCTCCGACACCTGCGGGCTGGGGGTGATTTTTTAATAAAGATATATTGATAATCATTATCACACAATAGTATACACAAGTAACAAAAAGTGTTATAAGTATGTAAACAAAAAATAGCATTAGGGTTAAGACATTGAAGACATCATTATTTAATTTGAACACTCAATATTGCCTACTGGACAAGCCTCTCATATGTGTTTCAAAGGCATTTTAGTTCTCAAGGCAGTTTAGTTTGCAGTAACAATTGAGCGTACGTCTTTTTCTTAGATTTTAGTTGGTTCGGAGCCTTACGTGCTCTGCAGACAAACAGCCCTGTATTATTATATTACCTACAGACAAACATAATCACCTCAGAACTTGTTAACCAATATCGACGTTTAACGCGGGTTCATGATAAGAAATAAAATCTAAATAAATATAAAAACATGTGAGAAATGATTGACCATTTTTTTAAATGTTTATTCAAGCCACAGTAAACGTTATTTGATGCTGAGTGCTACAATAATACATCAACAAACACCGCGTCGTGTCTAAAAGACAAACGTCCCATCCATCTATCTAACATATAAAATTCTCGTGTCACAGTTTTCATTGCCATACTCCTCTGAAACGGCTTGACCGATTTTGATGAAATTTTTTGTACTTATCGGGTATCTATGAGAATCGGCCAACATCTATTTTTTTTTTTAATATGGCAAAACAACGTTTGCCTGGTCAGCTTGTATTTTATAAAAAAAGGACGGCAGGCTGCTTAGTATTACATTCCTCTATTCACACGATTAGTGTTGGATCTGTCCGACCAGTTTCAGGCTGATAAGGACTCATTTGGCGGTCTCCATGGTACAGTGCTCTATACACTACTACGCCAATCTTGAGGTCGCGGTTTCGATTCCCGCAAGTGTAAGAAAAACAAATTTTCCGGGTCTGGGCGTTTATCTATAGGTATACGTATTTATTTCTAGGTCCCCCCTAGTATCTATCTCATAATACATGCTTCGATTACTTTGAGACCATGTAGTTGGTGTGATTGTCTGGTGATTTTATTTATTTATTATTTATAAGGAGGCCTTCATCAGAAATGTGTGGCGAATGCGCCTTGCTTTGCACTGTATACCTAGAGCAATAAAACCTTTACATTTATCGTCTATAGTTTTTACAGTTCAGTGTTCCTGTATTGCTTTGACCATCATGACCATGTGCTTATCAGTCAAAAAAGGCTGTAACAAAATAATATCGTTTAATAGAAAAAAAAACTTATAGGTGCAACCTACTACAGCCTGATTGGATATAGCATTATCTAACATCTCCGATGCAGTTTAAAGTCCTTCTGCCCGGTGGTGGTGACGTTTTCAGAGGTTTTCTAACAATCCCAGAGGCACATCCGCTTCCGATTTACTCGTATTTCCAGTTCATAGCAAAAATATTCTTTTGGGAACTGATTACAGTCTAAGTAATTTGGGATTATTTCTCGTGATACCTACCTGGCCTCGTAACGCAATACCATAGGGCCGTATAATACACCATATGTTTTTTAATAGACGGGATGGTAGATGGAGAGAGTCATTCTATCATATCATGATATACTATTTAATAAGACAGGGGATTGGAATTGACTTTGTACCTGTAACAAAGAACTAGCTGTTCCTCTTTTAACCATTGCATAACTACATTACACGTGCTTAGTACGGCAACTACAACGAAGGGACAGTAGTTAGAATCTCAACAGATAAAATATCAAAAAGGAAAATCTACTACTTACACATAGTTTAATTTGATTGGAAATTAAAAGAGAAGGAAAATAATGCTGGAGATGGCTGTTAATCTAAATTGTTTGTCCTTAGTTCGAAACAAAATATTTGTGCCTTTTGAAAACTAATAGCTTATTAGTGTTAACTTTAGGGCTTACTTAATAGTTATTTAGTGTTTACTTTAGGGCTTGCAGGAGCTATGTGAATTTATGTCCCACATGGTTATTTTTTACTATGACTGAACCGCGTTTGACTCTAATCTCACCTGATAGTCAGTGAAGGTCAAGGTTCAGTAAAGGCCTGCCTTTTCACATTCCATTTTGCGAGTATACCTACATCTACCACGGCAGCACGGATTTTGTATGATGGGTGCTCGCTAGTCGAGCGGACCCAGAGTTTTACCACCACCTTTGAATTATTCTCCTTTTACGACACTCTTATGCAGAGGCATTAGGCTTATTCTAAGCCTACGCTACGCTTTTTGCATTTTTCTAGGTGTATTATAAATATTTTGAATGTATTAATAAAATAGTAATCTTATTTAAGTAAATAAATAGACTAGACAATCACACTGCATGGCCCCAAAGTAAGCATAATTAGTGATATGGGATACCATGTAGTGAACTAGGGGGAAACCTGGAATACAATGTATAAACACTCAGACACAGAATTTTTTTTGTTCCGTGCGGGAATCGAACCCGCGAACTCACGGTTGGCACTATACCATTGCACCACGGAGATTCGTTGTTTTTATATATTTAACACTTATGAGTTAAATAAATGTGGTAACGGCTGTGTATACGAGTATCGTTGGTTGCAGCGCGGCGTGGGCTGGCAGTACCCGGCCGGGCGCCTGCAGGCTGTACTGCGCGCTGCCGTCGCCGCGCCGCCGCCGCACCGCTGCACACAATATGGTAAGTATCAACTCCACTTATACTATTCAGTCAACGCTACCATCTAACACGGCAGTGGTTCAAACATATAGACCTAGACGTAGATAATAACCGATGCTTGCAAGATCAGATAGGTAATCTGCTTATTATCCAGATACATTACCTCATCAAAATAATGATTCGTGTATGAGCCGATATGGGAATCTTTCGGCCACAGGCATGAAAGATTTTTTTGAGCTCTGGCTGGTGTCTGGTGGGGAGAGCAACTACTGCCTTTTCTAACGGGGAAATCATTGAAGTTCATGCAGGGTGGTGTACTTTTTTTGACAATGGACAACACCTTATTCTTTCATGGCATACCTATGATGAAAGTGGCGATCGTGAATAGTTCCTCAAACTTCAAAAATGTGAGTGATATGAAAATGAATGTGACTGAGGATAGGAATACCATCCGGTAAGCATGCCCTTTAGCTATTAATGTACTTGGTAGTATGACCATTGATCCCATCAGACGCGCTTGATGGCAAAGTTTGCTGATAGATATTATCTCTTCGCCGAATGTCCGGTGAGATTCAAACAGAACACTTGTCAAATGTTCATCTAATATTTTCTGAAGTTTTTACGACTCATAATTTAAATAAAACTACTTTTTAACCGGATTAATCGCGTATAATTTATATTTTACATGTCGCTCGTGACCACGGGCTCTGCAAAGACACCGAAACGTCGAGTTAAAATGTAAAATAGCAATTATACGCGATTAATCCGGTTAAAAAGTAGTTTTATTTAAATGTTCATCTATTGTCAATAATTTATTAAGATCAAAGTTTGCTGTGGCAAAAAAAAAAAATTAAAGTAGTAAAATTGCAAACAATTTTATACTGAAACCGCAAGTGAGCTCTGAGTGACTTAATTTTGTGCTCTACCTGCATTTTCTAACTGATTGTTAAGTTGATAGCCTTTGCTGTCTATCTTTACTATTATTGTCCCTCCATTTCGCAAAGTTTCAATATTACATACAATTTCTTACCTTCATTAATTAAAACAATACAACAGAACACGTAATAATATTGCAGTTAAAGTATAGTGTTCAAAATGAATTAATGTCACTGCATAATGTCTGCCTACCTTGGGCATCGCGATAAATAAATTTACTTTAATTTATTCTTTGTTATGCAAAGCCTGATAGCAATAGTTTTGCAAGTGTTAGGTCGCAATGAATGCTAAGCAGTGTTGCGCGTGCGCGTGTCTCAATCGCGGTCCTAGTGCAGCGGCTGGCGCGGGCAGGACCTCAATAAGGACGCTGCTGTGACGTTTGCCATTGGTTGGACTTTATTATTTTTAAGATTGTCTTTAGAATTTCATTGCTATTGGAATACAATCGGCGTAATAAACTATGTTCTTTATTAATTTACGTAACAGAGAATAACATCATGGACGTAAATTGAAGGTTTGAATATTTAAATTATTTGTTCTTTTACATATTTTATGTTTGATAAAGTATTTTTTTCACGTTAAGAAAGCCTGTAAACGATTTTTAGGTCAACCTGAAACTGATTTGTTTTTGGCTTCATGCTCATCATCTATACATATAATAAAATGGTAGGAAAGTCAAAACTGTACATTGAATATTTTTTTAAAAGAATACTTGGGGTATGATCTACAATCGAAACAGAAACAAAAAATATAGTTTTTAGAATTTTTGTCTGTTTGTCTGTTTGTCTGTTTGTCTTTCCGGGATAAACTCAAAAAGTACTGCATGGATTTACTTCAAATTTGGCATGAAGATAGTTAAGAAGTCGGGTCAACATATAGGCTACATATTATCACGCTAGCAGTGTTATAATCGTAGGTGCGTTTGGTGCTGCATAGCGTTCACGCAGACGACGTCGCGGGCAGCAGCTAGTAATAAATATAACAAGAAAATTTAACAAACATTAGACTCTCAACAGTAGGACTAGAGGTTTCGTAATTACAAATTCTTCATAACACGTATAACAGTTGCTCCTACTAGAAACAGAGAAATATAAGAAAAAATCACTGTTTAAAATGAACTGCGAAATGACTTACAAACAAAGATAAAAATTAACACAGGTAGAAATATTACATTGACCTATAAGGATCTAAAAATAAGATGTTAATTTTCATTACGAGCTCTATTGACTCTGATGGATGCGTTCAAAGAGTAGCTACTTAGCATCGTTTACGTGAAGTCATAAAACGATTTTTATAACGCGGGCATGAGCAACGTTCTCGTAAAAATTAGTCAAATAATGTAAATACTGGTTAGAATTTGGTTTTCTGGAGGAATGAAGTCACGAGACTGTGGGCGTTTTTTCGAAAATCCTTTAAAAGTGAGCCGATTTAGATAATTTACTATGGTAAGATTTTAAGGGTCTTTTTTTTTCAAAATCATTAATGTAAATAACTCAAAGTTTCTATTCTGAATAATAAGTTAAAAAAAACTATTTATTAATAAAATTTGATTGGTTAATTAGTGTTACTAATATTATAAATGTGAATGTTTGGATGTATGGATGTTTGTTCCTCAATCACGGAAGAATGGCTAAACGGATTTGGGTGAAATTTGAAATAGTGACAGTGTACAGTCTAGAATACCACATAGGCTACTTTTTATCCCGACATTCCCGCGGGATTCGTAATTGCGTGTTTAAAACCGCGCGAAACAGCTAGTTATTAATAAATGGCAAGCCCGTGATTTTCAACACGGGTGCGAATTTTTGCAAGTTACAGGTAGCCAGCGCTTTGAGCTGTTGTTTGGCAGAAATACTTCAATAACGAAACTGATTAATAACGACAATACAAACAAAGTAAGGTTGCTTGTTTGACAGTATTTTTTCGGCTATAATTTGGTGAGTGTGCGAGTGCTCTTCTTGATCAAATTGAACCACTCCTTTTTAACGCCGGACTACTAGACGCAGACAGGATTTCCATCCTTATATAGTAGATTTACCAAAACGTCAAACAAAATGGTTCGATAATTCCTTTTTGGTACGGATTGCCAAGGTGTGGAAGGAACTGCCTGCGTACTTTTAAGTGTCAAGTGAATAGGTTTCTCGTGGATGGACGTATACCACCATAATTTTCATGCGCACTTTCCATTAGGTGGCATGGAATACAAACGTACTATGCTTACTATTTAAAAAAACCTAAAACAATTTTGAAAAAAAAAAAAATATCCAATAATGAGTTAAACGTTGTATCACTTATCACTTGGCCGAGCAATAAATAGCCTGAATGAGGTGTCGCGGGCTGGACGCGCGCCAAACTTGGCGCCCCGCGCTGCGCCACTTATGGCTATTCAATTTTTGATATTTTTAATACGTCTGTACTTATAAAAGATGCCCGTTTCATAACAGTCGTATGTCGTATTATGTGAACTACTGCAAGTTCATTTACTAAGTAATTATAAAAAAAATAAGAAACGATTGATTTTCCAGCCTTCTGTAAGCGATCATGAAAACTTACCTCATATCAGTTAGGATAGATTTACACATCTGCCCTCTTGTCTATCTTGACAATTAGTATCGAATATTTATTCATGCACATCTCACATTCAACAATAGAAGCTATGCAATGTAATGATAAAGTAAGGACAGTTCAATCAGTCGATTCCCAAAACGTATTATGTAAAATAGTGCAAGATCTGTACCTGCAACGACGCCGAGAATAAGAAATAATTAATATTCAAACCGAGTATTCCAGAACCACATCAGTAGAAAATAACACACTGCGAGATTTATGTGCAAAGTTTAATTCCTACCTCTATTATAGTATTCGCTAAAATTTATGCATTTTTGGTAAAATAAATCATTTGTACCATTAATCTGTGATTTAATTGTCGAGCGCAGGTAGAGCGGTTCGACATTCAAATCTCGTAGTTTTTGCGCGTCGCCGGCGCAGGCGCAGGTAGCCCGCCACCGCCGCGCAGGGGATGTGCAATTATAATTGCAACTATAGATAGCCTCGCACTGTAGCAGAATCTCATTTTGCACAGGTGATCGAGATGAGATGTAGATAGTATTACAATACAAGTCGATGTCTGTACTACAGACGTTACAATATATATGATAAGATTTACGTTAGTTTACGGAATATTGAAGCTAAGTTTTATATATTGTATAGCACATATTCGAGTAAATAAAAGATTTAATGGATCAGAATCATATAGGTACAAAAATTTACTGATATTTAATACTTTATAACAGCATGTAGAGTCGTTACTTTTTATCAATATAATCGACTGACGTATATACTTATTTAGATAAATTTTAACGGAATATTTCAAATCATAATATTGTTTTAAGTTTTCGCGATTCATACTATTAAATAAAACATTTTTTAACCGGATTTATCGCGTTTTTAAATATAAATTACCACTTTAAAATGCACTTTTTTAATAAATTAAACGAGATAAACCCGGTTAAAAAAAACACTTTCCAACCGGATTTATATCGTTTAGTTTATATTTAAATGTTAAATAAAAAAAAAAAAGTTAAAAAGTGTTTTATTTAATTTCAAACCATTCTCAACGTTTTACATTCACTTCAACTATTCTTGATTCCATATCAAAGTAAATAATAAACTCATAAAAATTATGTAGGTACAGAAGGCAGCACATCAAGCGTTACAAATCTGTCAAAAAAATTTACTAAAATCTGAACTCTATGCCTTCGACATTAAGTTAAAATTGGTTGGAGAAATTTGACAGTACTTGTAAATCCTTTGACATCGTTTATTAAAAATATGACTTAAAGTTCCCTTACAATCACTTCAACTCATAAATTAAAAGTGTACTCTCACATCCTTAATATTAGATTTTAAATCTGTCAATCTCGTAACTTACTAGGTCTACATAAATCTTAAAGGATACAAGTTAACTTCAGTTTCATCGGGCAAGGTAGATACGTTACGAGCAGGAACAATATTTCTAATGCTGCTGATTTCTGAGATTCCTACAGCACAGCTATGTTGTTATGATGGATCTCATCGTAGACGAGTGAGTATCGTTTATAAAAATAAAAGGCTGCATAGAGGCGGCTGCGTGTACAAATACGTTAGAAAGTATGTTAGCAAGTTTTACGAGCTTGTGTCCGTTATCTCAGCAACCCCGGGTGCCAACTGTCCCGTTGGACGCGGGGGCCCGCTGGCGCTCGCAGATATCAGATTCACGGGAACTCTACAAAACCATAAATACTCCAACATCCATTAGTTTGAATTCGATACAACTGTTCGGAATAAGGACGTGTGAGTTTGGTGGATATGGCATTTGCGGTTCAATAAAACGTTGAGATTTTGTTTCAGTTATTTAGCAGCAAGAGCAGTTAGTAGATTTGTATAGTTCTAAGTTTTTAGTTGCGGTCGACCAAGACTGTTAAATTAGGAAGAAAATCTTTTCAAATACTACCTACATATACCAACGCTTTGTATGTTTCTATACAATACGCTTTCTTGGTGTTTTTTTCCAATATAAAAAAATATAGTTATTTCTAAATGTTGATCTACGAAATTATTTTCAAAGGGAAAGGTAAAAGTATTTTTTTTTTACTTCTTAGTTTAGTTTGTCGTAGCATAGCAGCGAGGTACAAAGAGACAAGGTTGTATAAAAAAATCCCGTAACTAATTCCCATATTTACAGAATCATCATCACTTTTACAAGTTCATATGGAGGCTGAATCGTACCTAAACAAGAAAAATTACCAAATACAACAAATAAAACATCAACAATGCCTCCTCTGCCTTTCGGCAATCCTCGTGAAATTCGAAATAATAGAAATCTGCATGCGTGGGGGGGGGGGTGGAGGCCAGGTGCGGGGGCGGCAGATGTGACCCACATCCTACGTTATGAGGAAAGTAGACCTTATGTCCTGGACGGAAGGCTCAACCCGGGTCAAGTCTCACTTCACCCCGAATGGTTGAATGTTTGTTGTCTGTTCGCGAGACAATGAAATTAGCGCGCGCCACCTTTCGTGACCCCCTGTCGCATATCGCACACGCGCCTGACATCATAATACAATCTCGGTTAAAACATACACTCTCACACTGAATTCAGTGGAGAGAAAAAAAATTGAACGAGATTTCCTAATTACCTAATAGATTTTAGTCCTTGTTTAAAGGCACGTGCTAAAAGGTTCATTCAGGAAAATAGAACACCTTCTTATTTATGTACATAAAGAATGTTTTTATTTTGGATATTTAAAAATGTCAGAGGTTTTATTGGTGTTTTTGTAGGCTGACCCCCTGCCAATGTAATAGTCTCTCCCCATCATACCTCTAAATTTGTCAAACGTGACATCAGATGGTTTTATAGCCTCCAGTTTTCTTCCTACCCCATAAAGAATACAGGCGTGAAGTTATGTATGTATGCGTAAACCTCTCACCTAATATACCTACGCTCCTAAGGCTTCACTTTTCAGCTATTTCGCGTTTAAATCGCTACCAATTAACAAAAGGCCATGTCACCAAGTAACATGTCGGAACATTTCTTTGGATTGACGTTTTTTACCCTTACATTATTTTAAGCTCAAAAACTTTAAAATCATTATGCAAAGCAACAAATACTGGTCATCTTTACTTAACTTTAGTTCCAAAATAACAAAAAGTAGGAGGTGTATGTATATCTAGGTATATATTTTAAACAAAACATTATTTAGTATTTCTAGCTAAGATTCGCTTTGTATATTACCAAAGCGTTTGTAACAAGGGGTTAACTGTCTATGAGTAGTACTTGCTAACATCACCTGTGCTTTCGTATGTTCTCCCGCAAGGCCTTGCAAGCTGGAGAGCTACCTGCACTGCAGACAAGTAAAAAACTTGAAAAAAGCGTGCAAGTAAAGGTTCTAAATAGAGTACAGGTTAACAGCGGTTGCACTTCTGTAACATCCGAGCAGTGCACTCCAATCTGGTCGAACTAAGCGCTTTGACAGTTCCTTTTTGATACGGGTCGCCAAGGTTTGGAATGAACTGCCTGCGTCTATTTTCCCTGACCAGTATAGTCCTAGTACTTTTAAGCGTCGAGGGAATAGGTTCCTCGTGGATGGACGTGTACCACCTTAGTCTTCATGTTCACTTAACATCAGGTGTCATGGAAGACAAACGTCCCATCCATATTTTACAAAAAAAAATTGCGAAGACGTTTTGTCAAAAACTTCGCAGATAGGCAATGGGTGTTTTGTTGTCAATAATATTTCAACAGTATACAGATTACTTTCATATTGTCTTAGGATTTCAAGATTCATAAAAATAAAGAAAACAACTCTTTGAATCGGAATTTATATTTATTATATTTTACTTTTTTATTCATGGTTTTAGTGTCTGTAACCCGTCTCAAACCCGTGGTCACATATTCTTGAGGTCTTCTTATTTAAAAATAAATAAATAATACTCCACCTACTTGTATTGTAACAAATAAAAACAACTATAGTAAGACTCATTAAAATCCGTTAAGTATTTGATTAAAGCGTAACAAACAATCATACATCGTTACCATTTTTCACTTTTATGGTATTAGTAGGTAGGTATGGGGTTGGGGGGTGAAAACTATGAAAATTTTAAATAAAACTACTTTTCAACCGGATTAATCGCGTATAATTTATATTTGACATTTTAACTCGACGTTTCGGTGTCTTTGCAGACCCCGTGGTCACGAGCGACGATTTAAATTATGAATCGTGAAAACTTAAGAATATTATATGAAAATTTTATTTCCCTTTTTTTGATGGCATTTTGTCCTTTTACAGTTTTCTGATAGTTTAATTTGGTATCTTAATTTATGAAAGTCTCGCTTATAGCTAAAACGGTCATGTTAGCATTCCTTGTTGAATATTGAATATTGATGATCTGGGTGATCTCCTGTTTCTACACTAAGTAGGTACCTACCTAAGACTTTTACAATTAATTTCTTCGATTCAAGATTACTTTAGTAAAATTAATTTAATGTAATATTTGTATTGGAGGTGGTAGATAAAATAAGACAGCCTTGCAAAGATAGATTAAAATTTTAAGACATGGCTTAAGACAACATAAACATATTATTAGACAGGTTCTATAGCAGTTGAAACTAAACCAGTAGGATTATTAGGATAGGAAATTATTCAAGTATATGTACAACTCATTCAAACGCACATTTTCCGCTATTCTGTGCTTGTTTTCATAAATCTAGAGTAAGTGGCTATCTGTACCTAAACAGCTGAAAGCTTGGCGAGTGTGTGCGAAGGTTCAAGTTCAGCGCTGAGTCAATGACCTCCGGCCGTGACGTCATCGCCCAAATACTCATTACACCCGTGTCCCACGCGCTCAGCCGCCCGCCAGGTAGACAGCCTACTTGCACTTGATCTGCCGCAGACAGGGGGCAGCATAGACGCGCTAACACTTATTTACATCGCTTCGATTTATTCCTTTAAATTCTGAGTACTTCAGTGTAAAGTTAAATTTTCTAAAAATAAAAGATGTATAAGTAGCTGGGAGGCGGCTAAGTCGATTCAGGGGGACAATCATCCACAGCAGGTAGAGACCTGGAGCCGGGACCGCCGTATGTAAAACACGGCCCGAGGAAAATCCATAAAAGCACGCGGAAAACCCTTTTAATATACGGCACGTAAATAAGCGGCGCGCGGGGGCGAGGCGGCGAGGCCTGCGATTGGCCGGCGGCGCCCCGCCCCCGCGCGCGCCGAAAAAACCGCGGAAAAACGTGGTGGCGTCAGTGTCTGCGAGCCGCGCGCGCCGAGCGGACGCTGCTTGACACGGCCAGACCCAACTCCGGCGGCGGCGGGCGCGCGATGCCCGCGCTGGCTGTGCGCGACCAGCCGCTCGACTGCTCCATGCGCCTGCGCGAGCTGCCGGCCTGGCCGCCGCCGCGCCCGCACGGTCAGTGCCCCGCCCGCGAGCCGCGCCGCACCCGCCCGCCAGCGGGCCCGCACTCCACCGCCAGCCTCGCCCGGCCCACACTGCTCGCTCAATGTTGTTCTGTAGGCGCATCTGTAATGTGAGTGCTCGAGTGATCACGAAACGTTCGGATCCGAGAAGTGCTAGTTTTGGACAGTTCATATTGCTACGTGTTTTGTTATGGATCTCTCACGTGAGCCGAAACTTAACTTTATTTTATTCTTATCTCTGTTGATACTTGACAATTTTTATAAACTTTTCAATCCCATTAAATTTCTGATCGTTTGCACAAGTAGGTAAATAAGTTATATTCTTTTTGTATTGAAAAGGCATACTTACTTAAATTAAATATTTATCTTATCGCAAACAATTTAAGAACCGGAAGAGTAGTGATTTCTAATCTACATTAATAAAACTTTTTTCTCACATGAATGTTAAATATTTTTTTGACAACAAACTCAATAAATGACTTTTTGCTTAAATGTTGAACACAAGAAACAAGATACTTAAACATAGTAACATGATATTCGCACCCACCGGCCACAAAATAACTCCGGCCGTGGGGGATGTTCAAAATGAAATCCATTTGTCGCCTTATAAAAGATGTCAACAGGTCTTTTGAGATAATCCTTTATGGAGAGTGAGGTGTAGGGCGCGAGGGTCGCTGCGAACAATATTAACTCTTTCATGTGCCGTCGCCGCGTCGCCCGCGTCTTTGCCGAGCACCCCGAATGCACTTCAGGCTTTGTGCCTTGACCCCTCGTGTTTACCCCATCGACAACTTCTTAATATACTTTATTACATTTTAATATTGAAAGAAAAATGATACCCTTCCGTGCAAACAATTTGTAATAAGCAGCACTTTATCTTTTATTGCGGCACCATCTTATTACACGGAAATAAAGAAGTGTTTTTATATAAATAACAATTGAATTAGCTTCGGGTAACGATAATGTAATCGATGTGGAGTCGCCGCGGACACTTTCGAGGCAATTTGGGTGTAATAATGTCATCGAGTAAATTACATCGCGGCTGTCACGCGTTGTTTACCTGTGTAATGACATGTTGGTGTGTCGCCGGGCCCGGCCTCCGGCTGCCGGTTACCGGCGGACCGGATGGACAGCTACTTTTCGACTGACATGGGACTGGCATGAACTTTGCAAGACATTTGCATTGCGGCTACCGCTTTAGATAATATCTCTACATTACATGCTTATTTTCAAAGAAGTTTCCTTTCGCAGTTATTGACAGCAAACAATAGATCAAAGAAACAGGATAGATCATTATTCTATCAAATTATGATAATAAAATACAGGTGGCCATTAGAGAGACTATTTACATTAAAAATCAAATGGAGTAATTGTGTGTGAAGTGCGCGGGCGCCGAGCTGCACTCGTTAGCGATAGGCCTGCTCGAGCCCGGGCTCGCACCGCGACAACACTGCTTTATTTACTTTATATTTATAGGTAGTGCATTTCAATTAAGCTTATTTTACATGAAAATTGATTGTTCCATTGTTACAAAACACTTTTTTAAATATTCCTTAACATAACGTTTTTATCGCGCATATAATTATAGCATCATTCACTTTAACTTAACGTTTCGGTGTTTTTAAAGATAACACAGTGACGAATGCCCACAAAACAATTAAAGGCGGTAAAATGCAATTAAAAACGTATTTCATTTAATATTTGAAATTCTAAAATAGCGAAGCATAAATATTTAGGTAATTTGATGAAGGTGATAAAAATTGTAATTAGCTTAGTAAAAAATTGGACTATGAGACTACAAATTATCTAAAATATGACTTCTAGATAATAGAGCATGCATAATACGCGAAATTATAAACAACTTCCACAATTAGAGCACGGCACTGGCTCTTGTTTTGACCGATAATCTATTTCCTTATAGACTTACTTAAAAATATGTTATTGAAATTATCTTGATAATTTCAATAACATATTTTTAAGTATGTCTACGAAATTATTCATATCATTAAAACAAGCCGTACTTTTCTAATGATTAACTAAAATGCACTGATATGACGGATAAGGGAATTGGCCATGTCACGCCCGAGCCGGTGCGCCGCCTGTTGACAGTTGACACACTCTGAGATGTTGTTGTTTGGGTACAGAGCACATCTAATTGCGTCAATAGAGCATGTTTTCGGGGGCACGATCGATTTCCGCAAATCGGCGAATGTTTGTGTAGCGAGCGTCCCATGTGCGAAGGTCTGGAGCCGCCGGCGGGCCGCGGGGTGCGAGCCACAATTAACCACCCGCCGCCCGGTCATTCACCCTCATCTCATTCTTTTTGCATCGACCGACCTTAACTTATTACATGTATTAATCTCCTATCCGTCTTATTAATCGATCCGCTTACAAAAACCTATATCAAATTAGGCCGCTTTGGGTCAAAGTTTTCGTCGTGTGTTTGTTACTTTGTACTTGGAAAGGTATTCATGCATTGCCAATACTATTCCTAGTTATCTGATGGAGACAGATAAATAAAACAAAATTACTTCTCTGTTTAAATTTCAAATAAAACTTGATATCGCTGTTTCATTAAAATAAATAATAGACGATTTCAAGCGCGCCTCTGTGCCTGCAATCATATCAAAAGATATTTTTTAAACGTATAGTAATTGGTTCTTTTAAATGAGATTGGTAGATAGTATCTGTTTGTGTTTTGTTATGGTGGCGTCATTGTTGGCGTCTATTGTGAATCTGCGCGTTTCCTTCGTTTGGAGAGGCCGCGGTATCTCAATCTGGCTTTTGTTAGGTTTGTTAGATTTAGGCAGTCCGCCCGGCGGGATCTGATAGCACTGGATTAGTGAAATGGCCGCTCGCGGTCTCGCTGGCTGCCAGGAATGTGACGTGCTCTACGTCTGCATATCAACGAGCAGTTTTTACGAACTCTCCGCGCTCCGCCGCACACCGCTGCAACAATCGCTGCACTTTTATCAAAACAACTGCACAGGAAATCTATTTATACTTCTCTAAATTGATTCCATGCTAAAGTGTAGAACTCGTTTCTTTATCAAAATACTTATTCTCTTAAAAGCCGTTAGATGATAAAATGCGGTGCTTATGCCAACTTGATTGGCTGTCCAATGTTTTCCATTGAATGATACCTAATAGTAAATACATGAAGATAACTTTAAGAAGTCACTATTTAACACAATTGCGTATCTGCGTTCTTAGTTTTGGTTCTAAGAAGATATAATTATCATAAAAATGGTAGCGACTTGTTGGGATAAAAGCTAGAGTCATGTGTAGGAAAATCAATATTTGAAGGCTTCGTCTGGTTTTGATGTCGTATGCAAAGTAATAGAAACATGGACTATTACCAAATGCAGAAATAACATTCTAATTCCTACGAGTAATTTCAGAGATAAGTTCGTTCTAACAAAAAACCCCAGACTTTTAATACATATCTGTATAGATTAGCATATGTTTAAATCATTTTAAACTTAATGATTTTCCTGTCAAGTCGCAAAACTTATAGAAAACTAACAGTCGTTTAATCCAGTGGGAATTCCTGGATAAAACATAGCGATACCTCCGTCAAAACTTAGACTATTAAATGCATTTTTTTTTTCAAATCAAACTGATAGTTACAAAGGTAACGCGATCAACCAAACAAACAAACTCTTTAGCTTTATGATAAACTACCTATTTTGCGCTACCCGCGCTAATTTCGAATCCCGCTGGAATATATGGATAAAATGTACCTATGTGCTATTCCAGACTGTAAACTGTTACTTTGCAAAATTTCATCCAAATCTGTTAAGCCGTTCTGCCGTGATTAAGAAACAAACATCCATCTATATATCCAAACTTTCACATATATAATATCAGTAAGATAATATTTCACTCAACAATTTTAGGTCCCTCTTATATTCAGCTTATATCACATTATCACTTTAACTCAACAGTTGCAACATAATATAAAGAGTGTGATGTGGAATAAGGCCCGTATAGATAGAGTCTAAAAGTAGAGACTCAAAAATCGGGGCAAATCAAAAAAAGGCCATCATGGTAACCTCGACAACAGTACGAAATAAATGAATTAAATAAACTTGATACTTGATAATTTGGTAAAATGGAAAATGGTAAAAATAACAATATTGGTACTGTCCTACTATTTGATGAGAAGTAAGGTTTCAGAATCAAATTTCTGAAACCTAAAACACGGTCAGGTTTAAAAATAAAACAATAATATACAATAATAATTTTAATTCATTGTAATAAAATTTGAAATTGGAGCAATTCTATATGGAACGTCCTACATTGATTACGAAAGAATCTAAATTTTCTCATGTAGGTACCTAATAAAATCTCTTTCCCGGTTTTTATTTTTAACATGCAGTGGTCAGTAATTCTTTATGTGTTCAAATGATAACATAAAACTAAGCCTTTCCATATTATAATAATTCATTAATTAAAAGCATTTAAGTACTAGGTACCAGCGTACGTTGGTGTATTGTAGCTCGATGATTAATAGTATCAAAAACATTCAGCCAAACTATTCCGTTCGATTGACAACAGTGACAACCAGAAAAATAACTGACATTTATGCTAGTTCTGCCATATAAAAAGTTTGCAAAAAAATCCAGTGTCTACTTCTGTTAGATAGACTACAACCACCGAGGAAATTACTTTTCACGTCAAAATTATCAAAAGCTCAAGAATGCCTATTTATTTATTTGTTAGGGTTTCTAACAACAGGTACACTGGTACATATAACAATAAAAATGTATAAATAATAGCTAAGTGTCCTGTCACTTACAGGAAACCACCGCATGAGTAACTACTATTAAAATACGAAGTAAATTTAAAAACTATTACAATTTGAAACAAAAGCGTAAAGAATTAATAAAAACAATAACAGCCAGGCACGATAATACAATCAATAAATTTACTTTAAAACAACATTACTTTTTGAAATACCTTTTTAAGATTGAAATTAGAAAAAAAATCAGTGTCACTGCTATAATTTTCATACTGGGAGTACATGCGAGACAATGAGCAGTAATTTTTTTAAATATTTGCTGTAATCAGGCAGAGAAAGCCTTTTTTGCGACCAGATCTTGCCTGACCTATGCCTGTTTGACCATCATTTGCCATAAACTGATGTTAAGATTAGGATTTGCTTCTGTTATATATTAAAATAAAACAGCTAATTTTCATAACTTAACTAAAAAGGGCATTAACTTTAGAAATTACTTAATTGATGTTTTACTAGTAGCATAGACTTTGAAAAATGTCGTGAATTAAATTTATGTTTAGCAGTTGCAACAATTGATGCTCAGATAAGCCCTTAGATCAAGATGTATTAGAGATCACCGGGATTTACGAATACCATATCGTAAATCTCGATCTATGCGTTTATTATAATAATCAACAAATGATATTTTCTTGAGCTAAGACATATAAAGATTTTTTTGATCGAAACTATTTACGCAAACACAATAATCCTCAAAACTCTGGCAAATAATTCACTGCAGTAAACTGATAGTTCGAAATGTCAAATAGAAAAATAATGATACCAGTTAAAAACTTCGTAGTGTAAGTACTGAGTGAGAATGGTTTAAAACGAACGAGTATTTGTCATTCGTTTTGCATAAAATTTTAAAGAAATTTATAAATACTTGAATTTGAGGTGTGTAAGTACTATATCTTTAAAGTAACTTTAATGAAAATAATTAATTACCGAACATACCTTGTGCTTTAAAACGGTTACAGTAGAAGTAAAATCGAATTGATAAATTATTGATTTCTAAACTTGTTTTTTTGTTAAAAATTAAATTTGAAGAATAGATGCCCTTCGCTAACAGCACCATAAAAAAGAAATATCTTGTAAGCCAAAATATTTTTTTAGCATACATTAATATTATTAAGTATTTAAAAAATAATTACATTCACTCACATCACTATTTTTTTTCTTCATGAAAGTGGGCACACTGGAACTGTCATTTTACTGCATTGAATTATTTGCCAGGGTATAATACACAATCGACATACTTCAGAATACGCAGCGACTGGAATAAATAACTGTAAACTACTAGGTACTTTACCATTAAGTAGGTATTAGTTATTTTTCCTCTAAACTAAGAGACTTAACTTTGTATTTTAGATTAAATATCACCATCATAACTTTAACTTCACGTAAGCATTAAAATTGAAATAATCTTTTTCCATTATTGACTAAATTGCCGATATTTTACCAATTTGGAGTCAAGTGCTTTGCACCCCAGTTCCTTCAGAAAATTGGATTTAAACATTGTGAATTACTTTTCTTTGATTCGCGGGTAGCCAAATGGGGAGGATTTATGTTGCGGAGGTCCCTGAGGAGCGCCGGGTACGATTTACTGCAGCCCGCGGTCCGCGCTCGCCGGACTTCACTCGTTTATTTCCCTATCCTCTAATACGATGTTATCTTTTAGGCTTCGATAACGATACGTTCGAGCCGGGACATATTTAACGTGGGGGAGCCGATGCGTAGGTACGGTTAAAGGGGTCTTATAGTAAAAGTAAAATGTATGATTCTGTAATTATGATTATCTATCTAACGTCCGAACAACACCGGCGTTTGTTCCCTGAACTGGCGCTGGTCGCTGCAGCATCCATTGTGACGGCGCCAGGTGCCGCGCGAGCCACGTGTCCCGCCGGACACCCATTGTACATTGCAGTGATTTATTTCGACATTCGCACGAAACCTCACCGGCCCACGCATTCTGCAGACGCTATTTACATTAAAACTAATAAAATTTATGAATAGGAGAACTCGAATTGGAGTATTTCTGCGAGCTAATGGAGTGGCGTAATGGCTTCATTGATATTTAGTGGTATTGAGCAATAAGTGAGGACGGGCGCGGCTGCCGGTCGGTCTGCGCGGTCCGGGACCGGTCGGTAATGGCCGCGGACATTCCTGTGGTGTTCTGCGAGTGTTGTTCTAATGTTGTTGTTGTTGTGTGTTAACCTAACCTGGTGTTCTGTACTGTCACAGTTGCGGGTCGCGGCGACGTCGGCGGCTACTACAACACGCAGATGGTCCTTGACCTCAATGGTGAGTCTCTTACAACTATTAGCATGTGTTACTTACTTATTTTACGATGAAACAAATTTTTTTATGGATAAATTCATTCCCATTCCAAATGCTCCAACAGTAGTGTTGTTTGAGAAGCGACGGCGACGTCACGCCCGAAACAAAACGAGGATCGCGCCGCGTCGTAATCAAATTAGTAGAAATCCGGCGGTTTCTTGCCGCACGGGTTTTTGCCGCCGCGCCGTGGCCCGTCACGGCCCGACGCCCGCATTCAAATCATCCATTTCTATTACAACTTTTTATAACAATTCTAACTTTTCCATCTGTCACACTTGCACTAGTTTTTGTCAAAGCGCCATTGATATCGTAACGTATTTCTTTGCTGGTCCGCTATTAACGTCCGCGCCATCCATTATTAGTTTATTGTCCAGCGTTTCTATTTAGAAGCGATAGAATAAGGAGCAAGCTCGGTAATTTATCGTAAAGCTCGGTCCGGCTCGGCCCGGCTCGTTGCTGGCGGAGCTCGGTTTTTGCGTACCCGCGCCGCGTCGCGTCGTCAGCCACAGTTTTTGTAGTCAAATTATAGGTTGTGAAGCGTGTAATCCAATAACAGGCCGGCGAGATGGTGGCTACGAAATTTTTTTACTCTTTTCGACAACTTATTTCGAATGTCGTGATCAAATTACTTGATTAATCTACGAGATGAATACACGGAAACAGGTCACAAAACTGAATAGTGTGTTTGTTTAAATTTGCATTCTTACTTTAATGGGCTTTAACTATACTTAAGCATTTACATTTTTGTATTTCGATCTATCGAAATCACTCGAGGGGGTGATTCGATAGATCGAACCTACTTCTATCGATTGAACCTTTTGTCTATCATAGGAACTATATGCAATGTGCCCAAACTGCTAGCACGGACACAGTACCTACTGTGTGAAAGTTATAGTTTCCTGTTATTTCGTCTCATTACTATTAAGTTACATTTCTCAGTTACTTTACATCCATTCAGTATCCCAGTTGTCCATTTGAACGCATCTTGACTTTTTTCGCCAAACGTTTCGGGGCGACCGAGCACAGTTCTATTTCAAGGGTTTTAGAAGCTATTCCAATAAGGTTGTAGCGAGGCAAACGCTATTCTGCAATTGAATGATAGAATCTCTACGGACTCAAACCCACGGCCGCTAGCAGGCAAGCCTGCGTCTGCCTGCATTAATAATGCCAAGTCGCCGTGTAGACGCACTGGGGCGTGAGGCTTCGCTTCTAAAAATACACCACAAATAATTATTTAACTCATTTGATCTATAATCATCATATATTTACTGGTTCGATCCGGCCATCCCCTTTCTTTCTTGTTTGAATGTGAACCTTTCGCACGTTGTGAAAGTGCGCGCCCCGGGCGTGCTCGGTCACCGGGACCGCACTCGTTTTTACCTAATGTTTGAACTAGAAGATAATTTTTATGCACTAAACCTGCATTGGTTATAATTTTAACTCATGCGCAGGGATGATAAAACCGAAGATAAATACAGAAGAATAAGAAATTAGTCTACATCTCAGTAAATTCCTGACGCAACACGTCAACGGCAGAGTAAAGATTCAGATGCTAGCTTTACGTAAAAAGAAAGTCGCTAGCAAAATATCTGACTAGTTTCTGCTACTAAACTCATTCAGATTTCACGTACTTTTTGAGCTATATAGGTAGACTGCTGAGCGCCTCAATTAAATGCTTATAGGCCCTCGAATTACCATACCGCGCATCTCGTGATGGCTCGAATAATTCTTGGAACCTACTACTAAATATAAATACGTATCGACAATGTACTCTTCTGCAATTTACTGCTCTGAAACCCAACACTAGCAATAGACGCCTTAGCACGTAGTTTAAGGGCACGAGAAATAATGTCGAAGCGCATTCACCCGTTCACTACTCCACTTTATAATAACGTTCCATCGATAAAAAACGATGACCAAGTTATTAATGCCATGAGTGGTAATAATTAAATATGCGGCAGGCATCGGTCGGGCGGTAAACAAATAGGCTTCTCTATAAATAAAGCTAGCGGGTCGTAGAGGCACGCAGCGCGTTCCCACTGCACCTGCGGGACGTGCGCCCGCGCAACCACCGACATTCCGCTCATTTGAATACGTCCCGTGGACCCGAGCCGACCGGACAGCAATAATAACGGAGACGGCAACAAAGCGCTAACCGTGATTGATTTGCGGATTCCGAGGCGAACAAAAGCGCTTCCTGACAAAAAACGCGATCGTATGCAAATGCTTTGTTAAACCGACGAGCAGCAGGTACCCGCGTCGATGTGTGAGTGTAGGAACACCGCACACACACACTACACGAATATTGCTTTTCAAGCATTCGCAGCTCCCGCACTAGACATTCTTAGTAACAAAAAACTATTTCCAGTTAAAGCATTTAACAAAAACATCCATATTAAACAATTAAGTAGCGAAATAACTCTGTTTGCTCTTTCTTGTTTTTAACCGTGGTGTGTGTAACTTAACTAGCTGATTAATTGAACTGAATAGAATATTATAAAAAAAACATCTGATATTTTTTTAAGCATTATGAAAGTTATCTCTGCCAATTTCTAGTCTTAGAACGAAACACTACAAAAAGCCAGATTGCATTTATCAACCCCATGCGGCAGCTGCGCCGAAAGCCCTGATAATTAATGAAACTCTAGCTCATGTTTGCCAAAATAACTTAGTTTGATTTATAGTCAACCTAAAAAATATACAACTTATAGGCAAACTTAGCCTCTGCACGAATCCCAAGTAGCGCGTTCATATTGGCTAGGTTTAATGGCTCCGTTCGTCGCTGCGCTCGTGTTTTCATCGTTTCAGTAAATATCCTCGTAAATTTTGCGATTCTCGTGTTCGACATTCAAACGTCTTCATAATAATTTAAATTAATTAGTAATTAATACAATAAATACGGCGCGAGTGGCGTGGTCGTGCATCGTGCTGTTCGGCACAGCGCGAGTCACGCGACCGCGCCCCGCTCGCCCGTCCTTCTTGCATCTCACCTATATTGTTCTAAAGATGCACTGCATACGTGAGAAATAAGAAGGGCTAAAAGTAACTTTTCACAGTATTTAGTGAGACAATTTCAAGCCCAAAGTTCAAGAGACGGGTTGTCCGTCTGCAGACAATTTCTTTTGCACAAAAAATATACAATTAAATTGTTATTCAGCGGCTAGTCTACAAGTTAACAGTACCGTAGCAATTAGTGCGTAATGAGAAGCAACGGGTGGTAAAGGTCGCGGCCCGTTACTCGCTGACATTTAGTTTTTGCGTCGCGGGCGCAGCGAGGGCGCGCCATTCATCCCCGCGCCGCACATGGACGAGGGTGAGTCCCCCCACACCACCACACTATCACACCACTCTGCACTCGGCTCCAAGTCGGTGGTACTTCCACTGCACCACTGCACCTCGGCAGCACTCTGCACCGCTCTGCACCAAGGCCGCCGCTACAGCGTCGCGTGACTCCCATACCCCAAACAATTCCAATTACCTCCATCCGCAGCGGACTTATTAACTTTTAATCGCTTCTTCGAACGCCTCCCTAGTTAGGCATTTTTCTATGAATACCTGAGTGGACCGCTCGATATTGTTTTGGGCTTAATTAAGTTCGCGTAACCTTCGCCGGAGAAAGCCGCACAACAAAAAACCGTCGCGAGAAGAACCGCTCGCCTTTCTAATTTATTGCTCCAGCGCCGACGGAAACGTTTAAAAAAGGAACCAAAACAATCCCAAATAAAATTGCACAATCCGGGTCCCGTTACCCTCCGCCCGCGCCCCCGCCGTCCCGCGCCCCTTCTCGATCGCTGACTCGGTAATTAACTCACAAAATACCAATAAAACTCTCTATTTAAATCTACAACAAATAGCGTTAGCCATTTTAAAGAAAACACACAAAAAGTTGCAAACAACAATACTGTCGTAAAAGAAAGGTTGCTCTTTCATCTCAACAAGGACATATGCTGCAAATACAGTTAATGGCCATTTTTTGAAATTCAAACAAAGCCTTTAATAAATATCGGTAATTTAGACAAAAAGGATAAAATTACGCAACGGTAAAAACTTTCCAAAGATCCATCAAACTTTTTAGGAACTTTTCGGAATGTTGACAAGGTTTGCCACTCCGCTCCTCTGGCATTATTTATAAGCGGAGGGTAGTTCGCAGGCAGCGGCGCGGCGGCGGTCCGCTAGCTGGCATTTGTCCCGCGACCGTTGCTCGCCGCTCCTGAATGTCACTCCACTATTTACATACAACTGTCGGCTGTTATTGTACCGCTATGCAACCACCTACCAACCTTGACAGGGGATAACATTGCCACCCTTGAATGACCCTGTTAACCTATAAGGTTTCTCTACAACATTCAATGATATTTCAAACGTAGATTCGCTGTAGATTCTCCAAACCAATCTGAGTAAGCTTTCAACACACAGGCCTACCTAAGTACAATCAGAGAGAAAACTGTAACTTGCAAGCAACAGACCATTTTATATTTAAGTAACTTTTACCTACGTGATCATTACCAACCAAATCAAGAAAATTTTATATTTTGGCTGCTCAATGCCGATTCAAATTATTTAAATCTGTAGCCGCGTAGGTTCGCTTAGATCTCCCAATATAGTTCATATTATATCTGAATTACTTCAATTGATAGTGTATCGAATTGGTTTTCACCGCAGCACGAGCGACTATCACTGGGAATGCTAAGTGGATCATGTATTGTAATATTACTACTGCGCCTGCGCTGCGCAATATTACAATTTGCCGCGATAATGAGACGCACAACGGGATCGGAACATTATGATCAGCTTTAAAGAGCCCCGCAATATGGTGTGAACGAAAAACAACACGAGTTAACTAGCCAAGAGCACAACATGGATAGTACGCGAAGCTTTTGTTAAATCAAGAACCTTAACATTCATTTATTATATCTCGGTAATGACTGTTGGTCATCAATAGTCGTTTGTTGTACATGCAGAGCTCCGATAGCTCACACAGTCAAATGTCTGGCGCACGCAACAACGACGCGCTCTTCCACTCACGCGCATACTAACCGAGCTGCCCCTCTGCGCGTCGCGTCGTGTGAAAATGATACCACCAATTTGAAAGAACATTAATTGTAATGTTTATTTTAAACGTAAACTCGAGGAAGTGACTTGTCACTTGTAGTTATGTGTGGTAGACATGAAGAGTTGCAACCGAGTGCACCGGAACTGGTTATCCGAAATCTTAATATGTGGTTATCGTGGTGCAATTGTTGCACTCTATATTTTGAATGTTTATCGTTTTTGTATTGCATGCGTTATTGCCGGGGTCTGATATGAGGCTTAAATAAAACCTTTTTTTGTTGGATCGTATCGCTTATCATTTTATTATATATTGCATTTTTAACTCTACATTTCGGCCCACGCTGACTTGTGAAAATTGTTTTAAAAGGCATTTTGTTTAATCGTGAAATATTAAGACAATATATGAATCTTGTTAATAAGAAAGATACGGTATATTTGCTTTAAAATTTTGTAATACTAAAGTGAAATATAGTGGCAGATAATTCGTATTGATGAATGGGTTATCGGCCATTTAATGAACTAATAGACCAAAGCTTTAAAATACTAAAATATTCGATGGCTTTATGAAGAATAAAATATTTTGAGTTTTGAACTTTCCCAGCTGTTTCTGTTAACAGATTCCGCTGAATTAGAAAAATTACAAACTTTTTGTTGAGCCATATTTTTGCATAGTTTCCTAACCAGTTCATCCCCTACTACTTAAAGCGGCCTTAGGTATAAGGTATAGAAGCACCTCAAATGCCCTTTAGAGACATTTAAATCTACCAGCTGCTTCTCTTCCCGGGCATACTGTAAAAGTGAGTTAAGGGACAGAGGTTTTAGTGGCGTTTTTGTGGGCGATAGGCTGACCCCCTGTCATTGCAATAGTCTTTATCCATTATTATAATACCTCCAAAGTCAAACGTGACATCAGATGCTCTTAGAACTGCTGGTGTTCTGCTTACCCCATAAGGGATACAGGCGTGAAGATATGTATGTATGTAACTAAGCAAAAAAACATTGCACAAATATGACATAATTATGTAAGTTCCTACGGTAAACGTCACCTTAGCAATAAAAAGGCGGTAAAGAAGCGTTAGGTGCGCGCGCGCCGGGTGACTGACATGCGCTGATATTTGTGTGCAGGCGCACCTGCCGCGCCCGCGCCGCCGGCCGCAGCGGGACCGCGGTCAAGGCCGTGCCGCGACCTTTACCCGAAACACCCCTGCCCTCCCCGCGCCCCGCCACCCGCCACAAAACAACTGTACGAAACTTGAATGAGTGCAACACGCCTCCTTTATGCTCAGTTACCGCCGCGACTCTCACCTTATTGCAATGCCCCATTTTATTAAAAGAAAATTCAGTGTTTCATAAAGACCTAAGACTTAGGTCAAGCGTCTCTTATTTTAAAAGCTAACAGCTGTGTGCCTGTCGAGTTGACGCTTGTGGGAACTAGACTATCTCCGCCATGAATACGTCGTGGTGTGATATAATAAACCATTATCACATGTAAGTATCATAATTGTTAAATCATTGCTGTTCCCCGCACATAACTACAGAAGACACAAATTCGATCCCCGCTCGGCCTGTCATGACCGTTCATAATTGCCCGGTTTTTGCTTATTCATGTGTTTTTTTTTTATCATAAACCGCGTTGTACGCAACATAATTATAGTTTTCTAAGCGTATATTGTTACAATCTAAGTGTAGATTAATTAATTATTCAACGAGCATCCAATTAATATTTAAATGTGGCTAAAAATAATATATAGCTGGTTACTGCGTGCGAGCGGAAATCCCGGCGTTATGTGTGTGTGGTAAAAAATTGTGTTACGGTTGTTTTGGTAGCTTTTGAGGAACGAATTTATCGTCTAGTACGAGCCGTGATCGATATTGAAACGTTTGATTTGGTTCGTAATGTCACCGCGGAGCTGCAGGTGCAGGTTTGGGCCGCGTCACGCGATGCTTCGTGGTGTTGACCTTTACTTGAGAAGATGTTTAATTTCGAGCAATCAGCCGCCACAATGGCCGCGCGGCCCGCGGTCTCTCCGGCGCAACCTTCGTTTACACGTGGACGCAATTACGATAACTACCTAATTTTCGCCATTGTTCTCGTGGATTAGCATAGAGATAATTAGATGAGACCAATTGCGATGCATTTTAGTTGCGTAGTGTGCGCTGCGAGTAGGGATGACACATACATACTGCACTAATACACTAAACAGCTACTGGCGTGGTGGTATATAATACTACCTGACCAGCACCAACTTTTCTATTCATTTGTCGCTAACTATTTCCTTTTCCTAGTATTTTTATTGTGTACCTACTTAGTTCTTCACTAAGACGGTCTGCCTTTACTTTGACTAGATATACCTTTGTAGCTGTCAACAATTAGATCAGGAGGTGTGATGTGGATGTTGACAGATCTTTAACCTTATTGAAGCCTACAAATATATCTTCCCTTCGTCCAGCTCGGTGAATCGGTGAACGAAATCGTAACTTACTAGTAAAAAAGTGAAGTTTGTGAGCATCAAGGTAATATTATCTTTGCTTGTCTAGAAACAATGTTGCAGCTCATATTGATAATTTGAATTAAGATATTAAACGGGCAATGTAGAGTTCTAACAGACATCTGCTGTGTCTCGGTGATAGGTGTAACAACGCTAATCCGCAATAATTACTTGAATTCATTACGATTACGAGGAACATTTTGTTTTTGCGCTAAGACTTGTCCAGTAAATGGGTAATTAGTTACACATTTTGAACATAACAGCGCGCATACCTTAGTTTTGTAAGTCAGACGTGATGCTCTCCGGCACAACGCCTGCTGGACTATCTGCTGTCTTGGGTTCAAAACTATATTAATCAAAATAATGAACGCAGCTACTGTCAAGCCTCCGCCTGCGTAACGAGCAGTTAGAAACGTCTTAGCTTACAATTAATTAAACTTTTTTTACATATAATTATTTCTTATAATAATATAAGTCAGTGGCCGAGTGCTGCGCGGGCGCATCGTAATTAGTGGAAAACTTTGGTGCGCTACCATTTCAGTATTATAATTAGTTGTAGCTAGTTGTTGCCCAAATAGAGTAAATTATTCCTATAAGTATAATCTCATTGAAATTTGTTCCATGAAGCGTAGGTCAATATTAATTGTATGTGTCGTGTTTACCCGTCTGCGGCTCGCCTGCGTCCACTCGCTATTTACTGAGAGTTCCTGAAGATTGATTCTACACTACCGTATACACGGGCAGTAATGCGATCGTTTATAGTAAATATAACGAACGCGAAATAAGCATGTTAAATAGGTCGTTTATCGGATGGCATGTAATTGTAGTGTCCTGAACGGATTGATATCTCTAATCGTTTTTATGATATTGAAACCCGAGAATTTTCTTTGCAATCCAGTTAAATAACTAAAACGGCAGTACTTTAATTTTGCTTTTGATGTTAATAGAATATGTTATATCACGATTTGAATACGTAGGGATTTATACAGGGTGACCGGTGACAAATTTTAGATACTGAAGGAGAGCACTCTGTAGTCGATTCTGATCATAATTATGTAATAAAAGTAGGAACTTAATTTTTCAGCAGAACTCCCTATAAATAAATGAAGAGTGTTACGAGATCGACGACCGTTCGTGAAGCAGTCTATGCGTACCTATCTATTCTTCTATCTATGCCAGTGTAACCATGTGTTTCGCGATGAATCCTTTAAATTTCGGTTAAGTTTACTCAGTAAATAATGAATATTTATTTTTTATTTCATTTTTTCTCTTCATATATGATCTCAAAATACCATGTCCTAGAATTTCGAAAGTGCACCACCTGTCACCCTGTGTGTAGGAAGTACACTGTATATCTTTTAGTTTTATTTATTTACTTACCTCCACTTCTCAATCGAATCTCAACAATCTTGGGCACAAAGAAATATTACATTTTATAAATAATCATTAATCAATCAATAATCATCATCACAAAATAAGAAGTAGAACTCAAAAGATATGCTACGTATATTGTCAATTTTCAATCTCATAGGTATCACCATCGCTATACCTACAGTTAAAAATAAAATGTATATAACTTCATCACAAACACTGTGTCACTATAGCAGATGGCCAGGTACACTATATGTTTTACGAATCTCCAAGAAGGACATCAAATGACATTTCGATTTGTTACTTTGTTATTTATTCGCGTTCGCCTCCTCTCTGAGTTATGGGGAGTAATCCCGTTGAGGCATAAAAAGCCTTTCTATTGAAAATGTCCATAAACAAATTGTATCTGTGGGGTGCAATGAGTGTAAAACGAGCGGTCGCTATCGCCGGCCCGGCAGCCGGTGCCGTCCCCCGGCCGGCCGGCCTCCCTGCCAGACCGTGCTCCGTATTCCTCACACATATTCACTCACTTCATTGCACTTTCTGTGTCAAATACACTGCGACAATACACAAAAAAATGTGAGGCTAGTTTTTGTGTTCACATTTATGGTATCGACTACATAAAGCTCGCCTCACCTGTAACCAATTATTCAGAAGTCTCGGACGCCACTCTTCGTAATTCAGCCTTTGAATTCCTCATTTTAATAATTTTGAGTGATGTAATCTGTACTTTAATCAATTAGCAAGGTCTTGTAAGCGATTGTTATCAAAATTAATTACAATATTTTTAAATTCCTTGCGGTTTGTTACCTGGCGATGTTTTTGAATATAAAGTTAATTTTTGTTGACGGATGAGTAAACTGTCGAATTGAAGGGTGGAGGGTTTCGTTTCTCGAATACTGATAAGCTACCAGCAGCAAGGAACCAACAGTAATGGGCTCGACAGTATTGTTGTTTGAATGAGGAGGAGGCGCGCAATCAGGCGATTCCTTGACTCTCCGTGTGTCGCAACTCGCAACTGCCTCACCCAAGTTACTCACTCTTATTTTTTTCACCGTCATTGCATGACATTCAAATCCGCGATATGAAATTCAAATTTATGAACGGTAATCACCCAATATTATATTAGAACTTATCTATATTGCCTATTAATGACGAAATTAAATTTAAATATTTATCATAGTTATTCATTACCTGAATCAGATCCGTCTTAGCCGTTTTGCTCTATAAAATTTTGGATGTTTAGGATTTTTAGGTAGAAGGTACATTTCATGAAAGTTGCTCATCGGCCTAAGCGCATAGTTTATTTATGTTTAGGATGCGTGTTTGATTTATTTATTGTTAAACCACAGAACGCGTACACACGCTCGCGTAGCTTAATTGCTTAAAATTTTGTTTTTAGTATAATTTAGATATGAATATGCATATTTGTGTCCGTAGACGCGGAGTGTATTTTGATTGTTAATTAGAATTAATTACAGCGAATGTGAACAGTGCATAATTTGGTTGTACACATTTTGTTAGAACTCGGAAATTATTTACTTAAACTAATTTGATAATTGTTTCAGTGTTTAGTTCACGTGCTTTGTTGTAGGACTTCAAAGAAGACCTAGATCTTTCGATTGCAACAGCATATGCTAACGGTTCCTTTGTCATTGTTGTTTTCACTCGCGGTTGAGCTTGTTCCTCGACGTGTATTGTTGGCTTTCTAATTAAGCAAATATTCAAACAACTTATTAGAACATTTATATTTTATGTATATTCATCTAGTTAGAATATAAAATTTCGCTTTGCATAACCAAAAGTAAATCATTTGAATATCAAATTAGATACTGCTGGATTATAATTTTCAAATTAGGTTTCGTTGTGAAATCACATCCATCCGGCTGTCAAAAGCGATATATTGCAACTCAAGTGGTGGTAATAACTGCAAGCGAAGACCGCGTTAAGCATCGGATCGAGGGGAAGGAAATGAGTATTGCTTTTCAACGACTGATATTTGGATTTGGAAAAAAATGGGTCAAACATAAAATATTTACCCAAATAGCACCAGCCCCATGTTATTGGAAAGCGTTATTACTAGCATATCGAATGTGGTAGCGTAGTTGCATGGGAGCTTGGTACACTTCGACGAGGTGCTAAAGGTCACCGGCCACCGGAAGTTGCCGCAACTGTGGATCATTACCACGCAGGCTGAGCCGCACGCAACCGCCGCTACCGTTCCATCATTCAACCGAAAATTTGACTAAGTTCTCATGGTATTACAATATAACCAAAAAAGTTAATGCCGTATGACTCTAATTCGACAATCAGGTTTGAGATTATGCAAATTTAGTGTGAGGCAAACAACAGATTAATTAGCAGAGTAACCCCGCGGCGGCGGGTTCCCAGCGCGCGGGTGATCCATCAACAAGGATGCCTACTTTGTTCATCTTCCGGCAAGAAGTGATTATGATCGTTGAAATTCACCTGATGAGCTGATATTATTCATAATTTTGCATAAATTAAGAGTTTAAACGTTTTGTTGTTGGTCGTAAAGCGCGCTGGGTCGTGGCTGCTCACACTGCTTCGAATTTGCTAAAACAATAATTATACAACTTCGTAATGTCCGTAAATGCTTTTTGACTGTTTTGGTTTTTGGTTATAAATCTAGTTACGCTGAACCAATGAAATAGTTTAAGACAGAATAGGTGTATTAGGATATATCGATATCAGCCTCGTTTAACGAGACGTATCCGCATGGTATTTGGTTGTGCCCGGACGAAAGCTCGCGCGCGGTCTGCAGTATGTTCTCACGCGCGATCCCGCGCCAGAGCCTCGGTATCCATTACAGACGTGCCTTATTCATTGCCATAATTTTTTGTTTGGCGATCGCGAGAATGCTCTAAATGACTTTCGTTTCGATCCTGGAGATACTTTTAATTAGGATCTTAGTTCCAAAACCGCAGCATTGGTTTCAATTAAACAAAAAGTGTTAGACATTGTGTTGATTGTCGCCACCCTACAGCAGGAACGTGTCGATCGATGACGTGCCAATCTGCGCCATTGTCTTCTGTGTCTGCCGTCTAATATGCGCCTTATAACTTGAGAGTAGAGTCTGAAATACAAACCAGTTAAGAATAATTGCATAGATTGAATAGTAATTAAGCTGGGGCCGCCTCGGTCGCCGCCTGTTTTCTTGCGGCGCGGTAATTATCGCAGCCTGCGGTCCGCGCGGGGCCGGCCGCTCGCCCGCGCCGCCCGGCGGTGCCGCCGCCGCCCGCGAGCTATTCAATGATCTAATTACACACCACCAGTAACGATGACGCGGCAATACTGCCCATCATTTATTAATGTCATCATTTCATCTCGAATGTAAACATTCCAAGTAGCTGGTTATTAAATCTAATTGGAATGTTTATTTGTAGGAGAGGACGAAGCTGAGAGTTCTTCTAATTAGACATCGAAACTCGGTTTGAACAATCCGCGTTCAATAGCTTATATGAATTCGTGAGCTATAAGTTACAATTAGAAAACTGTAAAGAATTATAAGCTCCCAGTCACCCTTACACAACACAACATTACCAAACTAGTTATGAGTACCGTTAGTTTTCACCCTTGGTCTTTGTAGAATTTACATAGTTGCAACCAAGCACAGGCATTATACTAATATATCAATCAATATTGCGGAGGCATTTATAAAAACCTGGCTACGGTCTGGGAGGGGCGCGGGGGGGACAGGTTTATTGTTACAAACTCAGTTTACAGTCCATTTGCATTGTTAATGACATAGTTGACACGTCCTGCGACATCGACTTGCACGAGTTCTTGTCGTCAGTTTTTATGCGCAAGCGCCGTTCTGCGAGGGGCGAGAGTCCCGTTGCTGCTCACCCGGAGCCTTGCAATTACTTATGTTTGTACTAGCGCTGTGACCATAAATGCTTTAAATATTATAATGTACATTAAACATGCACATTACAAAAATTTCGACTTAATTGCTGTGTAAATTTAAATACAAGAATATTCAAATGCATAATGAGATGGAAGATTATTTTTAGAGCTATTCAAATCGCGCTGTAATTAGTATATCAAGTGGTACCGTCATGTAAACCTCATAAATAAGTTGCGCAGCTCTTACCTTTTATTGTATTAAAACAACCGTGTTAAGATTATTTTATTCAGTGTTACTTTTTCATTTCCTTTGAAAAGTAATCATTATTTTATAGCAAATCACTAATTATTGTTTTCCAGAATTAGCCTCTTAATAGCTGCTTCCTCGATATTCATTTATGTTTGTTGGCAATATGTCGCACATCATATTTTATATAATATAGCAGCATTGGCATAATGCGTGTTACGTACAGTTAGCGATGCGATCTGCAGCCAGTAATTAATATCTTTATGCATGTCACCGGCATTAACCACAGTTACAGCGGTGTCGCGGGATTATTATCGCGTTGTCTAGTGCGTGACGTTATGTAGAATCATGAATTATGATATTGTCCGTCGAGAAAAAGTACAACTTTAAATTATTATTTATTCCCACAGTTTTACTTTTCCAGTTAAATATTTAACGAACTCAATAATTATTGAATATGTAAAAAACTCTTTTACCTGCTTACATCTTTGAATATTACGATAAATGAATGGCATGAATATTAAATCTGTGACGCATATGTTTCATTAGAAGTATCTAATAATTTCGATTTCTGTTTGAATCAATTATTGCCAAAATAGATGCAAAAAGTAGTGTCTGCACTCTGCACCACATGGCAGGTGACTACTTTTAATAATACTTCTAAATTCGTTTCGAAGTGCATTATATCCCAGTTCAGTTTTAAAAAATCTGTTCATGTTTTACTTACATTTAGATTATTACGACTAACGAAAAAGACGGTAACTTATAACGATTCGTACCTATTTCGTATGAAAAATGCCCGTTATGGTGTCTCTATGTCCATTTTAATTCGGCCGATTTCAAAGTAAGTTATTATATCCAGCGAATGTCGAAATTAATCTTAGTAAAACGGGCTATTAGGGACCAATAACTTACGGATGTTCGTAACTGGTAGTTTGAATTTCCTGAATAAAGTAAAATAAAATAAAACAGTATTTTTTTATCTACTGTTCGTTATTCATTACTTTTCTTCTAGAACATTCGTTGAATATAGTAACCAGGCTTAAGTATATGTCATATAGCTAAAGTGAATAAAAAAATATTGAGTTTTTGTGTCTGTTCGCGGGTCGTGCGCCCGCGCCGCGCCGCTTCTCTAGAGACCAGCACATGAACAACTATTGTTGCTCCATTTCCATGAATCGCGCGGAATCCGGCGATATTAGTTTACAAAGCGAATGTTACTATGCAGTAATTGTACGTGGTATCAATTAACATAGCTCGCTGGTTACTAATACTCGAGCTAGCTAATACCAGCGTGGCGGTTCTGAGGAGCTGTTCCGCTACTCATTACATTTTTCTAATTTAATTACGATCTTATGTCATTTGAGCAACATTTGTTAACATATTGTTTTATTTTTGCGCCTGTGTTTCGATTCGAGCGACCAGACTTTTAGACCGTTTTATATTATACTAAGTAATTTAATTACGGCCTTATGTCATTTGAGATACATTTGCGACCATATTTGATTTGAGCGACCTCTCAGCCAGTCCTGCAGGTATACCACTGTACGGCTGTAATTGTAATGTTATTTTTCCGATGAAAGATATAATTTCTTAATGAGAAGCTATTGTGGGTATCAAATGCGGCGAACAACGAACTGGTTTTCCATTTTCCGATCGATACCGCGTCCGCCGTGGACGCGGGGACTGGCCGGCGGCGGCGGAACTCGCTTCAGAGTACCGGGAACTGCCGGTGATGCTGTTGTCCTTTGTGCACTTTATTGCATAACCATTACGTTGCCTGGCCGAGTTAGCCGCTAGCGGTCACCACTAAAGACTTCAACGCATGAAAGCACCATGGCTAACACATTTTGTCGGCTTAAGTTTTCAAATAAACAGAAATAGTTTTCTCAATCAGAGAGAGGATTGCTTCATAGATAATGACTACCTACAACAACAATTCTCTTGTAGGTAGGTCACTGTGCCTCGACAGAAAACCGCGAAATTTATATAACAGAAAGCAATGTTTTAAAAGACTTTCAAATCGAACTTTAGCAAAATAACAGCAATTTACGAATTATATAAAATAAATCGGCACATTTCATCTTGTACCGAGTCATTAGATGAAAGTCCGGCGTGCAGGATAGTTACGGCGGAGCTGCGGCTAGTTCCGCGCGGTAATCATAGTGCTCCATGTTTGCTTTTACTCAGTCCATGCGCAGGAGTCGCCCTGCCGCCAGCCCGCCCCCGCGCCGCTGCCGCCCCGCGCGGTGATCACATTACAGCGGCCGGGCGATGGCGCAAGCGATCGCAGCCACAATACTCCCGCTATCGATTATTTTAATCTTCATTGTCTAATAAACATCGTTGCGCGCTCGTTCTGTCGAATATCTTCATCTATCCATTGAGAATATTCTCGAGTTAATCGTGTCTCGATTAGCATCGTGGATTCGATGCCGTTTTCACAAAATCGATATCGAATTATCATTACACGACGCTGATGCATCATAATTAGCTGTCTCTCGCGATGCCTTATCTCTTGTTCTGTTTTTGTCATTCACCAAAGTATCGAGCGCGGGTTTAATAAAACATTGGTTTTTTGTGTGGATCGCCGTCGGCGGGCGTTGACCCCAGATCACGATCGTGTCTTACCGTGGCGGCGAGTCGTAAGCAAATTATCGCGGAGTTGAGCTAGCCCGCGCCAAACTGCGCAGATCCGCGCGCCGAGCCTGCGCCCGCGCAGCCGAGCGACCCGCGCGGCGCACGCACCGGAACATACATCATTCAGATACAACCATTTGCTTCATTATTACAAATTGAATCCGGCGTGCGCTCGGCTTTATGTCACTCATTTACATAAAAACTCCACCAAACTTCAACAATTACGGCGCTCGATCGTAAACTCTGCCACGCAGATATACAATTTTAACATCTTCCGCCATAATTAAAAGGTTCATTGTACCATACAAGTTAAGCTACTAAATTGATAATTAAAAATAAATAGTAAGGTGTGTATTCGTTTTCATTTATCAGCGTGGTTGGGATCTAAAGAAAATTAATAGTATTGTGATTGACGAGGTGCTAATTATTATTCAAGCCGGCGGCGCGGCCCGTCCCGCGGCCGGCGCGGTGCGGCGGCGGCGGTGGCGTTGTTTCACTCGACTGTTTTATTCCTTAACGTGACTAATTTTTCACGTTGAAGGATGACACTAGAACGAAGCAAACCCACAGCAACGTTGGCCACGTAATGAGAGGTTACTTACACATTGTCCTTTACGTGGGACTTAAAAAAAATATTTTGCGGAGTAGACACCTAACTTATTTTCCTAGGAATATATCTTTGGCTCGTAATTTTATGTGGATACATAAGCAGACTTCACACAATGTAGGTAATTTTCTCGAGTATCATTAGACTTTAGCTTGCGTTAAAAAATCAAGGGAATGTCGAATTAATTTTTTTAACGACATGTGTAGCATTGTAGCATATAGGTAGTCAAACCAAATATCTCAGTATTTAAATACCCACGAAGTCGTATTGTATTTGTATGACCTAATAATAATAAGCAACTATTATTAATTATAACAGACTTATTTGGGTATAAAAAAAAACAAATGCCAAGTCCCGTAATTGATGGGGGTGGGTGGTATGTCAAACAATATGTAATTTTTATTTTATTAAATAGTTAGGAAGCAAGTTCTTAAAAGTCATTACCAAAAAATCTATTTGACTATAAAAAAAAATATGTTATCTTTGAATTCTATGAAAGATTAGGTATATCTAGCTAGATAGTTGCGTTTATTAGTAACTTGGTCACCATAACATTTCGAAAGCTTCAAACTCTCTCCTTCACTATGCGATTGATCTGACGGTATGGGATGAAACTTTTCCAAAGAATAGTGGCAGAATTTTGTCTGGTTTGTTTTGGAGTAGGCACTTAGGTGTCATAAAAACGAAACAATTTGTAGATTTTATTTTTCTACGATTTATCATTTTCAACCGACTTCCAAAAAAGGAGGAGGTTCTCAATTCGTCTGTATGTTTTTTTGTGTCTCTGTTACACGATATTTTGGATAATTATGAATCGATTTAAAAAAATCTTAATTCATATATTAGAAGATACTTCAAAGTTGGTCCCATATAAATTTTATCGGAATCGGTTGAGTACTTCATTGAAAATTTTAATGTTTACGTTGATGATATTATAACTAAGCCAAAGTTTTGACGTGAAGTCGGATTTTTAATGCTCTGCATTCGTTGATTATTTCACTTCTTCTGGTTAAAGCCGGAGTTCGGTATTTGTGAAGATAAAAACCATATCAACTGATTACGAACTAGGTACTCGATATATCCTTATTAGATGGCACAAACAGTATGGGATCAACAATCTGAATCGATTAACGATTGATTCGTTTTAATATATTACTAGTACTAGTACCTATGCAGTTATTTTATCAATAAAGTAATATCTTTGAAGTAATACAACTTTTTAATCCAAAAAAATGTAATTAAGTGTTACAAAATCGATTCGTTGATTCTCTGCTTTTGTCTTTGACTGTCAGTGATAGGTAGGTTGACACTTACGGTCAGATGCTACGGACTTCTTCTGCGATTTTCGTTTCCGTTGTGTTTTGTGAGTTTCGGTTTTCTATTGATTTATTTTCGACCTGGACTATTTACGGACTAATTAGTCCAGGTCGAAAATAACTGCGTGCTTTAGAGACTACGATATTGCTTTTGTGTGATATGGTTTTGTAATATGGTTTTGTGTGAGTCCTACTGGACTCTAATTGGGTCCAGTGAATTGGATTTTTCTTCTAAAATGGTACCTATTCTAATTTACTAAAAGAACACCGCATAAGTGTTTTTGCTTATTGCTCAGCTTATTCCTAAGTAGTGTTTTTGCTTATTGCTCAGCTTATTCCTAAGTAGTTTTTTTATTCCATCCATAAATGTATCAGTTTCTGTTTCATTTAATGTCAAAATAATAAGTGATTTAATTATTGTACTGTTCTGCTATTGCACTCTTCGTTCATAACCATAAAATACAAACATCAATATATGTTTTCCTCAGATTCCCCGAATTAAAATGGACCCAAGGGTAGACTATAGTACTAATGCCAAACCTTTACACATATTTTTAATACGGGTCGCTTCTATTTGACATAAGCCAATTTCTAGTATGGAGATCTGCCTATGTTCTTTGACTTGAACTTAGTTCGGATATTTCATTGTGTTCGATTTTACACCGACAAGTGTTTATGGTTTGATTACATTTGATAAAAACTACTTAAAATGTCTGTTAATTGTATGATATATTGGACGAAAATACTTAATTAAAATACAACTGTTATAACTAATTGATGATTACGCGCGACTGTTTTGTTAGCTGATGACGAACTGACTTAAAATTATTGATTTTGAAATGAGGTGAATTGTGTAAATGCTGATCTTAGCATATGTGCGGTGCATTGCCCGTACACATTGATAGTTTCAGAAATAGATTTGTTCTAATCATTTTAATATTGTCTTAAGTTATATGATTCGTTGACATACATACATAACATCACGCCTATATCCCTTATGGGGTAGGCAGAACACCAGAGGTTACAAGACCATCTGATGTCACGTTTGACAAATTTGAAGGTATAAAGATGGAGAAAGACAGGGGGTCAGTCTATAGCCCACAAAAACGCCTTTAAAACCTCCGTCACTTAACTGACTTTTACAGTATGCACGGGAAGATTAGCAGCTGGCACATTCTATGTTTTTCTTTCGCTCCCGGTCCAGCATCGTTGACTTTAAATAAAATACTAAGTAGACTATTTTTATTGCGTCTAATTTTATTTTACATTTTAATTTGAATTTTTATGTGTGACCATTGTTAAATAAGACAGGTTAATAACATTTTTTATTCATTATCTATTTTATCAATTATATTATTTTATATCTTGTAAATTGTCAATATTCCATATCAACCAATTAAGCATTTAAGCATTTTTGGCAGCTTACCTATTAGAAACAATTATCTGCGAATACAACGTGAACTAACTAACATAATTTAGAGTTTACTACCAACAGAATTAGTTTACTTAAATAGATGTCCAGTCACGACACGAAGCATGAGGAGTTATAACGGCAGCGTATAGTTAGGATCGAAACTGAACAGTGCATATATTCAGTGGAGGTTTTTTATAAGTTTCCTAGTGGGCTTCTAAGTGATAACCTCCTTATGAAGCTTATCGACCACTTACGACCACTTTGGCGATGGGGTAAACCTGTCTGCCTCAGACGCCAGTGGTCGCGGGTTCGATTCCCGCACGGAACTAGAAAAAAAAATGTTCCGGGACTGGGCGTTTATCTATTAATGTATTTATATTCTAGGTTCCCCCTAGTTCGCTACATGGTATCTCATACATATCACAAGCTTTCCTTACTTTGACGCCATGTAGTTGGTGTGATGGCCTGGGGATTTTTATTTTTATTTGCAATGTCTATAATCTATATTTGTATATACTTATTTCTTATATCAGATGAGATAGAAAGAGATATTAAAGTTCGAATCAAATCATAGACGTGCATAAGCAAATAATGTATTTCTTTGATAAGAAAATGTAATATTGTTTTATTAAATAACCCAACAATTTAGTTAATTGAGTTGAAGTGTAAAAATAAAATTATACGGGATATTGTTCGTACTTAAGAAAACCTGTACGGACTGTAAAGTGCAAACAAAACTATTTTGTTCAAACTGCAAAGGTTACTGGTAATTATTTATTGTTTTAAAATTATACTAATCCATTCCTAGTTACCCAGCTCAACCAGCTCATTAGACTTACGACGCATCTAGTGGCTGGCTGTAAGTAGGTACGTGGCGAACATAAAGATTTCAACTATTTAAATAACGGCTTATCGGAATCTGATCGATACTATTAATATTCCTCAGTAAGACAATAGTCGGAGAGTGCGGGACTGGTGCAAGTAGGGCGACGACAGCGGCAGGCGGCGGCTTCAAAGCTCTTCAATATACTTACCTACAGATACAGATATTAATTATCTCGTATTCAAATCTAAGTCGTGACGCGCGCTAATGACCGCCCGCGCGCCCGCCGCCCGGCCCGGCCGCCCGGCCCGGCTGCCGGCCCGGCCGCGGCGACGGTCGTGCTGATCTTGTGATACGAACGAATTAACTCCTCATCGCGGAAATCTGTTTAATAAACCTCTTCATAAACTGCAACATGCAAATTTTAAAGTTGTTTCGTGTTTTTGCCAATTGTGAAGCTATATACGTTTCACATTTCTTTTGATGTTACCTATAAAGTAGCTAATGATAAATTAAGTTTAATTTAAAGTTTAATTAAGAGCTTAGCATTATTAGGTAAGTACCCAAGTATAATCAAAATTCATAAAGTTTACCTATTCTGTCGCACTAGGTCTATGTTATAGGATATAATTGTTTGACAGTAAAAAAAAAGTTTTATCAATTACGTTTTTATTAATTTACAATCATTAAAAAAAAGAACAGATACTTATAAAAAAATGACCTTGTTTTACACAGGAAAAATAAGTCTCGAAACCAACAAAGAACTAAATCACGGATGGAATATAGTACTTAAAATAAATCATCACAACTCTTTGTGATGAGCCCACTGCAGGGCTATGAGTCTCTCCCCTGAGTGACGAGGAGGTATAGGTAATTCACCAAGCCAGCCTAGTGCTGGGTGGTGGATGTCATAATTTTCAGGGCACCGAATTTATGGCTTCTGACAAACCCTAACGACTACTATACATACAAGCACCCGGCACCCGGGATAAGGTCGCAGTGAGAAATTAATGGTCAGCCCTAACTCATTTATTTATTTACCCCTTATAGCATAGTTACAAAATACATATAACAGGTCATAAAATTATTCTACAGTAACACAATACGATTTCTGCCAGACATCCAACTACCGACCGCGCCGAACGTTGCTTAACCTGCGATATCATCTAATATACACAGTAACCACAGCGCCACGACGACTAGAATATATTTTTGGTTAAATTAATAGAATCCTTCAAAATCAAATAGAAAAATCCGAACTCTGCAGAACTTAGATACATTTATAACGCACATGAATCGAACCCGCACTTTGAATTTGAACTGCTTGCCTATTTATCCACTGTGCCACTGACGCTGCCACTGAGGTAGTAAGTATAATCATTTTAAATTAAGTATATTAAATAAAGTCAGGAAAAAAGTCTAGAGTATTTCTAAATGTACCTATAACTTAAACCAAAGCTTGGCTTAAAAAATGAAGAATCATAAAATTATAAAAAAGTCTCCTAACTCTTCCTAACTTAAATTTAAAACGACACTAACTTACACATAGGTACTTAATTCATTAATTGTTGAACAAATTATTCGTGTCACGACATCGCTTGCTTTAAAAAGTTCTTACAATTTGGTAATTAAAATATTACTAACTTAATAAACGTAAAATACTTTATTATGACGACTTTAGTCTTGATCACAGATCACTGCTTGAGTATTTGAGGATCGCGATGCGCGCATCTCTGCCATCATTGGAAGTTAGTACGTGCGCCTGCGCCGTCAGGCTTCTTACAGCATCGCCATCTTTGCAGAAGTTTATAGTCAATGAGGCAACGTTATTATTCGCAAAGTCGAGCCGTATTACGGAGCGATTAACTCGCATTCATGAGGTCTATATGTGGCGTGATTTACGATTGTCAAGGCAAGTTGGCTTTACGCAGAGAAAGCACTTGCCGCGTGCGTGCGACCATGCAAATATACGCATCCTGTCGGTGATTCGTGATACGTTTTGAGCTCTATTGCGAGAGGCGTAGAGACGCAGTGAATGAGGATGATGGAGGAGGCAATTTGCGGGTGATACGATCGCGGGTAATTGCAATATTGTCGCCGCCGCGTCACGCGTCCCTTCCTGCGCCCGCGCCGGCCTGGACATTACGCACGGCAGCATCTTTACACTTGCTTGCTTTTTTATATGATTTCAAGATTTTTTTGTAAAAGGGAAATTTCATGAGGCTATGGTAGAGACTTAAAAATGGTCATCGTTAAATGCGAACGTTATCGGGATATTAATTATTTTAATAAACATTGAATACCAAAAATGAAATGAAAAAGTATAATTACCTACAGGTACTTAAGGAAGTTAAAACCAGATGAGCAAGTAGAGTCACACATAAAAACAAAGATTATAAGATTTCTACTGAAGATAGTAAAATAACGTTTAAAGTGCAAGGTACCTGCCACGAAAACGGATTTCATTTTTTGCAATTGGTTCTTAATAGGATAATCAATTGCCAGAATAAATCTAGAATAGTAATAGTAAAGAGATAGAAAATTTAATTAAAATACCAAATAGATTTAAAATCTCTGCGATGCATAGGTACCGAGAATCTGTTTTAGATTTTATAAAAAATGAAATGACATAATCCCCGTAGGTCTCTCGTATCTCTATAATTTGGTTAGAATGAGACTAATTAACACCGCGTCATTGGAATAGATTGCCAATTAAGTAGGTACCTATGGTAAGAATATAAATAGGTGTGTTTTAGATTTTCTAATTTTGTATGCACGCGTTGAAGTCAAAAATAGGCAGTTAATAAGCAAAAGTTTTCATAAACAATAATTATTAATAAATTGGCTGTTACAGTGGATTTGTAACTACGACTATGTCATTTATTGATAATTTGTAATTTCAAATCAAAAACTACTTCTTATTAATTGTGGTTTTGCATAGGATCCACGTTTTGTTGATATCTGATTATCGGTAGTTACCCCCCCCCCCCATCGGCTGCCCCACACCTGCGCGCACCGCTACATGCAACACGACACCGCATTGTTCTACGACCTGAAATGATTGAGTTATGAATGATTATCACTCATATCCCTCAGGTGTGCTCCGGAAGCCGAGCTGGATGTTCAATACCGTTGTTTCATTTGATTATCAATTATATTACTACGCATACCGTACCCAGCCAACTGTACTAATGTGTTACGCATAGCATTCAATCCATTAATATTCTAGACGTTTCTTTTTATCGCTGTTAAACGCCCACTATACGAGAATCGACTGAAGAGAGGCACTGAAGCACCTGACCATTGTGGGACAATATTGCGAGGGCCGCGGGAGGGGTAACCTTGTTACTTGAATATGCACTCCAATCTTTGCCGGAATCGAATTTGCGCCCTCCGCGCCCGAGTGGCCTTTTAAAGGGGCTCGGGACGAGATGTTGATGGATTATTTGTGAAGTGGCCGGAGCGCCTTTGAAATCTCTCACGCGTTAAAACGGAGGTAATCTGGCCGGGCCCTCCGCGCCCTGTTTACCTAATCATTTTATTGCGGCCCTCCCCCCGCCCCCCTCCTGCCGCGACAGATGTAGCTGGAACCCTTCCGGGGCTCGATCGTGTACTACAAACCGCCGTTACTAGATTTATTGCGAAAAAAACTTCGATGAGAAAACTCGATCGCAAGCTGCGTCGCCGTTTTTACATTTTTTACCCCAAAAAAAGTGTGTCAGAGGGGAGGCGCGGCGGGAGGCGACAGGTCCTTCTGCTAAGAAATCTATTTTTTAGCGCAAAAACGTCGCCGAACAATGCATGACCCATTTCCCGCCGTGGGAAGGAATAACGACCGAGTCTCCGCGAACTTTGCACATTTTTTGTAATAAAAAATGCATTACCCCACATTTTAAAAAATCCCCGCGAGTAAAAAATTCCGCCGATGTATTGTTATTCCGCCAGGATATTGAAATTTCAAACTTGGAAGGGTGAGATTTATGTCTAAAATAACGGTTTTGCCAAAAAACTGAGTGAATCAGCTGCCGGGACAATTCCTCGTTAGTGCAGGTCCAGTGACCGACTGCTGCCGGCAAGGGTTTCATGGAACACTCTAGTTTGCTCACGTATCAAGCAAGATTGTCGATTTACCTCCAGCGCTTTTATTTATTATTGTTTCCGTAAGTCAATCGGGAATTTCACCCCGTTTCTTCATGCAAGATGCCAACGGTTTTACCCGACTTCGTTAAAATTACAATAAGCTTGATTGTGCGTCTGCCGGTGCGTTATAATCTAGCGCACTCGGGGGGACTCTCTGCATTCGTATCAATGGCCCTCAACGTGTCCTTGAGCCTTCTTAAATATTAAATACACAAATGATTGATTTCATTTCATCTTTTGTTTCGCTCATAGTATATCAAAAAACTTAGAACATAAGTTGTATATGAAAATTTTATAATTTTTGTATACCTAAACTCAATTAAAATAATAGCAATGCCCCGTGTTGAGAAAGTTAACTTCCGACAGATTTTTGGATGTAAACAAGAGGTTTGTGATCCATATACATTTTCCAACCACAGTTATCAATCCATGACTAGCCTAGTATTAACTTATTATAAGTATAATGTAGTACCTACCCGCCAATCGATTAAAATAGATTGATGTCTAATATTGATCTTGATTAGGTACTTTTTTAGTTTTTTGTTAAAAAATCTCAAAGTTCCTACAATAATAGCAGACACATTATCTTGACTACAAAAAAGCTTTCAAAGATCGTCTTTAATGTAAAGATAGTATCTTTTGTCCAATAAAAATATATTTGAAGATTATGCTCTCACAAAGTGATATGCAATATTTTGTGCAGTTTAGTGTGTGAATATGTAAAGCATTAATGTCTGCTGACAATGAACGCATTGTGTTCCGCGCCATTCGTCACCGCCGGCTTTACGGGAGTGCATTAAGATGCGATATTTGCTTTTAGAAATTCAAAATTTTTATCGTTTTTAATAGAAGAGTTTTTCGTTTTTTATATTTCCAAATATTTTTATTCATTTGTCAAAGTTGCAGTTTGAATCCCTATTAGCAATAAACATCAGTTATTTATGCAATGTCTCGTGGTTCGTGCATAGAATACGGCGCAATTCAATGCAATCTTTACGAAATCACTCATAAATCTATCGAATGAAATGCAAATGGCGCGTCGAGGCACGGAGGCCGTCATTGACATAGTTGATGGGTTGGATGGCGCGAGAGATTTGCATGGCGACGAGGCGGCGGGGCGGCGGGAGGGCGGGAGGGCGCGAGTGCCGGAGTGCGGGGAGGCGCGATGGCGATGGGTATGCAAATGCCGCGGGAGGCGGGGCCTGTACCCGCGCCGCCCGCGCCCCGCTCCCCGCGCCGCTTCAACGAACGTTCGCGTAAAAAACTGCCGCAATCTGTTCCGCGCGACATGAAAAGTGAATCGGTGAAGGGAGAGACAATGCGCGCGCGCCGAAGGGTTGCGCATTGTTGCGCGGGCGCCTGTGTGCGTGCGTGTGCGTGTGTGCGCGTCAACCCTTCGTGCACGTGCGCCGTATGTACTGCGCCGGCTGTATGTAGTCGCGGGTAGCATTTCACTTTTAAATCTACGTCAAAAAAAAACGCCAATATTATTATCCAAACGTTTGTTAATGTTTAACAAAGCCGAACAAAAGAAAAAAATGTGTTTTAAAATTAATAATTTATAGGCATTTGCCCTTTACACTCCACTTCTTCGATTCAACAACGTGAAACATTTCTTAACAACAGTTAAAAATAAAAGTGAATCATGAAATATTTGCGGCTCATTTACAATATAAAGGGAAACTGGTAATTAACAAAAAAAAGAAACATTTAAATGTCATGCTCATGTCAATGAAATAAAAACTACTTATAGGTAAATAATAAAACTACTGATATTTGAATATTTGAATTCTGTATCATACTAAGGTTATGGGACTATGTAGCTGCGATAAATTCAAGGCGTTATAAGAACTACTTATTGAAACAACGCAGATCAATGAGATTTGAATATTCTATTGACTAAACGAAAATCGTTTTGCATGTGCATAATCCTAAGAGTTTAAATTATCAACTTGACCCCAACACGACGTCACCTTTGACCGTCCACGGACTTCACAAGACCAAGCTAATCGAAATCTATATGCGTGGCCCGCGGCATGCACCCGAATTTGCTCAAAAGTGCGTGAAAATTGCAGTAGATATGTTCAAACGTCTTCCCGCGATGTTTGGTCAGGGGCCGCGCGCGGGGGCTGCTCCGGCCTGCTCAAGCGAGAGGACAGAGGGCTGCGTACTCCGACGACGTCACATGACCTGTCATTTGGAAAATTTCCATTGTGATGCTTCGGTATGTACCTAGTCTGTGATGCTGTTGGGTGCTTGTTATCACAGGCAGCCGAATGAAAAACTGCTTTTTGGGTATAGAATATTTGCGGCAAACTCTGTCTAAGGGTGTAAGTAAACAGCTCATTAGTTGCCGTTTCATTTTAGCGGTCATATTATGCGGTTCAATTCTCATATAAGCATAGGTATTTAACCGGATATGTATTGTTCATACCCACCTACCTAAGAGGTACCTACCTATTTGTTTACTTTTAAATTTCGTGATCGTGGTAGAGTTTACGACAAATTCAAATTAAATTATTCATAAACAAGGTTAAAAGAACATAATTAGACATGACGTCATATTCTGCCATAGCGGCATGAACAAAAAAATATTTATTAGATACGAAATTGTCATTTAATGTAAAGTAGAATTTCTCCAATAAAAAGACTTTTTATGTACTTTTAACAATATTGAAATCACTTATATCTAATTGTTTAGGCAATTAATCATCTGCCTTTCACCATGTGTGAATTTCTGCCTACCACAATATGTAAAATTACTCGCCAGGTGATCCTGCTATTTGACATTGCAATTTGATATCGAACGTTTCTGAAGTTTTCATTTTAATGGTTTTTCTGCAATTATTAATATACGGTTGATACCTATAAGGTATTGTATATTATATTTATATTAATAATAAATAGTGAAAATATTAAAATACTCATGCCTGCTGCATCCTTGCATTTATGAAGAAAGAAACACACAGTATGAATCTGTTTGAAATTAAGCTACTAGGTAAGGTAAAATCAAATTAACAGATTTTTATCCTGCTTGATAATGCTCTGGGCAGGTACTATTTTACGAGACTTGCTCATGAAAATGCGATGCTCATGCTTGGAGATACAGGTAGAAACGAAACCTTCAGTATTAGAGTGCCTATAGACGATGTAGAGGCTAAGAACCTTGAATTTTACTTGATCGGAACCTCCAAAAAGTATTTTAATTTGTAGAAATTTATTTTTCAGGTTTTTATGTTTTACTAATTAACCGATCCAATTTCTCTGATTGTCAATACTTCAGGTAATAGACAGAATATGTAATGTCCCTACTTTTATAGTAAAAACGTTACCGTATTAGGGTATTTAGAGATTCAGCTAGTGTTTCCTCAAATATCAATGTAACCTACGCAAATATCTTCCTGTCATGTGCCGTTCGAATATTAGAATTAAACGTGAATGTTGCAGACGATGGCGTGTTTGCTACTTTATAGCAGACAGTCGTAAAGTACAAATTCAATTATGATAAAACCTATAGGTTTCTAAGGAATGGACCTAGGCTGTATTTAGATAATGCCAAATTTATTTTAAGTTTGCCTTCACCATCTAATAGTTTCTCAGTGAAGAACAAAACATTTATTGTCCACTTAAACTTTAAAATTACATATCTATTTAAAGCTGGTATAACAAAATTGTTAAAAACCGGTCACAAACAAAACTTTCTTGCCTAACAAAGATAAATAAAACTTATTATATACTTCCAATGTATGGATCCTAATGATGTCAAAAATAATCGGCTCCCACATAAAGACTTTTATGTTTAAATACAACTAAATTTAAAAAATCCGGGCCCGCTTCAATTACAAAAATAATTTATAGCAAGAGCCGCCGCCCGCCGCTGAGCCGTTTCGAGTGATTAAAGCAATTTACGCAGTTTATTGCGCCGCGATATAAATTGTATTAAAGAGTTCGGCACGAGGCAAGGATCAGCGGAAGGGTTGCGGCGCGTGCCGCGATTTAACCCTTCCCCCGCCGCCCCCGCGCCCCCCACCGCCCGCGACCCGCGGCGCGCGCGCATCTCGCCTCACTTCCGAGTTCATTTTCGACGCAGAAAACGGGTTAGGTAGGTGACGCCGGAAGTAACCCGCCCGGTGTCACAGCTAAACAATAGGTTTTTTAAGAATTATGCAAAAAAAGTGCAAGCACGGTTTCTCGTTTCAATTAGTTTCCACGTCAGCTTTCGCTTTTTATTCTGATATAATAATAAACAATAAATATTTCTGACACTCACACAACATTATCTAGTCCAAATTAAGTTTCTTAAAGAACTTGTGTTATGGATACTAGGTAACTGATATACTTAAGAAATATATAAACATACATATTGAATAAATACATATTTTTTATTAGAATAAACTTAAATAAACATATAAACATACATGACGTGACGACTAATATCTGTGTTCATCACACAAATATCCGCCGCCGCCGGGATTCGAACCCAGGACCTCTGGCATAGAAGGCAATTTATGTTACCGCTACACCAGCCGGTCGTCAAAATAATGTAGTAACGAAGCTTCTTCGATCGAACGACCGTGCAGAAAACCATGATTATTTAGCAAACTTTGTATTGCAAAATCCTGCGACACGGAATTTTAGCCGGGCCAAATGGAATATTTATTTTCTTAGCAGGATCAGGCTTTGTTGTAAGTTTTGATGAGGTTAATTCCTCTATGTAGAGTCCATAATAACGTGCCGGTTTTTTTCAATTGAATAAATTCTAGGCCTGAAATATATAGGCCACTAAATCTGCTTCATGCATATCTCAACAACTTTGTCGCAGCAGAACAGTGCTTTCAAATTGTATGTAACCTACTGGCACCCGTTACATCGGACCATAGGTAGATACTCAATCGAAATATTCCTTCAAGTCAAAAGCTGAACTGGCAAAGTATAGTAACGTTAAATCTACATTTCAAGATTCAACAAAAGCATTCATCGACATGCAAAAACGAATATAAATTTCAAATCCGTGATAAATAGCCGTCCGCTGCAGCGCCCGCGCTGCACAATACGGGCGTCACAAAAACTGCATTGTGTCTGCGCAAGCGCGGGCATCCCACCTGCGCAGGCGACGCGACGGCCTTATCGCGCGAATCTACTCCTACGCGATTACCTCAACCTAGCAACTTTACGAGCTGGCTGCTCGGAATTGTTAATTTATGACAGATATATCGGGAACCCATCTCGGTTACGAAAAAAAGTGGCGACCGATTCCGTTTTTACATGAAAATTAACTTGTAACTTTAACACCAGATCTATGTATCTATGTGATAAAGCTTTTAGTTTTTCATGCATTATTCAAGTTAGTCAATGAAGTGATTTATTATTTTCATGTAATATTGAGGTATGATGTGGCTATGTGCTTAGGTAGATGTGCGTTTGTCCTTCAGCGCGATTGCTCGGGTTTGATTAGCGAGCCGCCGCCGGCCGGAGCGCCCCGGGACTGACCTGCTAGACTTTTCAACTCTTCGCGTACAGTAGCCAACACAGCCGTACCGTCACCACCCCCGCCTGCCTCGCCACCCGCGGCCACTAGCGTTGTCGCGGCTACGCAAACAGCCGCGTGTTTGCCGCCTCTGTTTGCGCGCTCTATTGCTATTTGCTCCTCGATGTTTGCTGCAACATTGGTAATGAGATCACCGCTTCATTCAACCCCATACCCCCACCCCCGCTACACTCGCCTCGGGTAAATCAGGAGCATAATTCATTCGATACGATATTAAACTTTGATATTGCATTAGTGGCGCACATGTTGGCGATAACATTAAAAATTCAAATCGATTTTGCGCTGAAATTAATCGTTTGTCGCAGCGCGCGGCGCAGGCGATTTATAATATTTAGTGACAGCGAAAGGGTTGCTCCTCCCCTCGCGGCATGTAACAAAAGACGCCGCCCCTCCTTTGCATATGCGCCGATTTACATAACTCAGCTTGGTAAGGGTTAAAAAACGTAACCCTTATTTAAATATTATATACCTGATTTGAATGTTCTGATTTGACGGCGGCCAGGTATGTGCGTTGGGTGCTTTTTTATGTTCATTTGCATATACCTACGACGAGTAGATATGCTGGGGAGAGATAAATTATCTACATATTTTTAATAAAGGGGACATGCAAGTTATCTTAAAATTATAAAGAGTACTTTTTTGTAAATAAAATTGCCTTTCACACTGTAGGAATATTTTTAGATAGCTGGAGGATTAAAAACAGGATGTATGTCATCCACAGTCTCCCTTAAAAACGTGAACTTTGTAATGTAGGTAAACATTGAATTGTATTTGAAGTGCGCCTGTGATCTCGGCACACAATAGTCCGGCGGCCGCGGGTCGCGGGTCGTCGGTTTGATCTCCGAGTGAATTTCGGGGCCGGGGCCGGGGGCGGCTTATCTCCGGACCCACGACACTCACTGCAATCACTGCCACTGTGCAGTGAGTGCACGAGTCACTGCACATCGACGGTACTTCAAACCTTAATACGAAGGACCTATATTGAACGTTCCAATGTCGCTTCGATTCTTGCCTACACTAATCAAAAAAACTTCCAACCAAGATTGAATAATAATAATAATTCAATCACACGACAATCAATCGAGTGAATGTGTTTCTCGTGGATGGACGTGTACTGCCTTAGTCTTCATGCGCACTTTCCATCAGGTGTTATGGAAGACAAACGTCCTATACTTAAATTATAAAAAAAAAGAAAAAAAAACTACATAATCCTAAACTACGCAAAGTTTGTGAAATGGGATAGGTACCACGAAGCGAAGTAAGAGGAATCTAGAATATAATTACTTACATAGATAGATCCACACCCAGAACATTATTTTTATTTTTCCGTGTGAGAATCGAATCCGCGACCCCAAAATTTCGTAGCAACGTCTTCGAGCACTGCGCCACAGAGGTCAGAAAAATAACATATGCCCTGAAAATGCCAAAATAACTCTACTCACAATAAAGGAAGGAATAATCACTCGCTACGTGCGGCTACTTGGGTCTCAGTGCACGGCTCTCTCGAGACAGTTGCAGCGTGCAGGCTATTGATTAGCGCGGCAATCAGCCCCCTACCCCCCGCGCGCCGCACCCCCGCGACACCCTCGCCGGGTGGAAACAATGACAGCCTCGGGGTTGTAACAGCTTATCTTGCTATATGCTAATTTGTTATGTTAATGTTGAATTTTCTTTCTTGGCATTGGAAACGTTTTAGGTGCATTACGGAATACCTAATAGTATTAGTGCCTTATGTTTTGTTAAAATAAGATTTTTAATTAAAATAGTATTTAACATAAAATATAAGATACAAAATTCAGTCAAAACAAGGATTTTATATGGGAATAGCTTTCAGAGCAACTCCGTGAACAATTAAGTAAAAATAAGCCCTAAATGTACCTAGCTTCTAATTCATTTTGAAAATACGTAATGAAGTTGGCTATTTAAAAAAAATATCTCTGCGACTCGAGAGGTTCGAGCTTCACTGAAGTTGCCCAAACATCAAAAAAATACGCGGACAATCACAATTTAAAAAAAATATGGCCGTAGTTTGCCTCTTTCATGTATTAGGGTATTAGAAAAACTATCTTTAAATTATTGAAGGCAATAAGCAAGAACACTGCAACTCGTTATTGTTCGGTATGCAATGCCAGTTGCCCGCCGCTTGTGGCTCGAGCGATGAACCGCCGCCGTTGCGAAATATTTCACTCGATAAGCCGCTGCAACACGGCAGCCAACAGATAATCGCTCACCTCGCCAACGAAAAAATACCTGCAGCCATAATTTATTATTGTAATAGCAATAAAATAGAAAATATGCAATAAAACTGCTTATCTATACACATTAAAACTTCTACCTGTTAGCCAACCTGGTAAAAAAGTCCGTGGGCGCCAGCCGCAACACTGTACGTAGGTACTTATACATACATATCAACGTAAACGTCAATACAAGCGATTTTAATTGTTTATTTAATTCGTTTCATATGTTAGTCATTAATTTCAGAACATAGAAGCGCCAGACCAGCCAGCTTCCATGCTGGACTGGGAGCGAAAGAAAAACATACAATGTGCCAGCTGCTTCTCTTCCCGGGCATACTGTAAAAGTCAGTTAAGGGACATAGGTGTTATTGGCGTTTTTTGCGGGCGATAGGCTGACTCCCTATCACTGCAATAGTCTCTCCCCATCATTATAATACCTAGAAATTTGTCAAATGTGACATCAGATGGTTTGATGATCTCTGGTGTTCTGCCTACCCCATAAGGGATACAGGCGTGAAGTTATGTATGTATGTAGAAGCGCCAGGGTAAGCAGATAAGACGGTACCGACCGACTTAAAGTTTAGCCTTCAATCTTTCTACCAACTAGCAATTACTGGGCATTGTAGTAACTTGCAGTAGTAGCATATTGCTTTCCCTGCCATTTATATAACTATGTTCCTACTTTTAAGTAATAAGCACTTAGTTGTTCAGCCTTACACGAAACCTTACCAGATATTACTTTCTCAACAGACAATCACTAAAGTTAAGTTTATTTTATATATTCGGTAAATTGATATGTCATTATAGACTCCCGTAAGTCCAGTCACGTGTTATATTAATTAGATTTTGTTTACCGTACTTACATGTTCAGTGGAATAGACATTTCACTATTAAAACTTGTTTTAACCTGGTTTTATCCTAAATTAAAAAATAAAATATAATATTTTATGGTCATGAGTGAAAAAATGTGAAAAAAGTCTTTTATGCTGGAAACTCGATAAATTAAACACTTTGCTGAACTTCATTACTATGCAACGTATCTTGGCACTGCAAACCACCCAACCTTAGAATCGGCCGGTCTGATAACAAGCAGTAACACTTACTAACTGATGTCTACGGTGTATTACTATGACAGGCAAAGCATGTAAAGAACAAAAAAAGGTACAGGCACACGCCACGACTGCAATAAACCATATATCGATAGCCGCGCAAACCGGCGGTAATTAACTGCTGATTGTATCACAATGATGGCTACTTCAGATTTGTGCTTTTATAACTAGGTAGGTTGCTAGCGAAACAATATGTTGCGTTTATTACAATGCTGATATTATAACTTCATAGGAACGCAAGGTGGCTACGACCGAAGCTCGACAATTTTCAAGATTTAACGAGATTTATGATACGTATTTAATAGACTACTTTTAGGCCGGATTTCATCGCGCATTTTTCATGTCATGTCATATATTCATCTCGACGTTTTGGTATCTACAGACTCCATCATCACAAGTGATCGAAATAGTAGGAATTTTGTGAAAAAAATACATATATTTTTAATTATTATATGAATCTATAATATTTCAAAAATAAGAAATCCTTAACATACAGTGCCATATGACTTCATAATTTGATTCTTCATAGTGAGATGTAGTGACCAATCTAATCCATTAAGTTTTACGTAAACCCAAATCGTTTTCCAAACCAGTCCGTACTACCTCCGCTTTGTTCAGAGTTCTTTAATCTTAGAATAAATATGTAAAGTGCAGTCACAGGGCAAGGGCTGGCAGGGCTGGCACAATGAGCCAATTGCCTCGCAGTAAAGAGATTACGGAGGGCACAACCCTTGCTTCGAGCAAATCGAAAATGCAAATAAGGGGATTAAAACAACATGGCGGGGGATGATTGAAACTTTGATAAAACACCGTGAAGATCTATTTAAAATATGTAATGAGATTCTGGAGGATATTGTTCATTTTAGAATAACAATGATAGTTTTACAGTTAGTTTAATACATGCATCAAATTAAGTGAAACATTAACCATGAATAAAACGAATATTTGTAAATTCATGCCCAAAAGTCGAGTACCTACATTTATCCTACTGAAGCAATAAAGCCGAGTTGCAACCAGGTGCGAACTTTAAACGTACTTACCTATCGGCGTATCTATTTCTTGAACATTGCATCGAAGTAAATAATAGTTTTTCAATAATTTAATTTATATACTTATCTAAGTAGTCTTCGAAACAATTGATTGTACTCCTTGTAACTACAACTCTAGTACTGTAACTACAACTCAACGAACAATAGCTCAATAACTTTCACTCGATATTCTAAATATAGTTTTATCAATTTCGCATTTTTAGATTCTCAACCAAGCTGGATTAAGAAACTAACTCATTTTAACAATGGAAATATTTACAGCCCTGCAGCTTGGCTTATATCACAAGCTGCCGTTCTAGTGAATTAGGCTAAATATTTATTCATTGGCTACATCAATTTTTTGCAAAGACAACAGAAATAGCATGACAATTTGTATAGAGTTAATCCTTCATAAACTTCAACAAAATCTCAGATCAAATAATAATATTCATTTATAATTTAATCATCATGAAAATAATAGGTGAATTGCAAACAATGGAAAGCCAGTATAGTAAGACAAACAAAGCTAAGACTGATCATTTTTATGATAACAGAATCTTTAATTATCACTGAGTCACCATGTCATATGTTTTTAAGAATTTTCCCTCCATGTATTGCAATACATACCTATATCAATATTTTCGTATTACTAATATAATGCAAATTTGAGGAAAATGGAACGCATGTGAGATACATTAGATTTTTTCTCTTTTTAATTTTGAATTTCAAGTATCTAATATAAAGACACAATAATAATCCACTGTTCTAATTTAAATTAATAGCTATATGCGTTAAAAATATAATTCAAAATAATTAATCGTAAAAACAATAATTAATGCTTTTTTTAATCTATCAAAGGTCAGTATTTTTATAAAAAGCACTTTTACATACAAAATAGGTACCTTCATTTATTTAGTTGAAACTGTCAAGATGATAAAAAGGCAGGAATATCAAACCAACGTTAAAACATTTGTAGAGAAATTATAAGTACAATAATAATAAAAAGTTCGTTGTTTTACTTTGTTATAAACTTATGGGACCTTAATTCTGACCTGTTCAGCTTCTCGTCTTCATTGTAAACACAAAGAAGCCATCGCGTATTACCAGCCCTTTCCTCCGCTAAGCTGGATAAATAGTGTCATAACATACAAATGTCCTGAAGCAAGCCACCGTCCTCCGGGAGGCTCGCCGGGTCCGCCGGCGGCCCTCCGTCTCGGACGTCGTAAACTCCTCCGTGAACTCCGGACCGCCATTAAACATTCCTAACTGTTTAAAAGGCATTTATTGCAACCAGGGACCCGCAATATCTCCGACGCACTCAAACGCTCTTAAATTATTAAATAACAGTTTATTTTTTTCTTCATTTAAAATAAATAAAACTGTCATTTAACTTACTGGACTACTATCAATCATCTGTAAATAGCTATTAGTTTCGTTACAAGTGATATATCGTTGAATCGATACAGCACGCGTCGCGCATTCGATGCCCGCGTCAACCCTTCTGCCGAGTGTTTAATTAAACACACCGTGCGACAGTGTGGGTCCCTCATGTGCCAACTTCCATTAAATATGATTTTCTTGGAACTAGGAGTTTTGGACCGGGCAGTCGTACCGCGTAGTACTGTGCTACGGCGTAGCGCGCTACGAGACCGCTCAAACATTTTTTCGCACTCAATAAAAATGTAAATGGTGTGTGTTTAAGGCCGCGGCCGGCCGAGGGCTGAGTAAACTTCGGGTTCAAATTCGCGTCAGTCGGAGCGAAATAACCGTATTCATGGATTCGGCCACGACCCCGTTTGCTATTGAAATGCAATATTCCGCCGAAGAGTGGCCACTTTCACGGTGTTCGCGTATTTAGCATTTCAAAGAGAACACTTCTCAAGTAGGTGCCCTTTCTGAGTGTTACAGTTTAATATCCAAAGTATCTGCTTTGAAAGCATTTGCAAGGAAATACTCTAAGGGTTTCCGTACCTTTCCTAAATAAACACTTTACACGTTAAATTATATTTAGATGAGCTACATTTTAAAGCACAACAACGTATTCTGTGTAAGACTTTCAGCTTATATTGTTTTCTTAGCATGGTGTCTTAGGATTAATATCATTGGTAAGACAGTAGCCGGGAGATAAAGGATTCGATACTGTTCGCGATTAAAGGCTACCAGAAATATTTACAAAAAATATTTTCTCCATAAACAAAACTAGAAAAAATGTGTAAGGATATAATGACGATAATAATAAAACAGCAATCCAGTGATCGCATACATCCGTCAATGTTTGCTCAGCGGCGATCCCTCTCGCATTAGCATCGCGACTCGAGACTCCGATCTTTATTTTATTGAACACTCATTTGCAAGTTTAAATACGAAGGTTTCTTTGACGCGAATGTCTTTAGAGGACAGACGCAAGTTGGAATACCCGCCAGAGCGGCGCTAAAGGTGAGTGATAATAAAGAAAAATCTGCAGATCCAGATAATGTCGCAGTAAAGACGTTACAATATCGCGATCATACGATGATGCGCTGATACAGCGAGGCGGTTAGCACGCGCTCCCCTTTCCCTAAAAAAACTAAACAGCTTTTAAAAACGAAAAAATGCATCTCAGGTAATCGAAATAATGGCGATTAGAAAAAATCCACGAACGCACACACACACGCGCACGCATGCACGCAGGGCGGAAAGGAACGGATTTAGAGAAAAAAGTATTTTTTTAATTCAACGGTTGAGGGTGGCGGGGCGCGGGGCGGGGCTGGCGGGCGAGGGGAGCTGGCGCAGGCTTCGCTGGATCTCGGCACTACTCGGCAGTCGTCTGCCGCGCGCTAACCCGAGCGGACGTATCCACGTTTCTCTGCTACGGTTGAACTTTGAATATTGTAAACAAAACCTCAGTGGGAATTCGCCATGGTGCTGTCGGCGTGCGTCCGCGCAGCCTCCGGACCCTTCCGCGGATACCGTGAGTACTTATTGTAATTGATGAGGTTTCTGATGGAGGACTGGTGACCTGGTAGAGATCTCGTTTGGCAATATGGTAAGGTAAGTTAGAACTTTACAGAATGCTGCGCAGACTCACGTACTTCTCAAAGGTAGGTATTACTAGTATGTATTTTTATATAATATTGCTTAGTTTGGATGGGTTTTGATTAATAACAATATATGATGGAACATAAAAAAAACAATTCGTGCTTAATATATGAAATGCATGTTTCATAATTACAAATTATTAAATTTGACAATCTCTTTAAATTTAATTATGATTTCATAATAAGTTTGTATTTAGTTAATCAAAACTTAGCTCTACATTATCAAAGTTAGCTAGAGTTTAAAATTTTAGAGTTATAAATAAGATATTTTTTGCTACTGTAAATTGAACTGTGTATATAACTATTAATTTATTTCCTTTTTATTGGTCTTCCAAGAAATAAAAACTAACTGAAAACAAGTAGAATTATTGCCAGCACAATACCTCTAAAATGATATTTTCGAAACGCGCTTCAAACGTGCAATGCAAAATGTAAATTCTGCCTCTTTACCTACGTAGCCGACGTTATACATTTAGATTTGAATAATTATTTAATCATCATTATATTAAACTATTCATTATTATAAAAATTACTTATAAGATGCAAATGGATTCACGTTTTTTAATTAATCGGTCATGTTACAAAGTCACGGACACGCAGCTAAATACCTATATTACCGGGTTGAGGATATGTAGCCGTTGAAAAGTAGGTAACAGATTTAAGCACTCAGGTGGAAAAATGCTAAAAGGCGCGAGAGATTTGCTGCAAAAGTTAGGCTCTTTTTAGTAATTTACTTTTATATTAACTCATGAAAACTAATGGCTATACTAAGAGTTAAATGTTAGCGTTTAAATGATTAGGGTAGCCAAATGTATGCAAAACTAAGTCATAGTTAAGTTTTTCTTTTATGTTTTGTAGTTTATAAAATGGTGATTAAGGCATTGAGTGAATTCTTATTACATATTTAAATTATTTAAGGAAAATAAGTATTCTGTTAACTACATATCTACAGTAAAAAAAATTTAGGCTTGATTTCATACATTTTTTGTCATTAATGCATTCAAATTAAATGTTAAATGCTATAGTTTTTTGGAGTAAAGCATTGCTCCATCAAGGCAACTTCGCGGATTTGATTCCCTTTGTGCTATTTAATTAACTTTATAGCATTGCAGCATTTGTTAACTTATTTTAAAAACTTTGGCATTTTTTTAGGATGTAATTAAATCTGTAGAAAATAAATAAGTACTTATTACAAATCCTTAAGTTATATGATAGAATCCGCTCAGAAAAGGTGAGGAAACATAAATTCTACCTAAATGGATGAGTTAATTAGGAAATAACACAATTATTTTTTGTTTGAGAGATATGAGATTTAGGATCAATTAGGATTATTAAAAAAAAACTGGAGATTTCCCAAAGTAAAATTCAGTTTCCCGCCATAATAACCAAATTTGCCAAGTTTCAGCAAGAAGAGCTCAGGTTTGGGATTTTATTGCTCATTCGTAAGACCTAGTATAAGTATTTATATTCATAAAAATAACATCTGAATTAACTTAATTAGTATAAGCGGTATGATAATCGCCGCCAAAACTTTAATAATAAACAAATTAGTCTTACAACTGGAACATTCACGCAATTAATTAAATTTAACTAGTAAACGAGCAAATTTAGTTATAAATTGTAGTATAAATGATCGGCACAGATTCATAAATGAAAAAAGTATAAAAAATCATTGGAACACGATAATTCTAAAAAGGGAATATTTTATTGCGATAAATAAAGGAATTCTGGTTCTTTTAAAGTATAAAAAACATTTCATACCTCTAGTTGAGCTGCAACATGTTGCATATTACTCGCCTTTGATACCTTTATAATCCACCTTCAGCCGAGCTCTATAATCCAACGATAAAACATTTCTATTTCTACACAAAGACTCCAAAAGCGAATCTTCTGTGTTTTCTGCGTCGTCGAATTCAATTCTTTAATAGCGTCGCACAAAAAACGGACAACTGCCAGTTTTTTGCTTATAGAGAAATATTCCTAGTCGATACACCTACACCGAGCGACCGAACGAATGCACCCTTTTCCTTTCGCAGAGTGAACCCTGCGATTCGCGATGACGTTTCAATAAACGGACGCACAATACTCCGTGTCTTGTTAATTTTTTACAATTATTTGACGTGGATCAGGTTTTTTGCAACAAAATGTCGGCGGATATTTGGATGCAGGTAGCTCTCCCACGCGATATTCAATCCATGCGAAGGTTCTTATCGAGTTTTTATTGATTCCCTTTGTGCGTGTTATCCTGAAGGATTATCAAATTCATCGGTTGGATTAGACGAAGCCGATCAAGGGCGTCCAGCGGCGCGCTGCTGCCGGCCGGGCCGCCGCTCGCCCGCATCGCCGATCTGGCTTCGGCTTAATTCGCCGCTTAATTAGTTAATCTCATTATCGGTGGATCTTGTTTCACGGTTTAGCGCGTCCTTTCTGATGTACTCCGATTACCCAAAACACAGCTTATTACTATCAAATTCAAATTCAATGACATACGGACCTAATAAACAGTTAACCAATAAACGCGCACCACAACCCTCTACAAAGTTACAGTTATGTGCAAAAGACATAAAAAACGGATGACACATTTCCCCGCATGCACGACCTATGAGCAGGTAATTGTTCTAGTATTTAGGAGGTATTATTACGCGGCCGTTAATTCCGTATTGCCTGTTTGCGGCAATTAATCGCCAGCGCGCAATTACCTAGCAAGATGCCTAATTACGCGGCAGCCGGGACAGCCCGCGCCCAATGCTACAGTTATAATGCCTTTAATTATATCAATAAGGCATGCCGCGATATTAATGTCGTCCATTAGTAAGTTATTGTTTGTTTGTTGCAGAAGAAGCCGGCGAACTGATCAAGTCGCCGTCCCCGCCACCCAGCCATGGTGAGTCGCTACAACCACTTTTTAATTTATAATGCACCTAAGCATATTATCATTTAATAAAAACCTTCAAAATATTCTTTCTTCTATAATAGTTTTGTTTAAAAAAGAGCAGTCAAAAATGTTTTAAAATGGATTTGAGCAATCGTGGCCACGGAATCAGTAGACATCAATCCTCAAATTAAAACACAATTAGACGCGATATAAACGGTTGAATACTTTTTTTTTGTATAATGAATCGTTAAATTTAAAAGCTTCTATTTTTTCCAATTGTTTTAACAGTTTTATTTATTTTATTTTCAAAAACCATGAATCAGTTACTATTATTAATATACAATATTAACGTTAGATATTATTTATGTTTAGCAATAAACACCATTCTTGTCTATTTTGTCCACGCTCACTGTTAAAGTATGCAGAATGTACCTACGATATTGTCCACATGTTATTTTTTTTAACGATGACTGACCATGTGTGACCTTCGTCTCCCTGATGGCAAACGATGACAAGATCGAAGACAAGAGCTCACAGGCTTAGAAATGAACTAGCTCTTCACAATACGTTGCCCAATAACATCCCCGCCGGTCATCACATCCACTGTTACGTAACTGTAACTTCATCATAAAACTACTGACGTTCAATAAAAAAAACAACGATATGTAGTGTTGCTTTAAAACAAAGTAGCTAAGTGTTTGAAATTTACATACAGAACTATAAAAATAGGTGCAAAATAATTAAACTATTAAAATGTATATGAACTGGTTGCTTTGGCATCGTGCCGACAATAATTATGTACTTACTGCTATTAATTTTTTATATACTTTGAAATAGTTGCAAAATTTATGCAAAAATAACTTTAAACATTACATTCGCATCCCTACACGATGTTTCCAATGCGACTAATCGCGTTATTAAGTGCAACAACAATTCACTTGCCATGAAAGCAACCAACAATAGACATATAAGCAGCTTGTAGACATATATCAAAAAGTAACGACTTGTAAGACGATATGAAGCAACCCTTTCTCAGCACGTTCTGTTCCCGCAACAAAAGACGTCGCACGCGCACCCGCAACCCTTTGCCACACGACACGGATCTATCTCCACATGTTGTTGCCTAAATAAAAGTGAAACATCTTTGTTACGTACAAGAAGCAGGTTGCCCCTTCACTGCGGCACTGATTGTACTTGCTACAGCTCGAGGGGCGATACCATCTCACATTCATTTCGGACCCGGGTGTACATTATGTGATTTAATATATCACTTATTGTACAAACGAAAGGGGTGGCCGCATATTTCGTAAATTAATAGAAGGTTAATTTCTACTTACCCTTCGTAAAAAAGCTCAAAGCTTTCTTGCAGTGACACATATATGTACAATTTGAATGCAAAAATATTGTCACGACAACATTACAAATTACGAAATAATTCTATTAATATGTGTTAATGCGATGTCCTGTCATGTGAGTGCTGTAAATACTTTGCTAAGCATGGTATTATGACAGGTCAAGTAATAGAAGGTTAATTTCTCCATACCCTCATAATTAGAAATAAGATCTCATTTTTCTTGCGAGGACTTGTTAGACACATACGCATTTATAGTTGCAATATCTGAATATAAAAAAAAGTCATTGCAACATGTAAATTGACAAAAAAATAGTATGTGTGCATGAGATGTGCGGTCATGAGAGTGTTGCAAAAATTTTACTAATCGTGGTATGATGACAGTTAAATAAACAAAAGGTTAATTTCTCTCTACTCTTATAAGTAGTCAAAATAATCTCAGTATTCTTCCGAGGACTTGTGAAACACATATTTCTAGTTACAAATACATTTGAAAGCAAAAACATTGTAATTACATGTAAATTGACAAAATAATGAGTATGTGTATTGATGCGACGTTCGGTCATGTGAGTGCTGTAAACATTTAGCCAAGCGGAGTGTGTCGCGTGATTCCGTGCGCTGCGGAGGTACATCTCCATGTAATATCCGGCTCGGAGGATGTCGTCCATCACAGAGACGTGTTCCCTGACACTCGCCGCTCAGCGCACTACGCAATCATTAATAACTGTGGAATTGATGTTTTGTCAATACGCTGCTGGTTCTGGCGGTTGTCATTTTACGAATAAATATAAAAATGCATACTTTTTTAACAATTGTTTAAAATAGGCGAATTAATAAGAAGTGGTTTCTGAAATAAAACGCGATTCCTTTAAAATTATCGTTACCTGTTACCGTTAGTTATCTATCGCTTGTAGGTAATGTATGAGATGTAGTGGGCATCATTTATTTATTTAAATTTTATTGTACACATGACAACGAAAATAGCAATAGTCTCTCTTAATCATTATAATAACTCCAAATTTGACAAACGTGACATCCGATCGTTTTAAAGCCTATGTTGTTCTCCCTAGGGTATATGTGTGAAGATAGAAGATGTAGGTATTATGTATGTACATGACAACAAAAATTGTATTATTACCACCTTACTATTATACAATCATAAAAAAGCAGCATTATCAGCAAAAGATGATCTTCTTTGAGTCATTACAAACACAACAGATATAAAGTGAGTAAAGTGGCTATTTTGGCTTTTACGTACTAAACAATTTATGGACGTTGGACCGGATAGGCTAAGTTATTTACTTAAGAACTTCCATAATTTATTTCCCCGCACCTTCGCCGGCGCTGCTGCGCTACAGATATTAAGCCAGCATATATCTACCAAATGTAATAAAAATAAGTTCTGCGTCACTTCCTAAGGGTACGTGCTCGTATTTTGAAAAATATAGCTATTTAAAGCTAGAAATAGAACTAAGGTTAATGTATTCATTTTTTAATAATAGCAAAATTAAAATTTTTTTTTTTTTTAGAAATAAGTTATGAAAAATTACTTATTTCTATAAAACAGTTATTTTAAAAGGTAAAATTATTAGGGTAAAATAAAATAACTTTACTCTACTAAATTTAGCTCGCAGGACTAAACGTGGGTATGCAAACGACTTCCCCACGTGAAAGAGAGTTGTTACAAAAAATACTTATAAAAAAACTTTTTACAACTTTTTGATTTGAATACAAAAAATCTTTAGTTTTAAGGTACAAAGAAGTCAATAATCATAAATCAACCGAAAAGTAATCAAAACACTAAATGGCTTTATGAAAGCGAAAGAAAGAAAATCATAAAGTTAGAAGCCTCCGTGGAGCTATCCATGAAGATATAAAGGTTGCTGTGAGATTTGTTACAGCGTAACGTGCGTAAAGGCTATATTAAAATAAAATATTTTGCAAACAGTTCATGTCGACTCGAAAAGTATTACTAATTATTATTTGATACATATTGGAAACCACCTAGAAATAAAAAAGATGTTAATAACACTAAGCAGAACCTTTAAATTTTGAGGTGGAAAAGATGAGATAAATTTTTCCCTCATATTTTTTCCTGTTAGAATATTTTGATGAACCTTCTTCAGCATCAACTTTTTTGTTTCGCAGACGGGTCGGCGAGCGGCGACGCATCGCTGAGCGGAGACGAGCGCGCGCCCTCGCCGCCGCGCGCGCAGCTCCCTCTGCCGCAGCACCTTGTGAGTTGCCAGCCACTAGCAGTATTCTACTTATTAGATTGACTGGACAGGACTGATTGTTTGGGAGTTTGAAATATTGCTAATTGTAACATGTTTGTTTCGCAGGGTGGCGGTGCGCTGGCGCAGCTGCAGCAGCTACTGCTGTCGCAGCACGGTGCGCACTCGCTGCTGCTGCACACGCAGGTAGGGCAGTTTAGCAGCGAGGGGAGGGGAGGGAGGGAGGACAGTTTGAGCTGGATAACTGACGCGTCGTGTGTTGCAGGTGCAGCAGGCGGTGGCGCAGGCGGCGGCCGCGCAGCTGCAGCAGCTGCAGGCGCGCGCCATGCAGCACCACACCGGTACGTCGCCGCAGTCGCAAACATCCATACGTGTGTTGGAGAAGTTCACATTTCACCAGCGTCGATCTGTTGCAGACTTCTCTGCCTCAGTGGACGGGCGCTCGCCGTCGCCCACGTCTCCCCCGGGAGTGTTCCCCACGCCGCGCACCCCGCGGCCGCCGCGCTCACCGCCACGGGGTACGCAGATGGGGGGTCCGCTGGGTGGATCACTCGGAGGCTCCCTGGGAGGCTCACTGGGCGGGTCGCTGGGCGGGTCATTGGGAGCGGCGCTGGGCAGCTCGCTGGGCGGCGCGCTGGCAGGCAGCCTGGCGGCGCCGCTTTCGGCGCACACTCCCCCGCACGCGCACGCGCACGCGCCGCGCGCGCTCACTCCGCACGCGGACGACACTGCGGATCTGGAGGAGTTGGAGCATTTTGCCAAGACGTTCAAACAGCGCCGCATCAAGCTCGGTGAGTGCCATGAAGACGACATCTAGGCTAGGGAGGGTCCCTCTCGGTGAATCGCGTCTGATCCCGTCTCGTCCGCAGGGTTCACGCAGGGCGACGTGGGGCTGGCGATGGGCAAGCTGTACGGCAACGACTTCTCGCAGACGACGATCTCGCGCTTCGAGGCGCTGAACCTGAGCTTCAAGAACATGTGCAAGCTGAAGCCGCTGCTGCAGAAGTGGCTGGAGGACGCGGACGCGGCGCCGGGCGGCGGCGGCGGCGGGCCGGCCGGCGCCGGGCTGGCCGAGCCGGTGGGCCGGCGCCGCAAGAAGCGCACGTCCATCGAGTCCGCCGTGCGCCTCGCGCTGGAGAAGGCCTTCACGCACAACCCCAAGCCCACCAGCGAGGACATCGCCGCGCTGGCCGACGCGCTCGCCATGGAGAAGGAGGTCGTGCGCGTCTGGTTCTGCAACCGCCGGCAGAAGGTGAGGGCACAGCATCAATAACCTACTAAAAAATCATGTTACTTTTCCTCGAATCGAGAGCGACAGGTATTTAAATATTCGTTTGTTGCAGGAGAAGCGCATCAACCCGCCGGCGGGCGAGACGGCGTGCGGCGGCGCGCTGGGCGGCATGGGCGGCGCGCTGGGCGGCAGCCACGCCGCGCTGGCCGCCTCGCACGCCGCGGGCATGGGCGGCGCGCACGGCGGGGCGCTGGGCGCGGCGCACGGCGCGCTGCTGTCCCCGCTGGCGCTGCTGGCGCGCGGCGCGGGGCACGGGGGGCACGGGGGCCACGCGGCGCACCCCGCCCACGCCGGCCCCGCGGGCGCGCGCTCGCCGCCGCCGCCCTGAGCCCGCGCCGCGCCCGCGTGGCCCGCGTGGCCGCGCCCGCGCGTGTGATGCCGTGTACAGCCGCTGCGGCGCCGGCCCGCGCCGCAGACGTTACGTTTAGAATATCGTTATTTACTGTTAAGCGCTTTAGTTTATCGGCGAGGCCCGAGCGCCGCCGCGCGCCGGCCGACGGGCGCCGGGCCCACATAATTTATTAGTATTAACCTAGCGTACCGCGTAGAGAGAATTTCGTGTCGTGTGCAATAAGCGTACAGAGAGACATCACTACTTAGACGTAAGCTATCCCCGGGTGCTCCCCTCCGACGTTCGCCTTGCGCCCCTAGTTTTTAAGTAAATGTATGATATAATTATTGTAAACTTGTATGTATATTGCGGTGAGTGCCCGCCCGCGGCCGGCTGCCGGCGCCGGAGCGGCCCGGCCGCCGGCCGCCCGGCGAGCGCCCGCGCGTATGATTGTCGTGTAGTGTAGTGCCGCGTGGACGCGCGGCGGCGCGGTGGCGCGGGAGCGGAGCACGCGGGTCCCGGCGCGGACCGCGTCTCATATCACTTAGTGTACGTAGGGTGGGTGTGTAGAAAACTATGTATATGTTACAATAAACGAAATAGAGACTATTACACTTCTTGTGCATTTTATTTCTATCCTTCCTTTGCTAAAACTGTCGGCGCTAAAGCTCTTAAGGCCAGCTCTAAAGCATCTTCTGACTCTGTACACGGTAAACTTTTGAAATGAAAAGCAGAAAGTGTATATATAAGATCTTTCACTAAGAGCTTCCTATCTTTAAATTATAATTAAGCAAATTGTGTGTGAGATATCATCAAGTGTTTTTTATGATTTGAAAGACTTACACAGGGTTAATTTTAATTAACGCATCTCCCCTTGCGGGCTGCCTCTCTACATCAATCCCAACAACATTTGTTCTACGACAAAAAAAATCTTACAAATCTTATTTATATCTTTACTACATGCTGGACTGGGAGCGAACGAAAAACACAGAATGAACCGGTTGCGTTTCTTGTGTGCAAGTGTGCATTTTAAAATTCTTTATAGATAAAAACACTCAATCGACCCCACCAGCACGAAACCAGGTCTAACTGCGTAGATGCTCTACCAACTTATCTACCGGATCCTTACTAAATTAAATCCATCCAAAGTAAAGCCCGAAAGCATTTACGAAAACGAAGAATACGTCAGTCAGTCCTCGATAGTCAACGTCAAGATGGCGGGACCACGCCAGGCTTTTCATTTTCCATGTGTTTAGGATTTAACGCAATTATTCTTTCATAGAAATTTTGACATCAAATGGCGGGACCACTATTAATTTAAGCGGGACCACTTTCTGACCCTGACTTTTCTGTCCTTTCTGTTCTGAATTATATTAGTGTACAATTTTTCTATGAAGTATAAATTGGTAGAGTTATTGCATTAAATCCTTAACACATGGAAAACGAAAAACCTGGCGTGGTCTTGACGTTCACGATAGCTTAGTTGGTAGAGAACCTGCCCGGCAAGCGGAGAATCGAATTCGAGTTCCGGTCGAGGAGCGTTTTTATATAGTATTTTGTCTATAAAACTGATTAATATTAACTATGTTTTGTTTTCTATTAAAGTACTAAACGGAAAAAACATAGATAATATAGAGGCTGCTTAAAGGTACACAGCAAATGAAAAATCCTGCAAAACTTAAGGTGGTATTTTGATGTATTACAGTACGCAGCGCGAAGGAAGTGTAAGTAGTGAAAACTTGGTGGCGATGTAAATAATCCAAACAACTTGATAGTAGGACACCTTCACCCTTTTAAGGAGTTATGTTTATGAATTCCATCAGAATTTTCATGATTCAGCAGCTCTACATCAAACAAATAATCTATCACACTTAGGACTTAAAGACGACTCTGGCGATGGGGTAAATCTGTCTGCCTCAGACGCCGGTGGTTGCGGGTTCGATTCCGCACGGAATAAAAAAAAATGTTCCGTGTCTGGGTGTTTATCTATTTACTAGCTGTTGCGCGCGGTTTTACCCGCGCAATTTCGATTCCCGCGGGATTTTCGGGATAAAAAGTAGCCTATACGGATTCGGAAGAATCCCTCTAAGTAATGGTAAAAGAAATTTTTAAATCGGTCCAGTAGTTTTTGAGCCTATTCAATACAAAAATACAAAGGTTTCCTCTTTATTATATTAGTATAGATGTATTTATATTCTAGGTTCCCCCCTTGTTCGCTACATGGTATCCCATAACACAAGCTTTACTTACTTTGGGGCTCTGTATCGGTATTATTGTCTGGGGATTTTATTAATTTATAGGTAGATAATATTCAAAAGAAGATAGAAATACAGATAGAATAACAGATCTTATCGCGTTTATTAATAATAACTCTTATTAACACTTTGTTAATTTAAATTTAACTATTACACCGAAACCTTGAAATATGAAATACAATTTTATACGCGACAAAATACGTTAAAAACTCCTTCATTCTTAAAAAAAACCGTTACAAAACTTCATGTGTATTTTTTCCATCTTTATTTAATTCTTAATATTTTAAGTGTGAAAGGTTTTGAGCATGATATGAAAGGAACAGCTGATCAACAAAAGTGGAAACTTCACTCGTAGTCAAGTTAAAATAGACGTAAAGTAAGTCTTAACTTACCCAAAATTCGCACAGAGCTGAAAATTTGAAGAGATCTTAAATACATGGTATATTCAATATTTTCCCCAGAAACGACTGGTGTATGCAACTTTTAAATTTTCTATTGCTCTACAATTTTTCTACAAAAATTGGACCGATATTTACGAAAATACCCACCCTTTAAGCAAAAATAATAAAAAGACCTTCTAGACTCACACTTGATTCAATTTTTTTGCACATCGAAGGGGATTTTTAGCATTATAATTAATAGTGGTGTTTTCAATGTCTCTACCAATTTTCAGTGCTGTGAGTGAATTTTGGCTAAGTCTATTTGATTGGACTAAAGACATAGAATTTCGAAGAGATAGTGTTCTCCACTCTTCTGTAGGTAGATACTTCTCGGTTTTGTAAATTCGTGATCACATTTTTTTTATTGTGCCACAGTAGGTTGTAGGTGTAGTTTAATCAGATATCACATGAATAAATAAAGGATCAAGATGTTAACATTGTTTGTATTGTCTAACTAAGAGTAGAATATCGTAAAAATAGATTAGATTAAAAAGTAAATACATTATATTACAAAAAAGTTCAGTTACAAGATATTGGCTGAAAAAATAACGCCTACAAATTCATTTGAAATTCAAAATTAAGAAAAAAAACGTTTCATAAAATTTCAATAAAACGTTTTAATAAATTATTTTGTTATAGCGAACAGTGGATACTCAATTCAAAAAAAAATAACAATCTTTTCTTCACCAATAAAAAGAAACAAAACTTAAAATTAATTACAACTTTGACCTAATATTAATTGAAATTGATGCGTGGTTTGTCAAAATTTAATAATAAAGCCTAAGTATTTAATTCTTTATGTGCTCAAACTGAAATAATTTTATAGTTAGAAAACTCGCATATACAGGGTGTCTCGTAAATAGTGGACTAATAGAAAACTGGAGATACAAGGGGTTGTCTGGAATCTGAAACACCAAATTTTTTTTTCCTAGGCTAAGTAGTTTTTGAGATATACCGATTTTAAATATTTTGTAAATTTTCACCTACTGCGTATACAAAATGTGTCATAATTTTATTTTCATGCATTTTTTACAACTTTTTATTTCATAAGATAAGTAAGAAAAGATCATTATTATTATACAATGTATTAATAACAAATATTTATCTGTAAAAAAAATAACAGTGAAAACGTGTACTTAAATATTTTTTTATTCAAGAATTTCAATCTTGATTTTTTAATTAAGCTGGTGGAAAAAAATGTATGAAAACTTAGTGGAACTTTATTTTTGAAACATCTACAATTTATACAGATTTCAAAAAGGTATAACAATCTACAAAAAATATTTAAAATGTATTTTTATCATTACTTAAATATGGATCAGAGACCTCTTGCTCGTAAACATAACCAGCATATCCTTAAGACATTTCCTTTCAGCCTTCTAAGAGCCACACCGTTATTTTTCACCAATTCTGCTGCATGGTTCAATTTTTCACGTAACGCTCTCTCATTGTCGTTTACTGTTTCATACACGGCTTCTTTAAAATAGCCCCACAGAAAATAATCAAGTGGATTTAAATCCGGCGAGTATGGTGGCCATGCAATTGTATCACCACCGCGTCCTATCCATCGGTTCGGGTGCGACTCGTTTACGCCATTTCTTACTTGTAGAAATCTAAGTGACGTTTATAATCCGCTGGTAGCAATGCTTGCACCCGTTGGACATGATACGGGTGCATGCGGTTTCTTATCAAGATTCTATATACCGTACTTGTAGCGATACCCGTACGTCTAGAAACACGGCGAATGCTAGTAGAAGGATATTATCTGACTTCCATCATTACCTGATCTTCATTCACCTGTCTAGGTCTTCCTTCACGTCTGGTAACGTTAGGGATTCGACCGTGCAAATACGTCCTGTTACTGACGCGGAGAAAAATACCGTTCGCGATTTGGATACCGCACATGATATCTACGTGAGGCCTCCCGAGCATTACCGTCACATAAACTGTAAATAAAATACATTTCTACGTATTCACGAGCAGTAAAAACAGCGGGCATTTTCAGAAATTGAGAATTGTCGAATACTATTTATGTGTGATAACTGAACAATATGAACAATTAAGAAAAATATGTTTTTTTTTTATTTACTTGAATTAATCGAACTGTAATTTTTTAAGTGCCTTATTGAAAATAAAGTTTTCCATCTTCTATACAGCCAGCATCTTTTCATAGATCGTAAAATAAGAAATAAAATAATAAAGATATTTAAGACTAAGTGGGTTTTGGTATGGTCTTATAGTAAGAAAAAAGGTTTCGTATTTTTGTTTTACTTTTTTACCTTTTTGAAATGTGTATAAATTGTATCTGTTTTTAAAAAAGAGTTCACCAAAGATGCCATACTTTTATTTACACTAGCATCATTTCAAAAGTGTTTTATAAATTTTGGGATTTAAAAAAAATGTAAAGGACATGTTTTAGCTTTTATTTTCACATTTTACCAATAATCCAACACAAATTAATGAATTGCAGACCTTAATCTTTTTTTAACTATATGCAAAAATAAAATATTAATAAAAGTGCATGAAAAAAATTGTTATGATACATTTTCTGCACGCAGTAGGGGAAAATCCTATAAATATTCAAAATCGGTATATCTAAAAGCCTAGGAAAAAAAAATTGGGTGTTTCGGATTCCAGACAACCCCTTGTATCTCCAGTTTTCCGTTGGTCCACTATTTACGGGACACACTGTAGATACTAAGTAGTTACTTCCCAGGTCATTTATTAGAATTATATGCAGTCGCATCTTAATCATACTTATTGGCAGCAATTCTGTACAATCAATTAGAAAATGTGTAGTTTTCTTATTTGATTTGAAGCTTACCGAAGGTAAGTTTAATTAGAAATGTACGATTAGTAAAAATTTTGTTATTTTTGTAATAACTAGCTTTTACAATATTTTAGTAAGAGTGGCTCATTAAAAACATATGCTTTTTCATTATTTCGTGAAAACAGAGTAAAGTAGTCTCTTGTGTAAATCTCGAATAACATGACTTAGCAAAAAGCGCCATGTTACGTTTGTAGTTAAATTTTTAATCTGAAATTACACGCCGAAACTATTAATTTTTAATAACGATGTCATTTTTTCATATTAATGAATATTATGAACCTGAAGAATAATCTTCATTGTTAAATGATGTTTACTCACGGATTCTTTTTAAGCATATTTTACAAATGTAGTGATCAGCGCCATCTCTTATACTACTAGTGTACTAACTTATGAGCGCAAGCGTAACATTTTATTGCAAGAAATGATACTTGTGACGGTGAACTCGCAGAAGCTTCTTTGATATTTCAATAGGTGGCGCTTTCTATGCTAAACCTGGCTAAACTTGGCTAAAACGTTGAAATTATTATAATTATTGTCACAAGTAAGTAAGTTTAAGTTTTTTTTTTATAAGTTTTCACGATTCATAATCTAAAATCAAACAATATTTAACCGGATCATTCGCGTATAATACATATATTTTACATTTTAACTCAATGTTGAATGAACCCCAGCAAAATGTGAAGAATGTTTCGTAGAAAGATGAGAGTATTATAGATCTTGTGATGTATTGTAAGAATTATTTTTTTACGATTAAAGAATAAGTTTAAATATGTGAGGTAATAAAATTTTAAAGGTTTTGCATTTAAAATGCTTCATTACTCTTAAATAAATGAAAAAATGTATTAAATTAAAATCTCCAGACCAGGACACGAACCTGGGACCTCTCGTTTGCCGGACGAGTGCTCTCCCACTGATCTACCGGGGCCTGGCGATATGCCTCGACATTACTTAACACATTTTCCTCCTGGTCAGATGATTTTTATTAACATATTTTTTACGGCGATATAAAGAAACATAAAATTTTAAACGCTGTCGAAAAAAGTCCCACTTTTTTTGAACATAGTTCATATTAGGTAAACAAATTGTAGAAATCTACAAAGAATCATGTCTTTATATTTCAGCATAAAAACATAAATAGAATCAAAGTTGTCATTATGAACTAAAAAAGAATACATGTAAGTAAGTATAATTTTCTTATAAGACGACCAAATTATAAAGTGTGCGTAACAGTGGATGTACCCATACAAACTTCACAACTTTGAAAAGATTCAACAATCAAACAATCGAAAACTGTTGGTTTGGTACTGCACACGTATTTCGCTTTTGGCTAACATTTACTACGCACCAAAGGCTATGTATTTCCAACATTAATTCCATGAAAATCGTCAAAATTTTGCTGGGATGAGTTTTCAAAGTGTCCCAGTATAATGTGTTTTTGTTGAATATCTTCGAAAGTACCTAAAAGACACTCAAATTTTGCTATTGTAACAAAATCTTTAAACACACAAAAGATCTATGATACTCTCATCTCTCTACGAATCAAAAATTTCAACTTTTTGATGGGGTTCATCAACACAAATTATAGTCTGCCTGCTTCTCTATGTTAAATTCTCATTCAAAGGTCTAGCGCACCGAGGCAGACACACAAATTATACTTACCTCTAGGTACAGATACAAAAATACAAGAATCGAATACAAATTTTCCTCGAATGTCTCCATAGGATCTGTTGTATTTTAATATAGTAGTACCAAGTTTGTGGAAACAAGCCTTCATTACTCCTGTACATAAAAATGGTTCGAAAACTGAAGTTTCTAATTACCGTCCAATCTCCAAGTTGTGTACTGTCTCCAAAGTGTTCGAAAGAATGATTTACAACCAACTGTATCCTGCTCTTAAACAATCTTTTAGTTCTTTCCAACATGGATTTCTTAAGGTTCGCTCCACCGTTACCAACCTCGTGTTATTAAACGACGTTTTGACATGTGCTATGGATGGTGGGCAGCAGGTGGATGTCATTTACACTGATTATAGCAAGGCATTCGACCGAATTCAGCATAATATACTTTTGTTGAAACTTAAAAATATTGGTATCAATGGCGATCTCTTGAGGTGGTTAACCTCATACATTGAGAAAAGAACACAGGCTGTAGTTATCAATAATTATATTTCTGGATGGGTCACTATCCCAAGTGGGGTGCCCCAGGGGTCACTTTTAGGACCCCTGCTCTTCATAGTTTACGTAAATGACATTCACCTCTGTCTTCGTTCGTCGCGCCTTCTGTGCTTCGCTGATGACATGAAGATTTTTTCCACTATTACTACACTTAATGATGCTTTTTTACTACAGGAAGACCTCAGGCATCTGGAAAAATACTGTTCTGAGCATAACCTTGACCTAAATCCATCCAAATGTAATATAGTAACTTATTGCCGGAAACGTAACCCTATTATATATGAATATTGTTTAAAAGGCGTAAATCTTAAAAGACAAAATCTAGTCAAAGATTTGGGAGTGCTGCATGACTCTAAATTATTATTTGATCAACATATCAACAATGTCATCGTTAAAGCATCCAAAGCACTCGGGTTTGTGTTGCGTACTGCAAGAGATTTCAAGCAAGTGAAAACCTTGAAAGTTCTTTACTGTTGCTATGTGCGGAGTCACTTGGAGTACGCCTCACAGGTATGGAATCCCAGATACGCAATATATATTGATCGAATTGAGCGAATACAAAAGAAATTTATTAAACATATATGTTACAGAACTGGGGACAATTATAACAGGGATTTATATCATAGCTACTGTCGTAAGCATCATCTGCTGCCACTGGATCTAAGAAGTGACATAGCTGACTTGAGTTTACTGTTAAAAATTACCTCCAACGAAATAGACTGCTCTGATCTTTTATCCCGTATCTCAATATCCGCTCCCTCCAAACCTCTTAGGAATAACCCATCAATTTATGTGCCTTTCGCCTCAACCAATTATAGACAGAACACGTATATCTTGCGAGCGAGTAACAACTTTAACAAAACTGACTCAAATTTAGGTTTAGATCTATTTAGCTCTAGTGGTGGGTCAGCTAAACGTAAAATTTGTAAAATGTTTTTTGGTGCAAATTGTTAACAATGTTTGAATTCTTAGTTATAATCTGTACACTTCTCTTACGCTTATATACAACTAATTCTGTTTCTATCTGTGAGGACCTTTAATTGGCTTCCGATTGTATATTTTCATAACCATACTTGTAATATTTGCTGTTGGTCTTCCTATAATAAATAAATAAATAAATAAATATTTTATGATAACTGAGATAATAGATACCTAATTTCTTACATGGCAGCTTCGTTTAGTTTTTACTACTATTTTAGTTTTACTTTTGATCTCATTAGTAATTCTCGATAAATACAAACCCTACATACCGAATGCAAAAATAAACATAGGTATTTTCAGATTGGACCGGTACCTAATGACATAGTTCAGAGGGTTCAACCAAAGCCTTATTATATCAGAAATACTACGCATAAACGGTAAGTAACCTTGGTAATTGTTATTAATGCAATCAATCCTAAATTAAAATGTAAAATAACGTTTGATTGGCCGAGATCAAATTTTTATTAGCAAGCAATGGAATGGTAGGTACTGTATCAAGCGATTTATCCATAATGTATTCTAAGCCGAACAATTTCTGATGATGACGTCGAAGAGAGATCGTTCTTTCATAAAGACGGCGATCAAAGACGAGCTAACGAAGATAATGAAATACTGCATCTAATGCAGGAAAATTGCGCAAGGAAAATTGAACTAGCGAAGCCGGGCCCAGGAAAGGAATCTCTCCAGCAAGTGTGGGTCTGTCGAACTAACCGGCTCGGACGACAAGCTTATCTCAACCACCGCTCCCACACGGAATGAAGCGTTTATGTTACAGGTTCAAGTAGTTAAATATAGGTTATCAGTTGCATCCTTTTTGGATATACTTGACTATTTTATTATGATCTGACTTATATCCAAGTTGCTGTTAAAAAAATAAGAGCAAACATAAGTCAATAAAAAAGTTAAAAGGAGTTCTATAGGTATTTTCAATAGTACTGGAACTGGTGGTCTGCAGTATGTATGTAGCTCATTCCCGTAACGTACCGATTGTGTTGAACCTGCTATATCAAGAGATGTGCGCAGGAGCCACTACGCCACAGCAACTGTTTATACTACTACAACCATATTGTGTACATAACATGTACCTAAATGGTGTTAAGATTCTTACACTTTCTTTGAAAATTGTAATATAAAATACACTGTTTGCTATCCAACAATGTTAAAATAAAATAAATAGCTAAAATAAAATTTAATAATAAAAATAAAAATCTTTGAAAGTTAAGCATACCTACATTCAATTTGATCAGATTACTTTGTTCAATTTAATAGTTTTTTTTATGTTTACATAAAAAACTAAAATATAAAATAAATAAACACAAACAAAAATATAAAATACTCAGTGCAAATAGGTATTGTCCCAACACAATGAAAGATTTTGGTTTTATTCCTTTCTTTTTTCAGAGTTGAAATATTATCTACTGTTTACCACCAATCTGTTTAATATTCATTACCAATAAATAAATAAACAAAATCCCCAGACAATCACACCAACTACATCGCCCCAAAGTAAGCATAGCTTGTATCATGTAGCGAACTAGGGGGGAACCTAGAATATAAATACATAAATATAATCATTAATCACCTCTCCTCATTTTCTGCTTCACGACGACCCAAAAATATTCGAGTTTTACGAACCGTCTCTGCAAAATTTTCACCATTTTTATAGTTAATTTTAATAATTTCAATGCGGTGTTGAAGCGTGTATCGTTCCATTTTTATTAATGGCGTAGTTTCTACTTGTCAACATCTAAAAGTGACATCTACCGAAGTAGCGGTCTATTCAAAATAACACCTCTTATTGGAAAACCCTTTAGATAAACACCCAGACACGGAACATTTTTTTTCTTGTTCCGTGCGGGAATCGAACCCGCAACCACTGGCGTCTGAGGCAGATAGGTTTACCCTATCGCCAAAGTGGTCGTCGAATTACGCTTTATGGCGAGAGTGATGTTAGTTTCCGTGGTGTTACATAAGCGGACCTAAGTACAAACCTAATTTGTAAAATAGCAGTTTCCTTGTTACCATGTGATTAACATACATACATACCTAACTTCAGGCCTGTATCCTTTATGGGGTAGGCGGAATACAAAAGGCTGTAAAAGCATCTGAAGTCACATTTGACATATTTGAAGGTATTATAATGATGGAGAGAGACTATTGCAGCCTATTATCGACCACAAAAACGGCAAACGATTTTTTATCCCGAACTTCAACTGACTTTTACAGTAGGTAGGTAGGTACCGTAACATACTGCTTGAGCGCGCCTTATATTGATGAATAAAGACGGCTATGGTGCGATCAAACAGGATGTCGTTTTTTTGAAATTAGAATATTTTCTTTCTGACAGAGACGCTTTGGTTTTTGTTAGAACATTCTCGTCCCATCCTTCAGAAAGGGATGATCATTGTTGTGCTCGAAGAAAATAAGTCTTCGATTTTATAAACGCGAAACGCCTCAGCCCACCATACTTAGCTAATAAGTGTTGCCCCCAGTGTTATTGTGTGTGAAAAGTGCTCTCTTTAAATAAAGATATTAATCTCATATCCTTTTTAACTTCGTAACATTCGATCCCCTACGTTGTAGTATCTATGCCGGGAAGAGAAGCAGCTGGTACATTCCTTTTCTTTTACTCTCAGCATGGAAGCCCTGGCTCTACGTAATCAGGACCACATGACCGCCGGAGCGATGACATTAATTTGGCGGCAGATTTTATATGAAACATATGCTTAAATAACCATACTATGTATGTATGTTAAACGCATATGAAGATACATTTCTCGTGTTTCTTTATGAAGCGTAGGACTATCTTCAATCACATAGTTTAGGTGTGACCTACTTCACCGTAATACCTAAACACAAACATCTTACCACAGTACAGATAGGTATCTACAGTAATTCAACTTCATACAAACGGACGAAACGCGAGCTATACCTACGCGGCTCGACCTCCGAACTGCATACCGACCTGCATACCGAAACAATTGTTGATTGAGATTTACGTTAATATGCGCATTGTTTATACTTTAAAATTTAATAATACATATTTTCGTGCGTCTCAGTCGAGGCGCAAGTATTTTTCGGTAGGTAGCTAATTTATAAGACCGATTTGTTATTCAAACGTAAACATGGTTTTTTGACACAAAAAGTATTTTTGTTAAACACTTCCTATTCAATTTACAAAGTATTTTATTTGTTTATATAAAAATAGTATATTTGCAGTCACAAAACTAAATGGAAGTAAACACAAAGCAAAGTAGGCAAATGTAATTTAAACGCTGAAGGCGGGCAGCCCTATCACATGTGAACGGACCGCGGTGCTGCTGTAGGCACTTATTTCAAAGATGCGGCCGAGTTGAATTACTGTAGATATCTGTACTGTGATCTTACTTTCCGCTTACTAAATCTAGCTGTAAACTGTTGAGTCAGCGGCGCGAGTGCGCATGAACCTTGTTTGCACACTTATACTCGCATAGGTGTTAATGAATGACCGAAATTCACCGGCAGGGCAATGTTCGCAGGCGCGCTGATACTTAGGTAGGATATTATCAGAAGGCGCATGTAGAAGCGATAGTGCGCGTGATAATATCAGTTAGTCGGCGATTAGATACCGCGCGGAGTGCATGTGTGTGTGAGTGAGTGAGGGCCGCAGAGATGAGGAGCCGAGACCGCTTGGAAGAGTTCAGGCAAGTGAGTTCACGACCTCGCCGCGCGCGGCGCCACTGCTGCAGGTCTTAACAATGGTGACAACACCCGACAACGTGACCTTAGCTTCGTTTGCGATTACTTAATACTTATTTTTTGGTAGAACAAATCTGAAAGACCTACTTGCTAAATTATGAAGTGAATCGTACTTGGAGACCTCGGGCCGGTTTGTCTCTACATTTCTGTTACCATGTAGACTCAAGTGTGCTTTATTGTAATCCTTCCTAAAGCCGTATGCCATCTTCGACCTCATCTTCTCATTCCATCAGGTGAGATTGAGGTCAAATGCGGCTTTAGTCACCGATAAAAAATCTGTTTGCACAGATCGTAAAATAAAATAAATATACGTTACATAGATTAGATTATAGATAACTAATCATTTTTAAGAATAGAACGTATTACGCGCCGCATAGGTATTACTTTATTCAGTTACCAAAAATCTAATCAAAATTTGCACAAACAATGCATCGTAAGCTTAGATCTTCGTATAAAGCGGTGATTAGAATATCAATAAAAACTTGTTTGACAAGTTTTTAACTGTCATTCAATAAGGTTAAATTCAGCGCATGAGTTTACCGGTTGCACTTTGCGCATGATCACACGTTCACAGATGATCTTATAATGCAAGCAGATTCGCATTGGCCGGAGCCGGACTGCGCGGAGATATGGAACTCATAAAATATTATCTATACTAATATTATAAAGCTGAAGAGTTTGTTTTTTTGTTTCTATGTTTGTTTGTTTGGTTGAACGCGCTAATCTCAAGAACTACTGGTTCGAATTGAAAAAATATTTTTGTGTTCGATAGTCCATTTATCGAGGAAGGCCGCTTGTATATAACATAATGATGTGACTAGGAGCGAAGTTGCCAAGGAAAATGTTGCGTAAACGGGGAAATTTATTTTGAGAGCTTCCATTGTGTTTAATTTACGCAAAAATAAAGTATGACGGAATTGTTTCCTTTTAAAAGTTCTAAAAAAGTCCACGACAGACACGAAAAAAGCCCACGACACGACCTATCTTTTAAGATTGACTCACAATATTGACGACCGGCTGGTGTAGGGGTAAAGTACATTGCCTTCTACGCCAGAGGTCCTGGGTTCGAATACCGGCGGCGACGGATATTTGTGTGATGAACACAGATATTAGTCGTCAAGTCATGGATGTTTATATGTTTATTTAAGTTTATTTTCTAATAAAAAAATATGTATTTATTCAATATGTATGTTTATATTTTTTTAGTTTATCAGTTATCTAGTATCCATAACACAAGTTCTTTAAGAAACTAAATTTGGGCTAGATAATGTTGTGTGGGTGTCAGAAATATTTATTATTATTATTATTAATAACCATGTCTTTATTCGGTTATAAATCGCGTTCGAAATTAATGTATTAATTTGCGATGGAGTTTATTATTAATTCTTATCCAATTCAATGCGTTACTTACCATAAGTATTTAATTGTGAATAAAATTGTCTCTACATCACTTGATTTCTATCAAAATCTTTGGAGATATCGTAATGATCTGTGTATCCGTGGCTATATTTCATAGCTCTCCAGAAATTTTCTCCAGAACATTTATTTCATATCACTCCAGATCACCAACTCGTTCATGGGTCAATAAGTACGCTTTTATAATAAAATTCCAAAATATTTAAGATTAACCCTTTGATACATTTAAGGGTAAGTGTTATATATTTTTTTACTATAAGATCCGGATGCAAGAAGATGGGATTCCCTGGTTGTTAATTGTTATTGTGTATTTTTAAAATTGATTGCTGTTGAGTTGGCCACTTCTTCTCAACAGATCGACTTTCAGAAGTGGTGGTAGATTCAGTTCTATTTGTAAATTGTTTGACTTATTTCAAATGTATTTAAATACTTACGAAATAAAGATTCTTTTGACTTTGAGTTTCTTTCTTTCTTTAATTTTAAAATAACTCTAAGCTAAGACTAAGCCCGAGACTGACCTCCATCTCACTTGATGGTACCTAAGTGTAAATGAGGTCGAAGATGATAGCAAACGGGTTTATGATAGAACTGGCTCTTCATTAAATGTTTTCGGGACGCATCAGCGCTGCAGTGGTGATATGTGGCGGCAAATTACAGTCAGGCGAGGCGAGACAGTCAGGCTACCACCAAGCGCGGCTCACTCGGATTAGTCGCTATCTACGACATGCTTATCTAGGGGCGGTAGGGTTATTTTAGGGTAAATTAGGGGTAATAACTCAATTGTCATCAAAATCAATTAACGCTGGGTTTCAATATTTTACTAGGGTGAATCAAAAAGTTCTTAGAAACTTATATGTATTTAACCTTTTTGGTGGCAGTTCGATATTTTTTTAAAGATTGACAATCACATATTGTTTATTCAGACTTTCAATTGTTTTCGACAGATAGTTCGCAAAATATTAATTTTATTGTTGAGTGTTCTGATAAAAAAACTTAGAAGTACTTGATCACCCACCATATTCTCCTGAAGTCCTGACTTAGCCCCGAGTGATTTTCACTTATTTCCAAAATTAAAGGACATATTCGTGGAACTAAATTTGACGATGATGACGCGGTTATGACTGCCGTAGAGGAGTTTTTTAATAGTCGAGAAAATTATTTTTTTGCGGAAGGAATAAGAAAGTTGGATATGCGGTATTCTAAGTGTATTAGATTAGACGGAGATTACGTAGAAACCTAAAATATTTTTGTTTAATTTTTTTTTTATATTCTTTCTAAGAACTTTTGGATTTGCCCTCGTACATGAGTAAAAGCTACGACAAACGAATGGTAGGTAGGTATAAGAATAGTAGTTAAGTATTTAGTAATTTCCATGACAAGATGTAGAATATTGAAACGCTTTTGAAAATGAAAATGAAAACGAAAACTTTTTATTCGTAGTAGGTAATTTTATACACTTTACGAACGTCAAATGCTGGATGAGGGCGGCGCGGGTCCGGACGACATGAAGAATCCAGGGGAAGGCCTCCGTCGAGAAGTGTGCGTCTCTCAGCTTATAAAGATAATGATCGCCCATTATCCACCAATGTCTTGGTGATGTCTACTACTACTTCTTCGGCTTTAAAAAACGAAATGAAAGTAGAACCCTAGGTAGACCGAGAGGAAAAAAGCCGGCGGAAAAAAAACTCTCGGCACTCTTTTGTAAAAAGTGCTTATTATAGGTACAATTTGGCAGAAATACAGCTCTGCTATGACATGAACAAACAAACAGAAGACAGCTATTCGTGCTTGCCAATATCATGTCGCAGCCAAGCTGCATACATAGTGATTAATGTTTAATATTTGGAAATAACCTGTGGAGACATCAATCCCACGCTCTTTTGTCATCTAAATAATCTTTGAGTTTATAGTAGCCTTTTTTGCATAATGTTTCTTTGATAGTTCTTTTAAATTTATTAAACGTTAGAGATTGAATTGACTGTGGTATTTTATTATAAATACGTATTGACATTCCCATAAATGATTTGGTGCTTTTAGCCAGCCTTAATTTGGGAAACGCTAATTTATGGTCGTTCCTTGTCATTACAGAATAATTTTTATCATGCTTATCTTTCATGGTTTTAAATTTACTACTATTCTTATAAATATACATAATGTTTTCATATATATATTGTGATGCAAAGGTCAAGATACCAATCTCTTTAAACTTTTCTCTTAGAGATTCTCTACTTCCAAGTTTATACATTCCACGAATAGCCCTTTTCTGCAGTGTAAATATCGTGTCAATGTCTGCGGCATTGCCCCAAAGTAGGATGCCGTAGGACATTATACTATGAAAATAACTAAAATGAACCAGCTTCGCCGTGTTAACATCAGTCAATGAGCGAATTTTCTTTACCGCGAACGCTGCAGAACTAAGTCTACTCGCTAGCTGTGAGATATGGGCGCCCCATTGCAATTTAGAATCTAAGGTAATTCCAAGAAAAACAGTGTTATCTACTAGATTCAACCTGTTCCCATTAAGCCGCAGATCAGACTCAACTTGTTTTACATTTGGTGCGGAGAATTTTATACATTTAGTTTTTTTATCATTGAAAGCTAGATTATTTACATTAAACCACTGTACTACATTAGAGAGAGCATTGTTTACATCGTCGTAGTTGGTTTTCTGCCTTATCATTTTAAAAATTAATGATGTGTCATCAGCAAACAATACAATATCGTGATTATTGCCTACCATATAGGGTAGATCATTTATATAGACTAAAAATAAAAATGGGCCCAGAATTGAACCTTGAGGCACTCCCATTCTCACAACCGACCCAGCTGACCTTTTCCGGTTAACCTCAACCTTCTGGATTCTATCACTCAGGTAAGAATTCAAAAGTTTGAGGTCAGTGCCTTTGATGCCGTAGTGGTGGAGTTTCCTGATGAGAGTGTCATGCTGAACACAGTCAAATACCTTGGATAGGTCACAAAATACACCTAGAGCATCCTGTGACCCCTCCCAGGCACCAGCTATTACTTCAAACAGTTCAACACCAGCATCAGTTGTCAAACGACCCCTTGTGAATCCAAATTGTTTGTTATGAAGTAAATTGTGGTAGGTACACCTCATGCACCTGGAAGCTAATTCAACTGTTCGTAGAATAAACAAAGAAATCAAGACACTAGCGATTCTTTTATAACGCAATGTGCCTTTGCTTCCATGCTGGACTGGGAGCCCGGAGCGCAATAAAAACATAGAATGTACCAGCTGCTTCTTTTCCCGGGCATATTGTAAAAGTCAGTGAAGGGATAGAGGTTTTATTGGCGTTTTTGTGGGCGATAGGCTGAACTCCTGTCACTGCAATAGTCTCTATCCATCATTATAATACCTCCAAATTGTCAAACGTTACATCAGGTGGTCTTATTTATAACGGCTGGTGTTCTGCCTACCCCATAAGGGATAGAGACGTGAAGTTATACAGGGTTACAGGGAAAGTAGTACTGAATATTAAAGGACGTTATTTTTCAGGTCATTTCTGATGTATTTGATCAAATCATATGGTGTCCGAAACTTAACCCTTGTGGAGATATTTAAGATTTTTATTAAAAATCCCCTTATTTTTAACTTTTGTAACTTTTTTTTGTGATTGGAGCACCTAGATTATATTTTCTCAATGTAACTAATTAGAAGATATGCCAGTCCATAAAAATGATCAACAAAAACTTAACCTAACACTAACAGTTTAAAAAGACAGCTCGACAAAGTTCAGAGGTGAAGAATTTTCACTAAGTGTTATTCACTTTAAAGAAGTTTTATTTAAAAAAAATGTATGATACTCATTATTTTAAAAACATCTGCATCTCTTTAGCTATGCAAAAAGGTAAAACATGTTTATGTAAATTCATAAAATCTTAAAATAATTTTATTTGAAAAGATCCAGGTAGTGTAAAATAACGGGACTTCGATAGGTACAAATTAATCCTCTTTACTACCTGGCAACTTATAAACAATAAAAAAGGAGTTTGTATGACATATTCGGTGTCAGTTATGTTATTTTGAATCGTAGCATTTTGTCTGCTCAAGCGATTCTTCCGTGGTAGATGCGCTTTCCACTGAGAAATACCAAGCCGTCGAGCGACAACATTTGTTGACGTCGTTGGGTCGACTTGCAGCTAAACTACTGAATCGATTCTGAAGAAATTTAGAATAGTATAAGTATGAACTATTATATTGTACCTCAATTAAATATTATAGCAATTAAGTCTATACGCTCTTTAGAATTTAGTAGGCAGACGCTTTCTTATTCGTACGTATATTCAATTGAAACGTACCAACGCACTTTTGTTGCGCATGTGATGGAAAGAAACTGACTCAGCATTTATAATATGAGCGCAAATTGAAAAAATAACATGTACCTAATAATTTTTATGGTCAATGATCAAGTAAGTTAATATTATTATTTATTTACGATTTTCTTAAACTTGAATGATAAAAACATAGAAAATATAACAGATTGATCGAATCAGGCGTTACTTTAGAAATCCATTACAACTACTAGGTAGCTAAGTTATCTTATTCCACGACTGTGAAGCTCTAGTGAGGATTTTCGCGCAGCTGGTGCACCGCCCTCTTTCCTCCGTTTACGATGCTATTCGATAGTTTGAATGATAGAAGCAAATAAAAAATAAAGAATGATTACAAAACTAGAGTATAATGCACGGTAAACAGCAGAAAGATAATATAACTTCTGTACTCAAACTGATTAGAAAAGAATAATCAAGGAAAGCAGAGCATTAAAAAGACCGACTTCACGTCAAAACTTTGGCTGAAGTATAAGGTCGTCAAGGTAAACGATCTCCGAATTTTAAAAAACATAAACATTTTCCATGAATTACACAATTGATTTCGATGAAATTTATATGGGACCAAATGGGAAGTATCGTCGATCATATTAAATAAGAGTCATCAAAATCGGTTCACCCATTCAAAAGTTATGAAGTAACAAACATTAAAAAAAAACATACAAACGGATTGAGTATCTCCTTCTTTTTTTAAACTCGGTTGAAAATACTAAATAAATACGCTCCCAATAGAGATCTCCCGCTTGCTACCTACCGGGCCTTGGTTAATTCTATCAAAATGGTTTAGTATTTATATTGGGCTTGTTCGTTTTACCTTTTGTTTATGTAGCTCCATCATCATCTCTCAAGCTGATTATTAATCCCACTTACAACAAAACAGTCAATTCCTTAAATAATTTTACGGCACGGTATTTTAATTATAAAGGTTTGCATTGCAACAAAATTCTGATATCACATAATACAAAGTATTTAAATAAAACTACTTTTTAACCGGATTAATCGCGTATAATTTATATTTTACATTTTAGACTCAGTCGCTCGTGACCACGGGGTCTGCAAAGACACCGAAACGTCGAGTTAAAATGTAAAATATAAATCATACGCGATTAATCCGGTTAAAAAGTAGTTTTATTTAAATTATGAATCGTGAAAACTTAAGACAATACAAAGTATTTATTTACGTAGGTAGACTTATAACAAAATGAAACCGCTGCAGCCGTTTAATTAAAGCTCGTACTCAGTCAATTACAGTGTATGTGAGTGACCCTACAAATTAATTAGGATAGAGTGGAGTAATAACGAGGTGTATCAGTTATGAAACACAGTCAGAAGGTACTTAAAATTTTGTTAAGTTTAAACTTTAAATTATTGTGGATTCATATAATAATCAATGAAACGGATTTAACTGTATAAGTATTGATTACCTATATTTTAAATTTTCCTCGACGTTTCGATGTCCTCACAGACCTCGTGGCCAGGAGCCACTGCCCACTCTTTGTACTGAGCCCACAGCAAGGCAAGGGTGAAGAAGAGACGAGGCTTAGGTTATAAACTACCAAGCTAGTCCAGTGCTGGCTCCTGACAAACGACTTCTGTACAGGTATACCTCAGCAGGGATCGACTGCATAGCGTGCCTTCCGAAGCACCGAAGCCGTTGATCACCCACCCTTGTATCAACCGTGATGCTTTACCTGCAAAGCGATATCGTATGATACACGATAAATCCGTTAAAAAAAGCGTTCTATTTAACATTTCGTAACGTAATTCTTCCCTGGTTACAGCGTTGCGGGTTTGCGCTCGCGCCGCTGCCGGACATCCCCGCTCCCGCCGCCGCCGCCACCGATGACGCCGAGTTACGCAGCGTGCTGCAGCAGGCAAGTAACACCTCACTATTACTAATGATCTGTGTAGCTAGGCCGTGTAGGGATGGCTTTGAATAGCCCTATGTGACTGAACTGCCGTTAAGTCGTAGAAGGCTGTCAGAGTCAGCCTGACTAGCGACTACGCTTCAAATAAAATCTGCCACCAAACCTCGCTGTTCCTGCGGTTATGTTTCGGTTATATAGGATCGCCACATAATAGTCGATAATATTTAAATAGCAGATTAAGAATGATGAGTGGGTCTGAATTTCGAAAAAAATTTTTTTCATAAATTTTTTTCATAAATTAAAATTTCAAAATTCTTCTCAGTGATCATAATTTAAGTTTAATCTGTAGCTTATGACTACACAGCAAGTAATATAAAAGGTTTTCGTTTTATTGTATGCAGTCATAAAATGAAGAGTAAACTTAAATTTTACTCACTGAGAAGAATTTTTTAATTTTAATTTATGAAAAATATATTTAACAAAATTTTTTTTCGAAATTCCCACCCACACATTGTTAATCTGCTATTAAAATATAATTGACTATTATAGGCGGACCCTGTATTTTATGAAAAGATACAATACAATGCAAATACACTTTATTGCCAGAATCGCTAATAATGGTCGAAGAACAATAATATAATATTAATCAATAGGTACATATGCATAGTCATATAATAATTAATAATAATAAAAAGGGGGGGGAACTCGGATTAGTCGCCTCTTACGAAACACTTATCCAGGGGTGGTAGTGCTATTGTAAGTCACCCCTACACAGTTGGGGGCTTTCTAAACCCGTGTCACAAATTTACCTCATCTACACTGACCATCAGGTGAGATATTCAGGTCAAGCGCGGGTATTGTCGCCAATAAATAATAATAAAGATTGTCGTCTTTTTTTGAAAGAAAATCTTATGTTATTGTAATTTTTCTTTGTCTTTAGTTTTTTTTTTTAAATTAATTGTTGTTTTCGCTTAATATAATTTAGAGTTTTGTATTTAATTTAATTCAAAATTTTAAACGTTAATGGAATCTACCAAATTTTTCACTTAATTTTATTCATAATTCTTATTTAATTCAATAAAATTTTACTTTTTTAAGTAATTTATTTTCAATTGTAACTATAATTTGTGGAAGAGCGGTATCTTGAAACACAGGCATTTTATGTCTAACTGAAAACCCCAGATGACAACATTTGTAATAGAATAAGAATGAAGAAATAAATGATTTATTATTAATAAAAAAAGATGGCCAAGCATATGATTATCGATAGTAAATCCGAGTTGATAGCACCCTACATGAGCTGCTTTCCCTTAAGTGATTTATTCGCTTGCTACAGTTACATTTCTGTATCATTGCAGTAGGTATAAGAAACGAAAATTTCAAAGATTGCTTGCGTTTCAGTGTTTAGCATTTATATCATAGCAGTGTTTAGCATTTATTAGCACAATATTTTTTAATAAGATTTCTGGTAAGTTTATGCATATCTGCGTAATCGATTCCATGAATAATTTCTCTGCCGGAATGAACTAGTTTATACTAAGTTTAATGCCATCTTAAAGGCTATCCTTGATCCTGAAGCAATTTAAAATACCTCAAAGTGTTACGATATTATTATATCTCCGCCACTTGTGTTGTCCAATGTCAACAGCGCGTCACACAAGAACTTCGCGACCCAATTCCTTTGATTGTCAACCAGCGCGATGCGCCGTGCGTCAGCGCAGCAGGCGGCGGGGCCTGTACGCTTCCTACACCTTCTTATTTTCTACTTACCTACATAATAACTTCATATTAGTTGATTGTCACGAGCACGGATTGTGTTATTGCATATTGCGTGAGGTCTCAATTTAGCTCTAATCGCTGATATAATACTGAGTAAAATGGCTTTAACTTCATAATAAAAGGAAATGTATAATTGAATAGAATCATAGAGGCGATAAATATATAAAAATTAATACAAAACATGATTTTAGATAACTTTGTGTAAGATGGTTCAGTGGAAAGAGGCCACGTCTTGTCGTAAAGCGGTGATCTCACTCGCGCTGCGCCTGCGACGCGCCGGCGATTCTGTTGACATTCATATTTACGCTTTACTGAAATTATTAGCGTTTCACGACTGCCTATTGTGTAAGCATTATGTGTATACTATTGATACTCTATGACGACAGTTATGACTATTAGTTATTCTATGTAGATACTTATTAAGGTCTAGGTTCGCTTGTTTTCCGAGACAAATCAAAAAAGAATTTGAGGCCAAAATCAATATATACAAAACTGTTCCGTTACTGACTGAGTGACTGAGGTACTGAGTGACTGACAGACAACGTACAGCCGTAACTACTGAGCGTAGAGAGCTGAAACTTGGAACATACATTCTTTAGGGGATGTAGGGGTGCACTAAGGAAGGAATTCCCGAATTTCCCACGGGAACGGGAAATATAGGACTTTTTAGTTTGTATGAAAAATCTTAGTCCTTGAGTGCACCGATGTGAAACTTGGTGTGAAGGTTTTTCAATGTGTGTCTGGTTGTGTTATGAAAGGAATTCCCGAAATTCCCACGGAAACGGGAAATATATGATGTTTTAATTTGTATGAAAAAATCCCATTCCTTGAGTGCACGGATGTGATACTTGATATAAAGGTTCCTCAATAAGTATCTGTTTGTATTATGGAAGGAATTCCCGAAATCCCCACGGGAAGGGGTTGGACTTTTTAGTTTATATGAAAAATCTTATTCCTTGAGTGTACGGATGTGATACTTGGCATTAAGGTTCTTCAAAGAGTGACTGATTGTGCTACGAAAAAATTCCCAAAATTCCCACGGGCACGGGAAATATATGATTTTTAGTTTGTATGAAAAAAACTTATTCCTTGAGTGCATGGGTGTGATACTTGGTATAAAGGTTCTTTCCGTGGGTGTCTGGTTGTATAGTTTCTAAAATTTCCACGAGAAGGGTAGTTAAGCGCATACGAAGTTGCGGGATAAAGCTAGTTAGAAATAAAACAGGTAAGGGCTTTTTGCTATAAGGTATAGAAACAGCACAATGTTGTTGACCTATAAGAGGGTTAAATCTTAGTACCTAAACAGTAAATGGCTGAGCAGCAATAATGATACCTACTGTCTAAATTTACTTTGCCTTATCTAAAGCATGAACCACCTATAATCAATATAGCAACGGTTATAAGCAAGAAAGGATATAATTAATATTCTTCTTCTCGAGTCAATAGTAAACATAATTTAAAGAGTGTTTAGCCTTGTAAGGACACTCCCGTTTGCCTAGTTCTCTGTAGGTGCAGGAAGTAGAAGACAAAGCATAAGACAACAAGGCGCCATTGATTTGCGAGCTCACTTATTCTTATTCTTATCATATTGTTTTAAATGTCATTTGGATAATATCTTATGACATCGACAGTGTTTAGATCTTATGACATCGACATATGAACTCCACACTTTATTACTACCGACAAAAAATATCACACTTTGGCGTCAAAAATCTTTGGTTAATCCTTGCAAACTGTTTTAAAAAGTTTATTTTTGATGGTTCACTTCTTTTCAAAAGATCGACCTTCTGAATCGGTTATAGATTTAATTCAAATTCTTGGATTCAATTAAAATTCTAATTCTAATACTGTACCTTAATTAATATTATCCGTGGTTCCAATATAATTATAATCGTATAAATTAATTCCTTTCTGTACTATTATGTTCAATTATAATTAATTATTATAATTAATGTATTAATTGTAGTTATTCAAATTATTAATATAAAAATGTATGATATTCTTTTCTCGTATTGTTTTGTAATATTTGTTTTTATGCCTATTGTTAAGGAGCATAATTATTTGAAGAACGGCTTGGAGCAAAGGGGTATTTTGAAAATCAGCGTTGCTAGCTTACAGCAACACTAAGCTGAAAGTACCCCTTTGACACAAACTATTTAATTTTATATTATTGTATTTTCGTGTTGTGTTTCAATAAATATTTTATTATTATTTGTTTAAAATCTTGAAGCCAGATGTTCCACGTCTAAGTGCCAACGCTGCGTCACGCGTTCGAACGCGCGTTTCATACAAAACTGCAACGCCCGTACGATACGCGCGTTCGATACGGACGGTCGGAATGCGCCAAGCACCGCGTATACGGAAAATGTTATGAAAGTTTGTATGTTTGAATCTCTCTTAGTAGGTGTTATAATATAATAAAATAAAATTACGCACGGGATATTATGTACGGTACGCGCGTTCCAACACGTAACGCAGCGTTGGCACTAAAGCCTCAATTAATAAAGTGGGTGTGGTGTTTCCAGGCGGAGCGCGTGCACGGCTGGCTGCAGCGCGTGGAGCACAACGCGCGCGTGCTGGCCGCGCTGCACGCCGACCTCGCCTACTACACCTGCAATGGTCAGTCATCTCACTCCTTCTCATACAGTCTACTGCTAGTTCTGTCTCCTTCCCACCCTGGTATGGTCCATAGGTGAGGCTCTTCATCCAGCCTGTTAGGGGGAGTTGCTGCAGGCTCATTGCACTACGCGGCAGTCAAGTATCTGATGGGTGTGTTTGTATGGATGTGTAGCGGTGATGTGTTCCGGCAATGTTTTATGAAGAGCCTGTGCTGTGACCTCATCTTCACTTACCATTGATGCATTCAGTTATGCTTTTACCGTTTCCGTTTGGGACTATGCCACCGTAATCAATTTTCTTTTTTGTGGATTTTCTGTTTGACCTCGGCTCGCTGCGTCAGCTGGACTTTCTTTGGTTTTAACATAGCGCTATGATTTAGGTGGTATAATTTCATGGATTTTTTGACTCGATTAGCTAGCTACGGAGGGTTTCCAGCGATCGGAGCTACCATTAATCCAACCAAGCTCTAGCATGGAATCACTTTTACCGTAAATTTCTGTTTTATTTATTTATTTTACTTATTAATTTTGCTAATAATTTCATGGTGCTTAGCTCTAAACTGGGCAGGGATACTTTTTTCCAGTTGGGAAATAATCGGGCCTTTGCCACTATTATAATCGTGATTATAACGATCGAGATCTTGTTATTTGTCGCTATAGAGGCGTTGCAAATCCCATGTAATTGAATTATGTTGTTTGCTTTGATTTGATACCATCTGGGGACTTATAGATCTTAAACCTGCTAAATCCTTTTCAATTTTTATCCATTCACTCTTTATATCTTGAGTAACCGGATCACGCCATTCAAGGTCAGTTCGAAGCTATACTTTTTGGGAAAAAATCTTGGTTTTTGTCGTGAGAGGTGCTAAATTCTAGGTGGTCACTTAGTGTTCGCCAATACGTAAAATAATCAGAACGATCCTGAAACTGCAATGCAATATCCTTCCAGGCACTCAAGAACAAGTCGAAGCATTATCAAGTGAGTCGAACAAGCTGAGCGCGCAGATCTGCGCGGAGGCGGCGGCGCTGGGCGCGCGCGGGGCGGGCGGCGAGGGCGGCGCGGGGGGCGCGGGGGGCGCGTGTGGCGCGGGGGGCGCGGGGGGCGCGGCGGCGCGCGTGGCGCGGCTGCAGGCGGCCACGGCGCGCGCGCGCCTCGCGCTGGCGCTGGCCGCGCTGCAGGATGTATTGAGCGACGCGCGCTCGCAGAGGTTGACTTTGCTGAGGAAGCAGCTGCAACTAAGTGAGTGTAACCGCTTTATGACATCAACTCTCAGTGCGTGTAGGTAGATAACAGCGTCTTATCATCTTGTGATCAATATTTAACTTACTGTGTACCAATGCAATGTAGAGTTTGTCATAGCTGTGTGAGTGTGTTGCAGAACGCCATCGGTCGACCGTCAATAGACGTCGACCGAATATAAAAAGAACATAGTTCAATAAGTACCTAATGCGGCACACTTATACACAGCGAAAATTAGCCGCAACCTTAGCGACTTAATTAAAATAAAAAGGAAAAACTGACGCAAGCAGTTCTTTCCACACCTGTATGTTCCGAACGACCGATACCAAACAGGATCTATAGAGACGATTCGTTCGACTTTTTGGCATTTTCACTATAGGAGAGGAAGTTCTGTCTGCGTCCAGTAGCCCGATGGTAATAGTATATTATGTAACAAGTGAGCTAATTAGCAACGCTCACGAGTTACATACGACGTTTTTCAACACACTTGTGAAACGTGGTCATAAAATAACAAACACACTTGATAACAAAGCTGTGAATTTGTGATTGAAAAATGGCGCCGAACCTCGCGCATGCGCGTAGGTTTTTTTCCGCCAAATGTGTCAATGTCTGTATAGCATATACAGCCTATTTTAAGTGAAAATGTTTAATTTGGAGTGGTAAATGCAAATATTTTAATATTGTATAACAAATTATTGTAAATTGTGAATAATTTGTTTGATATATGTATATTTGTTTTACTAATATAAGGCGCAAACATTTAAAAATGTATATGGATTTGAAGTGGTATAAAATCTCTTTGTTGTTTCTGAAAATATTTAATGTATAACCCGGACCAATAAAATATGCTCTGTTTACTCGCATGTAATTTGCACAAAGGTACATTTCAACTTTGTAGGATTCATTATATTATGCGCTAGGGTATAATATAACTTATAACCCAGTTTATAGTTCCAAATTCAATAGAATAAGGCTCACTTTACGAGCAAGTGTGTTGAAAAAGTGATTTTCAACACACTTGCTCGTAAAGTGAGCATTATTCTATTGAGTTTAGAACTATAAACTGGGCTATAAGTCACGCGTGCATTAATATATTAGTAAAATAAATTTGTATATTAAACAAATTATTCACGGGTGGTCTTAGCTGCAAAGCTTATACCATTAGATGGAGCTACGTTAGCAATATAACGTAAAAACAAAAAAAAACAAAAATGTGGTAAGTAATTTCGAGGCGTAGCGCCAGGCCCCGATAGCTCAGTTGGAAGAGCACTCGTCCGGCAAACGAGAGGTCCCAGGTTCGAATCCTGGTCGGGTAATTTTTATTTATCACATTTTTCATTTATTTAAATTATTCACAATTTACAATCATTTGTCATAAAATATTTAAATATTTGCATTTACCACTCCAAATTAAACATTTTCACTTAAAATAGGCTGTATATGCTATACACACATTGACACATTTGACGGAAAAAAACACCTACGCGCATGCGCGAGGTTCGGCGCCATTTTTCAATCACAATTCACAGCTTTGTTATCAAGTGTGTTTGTTATTTTATGATCACGTATGTCTGTCTTTTACTCACAAGTGTGTTGAAAAACGTCGTATGTAACTAATATACTATTAACGTGCTGAAATAGAGAATACGCCAACACTTCAAAATCTAACAAATAAATTTGCATCGATGCTACACATTCTGCAATCTATGTTTTTATAATTGCTACCACATAAACAATATCTTTACTAAAATAGCTTGCTAACCATTTTTAATCTCAAGCAAAAACTATATTTTGAATTCAAACGCTCAAAGCTTTTTAACTTACTCAACAACTAGTTATTGCTGGCGCATGTAATAGGTACTTTTTTAAATTATTATAATGATGTTCTTTTTCAGCAAACCAGTCAGTCACGGAAGAGGAGTGCGAAGACTTGCTGGACACGGGAAACATCGCGATTTTCGTGGATAACGTAAGTTATTTGCGCATTAGTGCACTAAGGCTTAAGGCAATTGTAGATTATCAGATAGGAAATAAAAATTGCAGTCTACCCAGACATTACGATTCTGCTATTACTCATACACATAGGTTGGACTTTTAAACTGGCTCTTCAAATTGGGTCTTTTTAAGATATTAGCTAGGTATGATGCAATTCACACCAGCAATTGACATCAGCAGGGTCCATCGACTATATATTTTTAAAAGCTTTAAAAAAATCCTATCTGCTCTAGGTATATGATGTTAGTTCTTTGTATTCTTTGTATTATTACTAAACATATTTTGATTTGGTTTGCACCCTATCGGCGGTCTTATAGATACAGGTTTTGACGAATTTGAAGTTGATATCGTAGACAACCACATTCATGCCAAAGTTTCCCAATCACAAGTAAATCCGCCACCCTTGTAACGTTGTGGATTGCGAGGGAGTGTTCAGTTTGTGCTCGGAGTGAAGATTGCTTAAGTTGTAAGTAACCAGACACTCCTACCAAAACACAGGTCACAAAATATAGATACTCTGAGCGTAGACACCCTTGACTCTCCCTCGATCCTACTTATCCAAGATGTAGCGGGGTAGGTCCTACTTAGCAGGTCTTGTGATATAAAATAAAAGATGTTAATACTGATAGATACCTATCACAGATTTATTGAATATAGCTCAAGGCGAGTCCTGAGTATCTTTACACAGAGAGCGTTGAGAAAGAAGTTTAACTAGCTCAGGAGAGGGAGTTCAGCTATACTAAATGACTGCGCAGATGGAGGCGCGGTCGCGGTCGGCGCGGCTGGCGCTGCGCGAGGCGGAGGCGCGGCGCGCGGAGCTGCGCGCGGTGGAGGCGGTGCTGCGCGACGTGCGCGACCTGTTCCTGCAGCTCGCCAGCCTCGTGCACGCACAGGTACCGGGGGAGGGCTTATCGCTATCACAGTACAGATATCTACAGTAATTCAAACTCATACAAACGGACGAAACGCGAGCTATGCCTACGCGGCTCGATCTAGGCATGCGATAAGTCGCGACAGTCAGCATGCCGAAACAATTGTTGATTGTGCTTTACTTTAATATGAGCATTGTTTATAATTTAAATTTTAATATAACATCTTTTTGTCTCAGTCAAGGCGCAAGTATTTTTCGGTCGCTAATTTATAAGACCGATTTGTTATTCAAACGTAAACATTGTTTTTTGACACAAAACGTATTTGTGTTGAACACTTCGTATTCAATTTACAAACTATTTTATTTGTTAATATAAAAACGTGTACCTATTCTCAGTCACCAAACTAAATGGAAGTAAACAAAAAGTAGGCAAATATAATTAATTATAATTAGGCAATTATAATTTAAACGCTTATTAAGAAAAACTACTTCAATCGACAATGACCACAAGTTACTCAAATACACTGACATTCCTATATTTTTAATTTCTGCCTGGACGTAAGTGATTATTTAAAAAAAAAAAACTGGAAAAACAAACTGAATTCATAAAATATTGTATACTAGCTTTATCCCGCAACTTCGTATGCGCTTAACTACCCTTCTCGTGGAAATTTCAGAAACTATACGACCAGACTAAAAATCATATATTTCCCGTGCCCGTGGGAATTTTGGCAATTTTTTTCGTAGCACAACCAGTCACTCTTTGAAGAACCTTCATGCCAAGTATCACATCCGTACACTAAAGGAATAAGATTTTTCATACAAACTAAAAAGTTCAACCCCTTCCCGTGGGAATTTCGGGAATTCCTTCTATAATACAAACAGACACTTATTGAGGAACCTTTATATCAAGTATCACATCCGTGCACTCAAGGGATGGGATTTTTTCATACAAACTAAAACATCATGGATTTCCCGTTCCCGTGAGAATTTCGGGAATTCCTTTCATAACACAACCAGACACACATTGAAAAACCTTTACACCAAGTTTCACATCATTACACTCTAGGAATAAGATTTTTCATACAAACTAAAAAGTCCTATATTTCCCGTTCCCGTGGGAATTTCCCCTCCCCCTAAAGAATGTATGTTCCAAATTTCAGCTTTCTACGCCCAGTAGTTACGGCTGTACGTTGTCTGTCAGTCACTCAGTCACTCAGTACCTCAGTCACTCAGTCAGTAACGGAACAGTTTTATATATATTGATGATGATTGATTGATTATTTACATTATAAAATAATTATAAACATATGATCGTGTGCCAAAATAAAAATATGTAAAGTGAATAAATAATAAAAATAAACAGGATAACAGCAGATACAATGAATAATAAAATAATATATATGAAATGTGATATATAAAATGTGAGTCTGATTGGTGTTTCAAGCATGTATGTATGTGTGGTGGTTGTGGGCATCATACTATGAAGTCCGTTACCGAATAGCCATGTGGAATACCATTTTTTTGTTTTTCTAAAAGGTACGTAACTACTGGGCGTAGAGAGCTGAAATTTGGAACATACATTCTTTAGGGGATGTAGGGGTGCACTAAGGAAGGAATTCTCGAAATTCCCACGGGAACGGGAAATATAGGACTTTTTAGTTTGTATGAAAAATCTTATTCCTTGAGTGCAACGATGTGAAACTTGGTGTAAAGGTTTTTCAATATGTATCTGGTTGTGTTATGAAAGGAATTCCCGAAATTCCCACGGGAACGGGAAATATGTGATGTTTTAGTTTGTATGAATAAATCCCATCCCTTGAGTGCACGGATGTGATACTTAATACTCCTCAATAAGTGTCTTTTTTATTATGGAAAGAATTCCCGAGATTCCCACGGGAAGGGGTTGGACTTTTTATTTTGTATGAAAAATCTTATTCTTTGAGTGTACGGATGTGATATGAAGGTTCTTCAAAGAGTGACTGGTTGTGCTACGAAAAAAATTACCAAAATTCCCACGGGCACGGGAAATATATGATTTTTAGTTTGTATGAAAAAAACTTATTCCTTGAGTGCATGGGTGTGATACTTGGTATAAAGGTTCTATCAGTGGGTGTCTGGTTGTATAGTTTCTGAAATTTCCACGAGGAGGGTAGTTAAGCGCATACGAAGTTGCGGGATAAAGCTAGTCTAATATAATATTATCTCCCTATGAACGTTCCTTGGCTATGGCAGAATTATCAGTGATTTGTTCGCAAGAGCAATACTTCTCACTGAGACATAGCCTTTTTGTACTGCCGCAACAGACACTTTTCATATAACTCAGTATAGTAAAAAAGAAAAAGAATTAGTGTACTTTTTACCAATTGTTTTTTAATCTTGTTTTTTTCTTTTCTTTTTAATATTGTTTCTTTTCTTTCTCCTTTTATCAATTTTTTTTTATGTGTGTGTTTCTTGAAGTACAAATAAATGAATATTATTATTATGGACTCCTTCACAGTTGCGGCTGCTGGCAATACACTCCGACACTAATGTGTCAGTAAAAACCCTTTGATAAACAGTAGGACTTAATGCAAGCGGTTTGTGCGGTGCGGAGGTATGATGGCAGCGGTGTGTTGTGTTGCAGCAAGACACGCTGGACCGCATCGAGTACTGGGCGGTGTCGGCGCAGGCGTACGTGGGCGCGGGCGGCCGCGAGCTGCTGCAGGGCAGCGTCGTCCGGAAGAAGGCCGTCAAGGTACATATCATTAGATTATCTTCGTAGTTATGGAATAAAAAAAATCATCAGTAAAAAGCTCGAAGTCGTCGAGGCGCTGTGGTTACTGTGTGTATCATACGCAACGCTCGACGCGGTCGGTACTTGGATGGATCACCACCGACCATTCATTTCTCACGACTTCTGTGCTTGGGGGGGCACGTTAAGCAGTCGGTTCTGGGTGCTGTATACATGTGTACAGTAATCGTTAGGGTTTGTCAGCTATTTCGGCGCCCTGATAATTCTGACATCCACCACCCAGCACTGAGAGAGTTGTGTTAAAATTAAAATTTTACGATGTGTCGGGAGATGGAGGGGTACCTCGGCAGACTAATGTTATTAAAGATGTTTTTAAATTGTATGATAAGGACTATTATTTAAACGAAAATTTAATGTGGAATAAAAAAGACTCGTGTGTATTTCGTAAATCATAATATCGTACTTTTATAAACAAAATAAATAAAAAAAAAAACCAGACAATCACACCAACTACATGGCCTCAAAGGAAGTAAAGCTTGTGTTATGAGATACCATGCGAACTAGGGGGAACCGACAATATAAAATAATACAGGGCTGGCAAATTTTAGATATTGATGGAGAGCACTCTGTTCTTGATTCTGATCATAAGTATGTAATAGAAGTAGGTACTTATTTTTTCACCAGAATTCCCTATAAATAAATATTTATTTTTTTATAGGGAATTCTGAAACTGACATCTACACCTTCTTAGGTATTGTATTTGATGAATGTTGCACGTGGCACGCACATATTGACAAAATTTGCACAAAAATAAATAAATTTATTTACGCACTTTGGCGACTGGCTAAAATGTCAAACAAAGAAACTGCTCTGAAAGCATATCACAGATATGTAGCCTCGATACTGAGATATGGTATCCTTCTATGGGGTAACTCAACAAAAGTAAATAAAGTTTTTATATCACAAAAACAATGCATCAGAGCCATTGCAGATGTGTCATCGTGGACTACTTGCAAGCCCTTATTTATAAATATGAGGTTATTGACGGTTCCAAGTCTTTATATATTTGAAATTTGCCTGTTTGTTAAATTAAATCCACAGTTTTATATAACAAAAAAAGACATATTAAAGAACACAAGGTTTCCCGATAAGCTATGTCTACCAAACGTAAAAACAGATATATGTAGTAGAAACTGTCCAACAATGTCCATTAAATTATATAACAAATTACCAAAGGAAATAAAATGTCTGCCCGTAAACAAATTTAAATCTGTATTACGCAACTGGCTGATAGAAAAATGTTTCTATTCCGTTGACGAATTTATGAGGTTGAAATTATAAATCTGAAATGTACTATAAATAGATATAAATCTAAATATTTAATTATCTTTCTTTTATTAATTGTAATATTATTTTAATGTGTAAAAATGTTTATAAGACATGTAATAATAATCAAATTGTATAATTTTGACATTAGAATATCAATAGGACATAAATTAATTAACAATTCTATAATATGTAATAAGTACCTAACTAACTTGATTTAGTGATAATTGCATGCTGTATGACAGTGAGATATGCGCTGAATACAAACTTTTATAACAACCCAATGTACCATATTTGATGCAATAAACGAATTTTGAATTTTGAATTAATTTTCGGTTAATTTCACTGGTAAATAATTAATATTTATTTTATCTTATTTTTTCTCTTCATGTATGATCTGAAACCATCACGTCCACGAATTTCGAAAGTGACAGACCAGTCATTTTTTTCCTGTTCCGTGCGGGAATCGAACTCGCAACCACTAGCGTCTGAGGCAAATAGGTCTATAGGGATTGCCGGATTTTTTCAAGTTTTACTTTTTAATTTGTTACATTGTCTTTAATGTTATTTTATTTAGTTGCAAAAGCTTTAATGAATATTCATAGAACTAAAATTTTTTTTCACACATACATAATCAGTCAAATTTAGTTCTTTCTTAAACTTCACAATTCACCATCATTTACGATAAAAATTGAGTCAAACTGAAAGGTACAACCCGATTTTAGGAAAAACGATTCTTCTCAAAATAGAATATCAGTCAAAACTAGTGCTGACTAGGTAAAACGCGTATTTCCGAAGCGTATCAGTTAAAACTGTTCCGACCTAGAATTTCATCGAAGCAATGTTTGAAAAAGAACCGCGAATAGAGCTTATGAATAAGAGATGAGGATTAAATAAATATGAAAAATAGTACATATTAATAATCATTCAAATTAGAAGGTTCATAATATCTATCATACTAATAAAATCATTTAAAATAAGGCCTTATTAAATAATATCTGAACTAAATGAACTTAATATGACTACACAAGCCAAAGTTTAAAGTTCAGTTTTTTTACTCACATGACATTGCCAATCGCATAAAATAAAAATCACGTTTTATATGTTAAATCTGTAATGAAGCTTCTATGCTGGACTGGAAGCGAAAGAAAAACATAGAATGTGCCAGCTGCTTTTCTTCCCGGGCATACTGTAAAAGTCAGTGGGAGGCTTTTTTGTGGGCGATAGGCTGACCCCCTGTCACTGCAATAGTCTCTCTCCACTATTATAATGCCTCCAAATTTGTCAAACGTGACATCAGATGGTTTTATTACCTCTGGTGTTCTGCCTACCCCATACGGGATACAGGCGTGAAGTTATGTATGTATGTATCTGTAATGAAATATTCGCAACATGATATGTCCCATCAAGAGTCTAGTTGAAATGTTTTTCTTTTGTGAATCTGTGATGAATTAAATGTGCCGCAGTAATCTTGAGAATAGTCAATAATTAATAATAACAATTAAAAGACGGTGCTTAACAGGAAGCATCAATAGTGATGATAACAAGTACTTCAAACTTGTTTTAGACCACGTTCGGGTCATGTTCCATTGAACAATTTTGGTTACCTAATGCGCAAAACTGAAAGTCCCAATTGTGTTTTTTGTCATACAAAAGAGGATCTTTTCCATGTTTTAATAGAATGTAAAAATAATGAGTCATTACGAAATAAATTGTTAGTAGATACACAATGTCATAAACAAGATATTATGTCAACTACTATAAAAAGTTATTTTGCTAATTCCGCGACTTGACCAAGTAGTTGTCATGGATTTCCGCAAAGTAACGCCTGATTCAATCAAGATATTATGTTTATGTTTCACTGTGTATTTAGTTCCAAATTCACCGAATGAGAATAGCCAACGCGTTATTTATTTTTACATAAGTACAATCTCTAGAGTTAAGTTACCTAAGTTTTTTCTATCATTTAATTTTTTTTTTTAAAAGCTGTCTTAGCCTTATTGGTGTATAGCTTTTTAAATAAAGATTTTAAAAAAAGTTCTTTTAACGAAAATTTCGGATTTTGATACTGAAATCCGGGTCATTTAAAGTTTCAAAAATCCGGATTTTTCACTTCTTTTCGAATTTCGAAGTATCCGGATCGCAATCCCGGATCGCAATCCCATCGCCAAAGTGGTCATCAAAAACTTTTAAAACACAAAACAAAGTGTTGGAAACAACCCTCCGCCTTAGGTAATAGGTACTTAGGTTATTTTATTAAACGACAAATGAAAATCACATATTACATACTTAAAATAAATAATTTTACTTTGATATTATTTATAAAAAATCGACGATGATTTTATACAAATGGGAAAAAATATACATACATGCTTAAATAACTTCACACCTGAATCCCTAATGTAGTAGGCAGAACACCAGAAACTGTATAACCAAATAACGTCACGTTTGACAAATTTGGAGGTATTACTATGAAGGAGAGAGACTAGTGCAGTGACAGGGGGTCATCCTATCGCCCGCAAAAACGCCAATAAAACCTCCGTCCCTGAACTGAATTTTACAGTATGCCCGGGAAGAGAAGCAGCTGGCACATTCTATGTTTTTCTTTCACTCCCAGTCCAGCATGGAAGAATATAATAAGTGAATGTAAAAGAAGATGGATATTCGCAGGGAAACTTTTACAATCTTTCCCCTTAATACTTAGAATAGAATATTAATATATATAGACAAAACACAGATATTTACTTATTTTTTTTAATTTCAGAAAAAGATAAGCCTGATAATATGCGTGTGCGCTGGCGCCGCCGTGGTGATGGCGGTGCTGGTGCTCACCTAGCGAATACTCGCGGCCACCAGCGCCGACAAGTGCCGACTAGCGCCGACCAGTGCTGACCAGTGCCGACCAGTGCCGATCAGTGCCGACCTGTACTGACTGATGTCTAAGGTCAACACGAGTGTTATGTCTAAATATAAATGAACAAGTGATGGTCACAAATGTTTATTTTATCAAATAAATATCTTAAAGTTTCCTAGCATAAAGATTGTATTATGTGATGTGATGGCCACGTAAAGTATGTCTTGGTTCCTTTATTTATGCTTTATTTTAAATTTACATGAAATAAATTTTGTAGGTGTATGTATTCTAAGAATAACTAAATAATTATTTATAAGTAAATGTATTAATGGTTAATTGTAAAGAAATAAATATATATAGGTATGTGGGTTCCTCATTAAGTAACTCTCATCTACCATGAAAATAAATGTATGTGTAAATAGCCCAAAACCAATAACCTAATTTATTGCTTATAACTATGTGAGCTTGTTAATGTTGGAATTTTTAAATAAAATTTTAAATATTGTCATTGCTACGATCATTAAAATTTTGTCAACCACATAGTTATCACGGGCAGTGATTTTGAGTGATAGTTGTAAGTACCTAAATATTGTTGCCTGGGCATTATGCATAGACTCTAATGTATTTAAGGGCTAGGTCAATTTCGTGAAATGCACTTATCGATTGATAAGGCATGAAGTGCTATTTTATAAGATCCTGTAACTTTTTACCTTATTTGTAAATTGCAGTTGTACCCATACATATATCTCTCTAGAACACAATAGTGCCGACTGCCGGCGTTCAAAGCTAAACTCGTCGTTCGTGTGCCTATTGTACTAACTTTGTATTTTTGGGCGATGGCTGGATAGAATATTAGCTGTTCACTGGCTTCCCGCTTCCCGAGTTCTTACATCAGTGTTCCCGAGATCTTCAACAAAGAGGTTATTAGAGATAGTTTGTCTTAAGAAGGTAACTAACTAACTATATTTTTAGATACATTTATGTGAATGTTTGTGATATTTAGTCGTAGAAACCTGTTATCTGTACTGCAGTTGATGTACCTAAATATATTTTTTGAATTATTATTTTGTTTTTATCAATCCAACTAAGTCTAAATCAAGTTACCAACAAAGTATATTATAGGTTTTATGTAAGTAGAGGTTTTATTGGCATTTTTGTGGGCGATAGACTGACCCCCTGTCACTGCAATGGCCTCTCTCCATTATTTGACAAACATGACATCAGATGGTCTTATAACCTCCGGTGTTCTGGCTAACCCATAAGGGATACAGACGTGAAGTTATGTATGTATGTATGTAGAACATGGAACTATCCGTGTCTCTTGTTGCCCAGATCATTTATAATGTATCCGTTGTCTTAAAGGTACACAAGCATATAAGCAAATAAGCTTATATGCTTGTGTGCCTTTAAGACAACAGATATACTCGTACATAGGTAATCATCTGCTTCTATGCTGGACTGGGAGCGAAAGAAAAACATAGAATGTGCCAGCTGCTTCTCTTCCCGGGCATACTGTAAAAGACAGTTAAGGGACCAAGGTGTTATGGGAGGCTTTTTTGTGGGCGATAGGCTGACCTCCTGTCACTGCAATAGTCTCTCTTCACTATTATAATGCCTCGAAATTTGTCAAACGTGACACCAGATGGTTTTATTACCTCTGGTGTTCTGCCTACCCCATACGGGATACAGGCGTGAAGTTATGTATGTATGTATGTATAGGTAATCATACCATATTTTTTCTAAATGACATATCTATACAGGGTTGTTTTTCAGTGTCATACAGCATAAATGTCATTAATATAAACCATTTTTGCTGAAAAAGGGTATGTATTTTTTAAAAGGAAATAAATATATTCGTTAACATACTACGCAATGCATGGTCACTCTAAATTATGAATGGATACCAATAAAATAATGACGACTACGCGCTGCTACAAAAAAATTTTAATACTTCCTACGTCGTAGTACAATCAATGAAATGCCTTGTCGTAGTTACTACTATTGTCAACAAAGCTATTTGTCAAAAAGTTTGTGGTGCCATATTTTTATTTTTTTTTGTACTCAGCGATACTAAAATAAACATGCATTTACATTTATATCGTATCAAAGAAAGAATCATTTAAATTTGGCTGGTGAATAAAAAACAGCCCTGTATAGTACACGCAGACCATTGAAAACCAACATGTTCAAGTACACAAATATTTATATTGTGTGCTTGAACATGTGCGAAATATAGGACGCGCGAAAATAAATTCGTAAATCGTGGTAAGAATCCTACAAAAGTGTGTATAAGTATGTCTTTATAAATAAAACAGAGAGTCGACGTGGCTTTCATGCTACGGTAAAAACAGTATTGCAGCTAACAAGCCCTTATTTCTGTACTCTTGTAATAACATGTTATGAAGTTTATAATATTCTTGCAATTTCGAGCGATTCTCATAGCCTATGATAATCATGTTGCTGTTGGCATCTATCGCTAATTTCATCCTTGAGAATCCAGTCAATGCAAACTCATTTAGGCAGTGAACTGCAGCTGAGTTGCGGTTCGGGTCTTCACAAAATGCCTTTATTAACCGTAGGTATTAATTTTTCTTACTTAGTGTGTAAAATTGACAGTAATCGTCATCAAAACCAAACCACCAAACCATTTTGTTTGGACACATAAGTTATAGCTCCATAACTTTTAACAAATGAAAAGAAGAAAGTCAAGGTGTAGTCCGATCGCGGACTTGACTTTACACGTACACTAGCGATCTTTGTCACTTGATCAGATTTATCGTAAATGGCATATCGCAGATATATGTACAACCTGCAACTCCCGCGTCTTAGTCACCAAAGCTGCAATCACGTCACTAAACTTGCCAGTCACCCAATGATAACCTAGAGAACTAATGTCACGAAATAATAAATTTTAATGTTCATACTCGATAACCTTGCGACCGACCTCTGAAGTTACTTAGTCAGTGAAATGATTAATTACTTGTTAATTAAGAAAGTATAGATAAACATTTGTAATAAAATTAAACTTTGAAGATTGATAGATAAGTAACAGATTATAAATAAAGATTCGTCATGAAGATACAATAAACAGGTTATATTATATATGAGTTATAGTTGACACGTCATACGAAGCACTTGTCACTGCTGGACAAATATCTTTTCCAAAACAAAAGAGGTTCACCATCAGCATTGTCGAATAACTGATTAATGACTAAAAAACCAAATAGTTTTTTGTTAATTGATTTGAACCTATACTGTGTTGTGTGATGCTTTTTTCATTTTCATTTTCATCTTTAAAGTGCTACGATTTCATCTGTTTTTTCTGAGTCCATCATATTCATATAACTACCTAGTTATCACAAGTTTAGTTATACGTTATCTGTATAATATAGTTTCTTTCCATAGTTAGATATGTGGCATGAATGTTAATCGAAAATTGAAATAAACCTACGCATATCAAACATTAAACTTCTTAGCTACTTTTATTTCATGTTTTGATTAAATAATTCCTGGAAATATCTCATTCCGTTTTAGTGCTGATGCAGCAACGAACTCTGAGCAAGGTTGGGCGTGAATCCACCTCTGCTGTACGGCGCAGCCGCCGTGGACGGAAATTGTCTTGTTTATCAACTGACTTAAAAAAAAGGAGGAGGTTCTCAATTCGTCTGTACGTTTTTTTTTGTGTCTTTGTTACACGATATTCCGGACAGTTATAAATCGATTTAAAAAATTCTTGATCAAATTATGAATGATAGAAAATACTTCATAGTTGGTCCCATATAAATTTTATCGAAATCATTTGAGTACTTCATCGATAATTTCAAATTATTGAAACAATATGTACAATTTCGGAGAATTTTTACGTGGATGACATTATAAGTCGGGCAAACTTATGACGTGAAGTCGGTTTTTTTAATGCTCTGCATTCGTTGATTATTTTAGCTTACCGTATGGAGTTCAAGAAATGGAGTTCAAGGCGCGAGGAAGTTGGCATACTGGAAGCAACAAATGCAGCAAGCATTTAAAGATGAAAAAGGCTTGCTAATTGATATAGACAAGCAAGGAGCAGGAAAGACAAAGCAAAAACATCGGCTCATAACACTGGAGTAGATGAAGAGTTGAGTTGAATTTTGCAAACTGTGGCTTCCGGCGAGAGAGTGAATCTTCTGTAATTCTCTGAATTTACAAAAGTACGACAGCTTTGGCGATGGGGTAACACTGTCTGCCTCAGACGCCAGTGGTCGCGGGTTCGATTCCCGCACGGAACAAGAAAAAAGAAATGTTCCGGGTCTGGGCATTTATCTATATATTTATTTATATTCTAGTTCCCCTAGTTCGCTACATGGTGTGATTGTCTGGGGATTTTATTTATTATTAATTATTAATTATTTTACTTATATAATTTATAAATAATAATAATAAATATTCCTTATCTTTGTGTACAATGAAGAATAAATATATAAATAAAATAAATAAATAATACATCCTTGGTACACTTCATGCCTTCTAGTGTGCGTAAGTTGTTCATACAGTGTACAGATATAATCAAGCATTTTGGTGTAATACCATCGGAAGAAGCATCAGAAGCTTGCAATAAAGTCTTTCGCAATTATAGAGAGAACCATTCTAGAAAAGTGAGTAGAAAAGCGACCAATGGAGATATGTTGCATAATCTTCCCTTGTAATCTGACCCAAAATTGACTTCTCTAAGACCAAGAATAACTAAACATAGGAAAACTGTTCCCTCACCAAGAGCAGTCGAGCTGTCATTTCTAATAAACTAGAAGTGGAATTCATAGACGTTAGCAACTTTTAAGATAGTGATAGTGATTCTTCTTGAGGTATAATTTCAAATTTTAAAAGATTTCTTTTGATTTTTAAATTGTCACCAGACTGCGATTATTGTTTTTTTTTACTGTATTTTTATAAGACGCGCCTTTTTTACACAATTTTAACAACAATATGATTTTTCATCGTTTATGCAACTGCATATTGCGACAGCACAAAATCGACTTAACATTTTTAAATAATAAAATTTTATAATTTCTTTTTTAAGTTTTGATTTCTTTTTTTTATTTACTAGTCTAAACTTCATGTACTTGTGATATTTTGATGTCAGCTTAAAATATATAAGCAATAAAAACAGTTATTTTACTCACTTTTTGTTCATTTTTCGTATCATCGTAACTCCTGAACGGGCGGGCCACTTTGGGTGAGTTAAAGTATTTGCGAATCGATATTTTCTCTGACTGTTGACAAAAACGGTCATCGCTTGACTCGTAGGTAAATGACTAAATGACTAAATGACGACTAGCCATGTATGACACAAACTACCCACCATATTTGCGCCCTTTGACATAGAACTAATTTTTTGCCGAAATTCATAAATTTCGGTTTAGATTTTGTATACAAATTGTTTTCATCGCCCATTTCATCACTCTAACTAAGGGTTGATTTTGAACAAGATATTCGTTTTTAACTACTTACGAGTATGTCCTAAATTTTACCCAAATCGGTCATTTGATTTAGTCGTAAAAGCGTTACAGACAGAATGACAAACGTATAGACATTTTCACTTACATATACCTAAGGTTAGGACTTAGATTTGATTTCTCCATTTGTTAATATAACTGTGCGTCTGTGACAACGAAACGAACAATAGTTATTTTCTTATAACATTTGTGAACGAATGGTTTAGTTAAAAGCTTATTCAATTCGACTTTATCTCCTTCGTTTCCTGTCTAAGCGCTGCGACTTTACAGTGTAGGTAAACAATAAAATGCAATGAGATCCGTTTACAAACGTGAAAACCCAAGACGATATATTGACAAGTAGGAATCTATGCTCCCTATTATATAATATCGGTATAAAATAAACTTTCATGCTATCAATCAATGCTATCGTCAGGTCATATGAGGGATTTTCCAAAATATTGTTTACATTACAATGCTCTTTTGAAGCAACATGTATATTCCTAGTGCGGCGTAACTATTTGGGAATACCAGGTTCTACACATGCCGACGACTCAAACAGGTCATGACCTATATACTTAGTCATTATACCTAAGTTTACAAAGCAATAATGGATCGATCTTATAAATTATAGCCATTGAACAACTAAGTTAAGATCTGAACTGACGAGGTATCGTCCAATGGATATGATTCTCCTTGACTCCATTTTTCTTTTCCTGTGATTTCTAAGCTAATTTATGACCATATGAGAAAATACCCATTGCCTTGCCTTGTTTTGAATATTTACAATACGTACAGCTGGACGAATTTCACCTAAATAACATGGCCGCCATTCTCTGGTTTGAAAGTCCGAGTGGTTGTCTCACGACCCCATTCGGAAGAAATGTTGGTTACTATTTATAATAAAATCCCCAGAAATTACACCAACTAGGTACATGGTCCCAAACTAAACAGAGCTTGTAGGGAACCTAGAATATAAATACATTTACATAAATAAACGCCCAGACCCGGAACATTTTTATTTTTTCTTGGGAATCGAACCCGCAACCACTGGCGTCTAAGGCAGACAGTGTTACCCCATCGCCAAAGTTGTCGTCAGGTGGGCAACGCATCTCACCGTCCCGATATGTGGATACTATTAATGGAGACATTATTATGCATCGTTTAGAAAATCCACACGTTATAAATTGTCGGCTAATCCTGGCATAAACTGAATAGACATGTGCACGAGCAAACAGCTCGTTCTTCACCGGCTTTGTGTAGACTATTGTGTTTACTTTCGATCTGCAGATATGCGCAGCAACATTCTATTATACATGCTGCATGCTGGGCTATTTATAAACCTTATTACCTCATCACTAACGAGAGGATCCAAAATTTTGCCCTTGAAAATGTGATAAAGTTTGTTTTTGGTCTTGATTTCAAACAAGTTCCTGGAAGGGATATTGAAGGAGTTTGGAAAACCTAATTTCGGTTTGCTAACTTGAACCAATTTCAGTTTAGAATAGATTTAGTTATTTTTGTAACGCACGCGAGCGAACAGCAGAATTTTGATTCTGTGGGCTTATTGCGAGTTTATTCGAATGACTTTACCATCGCGTTAATCGAACAAAGCACTTGAAACAACCAATCACGTTCTTACAAATTCGGTTTCCAATTTTGTCAGTGGCTGGCGCTGCTTCGATCCCATACAAAACGATGTTAACGTTAACGCGATATTAAAGTTAGAAAACTCGCACAAGGCACTCTGTTTGTCTTTTTGAGCCTTTGATTGTACCTACGTTAATGAGAACTCTCAGTCTGTCCACATTGATAAAATTATCAATATACCTATTTGTACCTACTGCAGCGGCCGGCAAGAGAGGCATTGATGGACGAACGTGTGAATGTGGGCCGAGGCACACATACGTAAGTCCATCAATGCCAAGGCTTTTACGTATAGTACCTACCTACTTTTCTCAAATAATTAAACTGAGTAGTAGGTACAATTCAGAACTTTTATTTGAAAATAAAATTATTGAATGTTTTAAAATTTTTGAATCTTAAAATTTAATGCTGAGTTTCCGGGAATTATTTTGTTTTTTTTCTATTTTTTTTTTCAAAATAATGGTCTTTCCAAGCATGTTTGAGAAATATTTTTTAGTATTCCTAAGATTACTAAGGCGAAGGTCGAGCTGCTAGCCTTTTTAACTCTTAATTAATGCCAATTGATTAACTTAAGCGTTGCTTAAGTGAGAGTTACTCGTGCGTCTTTTAAACGGGGATTGTCGGAAGAGATCTACCTTTGGGATTGCAGACGAAATAATCAACGAATGCCGAGCACCGGCTGGTGTAGCGGTAACATACATTGCCTTCTATGCCAGAGGTCCTGGGTTCGAATCCCGGCGGCGGCGGATATTTGTGTGATAAACACAGATATTAGTCGTTTATTTAAGTTTACTCTAATAAAAAATATGTATTTATTCAATTTGTATGTTTATATATTTCTTAAGTATATCAGTTATCTAGTATCCATAACACAAGTTCTTTAAGAAACTTAATTTGGGCTAGATAATGTTGTGTGAGTGTCAGAAATATTTATTTATTTATTAAAACCACCGACTTCACGTCAAAACTTTGGCTGAAGTACAAGGTCGTCAATGTAAATATTCTCCGAATTCATACATATTTTTCGAAAAATTTTAACTCTTCATGAAGTACTTACCTACTCAATCTACATATTTCGATGAAATTTATATGGGACCACCTCTGAAGTCTTCTATCATATAAATATTCAAAATTGATTCATAATAGTCCAAAAAAATCGTGTAACAAAGATACAAGAAAGAACATACACACGAATTGAGAACCTCCTCCTTTTGAGAGTCGGTTGAAAATTACTCATTATTTTTAAATATAATCTTTTTAATATAATTATGACATTAATGTCTAACTATTCATATTTACCTACTGTGTCGTATTTACACTTTGTCATTCAGTACACACAGAATAGAGTTTAGTTAAAGTCGTTAACTTATTTAGTAGGTATATCGCGTACCTTTTTGCTTCAACGCTAGACTGGGAGAAAAAGAAAAACATCGAATGTACCAGCTGTTTCTCTTCCAGGGTTTAGGTAGGTACTGTAAAAACTGTACTCTATTACAGCTTCTGGAAGCTCCGTAAAATCTTCTCGTCACAATTACCGCAGTGTCTGAAGACAAAGGTTTTTGACCAGTGTGTGTTGCCAGTGATGATATACGGCACTGAGACGTGGTCGCTAACTATGGGCATTATAAACAAGCTTAGAGTCGCTCAGCGGTCAATGGAAAGGTCTTTGCTCGGAGTTTCCCAGCGGGATCGAATCAGGAATGAGGAGATTCGCAGGCGAACCAAAGTTACCGACATAGCCAGAAGGATTGCAGAGCTGAAGTGGCAATGGGCAGGGCACATAGCTCGCAGAACAGATGGCCGGTGGGGCAGAAAAGTTCTCGAGTGGCGGCCACGTACTGGGAGACGCAGCGTAGGCAGGCCCCCCGCACGATGGACCGACGACCTGGTCAAAGTCGCCGGTAAACGCTGGATGAGGGCGGCGCGGGGCCGAGCGACGTGGAAAACCTTGGGGGACGCCTATGTACGTTTACTTCTACAGGCTGTGGATGATGATGATGATGTAAAAGTCTGAGGAAAAGAGGTTTTATTGGCGTTTTTGTAGGCGATAGGCTGCCCGCCTTGTCAATGCAATAGTCTCTCTCCACCACTAGGTAAAAAACCTCAAAGAACAAAGGCGGATCCTTAGTTACCTATTTGAAACAATGAGCGTTTAGAAATCTAATCGTCACTTATCTTAATAACTTCTTTTTCTACGAATTTTCAACATTTGGTCAAAAGTGTGTAGGTAAGTAACGTTTTTAAAATAAATATATTTATTTGGAAATGTGTTCGCTTTTTTATTGCCGTTATACATAGGGGTGCAAGACGTGCATTCCTTCCAATAGGCGAAGGTATACCAGTGTCAAATCTACGCGGTTGGATGCTGGTTGTCACTTCGTTCAAAAATTGAATTTTAATTGTCAAACACATACGAAACAAGTTCAAATTATTTCATAATCACAAAATGTTCAAAATGCAATATCTTTTCATGTAACGTTCGTCTACATGTATTTTTTTGCACTGAGTTACTCAGGATTGAATTCTGACTAGTGCAATCGTTTTTTGTTTGTTAAACGCTATGAAACAACATCAACTAAAATCATGTATGGCCCCCGCCACTGTTCAACTATCAAACGTGACATCAGACAGTTTTACAGTCTCTGGTGTTCTGCCTACTCCATAGGGATACGGGCGTGAAGTTATGTAAGTATGTATGTACGCGTACCTTTCTAGTAATTTTAACTTGAACGAAAAGCGGATTCCTGAGGTCGACTGTACCAAACCATTATTAGATACAAACGTCATGCCATGCAGCTTGAGTGCAGCTCTCGTGTATACGTAGGTAAGTACTCGTTTATCGCTTGATCCCTCAATATAAACAGTTCTATATACATTTTGAGTATTTCTTAGAAACTATGACTTATGCGCCAAGGTCAAGTATGTTTATAGAGACCAATAAAAGCTATGGCTGGGTTTGTGTAGAAATGATATCGTATATTTCTCAATATTCTAATGTAATGTAATTAAATATATTTTTTTATATAAATAATAAATAAATTATTTATTTATTATTCATATTTGTAATTTTTACTAATGTGTAAACACTTAATGTCGAAGGCATACGGTTCAGATTCAAGTAAAATTTTTTGAAAGATTTGTAACGCTTGATGTGCAGTCTTCTGTACAATAATAAATAAACGTAAGCACTCAATTATAAAAGGTATACAGTATACAGGGTGTCCCGTGAATCTCCGTCAATACGGAAAACGGTGCTAGTCTCGATCATAACAGTTATAAGAAAGCAAAATAACACATTAAAAAAAATATGAAGGTTTAGAAAACGTTTCAAAATGTAAATGATGATGCGATGATGTTTTTATGCATTTGATTATTAACTTTGATATTTAATTCACATTAGGTATAACGAACTGCCATTGTTTTTCAATTCCTTTTTGTATGAATTGCGTGGAAGAAATCCACAACGTGTAACAAAATGGAGAGATAAAACTTAAGGGTTAGCTTCTATACCATAGTGTCGGAGCTAACGATAAGTTGGCGATATTAAGATGTTAGTATGACTTCATGGTAACGGAAATATGTTGGTAGCACTGTTAAAGAGGGCGGTAAATGCAATGAATGACTGACATTCGATTGCAGCGCCATAGGTTATATCTTGAAGTAGGATGATGGCAAGTGACACAGATACGGTTAGGACGGCTAGGTGCGCGGACGTATCTCGGACTGACGGTCGATAGTAGCTCGGTATTAATTGAGTTGGCATTGTAACTGTAAAGTAACTGACGGAACGGACTCGCGAATTAAGATTTTGTTGTAATTCAGCCAGGGTTATACCCAAGCCCACAGACTCGGTACTAAGTAACTGTCCAGTGATTAATTCTATCGTGTTTTGTGAGTAACGCTTCTTTTCGTTTTGTTTGTTCTCCGACAATAGGTAGAATATACAGTAAGAAAATTGGCATAATCAGTGCTGGATACAAATTATTTTACAACAAAATATTTTGACAGCCCTAGACAACCAAATAAGCTAACACAAAACTTGTGCCGCAGTCAGTGACCTTATGACCTTTCCCGCACCACCGGCTGAACTTTGTAGTATATGTCTTAGTTACCCATCACTTAATAATATTTTTCAACACACTTGCTCGTAAAGTGAGCGTTATTCTATTGAGTTTAGAACTATAAACTGGGCTATAAGTCACGCGTGCATAATATATTATACCCTAGTGCATAATATAATGAATCCTACAAAGTTGAATTGTACCTTTGTGCAAACAACATGCGAGAAAACAGAGCATATTTTATTGGTCCGGGTTATACACTAAATATTTTCAGAGACAACAAAGAGGTTTTATACCACTTCAAATCCATATACATTTTTAAATGTTTGCGCCTTATATTAGTAAAATAAATTTGTATATTAAACAAATTATTCACAATTTACAATCATTTGTTATAAAATATTAAAATATTTGCATTTACCACTCCAAATTAAACATTTTCACTTAAAATAGGCTGTATATGCTATACAGACATTGACACATTTGACGAAAAAAAAAACCTACGCGCATGCGCGAGGTTCGGCGCCATTTTTCAATCACAATTCACAGCTTTGTTATCAAGTATATTTGTTATTTTATGATCACGTATGTCTGTGTTTTACTCACAAGTGTGTTGAAAAACGTCGTATGTAACTCGTGAGCGTTGCTAATTACAGTCTCGGCTCATTATTAAGCCCTCGCCTGCGGCTCGGGCTCAAATCACAGCCTCGACTGTAATTAGCAACTTCGCTCACTTGTTACATAATATACTATTAAAGTTTTTGCATTTAAAATGCTTAATTACTCTTAAATAAACGAAAAAATGTGTTAAATAAAAACCACCCGACCAGGACTCGAACCTGGGACCTCTCGTTTGCCGGACGAGTGCTCTTCCACTGAGTGACCGGGGCCTGACGGTACGACTCGAAATTATTTAACACATTTTTGTTTTTACGTTATATTGCTAACGTAGCTCCATCTAATGATATAGCTTTGCAGCTAAGACCACTCGAGACCAAATTCTTCACAGAAATTATGAACCTCAGTTAAAGTGAAGCATTCCAATGTTTAATAATATTTTAAAGTTTTTGCATTTAAAATGCTTAATTACTCTTAAATAAACGAAAAAATGTGTTCATATATAAAATTAAGATAATCATACTTTTATCTTAATTTTATCAAGCACTTTTAATAGATATTAATATATTCAATCTCTGTGGGTCACGTCTGAGTACGCCACAAATACCAAGATAAGATTAAATATTGTTAACTTAATTATACACGTATATTTTAGTATATAAGCTATTTTTTTATGTTAATAAATTGTCACTCAAGATGTAATCGTGTCTTGCTTTAAAACCCTTTTCCTGGTCGTAATACCCACCTTGCCATACATGCCTGGGCCTAGGCCTTTTGTTAAGTTAACATTATGAAATTTAAAGCTACATAAATAATATACTATCAAAAACATAATAAAGAAAGTTTTAGATTATTTTTCAATCTGAAAACAGAGTTATAAATAATTGAAATATGGTAAGAAAAATTAACAGAACAGGTAGCAAGTACTAAGGCTATTGAGATTTTTTGAGAATATTAACTAATGCAAACAGTTAATTAACACATTTTTCATCAGTTAGTTTAAAGAAGGAAAATAAATAATTGGCACACATCCAGTTAATTGATATTGCATAGTGAGATATTACTGCGACCAGTAGCAATACCACAGTTCACACAACGATCGAAAATGAAAATGAAAAATTTTATTCATCAAAAGACCATCGAATGGCCGCTTAATGACGTCACAATTTTGTACTTCGGCTTTAACAAGGTGTTGATAGTTATTGAATAACATATTACAGTAGACCAAGAGACAAAAAAAGCCGGCGGAAAAAAACTCTTGGCACTCTTTTCAGTCAGGAATTCAGGATTATACGAATTAAAACAAATAGGTACATACAGTACAAATTGATCATGACATGAAAAAAAAACAAACACAAGACAGCTAATTGTGAGAGCCAATGTCATGCCAAAACCAAATTGCATTAAGCTATGGATGCACAACACGAACATGACAAACTGGGACCAGAGTATTTAAACAAGAATGGAATAAAATAGTCATTGTATCATTCAGCAATGATCCATCGTTTTTATCGGTATCCGGTATGAAAGCAAAAGCATCAGATGAAACAGGTAATCGAAAGTCCGTATTTGAAAAGCCAAGCTAGTATAAAATCACAAGAAACGCACAATGGGAGCACTCGTAACGCACGGAAAGAAACGAAACGAATGACGGTTCGAGTTTTGTCAATTATGACAATGTTTATAGTGTAATGCTGTGATGCCAAAATAAAAATGAAAAATCCAAAATATTTTTCAATTGTTTTTATAAATGTTCTTTAAAAAACTGTGTAAAAATGTTTGCATATTCATGTGAAATAATCAAAAGTGTATTTCATTTTTATTTTGAATGAATTCTTGATGTTTCCAAAAAAATAATCATAAAAATGTTAAGTCGCCGTAATCATAGTTCATTCTGTATCATTTATTTTGTTTCACAGGTCCAATATTTTTGTCGCTTTTTTATGCAAATACAGAATAATTTTATGAATTTTTTAACATACCTACATTTTGTTTTTTTAACCGAAAAGCCTACGACTGGGATCCTCCTTTATGTTACTGTTACTTATTAACTACATCATCAAACATACAATCCCTTTAAGTATTATCTGTATCTCTTCATTATGTTACACGCTGTATAAATATGTACCTATATCTAATTATTTTCTAGGTTCCACACTTGCTCGCTACATGATATTCCAAGTAAAAGTTTTGCTTCATTCGGTGTCATGGAGTTGGTTATTAAGACCATTGTCTGGGGATTCTTTTTTTATTTACTTAAATATTCACTTATTCCCAAAATAGATTTGCACTACTTCATATGAGTGAACTATAAATTGTACCTACTACACTAAATTAGGAAGTTTTAGTGCGAAGAACGCTGCGTTACGCGTTCGAACGCGCATACCGTACGTCCGCATGATACGCGTAACAGCCCGTTCACACATGGTCCGTTTTACTGGATAAGTTTTACCGGACACGTTTTTTTTTCATCGCTAGCGCATGGAGTTGTATGAGCGACTTCACATATGGCACAGTATCCAGTATACGTATTTAAGATACAAAAAAGGTATTCAGTAAAACGATACCTTTGATACTGGATCATGTGTGAACGGGGTGTAACACAGCGTTGCTAGTACAATTTCATAAGTGTGTTTGCACGCACAGTCGTGTCAATGGAATACTTAATTTGGCGCATTTCGAACGTTGCTGTTTTGTATGAAACGCGCGTTCGAACGCGTGACGCAGCGTTGGCACTTAAAGACTTCACGTGTCATCAAATTCTTAATCTAAAATAAAGCTATATGACAATATTATTCTATTAATCTCCCTGTATATGTATATTGCACTTAATTATTTGCAATATTAATTCGACACACAAGACACGTCACTTTTATCGGCGCTTGCGCAGATAACCGAGCGGGGGTGGCGGCGGCGGGCGGCGCGGCGCAGCGCGGTCTGGAATCACCTCCCTTGCCGCCGACCGCAGACCCTCAGTCCGTCGAGAGTCGTCGTGCGTGTGGTCGTCGTGCCTGCTGCACGTATCTTGCGGACGTGCTGAGTCGCGTCCCGGCCTCAAGGTTAGTTCATGTGCATTATTGTAAACATTGACGCGAACCTGTGACTCATGGGTGCGTACGTGCAATTTGCAGAGGATTATTAACATTGATTTAATGTACACTCTGTAACAGAATTATGTATACCACCCAGTCTAACACGCATACAATATTATGCCATATTGACAATTTAAAATGGAAATTTGACGACGTTTTGTAACGCTTGATCTGTTGCCTTCTGTACATAGTATTCTAGTACCGACTGAGATTTTTAGTCAAGCTACTTTTGTAAAGTACCTATTTAAACAAATTGTAATTTCTATATCGAGTAGTACTTAGCTAGGGTACCGACATCGTTGTGTTCCCGTATAAATTTCTGGATAAAATATAAGAATTTTCAAATTAGTCCGGCGGCAGAGACCATTAAAACAAACTCTACAGCTTCATCTTACCAATATTATAAATTTGAAAATGTTTGTTCCTCAATCACGGCAGAACGGCTTAACGGATTTGGATGAAATTTGACATAGTGATAGCGTACTGTCTGGAATAACACAAAGACTTTTTATCCCGATATTAAAACTTTGCGAAGCAGCTAGCTATATTATAATAGATTTCCAATTCTGAAAATAAAAACTCATTATCTTCTGTTTGAGGTTATAGAAAACATATCTTAATCTTACTAATATCATAAACTAGCGGGTAAATCGGAGTAAAAAGTAAAAGTAGCCTATGTGCTATTCCAGACAGTACACTATCACTATGTCAAATTTCATCCAAATCCGTTCGCCGTTCTACCAAGATTCATGGAACAAACATCCATACAACGACGATCGGCTGGTGTAGCGGTAACATACATTGCCTTCTATGCCAGAGGTCCTGGGTTCGAATCCCGGCGGCCGGATATTTGTGTGATGAACACAGATATTAGTCGTCAAGTCATGGATGTTTTATGTTTATTTAAGTTTATTCTAATAAAAAATGCATTTATTCAATATGTACCTATGTTTTTATATTTCTTAAGTATATCAGTTATCTAGTATCCATAACACAAGTTCTTCAAGAAACTTAATTTGGGCTAGATAATGTTGTGTGAGTGTCAGAAATATTTATTTATTTATTTATTATACAAACTTTAACGTTTATAATATAAGTAAGATGTGAAAGTTTGAGGATGGATGAATGTATGGATGTTTGTTCCTCAATCACGGCTTAACGGATTCGAATGAAATTTGGCATCGTAATTCAAATAAATGAACTGATTCATGAATTGGTTTGCATTCTAAGAGGCTGATTATAATTTCTTTGTTATCCTTGTGAGGCAGCTATTTATAGTTTATTTAATGAACTAACTCTACCAAATGGTTCTCAATAGCTATGTACCCGCCCGGAATATAGGAGATCTGGGTTCTAGTCCCAGCCAGGATCGATTTTATTTGGTATTTTTATCTATAAATATTTAATATTGTTTGCTTGCCATGCTCTTTATACATTTTTCTGTTCTATTTCATGTCGTTTAGAATCCGTGTTAGTTACTGTTTTTTAGTGATGTGAGGTCGAAGATGAAAGCACACGGGCCTAGGAAATAACCCAGTCTTTATAAAATACTAGCTGTTTAGCGCGATTTTACCCGCACCATTTCAAATCCCGCGGGAATATCGAGATAAAAAGTAGCCTATTTGTTATTCCAGACTGGAAACTATCACTATGCCAAATTTCATCCAAATCCATCCAGACATGCATACATACATCCATCCATCCAAACTTTCACATTATACAAAATTTTAGTTTCCCTTTATTCGATAGATGTCGTTGTACGTCGATTAAATCGCGCAAGAAGAGTTAGAAATGAATTAGTTATATTTACTTTGTAGACAACCTTTATTCGTCCTCACTTTCTCAATTATAATAATAGTAATATTACCGGAACACATCGCCGCAGACGATTTTATTTGAAAGGTGGTCGCTAGCCAGTCGGGCCCTGACGAGATCCTACCACCAAGTGGGGGGTCACTCGGACCATTCGCAATTTACGACACGCTTATACATAGTGTTAAAACTATTCTAAGCCAACAATTCGCGGCTATAATCAACGATTGCAGAGCATTAAAAAAACCGACTTCACTTCAAAACTTTGGCTGAGTTGAGAATGTCATCAACGGTCGATACGATATACTCATATACCTAAAGTTCACATACTGACCTATTTTATAATGTTTCTCTTTTTGTTTTTTCTTTGAGTTTTATTGTTAATTTCTAAATAGGTACTTTTGTATCATTTTGTAAAGGTTGTCTGGTAGAGATCGCTCTAGAGCGATAAGACCGCTTTTTGTACGTTTTGTTCCATATTGTGTATTTCCCATTTTTGTTAGGTACTGTACAATAAAGTGTAAATAAATAAACGTAAACATTCTCCGAAATCGTACAATTTTTTTTTAAAAGTTTGAAATTTTGAATGAAGTACTCAAATGATTTCGATAAAATTTAAATGGGACCAACTATGAAGCATCCTCTATCACATGAAACAACAATTTTCAGAATCCATAATTGTCCGAAATATCGTGTAACAAGACACAAAAAGAAAAAAAGACGTACAGACGAATTGTGTACGACCACTTTGGCGAAGGGGTAAACCTATCTGCCTCAGACGCCAGTGGTTGCAGGTTCGATTACCGCCCGGAACAAGAAAAAAAAAATGTTCCGGGTCTGGGTGTTTATCTATATATGTATTTATATTCTAGGTTCCCCCCTAGTTCGCTACATGGTATCTCATAGTCATAACACAAGCTTCCCTTACTTTGAGGCCATGTAGTTGGTGTGATTGTCTGGGGATTTTTTTTTATTTATACCTTCTCCTTTTTTGGAAGTCGGTTGAAAACTCCGCCTGATAGACTTTGACGTCTAAACCACTGAACTGATTTTAATGAAATTTGGTACATAGATAGATTTTAATGGCTAAAGATATTGGAAGAAAGTTTGTATGGAAATTCGTCATTGTCGAAGATAAAATCCTGAAACTTATAATTAGGCTCTTCGTAAGCAAGTAATAAAAAATTGCTCAAGTGATTTACCTGACCGCGACACGCAAAGGAGGGTTATGTTTTCAACGCGTATTTTTGTATGTATGTTTGTATGTATGTCTGTTTCTTGTTCCCTGATTTCTACAAAACGAATGGATGGATTTGAACAAATTATAAAAAGATTTGTATCAGCTGCGCGAGTAATATAGTCTATATGAAATTCCAAGATGGCGCCTGTGTCCCACCTTAGGGGTGATAACAACAAAGGATTTCCGTTTTTAACAATATGGGTATCAAATGAAAGCTTGTGACCAGCATATTCTAAATATATATGCATATGTACACTTTAAATTTAAGATTTTCACTGAAAAATCAAAAAATTAAAAAATAAATTGAACACTGATGGTAGTTTTAGGTACTATACGCCTCTTAATTTTAATTATTCATCGGCCTGAAAGGCATTTATAATAAGTATTATAACTAATTTAGTCGATTCCCTGGGCTTCTGTTTCATAGGTTTATACATTTTGTGCACTATTTTTCTGGGTATAACGTAGGTAAATGCAATGTAGGTAAACGACAACTGCATTTTTTAATATCCGATATAGCTTACTTAACAAAATCCTGATAGAATTTTATATTACTCTTAATCTAATTTAATTTACTTAATCCTGAATAAGGATTATCCAATAGGGTCCAAATTTTGTATGGGGAAGCAATTTTTGACTATTTTACTTGAATGAAACTATACCATGTCTGGGGCTTTCTTGAATACCTAGTTTAATTTCAAGTGTAGACAATTATGTATTTTATCTAACGCAAGGGATTATGTGCTGTTTACAAGCATTAACTTATCAATTACAAAGATTCATATACGGAATATATGTGTAGGTACAATAAACCACAACTAGCTTTTGTTTCCTAGTATTTACCTGAAAATTAAATAGATCGATCGTTTTATTATTGTATGTTCGATGTTGTACGACCACTTTGGCGATGGAGTAAACCTATCTGATAAGACGCCAGTGAGGATACGATTCGCGCACGGAACAAGAAAAAAAAATCCGGGTCTGGGTGGTTATCTATTGTATTATATGTATTTATATTCTAGGTTCTCCCCTAGTTCGCTACATGGTATCTCATAACACAAGCTTCGCTTACTCTGAGGCCATGTAGTTGGTGTGATTGTCTGGGGATTTTATTTATTATTATTTGTTAAATATAAATAATAACTTGAGTATGAAAATGGAAAAACACCTTGCTGAAGGCCGGTAGATTGCAGACGGGTTTTCACATAAAAAATAGTAATAATTAAAACTCTTAGTGCTTAAATTGTATTTTTTCTCTAAGCTCTTCAAAAATTATTGTAACGAAATGTTTTGTTTTAATTCGGTTAATCAACGAATGCAGAGCATTAAAAAAACCGACTTCACGTCAACACTTTGGCCGACTAATAGTGTCATCCACGTAAACATTCTCCGAAATCATACATATTGTTTCAAAAATTTGAAACTTTCAATGAAGTACCCAACCGATTTCGATTAAATTTATATGGGACCAACTATGAAGTATCCTCTATCATATGAATTAAGAATTTTTAAAATCGATTCATAATTGTCTGAAATATCGTGTAATAAAAACACACAAAAAAACAGACGAATTGCGAACCTCCTCCTTTTTTGGAAGTCGGTTGAAAACTTTAAAAACAATAAGTTTAAAACATTAAGCTATAAGATATTGAGAATCAGCCACCAAATATGGCATTGCTTTTGTTTTATGAAGGGCCAATTCCTCCCTTAGCCCGTGTGCTAACCATCTCACTTACCATCAACTGAAATTGAGGTCAGACGCGGTTTCGAGCATCACTAAAAAACATTAGCTGACATGGATTCTAAATGGCGTGCAATAGAACAGGAAAATTAATAAAGAGCATGGCAAGTAATACATGATATCTATACTAATATATAAAGCTGAAGAGTTTGTTTTTTTGTTTGTTTGAACGCGCTAATCTCAGAAACTACAAGTGGGATTTGAAAAATTCTTTTTGCATTTGATAGCCCAACTCTTGAGGAAGGTTATAGGCTATATTTAATCCCGAAATTCCTACGGGATCAAAAGTTACGCGGGTAAAACCGCACGCGGTGGCTAGTACAAAATAAAATGATCCCGGCTGGGTCTCGAACCCAGATATCCCGCATTTCGGGCGGGTACAGTCGCATGCAAAAACACTTCACGTCACGTATACATACTTCGCAACTTATTCGGTTTTGATAAGCTTAATGTACACATATTATTAAACATGACTGTATACGATAACTGAGATTCAGTTGGTAGATGATTAAATCTTACTAATATTATAAATGTGAATATTTGGATGGATGGATGTATGGATGTTTGTTCTTCAGTCACGGCGGAACGGCTCAAAGGATTTGGATGAAATTTGGCATAGTGATAGTGTTTATAGTTTTGTCAGAGACTCTACAATGGTATGAAATGGCGTGAGTTCTAAGTCACCTACAGGAGTAGTTAGCATCAATAACACTTTAACAGCAACCTGATAATATGTCGCAGAGATCCTTCAAAGACATAATTTACTCTATAGAGGGTAATTTGGCTACGAGACTTTTGTTTTATGTACGATAACGCACGTCCGTACGTCGCGTGGCTAGTTTTGTAAATGAACAACTTTGAGACGTTCGCGTTTAAAAATTAAAGTGGCCAGCTCACAGCTTGGGCTTTAACTCGATAGAACTCATTGGGAATGAGCTAAAAAAACAATCAAGACAATCGAACCCTCCGCAAACCCCTCACCAGCTTTGAGATGCTGAACTGACAACAAAAATTACACAGTTTTTAAATTTCAGTGACTCAAACTCGAGTGTAAGATTTTGTGTAAATGTGACTTTTCCATTATCTTCATTATTCACTTGTGAACTTATGAAAGAACTGATTGAAAACACAAATTGGACGATATCGAATCTTAATGAACTAAGATTGAAGTTACCAAGAATTTTATAAGTGGCCAAGTTTCCGTGCCGGTGAGTATATAAATAGCTGCCTCGCAAGGATAACAAAGAAATTATAATCAGCCTCTTATGGTGCGTACAGATTGCAGTAATGATCTATTCCGATCCAATACCATCATCTAATATCAATGGTATTTGTTTTAAATCTTTATTATTTTATATTCCGAACGGATACCACTTTTTAAACGAATACCAAAACAAGTTAGTAGACATAAGGTACAGTCAATAAAAACATTTTAGTTGTGAAAATTTATTGTGTTTATTTAACAAAATCAGTTTAACCAAACAAACTTAAACATAGTAAGTATATGAAAAGCAAAGGAAAATTTAAATAAAATAAAATTCGCATAAAGCTTAGTTCGCTTAATAAATAAATATCACTTCCTTCCTACACACTTCATTGAGTTACGCACTGATACGTATTATGCACCGCACGGAAAAGTACTGAGAAATAGATAACATTTCTAACAGGATCAGAGCAGTTATTAGAAATAATAATAATAGTTATGAGGACCGACAACACTAACAAATAATTAAAAGAAAAACAGGCCTTATTCCATTGACTTAAAGTTTGTGCAATCGTCACAATAAAATGTTTAAAAACTTCATTTTGCAATTGTCTCTGATTGGTTGCTTCGGATTTACCAAAACAATGTAGCGAACTCACCTTTTTTCGCAGGTAAAAATTTTGAAACAAAAGGTTTCAATTTGAACTTTTTATTTGTAAAAATATTGGAATAAAGTTAATATTGAGTTTTAGCACAGTCTAGTACTAATAAGTAATGTATGGCATTGTATTAAAATAATCGTATCATAATTATAAATAAAAAAAAAATTCTAGATGACTGTACCAAGATACATGTTTTGGTATTACTTCGGCATAGATCGGATATTTATAAAAATGAATTTAAAGAGTGATATCCGATCGGAATAGAAAATAAAAAGTATAAAAACAAATACCATTGGTATTAGATGATGGTATTCGATCGGAATAGATCGCAGTAATGGAACTAGAAATGTAACATAAAATTTTATTTAATGTATTTTAGTATGTAGTGTATGTTATACATATATTCATCAAGTATATAAATAGCTGTACCTACTAAGTTTACTAAAACTGTTCCAATTTAACAATTTAAGTTTAAGTTTTAATTTACATTTTTGTTTAAGCCTCCATGTGTTTTACATTAATTATTAAAAACAAAAATAATAGTTAAGTTAAAATAATGGGCCCTCTTTAATTGCTTAAATTACAAAACATACTTAATACTGTATTTTTATTCTGTTTACTTTTATCCTTTCTTATTTTTGCAAAACGATTGTTTTATAAATTATTTTAATTTTGTGAAAAACTCTTGATCGCATGATTATCGTACGAGCATTTCTCTGCTAAATGGAAAATCGCTGTCCCAAGCCAATTTCATCCGATAAATTGCAATAATTCTCAGTTTCTTGCATGAATAATGATAAAGTATTACGTGTTCTAGACCCGCCACAGCTTATTTAGTAATTTTAAAAACCTTTTTTTTAGCATTAATTATCATTAATAATTAATGCTTTTTTTTTTAAATATCTTAATATTTTTTATCCAGTTTCACAGGAGATAAAAGGCAATTATTCTCACAAGGCTTGTAATTTGAGAAATGGGACATACCAGGGAACTGTTTTTCAGTTGTTTGACGCTGATTTATTCAAAAATCAAATCATAATTATATTTTTATTGTAAATATTAGATCGTAAAATCTATATGTAAAAGCTGTCCTCAATTTATTAAACAGTCCCCTGATAAAATTTGAATCCTGCATTTAAGTCAAATTTTATATTGGCACGAAACTTTAAAATCGTGAAACGGAAAGCTATCAGAGGTAAGTTCGTTCAAGTGAATTGTTCACCAGGAAACCGCCATTATACTGCTGCATCTGCTGGTGAACCACTTGTCTCGGACGTTAGGTAAAACAGTCCACTGGTAAGCAGTAATTTCTCTTTAAGAGTTTTAATTCCTAATAAATAAATATTTTTTAAGATATATTGTCTTAAGTTTTCACGATTCATAATTTAAATAAAACTACTTTTTAACCGGATTAATCGCGTATAATTTATATTTTACATTTTAACTCGACGTTTCTGTGTCTTTGCAGACCCCGTGGTCACGAGCGACTGAAGTGTCAGGCGTCAGATTGATAGTGGAAAAAGTTATACATCATCTCCATCTATTTCTCAGTCTTCGAGCGTAGCGTTCAGGGTTAACACAAAATGAGCTGACAGTGTCTCGAGTTTCAGGTCGTGCTGCTTGCTGGATGTTTGACTTAATATCTTTGAGAATAGGGTCCCATGCTGGTGATAGTTTCCAACCATCCTCTCTGTTGAAATTAGGGTGCTTTTTAATTTCAATGGCTTCTCTGATCATTCTAGGTATATAATGTGTCTCCCTAGATAGAACTTTCACAGAGTCAAACCTTAAGTAGTGGTTGGGCTTGTCTATGGAATGCTCACAAACTGCAGACTTGGTTACTCTTCGGTTTTTAATGTCAGCTATGTGTTCTTTAACGCGGGTTGATACACTTCTTTTAGTTTGACCAATGTAGGAAAGCCCACAGCCGCAGTCAATCTTGTATACACCTGGGTCTTGTAAAGGGATGTTGCATTTAACTGGGCGAAGATGTTGACTAATTTTTGAGTTTCGTTTAAATATTGCTTTGATGGAAGCGCGCCTAAGAATTTTTGAAATTTTATCGGTAACTCCCTTCACAAAAGGTAAAAATGCAGGTCTTCGTTCGACTGTCTGCGGCTTCACGTGGTCACTGCGGCGGCGACGAGGTGGTTTGAGGCCGTTTTGACGAAGCACTTTGACAACATGTTTCAGTTCATCATCAATGTGCTGGGGATCGCAGATTCCATGTGCTCTCTGAAACAAAGAGGAGCCTACGGCGAGTAATTGGCTCGGGTGGTGGTGGGAACTCCCATTTAAAAATCGGTCAGTATAAGTGGGTTTCCTATAAACAGTATGACCGAGTGTACCATTTGGATTCCTTATAATTAAAACATCAAGGAAGGCTAACTTATTATCCTGTTCTAATTCCATAGTAAATTGTATTTTATTGTTAAAGGAATTAAGGTGGTTAAGAAATGCAGTTCTTAACCAACCACTTCCATCAAAACAATATTTAAACCAAACTCAAAAATTAGTCAACATCTTCGCCCAGTTAAATGCAACATCCCTTTACAAGACCCAGGTGTATACAAGATTGACTGCGGCTGTGGGCTTTGCTACATTGGTCAAACTAAAAGAAGTGTATCAACCCGCGTTAAAGAACACATAGCTGACATTAAAAACCGAAGAGTAAACAAGTCTGCAGTTTGTGAGCAATCCATAGACAAGCCCAACCACTACTTAAGGTTTGACTCTGTGAAAGTTCTATCTAGGGAGACACATTATATACCTGGAATGATCAGAGAAGCCATTGAAATTAAAAAGCACCCTAATTTCAACAGAGAGGATGGTTGGAAACTATCACCAGCATGGAACCCTATTCTCAAAGATATTAAGTCAAACATCCAGCCAGCAGCACGACCTGAAACTCGAGACACTGTCAGCTCATTTTGTGTTAACCCTGAACGCTACGCTCGAAGACTGAGAAATAGATGGAGATGATGTATAACTTTTTCCACTATCAATCTGACGCCTGACACCTCAGTCGCTCGTGACCACGGGGTCTGCAAAGACACCGAAACGTCGAGTTAAAAATGTAAAATATAAATTATACGCGATTTATCCGGTTAAAAAGTAGTTTTATTTTTTAAGATATTTGATTATTAAGTATAAAACCACATTTGTTCGTTAAACAGTAGTATTCTTATACTTATATACCTTTTATTCATTAAAGCATTCCCCTGTGCATTAACAACGGTCTCTGTCATGATTTTTGAAAAAAATGTCGTAACTCCAAAACCAGGACGAAAATCAATTGGCTTTTCAAAGATATTGTCTTTCATTTTATGAACAAAAATTCTCATAATTTAATAAAAATTGCTTAGGGACATTATATGGGCCATTTTCCAAATAGCAGAGAAACACCCGTACAACAACCATAATGTTTAATTATATGTGGATCATATCACTGGGATGAATTTAATCATATCTAAATTAAGAATTAATGTACAGAAGGCCGCACATCAAGCGTTACAAATCTCTCAAAAAAATTTACTTGAATCTGAACTCTATGCCCTCGACATTTAGTTCAAAGTGGTTGGGGAAATTTGACAGAAAATGTAACGCTTGATCTGCTGGCTTCTGTACATTACTCTTTGTGATCACCTTATGTTTAATTAAATAAAATAAATATTATATAAAATAAAACATTCCGCGCACTACACGTCCAAATACGCAACATGCGCAGAATGATACATTACTAGTTCTATTACAGCAATCTGTTCGCACCATTAGAATGCACACCAGTTCATGAATATCCTACTTCCTACTTATTTTGTCAATGCGAAAGTTTGGATGGATGAGTGTTTGTTGCTTAATCACGGCAGAACGGCTGAACATATCTGGGTGTAATTTTACGTAGAGATAGTGTAGTGTGTTTGTGTGCTATATTTTTACCTCAAAAAAAAAGGTTTCTTACGCGATGGATTTGCTTCAAGAATTATTTTATTTCATGCCTTAACTTAAATGTCGCAGTCGAATATTTCACTTTTGAAGCAATTGTCCAACAGACCAAAGTCATCAAATCTAATGATTTCTACATAGGTACATAAACTATAACATACATATACATATTATAAGAAATAAGATACGAAAGAAATCGGGTGGGCAAAAAACAGGTAGTGTTTTTTTTATTTTTAAAATAATAAAAATTGAAATGAAAAATTAAGTGTTCATTGCTCTTAACATATTATTTAGCACTATTTTAGGAGGGCCTTTATACAGGGTTAACTGCTGACAAATTTAAGATACTGTAGGAGAGCACTCTGTACTATACTAGATTCCCAGCCAACACATAAGCCAGATAGTAGCAAAAATATACCACAATAAGCAGTGTCAAGCTTTATTACTTTTGTATTACAGCTGACGTTATGGCTTTATTTTGAATAAGAGAGTTCTTAAATTAAAATAATGTTATAAGCTTACTAAATTCTGAATAAAGTTCGCGGTATTTCTACAAGCTGAATAGTAATCAAGAATAGAAGCTGCTAAACAAGCGATATTCAAATAAAAGTAATTGGAACAGCTATTATCTGCATAGTAGCTGAAGTTTTTGCATTGTTCTGTATAACATATTTTAGCACGGCAGTTAAACAGCAAAACGCTGAATATTAGACGAAATAATTTCTTTAAGCTGCATAGTTTACGAAATGGACTACTTTATTCAGATGCTGAATATTTTAGATTTTTTCTTCTTTACGCAGCTGACTTCTGCATAATTGAAAATAAACTCCTTGTTTTACCTAACTTATAGCACTATAAGCGTACAATTGTCTTTATATTCAGCTTAAAACAATATAAGTTACAAATGTGGGTATCTTAAGCAGCAAATAGCTGATTAGTTGAAGATGTCGTATATTTATATCCAGATATTTCACCATTTTGTGACAAAACATATAAATGCTGCATCAACAATATGCCTCCTCAGAAAAATAATAACAAAAACGTAAATGATTCATGGAAAAAATCTTTCTTTTTTAGAAGAACAGGAGGAATAAGAGGAAAGTGTTCACGAGTATATGTAAAGATAAAAAATACTTAGTATCTGTGCAGTAATAGGGTTTGACAACTGATACGAATAGGCCCGGGTCAAGTGCGACCAATACAGTTGAAGAGGGTTCTGTACACGATGATTGTGCATCACCATCAAGATTAGTGGATTAGGGTCCAACTTAGGTGCAGATAACGAGAGTTATATGTGTGACAACTTTGCATCTCAATCACAGACTGTACAATTTCGAAAAACTCGGAATTTAATAAAAAATCTGATTTTCGCAATAACCTCAGAGAATGGGCAGTGAGTAAAAATATTTCTCAAGAGGCTGTAAAATACCTACTAAACACCATTAATCAAAGATTTCCTGGAACTGTACCAGTTGATCCTATAGGACTTTATTGGAAACTCCTAGAAATCGCAAAAATTAAAGAAATTGAAGGCGGAGAATAAGAAATGCCATCGAATTAAAATCTTTATTTTATGAAATACGAGAAGATGTATTATTGCGTGGATCTTGTTGTTGTTCGAAATCCGTATCATCCGTATCAGTTCTTTTTAACATTTGAGATAATTCTTCCGCAGCTTCTTCAAAGGTTTTGAAATGATTGCGTTTTAATGTACAGTTGTAGGTGTTCCAGTCTGGCTGTGGTAGGATTGCAGGGTTCTTGCAAAGTAGCTCCCCATTTTTTTTGGCCAGTATAACTTTCCTTTGTTCTCCCAAGAAGCGGGCAAAAAATGTATAATTATCATATTAATAATTCACAGTAAAGTGCCATGCGTTTATATAATTCACCTTAAACTTACTTAAAATGTATGAAACAATTTACTTACCAAATTTTAGAAGAAGCGACCATTACAATTTTTTTAACTAAGTAACACAAAATAATCTCGTCACAATGAAAAAGACATTTACTTTTTACTTGCATAATTTCTTTATAAAACTACTCCTGAGATCTTAATTTTGAATATCATTTGAATATCTGAACTCACAAATTAACAACTGCATAAAAGCTGTACGAGTATAATTTCTGTACTAAAGAAAAATCAGACTTTATGCAGAAGATATTCAGGCTGTTGTACATTTATTCAGCTGCTATGTGGCTATTAAACAACTGTTATCCAAATTGAAGCAAGATATTTTGTGCCCAAATTGCTTGAATATCGTCTGTATAAGCGCTTACACAGAAGTTATACAAACACTTATCCAGCTTAAAGTCAAAAGAATTGCTTTTACGCAAAATTTATTCAGCTAATCTGTGTTGGCTGGGTTCTGATCATAATTATGTAATAAAAGTAGGTACTTAATTTTTCACAAAATTTATTATAAAAAAACACGACTATGTTACTATTTACTTTACATACAACTGAGTCGATCGCGGCACGTGAACTTGCACGCAGCACGCTGCCAACGCTAGCGTAACCATGCGTTGCGTAATCAATTCTTTAACTTTCGGTTGAGTTTACTCAGTAAATAATTAAAATTTATTTTTTATTATATATTTTCTCTTCTTGTATGATCTCAAACTATCACGTCCTTGAATTTTGAAAGTGACCCACCAGTCACCCTGTAAATAAACACCCCGACATAGTTTTTTTTTACCTAAAAAATAAAATTTATTAAAATTTATTTATTTCAGATATTGACATGTGCAGCCAACATATCACAAAGATTACCAACCACCTTACCAGTTTTCAAAGTGAACAGAAAGTTATAGATGGTTTTAAGATCACAAAGTGGTTTAATATCGGCGAATATATTTTTGAAGAATTTTATGAACTGGGAAACAGCGTTCAGTGGAACTATTCAGCTCTCAGGGTGCATCCGCAGATCGGCCAGGTGATTGCTGGAGTAACGAGCAATAAGAAGTGGCTGCAGACGTTCGTGCACCTGTATCCCATCCTCCGCCTGGACCTTGACGGGGGTTTCCCCGCGCGCTACATCTGCCGCGTGCGCTCTGGTATTGAAGTTCTCTTGCGAGGACTGGACAACATTGATTCCAGTTTTAATGTGGTTCTGACAAACTTATTCGCAGGCGGAGAATTGGAAGAATTTGACCGACAACTGAAAATTTGGTGCGATAAAGGATATCGCCCCTCTTTCCAAACAGGAGATCTGAAACTCGGCACACCTGAGTCGCACTGGTGGTGGTATTAATCATATTTGTTTCTATAATAAACTCTAATAATGGACGTACGTGAATCCCAGTGGAAGGAAAAGGCATCAGAAAATATTACTCGGTATTTGCACCGCGGTGGAGATTGCAGGGGTGATGAACCGCAATTTCTGGGGGGATCTAGCCTGCTGAATACAATCGGTGTTGCAATGAGCCTGCCCATGCGGGACCCCAACAACTGGTCATCTCGCGAATGGGAGCAAGCTTTTGCAAATGAACTTGTTTATTTTGAAGGCGACTCCAGGAAAGTAATCGATGTCATAGCTGAAGCTATTTATGCTAACTGTGGAGGAGATACAAAAAACTTCGTGACAGTTCTACCTATCGAGCTGTACTTTAAAGGCAAATTATATGAACTGCCACTTTTTAAAATTAGACGCTACAAAGATTCAAAGCCCAGATATATAGATAACATCGGACGCAGTTATGATTCCGACGATGATTGGGCCAACAATAATAAACTGCCTGCCTGTGAGATAGCCTATCCTTATAGACTTCGATTAAGTAAATGTATGTATGATGACTACGCAAATATAACATTTTCTGTAAGTGCATCAGCTACTGTATTATCCCAAGTGACCCAAGGCGTCGATGTGGGAGCGGCAGTCGCTGGCGTTGGTGCCAGCATAGCGCTTTGTTTTGCTACTGGCGGTCTTGCCACGCCACTTGCTTTAACAACGTTAGGAACAGCTGTTTGGGGAACTGGAAGAGCTGGATATCATCTTGTAGACAAGGCTACACACGGAGAATCTGTAGACCCAATTAAAGACTCTAGCTCCCGTATGTTATGGTTAGGCCTGGCGGCTAATATCATTAGTTTCGGCGCAATAGGCGCTTCTATGCGTCTAGCAGCATTGACTGCGAGAGGGCGCGAAGTTTCAGCTGCATTTATATTATTTGTGGATATTGCAAATGGTACTAGCGCTACAATAAACAGCTGGGCTATGATAAATAGCACTGTTTACTTGAGTCAACATTTGGATGAACTTTCTTTATATGATATTTTGATGCATACAGCTGCAATGGCATTTTGGACAAAAGGGTTGTTTACATACAGAACTTCAGCTACAATCATGGCTGACGCCAGAAACCAAGCATTTAACCATATATACAGTCAGTTGACACCTGAACAAGCGGCTGAGATGATGCAAATCAGGAATAACTGGAATAACGACGCTAACCTCTTAGCTAGATTTCACGGTGCTCGACAATTCAATATATCTCCAAGAGAATATTCTTTGATTTTAATCGATGCTGATAGAATTATGGCTAATCTCAATACAAATGATGCACGTACATTCATGACAATTCGTGACATTCTAAACAATGATATAGCCTTGATATCTGCACTTCGTGAAGTTGGTACCTTGCATGGCATCAGTACCGGTGAAGCGGCTCAACAAGTAGTCAATTTCTGGCAAAGAACGCAACAATACGGTCTGCCTTCCACACTCAACGTCAGAATGTCCGACGGTGGACTGGTGATTGGAAGTGCCCCGGCTATTCAAATTTCGCAACTGCCGCAGCTATCCAATCAAATGGTGCAGTTTGTTAGTCAGCAGCTTAGTATGTTAGATGATCGATTCGCTCGTGATTGGTCTTCATCTATTGAAGTGCTACTGAATCTTCAAAGGCAAGGAATGTTTTCTGTCTGCCCCGTTGCCAGCATTGTACATCAGGGTCGTGCCGTAGTAAATTTAAAAAACTCTCTACAAATAAGCATTTATAAGTTGAGATCAATTCCCAATAGTGACTTACGAATATTGTTTGAAACTTTAAATAATATGCAGCCAAACGTGACTGGAAAAACGTTGCCTGTGGAGGCGAAACGTCTCGCTAAAAAGTATCTACTGAAATATGAATGCCAAAGACTAGAAGCGCTGACAAAAGTCAGGCAATACGTGCAGGACTGTAATGATCTTCTAAGTCTAGTGGGTAGAGATCTGCAAAACTTCGAAAGAGACCGATTGATATCATTCGTAGATACTGTTGAAAATGCTAACGCTTCACCAACTCACAATTCACCCGGCGGATACATAAAACCGATGATGGCTTTTGTCGAAAGTATGAGGCCGAATAACATCAGTGAACTTGTGGCATACAGCGAATTTGCCGTCAAATATGTCGAGAACTGGAAAACCAAACTCATCAAATCAGGCGTCAAACCCCCCAGCAGGCTGCCTAGAGGGATGAAGCACGTCGACTGGTTTCGTAAGTATTTTTATTTTCTTATTAAATTTCATAGGTATCTAGATCAAAAGAGCATGTAGATTAGAAAGCGGGACAATAGGAACACAATTAAAAATAAAGACAATCAAAAATCTCTCTCCCAGTTCATATGCCTCTCGCCTGCCTGCAAATGTGGTACGGTTCCTTTATAAAAATGTTTCATGTGTTTTCCAGGCGAAGAGGCGAGTCAGCGCGCATTCGCCGAGTGCGACGCGATCCGCGAGGTGGTGGCGGCGCTGCGGCGGTGCGCGGCGGAGCGCGGCAGCTGGCGGCGGCGCTGCCGGACGCCGAGCTCGCGGCCGCCGTGCGCGGCGTGGCGCAGCGCGGCCAGCTGCGCTTCGGCAGCGAGCTGTCGGCCGCCTACCACGTGTACAAGCACGGCAGCCACGACGCGGCGGCGGAGTACGTGGCGCAGGCCAACGCGTGCCTGGCGGACCCCACCACGCAGCTGAAGGAGGTGATCCTGCTGCAGGACGGCGACGCGCGGCGCGTGGACTGGGAGGGCCCGCGCGGCACCGCGTCCGTGTTTGAGCGCGACGGTCGCGTGTGGCTGGGCACCTTCACGCCGCTGCAACACGACTGACCTCGCAGCATATCTAAACTTTTTAGATATCGTTTTAGTTTTTGTAGCAGCTGCAATGTACTAGCAGTCTGACTGCATCCGTAGTGATTTAGTCATAGTATACTTTATTGACGAATACAGAAAAAGATATATTGTAAAATTGCATTTCATTTGCCGCTCAATGTGATCCTTCTACTTAAATACCCAAAAAATAAAACTTGGAGATGTCACCGACGCTTCTTAAATTTGTAACATTGGTGTAAACTGTGCTGTATTGTTCAAAAGCTAATCGGACCCGGAATCACTATAACAGACATAACAAACTGGTAATTGACAAAAATTGTCTTTCCCGACACAACGCGTAGAAGACGGCATTAGTTACGTCTCAGCAACCAAATGTGGCTGACCGAAAACTATAAAGGAAAAACCATTCTTATGTAAAATTTGAGAAAAGGCTGCATACATGTAACTGAACTCTAATATGCATTATAATAACATACATCCAGTCGTACAATCTGGTTTTGGACATAGTATAGCACCGTGGCATAATTAACATACTTAATATTCCATATATTAAGTATGTTAATTATCAATATACAGGGTTACAGGGAAAGTAGTACTGAATATTAAAGGACGTTATTTTTCAGGTCATTTCTGATGGATTTGATCAAATCATATGGTGTCCGAAACTTAACCCTTGTGGAGATATTTAACCTTTAAGATTTTTATTAAAAATCCCCTTATTTTTAACTCTTGTAACTTTTTTGTGATTGGAGCACCTAGAGTGTATTTTTTCAATGTAACTAATTAGAAGACATGCCAGTCCATAAAAATGATCAACAAAAACTTAACCTAACACTAATAGTTTAAAAAGACAGCTCGACAAAGTTCAGAGGTGAAGAATTTTCACTAAGTGTTATTCACTATAAAGAAGTTTTATTTAAAAAAAAATGTATGATACTCACTCTGCACATTATTTTAAAAACATCTGCATCTCTTTAGCTATGCAAAAAGGTAAAACATGTTTATGTAAATTCATAAAATCTTAAAATAATGTTATTTGAAAAGATCCAGGTAGTGTAAAATAACGGGACTTCGATAGGTACAGATTAATCCTCTTTATTACCTGGCAACTTATAAACAATAAAAAAGGAGTTTGTATGACAAATGCGGTGTCAGTTATGTTATTTTGAATCGTAGCATTTTGTCAGCTCATGCGATTCTTCCGTGGCAGATGTGCTCTTCGATATTTTTTTGTAATAACTAACTTAGTTTGCTGAACTGAGTGATCCTCATAAACGCAACTATCCCTATGCGCACTGAGTACACAAACTACGTTGAAAATTTGTATAACTTTGAGACTAAAACATGGAATTTAATTCATTTCTCTGCATTGCTTCATTCACGAGATTTTGAGTTACTTATATTTTATAGTCAAAGAAAAACACAGTAGGGTGACATGTATTACGGGTTTATGGGAAATTGAAAATAAATAAGTATCTGTCTGTCTTTTTAATTTTGTGTTATCTGTCTGCATATCTGTTTTTTCAAAAAAGTAATTCAGATTTTCTATTATAGATTAGTTGTTTATTGGCATATCAATATGTAAGTTACGCGTAAAGTAGAATGTCAAAAAATGTTATGCGACTTTAAAGTAGGTATGCGTTTTTTTTATGCGACCCAATATGCACCTCCTCTTCGTCACCCTGGGGCGAGACTCATAGAAATAAGTTATACCATTTTTAAGTTTTTGCATTTGATGATGTCTATTCTTAAATGACTAAATATGCTAAATAAACTCATCACCCGACCAGGACTCGAACCTGGGACCTCTCGTTTGCCGGACGAGTGCTCTTCCACTGAGCTACCGGGGCCTGGCTACAAGCAATGAAATTACTTAGCATACTTTTTTACTGAAGTCGTCGTGGCGCCGTAGTTACTATGTGTATCAAACGATATCACAAGTTAAGCCCTAAGGGCCAGGCCACAACAGTGCGTTGCGGCGTCGCATCGCAAAAATCAACGACGTCGCACAACGCATCGTAGAAATTTCCGATGCGCTGCCGCAACGTACAAATCTGCGATGCGACAACGCGTTGCCGTTTAGTCGGTGTCCATACTTTGAACGACCTGCACGTGTTTTTTAAGTGATATGGCGGAGTACGATGTCGACCACCTGATATCTTTAATTTACGAACGTCCCGTCCTTTGGGACAAAACTATATCACAATACAAAGACAAATTTTTAAAAACAGAAGCATGGAGGGAAGTGTGTACAAGTTTATATTCAAATTTTGAGGAGTTAAATAGTGTTGAAAAAACAAAACTCGGTAAGTACATATAAACATTTATATTTTTGTTAACTGCCAACTAAGACCTACAATGTTACTATTAAAATAATTACAAAATTCGTTTCTGATTATGTTAGCTTCTGTTCTACTTTCATGTAAGAAACATTAATGGGTCGGTGAAATATGCGCCATTTATTTGCGAGTATGCCAAAAGCGCTCTCAACATATCGTCTGGCTCGGCTTAAACGATAATTAAAAACTCGTTTTTCTATCGATAAAAACTTCCCAGAATATGGGCGCATTATATTATTAGTCAGTGGTAATCCTTCATCCGCCACGAAGACAAAAGGAATTTCTTTTTGAAAGCCTGGTAACGGTTTTGGCGTAGGTATAGATAATTGACCTTTTTTTAATAAGTCGTATAGATTTGAGTTCTGAAAAACAGTGGAGTCACATTCCTTACCATATGCACCTATATCGACGTATATAAATTTGTAATTCGCATCAACAAGTGCTAATAGAACAATGGAATTATAATTTTTATAATTGAAAAATAGGGATCCACTGTGATCCGGGCTCAATATACGAATGTGTTTTCCATCTAGCGCTCCTATACAATTAGGAAAGTTGGTCTTTTTTTCATACTCTTGAGCAATTTGTTCCATCAGCTCTGTTGTAATTTTTGGTAATTCCAACCTTTTAAGAATGTTCCATAAAATACGACAAACAAATTTTACTATTCCTATTATTGTAGATTTTCCACGATAATATGTGAAATGCATATCTTTAAAAGTATTTCCCGTCGCCAGGTACCTGAAAGAAAACAAAATAAATCATTATTCTTCATATTTTTTTAGGTAACGATGTCATAAAGAAATGGAGAGGATACAAGGATAATTTTACAAAATACGAAAAAAAATTAAACGAGCAATGTAAATCCGGAGCTGGGGCCAAAAAAATTAAACAATATCATCTATACGACCAGCTCCTATTTCTGAAAAAGAATTCTCAAAATAAAACAACATCAAGTATTGACGATGAAGAAATTAGACCAAGCACCTCAACCCAACAAAGCCAGCAACCTGTCATGCCACGTTACCAGCCTGCATCGCGTAAAAGAAAAATTGACGAAGACGAATTTGAGAAGAATATTATAGCTGCTTTAAAAACACCTGAAAGTAGACATTTATCTTTTTTTAAAGGAATTTTGCCATCATTGGAAAAATTAAATGATAATCAAACAATAATTTTCCAAAGTCGTGTCCTACAGATATTAAGTGATTTACACCAACCATCATACTATCCCAGCCACTATCAAACTTCACAAACATCCGTCCAAGCAAACTATCAAACATCTCAAACAACTGTTCAGACTGGCTATCAAACAGCTCAAATGTCTATGCAGAGTGGTTACCAATCAGCTCAAATGCCTATGCAGAGTGGCTACCAAACATCCATTCAACGCAGTGCCTTCCAAAGCGAATGCGAAACATCACCGGCACCTATGCAATCGTCTCCACAAACTCCAAGGAATGATGATGAAAATGAGCCAGAACAAATTCATTTCGATGAGGAATTAACAAATTTGACGAATGACACACAATCGGAATACGAGTTTTGAATAACACTAAATTATGAAAATGATTAAACAGTATGATTATAGTAAAAATAGTTTTTTTTTTTCTTACCTTAAAGTTAATCCCAGCATCTCCAAAGGTTCGATGGGTTTTCTAAATATGTATTTCTTTTGTAAATGAGGCTTTATCAAACTAAGAAGCTCTTCAAAACTTACTACACTCATCCTAAAGTAATCGAAAAATTTAACCTCGTCCACTTTTAGCGCCTCATATTTCCTTTTGAAGTGGTTACCATCTTTATTCATAATTGTCAGTAATGGGTGCACCCAGTACTTTCTTTTCTGTTTCTTTTTCTTAATACGCCTTAACGCAAGCAGAAGTAGAACACGCGCAGTGCGGTCCATGTCTCACTAGAAACTGAAACGTTGGTTACCGTCTTTACGTACGATGTCGTATCCGATAAAAAATTTGCGTTGCGACATCGCATCGCATAGCTGACCGATGTTGTTTTTGCAATGCGACGCCGCAACGCACTGTTGTGGCCTAGCCCTTAAGCAACGTTCGGCGCGGTCGGTACTTGGATGGGTGACAAGTAAACATTTGTGTGTGCAACCATTCGGAAGGTATTCACCAATTAAAATATTCTAAAAAAATAAAACCGACTACAAAATTGAACTTAACGATAACTTCCGTCTTAAATAAACTCACTTTAATATACCAACTAAGTATTTTTTGAAGTCGGTGCCTTTTAACGCTTAATTTGTATGCTTTAAAGTGAGTTTATGTAAGAGTTTATTTTGCTTGGTGGTAGGATCCCTTCTGGGTCCGCCTGGCTAGCGACCACCCTTTATATAAAGTCTGCCGCCAAATGTTACCGCTCCGGCGGTAATGTGTTCCGGCAATATTGTATAAAGAGCCAGTTCCTTCCTAAACCCGTGTGCTTTCATCTTCGACCTCATCGTCACTTACCATCAGGTGAGATTGAGGTCAAACGCGGGTTTAGTCACTTATAAAAAAAAAAAAACAGAAGTTATCGTTTTTATTTTTTACTACTTGGTTCAATTTTGAAGTCGGTTTTATTTTTCAGAGTATTTTTATTTCTTCTTTTTTTAACTGAAGTTGTAGGGTAAACTAGATAAGTCCATAAAGGTACCTACCTGATATTTATATTTTAGGTAGATATACAGGGTGTCAAGTGACAAATTTTGATACTGAGGGAGAACACTGTGAACTCGATTCTGATCATAGTTAGGTATTTAATAAAAGTCGGTATTTAATTTTTCACCAGAAATCCCTATGAAATAAAGAGACCTTACTACACTTTGCCCGACGCTCTGCCTCGGTCAACACGCACACAGCAGTGTTCCCGCCACACGCACACCACACCCCGCTAAGTATCAAGTTATTTGATACAAATAAGGCCTACCTAATTTTAATTGTTTATATTTCAATAAATATTAAGGTTGCAAAATAAATTCACGAATATTCAGTATTATTCATTGTTTAGTAAAATAAATTTATAAAAAAATTAAGAATTGCTAGTCAAATCTTATCAATAAGATTGATTTCTCAAAACACACTATTTGGCCATAATAAATCAAGGACACGTATTAAGGCCTGTATGTTTCAAAATAAGAAATGTCTTGAAACTTTGGTTGCATGAAATATGAGATGATGCCATAACATTTTAAAACAAATAACAAAAACATTTATTTATATTTCTGGTTAAACATAAATCTGAAATAAGAAATACAGAGAAATAATCAACATAATCAAATATTTATTAAATTAAACTAAAAAAAAACGTGAATTACACTATGCTTAAATAAAGCCTCGAGAAAAATACTTATCAAATAAACAATTTAGAAAGTAAAGTATCAGCCTTCAATCGAAACTAAAAGAGATCTCAGTTTTTATCACAATTAGGGCATAAAAAGGCTTTTTCATCCCATCTATTCGAAAAGGACGACTTGGTTCGCCTTTAAGTGCACCCAAAGGTGATGTTTTCTTTAAGAAACATTTAGCGGGCAGTAATGAGTTTTTAATCCTCTTTATAAGTGCGCCGCAATTATCTTTTCCGCGCACTTTTTGAATTTGGAACATCTTGACGGCCCATAGTCGCGCCGCCGCCGCCGGCTGAATAAAAAAAAAATCAAATTAAAAACGCGCGAACTACAGCCCGCGTTTTCGTAAATTTTCACGGATTGTTAGAAATTCATGGTTTTGTTTTGAAAAATGAATTCTTCAAGTGACAGTGAAAGTATAGAATTAACTCCTGAAAGTATTAGAACTGACGCAAGAAATGTGATAGATAATCTATTACCCGCAAAATCCCGGGAGAAATACATGAAAAATCTACAACAATCTCTATTCCTAATAAAACTGTAACAATGAATTTTCATAATTGCGAAAATGTCTCAAATGTAAATATAAGTTTTTAGTTGTTTTATTATTAGATACTATTTCATTTCAATTTAGTTGTTACTCTATGTTTTATTAAATAATAATATTACATTAAAATATGAGGCGCCTTTTATTTTCTCATAGTGGGTGATGAAAAGTAGAGTGTATCACTCGGGCTCAAAATATATTTTTAAAAATATTATTTTGCTCCCTTATGATACAATCTACTATAGAATCATCTTTGGTTATCCCAACGCAATCTTCGTGATACCCTTTAACACAGTTTATGCGTGAACGCATATCTGCTATTTTATCTTCTTGACACCCATGGCTTGGCATGGCATGAGCATGACACCAGCTTTCACCTTTTCGTCCCTCAGATAGATTCTTCTTGTGTTCTTTAGTGCTTTTAGATTTATTAATTTTCGGTTTACTTTTATTATTTGTTGCTTCCTTCGACATAGTGTTCTTTTTCTTTTCTATCAAATAAATCCTTTGTAACTTTTCGTCCAATATAATTTAATGCTTTTCTACGTGGTTTATTTTTAATAGTACTATAATCAGGTGTGGGCATGAATTTTTGAAATGCAGATTTAGTGTTTAGTTTTGTTAGAGGCACGTTATCTTCTTCAGATGATGAATTAGATTCAAATATATTTGAGATATCAGTTAAACTATGCTGCAGCTTAACTTTGTGGTTGATTCATAATTGCATCAACGGATCAGTAGCTAAATTAAGCTTTTATTAATTTCATTCCAAGATCTGTTTTTAAACTTTGTGGTAGATAGAAAAACCCAGACTCAACTAAAAGATACAAAGAAGACATGTTTAGAATTAATCTTATAACTGGTTAATATTTTGTAATAGATTGATAAAGTTTATTTAAGTGGCAGTAGGACTCGACACATATTTTTGCCAGTTACTAAGCTATATATAATATATTTATTTCTTACTAAATACAACACAATATTTTTCATGATTTACAATAAGGCCTACGTATGCTACGCCTACGTATATAATATTGACCCTACTGTGTTGTAATAAGGCCGAGGCCTTATTAATCATCACACTCATTCTAACTTGAAAAATTTACAATTATTATGCAAGAGCTAATCGTACAAAATTAAGGTCTTTAATAGCTAATTTGAACTATTAATAAACAACTTTCCAAATGATACAAATAATAACAGCATAATTTTGAAGAAAACTTATTACGAAAAAGCGAGCGTTTCATGGCACCCAAGCGCCATCGGTGGAGGTTATTGGCTTTGTATGTTTGTGTTCGCGCAATAATTTTGCGTTTAGATTTATTAATCTTTGTTTTGTGATGTACAGGCTGTATTAAAGCGCAGGCTTTATTTGTATCAAGTACCTTATTGCATTACGCTTACGTAGCCATGCGTTGCTACGTAAGCGTAATGCAATAAGAGTCTTTTTATTTATTTTTTTCTCTTGATGTATCATCTTAAACTATCACGTCCTGGACTTCGAAAATTACCCACCAGTCACCCTGTATATTTTTCTTTGGTCGGTAGAAATTCCCTATCTCAAAAACTACTAAATCAATTTTGATGAAACTTACAGTACTTATTCCCTGACATAAGAAAGTCGGTTGAAATTCGCTATCTCAAAAACTACTGAACCGATTTTGATGAAACTTATAGTATCCCCTTATTTGAACAATGCCTTGTACAACAAAAAAGAATTCCTGAAATCGGACTTGTAGTTCCGGAGATATGCGAACACAAACATACATACACTTTTGAAATTTGGCACATTTGTTCAGACGCTGATTAATGGCGGGTTTCAATATTATGAAAACTGTTCGTTTTGCCTACGAACAATAGAAATCACTACCAAAATGCCTTTCTATATTCAAAATCTTGACATCTAAACCACTGCTTGCGAACTGTTTGACTGTAATGGGTTGCTAGGTTACATTTGACCATTTACAAAATTAGTCATTATATCTAGCCAACGACGACGTAACAAGTTATTAATTTAAACCAATGAGGTAAAAGTAGCATGGCAGTCTGCTGCGGCCAATAAGAGTTAATGTTTTCATTACGTATGACCAATTAAAGAATATGTCATTTTATCTAGCCAACGACGTAAAAATTTATTCATTTAACGAAATATCCTATCAAATATCTGTCAACATATCAATAATCCAGTTTTCTCTTTCTAACTTATCTATAACTTATTTTGAAAAAAAGGACGAATATTATTGAATGACATAATTTTTCTTTTAAATATTTACTTTGACGTCATAAAAATGTGATTCAACCAATGGCAAAATTTGTCGAAGGATTGGCGTTTCGTTTTACGTAAGCAGTTAAACGCAATTATTAATAAAAAGCTCTAAAAACATACTATAATATATTTATCGAATACTAAAACATAGCAAACATAAATTGAATAAGTTTATATATTTCTTTACTTCAAATATCATACAAATAATTTGCTAATGCGTGTTATTCTATAAATCACATATCACCTATTTTCTTGGAAGAACGTCACGCAAGGAGGGCCCATGCCAAATTTGAGAACTTACAGCCCGTAGCTAGTAGATATTGTGAAACGCTACTTTTTTCCTACCAGTTTTGTACCTGTACCGGTTACGCATAGCGTCAGTTGAATATTGAAACCCGCCAATAGACTAACAAATTCGAAAACTGGGCTGTACTGAACATATTACATACATACGAGTCGAACTGAAAACCTCCTTTTTTGAAACTTGAATATCTTCACAGAGTTTTGACACACAAATATCACTTATGGCGGGTTTCAATATTCTACTGACTGCTATGCGTAACCGGTACAGGTACAAAACTGGTAGGAAAAAAGTAGCGTTTCACAATATCTACTAGCTACGGGCTGTAAGTTCTCAAATTTGGCATGGGCCCTCCTTGCGTGACGTTCTTCCAAGAAAATAGGTGATATGTGATTTATAGAATAACACGCATTAGCAAATTATTTGTATGATATTTGAAGTAAAGAAATATATAAACTTATTCAATTTATGTTTGCTATGTTTTAGTATTCGATAAATATATTATAGTATGTTTTTAGAGCTTTTTATTAATAATTGCGTTTAACTGCTTACGTAAAACGAAACGCCAATCCTTCGACAAATTTTGCCATTGGTTGAATCACATTTTTATGACGTCAAAGTAAATATTTAAAAGAAAAATTATGTCATTCAATAATATTCGTCCTTTTTTTCAAAATAAGTTATAGATAAGTTAGAAAGAGAAAACTGGATTATTGATATGTTGACAGATATTTGATAGGATATTTCGTTAAATGAATAAATTTTTACGTCGTTGGCTAGATAAAATGACATATTCTTTAATTGGTCATACGTAATGAAAACATTAACTCTTATTGGCCGCAGCAGACTGCCATGCTACTTTTACCTCATTGGTTTAAATTAATAACTTGTTACGTCGTCGTTGGCTAGATATAATGACTAATTTTGTAAATGGTCAAATGTAACCTAGCAACCCATTACAGTCAAACAGTTCGCAAGCAGTGGTTTAGATGTCAAGATTTTGAATATAGAAAGGCATTTTGGTAGTGATTTCTATTGTTCGTAGGCAAAACGAACAGTTTTCATAATATTGAAACCCGCCATTAGTGACACAAACTTACCCCTCATTACCCACTAATAGGAAAAACATTCTTTTCCTCTACATCCATGGATTAAGATATGTTCCGCCAGGCAACGTTTTCCCAGCAAAAACTGTTTTTGGTGAATAACTTCGCAATGGCTGGACACACAAATGTTTACTTTTCATGTAAAATTTTAACGATTACACTAAGCACCTGTAAAATTCAAAATAAGAAATTCGAACTCTTTCCGCCAGAACACACGCGATTTATTGCATTATTATATTTTCGGGTTTTGAAACAACATTGTCAGTGTCAGTCTTTATTGCGGCTATGCCATAAACTGATAAATATGAACTTTATAAGAAGAGCAAGAAAATCCGTCGAGAGCTGCCATCAATATTTTAAATTTCAATATAAAACTACAAAACGAATTCATTCAATGGCAGCCCCAGACGGATATTCTTGCTCTTCTTATAAAGTTCATAGGGAGTTGAATACCTATGTTATTGCGACATCTACATCTTCGAGAACAGAATAGGTAAGCGTAGGGAAGTGCTTTCGACGAATAGTATGTTGTTCATAATATGGCCGACTCTGTGTGAGATCAAGTGAACTTTTAAAAAAGCTTTTCACGTTAATTATCTCTCGTCACATAAATCATTTCAGTCGGAGGATTTTAAATTATTTTATTCTTTTTCAATTAATTTTTAACCGTCGCGTCGTGGGTTTTTCAAAATTTTTATTTTGTTTTTTTATGTACAGAATGAAATCAAGCACGCAAGTCTGCATTTAATTTGATAAATTACATTCATAAGTGCACTGAGGTAGGTAATGTGGATATTATAATTTATGATGACTGCAACTACTTATGAAATAACTGTAGAATACTTCAGATATCTAATTGTAGATATTATTGTAGGTTTATCACACTGCGTTTGTACAGAGTAGGTATATTTGGTAGTCATAAATAAATCGGGTTCTGTATCTATGCTTGTATACAGTAGTCGTAAGGGTTAAGGCGCACGATCGCCTGAACAAAGTGAGCATCGAGCATTTTTTTGATGTTATCCAAAAAACAGAAAATGTATGGATAGCTTAGAGCAGGCCACGAGCGCGCTGTACTGCGGCTCAGTTCGTGCTCGACAGGCGTCCAAATCATGGGAACTTTTTTTGCAGGTTACATTACTAGTTGCATTACGAGCAATCTGTACGCACCATTATATACTAGACTTACATTCTAAGGAAAAACATAGAATGTACCAGCTGCTTCTCTTCCCGGGTATACTGCAAAAGTCAGTAAAGAGACAGAGGTCTTTTTGTGGGCGATAGGCTGACTCCCTGCCTCTGCAATAGTTTCTCTCCGCCATTATTATGACACTGAATATTATTTTTGCTAACCTGAAGCGTTTACCATCTTAGTTTAGCCCGAGGAATGATAAAAAGATCTTTTTAAATCAAATTAACTATTTAGGTATTTTCCGTCTGAGTAACTTCAGAAGTCTGTAACAGAAAAACTAACCTCTTAAATGTAACTTTTTTATGTTGTTATAAAAGACTGAGGTCCTGCCAAGTTTTTGAAATTGATTGGAAAGTATGAAATTATTTTTTACTATTTTTTATTCAATGTTGAAAATTCAAGTCAGACTCGCCCGACAGAATTTTTTAAAGTTTCGATGAAAATTATTGTATCTTCCGTGAATGTTAGAAAGTTAATTATTTTATGCATAATATTACTACTCATCAGATTCATGTTACAAAGAAAAAAACTTGGAAAAAATCTCAATTTTTTAATTTTAAGCTGTTTAGGGTGAACATTTTCAAAAAAAGGATTAAAAAATTCATAACTCGAAAACTACAAAAAATCGCTGAACATACATGGGGTATTTTTGGATACCCCTAGGTGTAAGGAATCCAAAAAAAAAATTATGACGTCACTGTTACCGGTTAAGTTACGCGGTTAAGTTACGCGGGTAAAACCGCGCGCGGTGGCTAGTCTAATATAAATTTTGCGGCCAAACTCCACTGCTCCAGCCTTCTTCAGTACGATGCTGTTAGCTTCACTTAACATCAGGTGAGATCACACGCGGGTTTAGCGACTGATAAAAAGTTACTTACACTAACTTCCATAGTTAGTGTACAGTCATGTTCAATAAGATGTATACATTGATGACAGATGACAGTACACACATTGTGCGCCAGTAGTGCGCGGCATGTTACGGGCACACTCGGATATATAGTTTGAAGAAAAAAACTAGCTTATAAAAAGAAAACATGACCGTAGACTGCTTTTAACTGCTTAGAACTGATTTGTTTGAAGTTACTACTTCATACTTTTTCGTTTAGCCATTGTGCCAGCGAGCGACAGACTTTTATTGTTACGTCGTATGTCTAGGAACATACTCTTGTCGCTCTAGGTGTTCCACTAAGTGTAGACACACTATCAGATACATGTGAGACAAATTCAAAGTTGGAATTGTTCAAAAACAGACACAACAAGAAAAAATACAAATGAACAATAAATAATTGCATTTATTTTTAACCTAAAATATATAATTTCAAGTTGGAAGATCACAGTAGTTTTACAAAAGGTAAAGATATAATCGCAGTACAATTCTGGCACCCCATACATTACCTACCTCTAGTTACAAATATTCTAAATGCGCGTACAATACTTCTCAAACAATACGTCAGGCCTTACATTTATTGTAACTAAATGATGTTCAGAAATGATAACAATTTCGTAATGACTTAACGTCAAAGCTTTATCTTTTTATAAAAAGCGTTTATCTAACTAGACTGAATATTTTTTTACAAACAATCATTTCTATCCCTAAATTACACTCAATTGTTGATTTTAAATATACATCAAAAATGATACGCAATTAATATGCAGATGATATGCAGTTGATTTGCTTCAGAAAATAGTCAGTAAAGTACATATAAAACAAATTCTTTCTCGCAAATTGTCGACCTTCTATGGAGCCCATTTCTGTTACTCGACAATTTACTTTACGATATAATTGTGCGATACATACATTTACGAAGACATACCGACAGTTTGAACACATCTGTTTGCTATATTGAAAGAAACTTAGAAACATGAACACGCTTATTACATAATTTACTATAGAGTACAAATGCATATTAGAACAGACAAATTTTTTTTCAATAAACTAGTTACGTAGAAAGAAGATTCATAAAGATTACATATACTAAGTTGTTTCTGTAAAAACTATAATCCATATACCTAACCCAATTACTAAAAAAACAATGAATTAAGCAATCGGATTAGGAAACATTCAAAAATATCTGCTTGTGTTTGTTACTGAGCTACCCGAGAAAAGAACACATTCCTACTTCCTACCAAGTACAATACCACACGACGCTTTAAAAAACCTTTTTGGATCATCGTGTAAAGAAAAATATAATCAAATACTTTTATCAGTAATAAATGCACTTTAAGCGTGTAGATAAAGGTTAAAAATAAAAAATAAATACGACAGCATACGTCCCTAAAATATGAAGCTGCCTTCTCAGTAAACAAACGCTGAAATTTTTGTCGTCGCATGTCAACACAGTACAAGAATTTATTGCATAAATGATTGATATCAAATTGTACATGTAAATAGATACTGCACTATCTATTATATCCCAGCTTAGCTAAATTTTTATACACAATTCTACGAATAACACGTATACGCCACATAGAAGCATAAGAGATACTCTTGTGAAATAAGTCTGAACGCCACAAACTCTGAAGAGCGAACATTTAAACATGAAATACTGAAATTATTAAAGGTTCAAAAAGATCTCTCATATGCTTCTATTTACATACGAACAAAAGACATGAATGAACAGTCAAGCAATTAATAAAAACGGGCGTAGTGAACAGAAAAGAAATACTTCACACGCCACAGGAAAAAGGAGCTAGTATCGAAAAATAGAACAATATATTTAATTCACCAGACTGAGATTCAACTGAAATAATTAAGTACTCACGCTCGGGTTTCTAATTATCTAATTGGGTTCAAATAATACATACCGCGGCCATCTAAGGTGCGGGATATAATTCTAATTAATCGGCTCCCGTTAAGCTGGTTTCATGTACTAAACGCAAGATGAGCTATATATAAGGCACACAGCTCTACCGCTCATGTTCGGAGTTCACTACTTATGCTACGAACAAATATTAACGATTTTCTTCGAGCCGCTTTATCGTGCATTTAATACAAGAAAGGCAAAACAAGGAGCCCTAATCTACCACCTCCTTCGAACACAATTTACGTTTCTTTAAAAATCTGAAATGTAAATAATGAGGTGTCGCTTAAACTACACGTATGGCTAGTAATCCGTTGTCTTAGGTGAACGACAAACGTGACGCGATGCGAATATATCAAGCCCTAATAGAACGCGAATATCGAGCCGCTAAGGGCGTTACCAGACTAATCGAGAGTCGATCAAGGTCATCGATCGAAGTCTTTTCTGGTAGCTTTAAATGATTAACGAATACTTACAACCCCACTATACAAGGTTGTTTTTTGGTCACCAGCCAAATTTAAATGTATTTTTTTTTATAAGTGACTAAACCCGCGTTTTACCTCAATCTCACCTGACGGTAAGTGACGATGAGGTCGAAGATGAAAGCACACGGGTTTAGGAAGGAACTGGCTCTTTATACAATATTGCCGGAACACATTACCGCCGGAGCGGTAACATTTGGCGGCAGACTTTATATAAAGGGTGGTCGCTAGCCAGGCGGACCCAGAAGGGATCCTGCCACCAAGCTTCTTTGATACAAAATAAACGTACCTATATTTATTTTAGCGTCGCTCAGTACAAAAAAGCAGAAATATGGAACCACAAACTTTTTCAAAAATAGTCGCTATTGATGAACATAGCTACTGCGACGCGGCATTTCATAGATAATACTACGACGTAGTACTACGAGATGTTTTGTAGTAGCGCGTAGTCGACTTTATTTTAATGGTACTTTAGAGACCATGCTTTGCTTTATATGTTAGGGGATATATTAATATATTAAATCGATTCTATAAATTATACTTATTGTGTTAAAAAAATTTGGCCAGTGACCACAAATCAACCCTGTATATCATTAGTTTCTTTCGAATCACGCGTCTAAGCACTCTGCCATCGATCGATGCCCTCGATCAACGATCGATCCATTGCTGTGATCCACCCTTAGCGTTGAAACCATAGCTTGTACGCCGAATAGGACACCATATCAGTTTTTTGATCGTGGATACGTGCGACTGAAAATTACGCGAGCTCGCGATGTCAGGTTCTATTAAGACGATGCCTTACTTCACATCGCGTACCCGTTGCCCTAGATAAACGACAATGAAACGCGACGTGATGCGAAAATATCACGTAATCTTTGTATACAGCATGTGGCCTACAAATCCCTGACGTGTCGCATTACGTCGCATCCGGTCGCTCAACTAGAACAGCGCCTTATAGTCACGGCCCGTCGTTCGCCTAACGCAACGCTTGAGGCACTGCGGGCGGGGCGAGGACAGGGGGGGTGCTAGGCCTTGGGCGTGATGGTCCACTGCTGGAAGGTGTTCCGCTGGTCGCAGGGCGCCAGGCCGAGCGCGGACGACGGCGGCTGCAGCGTGAGGCAGTGCGAGCGCAGTCGGTGCACTAACTGCCCTCCTTTCTCCAGCCTACAGGGAAGAACACAAGTTCATAACCCGGAAATGACTGGCATTGTTTATACCAAACGCAATGTCGGTCGCTGACTGTGAGCGCGCCTTCTTTAATTTCTCATTTATAACCAATCAATTTGTAATTATGAAGTGGGTTGTCGCTGAATTTCGGAGTCCGATTATATTACGAGTGCTACGCGTCTACACGACAGAAGCGGGTCATGTTCTAACTGCGACTCACAGATTAGCATGCACACAATCAGGATGCGACAATACGTTTGGTGTGAACAATGCCTAAAGGTTAAGACTGCGTTACGAGGGCGCGGTTCCATACAAAAACTCTAGCGTAACTAACGACGGGGCTCTTTTGGGCACCCAAGTAACACAGTTTCAAAACTTACAACATCAAGGGACTTTCAAAATGCCCCGACTTACAGAAATTACAAGATTTACATACAGGGTGGACCAATAATATAAAAGTCAGCCAAAATAAAAGCCAGTATAAAAAAAGTCTAAAACTAAAAGACATACGAAAATCTGTTCTTAGGAACCATGTTCTCGATTTTAGTAAAAAAGAAAAACTGCATTGGCACAATTAAAAGAATTATATTCAGCTCGAGAACCAAAACGGGATTTTTGGGAAAAGTCCTCATTTAAATCTAGTCCTTCTGGCAAAAAGTATGTCTACTTGTGTCGACATCGGAAAAGAGCTACAAACAACTAGCATGCGACCATCAATAAAGACTCGAATCGACAAGATAAATGTTATTTTTTGATATTATTATTTAGCTAATATGTGCACCATAATAAATAGAATTAATCGATTCGATGCCATAATTAATCCCCCCAGTACCAAAGTTGGCATATTCTTAAAAAATACATGCCAAATTTTAATAAAATACCGATATAAAGGCCGGATTTATCGTTGTCGATGCATGCTAACCCCGCTGAACGTGTTGAATATTGTATTGAAAATTATTAGAATGTGAAAAAAATACATTTTAAACATCATATTTCATAGTAAATTTACTGTTTTACACCTACAACAATAAACATAGAATTCATTTTGTTTTTCTAAAATTCGAGGTTCGTTTCTCGAGCTCAATACAAGTTTTTTAAATATGTGAATGCGGTTTACCATTAGGGAAGTTAGAGGTCATAAGTGAAACTATTTTTATAGTCGCCTTAAATTAGCAGAGCTAGAGACGCGCGCCAGGATTTATATGAACTAACAGCCCGTTCACACATGATACGTTTTACTGGATACCTTTTTTGTATCGAAAATACGTATACTGAATACTGTGCCATATGTGAAGTCGCTCATACAACTCTATGCGCCATCGATGAAAAAAAACGTATCCGGTAAAACGTATCCAGTAAAACGTACCATGTGTGAAAGGGGGGTAACACTGTAGCGCCTCTGCAGTCACAGTGCAGCCACGGCTACTGTGAAGGCGACCTAAGACACCACTTTTGTGCTTTTATTCACAGTTGGCCGTCTTCGAAATCAAGCTTTCTGACTTAAGTCTCTCTAATATCAAACTTAGAGGCTCCACAATCAGCTTTATTAGCAACTGAGTTCCAAAAAGGCATTTATTTCCAGCAATCTTAGGTAGGTGTATCTAATACATTATAGGGACTCAGGAGTCGTATGATACGCGTAGGGGGAATAACTTTTAGTTTGAAGTTCCCTATTTTTGACATACAAGAGGCCTAAAACTAGAGAGGGAATTGAGGTAAATGAGGTAGTGTAATTTAAAACTGAGTTCAGTGTGTGTACCACAGATATAAATCTACATAGATAACGCAAGGGTCACGATTTATATAGGAACCAAGCGTGATATTTAGTGACGGGAAATACAAACCGATTTAAAGATACCGATGCCGCCGATGAAATCGATTATTAAGCGCGATATCGATATTGTGATATCGATTTTTTAACAGACAAACGCGCGAACTGAATCTAACGGCGACCAACCTTCGCACTTGGTCGGGGTTCGGACACGCTAAGTACTATCGAACCAACTGAATCATTTGCGATTTCTATGTAGATGTATGTCTGTGGTGTGTACTGACCGCCAAGGTCCATCGACAGTGCCGAGACGGCAGACAGTGAGCCGCAGGCTGTCGCTGTCGGCGTCGACGCAGCGCTCGCCCACGCCGAGCTGGCCGGCCGCGTTCAGGCGGAACACCTGGTTGCCGCCCGTGCCGTGGCAGCCCGACGTGCCTGGGGGGAGGCGGGGTATGTGGCAGCGGGCAACCTTACTTATGTAATTGACGGAGATAAATAAAACATTTTTTAACCGGATTTAACTCTCGTGACCACGGGGTCTGCAAAGACACCGAAACGTCGAGTCAAAATTTAAAATGTAAATATACGCGATAAATCCGGTTAAAAAGTGTTTTATTTAATAGTATGAATCGCGAAAACTTAAGACAATATGATGGAGATAATGTTGTTAAAAGTTGAAGTTGAAGTAAAATAACTTCACGCCTGTATCCCTTATGGAGTAGGCAGAACACCAGAGGCTATGAAACAATCTGATGTCACGCTTGAATTTGGAGGTATTGTAATGATGGAAAGAGACTATTGCTGTGACAGGGGGTCAGTGACAGGGGGTCAGTGACAGGGGGTCAGCCTATCGCCCACAAAAACGCCAATAAAACCTCTGTCCCTAAGTGACTTTCATAGTAAGCCCGTGAAGAGAAGCAGCTGGTAGGTACATTCTATGTTTTCTTTCGATCCCAGTCTAGCAATAATAATCTATAATTTAACACTTTTTAATGGGATTTATGTCGTATCGCTTTTCGGTGCCTTTGCACGAGCGGCTGTGAACGTCGAGTTAATATCTATACTAATATATAAAGCTGAAGAGTTTGTTTGTTTGAACGCGCTAGTCTCAGAAACTACAAGTGGGATTTGAAAAAATATTTTTGCATTTGATAGCCCAGCTCTTGAGGAAGGTTTATAGGCTATATTTTATCCCGAAATTCCCACGGGATCAAAAGTTACGCGGGAAAAACCACGCACGGTGACTAGTTTAAAATATAATTATAAATTCGGTTACAAAGTGTTTTATTTTAGGCAGCTAGACCGTTTTGGCGCTTATTGACCAATACGCATAATGACCAACGGTAAATACTCATTTTGACATAGGTACACGTGTAATGACCAACACGCATAAAGACTAATATCTCAAATGCTCATATTGACATAATATACGCGAAACGATCAACACGCTATAAGCAAAACAGCTTTGTAATCAAGTTCACATGTTAACTTTAATAATGTATAGTTCACATTTTTAATTAAATATTATGCGTCAAAAGGAGCTAGACGTGCCTGCATCCGTGCCCCGACGTCGGGATACGGACTCTTCTTGCAAGTTTCATGTTGAGGACTTGATGACGTAGACTTATAGAATATGTACACGGATGAAAGTAATTAGCAAAAGTTTTTTCAAATATCCATACCACCATCTAGCACAAATTAAGTTAATTTCCTGAATAAAAAGTTTAAGTTTCCCTGAACTAAAATTAATGCATATTTCGTTTCTGAAACTATAAAAGTTATCATTTACATAGGCACGAAATCGCCTCATGACACAGTAATATGTAACGTCGAAACACGATCTTATGATAAGAAAAATTACGTGTAGTTAATTACAATATCAATAAATAATACCTACTGATATCCGCTAAGAAAAAAATGGGTGCATTTTTTGAGATCTACTCAAAATAATTTATTTTGAGTAGGTACTGTACAAATTAACTGTAGTGATAATTTGTTATTATTTTCCAGTCATATTTGTTAACACCTGCGTTGACAATGCGATATCCGGCCAGTACGTTATTCATAAGAAAAATATTGCACACAAATATTGACTCGTTGGTAGAGAACAGAATTAAAATTAAAGAGAAACTAATCAATGATAAATTGAGTAGGTGCTGTGAGGGTGCGGGTGGAATCTAAGTATTAAACACAGAAAAAAAATATATATTAGACATTTATTTCTGCGTATTTAGAGCTACGACGAAAACCATTTTTTTTTTCTCTAGAACATTCCAAGCCAAGCATATTTACTTAATTTTTTTTTCTTTTCCCTTTTTTACAAAAGCGACGACTACTTATAACTACAGTACTGTTTTTAATTAAAGATATGATACCTATGCAAATGTATGAGTATTATTTCTTCACGCAAATAAGTGAATATCAGTGAGGGTCTGTGCTAATTTTTTTTGACCGAATTTGCACTAGAATTCATTATTACATTTTGTTTATACAACTGTGTACATTTAATTAAGAAAGACAAAGAAAATGTTATTCATTAATTATTTTAATTTTCATAAAATAAAGTTACACTATAACTTCACTAAAAATTAAAAGAAAAATATTTAAACTTGTTCTGTTTTATCATTTTATTTTTATTTATTTATTGCATTGCTATGTAACATATAATGTTACTATAGATGTATTTGTATACAGCGTATGAGTTTGAATTTGTTTTATTTTTATTTATATATTATCAATGTAATTATTTATGTATTATTATTATTATTATATATATGTATATATTTACAATCAACTGTCATCCAAACCTGTTCAATCTGTGTGAACTTTTGTAATATGTAATATTTTAGAATAAGTGTAAAACTGCTTTGTAATTGAAATTTACAAAGTTAAAATTGTTGTGAAACTCTGTTAGTGTTAAGTATAAAAAATAAACATTGTAAATTATAAAAATGCTGTTGAGTTTCTAAATAAATAAATAAATAAATAAATAAAATAAATAAACTTCGATTACAGTTTATGGGGGCAATTAGTTTAATAATTAGATTAACAATCGTTTTTTCCAAATTTATGCCTTGGATTAAATGGCTTACTGGTGTAGCGATAAAATCATTGCCTTCTATTCCAGAGGTCCTGGTTACGAATTTAAATGAGTTTGGATATTGGTGTGGTAAACACGTCAAGACAGGAATTATATGTTTATATCTCATTTTGACATATTCAATATGTTTATATAAATTTTAAGTGTATTTATCCGTTTTTATTACACATAATACAAATTCTTTAAGAAACTTAATTTAGGCCAGATGTTGTGATGCGAATGTACTTATAATAATACAGAAAAAAGAAAATGAAGATTTGAGGTAATTGTTGCAATTAATTGTCATAACATTTCACCATTTGCGCTAAAGAACAAACTTCTTATTCAGTTCTACCTCTATAAAAGTCGTTATTTGATATGTTAATACATCATTACATCGTTAAAATTGTTTGATCAAAATTACGAAAACAGCTAAATCAACAGTACACACGACATCTGGATTTCAAACAGTCAGTGAGTACTTCATAGCATGTAAAGTATGTCAAAACATTATTGGATACGCATCGGCATTTGCACTGGATTTTGGACAAGTATACCTTTTCGACATTTCAAAAAAAGTTTTATGGTAATGTTTTTTTTTTAAGTAGTCGACTGTAAATTTATTTGAAATTGAACTACATAGCTTCGAAAGCCCTAGAAACTTTAAGCAGACAACCTATTTATAACTAGAGTGTTCCAGTATAATACACGCAGATCCGAGCCAACCAAAGGAAGCCAGCCAATTGGATCTTACTTGGAGTCTTTGTAAAAAGTAATAAGATCTGGAGGATTGAAGTGGATCATCCGTAAGGGAGATGGCGTATAGGGGATGCAGCATAAAAGAAAAGAAAGGACGTTTTACTCACCGATGTAAGAGGGCGCGGCGCGGCCGAGCGTGTCGAGGCAGACGCCGGCCGCCTTGTTGCGCACCATGCCCCACGCCACGTTGCGCGGCAGCCGCGGGAACTTGTCCAGCACGTCGTAAGCCACGTGCGTCATGAACCACGTGAAGCTCTTGCACTTCAGTCGCTCTTTGAGCGCCAGTTGATCGCTTATATCACCCATATCCAAAAACCGAGCCATCGGCTCGCGAGTATAAAAGTACTCTTTGTGCTCCGCATCGAACCACGTCTCAATAACACGCTTGTAGTTAATTGTGATTAGCGAGCCTTTGCGGTTCTTCGCGAGGCTGCCGAAGGAGTACGGCATGAAGGCGCGGTAGACGTGGCCCACGCGCGAGCAAGGCACCCACTGCACGCGGCCGCCGCACTGCCACACCTTGAAGCTGAGCTCGAAGTTTTCTCCGCCCCAGACTAGTAAACCCTCATCGTAGCCGCCGAGGCGCAAGAAGTAGCGGCGGTCGATGGCGAAGAGGCCGCCCGCGTGCGTGGGACTGTCGTAGGGTTCGCTTCGATGCGCGTGACGGGCGGCTTCTCGCGCTGGCACTTCATTTTCCTTGTAGAGCATGCCCCACTCGAAGATGCCGCGGTAGTTGGCGCCGGCCTGGTACACTGGCCGGTACTCGAACGTGCGGTGGTCGACGCCGTCGATGACGGGCACGGTCATGGTGCTGGGGTCGCGCGCGATGGGCGCCAGCAGCGGCGGCAGCCAGTTGACGTTTACTTCGCAGTGCGCGTCGAGGAACACGACCACGTCTCCCTTGGAAACCGCGGCCCCGCGCGCGCGCGTGCGGATGAGTCCCTCGCGTCGCTCGTTGCGCACGAGGCGCACGCGGCCCGCCCAGCGCGTGATGAAGCTCTCCAGCTTGCCCTTCAGGTCCTCCTTGTCAGAGAAGTCGTCCACCTGGAACGCACGAGCGCGCGCTAGTCTCCCCTCAAAAGCTAATAAAGTATTCCCGTAAAGATGACTAAACAGAACTCGATCTTCCGTTCGGTCTAGCGCGAAGCAAGTATACAGAGTGGAACATTAAAATCATTGGGTGAGGGAATAGTCTCTGTATGGAAAAAAAATACGAAAATCTGTTCTTAGGAACCATGTTTAGAAAAAACTTGTACTTGGCTCGGGATTCGAACCCGGAACTTTTGGAATACAAAACTTTTCTTATTGTGTAGGTGTGAATCAGAAGCTTTTACTGTGAGACAAGATATCTAAAATTAACAAAATGCACTGTTTTTACATTTCCTTAATCTGTTTTAATGGGTGTTGCAAACGGCCACCATTTCTGTCAATACAATTTGACATGTATAGGTAACAATCTATTTATTCTATACCTTCATGTAGGTATGTTACAGGATACCACATCAGAAAATGAACATCTAGATAATTTTATGCACCAATATTGTGTTAAATATGGTACCTGTTGAAAATTTTAGAATGAGAAAACAATGCATTTCTTTCTTTTTATTTGAATAGTCCACCCTGTATGTCGAATTAATCAATATCAGTGTAAAATTGCATGTCGCAGTCTAATTTTTTGAGTTTGGTAAAAGTACTAGTCTACATTATACTGAGTGGGGACAATTTAATGTATATTATACGAGTATGTGTATTTAATTATATTGTTGTGTATTATTCATATGTAAGTTTAAATAACTGCTTTATATCTATGTATGTACCTAATTATTTTAAATTTTATATAGTATATGTAGAAGACACCCTATAACTTGGAATCCAACTTCTCACCCAAAGGTTGTCTGGAAGAAATAGCTTATCAGCTATAAGGCCTCCCTTAGTTCATTTCTTTGTTTTTAATTGTTTTATTAATTGGTGTACAATAAAGTGTTAAATAAATAAATAATAGTCCTAAGTAAATAATGCTTGACATCTAAGCAGCATTTATATCCTGCATAAACTATTTACTGTACCCACAAAGCATGTTCTGATAAATTGTATTATTGATACATCATAGATACTGTCATATTATACCTATTACAGTAATTTTTTTTTTTAATAAAGTACTCACCAACACAATTTCAAGTAATAGTTCTGGAGGTGACCGATCAATCACAGACTGCACAGTCCGCATTAGGACAGTGAAACCTTCATTGTGAAAAACAATGATGACTGAAGTTGAGGGCAAGTCTGTTGGATAATGCCAGTACTTGCATTCTTCTAAACGGGTATCAGGAATCGTCCTTTTGAAACAGAGCATTATTCATCAGAAATACACATAATGATACATTTTGTACAAACTACCAAATCTTTACTTATTTTATGTTAAATATAGAAAAATTGTATAATTTCTCTTCAAATATGAAAAAATAATGAAATGTATTTCAGTTTTATAGAACAATAACAATATAAATAAAAGAGCAGAAACTTCACCAACCTGTTAAGTGCAATATCATTAGATGCAGCAATATTCATCCCATATTCACTTTCAGACTCAGCAATTTCATTGACTCTGTCTTCTGACATTGCGTATGGTTTGCCATCTTCACCTGGCCCAACAGCTTTAATGTTAACTTTCGGTTCATAATTTCCCAATTCTGAAATTCACATAAAACAATGTTAAACACAATAATGTAAATTTCATAATGTGGCCAATTTTATGATCAAAACGTAAGAATCATATCATAATATGCCTGATTGCCAACCTTTCTGGTTTATATTAATATCATGAAGCATTCATTTTTTTTATGTTACTAAAAATACGATAAATCTAAGTACTTGTACATATCACAAAACAATAAAATATATTTTTTTCCTTGACATTTATGACTGAAATACATTGCTTCGTAAACCACTTATTGTAATAAGGTCATATTTTTAATATAGGGCTAACCTGTTTGAAGTGTAGGCATTTGTTTACTTCGAGACTTATAACTTTTTGCTTCAGGTGATAGTGCTGAATTAGATTCACTGTTTTCTTGTGACCACTTTTGAAGGGCATAAATTAAAACTATGAGCATAGCACATCCACATGCAAATCGGACTAGCCGGCCTCGTCGTATATTGCTTATCCGCATATTTAAAGAATTTTTTAGATTGTAATAAAATAAATTCTATCCGGCAAAACTAATTTTACTACCATTTACACATCACAACAGAAATGAGATGACGTTTTGACAGTGGATATGACTTTGACAATAGCAAGCAATGTCGCAAGACGTTGTAGCGTTCAAAAACTTAAGCGCGCTTAAAGGCAACTTTTTTATATTTATCTAATTCAAACCGTTCTCAAAAGTATCAGATAAGATTATCTATATAGGTGCAGAAAAAGATGCTGTGTTGTATAAAATAAACTTTTTATTGTTAATAGTACAAACAAGGATATCTAAAAAGTCATCAAGTCAAAGACAGTTGCAGAATCAACATAACAGACCAAAAACCGTGGGTAATGTCACACACATAAAAATACCACGGAAAATAGAAAACCTATGGAAACGCTTAGTAGGCGTGGAATGTGAGTCAATAGCAAGCGAGCGTCACGGTGTTTTCACTAAATTTCGGTAGTATCACTAAGATATAGATGGCGCTGTTTATAATTTATAAAATTAGAAAAATGCCATAGACAATGTCTCTTTCATCCTACAGGTAACGAATGAAAGATAGATTTAATGAGTCGGTTACGTGATTGATTGAATGAACCGAAGTTAACTTGTTACTGCGCACCCGTTTTCGATTCCGATTTCGGAAACAATGCTGCAATTCGACCTTTGCATGTTTATTGGAATTTCGATAGTGATAACGGTTTTCTGATATATACATATTTCATATAATCATGATAATATACATATTAGAGGAATCTTAAATATTCTTAAAGAAAAATACAGGGAAAGTTCTAGTAAAAGTTTCCGTCACTAAGTTCTAGATGGCGCTAGTACCCCGTTTTAGCTGATATCTCTATCTCAACCTATAAAAGTTACTTTATGGCGAGCGTAAGCTCACTCACCGGACGAGCATCGACTGCATGGAACAATATACTCTCTTACGAGAGAAGAACGATTACTTCATACTTCGTAAATGCATACATACAGCTCACTAGCGCTTCAGTTAATGCCATCCGCAACTTTTCAGTGTATTAATAGATCCACTGTACACAGTAGTAATCTATGCAGTCTATTACTCTAAGATAGGAACTTAATGTATAATTGACGGGTTGAAAACCATTGGGGTATAAGTGGCACCTGTACAAAATGAAGAAAAACTGAATTTTGTAAATAGTTCAAAACTCTTTGGTAGAAGAGTTACAATAAAACGCGTTATGTTTTTAGTGTCAAAATGCAATGTATTAGGTACAAAATTATAACAATAATATAAAGTCTTCATTAAAAAAATGGAAAAAGAAAATCACTTGTTCCGTTCTGGTCCATAGTATACATAGAATAATTCACTTAGATCAGTATGGCACATAACAGTCTCAATTTTTACTTGTATGCACTTATATCAGTTTTACATATTTTTATTACAGATATCATATAATCATTTACTTAATCCCCTTAATCAGTCCCTTTTCCAACCATTATCTTAAAACTACTACACAAAAGCGTCAATTTCGCAAATAAACAAACAAACAATTACAAAGTATTTAGTGTCACTATCACAATATAAAGTGTCAATTTCGCACTGAACAAATAGCACTTCCGTAAAAACACACAGCTTACAGATTTTCAAATCAAAAATTTTACAGGTTTTCAAATTAAAAATGGGTTGCTGAAATTACGCAGTTAACGCAATGAACCGTTTTTACAAATGGCGTCAGTCAGTCGTTGGCGATGGATGATTGTTTGTCTTTGATTATCACTTTTGAGAAGATTGACATATAGACTTACGTCAAAGCAAAGTACTTTAAAGCTTTCTCATTCATACGTATAGATTTGTCCCACTTTGGCTCCGGCTGCCATCGACAGCATTGGCTAATAAATTAGTAAACTCCCCCTGATCGACTGCCTCTGTGGGCAAGCGTGACGCATCCGTTAGGCTAAATTCACCTCACATCCCTAATATCACACTTTTCATACAAAATAGTTGTAAATTTAATTATGTCGAAGTTTTTTATTACAAAAAGAAACCGACAATAGTGGACCATAATATTATAAAGCTGAAGAGTTTGTTTATTTGGTTGCTTGGTTAAACGCGCTTATCTCACAAATTACTAGTACGAATTGAAAAAAATATTTTTGTATTGGATAGTTCACTGATCTAGTAAGGCTATATAACACGCTGTGACTTATAGGAGCAAATTTACAAAGGAAAATGTTGCGAAAACGGGGAAAATTATAAAATTTCGAGAGCTTCCATTGCGTAAACGGCTTAATTTAAAAAAAAATATTTTCCTCTTCAAAAGTTCTACAAAAAGTCCGCTACACTACAGCATAAGTCTATCTTTAAAGATTTATTCATAATAACCTTTTTATGGTAATAAAGTGCGTTCGAAATTAATGTGGCTATGAATTAGCGATGGAGTTTTATCAAATCCTTATCTAAATTAATATGTTATTAATCATAAGTTTTTAACTATGAACAAAGTCTTTTACATCATTTGATTTCAATGGGGTAGAAAACTGCCTACTTATTCCACTAGAGACGCTGATTACGCTTGAGTCTTGCTTGTCCATAACAACTGTCAAATAACAATGTAAAATAATAATAATAATAATAATAAAATCATTTATTCGGCGCAAAATTGACACAAAAGAAATTTTAACAACATTTAGGAAAACAATTTGACATAAAACAAGATAATAAGAAGAAACGAAGGAAAACACAAACACTAATTTGACGCCGAAAAGGCCTGAACTCAGCGTTATGCCGAAATTCATAAGTTATGAATTTCAGCGCTGATTTTCAGTTCTAGCCCGTGTTGTTGACGGACGCTTTACGCATGCATAAATAAACGTTAAATATAAGTGTTACAATAGCTTTAATAAATAATATAATAAATTATTAATAGATATATAGTATGTAAGGTGAAGGTGGCAAAGTGCGCCTAGCGAGCAAGTGCGCCTACCACAACTATCTCAAAAACTACCGATGGGATACTAGTAGTGACATCTTACATCGATACTACAAATTAAATCATAGTTCTTGGTGATAGTCGCAGATGGCTCTAGTCGTGTGTGTTTGATACACGCGCCATTTTATTTTCACTCTCATTCAAAGTGGTGAGGAGAGATGAATATGCGGTAATCATTGTGATAAATGTCAACAATTTGAGCTTTTATCGACATACGAGTGAAGTAAGTGCATAATTTAAATATTTTGCTTTATGATTCTGGCTTTATATCAATCCTATCTAGTAAAATGTATATATTTTTGGCAAGTTAAATATTCTAACCACAAATTTGTATAGTTGGGGAAGCGCGCCATACTGACTTCTAATATGGCGCACTTCGCCGTAATTCAGAGGTTACAAACTTTTTTAAACGTGTCTTTTTATACGCTTTTATTGAACTTGCAATGTTTGTTTGCTTATTTGTATGGTTAGGTCAAATTTTGCAAAATAATTTTAAAGGAGTTATCTTCAACCGATTGCGTTAATTTGCAAACATGTTTATTAGTGAAATACATCTAAAATAAGTATTTATTTATTTTTTGTCTACGAATAACATATAACAACAGAGAGAATAAAATAACAATACCTATAGAAGAGTAACACTCATACAATACCGCTTTGATTTTGGTTCCATTTACGCAAACAAATTAACAGCAATGACAACGAAACATGCATACTCTCTCAAAGGCATGCTTGCATACGATTGGTCGCGCCAAGGTCACATCCCGTGAGGTGGCCTCAGGTAGATATTTTAAGCACCACCCACCGTGGTAGATATTTCTTGGACCCATTTTTTTGGGTCAGTTACGCTTCTATAGGTATTGTACATAGTTTTTGTACATGATTGGTTCCTGTATGTATTTTTGTTTCTATAATCCACTGTAATTTTCCAATTCTTGATCCTTCGAATCCTAATATATATAGAAGTACCAAAGAATTACCAAAGCTGCAATGCCATTTCCAAAACATAACGTAAGTTAATAAGATATTTGCCTATTGTTACTTAATGCTTCATCCACTCATTCTCTTTCACTGTTGTTATGTTGTTCATCATCCATCATCCACAGCCTGTAGACGTCCACTGCTGGACATAGGCCTCCCCCAAGGTCTACCACGTCGCTCGGTCCCGCGCCGCCCTCATCCAGCGTTTACCGGCGACTTTGACCAGGTCGTCGGTCCATCTTGCGGGGGGCCTGCCTACGCTGCGTCTACCAGTACGTGGCCGCCACTCGAGAAATTTTCTGCCCCACCGGCCATCTGTTCTGCGAGCTATGTGCCCTGCCCATTGCCACTTCAGCTCTGCAATCCTTCTGGCTATGTCGGTGACATTGGTTCGCCTGCGAATCTCCTCATTCCTGATTCGATCCCGCAGGGAAACTCCGAGCATGGCCCTTTCCATTGCCCGCTGAGCGACTCTAAGCTTATTTATAAGGCCTTTAGTTAGCGACCACGTCTCAGTGCCGTATGTCATCACTGGCAACACACACTGGTCAAAAACCTTTGTCTTCAGACACTGCGGTATTTGCGACGAGAAGATTTTACGGAGCTTCCCGAACGCTGCCCAGCCGAGTTGGATCCGACGATTGGCCTCTTTCTCAAAGTTGGACCTACCTAACTGGATTTTATGTCCTAGGTATAGATAATCGTCAACAACTTCGAGCGTGGTGCCTCTAACTACCACAGGAGCAGGTGCAACATGGACGTTCGACATGATCTTCGTCTTATCCATGTTCATTTTAAGGCCCACTCGCTGCGAGGCTCCACTGAGGTCATCGAGCATTTTACTCAGGTCCTGCAGGGTCTCAGCCATGACTACGATGTCATCCGCGAATCGAAGGTGAGGTATGTACTCGCCGTTGATGTTGATGCCGAGCCCATCCCAGTCCAGAAGCTTGAAGACATCTTCCAACGCTGCGGTGAACAGCTTAGGCGATATAACGTCGCCTTGCCTGACGCACCGCTGCAGTTGGATAGGCTTCGAATTCTGATCCTGAAGACGGACTGACATAGTGGCGTTTTTGTACAAAAACTTCAACGCTTCGATGTATCGATAGTCAATTTGGCACCGCTGCAAAGACTGCAGTACAGCCCAGGTCTCGATCGAATCAAAGGCTTTCTCATAGTCCACAAACGCCAAGCAAAGTGGCTGGTTATACTCCTCCGTCTTTTCTATAACCTGCCGCAGCGTATGGATGTGGTCTATGGTGCTAAAGCCTTTTCGGAAACCGGCTTGTTCGGGAGGCTGGAAGTCGTCAAACCTGCGTGCGAGACGGTTCGTAATGACTCTTGAAAACAGCTTGTATACATGGCTCAACAAAGTAATGGTTGTAACTCAACAAGTTATGTTGTTGCAAGCCTTGATATATTTAGAAGATGTTTTTCATTGATTTTGTTTTTGTTTACCTAGTTTTGTTAAGAATTTGTAATAAATATTACACTTAATAACTAATTTTCAATGACAAACTTTTTATTTCAGTCCCTTTTTAATCATCATGTTATCGGCCATTAAGTCCATACCATAGTATTTCATTGTATACAAAAGAAAAAATATACTTGACACTCAATTATCAATATTGAGAAAAAAAGTTTTAAACCCCTGATTTAAGATTGTATGGCGCACTTAGCCGAAATTTTATTTGTAATTCATAGATTCTTCTAGAATGTGGCTATGAAAAATAATGAAATGTTTTGCGTTTCGTTGCTTGTTGTTTTGTAATATTGTGTAGCTGTTTTTATTCTAATGCTGTATAATTGCGTTTTATTAACAGCAGGCGCACTTTCCCAATTCGGCGGCAAAGTGCGCCTGGTATCATGTTTTCTAATTTTGTGCTAAAAGTCATTATGTTAAGTGTCACATTCGAATGACACGACATTGGTTGTAGTTGCAAAACATCACAGATCCGTATGGTTCCACGGTAAGTGTCATTCGTGTGTCAAACACAGGTTATATTGCACCAAAGTCAACTATGCAAAAAGTATGGCGCACTTTGCCCCTTTCACCTTATAGGTATCAGAATTCAGTGTTACATATAATAGGTATTAGATAAAATTGTATACTTAAATTTAATTGCATCAATTAAAGGACTGCCTTTTGTTGTGCCAGAAGGTGTAGTTTGTAGTTTATTTTAAAGGTAGAGAAGCTTGTTATTTTTTTAAGTGGTGGAGGGATGTTGTTCCAACATTTGGTTGCAGCATATTTAAAACTACCCCGAAAAGCCGATGAGTTATGTTTATGCGTTATCAATCTATTTTCCGAGGAGCGAGTACAGTACTTATTACCCGGCAAATAAGTCCATTGAAGTTTGTTTGATAGATACAGGGGCTTACCACTTTTGATTATTCCAAAGACTAAGCATGCCAGGTGGAGCTTTCTCCTACCCTCCATGTTTAATATATTATGGGCATTCAGGATAGGGGTAACGTGATCTCGACGGTCCAAGGTAACACAAAAGCGAGCGCAGGCATTTTGCAACCTTTGCATTTTTTTCTGTGTTCGAGCTAGTAACCTGGGGCCGTAAACAGTGTCGGCGTAACTTAGGCGTGACTGAATCACTGCGTCAACCAGTCTTTTACGGAGTTCTACGCTAAGAAAACTGCGAGACTTGTAGAGCAGCTTTAGTCTGTAAAAACAGGACTGAAGTAAATTAGTTATGTGAGCTTCAAAGCGTAATTCCTCATCAATGACGACACCCAAGTTCCGCGCTATGGAAACGCGCTCTAAAGGTGTATCAGATAGCGTTAGGGCAAAGGGCGAACGCGAGGTAAGTGAATTTTATAGTGATTTTTATGAAAAAATTAGAAATGCGTCATTGCGTAGTCAAGTTTTATAGAAAATGGACACCACAGTTTCTTGCTTTGGTTGTGGATGTACTTGATTTAAACTTTTGTGGAAATGTACCTACATATTACGGTTTTAAGGTCCACATTTTACTACAGACAAACAAATCAATATAGATATTTACCACAAAAAAGAACACTGAACAAGTAGCTAATTTCGATAACAACTTGTTAATTTGCGACATCTATTATTATCTATTTAGAGCTTCTTCTCTTCTTAGATAGGAGATATCGTAGTTTAAAATTACTACGCAACAATAAAGATTTCGTTGGAATGACATGTAGGCGGGAGCGAGCGGATGGTTCGCTGGCATGGCCGGCGGCCACCTAGTTCCCCGAGATACCTACCTACCGAACTCTGGGTGGCATACCTATGGCCATATTACCTCAATATTTATTTCTTCCTACCACCAAATTTGAGACCTACAAATATCAGGTTAGTCGCTTTTTACGACAGCCTTACATATGCAGGGGTGGTAAAGTTTTTCTAAGAAGACCCTACACGACTGAAAATACTTAAAATTTACATACCGGGTTTCAATATTTAAAAGCGTCACGAGTTTTGGCCGTGTAGAGTTGGCTAAAATAGCCCTACCTCCCCTAAGCGAATAAGCAGGACACGGACAAAAGGCGACTAATCCGAGTGACCACCACTGGATGGTAGGATTCCGTCAGGATCCAAATGGCTAGCGACCACCCTTCATATCAACTTTACAGCCACATATTTCAGCTCCGGCAATGATATGTTCCGGCAATATTTTATGAAGAGCCAGTTCTTTCCTTAGCCCGTGTGCTGTCATCTTCGACCTCATCTTAACTTACCATCAGGTGAGAATGAAGTCAAACGGGGTCTTAGTCTTAAAAAAAATTGTAAAACCTAGGACCAATGAATAGTACCTAGGTATAAGAATAGTGACAAGTAGTTTAAATGACAAGACATTGAATATTGAGACGCCTTATTACATATTCTACTATTCGTAGTCTTAACGAACAGTTTTTTTGATATTGAATCGCGGCATCAGTAGTTTAGCTGTGAAAGTGTTATCTGTAATGATGTTTTAGAAGCTGTTATAACATTGATGTGCACCGCGGTTTCACCTAGGTATTATAGAAAATACTGGTATACAGGGTTGTTGTTTAGTCACCAGCCAAATTTAAATGTTAGTTTCTTTGATACAATATAAACGTACCAGCATATTTATTTTAGCGTCGCGTAGGTAGTACAAAAAATAGAAATATGGAAACACAAACATTTTTGAAAATAGTCGCCGTGATGAACATAGCTAAGTACTACGACGCGACACTTCATTGTTAATAGTACGACGTAGTACTACGAGATATTTTGTAGTAGCACGTAGTCGACTTAATTTTAATGGTAATTTGAAGTGACCATGCTTAGCTTAACATGTTAGCGGATTTAGTAATTTCCTTGGAAAAGCAATAAATACTTTTTTTTTGCAAAAATAGTTTCTATAAATGATACTTATTGTGTACAACAATTTTAGCCGATGACCACAAATCAACCCTGTATAAACGATTTTTGCAAAAAATGGTACGTAAGTATATTTGTTACAAAGAAATTAATATATGCGCTAACATATTAAGCAAAGCATGGTCACTCTATATTATGAATGAATGAATACCAACCATTAAAATAATTATATTTTTCTATTTGACATTTCGCTGTCAGTTTACTGCATTGAATTATTTGCCAACAAGGCTAGTAAAGACTCGGATCGACAAGATAAATATTACCGAATTATTTTAGGTAGCATGCGCACCATGAATACCATGATAGAAAGAATTACTCGATTCGATAGCAAAATAAAGCCCATTTCTCATTTCTTCCATGCTGGACTGGGAGCGTAAGAAAAACATAGAATGTGCCAACTGCTTCTCTTCCCGGGCAAACTGTAAAAGTCAGTTAAGGGACGGAGGTTTTATTGGCGTTTTTGCGGACGATGGGCTGACTCCCTGTCACTGCAATAGTCTCTCTCCATCATAATATCTCCAAATTTGTCAAACGTGACATCAGATGGTTTTATAGCCTCTGGTGTTCTGTCTACCCCTATAAATAAAATGTTTTTTTTTTCAAAAATTTCATTCACTATCTTCTTCAATGTCCTGCGATGTTGGTTTCTTGGCTTCATTCTCGACGTCTCTGATCGTGGAAAATACTGATTTTCTCTTCATTTTTTTCATTATAGCTTTATCGTCAAACGGGTGATTGTGTGCGAACACTCTGAAATATAACAAAATTACTAATTAGGTACAATGAGTCTCATGCCCGTCTGCACTAAACTTCCTCCTAACCCCAATCCTAAGTCGATGCTTAAGTCTGTACAGTCCGTTCGCAGTTGGTTTACCTCTGACGTAGTTTTCTCTATATTGGCCCTACCGTCCAGTTTCCCTGAAAGTTTGCATAAAATTTTTAAATAGCGTTCTTTATAATATTACAACAAGGTTTACAATATTACTTTATAAAATTACATTTAGGCTGTAAATTTTCTAAATATTGTAAAAAAGAACGAGATATTACGCTCAAATATGAAATAATTATGGTAGACTAGACGTTCAAAAATAAAGGTGCTTTCACTATTAGTAATACAAACGGTATTTTGTAATTAAAATTTAATACGGCAACCCAAGATTCATGGCAGCCAGTCAAACAGCTGGAGTTAAACCAACTGTGAACACACTGTACTCTGATTTTTATTGTAATTTGTCCTGTCTGAAGGTTTGACATGATACGCTTAAGTTCTTGCTTATAGTTATGACATGGGAAATCGGTGTCATAACTTCAGGTTCTCATTACTTTTCGATTATGTAAAATGAAACATCAGACAGGCCAAATGACAATAAAAGTCAATCAATTCTCGTTGCACGTCATAACATAATACGTATCAACTTAGTATCAAAAAGTTTAGGCATGTCATAAATAAGCTTATGCTTAGTAGAGTTTAGTGCAGACGGGCATCAGTCTCTCTGGTGTTCTGCTTACCCCATAAGGGATGGAGGCGTGTGAAGTTTTGTATGTATGTATCATCGAACCAACTGAATCATGACCCATTTTGCTGAAAATTCCTTTGAACTGTCAAACTTGTAAGGTCTAACGCGTATAATGCACTTATGACTTTTTAGATACTGTACGAATTCTGAACTCATTAAATGTTACTTTCGAATGAAATGATA